>CM063188.1:8152500-9495000 GCA_031835075.1 Saguinus oedipus | reverse complement strand
TTTTAATGATCGCCATTCTAACTGGTGTGAGATGATATCTCAATGTGGTTTTGATTTGCATCTCTCTAATGACCAATGATGATGAGCACTTTTTCATATGTTTGTTGGCCTCATGTATGTCTTCTTTTGTAAAGTGTCTGTTCATATCCTTTGCCCATTTTTGAATGGGCTTGTTTGTTTTTTTTCTGTAAATCTGTTTGAGTTCTTTGTAAATTCTGGATATCAGCCCTTTGTCAGATGTGTAAACTGCAAAGATTTTTTCCCATTCTGATGGTTGTCGATTCACTCTAGTGACTGTTTCTTTTGCCGTGCAGAAGCTGTGGAGTTTGATTAGGTCCCATTTGTCTATTTTGGCTTTTGTTGCCAATGCTTTTGGTGTTTTGTTCATGAAGTCCTTGCCTACTCCTATGTCCTGAACGGTTTTGCCTAGATTTTCTTCTAGGGTTTTTATGGTGTCAGGTCTTACATTTAAGTCTTTAATCCATCTGGAGTTAATTTTGGTGTAAGGTGTCAGGAAGGGGTCCAGTTTCTGCTTTCTGCATATGGCTAGCCAGTTTTCCCAACACCATTTATTAAATAGGGAATCCTTTCCCCATTGCCTGTTTTTGTCTGGTTTATCAAAGATGATATGGTTGTAGATATGTTGTGTTGCCTCCGATGTTTCTGTTCTGTTCCATTGGTCTATATCTCTGTTTTGGTACCAGTACCATGCTGTTTTGATTACTGTAGCCTTGTAGTATAGTTTGAAGTCTGGTAGCGTGATGCCTCCCGCTGTGTTCTTTTTGCTTAGAATTGACTTGGCTATGCGGGCTCTTTTTTGGTTCCATATGAAATTCATGGTGGTTTTTTCCAGTTCTATGAAGAAATTCAATGGTAGTTTGATGGGGATAGCATTGAATGTGTAAATTACTTTGGGCAGTATAGCCATTTTCACAATATTGATTCTTCCTAACCACGAACATGGAACGTTTCTCCATCTGTTTGTGTCCTCTCTTATTTCGTTGAGCAGGTGTTTGTAGTTTTCCTTAAAGAGGTCCCTTACATTCCTAGTGAGTTGTATTCCTAGGTATTTTATTTTCTTTGTAGCGATTGTGAATGGCAGTTCGTTCTTAATTTGGTTCTCTTTAAGTCTGTTGTTGGTGTATAGGAATGCTTGTGATTTTTGCACATTGATTTTATATCCTGAGACTTTGCTGAAGTTGCTTATCAGTTGCAGGAGCTTTTGGGCTGAGGTGATGGGGTCTTCTAGGTATACTATCATGTCGTCTGCAAATAGAGACAATTTGGCTTCCACCTTTCCTATTTGAATACCCTTTATTTCTTTTTCTTGCCTTATTGCTCTGGCTAGAACTTCCAGTACTATGTTGAATAGAAGTGGTGAGAGAGGGCATCCTTGTCTAGTGCCGGATTTCAAAGGGAATGCTTCCAGTTTTTGCCCATTAAGTATGATATTGGCTGTTGGTTTGTCATAAATAGCTTTTATTACTTTGAGATATGTTCCATCAATACCAAGTTTATTGAGGGTTTTTAGCATAAAGGGCTGTTGAATTTTGTCAAATGCCTTCTCTGCGTCAATTGAGATAATCATGTGGTTTTTGTTTTTGCTTCTGTTTATGTGGTGAATTACATTTATAGACTTGCGTATGTTGAACCAGCCTTGCATGCCCGGGATGAATCCTACTTGATCATGATGGATAAGTTTTTTAATGTGCTGTTGCAATCGATTTGCCAGTATTTTATTGAAGATTTTTGCATCTATGTTCATCATGGATATTGGCCTGAAGTTTTCTTTTCTTGTTGAGACTCTGCCAGGTTTTGGTATCAGGATGATGTTGGTCTCATAAAATGATTTGGGAAGGGTTCCCTCTTTTTGGATTATTTGGAATAGTTTCAGAAGGAATGGTACCAGATCCTCTTTGTGTGTCTGGTAGAATTCAGCTGTGAACCCATCTGGACCTGGGCTTTTTTTGTGTGGTAGGCTCTTAATTGCTGCCTCAACTTCTGACCTTGTTATTGGTCTATTCATAGTTTCAGCTTCCTCCTGGTTTAGGCTTGGGAGGACACAGGCATCCAGGAATTTATCCATTTCTTCCTGATTTACTAGTTTGTGTGCATAGAGTTGTTTGTAGTATTCTCTGATGATGGTTTGAATTTCTGTGGAATCTGTGGTGATTTCCCCTTTATCGTTTTTTATTGCATCTATTTGGTTGTTCTCTCTTTTCTTTTTTATCAGTCTGGCTAGTGGTCTGTCTATTTTGTTGATCTTTTCAAAAAACCAGCTCTTAGATTTGTTGATTTTTTGAAGGGTTTTTCTTGTCTCTATCTCCTTCAGTTCTGCTCTGATCTTAGTTATTTCTTGTCTTCGGCTAGGTTTTGAGCTTTTTTGATCTTGCTCCTCTAGCTCTTTCAATTTTGACGATAGGGTGTCAATTTTGGATCTCTCCACTTTTCTCATGTGGGCACTTATTGCTATATATTTTCCTCTACAGACTGCTTTAAATGTGTCCCAGAGATTCTGGTACGTTGTGTCTTCGTTCTCGTTGGTTTCAAAGAACTTCTTTATTTCTGCCTTCATTTCATTGTTTATCCAATCAACATTCAAGAGCCAGTTGTTCAGTTTCCATGAAGCTGTGCGGTTCTGAGTTATTTTCTGAATTCTGAGTTCCAACTTGATTGCACTATGGTCTGAGAGACTGTTTGTTATGATTTCCGTTGTTTTGCATTTGCTGAGGAGTGCTTTACTTCCAATTATGTGGTCAATTTTGGAGTAGGTGTGATGTGGTGCTGAGAAGAATGTATATTCTGTGGATTTGGGGTGGAGAGTTCTGTAAATGTCTATCAGGTTTGCTTGTTCCAGGTCTGAGTTCAAGTCCTGGATATCCTTGTTAATTTTCTGTCTGGTTGATCTGTCTGCTATTGACAGTGGAGTGTTAAAGTCTCCCACTATTATTGTGTGGGAGTCTAAGTCTCTTTGTAAGTCATTAAGAACTTGCCTTATATATCTGGGTGCTCCTACATTGGGTCCATATATATTTAGAATCGTTAGCTCTTCTTGTTGTATTGATCCTTTTACCATTATGTAGTGACCTTCTTTGTCCCTTTTGATCTTTGTTGCTTTAAAGTCTATTTTATCAGAGATGAGAATTGCAACTCCTGCTTTTTTTTGCTCTCCATTTGCTTGGTAAATCTTCCTCCATCCTTTTATTTTGAGCCTTTGTGTATCTTTGTGTGTGAGGTGGGTTTCCTGAATACAGCACACTGATGGGTTTTGGTTTTTTATCCAATTTGCCAGTCTGTGTCTTTTGATTGGTGCATTTAGCCCATTTACATTCAGGGTTAATATTGTTATGTGTGAATTTGATACTGCCATTTTGATGCTATCTGGCTGTTTTGCCCATTGGTTCATGTACATTCTTCATTTTGTTGATGGTCTTTAGCATTTGGTATGCTTTTAGGATGGCTGGAACTGGTTGTTTCTTTCTATGTGTAGTGCCTCTTTCAGGAGCTCTTGTAAAGCAGGCCTAGTGGTAACAAAATCTCTGAGTACTTGCTTGTTCGTGAAGGATTTTATTTTTCCTTCACTTATGAAGCTCAGTTTGGCTGGATATGAAATTCTGGGTTGAAAGCTCTTTTCTTTAAGGATGTTGAATATTGGCCCCCACTCTCTTCTGGCTTGTAGAGTCTCTGCCGAGAGATCTGCTGTGAGTCTGATGGGCTTCCCTTTGTGGGTGACCTGACCTTTCTCTCTGGCTGCCCTAAGTATTTTCTCCTTCGTTTCAACCCTGGTGAATCTGATGATTATGTGCCTTGGGGTTGCTCTTCTTGCGGAGTATCTTTGTGGTGTTCTCTGTATTTCCTGGAGTTCAGTATTGACCTGTCTTGCTAGGTTGGGGAAATTTTCCTGGATAATATCCTGAAGAGTGTTTTCCAGCTTAGATTCATTCTCTTGATCACATTCTGGTACACCTATCAAACGTAGGTTGGGTCTCTTCACATAGTCCCACATTTCTTGGAGATTTTGTTCATTCCTTTTTGTGCTTTTTTCTTTAATCTTGGTTTCACGTTTTATTTCATTGAGTTGATCTTCAATTTCTGATATTCTTTCTTCTGCTTGGTCAATTCGGCTGTTGAAACTTGTGCATGCTTCACGAAGTTCTCGTGTTGTGTTTTTCAGCTCCTTCAATTCATTCATATTCCTCTCTAAGTTTTCCATTCTTGTTATCAATTCCTCGAATTTTTTTTCAAATCTTTTTTCAAGGTTCTTAGTTTCTTTGCACTGATTTAGAACATGTTCTTTTAGCTCAATGAAGTTTCTCATTATCCACTTTCTGAAGTCTGATTCCGTCATTTCGTCACACTCATTCTCCGTCCAGCTTTGTTCCCTTGCTGGTGAGGAGTTTTGGTCCTCTGTAGGAGGTGAGGTGTTTTGGTTTCGGGTGTTTTCCTCCTTTTTGCGCTGGTTTCTTCCCATCTTTATGGATTTATCCGCCTGTCGTCTTTGTAGTTGCTGATTTTTCAATTGGGTCTCTGTGTGGATGCTGAGATTGTTGATGATGAAGTATTTTTGTTACTTAGTTTTCCTTCTAGTGGTCTAGCCCCTCTGCTGTATGAGTTCTGAGGTCCACTCCAGGCCCTGTTTGTCTGGAGTATACCTGTAGCAGCTGTGGAAGAGTGAGGGATGATACCAGTTTCTTCTTCTGCTGTCTTTGTTCCAGAATGATGCCCGCCAAATGTCAGTCTGATTAGTCCTTTTTTTGCGGTGACTCTTTGGATATACAGGGGTCAGGGAGCTGCTTAAGGAGATGGTTTGTGCTTTATAGTAGCTCCAGTGCTGAGCTGTGAGCTCCGTTGTTCATTCAGTGTTGTTGGGAGGTTGTTTATGTCTGCTGTAATAGAACTCATAAAACACCACCCTTTTATTTCCCCCCCTTATATGCACTGTTTCAGGGAGTTGGGGCTTTCTTTATGAGTATCTGTTGCACTGTCCTGCCCCACTAGGTGGCAGTCTATTCACTATTTGCCTGCCGGGGCTCTGACCCACTAGCGCGGTTCTGCCCTGTTGCTGCTGGGCTCCCTTCTGCTGTGGAGAGCTCCCGTCTCCTGGGAGTCTCTCTGTTATGGCAGGTTGCCTCGGCAACGGCAGGCTGCTTCGGCCCTGGGCGGTGCTTCAATAGGGGCGGATTGTGTCAGCGGTGGTGGACGCCCCTCCCTCACCGGGCTGCACCGTCCTAGATGCCGGCAGCAAAACTCTCAGCGCCAAGCGTCTCCAGTCATTGCCCTGCTTGTCCCTGTGAGGGTGGGACTCGCTGAGCCCGATTACCCAGCTCCCTGCCTCAGAGTCCGTCCTCTCTCTCTCTCCCTCCCTCTCCGCAAGCTTAAAGTTCGACTCTCTCACTGGCGCCCCAGGAGCCTGCCGATAGGGCACTGGGAACCGTGCGATCTCCCGTGCCGCTGCCCACTTCACCGGCTCATATCACGCTTCCCAGGAAACTCCCAGGAAACTCCTGGTCTGGCTCACTGTCCAAGTCCCGTTCAATCAGATGGACGCGCCAATCTGCCCTTCAAACTCTCAGATTGCTGGTTTAACAGGGCGCCCAGACCAGTGAGTTCCGTGCCGGGTCCTGCTGCGGCGCCGGCCGAAGCGGCGCCGGCCGAAGCGGCCGCGCCAAAGGGCTGCGTTAGCCGGTTTTACTTTACTAGCGTCCTGTGGGACTTTCAACGCTCTGTGGGCTAGAAAAGTCCATCCGAGAATGCGGCTAGGACTCACCCTCTGCGCCGTCACTGAGAGCTGCAATCCTGAGTCGCTTCTACGACGCCATCTTGCCGGGTCTCCTAAAGTTTATATTTAAATTGATGCTATGTTTACCACCAGTGAGCATTCTCTATTTGTGAGTTTTTTATTTGGTGTCATCACTTTTTGGATAGATAGCATTTTGTTATTTAGAAATGTTTTGCTCTTTGAGTTTGTGCTTATTGGTATTATATTTCCAAATTATTATATTACATGCAATTTGTACAAAATGCCTGCATGTGCATTTGTCTAAATTATCTCTCTAAAATCATTTAATGTGCTGTGTGAATATAATAATTCTTTAATAAATTAGAATGTTAGAAATAATTTTGTTGTCTTTTGAACATAATGTAACCATTCCTCCTTTTCCTTTATTTAGAATCAGTCTTTATGATACATTTCCGATGCATATTTCATTTTTATTATTGTTGCGAACAGTCTATATGCTTATAGAAATCATACTTGGTATTGGTTTCTGATTGGGTTTGTGTGTCTTTTTAAAAGTGTATATATATGCCATGTTATTATACCTATCCTTCTCCATTTAAAAAAGTTATTAACTTGTGTTTTGAGCTCAATCCATTTATACCATGTATATTGAACCATATAGCACTGGTATCATACCTGTAACTACTGTATAGTACTTTTATGTGAATAGATATCTAGGCTGTTTATTCTGTTTCTCTATTATAAACAGTGTTATAATAAGAATAGTTTAATGTGTAACTTTATGCTTCTCTGAGCTAATTTCTTTAGGATAAGTACTTGATGTATTTAATAGTATTGCTGAGACATAGGACTTGAATACTATAATTTTTACTACATATGTCAAATTTCCTGTAACTTAGCTTTACTGGCTTACTACTACCAAACTATAATCGTGTATCTAACAATTTTCAAACACTTGATGTTGGTGTTTTCTTTTCTCTGCAAACTCACAGCATCTGCTTTTATTTTTCTTTTTAGTAACAGCTATCCTGACTGGTATGAGATGGCATCTCATTGCAATTACTGTTGATGATAGTGTAAATTAGTTCAAACATTATGGAAAGCAGTATGATGATTCCTCAAAATGCTGAAAGCAGAACTCCCATTTGACCCAGCAATCCCATTACCAGTATATACTCAGAGGAATATAAATCATTCTACAATAATTACACATGCATATGAATTCATTGCAGCATGATTCAAAACAGCAAAGACATGGAGTCAACCTAAATGCCCATCAATGACAGATTGGATAAAGAAAATGTGGTATGTATACACCATGGAAAACTATGCAGCCATAAAAAAAGAAGGAGATTAGGTCTTTTGTAGGAACATGGATGGAGCTGGAGGCTGTTATTCTTTGCAAATTAACACAGGAACAGAAAACCAAATATTGCATATTCTTACTTAAAAGTGGGAGCTAAATGAAAATAACTTATGAACACAAATAAGGGAACAACAGATGCTGGGGACTACTTGAGGGTGGAGGGTGAGAAGAGGGAGAGGAGCAGAAAAGATAACTATTGGGTACTGAGCTGAATACCTGGATGATGAAATTATCTATACAATAAATGCCCATGACATGAGTTTACCTTTGTAACAAACCTTCATATGTACCTGCAAACCAAAGAATTTAAAATGAAAACAGTTGATGTAAGAAGATACTAAAATTGTTGCTAGCCTAATTTATAAAGATTTTCTTTAAATTTGAATGTTGATCTCTCTTATATTTTAATACTTTTCAAATCTATTTCTTCTGTTCTTGTTTCCATAAATAATAATATAAGTGTGTATTATATCATCTTTGTCATATGTATTATTCAAATTGCATTTTAATCTTCTTTATTCTCCATGTGTCTGTATAGCTGGTACAATTTGGCTGTGTCCCCACCCAAATCTCATCTTGAATTGTAGTTCCCATAATTCCCATGTGTTGTGGGAGGGACCCAATGGGAGATAATTAAATCATGGGGGCAGTTTCCTCCATACTATTCTCATGGTAGTGAATAAGTCTCATAGGATCTGATGGTTTAATAAGGGGTTTCCTTTTTGCTTGGCTCTCATTCTCTCTTGCCTGCCACCATGTAAGACATGACTTTCACCTTCCACCATGATTGTGAGACCTCTCCAGTCTCATGGAACTGTGAGTCCATTAAGCCTCTTTTTCTTACAAACTACCCAGTCTTGGCTATGTTTTATCAGCACTGTGAAAACAGACTAGTACAATAGCTTTCTCAAGCCTTCTACTTTATGCCAGATTAACTACATTTTTTTTATTTTGATGCTTTAACGATGACTTTTATACCTGGAATGTTTTTATTTTGCCTTTCAGTGTATTCTTGGTTTTAAAAAACCTCCTTTGTTTGCTTTATAATCTTTTCTCTGTAGCCTTAAATATCTCCTTCTACTCCATATTTTTTAAAGACTGTTGTCTGTACAATTTCTGAAATGATGAAGATTTGTAAAAATCATATTATCTATTTCTTTGGTTGAGTTTATGTGTAGTTTCTGCCATGGTCTTTTTCTTAATAACATTTATATTTGAATGGGACTGAGTATTTGCCAAGTTCTGTATGGAGCAGTGGGCTGGGAGTAATCTGAGGCAGCCTACAGAACTGAGTCAAATCCCCTACCCTCGCCAAAACCACTCATTAAATCCATTATGTCATTCAACTTTGAAACATACTTCCTTTTAGGTTTCAGCTGCCAGCATGGTTCCTAGTGAAACACCCTGTATCTGGCAATTACTGCTTTATTCCCCATCCTTTGATCTTCTTCTTAGATTGGAGAGGATAAAAATTTTTATTATCAGTTCTAACACTCCTGATACTCCAGTTTTAATCACTGTCTAGCATGGTTAGCCCTGAACATACATATTCAGTGATTATATATTTAGACATGTGAAAGTAGCCAAAATATCAGTTTCATGGCATAAGATGCACTAAGATCTATAGGCTATGACATAATACATATTAATATCAACTAATATTTTTTATCACATATGCTATTTTAAATCATTTTTATTATTGATAGTGCCCTTTTATTAGTTTCTTCAATCACATTTACCCACAAAATAAATAGTACTTATTTATTTTAAATCAGAATATTTAAAATAAATATTTTTATTTTGATGCTTTAACGATGACTTTTATACCTGGAATGTTTTTATTTTGCCTTTCAGTGTATTCTTGGTTTTAAAAAACCTCCTTGAATGAGAATTCAGCATATTATAGAATAAACAGATCAAAAAATAGGAGGAAAATAGTTTGGCATTCTGAAGTAGCTAAGAAGACTGAATACTTGAATACTTTTGTTTAATAGATAGACTATTTTTTATTTTTTTTTGAGACAGACTCTTGCTCTGTGGCCAGGCTGGAGTGCAGTGGTGCGATCTGGGCTCACTGCAACCTCTTTCTCCTGGGTTCAATTTCTGATTTAAAAAGGTTTACATCTGAACAGTTGTAAATATTTTAACAGATAACATTTTGTAATATTTGTTAGGAATGTGTCATTCTTCATTAGACTTTTAACATGGCAGTAATCGAGGCAGAGATAAAACCAATGAATAAGTCAGTGACTCAATGTTATTAATTGTTACTACAAAGGGAGTTGCTAAATGAGAATTCAGCATATTATAGAATAAACAGACCGAAAAATAGGAGGAAAATAGTTTGGCATTCTGAAGTAGCTAAGTAGACTGAATACTTAAATACTTTTGTTTAACAGATAGACTAATTTTTTTTTTTTTTTGAGACAGACTCTTGCTCTGTGGCCAGGCTGGAGTGCAGTGGTGCGATCTGGGCTCACTGCAACCTCTTTCTCCTGGGTTCAAGCGTTTCTCCTGCCTCAGCCTCCTGAGTAGCTAGGACTACAGGCATGTGTCACTACACCCAGCCAATTTTTGTATTTTTGGTAGAGACGGAGTTTCACCATGTTGGCCAGGCTGGTCTTCATCTCCTGATCTCGTGATCTGTCTGCCTCGGCCTCCCAAAGTGCTGAGATTACAGGTGTCAGCCACCCTGGCTGGCCAACAAAAGTACTTCCAATTACCTTTTTGTGAAATTAAATTTTCTCTACCCAAGATAGCCCCAGATACTCTATTTTATTTTTAAAAACTCCAACAGTTTTTAATGCATTTTCTGAGACCTTTCTTTGAGTGTGATCATGATCTCACAATTTAGCACTAAGCCAACATTATATAATTATTCCACAATGAACCATTCCCTGGGTGCAGCCATTTCCATTTTCGTGAAGTCAGGCAGCCAGTGAGATGATAGAAAATAAAGTTTGGAAAGCTTTTGAATAGCTAATCAGATGCTATTTCGCAAAGCAGTTTCTTTCCTAATATAGCTCAAGATATTATATACTTAATTATTAAATGACTATGCAGCTTATTTCTGGCTGGGAAGTACATATTTTGAAGTTTCTAGCTTGAAAGTAGTTTATACTCTTGGTCAAGAGATGTATGTTTTATGCTGCATCCTTGTGCTTGACACACCTATCACTTATTTCCCAGGTGGTTTGAAAAATACCCTGGGAAATTTTATTTGGTCTTTCATGTACTCAGCACATCTATTTTATTGGTATTGTACATGCATTTTTACCAACGCGCACATGAATATTTGCCAATCCCACTGATAGAGATATTATACTCTAGCTGCTTTGGAGATCGTATTTCAGATTAAAAATGATGTGATTTTAAAAGATCTGCTGTACAACATATACTGAATTGTGAACTTAAAAATTTGTTAAGAGAGTAGAGATCTCTTATGTTAAATGTTCTTACCACACACGCTATTAAGAGATGCAAAGGAACTTTTACCTTAATTACAGTAACAATTTCATAGATGTCCACATAAGAACGTATGTATTAAACACATGCTGTGTTTTTGTGTATCATACATACCTCTATGAAGCTGTTGAAAAAATTTAAAAAAGAAGATGTCAGTTGAGGTAAATCTTTTAAATTGAATTTACACTTTTACAGAGTGGAAGTCATGATGCTTTCAGAATACAGTTCTGTGAACACTGGGACAACCCCTTTCCTGTCTTTTGAAATTTTTGTACAACTATATCACTTGCAACTTTACATGTCATATTTTTAGTTTTGCCTATAAATTTCTGAATATACAGATTTTCTTTGGGAGCTTGAGGTTTAACAGCCCCAGACTATATTGTTGAAGGGCCTCAGAAACTGGGTTTAGAGGTAGTAAAATTTCAGGCCTGTGGTTCTTATGGCTGTACAAGTTTTTCAATATTTAATAGGCTTCCAAGAAATCTCCTTCTGGTAATATGGTAGATCAGGTTATTCACCAACTCTCTCACTGAAAACAGCTAAAAATGGTGATTGAACTATTTGTAAGTGTTCTTAAAAACATAAAACAAACAAAATAGCAAAGAAACAATAAGAAGCCATCACGCTTAACCCTAGCCAAAAGCTAGACTTGTCAGGTGTGCTAAATATTGTTGGTGTTTTTTTTTCACTGGAGGCAAGAACTACAATGAGAAATCTCAGCACTTGTGCATGATGAAGGTTTATTATGAGACCCTTCTCTCTACGCCTACTAATCTGACAGCTATATCTTCTTTAGAACCAGGAGTAAATACAGCCCATCCACCACCTCCAGGGAACGAAGAAGCACGTTATCCTAGTACTGAGTATGACACTACAAGAAAATCTCACCTATGAGCCCTTATGCGAATTTGAGGCAAATGCATATTAGCAGAGTTTACAGTGGTCTTAGATGGCTGTCAGAAACAAATGTAAATCCTCTTGGAAGAATATAGATAATTCATTCTAAGTCTTAAAAATATCTCGTAAATAATTCTACTAGAAGGCTCAACATATTAAGGCCAAGTAGTATTACATATTAAGGAAGTTTGCCACTCAAATTAAGGGCTAGCATAAAAGCAGAGGATCTCAAAACATTTCAGGTGTTAATATTTTCAAATATAGATTATGGTATATTTTTCAAGTTATTATGAAAAACAAAAGAAAAAACAGATACTTTTTAAAAATTTCAAAGTAAGAATAATAGAAATCCACACTTAGAAATATATTGGTGAAATAATAGAACATAAAAGATAATTAGAAGATTTTGAAAGTCCTAGAAACCATCAACAGTATGTAAAATGTAATATAATGTCAATAGGATACTAGTTGTACAAACAAAAACATATAGTGAACCCTGTATAACTTTATTAAAACATACAAATAGATCTTAATATGCAATGGCATGGAGAGGTCAATTGTCTCCAAATTAATTTCTAAATTCAATGCATTTCCATTCAATATACCAATGAAGTTTTTTTTTTCTCCTGTAGAAAATGGTGGTGCTTGTACCATTTATATAGAAGAAAGAAATTACAGAATAGCTAAGACAATGTTTAAGAAGGATAAAAAAAAAATGACAGGACTTTTCCAACAAGTTAGAGAGTTATCTTAAAGCCATAGCAATTAATATATTGTGATATTGATATGGTCATTTACAAATAGAGTAAAGGAAAAGAGTAGCATGTCCAAATGCTTACCCACATGAGGCAAATTGATGTTTGACTGAGGTAGCAATGCAAGTTGAAGGGAAAGGAAGGATGGTCAAGGAATCACACGGAGTTAGTTAGTCCATATGGCAACAAATAATAATTATATTCTTACTGTATGCCAAATACAAGAATAATTCCAGGTGGATAGAGATATTAAACATGTAACCGAATTTTTTAAATTTCAAAAAGAATGGATGAGGATTTCTGTATAACATAGGAGACTAATTGACTTATTAAATAAAATATAAAAAGCACAAAAAAATCCAGGACATAATTAATGTTACATCATATTAAAATGAGAAATTTCTGTTTATCAAAAGTACCATAAATTGCCAGTCATGGTGACTCACATCTGTAATGCCAGCACTTTATGAGGTCAAGGGGAGAGGATCGCTTGAACCTGGGAGTTTGAGACTAGCCTGGGCAACATGGCAAAAACCCATTTCCATGAAAAAAATACAAAAATTAGCCAGGCATGGTGGCTTGCACCTGTAGTCCCACCTACTGGGGTGGATGAGGTGGGAGGATCACCTGAGTCCACGATGTCGAGGCTGCGGTGCAGTGAGCTGTGATCACACCTACACTCCATCCTAGGTGACAGAGCAAGACCCTGCCAAAAAAAAAAAAAAAGAGAGATAAAGGAAGAAAGGAAATAAGGAAGGAAGGAAGGAAGGAAGGAAGGAAGGAAGGAAGAAAGGAAGGAAGGAAAAAGGACTACAAATAATAAAATGAGCAACGAATAGAAAATATTTCCAACATATATGACTGTTAAAGGCTTGGTAACCAGAAAGCCTACAAAATCTTTAAAATCAAAAAGAAATGGGCAAAATATGTAATAAAAAATAAGCAAAAGATGTGAACCAGACATTCAAAGAAGAGGAAGAAATGACAAACCTATGATAAAGAATTTCAAAACCAGAAATCAGTAAAATTCAAATTAAGACCACAATAAAGTATTATTTTAAACTCAAAAAGTGAACAAAAATTTGAAGAATTGACAATACTAACTATTGATGAGGATTTGAACCAGCGAGGCATGCTTAGTTATTCCTGGTGGTTATATAACAAGTTAGAGTAACATTTGGCATTGATTTATAAAATAGAACACACACATATTCCAGGATCCAGAAATCAAATTTAAACATCCAATGGAAACTGGCAAATGTATGAATAAAGAGAATTGCACAACCGTGTCCAGAGCAGTGTTGCTTGTCAAAGGAAAAAAATACGAAAACAACTCAACTGTTAAAACAAACCAAATATCCAGGAAAAAGCATAGTGCTTTGCACATCGACATAACAGATTATTGTATGTATATTATATACCATTTAATATCTATTAAAATGACCTTTTTAAAAAAAGAATAATGGCAGACGTGAAAATTATCCCATTATTATAATAAGTAATGATAGGATTCAGTATATAGCTCCTTTAAAAATGGTTTTAAAATATGCCAGATTGTATGTTATCCCAAATATAACAAATACAGATGACTGCTATTCATTCTCTTTGTTTCCTTGTTTTTCTAGTTTTAAAAAATATTTTAATTATAAAAATGTTTAATTCAATTGGTAGTATGCATAGAAACAATTCTAGGGACTTGAATTTATTTTTCATTACTGTGAATTTTTTTGTTTGATAGGGTTTAGAAGTTGATAATTGAAAGTATAAATACATTTTGAGCATGAGTATATCTGGGATTGCATTATCAGATGTGAAATAAACATCCAGGTAAAATGGAATATTCAGTCTTTTGAATTATTAATTATTTAATGACATTGCATAAATAATGTCTCTGGCTCCTTGGATCACAGATTTTCATAAATCTTCCCAGTCAGAAGGCTAGTACATGTTTTACATTTTAGAAGGGAGAATTTTCATTATAAGATATGGATGGTTACCTGTAACTAAAATATAAGGATTTTTACAAATCTAAAAATCCATGGATACCTGAGATATGTGTGTGTGTGTGTGTGTGTGTGTGTGTGTGTGTGTGTGTGTGTGTATTCTCTGCATAATTGAGCTACTTCCAAAGGAAAAGTATAACTTTATCATTTAAAGTCACTTGTATTGTAAAAGTCAAGAAGAATATAAAAGCAAGAATTTTGTTCAAAAGTTTTGTTATAATTTGCAAATGCTTCTACTCTGATATTTCATTAAATTATGAAAATATTGTTTCATATTGGTAAAATCGGGGTGCATGGAGGTTTAGTGTTTATGCATACTGATATGAAGCAGCAATTCTGTTGTGTTGCAAAAAAAAAGAACTGGGTGGTTGCATTAATGGAGCAATGATATTCCAACTATTGCAGAGAGGCACTTATTTCAGTCTTGAAATTTTTGATTTCTATATAAAATGTTCAGAGCTCTAAGAAACTTTGTTATTCCAAACTTAGTATTTAACAGGTCTTGTGTATGTTGCTTAAACTGTGATTGGTAGCAAGTCCTCGTGAGCCTGTAACAGAGCTTACTTACACAAAGACAAAGTTTCTCCCTCAAGTACACTCCTCTGCTCTGATCTCCCAGTGCATCATCTCAGGTTGCTCTGTCTCCTAAGAATTGCACTTAAATATTTTTTCCCACATAGTTTCTCATTGTAATTGTTTTTGAGCATTGGAATTGTCATGCATTATTGGAGGTGTTACAAGAAACACACAGAATGATACATGTGTGAATTTTCCCCTCTGTCACTCTGACACTGGCAATAGAATTATTCCAGGTGAGATCTGGGGGTAGTTTAGGTAAAATCCATTCACAGAAGCAGGAATACATAGGTTCTTCAAATAAATGGGAACAAGTAAATAATTTGACTATGAGTAAGTGAGCTATGCTGCTTTTATAAAAATATTTATTACCCTAGAGAATATGCAATGTAGCTTTTATTGCACATGTGGTTTTAGTAAGTCATATCCTTTGTTTTTTTTAAAACTCATATTTGTTCACAGTAAGTGCCCTTAAATTTACAGTTTATTAAGTATCTTTTTTCCTTTTTCTGAGGATGAGTCTTAAAATGTTGACAGAAACATCAGTACTAGAGCAATTTACATAAGGAGTAAAATCAATGTTTTTATGTTTTATCTAGAGACTCCTTACTTAATTTGTGTTTAATAAAGTTTATTTGGAAACCAGAAATTATCAAAAATTAGATGTTGATAACATTTCTTGGACAAAGAAATTAGGTCTAGGGATTTATAAATAGCTGAATCTTATGACAGAAAAGAATTCAAGGATCCCTAAATATTTTGATTTTGTTTTCTGTAAACCTATCGGTTCTGGTCAAATAACAATACAAAAATTACAGCATCTTCAAGATGTAGTTCCTGGATATAAAGAGCATTACATAAAAAGTATTAAATAAATATTTATTTATGATGCAATATGTTTACAAACTCAACTGTTTTTTGGTGGGGTTACAAAATGTATGCTTAATAGCTGTAGAGTTAACTTTTATATATTCTGATGAGTATTTAATAGACTCAAATGAGCATACAAACACTAATGCTAAATTATAGACAAATTAGAATTGATACTCTTTTAATTCTTCAATTGTTAGTGTGTGAACTTTGGCGATTCCTAGAGCGTTCTGTACCATTCATTTCCTCTGTGACAAAGGTACCTGTGAAGTATTTAGCACAAGACTTTGTATATAAGTGGTTTACACCTTGACATCTGAGATGGATACATCAGGGTTGCTGTGCTTGATAACATTTTATGCCAAAATTATTTCATAATTTATAAGTGCTCCCTTTGTTTAGTAGTGAGTAGTGTTGCTTATCTGTAAACCATGCAAAAGTTTCATCCAAGATAGGACCTCCTCTCTTTACATTTCGTCTGGAACATAAGGTCAGGTGATCCACCAGCAGAATTACTGGCCCCACTCCAGGAGAAAAGCATTCACCAACATTTAACTGTAGGTTCTAATTGTTATGATCAGCAGGTACTGAAATCCTGGGATTGGATCTGGAATGTGCTTGTTCAGGGGTAAAGATAAATATAAAATTTGATAAGGGATTTATCGAAGTTGGGTATTACATGAAATATATCTTATCACCAAGGAAATCTTGAGATTGTATTGATACATTGCTAAGGTAGTTCCTTAAACTTGGGAAGAAGAAATTCCCTGGTAAATGAGATGCAGGTGCTGGAATTGCCATAAAAGAGTACTGAGGAAGGGCTGACAATACTCAGAGATTAAGGCATGTTAGAATACATACATTCTGTTATACAAGAGAATGCTTTAGATAATTACATTCTTCAAGTGCCTAGAATATGCCTACTCCATAAAGTATTGGGAATTCTCTTGTATGGGAGCATAGTCGTTGTGAAACCTGGAGAGATCTATTCTCCATAGGCCAGGTTTACCAACAGGAGATTTTTCAATGGAATTGGACTTCCAAATATTAACTGAAATGTTAGAATTTCAAAAAAAGCAGTAAATAACTGTCAAAAGCAGAATGGTTTATTTATTGTTTTGGGAAATAAGACCAGACTGAAAACCAAGGACTCCTTAGGTACACCAGTTTGTTACATGTCTTTGGACTTTGGAGCCTGTGATGTTGAGATATCTGTATCTATCTATCTATCTATCTTATCTATCTATCTATCTATCTATCTATCTATCTATCTATCTATCTATCATCTATCTTAATTATGTATGCATGTATCTTTCTATCCATCTATCCCTATTTATAGCTTACAGATAGCTGAACACATGGAGGCTGACAGGTGAAGAAGAACTCACCCATCCTCGTGCTGGGGCGGGGGGTGGCATGTGCCAACTCCATGGGGATGGAAGCTCCTGCACTTTAGACCCTTCCAGGTCTCACCATACATATCTCTTCATCTGGATGTTTATTTCTATCCTTTCAAATATACGTCATAATAAACCAGTAAGACTAACTATTTTCCTGAGATCTGTGAGCTGCCTTAGGAAATTAAACATACCCAAAGAGGATGTTGTAAAAACCTCAACTTGAAGCCAGTAAGTAAGTTCCCGCAGTCTTGTGACTGTGGGGAAGGAGAGGAAGTCTTGTGGGACTGAGCCCTCACCCTGTGGGATCTGACACTGTCTCCAGGTAGACAGTTGGAATTGAATTGGAGGACATGAGCTGATGTCCATTTCTTGCTGTATGTGGAAAATCCCCCATACATTTGGTCACAGAAGTCTTCTTCTGTGTTAATAATTGTGGTGGTGTAAGAGCAAAGGAAAGCAGAGCTTGAGAGTTTTTTTTTTTTTTTTAATTTTCTCCCGAAAGGGATAGTATCTATGTAATGCTTTAGAATACTCCTCTAAGTAAGCTTTATCCAAAGAGAGTTCTTCAGCAGGTTCAGACTGTAGAAAAGCAGACTGGCTATTTTCTAACATGTGCACTGGCAAATCCCATGATGCTGGAGGTATCCGGGAGAGAGAAGGATGCTGTATGAACTCTCTGGGAAGCCCCAGTAGAAGAGCCACAGTGTGGACCTAGGGTTCTGAGACTGTTCACTATTCAAAAACAGCCTCTAGCTTTGGTGGCATCAAACAGCGGTTTCTGAGCATGTTTTTCATATGACTATGCAAATAGAGCTGCCTATCTTGACAGGTCATGTTGTAAAGTCAAATCTACAGATGTATAATATTGGGTAGGCACAGAGGCAATTTATCATGTGATAGAAATAGTAAATTGGGAATTCATTCAAATAGGTTTGAAAGGCAAAATGAATGTGTAAATACATTTGGCCTTTGCCTGCAACAGGTGTCACCTACCACATTGCACAGCCCTTTTGTAGCTCACATATAATTTTTTTTTCAGCACTACCACAACTGGATGATAAGGAAGGAAGAAACACAGTTCACAGACGAATGAGATCAATAGGTTGGCATGAGTGGAAAATGGGTTGCTCCTGCAAAAAGGCCCAGCATGTAAGTATCTCTAAAAGAAAGAAGTAAAGGGAAAATTCTCCTATAGAGGGCAGAGATTGGAAATGAACACACAGTAATCTACTTGGTGTAGAAGGCGAAATGGCTTGCAGCAAACATATACACAGGCTTTGGTCAATGGTAAATTGCTCTGCCTGGTGGAATCAGATATAAGAAAGCAAGGTTGGAAAAGTAGAGATAAAGAAGATGGGGCAAGAGGCATACACCGGACCCATGGGAGTTGACACTGAATGTGTGGATATTTGGTTTTCCCATTTGTTCCACCCCAGTGGAGCAACATCCACCCCGGTGGAACAACTGAACAACCACACGGATGGAACGACTTGGGTTGGGTGTGTCATCCAGCCTCTGTCTTTAGCCAGCTCTGTGCTTGGGTCTTGTCCACATGAATGGAGTAACCCTGGGAAGGATAGGAAGCTACGGATGGTAAGCTAGCTACTTGAACATGAATGCTGGCAGTGGGGAAAGAAACAGAATGGCTGGTATACAAGAAGATGATAACTAGCAATGATACTCTCTTAGAAACTGCTATTGACTCCAATACAAATCATTGTTTCATTGTTGTTGTCATTGGTTTTAAGGAACTGTGACCAGTCACAAATACAAAGACAGAAGATATTAGACTTAGTGTGTGTCATAAATTGATCTGAGCAGTACAAGGGGTGGGCTGCAGCAGACCATTTAGGCTCACAGCACCTCAGCACTCATTGTCATAACTGGAGGCTCCATGGAAACCACCTGCCAGTTGGGCTGATGATTCTTATTTCCAAGGGAATATGCTGGGCCTGAATACATGATAAATGAAAAGTAATAGAAATTTATTTCGAGAAATCACCTTCAATTAAAGAAAGATGGGGATCTGGTAGATTCAAACCCCAGTTTCCTCACCACTCATTAAGGATCATTCCAAGGCTGAGCTCTCCTGTTTCCCAGAATTCCCAGTGGAATCAAGCTGCAGGGTCTCTTGGTGGTAAGTGGTTAGTAGATGTCTTTCCATTCCTGGGGCCACCTAACAAGGAAACTACTGGTCTACTTGTCATCAGTTCTTCATCTCAGGGTCTTCTTGGAGAATAAATCTATCACACATAAAAACAATCTACTTTCTGTAATTACATGAAACATGCATTCTGAAGGTTGTGTTGATAACTTTCTCCTGTGGATTATTTACCTGTGCCCTGATTTTCCCATTTAGATCTTTATTTTACCATGACTCCTCCTTCAGTAATGTCTGAATAACACGCAAAATATAAAAGAGCAATGAAAGAAGTGCCCAAATCAGTACAGTGAATCAAATCTACTGCATGAAAAATGCAAGATCATGAATATTTATGTAGGTTTTTCCTCAACTTTTGCCCTATTAAGGAACGACCCTTAGGTTCAAAAGTATTCTAGAGCATATTAAGTGCCGCAGAAGTTTCTCACTCACTATAGCTACCTTCTCATTCAATTACAATGTAATGTAATTAGATTTCATGCATTTATGTAGAAATAAATAAATAAATGTTTGAATGCATGACTTGTCTGAAAGCTAAAATAAAGTATGAACACTGATTTATAAAATGGGTTCACAAGGGTTAAGTTTTACTATTCCAGTCTTCCAAATGGCATTTTCATCTCTTGAAATTTTTTTGAGAGAGAAATTGAGTGTCTTCATATGCGAGTGGTTCTCTAATTACTTTTTAATGCAAATTCACCCTATGTATAATAAGCCCTTTACTTTATATAGTAGTAATTAAACTACTGAACATATTTGAGAAACGCTTACATTTTGTGGATTTATACAAAATCGCTCTTGCAATTAATGTCAGGACTGCAAGGATAAGAGCCACAGTCCATTAACACGTAACAACCGTATCAGCTTGACCAGTGACTGGAAGTAAAGTGCTGATAAATTTCATACATATTATTTGAGAAAAGCTATAAGATATTAGTGTATAACAAACTTCACTAAGCAAATGAAATTAGTAATAGTGAAGGATAAAAATCTTTTGAGCAACTATTAGATTTTGTTAATGAAATAAGGCAACTTCTCTGAAAAAGCATAACCTTTGAAATACATGTCCACCAAGAGTTCTTGTATGCCCAAAGTCAAAATCGTTTTTGCACTATAGACAGATCATTTGTCTTTTGAAAGAAAACATCATCATAATAGTGTTGGACAAGTTTACTCCAGATCATTTTTTTTGTTTGAACTTGTAAAACTTTTATTTTATTTTTTATATAAAGTATTTACATCTCGGGAACTTAAGATTTTTCCTTTCTTATTTTCTTTTTTTCTCTAGACATTTTCATAGATAATACTTGCAAAGGAAGTTAAAGTGATATTTTTTTCTCTTCATAATTGGTCTAATGGGCTTTTGTCCAAATCAAAACCAGTAGTACATTTTCCATTGATTTTCTCCTAAGTTCAATTTCTTCCTGTAAAAGATAGATTCCATGGTTAATAACTTCAGTTACCCTCTTGTCACTGTTATCAATGTCCTTGCCTCATTGATCCAATGATACAGGTAGCTGGCAAAAAAAAAAAACTTGAGGAGAAAAATAAGAAAACTCTAAACTATATCTTAGCAGTGACTTGAAATTCTTTTTTTTAAAAAAATTATGTATTTATTTTACTTTAGGTGCATACTATATCTGGCATTTCTCCCCATGTTATCCCTCCCTACCCTCCCCTCCCTTCCCGTACCCCATTGTCTCTCCCCTACCCCCCCAACTGTCCCCTGTGTGTGATGCTCCTCTCCCTGAGTTCACGTGATCTTGTTGTTCAATACTCACATATGAGTGAAAATATACGGTGCTTGGCTTTCTGTTCTTGGATCAGTTTGCTGAGAATGATGGTTTCCAGATGCATCCAAGTCCCTACAAAGGACACGAACTCATTATTTTTTATGACTCTGTAGTATTCTATGGTGTATATGTACCACATTTTCTTTGTCCAGCCTATCATTGCTGGGCATTTGGGTTGGTTCCAGGTCTTTGCTATTGTACACAGGGCTGCAATGAACATATGTGTGCATGTGTCTTTATAGTAGAACAATTTATAGTTCTTTGGGTATATACCCAATAGTGGGATTGCTGGGTCAAATGGAATTCCTATTTCTAGATCCTTGAGAAATTGCCACACTGTCTTCCACAATGGTTGAACTAATTTACACTCCCACCAACTGTGTAAGAGTGTTCGTGTTTCTCCGCATCCTCTCCAGCATCTGTTGTCTCCTGATTTTTTAATGATTGCCATTCTAACTGGCATGAGATAATATCTCACTGTGGTTTTGATCGGCATTTCTCTAATGACCAGTGATGATGAGCATTTTTTCATATGTTTGTTGACATCATATATGTTTTCTTTTGAAAAGTGTCTGTTCATATCCTTTGCTCACTTTTTGAATGGGGTTGTTTGTTTTTTACTTGTATATCTGTTTTAGTTCTTTGTAGATTCTGGATATTAGCCCTTTGTCAGATGGGTAGATTGCAAAAATTTTTTCCCATTCTGTTGGTTGCCAATTAACTCTAATGATGGTTTCTTTTGCTGTGTAGAAGCTATGGAGTTTAATTAGATCCCTTTTGTTTATCCTGGCTTTTATTGCTATTGCTTTTGGTGTTTTAGTCATGAAGTCCTTGCCTATGCCTATGTCCTGGATGGTTTTGCCTATGTTTTCTTCTAGTGTTTTTATAGTATTAGGTTTTATGTTTAAATCTTTGATCTATCTGAAGTTAATTTTAATGTAAGGTGGCATGTAGGGGTTCAGTTTCTGCTTTCTGCATATTGCTAGCCAGTTTTCCCAACACCATTTATTAAACATGGAGTCCTTTCCCCATTGCTTGTTTTTGCTGGGTTTGTCAAAGATCAGATGATTGTAGATGTGTCGTGTTTCTTCTGGGGTCTCTATTCTGTTCCATTGGTCTATGTCTCTGTTTTGGTACCAGTACCATGCTGTTTTGATTACTGTAGCCTTGTAGTATAGTTTGAAGTCTGGCAGTGTGATGCCTCTGGCTTTGTTCTTTTTGCTTAGGATTGTCTTGGCTATGCGGGGTCTCTTGTGATTCCATATGAAGTTTAAAGTGTTTTTTTTCCAGTTCTGTGAAGAAGGTCACTGGTAGCTTGATGGGGATAGCATTGAATCTATAGATTACTTTGGGCAGTATGGCCATTTTCACGATATTGATTCTTCCTAACCATGAGCATGGACTATTTCTCCATCTGTTTGTGTCCTCTCTTGTTTTGTTGAGCAGTGGTTTGTAGTTCTCCTTGAAGAGGTCCTTCACATACTTTGTTAGTTGTATTCCTAGGTATTGTATTCTCTTTGTAGCAATTGTGAATGGGTGTTTGCTCTTGATTTGGCTCTCTGTTTGTCTGTTATTGGTATATAGGAATGCTTGTGATTTTTGCACATTAATTTTGTATCCTGAGACTTTGCTGAAGTTGCTTATCAGTTTGAGAAGATTTTGGGCTGAGACAATGGGGTCTTCTAGATATACAATCATGTCATCTGCAAATACAGACAATTTAACTTCCTCCTTTCCTAATAGAATACACTTTATTTCTTTTTCTTGCCTCATTGCTCTGGCTAGAACTTCTAGTACTATGTTGAATAGGAGTGGTAAGAGAAGGCATCCTTGTCTAGAGCCTGATTTCAAAGGGAATGCTTTCAGTTTTTGCCTGTTCAGTATGATATTGGCTGTAGGTTTGTCATATATACCTTTTTCATTTTATGATACATTCCATCAATACTTAGTTTATTGAGAGTTTTTAGGATGAAGGGCTGATGAATTTTATTAAAAGCCTTCTCTGCATCTATTGAGATAATCATGTGGTTTTTGTCTTTGGTTCCGTTTATGTGATGGATTACATTTATGGATTTGCATATGTTGAACCGGCCTTGTATCCCTGTGATGAAGCCTACTTGGTCGTGATGGATAAGCTTCTTGATGTGCTGTTGCAATCTGTTTGCATTTTATTGCAAATTTTTGTGTCGCTGTTCATCATAGATATTGGCCTGAAATTTTCTTTGTTAGTTGAGTCTCTCCCTGGTTTTAGTATCAGGATGATGTTGGTCTCATAAAATGAATTAGGGAAGATTTCCTCCTTTTGTATTGTTTGATACAGTTTCAGAAGGAATGGAACCAGCTCCTCTTTGTACATCTGATAGAATTGGGCTGTGAACCCGTCTGGACCTGGACTTTTTTTGATTGGTAGGTTATTGATTGCTGCCTCTACTTCAGCCCTTGTTATTGGTCTATTCAGGGTTTCAGCTTCCTCCTGGTTTAATTTTGGTTGAGTACAAGTATCTAGGAATTTATCCATTTCTTCCTGGTTTACTGGTTTATGTGAGTAGAGCTGTTTGTAGTAATCTCTGATGGTAGTTTGTATTTCTGTGAAATCAGTGGTGATATCCCCTTTATCGTTTTTTATTGCACCTATTTGATTCTTCTCCCTTTTCTTTTTTATTAATCTGGCTAGTGGTCTGTCTATTTTCTTGATCTTTTCAAAAAACCCGCTCCTGGATTTATTGATTTTTTGAAGGGTTTTCTGTGTCTCTATCTCTTTCAGTTCTGCTCCGATCTTAGTTATCTCTTGTTTTCTGCTAGCTTTTGAGTTTTTTTTTTATCTTGCTCCTCTAGTTCTTTCAATTTTGATGCTGTCAATTTTAGATCTTTCCTCTCTTCTCTGGTGGGCATTTATTGCTATAAATTTCCCTCTCGATACTGCTTTCAAGGTGTCCCAGAGATTCTGGTAAGTTGTGTCTTCATTCTGGTTGGTTTCAAAGAACATCATTATTTCTGCCTTCATTTCATTGTTTATCCAGTCAACATTCAGAAGCAAGTTGTTCAGTTTCCAAGTGGTTGTGTGGGTTTGAGTGTTTCTTGATCCTGAGTTCTAGTCTGATTGCACTGTGGTCTGATAGACTGTTTGCTGTTATTTCTGTTCTTTTGCATTTGCTGAGGAGTGATTTGCTTCCAATGATGTGATCAATTTTAAAGTGCAATGTGGTGCTGAGAAAAATGTATGTTCCATGGATTTGGGGTGGAGCGTTCTGTATATGTCTATTAAATCTGCTTGGTCCAGCTCTGCATTCATGTCCTGGATATCCTTGTTAATTTTCTATCTCGTTGATCTGTCTAATATCGACAGTGGAGTATTGAAGTCTCCCACTATTATTGTGTGGGAGTCTAAATCTCGTTTTAGGTCATTAAGAACTTGCTTTATGTATCTGGGTGCTCTTGTGTTGGGGGCATATATATTTAGGATAGTTAGCTCTTCCTGTTGGAGACTTGAAATTCTTGATGCTTCCCTAGCTAACATGTTTCTCTATGATCACAACGAACTAGTTGAAACTCCTATATTCTCATGTAGTTACTTCTGCCACCTGTATTATCATTCTCAGAAGATGATCTCCCTCATCTAGCACTTCACACACAGCAATCCCATAAGAGCATTTCCACAGACTCTATCCAGCTTTCCAAACTTTTATCTTCTGTGATTGTATTCACTTTCCGTTATTCTTCTACATTTCTGACATCAGCTCTGTTTATGATTATTATGATTTTAACTTCCCTACTGCCTGCATCTTTGAGGCAGTATCCTTTTCCCCTTTAAACCTATACCTGCCATGCCAGGTGAGCTTATTCCACTTTCATGGTTTAGTTACAAACTGCTTACAAAGAAATTTTTTCTCTTTGAGGTGCCAACTGTAACTTTCATTCTGCAGGTCTTCTTTTCTTAACTGGTAATCAACTCAAATGACTATGAAAGGACACAGCTGACTTCAGATTTACTTAGAAGGATATGATGCTAATGAATGCTACATATCAGCATGTCAGCACAAGCCATTTCTTATTCGTGAAAGCCCTCCCAGCAGTCACACAGTAGTGCCAGGACTGTGGTCTCTGGAGTAATCTGTCTAGTTTTCTGCCAGGTGCCTTTTACCAGATGTGACCCGTGGGGTCATTACTCACTCCGTTTCAGTTTTCTCACTTCAAACATAGAGACAAACATCATAATTCACCTAGGAGAGCTTTATTGAGGACTAAACAAAATAAACTAATGTAAAAGACCCTCTGGTAAGTGTACAATAGTTATTGCCAAAAATATGATTCGTTACTAGCTATAAGAAACTTTTCACTATTTTGCCTATAGATGCTTAATTTTTCCTTCAAGGTCTATCTGAAATGTTACTTCCACGTAGCTTTTCTTGAGGCCTTCTTCAATTCATATTCCTGCAACGCATAACCATCACCTCCATCATAACTATTATATCATTTGTATTTTAATAGCATATATGTTTATATTTTGTATGAAAATACTCACTCACATATACTACTTCCTAAACTCTTCAAAAAACCAGCAAAAACCACAGTGAATACCATGTGAAAATAATTAAATCGATGTTTCTAAATGAACAAATTTTATTTCAAAGACTCCCTTTTAAGACATATGTGTTAAATTTTTTTTAAAAAATGGCAAGTTGTTGGGTTTGGAAAATATAAATTGTAAAATTGAATTTTAGTCAAATTTGTCTATAGTAGATTTACCCTTATGTACAGAGTATACATTTTTAGTAGAGGCTAGAACTTCTGTAGATTATTGGGAGAAAATTCCTAACCCATGTAGAATATAAAGCTAAAGAGACATAAGTAATATTTTGTATGTAATATGCTCTTGTAATGGAATCCTGTTACAACTTAAAACAGCATTGTCTATTATGGAAGCCACTAGCCAAATGTGGCTCTTCAGTACTTGAAATGGGTTTGCCAAAATTAAAAGGTGCTCTAAATATAAAATAGACCATGGAGTTAGAAGCCATAATATAAAACAAAGATTATAAAATACCCCATTAATCAAATTTTATATTGATTTTATAATCAAGGTATATTTTGAATATATTGAGTTAAATTCTACACTGTTAAAATTAACTTCACCAGTTTTTTCCATATGGTTACTGGATAATGTATAATTACATATATTACATATGTAGTTTGTATTTTACTACTGGGAAGTGCTGTTATATATAATGAGCCACAAGTAAAGAGTAAATTGAGGTGATTTCCAGTGGTATAGGAATATAAAAAGGATTATAAATATAAATAGTATATGAGCAAATTAAGATAGTACCCTCATTCCTTCTTAAAATATTTCATTTCTAGCTTCTATTTTTCTTTTGTTTGTTTATTGGTTTAAACAATATTTTTTTCTCAAATTACAATTATGTAACTGACTTTAACATTATTTTTGAAACTTCTCAAGTGTCTTAATGATGTTTAGAAAATGAAAGTTTAAGTTTTACTCAGTGGGAGACCAAATGGACTTAAACATAGTTTGCTGGTAAAGGATTGAAGCCA
The DNA here is from genome assembly GCA_031835075.1 of Saguinus oedipus. Taxonomy (NCBI): domain Eukaryota; kingdom Metazoa; phylum Chordata; class Mammalia; order Primates; family Cebidae; genus Saguinus; species Saguinus oedipus. The sequence goes on along the minus strand of CM063188.1, from coordinate 9,468,418 downwards.
TCTTTGCAAAATTATGACAATGAGAGAAATCTAACATAATTGACTCCATCTTGCTTCTAACCTCACAAGGTAACTGTCTTTGCTTATTTCTGTATGTAGGCCAAGCTAACTACAGGAGGAATTCAGTTTATATATTTTTTCTTTAACCTTAAAAAAAGAGTAGAATAATACTAATTCCTTCCTGAAACTAACCTTCCCTCCTTGTTCAGGGATGGAAACTGCCTTTGTAAAATTAATGAAAGTCAAGGTTAGAATTATGGTAGTGGATTGAATTGTGCTAAGACTTAGGCATAGCTAAACAATAACTAGTCATTGCTTTCTAACTTGCTTTTTTGGAATTGCTTACTACCCAGGAGTCATGTAGCCAGTGGCCCCAAGATTTGTAACTTCCCCAGTTGCCCTGTAGACAACATCACTATTGTGAAAGCTAAGATTGATGTTTGAGATATTTTTCAGAACCTGCATTCTGGTGGACCAGCTGATGCCACCTGGACTGGTGACCCATACCAGCAAACTCACTCAACTGGTTCTGTGACCCAACCTAGGAGCTGACTCAGTACATGAAGACAGTTTCAACACTCCTATAATTTCATTTTAACCCAAACAATCCACATTGCCCATCCCCTAGTTCCCTGCCAAACCATTCTTAAAAACCTCTAGCCTCCAAATTTTCAGAGAGGTGGGTTTGAGAAATATCTCCTGGTCTGCTCACATAGCTGCCCTGCAATTATTAAACTATTTCTCTGCTGCAATACCTGCTGTCTCAGTTCATTGACTTTTATTGTGCAGTAGACAGGAAGAACCTATTGGACTGTGACAGGATCTTTATATTTCATACATAATTTTATGAGCATTAATTATTAACAAAAGAATAAAAAACTTGTGAGAGATTTTTGTTACCATATTACCTGAGGAAAGTTTAGCTGAAAAGTGATACTTTAAGAACAGTGTAAGGAAAATAAAAAAGTTGCACCTGAAGATTATGATGTTTTCTGTATTTAGTTTGGAATAGATCTGGTGAGCTGAATTTATATTTTCAGTTTTTGTAGACTCCAAATAAATGCCAAGTAGACCCTAGTACTCAAAGATTATAGAAAAATAATTAGTATTTAATAACTAGTGTAATTTTAACACACACATTGAATATATGTATTTAAGTGTTTATGTTTAAACAAAAAATGTTTAAACATTTAAACAAAAATGTTGACTTGTATTAAATATTACAGATAAACTTGACTAAAATTCAATTTCACTGTGATAGCAAGAACATTTCATTTTTTTCTTTTTTTCTCCTCTCATTTATATTGTTTTTTTCTTTGATAAAACTGTCAGCTATGTACCACAATTTTAACACAAAGAAAAATAATCTGGTCTACAAAAACATCTAAATATTGAAGACTATGCCAGAATTTGGCAGAAAATTTATATAATTGTTTGTGGTATAATAGTTGCAATATTAAATCTGCAATGAATTGCAAAAAGCAAATAAACATAATAATAAATTTTTAATCTAAATTTCAGTTATTTTTCTGAGTTTCTTGTTGGATTAAATGCATCAGAGTCTATTCCCTAATCAAATGTATCTGATGTATTTTACACAGAGCAATGAACTATATATTGATAATAAAAAGGAAGTAGAAAAATCTTACTCCCTACAAGCAAATTTATCTATCTGGATTATTTCATGTATAGGAAATAAGGCAATGAAGTCCTCAAGAAAATAAAATGTTTTGCTAAGGTTAAAAACTTGCTCTGAAAATACGTTTCTCTCATTTTGGCCCTTTATTTAGAATAATAATTCTCAAAAGCATTTGAGAATGTGGCCCTTTATTTAGAAGAGTAATTCTAAAGTCCCTGTTAGCAAGGCATATTCTCAATTTCTACCCTGAACTTCCTGCATCATAATTTTGGGGATACGGCCCAGCAATCAGCATTTTACAATCCCTCCAGGGAATTCTTATTCTTGCTAAAGTTTAATAATCCCTGCAGTAGAATACGTTTTGGTCCATTTTTTGTCATCATGGGAGAGGAATCTGCCAGTAAATAGAGAGTCAAAGTATTTAATGGAAATTAGTAAATAAATTGTCTCTCAAAGAGGCCACAAATAATATATTACCTGGAGAGAATACTGACTCACAGGAGGACGAACTTAGCAAGTCATTCTTAAAGCCTTCACTACATTATCATACTGAAAGTTACATGACCTCACTACATGAGGGAGAAAACAACACAAGAGCAGATGTCTTCTTTTTAAAGGCTAGTATAAATCATATTTATTCAGTAGCTATTTTATTGTTCTAGATGTATTACAAAAACAAATGTTTAAATTGCATTATTATTTATTTATGTTGGTAACATTTTATCTAACCATCAAATTTATACATGGAAAGATGATTTGTCAAATCCATTTTGTTTCTATGAAATTAAAAGTCTTCATTTCATATAATTCACACTTTCTTGAAATAGAACACAAACTACTTGTAAGTTAAAATGTGTTCCACATGCATGTGTTATAAATGTCTGTGACATTTTCATCTCAAAGTTGATGAAAATGTTCTTACTACCTGTTAGTTTTACAGACACTGTAGTTTATCCATGATATTATCTCAAATTGAATTTAAGCAAAAATTGACTAAAATAAGCACTAACAAAACAATAGGTTAAGAAAATGGTATTTAAAACTGTATAGGTAATAAATGATCAAGATGTTTGACTCTTAAAACCCAGTGGAAAACTGAAGATTGAAATACAGAATATTAAAATTAACTGTAAAAGAGAAATGATGCACTTTATTTTGGGGGGAATGACATTTACAATGTCATGTTAATTAAAAACAAATTACAATAAATTTCCTTTGGAAGTACAAATGATATCAAACCTTAATATTGTTGGTTTACCATGATTAAAATTATTTCCCTTTTAATCTTGCCACCAACAGAGTATTAATTAAATAACTGATTCACATATGCATCCTAACCCTTTCTCCATTTCTTAGTACAATTATAGTTGAGTTTCAAGAAGACAGAGAACACATATTTTTTTACATCAAATGAAAAATTTATATAAGTATTATGTACAGATTACATAAAAGGTGATCCATTACTCTCTCAACTGTACATCACTGTTCAGAAATTAAGCAACTATCAAGCTTTTAATGAACAATAAGTGGAAGTCTAGCCAATTATTTGTCTTGCATTGTCGTTATTTGATTTCAAAAAGCATTTTGTTCTACAACCTTGTAATTTTTTTTAAGGTAGTAAAAATATAACTACATATCCTGTGTCAGACATGCCAGTGCAGTTGTGATTTCATCATTCAGACATGGTCTGTCTTGTTTCTGCTCCAGTCTCAGGAGCTAGAATCATGCCTGATCCATTGGAAGATAAAAAAATACTTGAAGAATGAATGAACTAATAAAGAATGAATAAATATACTGGCTATATATGCATGTATTAATGTTTTTCCAAAAATACATAGGTTAATTATATGTTAACAAAAGGAAGATAATTTTTTTCTGCCAAATTAGGTCATCACTTTTTAAAATTTTCATTCATTTGAAAATAGTTATTGAGTGATTATCATGATCCATCTTTCTGTAAGCAATCCAATCTGGTTATGATATAATTCCTAGTGGTGTCAGAGATTGATTCATAAATACTCTCAGTGACCAAAGGTGGAGATAAAAGCTTCAAAACTCTATGTATCTACTACAAAGGATGTATGTAGATTTTGTTTAATGTTCAAAATATAGTAATAATGGTATGTACAAAGGGGATATTTGTTGAGTGTCTTCCAATTTTTAAAAATATGTTGAATCCTTTGTTGAACAGATTAGATTCTTTTGCATTAGTTACTAATCATTCATAACCTCAGATTTGTTTTGCACTCAATCATTTATTTCTCCTAGAATACATGCAGGTACAGTTGAATTGTAATTTTGTGTTTGAATATTTTCTGCAAATAGTCTAAATATAATGAAATGAACATAAAAACATGTCTTCTAAAGCTATTTGAAGTATGGTTCAAGACTTTCTTCCCAAGTATATGCATATGCACATCTACTTTGACACTGACAACTTAAAGTAAAATTAAACAGTACTTAATGGAAAATCTCATTTGTGACCCTAGAGTAAATTTATTTATACCTGCATGCATGTATGTTTGTATATAAATATTAATGTATAGGCATATGTAGCTACATAGCTTTAAATGGGTTCATATTGAACATATTGCTCTAAGCATTTCCATTTTACGATAGAATAATGTGAGCATATTTCAACGTCAATACATATAAGTTTATCTCCTTCTTCAAAAGGACACCTCATTTTTCCTGAGTATATCTGTGGGAAAATAATATCAATTGCTGTAACCCCAAATTTTCAGTAGCTCAAGGAACAAAAAAAAAACCACCCTCGCCTGCTTCCCGCACCATCACCAAGCTCTTTGTGTTGCAGGCAACAAGATGGAGAGAAGAGCTGCCGCCCTTTGGGGACCCCAGACCTTGGGGCTTCCTGAGCCACGGCTGTAACTCCCTTTTTGGGGCTTGCAGTTTCTGGCATCTGCAAGTTTCTGGTCACTACTGCAGTCCCCAAATCTAGATGCTGGTGCCTGCAGCAGAAGCCACTTTTGGTACGTTTGGTCAAGCTGTAGTCTTGCACAGAGCTGGTGAAGCAGTTTCAATGAAAGCCAACATAAGAATAAACATGGATAGATTGAACCAACAGTGGGCTTTTTTGGTTTAAACTTGGGCCTGGGAGCAAATGCAAGTGATAAAGTCGTTATGAAAGTGAGTTTAAATGATTACACCTTAAAAATTTAATTTTGAAATGTATAAGCTAATAAATTTGGAAATGGACGGCCACTTGAAGATGTATACCCATCATGTATATTTTAGCATGAAGCTAAATTAAGCATGAAGCTCTGGTTCCATGACTTCTGGAAGGCAATGGCCAGTCTCAGACTTAAGGATTAACAGATATGTGAATTTTAAATGTATTAAATTATGTATAACTCCTGGAAAATATATGAACAATAGAGACTCAGATGTAGCTACTTAAAAATTTCTAAATATGAAGTTTTATTTGCTCTGTAGAGGAAGAGTTTAAGTAATTGACCATCATTATCACTATTTTTTGTATCACTAGCTAAATGCAGCCATGGTGCCAAATTAAGGGACAGCAAACACACAAACCGGGAATCAAAATGACACCTTGATGCTTGATGTTAAGTTCCAACATATATTAGAGACCAGATGACATTTTCATAGAAGTTTGCAAATGTTCCAAATTAGTGGTGCCTAAGTATGAAGTTGTCATTGTTTTCACCATTACAAATGAGTCCTTCATGTTAAAGTAACACGCCCGAGATTTTTGCTATTGTTTGTTAGAGATGATGGTTGAGACATGGTACAAAAATTTTCTGCAGAAAGGTTGGTTATTTCTTTAAAAATAAGAAAATTATATGCACTTTCTAGATGAAATTCACATAAAAAAAAATGCCCACTTTTTTTGTCAATGTACTTTTTAATGATTCATTACAAATATGTGTGTAATGAATTACACAAAACATGTAGAATATTTTCATTGCTTCAGAAATATTTTTCTGGGCCCTTTGAAGTACTCTGTCTTTCATGTTCCAGGCAACGAAATATTTTGTCATCATAACATTTTTCCCTCTAGAATTCCATATCAATGCTATGGAAGTCCAAATTTGAATTTAGAATTTCAAATTCAATTTCAATTCAGTTTCAATTTAAATTCAATTTCAAATTCCAGATATGAAATTTGAAATTAAATTTCCATATCTTTGCAGGTTATTTTTTATATCTGGAATCTTTCAGCATAATTTTTTTAAGATTCATATTATTGTCATGTATAATTTATTTTTATTGACAAGTAATATTCCTACCTCATAATTTATACATTCATCTGCTGATGGAAATTTGAGTTGTTTTCAATTTTTTCTTTTTTCTTTTTTTTTTTTTTTTTTTGAGACAGAGTTTCGCTCTTGTTACCCAGGCTAGAGTGCAATGGCGCGATCTCGGCTCACCACAACCTCCGCCTCCTGGGTTCAGGCAATTCTCCTGCCTCAGCCTCCTGAGTAGCTGGGATTACAGGCACGCGCCACCATGCCCAGCTAATTTTTTTTTGTATTTCTGGTGGAGACGGGGTTTCACCATGTTGACCAGGATGGTCTCAATCTCCTGACCTCGTGATCCACCCGCCTCGGCCTCCCAAAGTGCTGGGATTACAGGCTTGAGCCACCGCACGCGGCCCTCAATTTTTTCTTATTATAAATAAAACTTCTATGAACAATTGTGTACACATCTTTGTGCAGACATATATCTTGAGTACCTCAAAGCAGAATCACTGGGACATAGGGTAAGTGTATGTAAACTTAAAGTGATCTTTTAAAATGTTTTTATTTTCTTTGGGACTGAGTCTTGCTCTGTCACCCAGGCTGGAGTGCAGTGGCACAATCATGGCTCACTGCAGCTTCAGTTTCCCAGGCTCAAGTGACCCTCCCATTCAGCCCCCAAGTAGCTGGAACCACAGGTACACATCACCAAGCTCAGCTAATTTTTTCATTCTTTGTAGAGACAGGGCCTCACTATGTTGCCCAGGCTGATTTGGAGCCTCTGGGCTCAGGTGATCCTCCTGCCTTGGCTTTGCAAAGTGCTGAGATTATAGGTGTGAGCCACTGCACCCTCCTAATATTATTTTTCCCCACAAAGAAGTAACATTTTCCATTTCCACAATCGCATGATGAGGTATTCATAATTTCTTCCTTACGTTTCTTATCCTAGCCAATACTTGGAATTGTTAAATTTTTAAATTTTAATCATTTACAACTGTGCAATGATATCTTATTTTTGGTTTAATTTGTGTTCCTCAAATAATATAGCATGTAATCATTTTTCTTGGAGTTTCAAACTGATAGTAAGTGTTTTAGAAAATGAGATCAGCAGGTGCCAGTTCATGGTCCAGAAGTAGTGACAATCACTCCAACTCCAGTCCCGCTTATACTAAGGAAGTTTATCCAACTGGAGAATAGTGTACATTTCCATGGGAGTTGGAGAGTGGAAAAAATAATAATTAGGACCATTTCTATAATTTCCTTGAATATCTGAGTCACCTAATAAATTGATCTCTTTTTGCATACAAATATGATCAAAAAGAGTCCATCAAATCTTAGTTCGAAATCTGCCTTACTATGTATGAGGTATGTAAACCCAGAAAAATAAGAATTCTAAAAATCTGAAATGTTAACATTACATTCCAGAAGGATTGTTTGAGTACTACATGAGTCACATTGCAGGTGTGGGGAAAACATTATATACTTGAAGGGTTATTTGGGAGGAAATAACTGATTAACAGTTTTGATAAACAGTGTCTGTGTTACTTTTAGCAGAATTCTCCTAACAATTCCAGAATGGGATGCTAAGAAACACGGACACTGCTAGGCCGGGTGCAATGGCTCATGCCTGTGATCTCAGCACTTTGGGAAGCCAAAGCGGGTGGATCACAAGGTCAGGGGTTCAAGACCAGCCTGACCAATACGGTGAAACCCCGTCTCTACTAAAATTACAGCTGCGTGCCTCTTGTCACAGCTACTTGGGAGGCTGAGGCAGAAGAATTGCTTGAACCTGGGAGGTGGAGGTTGCAGTGAGCCAAGATCATACCACTGCACTCCTGCCGGGGTGACAGAGTGAGACTGTCTCAAAAACAAACAAACTGAAACACAGACACTGCCTGAGCACCCTCATTCTGCATTTGAAGAAATACAGATACAATGGCAGAAACCATTTTCTTGGAATTACAGTAAAGAATCTGCAAGTGTTGGTGAGCATAACTTTATTATTTGACTACATGAATTATGAAATGCATGTAAATTGATGTTTTAGAGAGACAAATCAATATACAGTACAATTGGGAGTATTTATTACTATATTCCCTCGTCTTTAGTGTCTGATAGTTTCAGATATCCTTCCTCATGAGTTCATGGCATATAGTGTGGCTTCTGTGGATTAGAACCACTTATGACGTGCATATTTCTCCATAGTGGCTTCTTACATGTTGACAAGAAGCTCTTCTGGGACCTTCAGCTTTTCTTCTGTTACTACCTGTTGAGGTGAGAGCAAAAAAGATGGAGACAGCACAAGAGCCACGAAGTGGTCCATTCTCCTGACCCAAGGGTAAGTACCAACGATAACAGAACTTATATCTGGCTATATATTTAAGGTTACTTTCCTAAAGACCTGAAGAAAACAAAATAGGATGATCTTAGAACCCAGATACATTTTGAACAAGATAAAGATTTGATCTTGGAGCCCTTGGGGCTCAGCTATAACCTGTGTCTTCTGAAATGATTTAATTATCCTCCCTCCAGGTGGAGGCAGCTTCACCACCATTCCTCTCAGATATATGTGCATTTTGGGAAGACTCTTCTTCCATGACAAAGCACAGGGTGGAGTAGAATCCTGCCTTATTCACTCCAGTGGTGATGTTCCCCAGTGTCCTCTTTTCTGTTCTACCTCTTACACACTCTGACAATGGCACCCTGTCAGCCCATCCCGTAACACTGTAGACTACTACTGGTACATTTTCCAAAGTTTAAGTTTACTTAGAATATATATGATTTTTCTAACCTGGTTTCATTCCTTTTTATTAATCTGTATTTATTATTACATCAAGATGAATGCACGTTCTTCCTTTAGTTTTCCAGTTCTTGGTTTCTGAACTTGGGAGCAACTCTTTAAAAATTAATACAGTGACGGTGATAATCTGTCCTAATGCGATATTCAAAAGCAAATTGTGCATTTTCGAAATGACAGATTTTGTAGCCTTTACCACAGTTGTAATGTTTTAACAATTTAAACCCAATTTCAATTAGTACCCTGATTTCTCCAAATATTTAGCAAGGACCATTTTTATAAGAAAGAGTCTAGGCCATGGAAAATTAACTTTCCTCTTTCTCATCTCACACTTGTGAGAAAAGTGAGGCTCAGAAAGTCTGAATTATTTGCCAAAGGTCACAAGAGTGGTAGAGCTGGGATTCAAAACTAGGTCACTCTCACTCTAGAACCATATTGCCTTCTAAAATGTGTCACTGAATGAAACTTCCCTTAGCATGTAAAACTGTGTGCAGCAAAAATTCTGCAAGCTCCAGGGTCAAGTGGAATGATAGGTTTTCTTTGTCTCCAGATAAGTTGACTCCACCCAATTATATTTAATTCAATTTTTATTTATTGATCTATCGATTTCAGGTATTAAGTGCTAGACATAAAAATGGCCAGAGGAAAAAAAAAGAATTTTGGAATGAGAGCAGAGTGGATTATTTTCTTCTTTCTTTCCTCTGGTTCAGACGACATATCTCCTGCACATGACAGTTTTCCTGTAACCTGGTGTACTACTTTGAACATGTAGTAAAGCAGAAGTGACAGCGCTGTAACTCATGAACTCCACTGAGATAGCTATGGTGTGCCAAACCTGTCTTGGCTGTCTCTATGTAAATTAGGAATTCCTAAAGCTTTCAATAGGAAAGTTACTGTGAACTGCTTCATTTCAAACCGAAAGCATTGAAATGCTAATTAGGAAGCATTATTTTTTTTCCTTTAAAGTAACTTTAAATGACTTGTCAGGAAAGTAAACACATTTACTCTACTTTTATGGCACAGATTTTTCCATATGAGAGGAGAATGGCCATTTTTGTGAACTACTGTTGGATATGACATACGTATTTTGGAAGTCTCTTTTAATGTTTGGATTTAACAGATAAAATATTTACATCGATTGTATTGTATTGAAAGTCATTTTATGCAAATTAATTTAAAACAGAATTTAATGATTTTGGATGCTCGGAGTGAGGGGAAAGAAACCACCTTTAAAGTTAACACTGCAATTTTCATCTTAATTCTGATGATCTCAGCCTCCACCAGAATAGAAAATGCTTATTCTCTTGGAGAGAGAAATAAACTTAATCTTTACATGGGCACACTCAAAATTGTTACTAAGCTTTTACATATTTTTTATTGTTTTATTTTTTCACAATGTCCCATACGTTTTCTTTTTATTTTGTGAAGTGAGGTGTGACTGTGTGTGCCTGTGTGTGTGTACACACATCCATGGGGGGAGCAAATTCTAAATAAGCTCAAGTAGAATTTATTTTTTCTAATTACAGAGTGCTCACAGAGCACCAAGCAATTGCCCAATTTTGCATGTAGCAGAAGCACAGCTGCCTTCTCTCTAACCTACATCTCCTCCTCTATTCCTGACCTTGTAAATGGCATGGATAATTAATCAATGGCATACACTGATGACAGAGGTGTCATTCTAAACTCTGTTTTCTATTATACCTCCTCCATTTCCTTCTGAGTGGTTGGTCAACCAAAGACCCATCTATTCTTTTTAATAATAATGTCTTCATGTTATCAAATATTCTAATTTCCATTGATACTCTGTGATATAAAATCGTATCATTTTTTCAAATTTGTCATAATTCTGTCATATTGCATATATTTTATATGTCATTATAAAGGATTTCCCTTTTGGTATCTGGATATCTTTGTGTTTATGGAAAGGAAATAAAAATATATGATGCATAATAAATATTTTATAATTTAATACATTTCAATTCTAAACATATCTACAAATGCATCAAGGTAATACTGTTTTTTTTATATACTCGTGACTAAACATAGACACTATCATATGTTAAGCCCTAGAAAATAGTGATGAGGGTTGTTTCTGGGTGACACAGACAGAGGAATTGTGAGAAAATAGTGTTAAGGAAAAATCAGTTAAATGTAAATACGTGTGTGTGTGTGTGTGTGTGTGTGTGTGTGTGTGTGTGTGTGTATGTATCCTAGAAATAATTATATTGCTATTATATTGCTAAATATAGGAATCAAATGCACTATTTTCTTTAAACTGAATATGTAATACAAAAAGTAATCCAATCGTAATAGGGAAAGAAAAGACATATTTCAGAGTAAGTTTAAGAAGTTTTCATTTAGACTTGCATTTATAAAAGTACACCACTCTTTGAGATGAGATGGAGCCTCTTTATACAGAGATAAATCATCTGATCAACTACAGGTTTATGTGATTTGTTTTACTTACTTGCTTGGCATTGTTGCTTTCTTTATTTACTTTGTTTTAACCTTACATCTGGGTAAAAATTTGGAACCTGAAATTTCCAACAATATGCTTTTGCTTCCACTGATTTGAGATTAGAGAAGATTCCAAAAAAATATGTCTGTAAAGAACTTCCAACTTAATTACTCTCTGATTTATTTTTACTTCATTCCTACATAAATGAAGTATAAAGTAATTATGATAATGTTTTGTGAAGAAAAAAATCAATTCATATATGATTACATCTAGTAACTATTACTTGGTACTAAATTTTTTGTCATTATAAAACATCTTTTGAATCGGATATTATTATATTTTCACTATCTAGCAACATGTATGATCCAGGAAAGAATTTATTTTTCGTCATCATGGTTAACATTTATTTAGCACACTTAGGATGCACTCTGTGCAAAATACTTTACATATTGGAATTCATCTCCACAATAATGCTATGAGGTGGGGACTAGTATTGTTTTTTTTTAACCATTTTTCTTCAACTTTTATTTTAAACTCCAGGGTACATGTGCAGGAAGTGCAGATTCATTACATAGGTAAACATGTGCCATGGTGGTTCACTGCACAGATCATCACCTACATATTAATCCCAGCATCCATTATCTATTCTTGCTTATGCTGTCCTTTCTCCCAACCCCCCTCCCCAACATGCCCCAGTGTGTGTTGTTTCCTACCATGTGTCCATGTGTTCTCATTGTTCAGCTCCCACTTTTAAGTGAAAACGTGGTGTTTGGTTTCCTGCATTAGTTTGCTGGAATGATGACTTCCAGCTCGATTCGTGTCCCTGCAAAGGACATGATCTCATTCCTTTTTATGGATGACTAGTATTTCATGATATATATGTACCACATTTTTTTTTATGTGGTCCATCATTGATGGGCATTTGGGTTGATTCCATGTCTCTGCTGTTGTGAATACTGCTGCAGTGAACATATGTGTGCATGTATCTTTATAATAGAACGATTTCTATTCTTTTGGGTATATACCCATTACAGGATTGCTGGATCAAATGGTATTTCTGCCTCTAGGCCTCTGTGGAATTGCTCTTCACATAAACTTTCACAGAGCAAAATAACTTAGTTTTGATGAAATACAATTTATCAACTTTTCATTTTATGCATCTTGCTTTTGGTGTCAAGTCTAAGAACTCTTTGCCTAGCCCTAATTCCCAAAATGGTTTACTTTTTTCAAAAACTTTAGAATTTGTGGTTTTACTTTTAAGTCAGTGTTGTCTTTTGAGTTAATTTCTAAGTGAAGTATGAAATTTAATTTGAGGTCAAAATGCCTTTAGTTGTTACTCATGTTTATAATCAAAATTTTACTTAGTATATAACTGACTTACATGCATTTTCCATCAACATTTAATGATACTTTTTCATCATTTTCTTGAATCTGTTCTTTTGTTCATAAATACTCTTAGAATTATCTCTTTATCCTTAATGTCTTGAGATATAATTACAATGTATTTAGGTACATAGATTTAAAAAACTTGATAAGTACTAGGTAGGTAATAAATGTTGGGATTTATGATTTTTTATTTTAGTTTTCTTGAGTATGTTTACTCACAACTTGTGTAGTATATATTACCTAATATAAATCTGTTTACATTTTGGGGGTCTAACCTCCAAATTTTACAGTTTCATTTTTGCTATTTATACTTTTATTCCCTTGTTTTATGTTCAGTGTGAGTTCTCCATTCAGCCTTTCTAATGCTAACTTATTTTTCATTCTGTCCACTAGGCACATTGTGTCCACATGTACTGAGATGAAATGTCAAAGTTAAATTTGCATAAAATCTTGGTAACTCTTTTTCATTGATCTAATACTTATTCCGAAGTCCTACCCTGTTTGCTCTATTGTTTCCCAGGATGTAGTGCTTTCTACCTGTTTACTGAATTGTCTTTTAAGGCATAGCATCTTAACAGTGTTTGGTAATTCCTGATTATGGGGTAATTCTTCCTAGAAAGTAATTTATTTTGTTATTTCTGTTGCTTATATTTTATTCTGTTGTTAGTGAGAATGAGAATATATCCAAAAGCATTCACTTTAACAGCTTGATGGGTATTTGGGTTGCTAGACCTCCAATCCTTTTCATCTGGGTGTGACCAGGCAATACCTGTCTCTTTGACTCAAGCTCAGGCACTCACTCCTCCTGGTACTGCTTGGAGGTAGAAAATCCTCCTGGTATAACTTGGCCCTAGGGGTAGGGTGTAGAATGCATGGAGAACCTGACCATTTGTTTGTTCCTTTTGTTGCATCTCAGCTGGTCACTTGTGCTTTGCTGGATATCCGCCTGCCTCCTGCATTTACTCTCCCTGATTCTTCACTTCTGGCACATATACAACCAGCAGTACTTTCTTGTAGAAAACCAGATTAGAATTTTATTTCTTGAGTATATCTCTTTCAATCTAAATTATCTGGAGATAACTCAAAATTTCTAGTTCCTGAGGCTTTTTCTTATTCCTTAGCTTGTTTAAGAGCGTGTGTGCACATATGTATGTGTATAATTGTGTCCCATTTACTGTACTAAATTAGGGAGGGAGACAATAACTTCACTTTAGTTTATCAACTTAGTTTACAGAGTGCATATGAACCTAGAAATCTACTTTCAAATATAAAACATAATTTGTATATTTATATTTAGATAATAACTTGAAATAAAATATTCCTTTTCACTACATCCAAACCAACATCTATAATTTTTTGATATTTTAATTATGGCCATTCTTGCAGGAGTAAGATGGTATCACATTGTCCTTTTGATTTGCATTTCCCTGATAATTAGTGATGTTGAGCATCTTTTCATATGTTTGTTGGCTGTTTGTATATCTTACCAAAATAGCATGGTACTGGTATAAAAGCAAGCACCTACTAGACCAATGGAACAGAATAGAGAACCTAGAAATAAAGCCAAATACTTACAGCAAACTGATCTTCAACGAAGCATCAAAAACATAAAGTAGGGAAAGGAGACCCTTTTCAACAAATGGTGCTGGGATAATTGGCAAGACACTGCAGGAGAATGAAACTGGATCCGCATCTCTCACCTTATACAAACATCAACTCAAGATGATTCAAAGTCCTTAATCTAAGACCTGAAGCTATAAAAATTCTAGAATATAACATCAGAAAAGTGCTTCTAGACATTGGCCTGGGCAGAGTTCATGACCAAGAACCCAAAAGCAAATGCAACCAAAACAAAGATAAGTAGATGGAAATTAATTAAGTTAAAAAGCTCCTGCACAACGAAATAAATAATCAGCAGAGTAAACAGACAACCTACAGAGTGGGAGAAAATCTTCACAAACTATGCATCCAAGAAAGGACTGATATTCATAATCTACAAGCAACTCAAACAAATCAGCAAGATCAAAACAATCCCATCAAAAAGTGGGCTAAAGGAATAAGTAGACATTTCTCAAAAGAAGATATAGTGTCATATTTTTACAATGACTTTCTGGTTAGATACAAAAATACTTAACCTTGTGTTACAGTTACCTACAGTATTCAGTAAAGTGACAATACTGCACAAGTTAGTAGCCTACTAGCAGTAGGATATCCCATGTAGCCCAGGTGTGTAGTAGCCTACGTTATCTAGGTTTGTATAAGTACACCCTATAATGTTTGCACAATGACAGAATCACCTAATGATGCTTTTCTCAGAACAGATCCCCATTGGTAAGTGACATATGACTGTATTCAGAAGGCAGAATAACAGAATCTGATTATTAATAGGATGTGAGCAATGAGAAGTTTGGACAAAATAAGGAAGCACTTTAATTTTGTATAGTCAGCAAACATAAAATCCTCTTGAGACGTAAGATAACACAAATTGCTCATTACAGTGTGGAATTTTAAATTTTGTTTATTTTCCCCTAGTGGATGAGCTAAACATATTGCATAATGTAGTGCAGCAACAAATATTCCTCTCTGTAGGGACCTGAATGATTGACCTGGGCAGAGACTCTCCCCTTCCATTCCTACCTTCCCTGGTCCAGTTTGGCTCAACAAAGGAACCTTTTCATGCTAGATGCTGGTGCCATGAGAAACAGTATGGAGGACTTACACGGAGAAATATAAACCACCACAATAGAGCGAAGTGGGGAATTTTGCTGGCCCAATGGCACACCACACATCAATTTATATGGCAATAGGGGCACATTTTTTTTTATTTGGCTGACAAATAACTAAATTATCCAGATTAGGAGGTCAAATGATTGCCTACCACCTTGGCACCATTATATCATTCCATGGAGCCTGAGTGGGAAAATACAGCTGTGGATTCACAAACTGGAAATTGTACTAAAGCCATTCTTGATATAAGATTCCTTGATGAAAATATACTCTGAACCATTTATTTGTCCCTGAAAAGCAATTTAAAGTCCAAGAATGACGGAACAATATCTATTGGTTGCAAAGTTATTGTTGGGGTGTGTGTGTGTGTGTGTTTGTGTAACAACTCTAATATACCTAACACTGATGCCTTTCTCCCAATCCAGGTTAATAGTTCAGGATATACATTAATATGTTTTAGTCTGGCTTTGTCTTGCTGTAAAGAAATACCTGAGACTCGGTAGTTTATAAAGAAAAGAGCTTTACTTGCTCACAGTTCTCAGGCTGTACAAACATGGTGCTGATATCTGCTTGGCTTCTGGTGAGGCCTCAAGAAGATTTTACTTATGGCAGAAAGCAAAGGAGGGGACAGGCCCATTACACGGTAACAGCAAAAGCAAGAAAAGAGAGAAGTGGGAGATTTCAGACTCTTTTAAACAACCAGATCTTGTGTGAATTTACTGAGCAAGAACTCACTCATCACCAAGGGGATGATGCTAAACCAAGATATAAGTTATCTCACCAGGGCTCTTTCCAGATCAGTAGCAGTGGAGTGTGGATAAAGTCTTATTTCTCAGTGACCTAGTACCAACTTCCTATACACTGTCCCTGTATATGGCCTCTTGGATACTCTGGGGAAATTGGGAGTATAGTTTGCAATAAGGGATATTCCTTGTTACTTTCTTGAATATCAGGAAAGAGCAGCTTATGACTATCTAATAGCTAGGCTAGTGGATGTGCTCAGAAACTCCCTTTTATTTACCTCCCTAGGTCACAGTTTAGTTAATTATGCTGCAGCATAATTGGTCATCTTCTTAACAAGAAGTATGCTAAACTTTTATGTTAGAAGAGACAAATTAAATCACCTAAGACCTATTTCTTGTGAAAAAAAAATGCAATTGTTCTAGGTTACTTATCTCTGAAAAAAATTATATATACCAAAATACATAAATATTAATTTCTAACATCCAAGTATGTTGTTTATGTCTCTGTTCAGTCATTCAAAATTTTTAAAATTTGGTGAGATAAGAGAAGCTAGAAGGCAAAAGGCAAGTTGAACTGTTTTTATTTAACTCCCAGAAAAACAAGTCATCTAACATTATTAAACAAATTATGGAAATGAATTCATACATCTCTGTATACATACCTTGAGATGCAATTTTTATAATGGCGTGAGATGTTGCAAAAGTAAGACATGCATTTTTCATGTTCTTGAATATTTCTGGAACATGGGCAGATCTTCAGCACTATTATTTATTTTTGACTAAAAATGTATTATTTCACACATTGGATATTAACCTTTTGTATGTGTGTCTATGTATGTACCAACCTCTCTTGAAGACTGATTCAATTTATTTTAATTTTCAGTTAGCTGAAAATCATGAGTTTATAATGGGAATCATAGTAATATAATCTCTGAATGGATTTATTCTAAATTCAAATAAAAACAAAACCTAATGCTAGAGTAAGACAATTTATTGAGAAATATGAATCACAGTGCTTCATTAATTCATTTCACATTCAAAATACCTCACTGATGTAATATTTAAATTTTTTCTCCTTTATATTTTATATTTTTACTATGAGGTTAATGTGTAAATAAAATAATGATTCCTGCTGCTTTCTTGAGCAAAGTGAAATTAATCCTATCTGAATTAGTAATAAAACAATTGAAGAAAAGAATAATTTACACAATTGATCTTGTGTCACTCAGTGATCAACCATTGAGAAGTCAAGTGTCTGATTTCATAAATAAATATGGCAGATCAACTCACCTACTAACAGAAAACGTGTGTTTAAAATTGTGAGGAAATTCAATGATTTTTGACCTGGCAGTAATATTTTAGAGGAATGTATTTGAATTTGTATTACACAAGTTTGTCTTTGGTAGGGAGTCAAGTAATAACTATATTTTTATTTTAATGTTTTTTGAAACGTGGATCTGGAGCAATTGTGATAGAATGGATATTCATTGGAAGAGTACAGGTCTGGGCCAGACAGATCTCCAGCAAGTACCAAACCAGACAATTTTTATCTGTGTGAATTCACTTTGGGTGGTGGCAAAAATATTAAGGGGAAAATAGTAGGAAAAGTTATAGAATATAGTCTCAAACCTTTTGGAAAGCCTAAGGGTTTTTTCTATAGTTTTTGGCTGAAAGCAGCCAGAGTCTCTTTGCAGGAGCCAGAAAGATTAGGGAGCAAGTACAAAGGAATGTGAGTAGTTTACCTTGCTAGCTTGTTTACTAATGTGGTCTTAAACCTAAACTTTGAGCTAGATGGCTCTCTTGTGGGGAGGTTGACCAGGGAGATTACCCTCTAATCATCTAACCTGGCCTTTAATCTTTCCCTGAAAGTGTGTTAACTTAAAACCTCTGTTATTAAATCTATACTAAATATATGGGGAAAGGGTGAACTGATAAGTGTTGTGTAGCTGCAGTCTCTCTCTGTAAGTGGCTCACAGCCCCTTAGCCCACTGTTCACTGTGTTCTGCTCTGTTGTGAGTGCATTTATTCAACTGTTGTGTGGCTGGGGTCTGTGGGGCAGATCCCAACAGGTGGTAACCCCAGTTATCTAGTGAACTGTGTTGAAGACCCTGAGCAATATTATCTGAGGAATACAGGCCATCCTTTTGAATCATCGAGTCGTGAGGACTAAATGAAATAGTTTTTCAGTGTGCCCATGTGTCTGATGAGCACTGTGGCAGACACTAACATCCCACACCTAGAGACTGCTGATTTATACCCCCAAATTTCTGTGACATGGAGGTCTCAGACCTAATACTTCTAAAACTATGATTATTGAATCTA
Source organism: Saguinus oedipus (assembly GCA_031835075.1). Classification (NCBI taxonomy): domain Eukaryota; kingdom Metazoa; phylum Chordata; class Mammalia; order Primates; family Cebidae; genus Saguinus; species Saguinus oedipus. The sequence goes on along the minus strand of CM063188.1, from coordinate 9,450,129 downwards.
AGGAAAAGAAATGAAAGATTGTACATGACATTATATGGTAACTTATTACAAGGCACTAAAGGAGGTAGTACTGAAGTCACATGAGAACTTAGAAAAAGGAAAGAAGTGTGGGTTAGGGAAGAGCAAACTTCAGTGAGGTTACTTTGAAGTATCTCCTGTGTAGTCAGCCTGAAAATGAGCTCCTGCTTTTCATTGTTTTCTCTTTCTGATGGTAGGCTCTTTAAGGAGCAGATTTCATGGAAGAGGTGTTGAGGCAAAAGCTTTCCACACAGTTTCCTTGACTTCCTGCCCCAGTTCGACTATAATTAAATACTTGACTTTCTTCAGATCTCAGTCTCCTTGTCTGTAAAATAAAAATTATGAATATGCTCTCCTGAAAGGGTTGTGGTAAAAAGTCAATGAGAACATGCAAATACAGCATTTTAATTTTTTTTAGATGGAGTCAAGCTCAGTTACCTAAGCTGGAGTACAGTGGCATGATCTTGGCTCACTGCAACCTCTGCCTCCTGGGTTCAAGAAATTCCTCTACTTCAGCCTCCTGAGCAGCTGGGATCACAGGTATGCACCACCATGCCTGGCTAATTTTTTTATTTTTAGCAGAGACAGGCTTTTACCATGTTGGCCAGGCTGGTCTCAAACTCCTGACCTCAGGTGATCCACCTGCCTCAATCTCCCAAAGTGCTGGGCTTACAAATGTGAGTCACTGCATCCAGCTAAGGACAGCATTTGACGCAGTACCAGCACAATGCCAATAAACTGGTTATTAAATCTTGAACATTCTCACTTTGGCTGTTTTTTTTTTACTATATAGTTTTCCCAGAAGCAAGCTGGCCCACGTATGAGTGGAAGAACTAGTGAGCATTGGGTAGTTATGAGTCTGAGAAGCTTTTCTTTAGTCTTTCTTTGACAAGAACCTGGACAGGGATTGCCAGAGGCTGTGAGGGGTGAAAAGCATAAACAAATCTATTTTCTTTCTCCTTGATAAAATATACCATTTCAGCTCTCATATCTCTTAAAGGAATATTTTATTTACTTAAAAATGTAATCTGGCTGAGGTGGGTGGATCACAAGGTCAAGAGATTGAGACCATACTGGCCAACATGGTAAAAGCCCATCTCTGCTAAAATTACAAATAATTAACTGGGTGTGGTGGCACACACCTATAGTTCCGGCTATTTGGGAGGTTGAGGCAGGAGGATTGCTTGAACCTGGGAGGTGGAGGTTGCAGTGAGCTGAGATCGTGCCACCGCACTCCAGTCTGGTGATAGAGCGAGACTCTATCTCAAACAACAACAACAATAACCAAATGTAATCTGATTGCCACAAGGACTTTTGTCCTGCTAAGAACATAGACAATTAAATGTAGCTATTACTCTTAATGAAATAAATAGGAAATTTTACATTAAAAAAAATACCAGAGGGGCCAGGCGCGGTGGCTCAAGCCTGTAATCCCAGCACTTTGGGAGGTTGAGGTGGGTGGATCACGAGGTCAAGATATCGAGACCATCCTGGTCAACATGGTGAAACCCCGTCTCTACTAAAGATGCAAAAAATTAGCTGGGCATGGTGGCGCGTGCCTGTAATCCCAGCTACTCGGGAGGCTGGGGCAGGAGAATTGCCTGAACCCAGGAGGCGGAGGTTGCGGTGAGCCGAGATCGCGCCATTGCACTCCAGCCTGGGTAACAAGAGCGAAACTCCATCTCAAAAAAAAAAAAAAAAAAAATTCCAGAGGTTGTACGTAAAAATATAAGTTATTTGGACTTCTAAAGTTAGTATTTCAACTATTCCTTTAAGTCAAATATTTTAATGGACATTTATTTTTATTTTTTTCTAGTCTAAATTATGTTATTGTCCATGTTGAAATAATGTACAGTAGAATAGGTATGAAATCATGGATAAATTTTATCTCCTATTGTATGAAACCTTTCTAATCCATGCTTATAATATACATGTATTATAGATACACAATACACAATACATAACAATACAATATATAACATTGTGCTTCTCATTTGGTTGGAAGTTTTAAAAAACTAGGTAACTTTAAACATTCATTATGATTTTTGAAACCCACCCAAGCAATTAAGTATTGCCTAAATATGTTTTTTAGAAACCATACATATAAAGTATTAAGCAAAAAGTCTATCATGATGGCTATACCTCTTAAATATACAGTAACTGTGAGTGTCACTGACTGTACCTAGCACTGTATAAGTTGTGGAAGGAGGATAGCTGCTTCTGTTCAGGCAGTCCCAAAAGCATCCGGAGGCTGCATTGTGACTGACACGTATTCTTCTCCACATAGCAGACTACACTCCCTCAGGTTTCTAATTTTTATTCCTTTCTTGGATTGCAGCTAGAAATGTTTCCTTGGTGGGTTTAGAGTACCTCTGTGGCACCTGTCAACCGTCTGCAGTTCTGTTACTGACCTGATTCCCTCTCCTGTTGTCTTCTGGGCAGTACTTGCCTGGCATACAGCTACAAAGAATGTGGCATTTCACTTTATCCCAGGAGCAGGGCAAGTAGGACCTGGTGGAGTTAAGATTACACAAAATGAGAGTGGAAAGTACAGGCGACTTAGAATTAGACAATAGAGAGAGCGTTAGCACACTGCACAAGAGTTAGAAAGATTTTAAATTATGAAAAATAATGAGCAATTAATAGTCATCAGCACAATAATTATAGTTGTGGTTTAGCAGATAAGTATGACTTAGAGAATAATAAAAATAAGCTAAAATATTGAAGTTTTTTATGTGCCAGATATTCTTCTAAGCTCTAAATGTTACATACATTATTAATTTAAGCATATAAACAAAATATCTGTGAGACGTTATTTTTATTCTCACCACAATACTATTTCCCTAATGGCATATTTTGATAATAATGATCCCAAGTAAACTGAACACCCAATAACCCTTGTCAAAACACAATCAAGAAGCATAATCTTTCCTTGTGACTCAAACAAAAGTTTATTTTATTCTTTAGAAAATTTCGGCTATTGGCTAAGTGTTTTTTAGAAAGATTTAGAGATATTTACATGCTTCTCTGGATTTCAGATGAATGAATATGAAGAGTTGTGAAATAAACAATAAGCTGATGATATTCCTACGCTACCACTAAGTAAGCCATCTTGTGCCAGTCTCTGTCCCCTAGGGCCTCAGTTCCCTTACTGGCCTATTCTCTAAGTGATATGCCAGCTGCATGAAACTACAACTATAAAATTACTTAAGTGAACAATCAATACTTTACAAAATCTTACAAAATGATTTTCAAACCTAGCATGTACAAGTCTTTTCTCCCCCTTTCTCTTTTTTCACATTTTCACAAGATCTCAGTTAAATTTTCGCCATGAATAAATAACACTTGGCAGTTGGTAACAGATGAAGCAATAATACCTTTTATTTAAAATCACGATTGTGGTTCAGAATAAAAATGGCCTGGGCATGCTGATTTCTCTGAGTGAGGAGTTGATATTTTTTACTTTAAAGAAGTTGCACTAGCCTCAGAAAAGATTGAGACAAATGCCAAATTTTGCAGATAGGTCACACTAAACAGAAAACAGCTGTGTGTTTTAATAGAATAATTTCAGACAATTGTCTTCTAAAAAGATGCATAAACATAGGTGCACACCACTTCATTCTTTTAGCTTCGATTATTAACCATTATCACATCATGTTAAACAAAATCAAGTTAGCAATGTTTACCAGATAGCAGTTGGAAGTCATTACTTATGTTTTTGCTATTATTTGAACATACAGGCACAGTATTACATTTTTTTATGATTTCAGTCCATTTTGTGTTGCTATAAAGAAATACCTGAGACTGGGTAACTTAATAAAAAAATTTACGCCGGGCGCGGTGGCTCACGCCTGTAATCCCAGCACTTTAGGAGGCCGAGGCGGGTGGATCACGAGGTCAAGAGATCGAGACCATCCTGGTCAACATGGTGAAACCCCGTCTCTACTAAAAATACAAAAATTAGCTGGGCATGGTGGTGCGTGCCTGTAATCCCAGCTGCTCAGGAGGCTGAGGCAGGAGAATTGCCTGAACCCAGGAGGCGGAGGTTGCGGTGAGCCAAGATCGCGCCATTGCACTCCAGCCTGGGCAACAAGAGCAAAACTCCGTCTCAAAAAAAAAAAAAAAAAAAAAAAAAAAAAATGTACTTGGCTCATGTTTCTGATGTCTTGAACAGTTCAGGATTGGACACTTGCATCTGGCGAGGGCCTCGGCTTCCTTCCACTCATGGTGGAAAGTGAAAGCGAGTTGGTGTGTGCAGAGAACACAGGGTGACAGAGGAAGCAAGAGTAAGACAGGGGAAGTGCACATCTTGTTTTATCAGGTAGCTCCCCAGAGAACTGTTAGAGGGAGAATTCACTCACTGTGCCCCCTACCAGGGAAGGCATTAGTCTATTCATGAGCAATCCACCTCCCATCAAGACCCACTTCCAATATCAAATCTCAACACGAGATTTGGCAGAGACAGAAAACCCATATCCAAACTATAGCAAAAATATTTGTCAACCTGTTTTCTTCCTGTAAATTATCTATACATTATAAGGGTGACTGAGAGTATGCAAACAGTATTAATGAGTGTCATCAAATATCATGTGCAAGATACTTAGGGGGAAACTGTATTACTAGGACAAAAGAGTAAAGATCTCATTTAAAAAATTTGTGCTATAAGGAATTTTATTTATCTTTAAATTAATCTTGGTAGAATCATTAAAGCAGTTATTTTGCAACTGATGCATTGTACCTCATTTAATTTTTCATATCTCAGTCAGGTATGTCATTATTGAAAACCACACACGAAAGAAGCATGTCTGCCGGCACGCTGTCACAGAGGACAGCCAAGCCAGTGCTTAGTTGGGAATATGGTTGCTCTGCTCTGGCGGCTTGGCCTTCTTGAACTGCTTTGCTCCCTTTACAGAATCATCAATTGCTCTAGGGGCTGAATCAATGAAGAGATGCAGCCCTGTCCAGAGACACCCTTCAGTGACCCTCTGAGCAGCCAAGTTCATGTTCACACGTGCTCACTCTTTACAATCTCTAAAAATTCTATTTGTTATTACTTGAAGTTTCCTCCATTTAACCAGGTGTAATCCTCATGTGAGAAAATGAGGGCAGAGGTGATGGATACTGGAAAGATATTTCAATCTCTTTATCAGAAAGAAAAGTATCAATTTTCCATACAGACAGTTGAAGAATCCAGACCAATGAGAATTACTTTTATAACCATAATGAAGAAATATAATATAATATGAAGAACAATTCAAGCAGGTTAATTAAGTGTAAAACGAGTTTCCAAACAGCTCTGTCTTTGACTTTTATGCCAATAATAATGAATCCTATGATTATACTTTGTGTATATACAAATTTCATTTTATTGTTGTAAAGACTTACTTGAGATAGATTGTCATTTATATTTTTTTCTTAAATAGGAAAACAGCATTTAAAATCATATTGATTGCATAGTAGAGCAATGACTCAATTTTATTTTTGGAAAGAAGATGAGATATTCATTCAGCATAATATAATGTGAGATTTGGACATGTTTTCTCTCATTCTTGGGTTAATCAAAGTGTGGGCTATTTTTATGGCTTTCCCTAATAACAAAGCAAATCTCTAGCAGAAAAAAAATAATTTACAACCAGTTTTTCTTACTACTCCACAGTATGTTGTACTGTGGTATAATTTATTTCACCTATTTAAATGAATGGCTTAATGATCCTAGCTGATGCTTTTCAAAAAAATCATTGCATGAATCAGATGACCTCATTTAACATGAAAAAAAAATAAATTACATGACTTTTAAAATATATATGTATTTTCTATCATAAGTCGTTCAAAAAATTGCACTTAACCAACTTTTTAATTAAAAGACTGATTATTTTGAAGTTAGGCTCTTGCTACTTCATTGGGGAAAGAGGCTCTAACTAGAAGAATCAGCTGAGGGGCTGTCTTCATCTCATTAGTCACCGCTTAGCAGGGAAGTACATTTGCAATGTTAAGAAATGCAAGTGGGGAAATAGAAGATTTTATTTCATACAGACTGTAGTTGTAAATCATATGGATTGTCATCAGTATCGTATAGCCTTGGGGGTATCATTAACTTGGGGTTCAAAAGTAGTATTGAAATGAGTAGTTTCCTAAGCATGTATTAAAATAGAAGTGCACCCTTGACTGTACAATTACTTCAACAAAGTCCATGCATTCACTCTTTAGTCATATAGTGCCTATTGCGTGTTCACATAACAGTGAATTCTTTGAACTTGGCCCAGATCTTAAGAATCATTACTTCTCATTGTTTGGTTCTTATTTCTCTTCCTGTTTTACATTCTTGGGTGATATCCTCATCCCATATGACCTTAAGAAGGATCTCTGTGGTGATGGTTAATCATGAATAAGCAAGATGCTTGATCGTAGGTGTGAGATGTTTGATTAGCAGAGAGATTCAAAGAGATATATTGACTTTAATCCTTATTTTGGAAAACAGATGTGTCATAATTTATCTGTAACAAAACCCATACATCTCAGTGGGACAAAATGGGTCTGCGGGTCAGTGGGGCGGTTCTGCTGCTTCGTGCGGCTGGTCAGCAGGTCAGTTTGGGCAACTCACTTTCCTGAGTACTTATTCAGGAGCCTGAAGGGATGATAGCATCCCAAGAGAAACTTTTCTCATGCAGAGATTGAAAGTACATGAGAGCAAGTGTCCACCAAGCAGACACATTTCAAGGCTCTGCTAGTGTCATCTCTAAACATCTCTTTGACCAATGTAAGTCACAGGACTGAGCTCAAAATAAAAATGGAGGAGTTCTTTTGTCCCTCATGGTGTGGTAGGGGTGCATGGAAACATTTTAAAACAGTAAGCTAATCTCCCACCATACAAGGAAGGATGAGGATTAATGAGCATGTGTCTAACTGGAGACAGTAGCACAAGAATAATATAACTAAACTTAATGAAGCAGATGCAAGGGGAGATAAAGATAAGAGCATATGTTTATGACATAGAATAATACTGAGATATAATTGAGATGGCCAACAAAGCCAAAAGCTGATTTTCAATAATAACATTGAATTTGATTATGAAGTCGAAAGGTAGAAAGGAGAGAGAGAGAGAGAAGAGAGAAGAGAGAGAAGATGAGAATTCACTTAGTTTTCCACTGCTATAGTCCTGTTTTAAGTGTATGTGTTTGGCGGGGGGTGTGTTTGGCGGGGGGTGTGTTTGTGTATATGTAGGATATGGGGGACACTTAGACATTTTTTTTGCTTTGTTTGTAATACTGACAATGCAGTAAAACATTAGTTTTACTTTTCTAGAATCTGGTTGTATCATAGCTGCTAGACCCCGCAGAGTGTCTAGTTTGTCATATTTCTGAAAACTAAAGCATCTAACACTTCACAAATCCTAGAATGTATTTGACTGATTCAGGAATGGGCCCTGGAGGTCGAGGGATTAAATCTTCCCTTTGCTTGCTTTAGTTGTGGCACAGAGAGAACTCTGAGAAGGAATGCAGCCTTTACCCGAGAGAGTTCACTGGAAAAAAAAAACACTATCTTTGTACTGTTACAGCAAACAGCACTTGGGGTGAGGATGTGTGGGTTGATAGGGCCCAGGTGGTGCCCCTATGATGACATAGGACCTACAAGGTGCAGGCAAGCACCTCCTTCTTAGGGGACATGGGACTGTTCCTTGAAAGCTCCCTCCTCTAATAGTGATCCTGAGGTCAATGGCTTTGCATATTTGGCAGATAATACTCTAGGCTATCTATTCTGTTTTCATAGGCACCAGACAGGGTGGGGATGCAGTAACAAATATTTTATTTTCTATCTTGCATTCTCTTCTGAGTGAGAAAACCTTTTAAACAGGAGAAGGCGAGCATCCCCAATATCTAAAATGTCTGGTTGAATCTGACAATGGCATATCACCCATAAAAGCTGCAGCGGTGTGGCAGACTCAGAACTGTAGAAAAAATGAGCAGGTGTGCATGTGCACACATAACTGTGTGTTATGACTACAAATTTGGCAAAAATGTACTCCCAGTTGTATGCTAGGGCTTAAAGTATAAAAATGAAAAAAGTTAGGTGAAGAGGGTGGTGAAGGAAAACGTTGGATGCAGAGAGGATGACATAGGACATACTTATGGGCTCTGAAGCAGGAATATATGTGTTAATTTCTAAAAGAAATTAGCATAACAGGAAGCATGACTAGAAAGTTGTGCAGAAGCCATTTTCTGGGGTCACTGAAACTTTTTAAGAAGTTTTCATACTCCATCCTGCCATTGCCAGCTCCATCTTTTCTTGAGACAGCTTCTTGCTGTGTCCCTCCAGGATAGGGTACAATGGCATGATCAAAACTCACTGCAACCTCAAACTCCTGGGCTCAAGAGATTTTCCTTTCTCAGCTTCCTGAGTGGCTGGATATAGGCGTACACCACCACATCCAGTTGATTAAAACTGTGTTTTTTTTTCATAGGGATGGAGTCTCGCTATGTCACCCAGGCTGGTCTTAAACTTCCAGCCTCAAGCAATCCTCCAGCCTCAACCTCCCAAAGCTCTAAGATTACAGATGCGAGTCTCTGTGCTCAGCCACCAGTTCCTTTTTTTTTTTAACTCAGAGGATGAGTTTCCACCAGTTCCTTTTTTTTTTTTTTTAACTCAGAGGATGAGTTTCACTAGATTCAACAAGTGGACATTGTATACCTTGCAAATATAATTGGGGGTACCTGTCATGGGCACAGATTATTCTGCATAGTATTACATTTTTGACTGTTCATTTTTATTAAAGAGAATTCATCTGTCATATAAGTAGCAAGTAAGAGATTTTACTATTGGACACCGACAGCCTTTGGATTGTCAATAAATAGGCAGAAGGGAAAATTCAGCATTGTTAGTGTGTCCTTGTTCTCTGCGCAAAAAGACCCTCACCTTCCACATGGAGGAGAAGTCTTCATAGGGGCATGGATGACAGCCTACTCCCATTTATAAAACCATCAGATCCCATGAGACTTATTCACTGCCCTGAGAACAGTATGTGGGAAAAGACACTGGTCCCTTTTTTAAGCAATGCCTTTCACCTACTCATGCTCTTATTTTTTTTTTAATCTTTAAAATATATTATTTCCCTGACTTCATAATCATGTAAGTTGTATGATCCTGGTTCTTATTTCCAGAACTTTTTCTAATTACATTTTATGTTTTTAATTCTTAATGCAAATTTAAAAATAGTTTAGCTTTGTATTTGAACTATTCATTCTTCTCAATCTATGCATCCATCTTTGGCTTTCTTTTTTGATTTAAAACTTTTTGCCTTTGACTTCTTTTAAACAAACATTTACACTTTTTTGCTACTAATTCGATTTTGTATCTTGATATGGTTTGGTTATTTCCCACCCAAATCTCACCTTGAATTGAATTGCAATAATCCCCACATGTCAAGGGCAGGGCCAGGTGGAGAATACTGAATCATAGGGGCAGTTTCGCACATACTGTTCTCATGGCAGTGAATAAGTCTCATGGCATCTGATGGTTTTATAAATGGGAGTTCCGCTGCACAAGCTCTCTTGCCTGTCATGCAAGACATGAGTTTGCTCCTCATTCACCTTCTGCCTTGATTGTGAGATTTCCCCAGCCATGTGGAGCTGCTCGTCCATTAAGCCTCTTTCCTTTACAAATTAGAGAGTCTCAGGTATGTCTTTATTAGCAGCATGAGAACAGACTAATACACAGCTTCAATATCACAATTCCCCTTGATTTTTCTCTTTTGCTCTTCTCATTATTTTAAAAAGGTTATATTTCTCTTATTGCTACCTGTCATGTTCCTCACCAGCCCTTATATAAGCATATCAGAATTATATTTTCCTTATATTCTGATATGCTTATGTAAAATTATATTTCTCTTATATTCTTTTCCTTATATTCAAAAATTATATTTTCTTCCTTATATTCTGATATGCTTATGTAAGGGCTGGTGAGGGACATGACGTAATGGTGGGAAGCAGGGACACAGATTAGAACATATGCAGATGAGAGTGCATCTTCTCTCCCCACACAACACCTTGGACCCCTCCCCAGTGTATCCCCATCAGAGGGAGTCTTTCTGTCTCTGATTAAAAAACAAAAACAAAACAAAATAAAACTTGACCATAACTGAGAGGACTTAAGAGTGTCATAGTTAAAACTTTTTAAGTTTATGATATTTTGTGCAAAGATAATCAATGGTAAAACTTCTTTAGGTTTATGATGATATTTTCTATATATGGCATATTAACTAAAATGAATAATATTTCCTCCAGGTCTCTCATTTGATTCTAATGTGTTATTTCCTCCAGGTTCTTATTATTAGAACATATGTTAAGAGTTGAGTATTTTCACATCTATGAAATCCAATATATGAAACCATTGGTTTTGGGAAATACCTTTCTATCTTTCTATTACTATGTCTTGAGTCAGAAGGAAATATAGACTGATGGACCATACAAGGGATAGTTATTAATGTAATGACTCTAGGATAGTCATGCTAAGAAATCCACTGAATTTAAATGCCCAGCTTTTATGGCAGGAGGTATAGAAAAGTGTACATGAAATCTTTTGCTATCACTTTTACATTAGCCTTTTGATAATATGCATATACCTACACATACATATGTGTACATATATATGTAGTTGACCCTTGAACAACATGGATTTGAACTGCATGGATCACTTATACATGATTTTTTCCAATAAAAGTTACAGAGTGTGCCTGCCTCTCCTGTTTCTCCTTCTTCTTCCTCTACTTCTTCCTCTGCCACGTCTGAGACAGCAAGGCCAAGCCCTCCTCTTCCTTCTCCTCCTCAGCCTACTCAAAGTTAAGATGATGATCCACTTCTACCTAGTGACTAGGAAATATATTTTCTTTTCCTTATGATTTTCTTAATAACATTTTCTGTTCTCTCATTTACTTTATTGTAAGCATACAGTGTATTTTATATATATGCATATGTGCATATATATTTACATATGTATCACAATATGTGTTAATTGACTCTAGATCCTATTGGTAGGCTTCCAGTCAGAAGTAGGCTATTGATAGTTAATTTGGGGGGAAGCCAAACGTCATATGTTAATTTTCAACTTTGCAAAGTGGGTAGGTGCCCTGCATCGCTCAAGTGCCAACTCTATTTCTGGGAAGTTCAAAAAAAGATTCTTTTTTAAAATTACTCTGCTGGTTTTCTTTTCTTTTTGTAATATTTTGAGATACTAGCCAGTGTAAAATTTATCTCAAATAAGATTGATTGTTAAAAATGTGTTTACTAGGTCATCGCTATAGGAAGTTTTTAACTTAGGGGATCTATACTGGGCAACCAAGGACTCTTGAAAATATCAGAGTATGTATGAGTTGAAAGGGCAATGATAGGGTTAGGCTGTGTCCCCATCCAAATCCCATCTTGAATTGTAGTTCCTATAATCACCACATGTGATGGGAAGGACCTGGTGGGAGGTAATTGAATCATGGGGCAGTTTCTCCCATGCTATTCTCATGATAGTAAGTTCTCAGAAGATCTGAGGATTATATAAGGAGCTTTTCATTTTGCTTGGCTCTCATTCTAGTCTCTCCTGCTGCCATGTGAAGATGTGTTTGCTTTCCCTTCTACCATGACTGTAAGTTTCCTGAGGCCTCCTCAGCCCTATGGAACTGTGAGCCAATTAAACCTCTTGCCTTTGTAAATTACCAGTCTTGGATATTTCCTTATAGCAGCATGAGAATGGACAAATACAGGCAGTATGCTTGATCTTCATACTATGAGACTTGACCCTCCTGGGGAAATATTCTGGGGTACAGGATTGAGGCTAAATGATAGGATCTCACTTTATGGAAAGAATATCATTTCCTTCTTTTGTGTAAATATACAGAAGCCATCTTAAATCACCTCTGGAAAAAGTACATATAAATGGACAAGTAAATAATAAATATCCAGCAGTTTATCTTAATTCTATGGTGTCCATTTTTATACCAAGAAATGCCCTTTTGTGGAATCTACATGTTGCCAATAGTAACATTTATCTTAAGTCACATGGGTAGCTATGAACAAATTATTTAAGAAAAATATGTGTAGTTGAAGCAGATACTAATCATTTTAAGGGGGTAAATTTGGAGTTGAGAGAGAAAGCTAAATGGGGAAGCAGAACTACAAATGTCTGAAATACAGCAGAGGAGACGAAAATGAAACACTGTCAAAATGTTCCCAGGCCTTGGGGAAGGAGTTCAGTCATGGGGCATGTTAGCAGATATGGAATGGGGTCTTGGCCAATCTAGTTTAAAAAGTAAATATTCATTATCTGTGTGAAGGTAAGATTTCAAAACTCTGACTCAGAAGAATGGTGAAACAAAAACACTTACTTGATGTAGAGATTCCCTTTTTTTAAAAAAAATTATACTAGGCTAAAGTAATACATTTAACCTCAATTGTTTTTATATTAAACATGCAGGTGGCTCTAACTGAAGCTGAAACAGCATAGAAATCAAGAATAAATAGACACAGGCTTAAAAATGCAAAGCGTAACTTTTTAATAAAAAATAGTAAAATGTGTTTGTATTTGAATTAAGTCAAAGAATGGAAAGTTGCACTTTCTGTTAACTTTTGACCTGTCAAAGAAGAATGAAACAATACACTGATTTATTTTGTTACAGTTCTTTCACTTTATAAAAAGTGAATGAATTAACTATGGTTCTCTCAGGTTAGAGCCTTTGATTAGTTTATATGTTTACCATTTGTTTGATTAACCTATTCATGTTTAATAATTATTTTCACCACTGAGGATTTGTTAGCATTTATGTTACTATACCAAATTAAATTTATTTTCATTACCTTTTGCACATAATTCTTCTCCACATAGACCCTTGATATAATTAAATTTGATTTGATGGTAACACAATTGGTAGCAAAATTTCAGAAATACGTAAAAGTACTTTATTAAATTATGTGAATAATGGAAGCCCATTTTTTCTGGATCAAAAATTATAATTTATGAAATATCAATATATATGATAGTATATAAAATATGTGTGTCTCCCTTACTCGTGGCCTAGAATTTGTAACACTTTTTGTTTTTTTCCAATCTGGTTAGTAAGAAGTGTCATCTCCTTGTCATTTTAGCACTTCCTAGGCCTTTCATGAGGTGGCCTATAGATTCATATAGCAACTTCTAATTTTGTAACATTATGGCTAATTTATTTTACCCCTTTTCAGGTTTGTATGTTTTTATTTACAAATGATCTTTAAAAAATATGTCAACATGACAAATATTTATTGTGTCTCTACTGTGTGCCAGGCATTGTTTAAAGCCTCTAGATATACATCAGGAAATTGCACAGACAAAAAACATCGGTGTCTTAATAAACTTAATTCCAATGCTGTGGAGCAGGGAGAGATAATATATAATAATAATGAATATCACATGGTACAAGTAGGAGAGCAGACAAGGAAAAGGAGCCTGAAGAAGCTGGGGGAGGCAATGTTTCTTGCCATTTTTTTATGGGTTACTCAGTAACAGCCTCCCTTGGGTGTCACTTCAGGGAAGACTTGTAGGAGTAATTCATGACGTAGTTGTTGGGAACAGTTTCTCAGATGGGGCAAATGCCCAGTGCAAACCTCAGGAATGACTGTATTTCTGGCACATTCAACATATGTAAGGAGGTCAACATTGTGAAACTCATGGGGTAGTGGAAGAGATGTAGGTGATGAAGTTCAAGAGGCAACAGAGGGGCCAGATCCCACTAGACAGGGCAAGGCATTTTCTTGTTGGAGGATGGAGAGTCTTACGGGTTTTGAGCAGAGGAATGTTATAATCTGACTTTTCTTTTTCTATTCTGGTTGCTATGCTGAGAAAACTCTAGAGGGTCAGAGAGGAAACAAAAAGTCCAGTCAGGGAATGACATGACAATCCAAGGGACAGATGTCGGTTTGTTTGAGGGTTATTGTGTTAGTCTGTTCTCACTCTGCTAATAAAGACATACCTGAGACTGAGTCATTTATAAAGGAAAGAGATCTAATTGACTACAGTTCCACATGGCTGGGGAAGCCTCACAATCATGGTGGAAAATGAAGGGGAAGGAAGCAAGTCACGTCTTACATGGCAGCAGGCAAGAGAGCTTGTGCAGTGGAACCATCACAACTTGTGAGACTTCTTCAGTATCATAAAAACAGTGTGGGCGAACTGATCCCATGATTCAATTATCTCCACCTGGCCCCACCCTTGACATGTGGGGATTATTATAATTCAAGGTGAGATTTGGGTGGGGATACGGACAACCCATATAAGTGGTACTAGTGGCAGTCTTGAGAAACGGCAATAATCTATATGTATTTTGAAGGAAGAGCTTTCATGCTGCAGAATGGTCCTAAGGGGCTGACCCAGTTTCCCCTTCCTTCTTGCTTTTAGATCTCAGGAATAACTATGGAAGATGCTGGGAATGCAACATCCAGAGATAGTGAGGGAATGGGCAGGATAACCCAGGCTCTGTTCCAGATCCTCCCCTCCAAAACAGGAAATCTTTCAATGTTTTAGGCTGGCGCCCCATGTGGCCCTCACTATGTAAAACACAGTTAGGCTGCTTTCTCTGTTCTTTTAGCTGCAGTGCTTGGGAAGGCTCCCCGTTAGGACTCCATCTGCCCTAGGCGCTTTTCCTGAGTTTTGGGGGACCTGCTTGCTATGCATGCCAGGCTTCTTTCTGTTGTCCCTTGCTGCCTATGTTTCAGTAATAAACTGGCTGTGTGTGGGCATTTAGTCTCACCAGACTCTGAAAAGTAGGTAACCAGTGCACCATGGCACTGCTTCACAAAATTGGCACAGTGAGCATGGTCCAGTCTGACAGACCTATGGCTTATTGGTGAAGTGGCGGGGGGTGGGGGGCAATACTCTCCTCCCAAGTTGCTGGCCAAGGGTGCAAATGTTAGCCTGGGGAAGAAGAAGTTATACGTAAGACATCGAATTTCCATCCAATGGACCAAGTCTACGTGTCTTGCAGGGAGAAAGGAATGTGGAAATAGGGGAGTGCAATGTACAGTTCCTTGACTGTTGGGCACCTATGTGATTGCTCATTTCTGATGCAGAAAAGCTCAGAAGGAGGTGCCAAGATGTGTGCTTCAGGCCTCCTTAGAAAGGGAGATGCGCTATCTACAGGATGGATATGGAGAAAGGCTACAGAAGTCCTGTGTGGTTTGGTTTGCATGCTTGATAAAGAGATGTTGCAATTCTAAGGATCTCAGGTGGAATGTTAGGGAAAACAATGGGGCCCCATTCTCTGAGTCTTCATTGGAAACTGTTGGAAACAGATGCTCAGTGCTGAAATGAAAATTCAGCACTGAGACAAAGGATCTCTCAGGAAGGCAATTTTTACTCCCTGCAGGAAGAGTACCTTTGCCAGCCATCTCGTCATGAGAGTACAACAAACAAAGAAAAAGCAGACATATTTATCCCTTATGCATTTGAAATTGTTCTTACTGCTATGTCTGATCTCCTTTGGTTGGAGCCAGACCTCACAATCTAAACTAAAACCCCATGGGCTAACAACTTAAAACTTTTGGAGAACAAAAAGGAAGTACAAATAAGGAAGGAGCATAGGCTGCGAGCTGGGACATGACTGTGAGCACGTCCAGCACAGATATCTTGGTTAAAGTACAAGGGCATAGATTGTACGATATGCCTGTAGGCATATCTAACAGCTACATATGATGGGGCTTAAAAAAGTGTTATTAGCAAAAAAAAAAAAAAAAAAAAAAAAAAAGCAAGAAGGATTTATTAACAAGAAAGGAAATTTTGAAGAGGAACTTTTCTACTTCCCACAGGAACTGATGGTCAAAATGAAAGGGTAAAAGAAAGGAATTCAGACTTTTCTAGAGTTAGATACTGGAGCCCACATGACAATATTTCTAAGTCCCCTTAGGAGAAAAATTAAGCTGATGACATTGGCAAGTTTGGGGACAAACAGGGTGTGCATGATGCTTCTATGCTTGTGGGTGAACCCTATTGGCCATTTCAGGTGCTGGGGACCATGGTTTGCACCACAGAATGCAGTATAGACATTGGCATGTTGGTTGATTGTGGCACAGAACATCACTGCCACCTGAGGGTGATGCCTCCTCACAACTAAGAATTTGATCTATAACATGGAGGCAAACCCACTCCCACCTGCTTCCCACACTATGCAAGCCCTGATGTATTATTCAGCAAAACCCATACTGTGCACAAAGTGAAAAAAGTACATTAGTCAATTGATTCAGGACTTGCCACAAGCAGAAATGTAAGCAACCCTGACACAATAGAACAACTGAGTTTGGCTAGTAAAACAGGCCTTTGGGGCCTAGAGACTGACATTGGACTACTGCAGGCTGAATGCAAAGGTCACTTGTGGGGAAGCAAAATAAATATTTCTCACAGAGTCAAGCAGAAATTGTTGGCCTTGATAGCACTCACTGATCAAAGTTATCCAACAAAGGATGTGTTTCTTTAGGTACTGGAGAAAACATGGATTCACCTTGGTGCTCTGTTGGCCTACTCAATCAAGATGACCAACAAAGCCATTAACTATGAATGGGGCCTGTTGCAGCAGCAGGCCTTGGAAGCCATTCAGTGGCTTCCAACCCTGGAACCTTCACAGCCAGCTAGCCCAGTAGATTTACAGGTGTCTGAAACCTCCATGCAAGCTGATTACAAGTTCAAAACCAGAGGCTTCCAGCTGGAACTCCAAGAGGACGGTAAGCTCTGTGAACAAATGACTAACTTACTAGAAGGGACCAAGCAATCCACAGGGAATTATTTGGTTACTTGGGGATCCAAGACTGAGAAATGTGACTTCTAATGACACAGCATGGGTTTTCAAACAGCTCTGTAAAACAACAAGTAGAGGGGTCCACAGGGTTGTGGCCACCATCTGGCTGGAGGATGGTCATCTTTTGATTGAGACTGAACATGGAAGTTCCATCCAATGGACCAAACTCTGTGCAGTGGTGATGCCATGCACCTGGAATTGTTCAAGGTGTGTGAGAGGAGTAAAAGGTGACTACAAAGATTTGGTCTGAGAAACTGAACTGAAAGGGTAAATTTGCTACCATTGAGGATGGCAAACTTGGGTGGACAAAATCTTGGAGAGAGATTAGAGATCAAGAGTTTGTAGACATACTAATGGCCTTTCACCATGAGTGAAGATGTCACTAAGCAGTTTGCAGTTCAGGGGAGATTTCAGGACTGGAAATACGTATTTCAGAGCTGTCTGCATAGACATGTTGGTTGAAATCATTGGCACTAGGTGAAATAAGCAAAGGAGCACATGCAGATAGGGAAGCGGTCTAAGCATTAATCCCCAGAGTGCTCTAACTAGAGTTAGATTTTGGGCAGATTTTAGGGAGACAAGGAAGGCAACAAGAAGGACGTTGTTTTATATATGTTGTGACAAATTGTATGGTTTTGTCTTTCTCATTTACATCTTTCTTTCTTGCTTTTTTTTTTTTTTTCAAATGGAATCTCACTGTCTTTTCAAGGCTGGAGTGCAGTGGCATGATCTTGGCTCACTAAAATCTCCACCTCTTGGGCTCAAGTGATTCTCCTACCTCAGTCTCCTGAGTAGCTGGGACTACAGGCATGCACAACCATACCCAGCTAATTTGTGTATTTTTAGTAGAGACAGGGTTTCACCATGTTGGCCAGGCTGGTCTCAAACTCCTGACCTCAGGTGATCTGCTCACCTTGTCCTCCCAAAGTGCTGGGATTGCAGGCATGAGCCACTGAGCCCGGCCCTCATTTACATCTTCAATTCACTGGGAACAGATTTTATATTAAGTGTAATGTAACATTTCATGTTGTTATTTTCACCTAATAACCTATTGTCTCAGAGTAAACTTTCATTTTCCTCTACCTAGCCAGTGAGGGACAAGAACATAAGAATGTGATGTTTCTGAAATCTGCAGTTTGTCTTGTTTATCAATTTGTTCTTACTGTCTTTGTTCTGAGAGCATGTATTCTTAAATACCTTAGATTTATTAATCTTGATATCTGATAAAGAAAGTTTTCTCATTTTTTAAAAGTCTGTCCTGGCTACCCATTTGCACGTATGTTTTAAAATTGACTGTTCTGTAAAAAATATTTTTTTTGGAAATTTGTTGAATTTATACAATATTTGGTGACAACCGGCATCTAAAAGCATATTTCTAATATAGTTTAAAGCTTTAATTTTTTTTTCAATAAGCTTTTACATGTATTTTAATAGACTTATGCCCAGGTCATTTCTGGTTGCAAATTTTAAATTTATATATTCACATTTTCTAGCAGTAAGTTGTTGGTGTATTAGAGTTCAATTTGAGATGTTCCATGTACACAATCATATTATCAGTTATCATCTCTATTCTTTTTTTCCAATTATACATTTTATTACTTTTCTTATTTTCAGCCTCACTGAGACTATATTAAAATACAGAAGAGAAGTGATAATGTGGCACGTATTTTTCCTGTTTCTTATATTAAAGTTAATGCTTTCAACATTTTACTATTAAATATGTTTCCTGTAGGTTTTTGAAGATGGTTGTTATCAGATTAAAGACATTCTCAGCTATCAAAATTTTGCTATGAATTTTTACCATAAGTGCATGTAAAATTTATTGAACTTTTTCTGAGTCAATTGGGATAATCTGTCTTTCATTTACCAAGCTATGAAGTGAATTATTGTAATCAGTGTTCCAACATTAAGTCGATAAGTAGTAAACTAAATGAGTTCTGATATTCTTAACTGTTGTATATTGTTGGGTTTGATTTTTAAAAATACTTTTAATTTACTTATCATTTGGATTAGTGGTTTATTCTTGTAGGAAGCCTCAATTTTGACATGGCTTTATTCCTTTTTAAGGACGAAATTTGAAAAGATAACCCCTTCAGTTTGCTTTTCTTTCTATTTGGTGACATTAATGATGACTCCCATGATATTGTAGACTTAGCAGTAATAATTCTGATGATTAGGGCCCAGGTGAGAGCTGTGTAGAACCATTCAAGAATTGTTCATCCCTTTTCTTAAACTGTTTTTGACAAAAAATAGTTTTCACTTCCTTATTTTTACTGCTACTAGTATTAATTTTAAGCAAATAAATAGGAAGTTAGAGATAGAGAGAGGAGAGGAAATAGTCTATTTCCTAGCTAGTAGAGTGGCGCTGTTCTGTGGTAATTCTACACACATTCATCTTTCTCCAACAGTCACCTTCTTTTAGAAGTTAAAATAACATGAAAATGATAAATTCACTGAAATTTAAAAGTACAGGTTTTTGCAACCATTTATTACACACAAAAAATGATTTTCAATTGCCTGAGTTTAGTAGTCAGGGAAAATAGAATATGCTCGAATCTTTGAAACCTCCAAGAGACTTCTCTTTCATGCTCTGATTTTGTGGACTTCCTAGCATACTATCTGTTACCTGCAGAGACTTCATAGGATGCATTGTGACAAGAGGATACTAGCTATCCCCCCTCCTGTCTCCTCTTTGATTCCTACAATTATATATATCAGTTCTTCACATTCTACTCGTTTAAGTCAAAAACCTAAGAGAAATGGTTAAGGTGTCAACTAGCAGTTGAGAAACCCAGAGAAATTGTTAGCCAAAACATATTGTATGGCCCAGCCTGGTTTGACCATGAGAGACCCTTTAGTATTACCCTGATAGCCAGAGCAACTCATATTTGTTTGGTTCCCAACCTTTTAAGTCCTATAACTTGAATTGCAGCTTTATTTGCTATTTGTTCTTAGCCCCCTTCTGTGCCACAGAACTCAAAATAGTACTGTTCAGAATCATTTAGTGAGTATTTAATAGTAACTGCAAATGAGCCACAATTCCCTTCTGCAATTGTTCAACTGTCACACTTTTTTTTTTGCAATACCATTAACTCTAGGTAGGGGAATGTTGCTTTTTCTTGATGTTATTTGCTATTATTCACACATATATGAAGAACAACAATCTGTGCAGGGCAGCCACGCAGAGTTCTGTTGCTCTAGGATGCCCTGGATGAATTGATAAAGTAACATTACTTCTCACTCTAACCTTGAGAAGGAGGAAGGAGTTTCTTGGCTGGTAACCTAGAATTAAGCCCTATCACTGAATTCTATGGTATTTATTCCTGTGAATGAGATTGAATGTATCAGGAATTTATTGCTTAAGCACATCACATCCGCATTCACAGATACTCCATCCTCATCATTTACAAAACAATATGATTAGTAACTGATCCAAGAGAGTGAATTGAATAGCCGCCCCCCCCATGATACAAAAAGCCCAGCATGTATTTCTATAAAAGACAACCCACATGGGCTTTGGAATTTATAGAGAAATATGCTACACCTATAAATAACTTCATCTCAAGATAATGTATTCAGATTTTTACAGATATGTTGCTCTATGTCTATTTTTTGCATAACAACCCACCTGATTATTATAATATCATTATCCTATCTTCAAACCCTGGTTTAGTAATCATAACATTTGTGCCTTTAGTATTTTTCTAGAATCAATATTGCTTTCTGCTACAATGCAGTAGTTTCTTGTGGATTTTTACTGAAAACACTGTGGTCTTGTGGGTTGCTCTTCTCTCCTTCCTTTGCTAGCTCACCACCTCCACTTACCACTTCTGCTTCTCAGCTTCACAGTGAGCATTCCCAGAGTTGCAGTTTAGCAAATTGATGTTCACAAAAATGAAATCACTAATGTAAAAAAATGCTTTTCAAGAAAGAAGCTAAGATTGTGGTGGGATGACAGCAGGCAAAATGGTTCAACAGACACTGCTGAAATCTTTCTTTCATTTTGTATTTTGCTTTCAATAATGGCTCATGGAATTTTGCCACCCCTTTCTGCCCACACTTAGTCCTTAAACCTCCAATTACCCATTTAGTAAATTACTAGAAATTAATATTAACATGTGCTTATTCATTTCCTGCATTCCCTTCTTTTCTTCCTCTTCTTTGTAATTTGATTCTTCTTCTTTTTTTTTTGAGACAGTCTCCCTCTGTCCCAGGCTACAGTGCAGTGGCATGATCTTGGCTCACTGCAACCTCCGCCTCCCAGGTTCAAGCAATTCTCCTGCCTCAGTCTCCCGAGTAGCTGGGATTATAGGAAATATTTAAGGAAGTGCTAAAAGTGAAGTGTGGGCTAGTTTGAGACTACAGACCCCTGGTAAATGCAAACATAGTTGGGTTCTCACCCTTGTGCTGGGCTGTCCTCCAGGAAACCCATTAGGCTCTCATAAGTATATTTGGAGAGAATCTAGAGAAAGCTCCGTAACAATGGAGAGAAACAGCATCCAGTGCCAAATTATAATCAAGCCTCCCTTCCTCCCTGCTGTGTCTCTACTGCAGGAAAATAGACTTAATCTTCAGGAGAGGGTGCTAGTGTAATCCTATTGCATGTAGGAGAGGAAGATCGAGGCCGTAACAAAACTCCATTCACGCTTTGTGCTCAAGTTTTCTAAATAAAAACAAAAACAAAGAGCATGATCCGCAGGGAGATGGTCGATGGCTCCTGATATGGTTTGGCTCTCTGTCCCC
The DNA here is from genome assembly GCA_031835075.1 of Saguinus oedipus. Taxonomy (NCBI): domain Eukaryota; kingdom Metazoa; phylum Chordata; class Mammalia; order Primates; family Cebidae; genus Saguinus; species Saguinus oedipus. The sequence goes on along the minus strand of CM063188.1, from coordinate 9,428,573 downwards.
ATGCAAATCTGATTTTAAATTGTAATAAACCTCACATGTCAAGGGGATAATTGAATCATGGGGACAGTTTCCCCCATACTATTCTCATGATAGTGAGTTCTCACATTATCTGATGGTTTTATAATAGGTTTCCCCTTTCACTCAGCTCTCGTTCTCATTCTCTCTTCTCTTGCCCTGTGAAGAGGTGCTTTTTGCCATGATTATCAGTTTCATGATGCCTCCCAGCCATGCAGAACTTTGAGTCAATTAAATCTGTTTCCTTTCAAAATTACCTGGATATTTCTGCATAGCAGTCCTGGTTATTTCTTCATGGCATTGTGAGATTTAACTAATGCAAATCTGTAGCCTAAGAACGCTGATGGATACTCAGCTAGGAGAAGAGAAGGAATGGGGAAATATCAAAGTTCCATCATTGGAAAAAGGACAGGGACTCTTGTGACGTCACACCTGTGAGGCACAGGTCCATAGTATGTTCTTAAAACCGAAGCTTACTCAGAATATCAGGGAGTACCTATCCTTCCCCTACCCTCACCATCATGCTAATAAGCCTCCAAATGGCAGGGAAATACAGCTGGAGACCAGCTAGGAAAGCCTCTGAGAAGCAGCACAAAGAGAAGACCCAGAGTCAAGCAAGGACACAAAGGTAAAGTGTCACTACTGGGGTTTAACGTAGATAGTGACCTTAGGAACAACAAACTTCAGCTCTGGAAACGGTTGTAACCATAAAGTCAAACTCATTCAAACTGCTGACTAGATTAACATAAACTCCATACCAAAGGCTTAGCAGGAGGAAGGGGAACTCATCTCCAAACAGAAACTACACTTACCTCAGTATTCATTGTTGAAAAAATATATACATATTTCAATAAAAAGTTACAAGCATAGCAAAGCAAAAGGCATTGCAAAAGACAAGACAAAATATAGTTAAAGGAAACAACATCAGAACTAGACTCAGATATAACACAGATATGAACACAACCAGGTAGGGAATTATAAATAACTATAATTAACATGCTAAAGGCTTTAATGGAAAAGGCAAGTAGCATGTAATATTAGATAGGTAATTTTGGCAGAGTTGGAAACTATGAGAAATAATCAAATGAAAATGGGAGAAATCAAAACACAGTATAGGAAGTGTTTTTGATAAACTCATCAGTAGATACTGTCAAGAAAAGAATTAATGAACTTAAAAACCAGACAATAGAAATTACAGAGAAAAAAAAAGAAGAAACATCACAGTATCTATGGGACAATATTAAACATTCTAATATATACATAACTGTAATCCAGAATGATTGAAAAAAAGAAAGAGTATGCAGAAGAAATATTTGAAGAAACAATGTCAGGAATTTTCTCCTGAGAGTATCTACTAGAAGCTGTGCACCCCAATAGCAAAAACACAACCAGTGACCAGATCTTTGTTTCTAAATACCATTGCTCTTTCTGTTGAACAATGGTATAAATGGCTTTTTCAGCCATTTTCTTTGTATAAATGGCTGATTATAGGGATGAGGCAAAGAAAATGCATGAGCCCAGAGCATCATGTAGTGTGAGAGAGCAAAGAAGTTCTCAACAAGCATAAGGGTGGCGTCATGCTTAAAGGTCACAGGAGCCAGCCTGAAAGAGCCCTCAATGGTTAAAGTTGGAGCAGTTTGAATAACAAAACAAATACTGTGGAATTTCATTAGAGCTTAAAGTATAAAATAAGTATACATGAGTTCACACTGATATAAGTAAATAAATAAATAAATAAATGGGGAGGAAGGAACACATTTTCCTTAAAATAAAATTGCAAATAATATATGCAGATACTGCCTTCCTGAAAGTAAAGCTTAACTATGCCACATACCCATACGTGCATGATAAAGTTTTTAAATAAGTATTTATTTTTAATTAAAAATAATAATTGTATATATTTATGGAGTACCCTAGATGTTTTGATATATTTATATAGTATCAAAAGTTTTAATCAAGCTACTTAACTCATTTTCCATTACATTACCAACTAGTTATTTGTGTGTGTGTGGTGAGAATGTTAAGAATATATTCTTTTAGCAGTTTTGAAATCTGTGGCACATTATTATAAACCATGGTCACCATGCAGTGAAATATTAAATCTATTCCTCCTGTCTGAGATTTTGTGCTCTTTGATCAACGTTTCTTTCTCCATACTTTCCTCTACCCTCTCCCCTAGCCTCTGGTAACCACTTTTCTGCTCTCTGTTTCTATGAGATCAATTTTTTAGATTCCAAATATAAGTGAGAGCATATGGTATTTTTCTTTCTGTGCCTAATTTATTTCACTTTGCATAATATTCTCCAATTCAATTCCCACTTGTCACAAATAACAGAACTTCCTTTTCTTAAGGCTATACCGTATTTTCTTGTGCACACATACCACATTTTCTTCATCCATTGCTGGACACCTAAGTTAATTCCATATCTTGACTACTGTGAATAATGCTGATATGAACCTGAGAGTGCCGATAATAATTTCATAGATCAGATTTCAATTCCTTTGAATATATACCTAGAAATGAGATTCCTGGATCATAAAGCAATTCTATTTCTAATTTTTTGAGAAACCTCTATAGTATTTTCCAAAATGACTATATTCATTTGCATTCCTACCAACAATGTACAAAAGTATTCCCATTTCTCTATATCCTCACTAACACTTATCATTTGTCTTTTTGATAATAGTCATTCTAATAGTTGTGAGTACTCATCGTAGTTTTCATTTGCATTTCCCTGGATAAGCAATGCTGAGCATTTTTTCATGTATCAGTTGGCCATTTGTATCTCTTCTTTTGGCAAATAGGTGTTCAGAACTTTGGCCCATTTGTGTTTTAGATTGGGTCATTTGTTTTCTTCTCATTGGGTTGTTTGAGTTCTCTATATAATTTGAATATAAGCCCCTTAACAGATGGTTTTCAAATATTTCCTCCCAGTCTGTGAGTTATTTCATCTCTCTGTTGTTGCTGAACTTAATTGCTCTCTTCCAAACAATAGAGTGTGAAAATGGAAAAACAGTAACAGTAGAATGCACAAGTTTGCAAACTACATTAGTTAAATATCAAAGTCAGTATCAAAAGTGATGTCATATTGACATTAAATAGCACTGATATGATAATATGAGTCCATTATGTTTGTGTTAATTTGACACAAAAACTCATATCCCCAGCCTAATAATGGGAAAATATGAGAAAAATCCAAATTGAGTGACATACTGTAAAGTACCTTACAGTACTTTTCAAAACAGTCTAGATCATGAAAATCAGTAAAAGACTAAGAAACTGTAATGAACCACAGGAGACATGGCAGTTGAAGGAAGTATGGTGTCTCGTATTGAATCCTAACACGGAAAAATACGTAAGTCAAAAAAAAGGTGAAATGTAAGTAAAGTCTGTAGTTTAGTATAGTAATATTCCAAAATTAATTTCTTAATCTGAAAAATGTACCATGAATACATAAATGACTAACATTAAGGAAAATTGGATGAAAGGTCAGAACTTGGTGAGAATTATCTGTACTATCTTTGCAATTTTTCTGTCAATCTAAGATTAGCACAAAATAAAAAGTTTATTTAAAAATTAAGTGATTCAAAAACACACTCGTATGTATTGGATGATATAGAGAAAAAATTATTGTTGAGTTAATGATCTATATCTTGGATTTTTTTCTTAATTGTTTTTTAATTATACTTTTAGTTGTGGGGTATACCTACAGAACGTGCAGGTTTGTTACACAGGTATACATGTGCCATGGTGGTTTACTGCTCTTGTTGTAAGACATAGCAATAGGAACAAATTTAAAGTATATGTAAAGTTGGGTTTCTCAGATTATCTCTAACATTGTCCAAGGTTATATGAAACCATTTGGCCTAACATTTATCTATTGATCTATAAAGGTCTCCATATTTATGTATCTAATATACAGAGATCTACAGCATTTCTGATTCTCAGAATTATATGTTGGCAGTCACACACCGGACAGTATAAACCAGTTTCTCGATATTTCAGAAATGAGAATGCTTAATCTCTGTGTTTGTCATTTATTGCAACATTAACATATTTTTAGAAGTTCTTTTTCTCTAGGAAAATGCAAGCTATGCACTATTAAAGTCAAAATATTTATGAACTGAAGTTTTCTTAAACTTTCTGATTGTAACTTTTAAGTTGTTAAAATATATTTCATTATAAATTGAAATGTGCACAAGAGGATTCTCATATTACATGGAAAACTAATTATCGTGGTAACAATGCTATACATCAGGGGTTAGTGTATTATATATTGTATGTAGATCTTTCTAGTTCTGCAAATATTGCACATTTTGTCTCTGCTTTGTATGATTTTAAACACATTATCTGTTAGAATTTAAGTATATTAGACAAGATCACTTTTTATAGTTAATATCACCATGTCTAAGTTATGCAGAAAACTGAACTTGTCTACAAATTAATTTTTGTTTCTTATAATTGAGATATTATTTTTAATACGTGGAAGATGTGCCATTCACATTTTTACCCAAATTAATAGTAGTTGCTATTTACAAAAGACATAAAACTGAATTTATTCTATTTCTTATTTCACAGGGAATCTGGAGCATGAGAAGTTCTATAATAATATTCAAGAATAAAATTAATCTCCTAAAGTATTCTGAAGCATGAGTTTCTGAACTAACACAGGTGCTACCTTTCATTCCTTTTTCAAAGGCAAATCCAGTTCCTTTTTTCTGGCCCAGGATATTGGTAAGAAGTAGGTTTGGCTAGGAGTAACAGAAAATAAAAGTTGCTTATATAAGATATAAACATAGTTATCACTCTTATGAGAGTCTAAGTAGGCAAATTAGGCTGGATGGTTCTTGATTATTTCAGCAGACAATCTAAATAAACCCAGTGAAATGAGGTCGATCTTAATGGAGAAATAAACTAAACCACAAACATACTTAGAAATTTCAACATCTCCCTCTCAGAAACTAACAGAATTACTTTATGAAAATCAGCAAGTCTATAAAATACCCAAACAACACAATAGATCAATAACAGCTAATTGGCATATATAGAACATCCTATCCAACAACAGTATGTGTGTTTTAAAAATCACCAATGGAATAGTCACAAAGATAAATTATATCATTAATCATAACACCAACCTTATTTATATCATAAAATTATAAAAATTATTAAAAAATACAGAGTGTGTTTTTGATCACTGTGGAAACAAACCAGAAATTAATTAGCCATGCTAATTTTGTATTTTTAGTAGAGATGGGTTTCTCCATGTTGCTCAGGCTGGATTCACACTCACGACCTCAGGTGATCCACCTACCTTGGCATCCCAAAGTGCTGGGATTACAGGCATGAGCCACTGTGCATGGCCCAGAGCTCACTTTTAAATGACTATGGGTTAAATACAATGTCTCTAAGACAATAAAAACATAAAACAATGGAATCATAAAAACAACATAACACAATCCTAATTGAGAAGAAAATTTTTATCACTAAATTCTCACATTAGAAAAGACAAAATGTCCCAAATCAATTAACTTTTTCATCAGTAAGCCACAAACAAAAAAGAACAAGATAAACCCAAACAACAAAAGAAGGGAAAGTAAAGGTAAGAGTAAAAATGAATTAAGCTGAAAAGAACAAACACAGAGAAAATCAATAAAATGAAAAGCTGGTTCTTTGGAAAAAATCAATAAAAATGATAAAACTCTTGCAAAGATAAAAGGATATAAGACACAAACCATCAATATCAGGAGTGAAACGGGATACTTCCTAAAAGAATAATAATGTGATACTATAACAAATTTAGTTTTATAAATCAGACAACTTAAAAAACATTGATGAAATCTATGAACCACTAACTACTGAAACTCAACCTCAATGATCTATATACAACTATCTCTATATGAATAATTCTATAACCACTAAAACCAATTACGTTGAGATTTAAAATCTTCAGAAAAAGAAAGCCATATGGTTTCACTGAAGATTTCTATCAACTATTTAAATAAAGATGAGTACCAATCTTACACAAGCTCTTCAAGAAAATGGAATAGAAGGGGACACAACCAAACTTACTTAGGAGGACAGGGGCAATATTATTCAGATACAAAAAATTAGGCAAAGACAATACACACATAAAATAAGCTACAGACCAGTATTACACAGAACCTCATATGCAAACAAAACTCAAAAATTAAAAAACAAAAAAAAGTTGAAGAAATGAAATAACTGCAAAAATTATTAGCAAACTGAATCCAGTAGTGTATAAAAAACAATATCTCATTAGACCATTACCAAGTGATATTTACTTCTGGCATTCAAGGCTGCTTCAATAATTGAAAATCAATGTAATACACCATATCAACAAGGTAAAGATGAAAAATCATGTGATCATAAAAAATGATTCACAAAAATGACTTGATGATATCCAACTCCCATTCATAAAGAAAAAATTTCAGAAAGTTAGGAATAAAGATAATTTTTCTCAATGTCATAAAGAATATTCTAAGGAATCAAGTATTTAGTCTACATTTAATAACCATGTACAGGATCTATATGCTGAAATTACCAAATGTTAATGAAAGAAATGAGAGAAGCCTAAATAAACTGGAGAGAGTTCTGTTTTCATACATTGTAACACAAAACATAGTAAAGTCAGTTGTCCCCAAATTGATTTATAGGCTAAATGCCATTGCTATACAAATTCCAGCAAGGAATTTTGTTGACGTAATCATGATTATTCAAAGATTTATATAGAAAGTCACTATCCTTAGAATAGCTAAAATAATATTGATAAAGAAGAATTAGTTGGGAGAAACCAATCCACCTGATATTAAGTTTTACTTTATAGCTAGAGCAATCAAGATAGTATGATATTGGTAGAAAGGTAGTCACGTAAATCAGTGAATGAAATTGAGAACATAGAAACAGAGCAATAAAGTAAATTATTGACAAAGATACAGAAGCAATTCAATGGAGAAAACATAAGCTTTTCAACAAATAATGCCAAGCAACTGGACAACCATTGTCAAAATGATGATACTTGACATAAAACTTATGCCTTATGCAAAAATTAACTCGAATGGGTCATAGACTTAAATATAAAACTTAAAATTATAATACTTTTTTAAAAAACACGGGAAAATCCTTGTGATCTAGGGCTTGGCAAAGAGGTCTTAGATGTGACAGTGACAGCATCATACATTAAAACATATTAAATTATACCTAATCAAAATTAAAAATCTTTGACCTGGGAAAGCCTGTGTAATAATAGCATTCTCTGGAGAAACAGGACCACTTGTGTGTGTGTGTCTGCATGTGCATATGTACACACACACACACACACACACACGAGTGATTGACCCCCACACAAGAAGTTCCACAATGTTTCAGTCTGTCATGTGTAAGCTGCAAGCCCAAGAAAGCTGGTAGTGTGGTGGTTCTGGTTCAATCCCAAAGCCCTGTTCAAGACGGGAGCTAATAGTATGAGTCCCAGTTCAAATCTGAAGGCGTGAGAACAAGTAACACCTGATGTCTAAGGGTAGGGGAAAATGGATCTTCCACCTCAAGTAGAGAACAAATTTGCTTCTTCCACTATGAGAGGATGCAGCAATAAAATGGCTATGTATAAACCAGAAAGTGGGCCCTCCACAGACACAGAATCACCCAGTACCTTGATCTTGGATTTCCCAGCCTCTAAAACTGTGAGAAGTAAACTTCTGGTGTTTATAAGACACCAATTCCATAGTATTTTTGTTACAGCAGCCTGAACACACTAAAACAACTCTAATGAGGAGAATGAAAATACAAGATATAGATTGGAAAGATATTTGCAAACCACATACACAAGAAAGAAGTACTGACTATAAAATAGAACTCTCAAAATTCAACAGGGAAAAACAAACTGTCTTTAATAAATGGGTAAAAGACATGAAGAAAGATTATTCAAGAAGATATACAAATGGAAAACAAGCACATGAAAATATATTCAGCATCATTAGCTGTCAGGTAAACACAGATTAACACTGTGTAGTTGACATCAATCAGAATGGCATATTTTGCAATAATTTCCACGAATATCTTACCCTTTCTTCCTGCAAGGATCATGTTTTCTTACGCTTTGTTTTTTCCCTTCATATAATTTAATGGCAACCTAAAAAATACTTGTTGAATGAGTGAGTTAAGTAAGTAATAGTAAAAAGTAAATTCTATCATTTTCACAATAGAGTAACAGCTGTTCTAATACATTAAAGATACATAGCAAAGTGAATAAAGACAAGCTTCTTGAGCCTGTGTTTCTGCAAGAAAGTAAAACTTTTTCTATTTTCCTTTCTTTATACACTTTCCAGGTCTATGCATTCCACTATGCTTGGAGCCTGACATCCAAGCCTTGTAGAGCATGATAATTTAGTAGGACCCTGGGCTGCTGAAATCATCAAGAATGAAACCAGCCTAATTTGCCTACTCAGACTCTTATAAGAATGATAACTATGTCTCTGCCTTATATAAGCCACTTTCATTTTCAGTCACTACTAGTCAAACCTATTTCTAACCCAAATCCTGGGCTAGAAAAATAGAACTGGATTTGTCTTTGAAAGATAAATGAAATGTTAATTTATCTAATGAACTAATACAGGTTCAGAATTAGTTTCATACTTCAGAATAATTTAGGAGATTAATTTTATTCTTAAATATTTTTATAGAACTTCTCATGCTCCAGATTTCCTGTGCAATAGCAAATAGAATAAATTCAACCTTATATCTTTTGTAAATAAAAACTACTATTAATTTGGGTAAAAAATGGAATGGCACATCTTCTACTGATTAAAAATAGTATCTCAATTATAAGAAACAAAAATTAATTTGTAGACAACTTCGGTTTTCTGCGAAACTTAGACATGATGACATTAAATATAAAAAGTGATCTTGTCTATTATACTTAAATTCTAACAGATAATGTGTTCAAAATCATGCAAACGAAAAGAAAGAAAAACAAAGCAGAGACAAAATATGCAATACTTGCAGAACTAGAAAGTTAAAAAATTTGGATTCATAAAGAATGCTAGCATGTAATTGAAATCAAGCTTCATTAACTTTAATTAGGCTTCCTGCACACATACCTACATTTCATTGCATCAGGCTTCACAGGTAGGTATACTTTGCAGTAAATGCCTATTCGAAGTTTCCTAACACGACAGTTTAAATTAAGTAGTCTAATATTTTCTATTTTATCGAAATCTCTCAACAAATTGCTTTGATGTCCTAGAATATTTTTCTTCACAAAATATGCATGATTCATGAAGGCTTAGAAATCCAAAAGCTAGTTTATCATATATTTGTTTTAAATATCCCCTCTTATTTAGTCCAAGAAATTATGAATAGTTTGTCAGTTTCGATAGTGAAATAGATAATATCATGATTAATTTGGATTATGCAATACACAGAACTACCATTACCACATATGTGAAGTCTACCTTGTGCAGCCTGTTGTTTATTTCATTCTAATTGCTGTTGAAGTTGGTTGTCTGCCTCAGTATGGTATAAACTGCCCAAGAGAGTAAAAAACTGACTTCCTCATGTTTTTTATTTTTAATTCCATCAGGACTTTGACCATTGCTCTACACAAGAAATGCTAAATTGAACCAACTTTTTTCTAAGGTAGGAATGACTCTAAAAATGTAAAAACAAAAACCTCAGATTGAATAATTTGCAAAGTTTATTTAAGCATCATTTAATTCTGAGCCCTGCCAGTTCTGCTCACTTTTTAGTGAAGGTGACCAAAAAAGTGACTCACAGGGCCTAATGTTGAGCTGCTATAGGTGGGTATGGGAACATCAGATGCTTACAAGTCAGTGTACTTTGTGACCCATCAATATCCAAACGGTGCCAGTTGATCAGTGTTAGAATATCCCCTCTCTAGTTTATTCCACGAAATCCAACAGGACAATGAAGAACTGCACATTGGAAAAGGTCAACTTCAATTGAGGTTTAGACCAGTATTTTTACATTGAGCACTTCTAAAGGACGTTACTTGGTTAGTAAACAAATAAACCAATAACATTATAAAAATGGCTTAAGGCCAGGCGCGGTGGCTCACGCCTGTAATCCCAGCACTTTGGGAGGCCGAGGCAGGTGGGTCACGAGGTCAAAAGATCGAGACCATCCTGGTCAACATGGTGAAACCCCGTCTCTACTAAAAATACAAAAAATTAGCTGGGCATGGTGGCGCGTGCCTGTAATCCCAGCTACTGGGGAGGCTGAGGCAGGAGAATTGCCTGAACCCAGGAGGCAGAGGTTGCGGTGAGCCGAGATCGCGCCATTGCACTCCAGCCTGGGTAACAAGAGCGAAACTCTGTCTCAAAAAAAAAAAAAAAAGAAAGAAAGAAAGAAAAGAAAAAAAAAAAAAAGAAAAAATGGCTTAAGTAACAATGTGTGCCTTTTTTGGTCCCAAAGCCACGGTAGCACATGAGCCTCTGCTGGGTATTTTCCCCAATTCAAATACAGAGCCATGGAGAGAAAGCTGTGTTAGACATTAGCAGCAATTTTATCGTGGAACGAACATAGAGGAGACGTGTTTTCAGCGTAGCGTTTTACATTTCTAAGGAAAAGAGAATTAGTAAAGTAGAAGAAATTAGTTAGTGAATGCTTTAATTTTAAGTTTTAGCACTGAAACAGAGATAGACTAATCTGCAGTTGATTTCAGCAAGAATCATAGTGAAACGCGCGTTGGTGAATAATAACGAAGAGGGATCAGTAAATGAAACAAAATTATTCAAAGATCGAAGAAGATGTGACAGAAAGAACCTGCTTTCTAATAGTTCATTATTCCACCAATTCCTTCATGAGGAATACATAGTTAATCCCAGAGCTATATTTTAGTATTCATAAATTCTGTGTGATTGTGAATGTAAGTACTTTAATAAGATGTAAATGAGATTATTCTAGCCTCAGTTTTAGCTTAAGCACTGAGATGATACTTTCTAACAGGTTTCATATTTCTGAATAATTTCGAATGAATTTGCTAAAAAAGTTGTGGTAGACAGAATAACAGCACCCCAAAGATATCTACATCCTACTGCCTGGGACCTGTGAATACATTATGCTATACAGCAAGGGGGAGTTAAGATTGCAGATGGAATTAATGTTTCTAATCTGCTAACTTAACTTTCAGATAGAGAGATTATCCTGGATTATTCATGTGGACCCAATGCAATCACAAGGGTCCTTAAAAGTGGAAGGAAAAGGCAGGTGCACCAGTATTTAAGTAATGCAATGTGTAAAACACTCAACACGTTGCCAGCTTTGCCAGTGGAAGGGGACTATGAGTCAAGGAATATGGGAAACCTCTAGAAGATAATTTGGGAAAGCAGCCATAGTAAATGAAAATAGCAGTCACCAAGGGGTACTTTTGTTTCTCTGAGTTAGCCACTTAGCTGAAGCCTGTAAGGTATCTACAGCTCATTGTAGAAGAATGTTGCAGATATCTGCAAATGGTGGTGGAAGATTAGAGGATTATTTAGAGAATTGGTTGTCTTCTAGCTCAACACTAGTGAGAAAGTGTTCAAAGAAACCCTTCAGGGAATATAATATGTACCCTCTGCATTTGGGGGACAAAAGAATTGTTGTAAGAATAATCTATGAAAACAAATTGTAAAGGAATTGCTAGTACCAGAAGCTGCCCATGGAAGCAGTTTATATTAGAAGCCTACAATTCCACCAATACATGTAGTCAAATATTCGAGGTTTCCCTAAGAACAAATATACAAGCCATGGCAGTAATGCTAGCACTGGGCAGCTTTGAAAGTAATCTTCATTCAAGGGGCCCTTGTCAGTGGAGAGGTTACCTGAGCAATACCTGATGGAAGTATAGCATTGGATGCAGAAATTGGAGGTGCATTAGAAATCGGCCATGCAGAATCACTGCCTCCATCATGGGTATCATGCCAATGGGGCCACTGAAGAATTCCTGGAATATTCCTCAAACAAAATGATCAATTTCAAGCATATGCTACTGCTGAAGGAAGTCAATGCTGGATTGCTTTGCTGCTGTTTAAGTCAGTTCTTTCTTGTCCCTTACGTCTTCATTCTCCCTATCTCCATCTGTAACTTTGGAGAGAATTAGTTTAAAGGTATGATGAGCAAGCTTGTTTCCTATGTCCCTCAGTCCATATGGTATAAAGGAGCTTCAACATATAGCTCTGATGTTTACAACAGGATTGAAGAGAGCAGACACATGAAGCCTGGTGCTTCGTAAACTAATTCTGAATTTTGCTATGTGTTTTATTTATGTGCCCATCCCTAGCCTCATCACTTGTGCCCAGGTAATAGGGTTTTATTTACAGTATGACTGCTTCTACTGGAACATTAGGGAATGAGTAGGAGACAAGAACCCAAAAGGTAATGACAGAGACTAAAGAAAAGGACAGGGGATGTGAACACAAGAAAGTAGATGACCTGCGTAATGAATATTTGGACATTCACACAAGCCTGCCTCCTGTCAAACAAGAAATTCTTTCTGTACTTGGAAGAAAGAGAATCAAGCATAAGGGTATCAGATTCATTTGTCAAGGGAAGAAACAGAGTCATCCCAGATCCCAAACTATAATTTTCCCGAAGACTAACTTGATACTCAAGTAATTTAAATTTAATTAATTAAATTTCACAGAAAAGGCAATAGATGTGTTATACGTGCATGCATGCACACAAACACCTTTGTCCAAGACAGCTTTTGAAGTAATGAGAGAAGTGTTGATTCTAGAATCAAGATTATCCTTTAATTTAAAATGGTCCATTTCATTTCAAATTTGTAAAGCAAATGAACAGGTGATGAAATGTCAGTAACCTTCTTTTAGTATGTCCTCATTACTTTGTTTCTTTCTGACTCTTAACAACTAAGTTTGAAGTATTATCAAGATGAAGTGGCTTTTTTGGCAACATTGAAAAAATTGGTTTTCAATTCTGGCTGATAATGCCAGCTCCCAATATGTGACTTTTATTTCCTTCAGTTAATTCCTTGGGTAATACACCTAGTCACAGTTTTCATCTAATGCACAAATCCAATTTTCTTTTAAGCAACGTCAGAATTATCTAAATCAGCACAAACATTTTGAAGTGAAATAAAATAAGCCATCAGAGGGATGATATTTTCAGAAAGTTTTTTGTTGTTCAGATTCAAATTGAAATGAAAACTGTTTTGGGAACATAAGCTAGAAATTGAACTTTTTGTTTTCTTAACATCAAAAATATTTGAAACAGATCTTGTAGGCAAGACAATTGGTTTCATCTGAAAAGACAGTATTTTTTTTTAAAAAAAGGAAACATGAAACAGATAATATGTTTTGAAGTAATGACTATATTTATTAACAGCTCTTTGTGTCAGTATATGCTTTTAAGTCTACATTTCTTATACAGAATAAGTAAATAATGAGTGTTTTGTCCTGTTAGCAGCATGATATTTTTTCATCAATAGATAGGAAAAACTCAGACATGTGTCATTAGCAACCATTTCCACTTGTAGTTTTCAGCTCATCTGAAGTTTTTTGCTTGATTTCTGTCTTCTTGTTGAGTGGCATGACATTTTCTAGATTATTGTTTTCCAAAGAATAGCATGCTGCAGATTCATCTGGAATTCTTGTTGTGTACAGATTCCTGGGCTGTTCTTCAAGTCCTGTAGACTGCAGTGTTAGAATTCATGGGGCTGAAACCCAGAAGCGAATTTTAATAAACTTTCCAGGTTACTTTTTTAGTAGTAAATTTTGAAAAGTCCTGTACTAATAAATAAAATCTGAACTCTAAAGTCGAATAAATTTGCAGTTTCTGTGGAAACAGTCTCAGTTGAATCAAATCTTATCTGTTATATTTTACTAATAAGTGGCATTTATCTAACAATGCAGTATCTCATTTATAAAAGGAATTGATTATTCTGCCCTCACAGCAGTACAAATCTATCTGCAAGAAATTTGAGTATTGGGCATTATTCTGTGAGAAGCGAAGTAAATGCATAAGATCAGTCTTTACTGGGGAGTATCCTCAAATTATTACTCTAGTAATTGCATGAGTATCCATATTTCAACAGTTTTGTAAAAGGAAAATATGTTAAATATGTCACATTTTTTGGAGTTGTCCCCAGGTCAAAAGAAAACTAATTAGAGTATTAATACCCATTAGAAAAATCAACAGACACCTTACTCCATTACTCTGAAATGCGGAAAGGAGTCAAGGTGGTCTTCTAGGTCGTTTTTCATTCCAGTGTGTGATCTTCCTCTCAGAATGTTTTTAATCTGGCTAAGCATGAAATCTTTTTATCTCTGAAGGTCATCTTTTCTATTTGCAAATGGCTCAAATCATTCCAATGCTAATCCTCATGGTGAGCTACAGCTTTCCTCTTTTTAGCTTCTGCCCATCAGAATATTTTTTAAACCCCAATAAATATAAAGCAAATCTAGCATTTTTTTTTGATATGATGACTTTTTAAATGTTTCAAACAAAGATATCTTTTTCGACTGTTCCAGTTATAATATTTGTTGTTGTTCTTTGCTTTTAGAGAGAGGGTCTGACAATGTTGCCAAGATTGGTCTCAAATTCCTGGGCTCAAGCGATCCTCCTGCCTCAGCCTTCCACATGGCTGAGACTATAGGTGCATGGCGCCATGCCTCGCCAGATTATAATTTTAAAACCTTTCCTATACTTGGTCACTTTATGCCAATTTCAGGTTTTCACTATTCCTCTTTGAAGCATATTTCACTGAAAATATTGTTTTCATTACCAGATAAAGAATATTGTATTTGTTGTATCATTTATCCTGATTGTATCATTTATACTTCAGGTAAGATAATCTAAGATAGGATTTTTTTATTCATTTATTTTGTTTTTAAAAATTGTTGTCATTTGTTTTATTTTCTTGGCAGTCACATCACATTATTGTTAACTTATTTTTGGTTTTTAGGCAAAGAAGTTCAAAATTATTGTCTTTTTCAGCACTGATACTTCATTGTATATTTGTATAGTCGATGCTATGGGTTTATTGAAATGGTAAATGTATCATCAGTGTAGCCACATTCTCCTTGCAAAATCCACGCATTTTATGAATATTTATGGTAGTATTTTGTACTGTCTCTGACAGAGGCATGTTGTAGATAAGAAACAAGTCCAAACTTTCAGAGGCTTATACTAAATTGAAGAGATACAACCTCATGTATTATAAAACCATGAAAAGAGAAACAATGCCATAAGTCATGTGGAAGACTTGTAAGAAGATTCCACTGGGAAAACAGTAGAGAGAGTATTTAATGGATTGAGGATACGTGGAAAAGACTTCAAATTTTAGAAGACAGAATACAAAATAGAATTTTATTTCATCGAATTATATTATTTTGTTTGTTGGTTTGTTTTTGGTGTTCTTAACTAACTTTCCTTGCCTATTTAGGGAGAAATCTGTAGACCAACAAAATCCAGTGCAAAGGGGTTTATTACAAAGCAAAGGAAAATATAGTTTTAAGAAGATTTGAAAACATGATGAAATTTAAATAAAGCAGTTCTTTTGGTTTTGGTTCTTAAATAAAACATTGTTTCAATAGGCTTAGTGCAAAGTAGGTCTCTCTAAAAGAGCCAACACCAGATCTAGACTGCAAAGTGAACAAAGTTAAGATAGATGTGGAATATTGTGTGCAGAAATCCCTTATCTAAAGCTGTGTATCTGGGTTGAAGATCAAGCAGCTTCTCTGTGTCAAAGCACGTTAGATCCTCTAGTCCTCCAAAGTTTCTGATGGTCCACAATTTTAGAGAACAAAGCTATTCAGTAAACAAACAAGAAATCGCTCCAAGGAGGAGTTATTATGACACTTTACAGCTTACAACTATAGTGTGTATTTGGAGGAACAATGTTTCCTATCAATTTTGCCATTAGTTTTATGTTTGTCAGATATCCTAGCTTGATAAACGGCTGGGCAGAGCTTTATTTTCTGAGTCTGAGCTAATGTTTACTCTTTCACAATATACTTCCAGTTCCTCTTACACTATTACGCCTCTAAGTACGCTGTTATCTCAGACTTTCTTGATTTTGCATCATCTTTCATCATTTGTCATTATGAACTCCAATTCGTCTTCCTGATGTTGGTTGAAGATTTCCCCTTCTAAGCCCTTTCTGGACTCTCTTCCTCCTCTAATTTGATGGCTTCCTCCTTGGTATTTTGAATGTGCCACATGTGCTGATTATTGTCTTTTCACTCTCCAGATTGCGTATTGTAAGAACAAGTTTGGTGGTGGTTAACATTAAATGTAGGTTCCAGGCATGAGCAAAATCAAATTGATGTCACTTTCTAATTACATGATGGCACATGATCTTTTCTATATTGGGTACACAACTTTTTAGTTGAGACTAATTAGGGGCATAAATAAATGCTGCATGATATAATCCGTGGGTTATGTTGGTTGTTCTCTTTGTTCCCAGACCCATTTTTGTCATTTTGCTGCTCCGAAGTTTGCCTTCAGAGGCTGACTTTCATAGTGTCCTTTACATTTCGCTTAAGTTCAACCGATGTGGGATAATAGCAGAAGATTGGAGGGAGGAACAAAAAGAGAGATGAGGTATTTATCTCTTCTTGTTACCAACACTTCTGGGTGTGGCTGAATTCCTTCATAGCTAAAGTTTGGGTTGGTGGCTCTTCTAGAGCTCAAACTCACAGTGGGCTTCCCTTTTCCCTTCAGGCAGAATGCAGGTAGCAGGGTCTGTTATTGATCCCTGGGTGCTTTTCCATCCCTTAATGGTTGGTTCCCTTAAATCTGCTCACATCACATTAAGAGCACCCTTATTAAATCATTTTGATTAAACCTTAAGTGTACCATTTATTTCTTACCAGGACTCCAGTTTATATACTCCAAGGTAGCACCAATAATTGTTAGCATAAATAACAATAGCACTATGTTATTGAGTCACTGATAGCTATTTCCACAAATATTTTGAAGGCTTCATGATGTGAAAAGGATATGATCATCTGAACAAAGGGTTTGGCACATTGAGAGTACTATAGTATAAGGACTAAAGAACTAAAATAGGGGCTGGGCGTGGTGGCTCAAGCCTGTAATCCCAGCACTTTGGGAGGCCGAGGCGGGTGGATCACGAGGTCAAGAGATCGAGACCATCTTGGTCAACATGGTGAAACCCCGTCTCTACTAAAAATACAAAAAAATTAGCTGGGCATGGTGGCACGTGCTTGTAATCCCAGCTATTCAGGAGGCTGAGGCAGGAGAATTGCCTGAGCCCAGGAGGCGGGGGTTGTGGTGAGCCGAGATCGCACCATTGCACTCCAGCCTGGGTAACAAGAGCGAAACTCTGTCTCAAAAAAAAAAAAGAACTAAAATATTATTGAACAAATGACTGACTGAATGAAAGAATACATGAAGTAGCCTCAGCAGGTTCATGAAAGACGTTACTAAAATGTGGAGTATAAGCCATGGCAAAAACTGTGAGGAATGTCATTGCAAATACTGCAAAAGATTACCATTCTCTGTTTTGGTCTGGTTATTCAACTAGTTATTGGTTTATCATCTAGCTGCTAGATCCGAGCATGTATTTTTGAATATGATTTTCAAGGCTATCATGAGAGACATGATAAAGTGATACATGTATTACAAGATAATAGATTCACTGGGACGTGGAGACAGTCTGGTATGATTTTTTTTTTTTGTAAATGTTCTTATCACTGACAAATTACTCTAAGAATATAATGCCCTGGATTGCAGGCAAATTTATCTGTTAGTGTTTTCCAGAATCTCCCTGCAGTTGTTGTGATTCTTATTCCACTAATGTGGTTCCATAGTTCTATAAAAATATCACAGCTATCCTGTTAAATCAAGTTGAATCTGAACGTATGACACTATCCTGTTGAGCCAGCAAAATATTGCATCTCAGTCTTTTTTTTTTTTTTTTCTTCCAGATCAAGTCTCGATCTTGTTGCCCAGGCTGGAGTGCATTGGCTCTATCTTGGCTCACTGCAACCTCCATCTCCCAGATGCAAGCGTTTCTCCTGCCTCAGCCTCCCCAATAGCTGTGATCACAGGTACAAAAGACAGCAAATGATCCACACATTCTGTAAACGTAATAATGCACACAGACCAGCGATTACTGATTCATTGACTGGCATGTAGAACAAACCAAGTAAGTCGAGAAAAAAATACTATTTTAAAAATATCCTCCATTTATTTCCTCATTATTTTACAGTTACCTTTATTTTATGATCTCTGTTATTTCTATGGTTTTCTATTGACGTATTTCTCTCCTTACTATGAATCTTACTTTGTGGCATTTCACATGTCGTGATTAATTTATTGGATGTTGCATCTTTTGAATATCTTGTTCAGTATCTGAAATTTACTCTCTTTGTTTAAAGCTACAAAGTTTATTTTGGTAACCATAAGCCACATTTGATTACTAGACATTTAAATTCAAATATATATTTTTTAATTAAATTAAATTAAAAATTGTATTTTTAAGTTACTCTAGTGACATTTCAAGTGCTTAATAACATTTTTATGTTCAGAGAGTGAAAAGGAATATTTACATTGGAGCATAAAATTCAATCAGACAATATCGCTTTAAAGAATCTTTAGTTCTTTAAAGTAGGCAAATTATTTGCAGACCAATTTAAACTTTTTAAAATGTGATATTTAGCTTTTTTAATGGTAGATATTCAGAGGTCTTTATTCCAGGGCAATTTCAGATCTTGTACTAAGGCTTGATCTTTCTGAAATCTTCACAGAAGGCCTCAGATGTTCAGTGAGGTTCTCCACTCTGGCTAGTTGGAACTCCAATGCCCCTGAAGCATGTGTTTATTCTAAGACATTTTCAGCTAATGAAAATCAGGAACTTGTTTTTGTCAAGCCTCATAAAATATCACCCTGTTACATGTGCAGCTTGATATTTAGGCAGTGTAAGTGAAGCCCTACACTGGAATTTTTCTTTGCTCCCTTTTCTCTGTGACTCTGACACACGTATTTTAGTCGCTTTATGCTCCCTGAACTCTGTGTCTTCTCAACCAAGCAAACATAATTCACTCTACTCAGGTTTCCCTCCTTGCAGCTGGTCTGCAAAATGTTTCAAGGGATTAATCCTGGGCGTTCCTTGTTGGTTTTCCTTCTCTCAGGAATAACTATCCTTCTCTACCTATTACCTAGCATATGAAAAGTATTGATTCAATGCATTTTTTCAATTTTGTAGTCTTTCTGGTGAAATAGCAAATATAGCACATAACCGGTATTTGTGGTAATTTGTTATAGCAAAAATGAAAATTTAATATACTGGGTTATGCTGATAACACAAAACATATTTGGAAATGTTTCCTCTTCTACCATTGTTTGAATTTCAAGAAATTGTGTCAAGTAGGCATCATTTTTCTCTAAATGCTGGTAGAATCCACAGTGAGACTACCAATTCCCAGAGTCACTTTCTGTACAGGTTCTTAATTACAAGTTCGATTTTCTTAACAGATATAATCTGTTGACATTTTCTATATTTTCTTATGCCAGTAATGACAATAGTAATTTGTTTTTCAAAGTATATCATCTCCACATTGTCAAGTTTTGATGCGTAAAATTGTTCATAATAGTCCCGTATTCATCATTACATAGTATCTGTATTGATATCCTGTGTTTTCTTTACTTCCTGATAATAAAAGTTTTCATTTTTTTTTAACATTTTCCCTTTATAAATTTGGTTAAAGTTTTGGAAATTGTATCTCCTTTTCAAAGAACTTTTCATTGTTCATGTTGTATTATTGAAGATTTAAAAAAATATATATTTTCTTTCTGAAAAAAAATCGACTTCTGTTTTAGATTCAGGGGCACATGTGCATGTTTGTTACTTGGGATATTGCAACGTGGTAAGATTTGGGGTACAACTGATTCCATCACCGTGGCAGAAGGAACTTTTTTCTTTTCCTTCTTTTATTTGCACAATTCAATTATGATATGTTTTAACTTGATCCTTTACTTATCCTAGTTTGCATTATAGAGTTTTTGGGAGCTGATGGTTTAACAGAAAAATCATTTATAACAGTTATTTTTCCAAAATTTGTTCTGCTCCTTTCTCTTCTTCTTCTGAGACTAGAATTATATATGTTAGAATAATTAATATTACTCTTTATATCAGAAATATTCAACTTATATTTAACATTTTTCTTTTTTTGTTTCAGTCTGTATAATTTTTATCATATATTTTAGGTCACTGTTACTTCCTTCTGCCCTGTTCCATTTGTTGTTTAGTCTATCCAATAAATATTTGGTTGCCATTACAGAATTTTTTAGTTTTTGAATTTTCTTTTGTTTGTATTATGTTATTCTGATACATTAATATTTCATCTTCTGACACATTATAGCCATATTTCTGGTAACTTTTAAAAAATATTTATAATAGTTAAAGTCCTTATTTTCTGATTCCAGTAGCTGAGTCACCTGTGGCTCTGCTTCTACTGACTATATAATTTCTTTCTTATGGGCTGCCATTTTTTTGTACTTTTACCTGTCTCTGATATATAATTTTAACCTTATTTCACACATCATATGTAAGACAATGGACACAGACACATTTGTTGTCTGTGTGTATTATCTAGAATCTGCAAGCTCTTTTTATTGTCTAACAATTAGAGTGAGAGACGCCGATCCTGTAAATTTTTCCTAGAGTTGGGATGGTGTGGGGAACAGTTTTATTTAGACTGAGTTTATATGTGATTATCCAAACTCTGAACCTTTGGGATTTTTGCCACCTTTTTGATCTTGCCAGTCTTTGAGCTGCATGAGTATTGGATTGCTGTTTTAAATATTTTTGTTTGCCTTTGGATTCAGTCAGCTCTAGAATCCATGCACTCTGAGAATATGTAAACTTTTGCTGCTTCTCTCTGCTTTTCAGTCCCTTCACCACTGCGTCTTACTTAGTAAAACTCAGGGAAAATTATTTGATGAATTTATCTATTCATGCATCTGGAGCTCATACAGTTCAAATCATTTTTTTAATTCACAGCATTGTGTAAGAATTAGCTGATTTCTCTTTATCCCATCTGCAACATCTTTATACCTACAGACACCTGATACCTTTGTGTATGCATATTTTGCATAGGCACTCCACTCCAGCATCATGCTCTCCTGTGACAGGCTAATTGATATCTAAAAGTTAGTTTCTCAAAGCCCCTTTGTATATATCTTGTTTGATAGCCCAATATCAAAAGTATAATTCTTTTCATCTGGAAGTTTCTTATGTTCATCATTTTTATCATTTCCTGTCATTGTCTATTTTAACAGGAAGTGGAAAATCCTCTCATAGTGTCTTACCATTATAATCCATCAATCACTGTGACTACAATAGTAATAGGACATTGTACTTCATTTGAAAATTCTTTTAGTTAATACAAAAAGTTACTGTTGATTTCCAAATATTACAAATAGGCTGGGTGTGGTGCCCCATGCCTATAATCTCAGCAATTTGGGAGACTAAGGCAGAAGGATGGCTTGAGGCCAGGATTTCAACACCAGCCTGGGGTACATGGCAAGACCCCACCTCTACAAATAATTTTTAAAAATTACTTGCGCATGGTGGCATATGCCTCTAGTCCTGCCTACTCAGAAGGCTGAGATAGAAGGATCACTGAAGTCCAGGAATTTGAGGCTGCAGTGAGCTATGATTGTGTCACTGCTCTCCAGTTTGGGTGACAGAACTATCCTGTCTCAAAAAAAAAAGAAAAGACCAAATAAATGTATTTGGATTAAGGTGTTCTTTCCCTGTCAGTTGATGATTCAATCTTTTCAAACTTCATTTACTTACCAGAATTTGAGTTTCTAGTATATGAACGGCATGGTGATAGATTCTGAGGACTCAAGAATAAATACTAAAATTAGTCCATGTTTTTCACTACATATCAAGGGACATTTCAAAAAATAATTATAAAAAAATAACATAACAAAACTAGAATTTATTGTCAACTGGCTGTGAGAATTGAAGGTACATTTCTGGTTACAATCCATAGAGCTGAAATATTAACCTACAGATCTGATGTGAGAATCACAGTTGGCAGTTGATGCTGACACATGCTTTCCTGTCACTTGACACAGACCAAACTGACTGACCTGAAAGTTTTTGAAATCATTTGTCTGTCATGCCATGACTTAGCTCTGGTCACCAACACAGCCTCTGTGCCACCATGAAAAATGTGCAGCTATCTTTTACTATGTGGAGTTTTCTTTATGGTCGGTATACAATTGCTTTATGAGATATGGTAAGAGTACAGTTAATTATTTTAAGCATAATGTCTCAATTGTACTAATATTCAAAGTAGGTAAAGACCATACATCAAGAGTAGAAGTGGTGTCAAATATCATTGCTGTATGATATCAGAGATTTTTAAATTTTATTTTATTTATTATTTATTATTATTATTTTTGAGAGAGAGTCTCGCCCCATCACCCAGGCTGGAGTGCAGTGGCATGATCTCTGCTCACTGAAACCTCTGCCTCCTGAGTTCAAGCAATTCTCCTGTCTCAGCCTCCCAAGTAGCTGGGATTACAGGCATGTGCCATCGTGCCCAGCTAATTTTTGTATGTTTAGTAGAGACAGGGTTTAACCATGTTGGCCAGGATGGTCTTGAACTTCAGACATCAGGTGATCTGCCTGCCTCGGCCTCCCAAAGTGCTGGGATTATAGACATCAGCCACTGCGTCTGGCCCACATCTTGGATTTTTAAGTTCAACAGGAAATTACTGCAGTACAGTCATAGACAGGAAGCAGATTGATACCAGTCCTGTTACCGACTTTAGATTTTCAGGTGTTCTATTGGTTGGGAGGGTCAGAATTTGTGATCTTCTATTAGAAGAGCATACATCTTAAAGTGAGAAAGCCACCCTCTGTGGATATTTCAGAATCAGTGGGAAATGGGGGCAAAACAACTTGCTTTACAGCTATAGAGCTGTGAATGTGAGTCTGTCAGAAGCCAAGTTTAGTTTATTAAAAAGAAAAAAAAAAAAAAAGAATTTCCAGGAATTTAGTGGTTTGTTTTTTTTTTTGGAACAGAGTCTCACTCTATCACCCAGGCTGGATTGCAGCCTGGTATTTAGTTTTTAAATAAGCAGTTATATCTTTTTTTTTTTTTTTTATCATGATACAAAGCCAGGAATACATTAAAAATGTATTGTGTGTTGACTTTCTTGTTCACTTTTTGGTTCTCATTGGGACCCACTGAATGCTTGGATCTAAGTGTATGTGAGACGAGAAATCTAGTCTATTGAAACTCTCCAAAGCCACTTACTAGCTTGTAAGGAGAATCCCAAATACATATTTTTCCTTTGCCTCATCTTTCAAAGAGATCCAGACATCTCTGAGAGAATTCTTAATACTATTCTGAAATAGGTTCAATCTTATATAAGAATTTGATGTGATAAATATGAAATGTTTTACAGTAGTGGAGATACAGTAGACTTTGGGAGTATGTACAGAGAGAATGAAAGGAGCGAGATTGCAGTTTCAATAAAGAAAAGTATAACTTGTTAATATAAGAACTTGAGATGTAGCTACATTGCAGTAGTTCTGGGCACATACTCAGAGGCTAAAATATTTTCAACAATTTGCCTTGCATGCTACACATTATCTTCTTAAGGTAACAGGGCTTATGACTTTGAGTGGGCAGCCATTTAAATAGTGACCTTCACAGTCATCCATTCCTTTTTACTTCTTACTCTCTTCTCAACAAATTGCATGACATGATAACGCATTATTATTTGGGGATTCGAGACTTGAATTTACACAATATAAGTAACATACTGTCTTCAGGTGTTTAGGATTTAAATTATATGACATACGGCTTTGAGGAACCCCTTAATGCCTCTTAAGACCATCGAAAGATTCGGTTGGATCAGAAAACACCTATGATTGTCATTATTGCTGTGTGTAATTCTTCAGAGTCTGACAAAGTCCTAGGGGACAAAGACTTTGCTATTATGATAATGTGTAATTTGCACAATCAATGGAACTGTTTCTTCTGTGTTTCCCTTGGAAGAGTCAGTGCCTAAATCCAGTTACACAGAGGGATGTAACGTGGCCAAAATAATGCCTTCCGACTATTTCCTGGCTAAAAAGTGTCTGTTTGTTCCCCTGTTCTTTAATTTCCTTGAGGTGTTCTTTCTCCTAAATTTGTAGGAGAAAGGTCCCACTAGCAATGAAATGAACCTTAACTCAAAAAAATGTGTACTTAACACGTGCACCTTTGTGTGTGTGTGTGTACCAGAATTGGATCAGTAGATTTAATACAAGAGAATATAGATAATTATGCAGACAACTTTCTAGTAGATGAAGATTTTCTACTTATACCTCAAGTATATGCACCATGAAAGGCAAATTTTAAATAACATTAAAAGAATGTCTTTTTGAACAGATCATAAAATGAATATAACAAAAAAGAATAAAAAAATTTGTTATATAAATATGTTTAAAATCAGTAAGACAAAGCTGAACATCTCCAGTAGCAAACTGAACATAAACACAGGTAGAATAATTTTAAAAGGGGATACAGACGTCTTCACTATGCATATGAAAAATTAATCTTGCTGCTATCCACAGATGTAAAAATTAAAATAATAATGTGAAAGTGTCTTTCTCTTACAAACTTGGTAAAGATTCTCTAAAAATGTCTAAAAATATCATGGCAATTATTTACAGAGAAAATACATGTCTTCATTAAAGTGTGAATTTTTGGAAAATTATTTTGAGGCAAAGTTAATTTCTGCCATTAACATTTTACATATCCCTTCACCTTGAAATATAAATATATTTTGCACAATACTGTCTACCTAGGAATTGAGACCATGGAGGTTTAGAGATTGGGAAGAAAGAATAAAGAAAAAAGAAATAGCCCTTTCTTCTGAGCAAAGCTAGCTCATGGAAAACCTGAACAGTTAAACATAGATAAAATACTTTGTTGAGAAAAAAAATGTGTATGTGTATGTGTATGTATGTGTGCATGTGTGTGTGTGTGTGTGCATATGTTTCTATAATGTTTCTAAGTCACATTTAATTTTAAAATTCACAATTGCCAAAACCTGTAGGGTAGCCATGAGCCCCACACACTGGGTGCCAGAATGTAGCGAGCCAGCCCTTCATCACTTGTGGGTACCATGAATTCGATGGTGACAAAGGAATTAGAAAAAGACAGATTAAGAGAGACCGTGGGACCAGGGGGCCATCACTTATTACTTTGGAGTAAACAGTGAAGGCCCCAAGCTCTGATCATCCACACAATTTATTGATTACAATGGATTTATCTATAGGGTGGGAGTGGAATGATGGTGGAGAGAGGGTGATGTGATGGCGGAGTGAATCAGCGAGCCAGAAACGAATCAGTGAGTTGAAACTGGTATGTCATTTTAAGAATTGATAACTGGCAGTTTGGGAGTTTCACACAACAAGAACATGTGCTTATCTTTAGCTTTTTGTCTATGTGCAGCTGATAGAATGTGGGCCTTACAAGGAGCCTGCAAGTCTGGCTATGTCTTAGTGCTATGAAGGGGTTTTACATCTTGAGCACAATGTTTGTGGTAATAGAGCCGAGGTCACCCTTCACCGGAACATGAGGCTTGGAGAGGCCTTCCTCCTCAGAGGCCTCCCGAGGTCTTCTGCAGTTTGTTGTTCCTTGTTTATATGTTACTTATAACCAATTTATGTAGGCACTCTGTATGTCCTTGCTCCTCTGCTATTTTTCCTAACAAAAATCTTTTTTTTTTGACATGAAGTCTCACTTTGTCACCCAGGCTGGAGTGAAGTGGCATGATCTTGGCTCACTGTAACCTCTGCCTCCTGGGTTCAAGCAATTCTCCTGCCTCAACCTACCAAGTAGCTGGAACTACAGGTACATGCCACCTCACCCAGCTAATTTTGGTATTTTTAGTAGAGACAGAGGTTCACCATGTTGGCCAGACTGGTCTGGAACTCCTTGGCTAGACCTGTCTCGAACTCCTGACCTCCTGATCCACCTGCCTTGGCCTCCCAAAGTGCTGGGATTATAGGCGTGAGCCACTGTGCCTGGCCAGATAATTGCCAAAATCTTAATTGCTCCCATGTCCATTGCCTAGGAATAATTTGAGTGGTTCAATACTCTGACATGCTTTAAATTTCCAAATATCAGCTGTTTAGTGCAACTTCCCACAATCAGGAGAAAAACAGGGTGCTGTAATTAATTCAGTACTATGCATATGACTGAGGCCTGCTATTATTTCAATATTTAACTTTAAAATGTGGTTATTATTTAATGATCTCCTAGATAATATAATTTATTAATAATAAACAAGAGACGTCTCATGATTGGAGAAAATGTTCTTGATGGAGGATAATGGAATTTTAAAAGGTCATGGAATCTGGTCAACACTTTACATGCTTAGATGCCATGCTGATCTCAGACATGCTTTTAGCCAATCTCAGATGTAGAGTCTAGGGTAGTGATGGGACAGTATAGGGGAGTCCTTTCCTGCCTGTCTGTCGTCTATCTACCGAACTATCAATCTTCTATCATCTCTCTGTTTATTGCATTCCACTCTTACTCAGTTTTGAAAAATTATGCATTTTTATAATTGAGTAAGCTGAGTACCTTTGGAAACAGGAAATAAGGAAAGAGAAGTGAGTGCTAATAAATCAATAGGGAAACAGAAAGCTGAGTGTTTGAAATTTGGGTTATGTCTTTACTAAAAATCCCTATAAATCAATACAAGTTAAGTGCCTTTAGAACACGCTTCATCATAGTGGAATTCAATACTGAATTAGAGGGTAATTCTCACAGTTTACATTGATTGACACTTATTTAATTGACTTTCATTTCATTAGCTGTTTGTCACATAAGATGCACTACTCTGCAATGCCATTGACATTTAAGCATTTGTTAAAATGTTATCAATAAGTTGTTTAGAAAACTTGCTAATTCTTTCAAAAGATTAATTTTAGATATTTTAATACTTGCCAGTATAATTAAAAGTTTAATATGTAGAAAGAATAAATTCTACTTTGAAACAAATATTTATAAAAGACAATATAACCGAGATATCTCTAGGATTCAAGAATTCAAAGATCAAATTAATTTTAAAATCTATCTAAAAGTTTTTGGAGAAGATAGAATGACATATTCATTTTTTTAAAAAACAAAATTTCTCATAAATTAGTAAAAATAACTGAATATATTTTTAAATCCCTGTCTAAAATAATCTTTTGCAGGTATTCCATGCCAGGGATTGGTAATTTGAAATTAACATAATAATGAGACTAAGTACTTAAGGAAATAAATTTAGCTGGATTGAAGATAAAGTATATTTTTAAAAACACAATTTTATTTGTCAAATAACTTAAACTTATATTATTAAAATGCTTAGCTCTACATGGGTGAAGAATCAGCACAAGACTCATAATTAATATAACCATTTGGTGAGTGCATGCTTTCCTGATTTTAAATCAGCTTTCTTATTTACACCCAACTTTTCTGAATTCTAGAACCTGGCAGAACCTCTGGGATGTTCAGATAAAGAGCTGGCACAATAATTGTCACTTCAAGTATGATTTAAGTAATGTGCAATCTTGCTGAGAACAGAAAGTAACTGTGAGACTCCTGTAGAGCACTGGATGAGATGCCAGAATGTGATATCCTCACACAACATTTTGTGTGCATGTGCGTGTGCATGTGTGTGTGTGTGTATGTATGTGTTTGAGAGTGAGAGAAACAGAGACAGAGCCTGTGTGTGTCCACACATGACTCTTAATAGTGTAGATAGCTCTTTGATCCATGTAACTAAGAACCTATCTTTCAGAATATAGAACCAACATACTTTCAGCATCATCTTTACTTATTCCTACTCCAGTTTAGGTCTGTGTGAAATAATAATTCCATCAAGTTTTGTGGCTTGAGATTTTTCTCCTTCAATTTTCATCTTCTTTCAAAAAAGTCTGGCTCAAAATAGATATGTGAATTCTCTCTCTGATGTTGGAAGAAAGCTAAACTTATTCTAACCCTTACCTATGTGAGTGATTTTCACACATGGAAAAAAAGAAAAAAAAAAAACTCCATTGTAATAAAATAAGCATTTTTTTTTCTCAGTCTAAATTTGAGATCCACTGAAGTGCAAAAGGATCACTGGTTGGCCATAAGTCCAGTAAATTATGCGCAGAACTTGATATAAACCTTAGCATTCCCTAGCTTGGTACAGTTATACCACTGTATATGATTATTGAGGTTGTGTGGAAACCCATTAATTCATAGTTTATAAGAGCCTGTATAAATAGGAACAAAAAGGAATTTTACTTTGCATAATTTCTAATAATTAGTAGGATTCTTAGATGCCCTTCCATCAGACCAAAATTCATAGTGGAAACCGCTTAAAAAGGAACAAGTGATAGGAAATCATAATTAAATAAGACCATTTTCAAGGTTAATTAATTCTAATGAGGTTAAGTTCAATAATACTAAAATAAGGCCAGTAACGCTAATGAGACTAAGTTCAATACAATTAATCAAAGAACTAAATGAAACATTTAATACTAGAGGAATATGAGAATTTTGAGATCAGTTAAAATATCTCAATTTGCATCAGGATGTAAGAATAAATATTGCCACTTATATACATAGGTCTGTAAGTTGAGAATGTCATGAACTGAGTTAGTGTTTGATGATGTTTAAATTTCAGTAAGAAATACATACAAGTAAAGAAAGGTAATTTTTTTTTGAGACAGAGTCTTGCTCTATCACCCAGGTTAGATTGCAGTGGCACTATCTTGGCTCACTGCAACCTCCACCTCCTCGGTTCAAGCGATTCTCCTGTCTCAGCCTCCCTAGTAGCTGGGATTACAAACTTGTACCACCACACCTGGCTAATTTTTGTATTTTTGGTAGAGACAGGTTTCACCGTGTTGGCCAAGCTGGTCTCAAACTCCTGACTTCATGATCTGCCTGCCTTGGCCTCCCAAAGTGCTGGGATTGCAGGTGTGAGGCACCTTGCCCAGCCAAAAAAGGTAATTTTAATGTTTTTGGAAGGCTAGAACATGTCTCTCGTAAGCACTAAGTGTATTGACTTCCTACAAGCATTGAAAGAGCTGTTTTCACTTTTAATCATGTGGTATACTTCCTGAGTTATATGTAGCATATATGTAGACTCCACATATGTAGTGGTAGTACAACTTTTAATAGTCTTATTTCAAAAACAAACAAAAAAAACTGTGTTCTGTGTTTCAGTTTAGAATATTTTTCTTTTTAAACTTTTATTTCTGTATTCTAATCAGTACATTGTAATTTATCTAATGGTGGGGTATAATTTGATGTTTTGAAACGTATCTATGTGGTCTAATGACCTAATCGAAGTGTATCAAAGTTAGTTTATCGCTTTACACACTTATCAATTCTTTGTAGATAGCCTGAAAAAGCCTGTATTGTAGCTGTTTTGTAGTATATAATATTTTCCTGTTAACCACAAAGACTCTCCTTTAAGAAGTAGTATATATTTTTTAAAGCAAGACTTATGATTTGCCTCATCAGGGTTTTATGAGTTTTCAAGAAGTCTTTCTGATCCAAGTGAATTCCACTTTTATTAGTTCTAATATTTGTTTTCTTTCTACTTCTACTCCTATTTGTGCAGAGTGTGGATCATGCTGTAGATTATTCTTCTAGGGTCCCCCAATGAATCATACTTCTTACATTCCATGCCTGTGTGTGGTCCATTCTCTTCTTTTTTAAAAAATTATACTTTAAGTTATGGGGTACATGTGCAGATTGTGCAGAATTGTTGCATATGTATACACATGCCATGGTGGTTTGCTACATCTAGCCCCCCATCACCTACGTTAGGTATTTCTCCTAATGTTATCCCTCCCCAATTCTGCCCCCCGCTGCAATCCCTCCCCTAGCCCCCCACCCCCAACAAGCCCCGTGTGTGATGATCCCCTCCCTTTGTCCATAGGTTCTCATTGTTCAACAGCCACTTATGAGTGAGAACATGTGGTGTGTGGTCTATTCTTTCACTGACTGTGTCCTTTGCCCTGTGAATTACTCTGGACAATGGTAAACAACCAAATGGGCTCTAGTGAAAGCTTGATAAGGGCTTATGCATTTGTCTTGACCTCTTAAAATAGCGCCGCAAAACAACTATTCGAAGATTAATCTAACCCATTGAAAGATGAGAGACTGTGAGGAAAACTGAGGTGCTCCATTCACTAGCCAAAATTAAGAACAACTGCAGCTGTGAGTATGATTGTAGGTGAGAAGAGCAAAAGAACTCTCTAGCTAAGCCCAGCCCTAAATGCTGATTTTCAGAATTGTGAGGAAATAAAGAAGTGTCACTTGAAGTCAGTATATTTTGGCGTGGTTTGTTGCACCTCAGTTGATAGCTGATGCACACATCCCTTTCGTAACCTGATTTTTATCTTTCACATCCATCTCTCTAGCTGAATAGCTGGACTATACAGCTCATTTCCTTTCTTGACTCATAACGGAAGAAGATTAAGGCGCATATGTTGGCAAAGAGAAGATATAGTGTAACTAGCAGCATGACAAAAAGCCTGAGTCATACACAACCTCATAAGATCAGGGACATTTTAAAATCAGGTAATGAGTTGTAAGAGATATTAATCTAAAAATCTATGGAGCACAAATCCTGTGTAGCTCTCACTGTATCACCTTAGTTAATAAGTTTTTTTTTTACTTTATCAAGTGAATAAATTATATTTAAGTCCCCTTTTTCTCTCACTTAAATATTTCTATTTAGTAGAATCGCACTTTGAATTCTTAACTGATTTCTGCTTCATACTTCAAATTTAATTTTTTATTTATGTGTGCAAATTGCTTTTGCATAGATATGGTAAGCCATATCTGCTTATGAAATGTTAAATTTCAAGAAATAGTCATCCTAAAACATTCTCCCATAGTAAGTTTTCATCTTCTGTCATTCTGCATACTGCAGACATCTGATCAGACTAAATCAGCAATAATTAGGCAGTATTTACAATGAAGCCAAGCTTAGAACATTGGCATATATGGCTTGTGAGCTCAGGTGGCTTTGTGTAAGATGTTTTGCATGGTTTATTAAGAAGTAGTCATGTATACCTATTGGTATCACAAAACCTCTGAAAATATTTTAAACCATCAAAAGAAATTATTGTTGCTTTTTCTCTCCCATCTTTTTACAATATATTTCCCTTAAAGCTCCTGGTAGTAAAGAATAGAAAAAACTATTTTCTTTAGAAGAAAAAAAAATCCTTTCTAGTTTAGTATTTGAGATTCTGGCCTAATTTTCTCTGATAGCTTATTATTCAGTCATTAGTGGCTTTGTGATTTGGAAAAAAAATAGCTATCTAGAATCAGTGTCAGCATGCTTTAATGCACACATATTCATTAATCGAACAAATGATTTTGAACATCTACTACATCTCAGCCTTGTTGCATGTCCCATAGTCCATGATGTATCATTCCCATTGATGTCCTCAATGTATCCTATCTATCTAATCTTGGAGAAAGGTGGATGTGATTGATATCTTGACTGCAAAGATGGTGTGATATGGAAAGATTGCGGAGATACTATGTGAGTATCCAGGTAAAAGTAAACTGTGTTGCTTTGGAGGTAAAGAAAAGCTGGTAAGCGGCCATTAAAACAGGCAAATATATTATAAAATATATTATTCAAATCCATAGTAGTGGGTAATTTCAATAATATTAGGTTTGGGAGCTTTAATCACATAAAACATGGTATTAACAATGTGTAATCCACTATTACGTACCATTCCTTTTTATCAGGTGTTACTACTGGAAAACTTGGGCTATTAAATGTGGTACATTAAATAGGATAGTAAGAAAAAGGGTGCCTTCCATTCATAGGTCTGAATGATGGGTGGCTGTTGAATTATGGATCTTGATTTCTCTGGTCCTTGTTTTCTCTATGTTCAGCCATGTTAATTCATTTCCCCAGTTTGTAAAACTGGGTTTGGTGTTGAATAGATCCAAACTACTCACCTGAGAGCTTATGTATTGCAATAAAATAAGGACAATTTTCATATTTCAGGTGCTCTACATGATCTTTCTGTTCTAAGGAAGAACAAGGGTGGAGAGAAAAAAATAGGAAGCATAACGCAATTCAGGGTAATAAGTGGAATAAATGAAAAAGTCAAATACAATCAGCAACTTATGGGGAGGCATATAAATTATGGTTTATTTAATTGTGCATAACTATTTGGCATTTTTAAGAAAAACATAGTGGTGATACAATTATAGTCTATCTTAATATAGTCTAGATCTCCCATAGTTTGGAATCTCACAGTGAAAGACACAATTGGAGCCCTTTCAGGGTTCTAAATATTGTGATTAACTATGGCTATGGGACAGTATTAATAATTCAGAAATGGCATGAGTAGCTTTCATATCTATCTCTTTGCTCATTGACCACCAAATAAATTTTCTAAAACTTGTAATTTCTGATTTTTTTTATTCTAGTTTCCATATCATAAAGGGAGCATACTGTTAATAAAGTGTAAAATTTAGTTGTAAATTTAAAAATCCTTGGCCTTCTTCAGTGTGCTTAGCTCTAAATTCACAAAGATGGGCTGTTTCACAGAGTTCACCATGTTGATAAATATGTGTAATTACTCACTATAAAAACACAAGGTCATATGGTCTTCATTTTGTCACTAGTCATATTCTTAGGAAGATGAAAACACTTATTTTAGATCCTACTGTGTGTCAGGCATTGTGCAAGACACAAAAATGTTGTTTCAATGCCATAACACACCATGATAAGATCTGAAAACTGGGGTTTCATGGAATTAAATACTTAGGACAAAGACATGCAGCTAGTAAGTGGAGTAATAGGGCTTTGGACCTGGGTTTGACCGATTCCAAATTACCTGTTCTTTCCCCTACAAAGTGCTGCCTACAGTGTCAGTGGTGATTCATTGCTTTCATCACATCGCCAAAAGGCAGTAACTGAAGTTCAATGATAAGATATAATCTGTCAAAATGTTTGGAGTTCTGAATTTTATTATAATTAATCATACTCTGAGTTAGCAGGGGATGTATTAAAAATATTACCAAAGGATAGTCAGAAAAGAATTACATTGCCGAAGCTGTTGTCTCAGAATCACAACACGTACATTGTCTTGTCTGGACCACTACCTTTATGACTGTTCAACTCTTGAGAGCCCTTTGGGAATTGGGTTTCTAAAGTAACTTCCTACTCTAAAAGTCTGGTTTCTACAATTTACTACACATATTTATGATTACTGAGTGAGGTACACTAACAAGTTATGAGCTAACTTGAATATTTTTTGAAGAATATTCAAGAACTACATTTAAAAAATTTTGTTTGGTGGTTTAATTCAACAAAGACTATTTGCTTTTGCCCCAGTTGGAAGAATGGTCCTAATCTAGAAGATACTTTCAACTAAGTTATGGGGAATACTTTGCTTTTTTCCTCCCTATCTTTGTTTTTGTCTTAGAATCTCTTGGTGGTCATATTATTAGATAAGGAAAAACAGTGCTTTGGAAATAGCAGTGGCCCAGAAGGGTGGAGACCCAAAGTTTAGAGATAGGCTAGAAATGCCATGTTCTGAAATAGGGTAGATTTCAGATGAATGATCAATTGAATGGATGAAAAATAGCTCTTAGCCACTGTATTCCAATGAAATACCATATTAAAGTGATGAGTTATAAGAGTAGCTGAAAAAAATCCAATTGTCAAGATTAGTATTAATATACAGAAAAATATATGTATTGTAATATACATACGAGTGTTAAATCTTAAGATCTTTAACATGTGAAATGTAAACACAAGAGCTTTGATTAAAAATATCAATTTTTATATACAATAAATGCTTCGCCAATTGTGTTTCTAAGGGCTGAAGAGATATAAAATTATAATTTAAAAGCAACACTAGTTTTGCCCATTTGGCATTTAAGTCTCTGTGGTTGAGATTGATCAATCAGACTACTGAAATGTTTAACAGTAGTCTGATTAAATGTTTAATTCCATAAGAGCATTCAAGTTAAGTCTCATTATTCTTACTTCATATTAAATCATAGTTTAGCTTACTAATCTTCAAAATAGACTTATCTGATATTCAAAATAAATTTTTCTATTAGGTGGTGAGAGTGCTGACCAGCTAATGAGTATGCCACATCTCTTAAAAACTGTAATTGTTGTTAGTGTAAATAAATAAATAAAAGACTCTTATCATTCATTTAATAGTAATTAATTCTCTAGTGTTTTTCTAATACTGGTGCACAAATGAAAGCATGCCCATGTTTAAACTGCAATAACATCCCCAAATTACTGACCACCAATGATACTCTCCCAGAAGCAATCTGTTAGCTTTCATCTATTTATGCAAATTATAACTCTTTCAAGGCTTAGAATGAGAATACACAAAGTATTTTCTTTCTAACACTCTCTCCTTCACTTCCTATTCTCAATTCATAATCTTCCACTACAGGAGAAAAATGTGTGAAATTTTGTGAGTTCATTTTGTAAATCTACCAAAATATCTATTGTCTGTCCTGATTCTTTGTTTGCTGCTATAACAGAATACCACAGACTGGGTAATTGGTAAAAATCAGTTTATTTGGTTCACAGTTCTGGAGACTGGGAAGTCCTAGAACATGGCATCGACAGCTAGTAGGGGTTTTCTTGTTGTGTTACATCCCATGTAGGAAGGCAAGAAGGCAAGAACTATGCGCAAAAAGAGAAAGTAAGGATGGGCCATGCTCCTGTATAACAACCCACTCTCACAATTACTAACCCACTTCACAATCACAGCATTATTCCATTCATGAGGGTGGAGTCCCCGTAACCTAATAACTTCTCGATGAACCCACCTTTTAATATGGCAATTTTATATCAACATGCGTTTCAGAGGTGACAAACACTCAAACCACAGCATTGTCTAACCCTAGAGGGATAAGATAATGAAACTACATATTGTGTGTGACATTTTATTATGCAAATGGTCAGAATGGCTCAACTTGGCTTGAATTTTATTTGTCACATTAAAAATACTCTTTTAATGTCAAGCTTTAAAAATGACTGTCAAACTGACAGCTGAGTGAATAAAGCAGTAATTCAACAGCAACTGCTTTTTAAGAAAGGTACAAAGTGTTGAAGCTGGTAGTTCAGTCACTGTTTAAACTAGAGTTGTAATTAGGTAACCTTTACTTATTCAATATCTCATCATTAATGTTAATCAGACATATCTATTGCCTTCTCCTAGAGGGGGAAAGAAATCTAATTATATTTGATGTAATATTTACATATGTATCTAGATAAGACCAAATGAAGCGTTACTCCAATGAAATAGCAATGATCCTGCCATCCTGAGAATGAAATGACCCAATATTGACAGACTTTTGATACATACAGCTATTGTTGATACACATTTGTATGATGATATTATAATTTTCTATTACCATATATTAAGAAGAATATACTTATCTAAAGTTATTTTGAGTTCAGAATTAAGATATTCTATTTCTATATTTGGATCAAACAAAAATCTTATATATTTAGTAAGACAGAACTTAAGTTGGGAGACTATATAAAATGACATATATTAATAAATATCTCTGTTAAGAACATTAATAGTAGTATGCTCATAAAATGGTCAATTGAAATATAATTCAAAAACAAGTACTCTTACTATTGATATTGAGCGAAATGTTTTTTGTATGAGACTTCTCTAAAAGTTAAAATCTAGAGTTTTCTATGTTGCCACCACTATTGCAACTATCATCAATAAAATAGCTATTTTAAAATGTACAGCTAATTTTTGTCATTATTTATAAAGATGTTCTCACTTTCTACCTCAAACATAATTGTTTTGAGGCTATGTACATTGTGTGGCATGTGCGCACACACACTCATACACACATTAAATATCTCAGCTTTAGATTGAGCATGATGCCTCATGGACTTAATCCCAGCATTTTGGGAGACCGAGGCAGAGGATCACTGAAGCCAGAAGCTCAAGAACACCCTGAACAACATAGTAAGACATAGTTTCTACAATTGTTTTTTTAAGTTTTTGACTTGTGCCTATAGTCCCAGCTACTAAGAAGGCTGAGGCAGGAGGATCTCTTGAGACTAGGATTTCAAGATTACAGTGAGCTATGACTGCACTTCAGCCTGGGTGACCAAGTAAGACTGTCTTTAGATTATAAAAGTTTATCAAGTAATATTTTAAAATTTCCCTACTTTATCTGAAACTCATATGTCACACATGATGCCAGTCTTATCCATGTGTCTAATTCTGTGCTTGATAATATTCCAGCTCCCTGACCATTCTCACCCCATCTCTGGCTCCACCCTGTCTATCCAAGAGCCTTAACTTGTTATCCACATGTCCTTGGGAATGGAGGTGGAAAGATGATGCTTCAAAAATTAATTTGCAGGTACTTCTAATATGAAGAGAGAAAAGAAAGAACAGTGAAAGTATGGCTTTTTTTTTTTTGTAGGGGACCTGAAACTTGGTCAAACTGTGGTAGCACTAGTATGGATAAAGAATAAAGTGCTCATCTACAAGTGTTTGCAGAGAGAGATTTGACAGCAATGAATCTTACAGATAGGGTAAGACAGCAATTGTTCTGTTATAGTAGGAATAACAACTTACTGTTATTCCAGCTTGCTTACTGTTCACCAAGTACTGTGCTAAACAACATACCCACATGATCTCATTCAAACCACACAAATTGCATGGAAGATAATATCACACAGTGATTACATGCATGAAGTTGGGAATCAAATTATCTGGGTCCAGACCTAACTATGCTTCTAACTGTGCAAACCTAGGATATTGCTTAGTCTTTTTTTCCTTCAGTTTTCTCATCTGTGAGTATTTATCCAACCTTAAACATTTATAGTAAATATTAAATGATATATTACACAGTATGTCAATTGTTACAAAGAAAAATCTCATTAATATACAAAACTAATTGAGCATGAATATGTATCATATAACATTCCCAGCACTTTAGATGCTGTTAAAAAAGTAGAAAGAGACACATTCCTGACTATGTCAATTACATTCAAGGAGAGTAACATTTGGTCTGCTAACTACTATTATTACCATTATTAAATCCATTTCACAGATGAGAATACTGAGGATTGGTCTGAAGCAGCAAAGCTTGTCTTCTGAATATAAGGAAGTTTTGGCAGTGTCGCAGAGTTTTGAAATCATCATTCTAAAAATAAGAATGGGTGTCAAGAAGAATATGTGTCCTTTTAAGTTTGGAAACTGAATACATTTGTAATGTAAAGAAAAAGGTATTTGTGGTTATATAATTCATCTATTAACTTAAGCCAAAACCTTGCAGTTATCTTTGACTCCTATCTTTGTCTCACATTTTATATTTAAGCAATCAGCAAGTTCTATTGGTTGTAACTTTCAAATATGCTTGCATTTGATCACATTTTATAATCTACGCAGCCACCACCATAATCCAAGTTTCTAATGTCATCCCTCCATGTTATCATGACAGCCTTTCCCACTCAGTCAGACGACTGACTGTTGTCCACACTCATGGAAGCCATGGTATATCACTGCTTTACTCCATGGCCTCCAATGGCTCTCATTTCCTTCAGAAGAAAATAAAAATTCCCTACCATGGCCTGCAAATCTCTCCTCAAACTCTCATTCTTATTTTAGCTTTTATTATTGTAAATCCACTTCACTTGCTCTGCAATTTTATCTTCTTCCAACATAGCAAGCATACTCCTCCCACAGAGCCTACCTACTGTCAGTAATGCCTTCCTTTACACATCCTATGGCTCAATCCACCACTGCATTCAGCTGTCTGTTCAGCGGTCACTCAAACTTTCTTCCTCACAGTGCATGAATCGGTACACACACCATTGCTACTCTGTGCCTCTTAATGTACTTTGATCTTTTTCATTTCTTTCTGACTGGCACATACTGATTTAGCTGTTTCTTTTCTTAATTGCCATCCATCCCTATTAGAATATAGACACTGTAGAATATAAGCACGGTAGGGCCTTTGCTTTCTTAACTGCCATTTCCTTTCCTTAACACCATTGCAGCACCTGGATCTAGTAGACATTCAACACACACACACACACACACACACACACACACACACACACACACACACACACTTTAAATGAATTAATGGATTAATGAATGAATAATAAATAAATAAATTTGAAATGGATGCAATTTTTTCCAGCAGTATTCAGCTTACTAAGTATGGAAACACAGAGGCTGACTAATCCACAAGGTTCTTTCTTTTTCTTTTTTCAGATTTCTACAATAGAAGACTGAAATACTTGGGGAGTAGCGTTAAGATATTGGTAAGTTGACAAACGAATCATCAGCCATCGGTTAATAAAAGTGAAGACAATGGGATTGACAGTTTAAAGAAAAATATATGAGCCTCAATGAGGTTGAAATTGTTTTATCTTTGTATTAAACTACTAAGAGTTTGATGACAAAGAAATTGTGCTCAGAAGGTGATGGAGAAGTGTTCTTGTTAATATATGCTGTGTGGAACAGGAATGATTCATGTGGAGTTGATGTTGAAATCCTAAAAGTCTTAGCCCCAGGAGTCATCTCTAGGTAAAACCATAATTTCTATAAATGAGATTTCTTAGATTAATCCAAATGTATGCAGAAATACTCTATTTTTATTAATTGTAGTGCAAATTGTCTAGTTAATTGTATATCTACTGGTTGACTGAAAGTGCCTAGCAGCTATTAATACATAGTGTGCTAAGACCTAGCTAAAGCCTAATAGGTTTTCTTTTCTTTTATGCTAGTGACATTACTGTGGTAGGAAATAATGAAGTGAATGCTTTTAGATCAATATTTTGTATTAATCCATATACAGAAAAGTGAGTGCAGAATACACCCCTAAAGTACAAATTTCTGCCTCCTAAAGCGAAAACTCTGGGGGTGCTTAAAATTTGTCTATTAACAAGCTCTATAGGTTTCATTGATCCCTGCTAACCTCTTCTCTCCAAGTATTTTGAATCTTTTATTCTGGAGAAAGGATATCAACTTTTTTGAAATGGCTAGATAATTTTATTATTGTTTTGTCAGAGATCTCTATCTCAGGAGAGTTTTTGCTTAACAAAATTACCTACAAGCCTTCAAGAGAATGAGAGATTAAAGGAATAATATTCATAACCATAGCTCTCCTAAGTCACTTATGAGCCTTTTCATTTAGGTGTCTATTACTGGGACTTGTGTGACCACAGGAGGTTAGTTCAATGGCAATGTGAGAAATTTTAGAGTTATGATCATGGAAACATCTTGAGATTCTTCTTCAAATTTGCTTCCTCATCTAGTCTTGTGTCAGAGGTGTTTGTAGGTAGGGTAGGTATTATTGCTGCAATTTATGAAGGGTAAGACGTTTTATAACTCTGTTATCATGATGGAGCATATTTCTAAATGAAAAAGATACATTAAATACATTTCTAATCCGTCCTGAAAAAATACCGTTGTTTATAAATTATTAAGTCAAAATAATGTAAAAATATGATGTGTTTAAGTTGAGTGACACTTGCTAATTGTGATTACATGTGTCCTGTTATTAGTATTACCTGAACTCAAAGGTAAGGCATTGTCGTGTGAGTTTACTATTCCTAAAAATCACCTAAGGAATTTATTAAAATGCAGATTCTACCTTAATAGGCCAGAAAAGGGGTCTGAGTTTTTCCATAACAAGGTCCTAGCAGATGCTGAACCAGGGTTCCCATTTTGAATAACCAAGCACCCCCACACCAGATATTTGGAATCTAAATCTGCATTTTTAGCAAGATTGGTGGGTGAATCTTGGTACATTAAGGTTTGCAAAACACTGATTCCATTATCTAAAGTGATTCACATCTCTAATTGTACTTTATTATCACCTGGGAAACTTGAATAAAATCTGATTCCTGGTCCTATACTGGACAAAATAAGTTAGAAATTGTGTGGTATAATGCAACCAGGTAACAATGTATTTTCAGATCTTCCTGGGTAAGGAAGACAGAATAGTGCTCCCTTGAAATTGTCCATAGTTTATTCTTGGAACCTGTGAATATGCTGCCTTTTGTGGCAAAAGTGACATTGCAGATGTGATTAATGTTAAAGGTCTTGAAATGGGGAAGATTGTCCTGAGCTATGCAGGTGAATCCAGTGTAATCACATGAGTCTTTACAAGTGGGAAATGTTTCCCAACTGAAGTCAGATAGAGACTTGATGACAGAAGAAGGGTCAGAGAGATACAGCATCACATGATCTCCACCCACTTACTGTTGCTGGATTTAAAAATAGATTAATGGGGACTCCAACCAATGAATGAACGTGGCCCCTAGATACTGGAAAAGTGAAGGGATGAAATTCTTTCCTACATTGGTAATTGTCTCCTGCAAATGGTAACATTTGTGTTATAATTTGTTTTTTTTTCAAGGAACCTGCCTGTGGTAATTGGTTATAGCAGCAATGGGAAACTAATATACCAGGGGTATTAGCCCACAGCCATTGCTCTAGGGGTCTATCAGAAGAAGCCACAGAACACTTTTGGGGTTTCTTTTACATAGTAAGTGTTTTTTGGGTCCAAGTGTTATTTGACTTTCGAGAATTTCCTGACCAGTCCTATGTCTGCCGTACAGGGATATCTGAAGGGTTGAGGATACACTGTAACCTGTAACCCTGAAAGTAAGTGCAATTTTCTAGTATTGATAGATTATGCTCCTAACCATTTGTGTTCCAAGTGCTATATCAATAAATGTGGGCTTTTTGTTTGTTATATTTTGTTCTATTTTTTGGTGGGGGGACAGGAGGAGGTAGGTGTTATAGGGTCATAAAAATAGTTAAAAATAAGAAGGCAGTAATTAATCATTAGAGTCAATAAAACATTCCATGACACACAATATAATCCAGGTTTTGGAGATCTAGCTGCCTTAGTAGTTAGTGAGAGTGATAGACATTTTCCGACCCTTCCATCTCAAGGGCTACCTTTCCCCTTCCATGTTCTCATTTCATGCTGCTATTATTCACAGATGGTCTTGCTCCCTTTAGAAACAGCAGTGAATGGTAGCAGTAGCCACAAGGCTTCTGTGAGCACAGATGAGTTTTCCTTTGAGGCTCAGTGCACCCTCAACTGTGATTACAGGGAATTTTTCACAATGCAAATGCCTTTTCCACAATGATGATGACAAAATAAAACACAGGGCAGCCACACTTTCTGAGCTCGAGTCCAAGCTACTTGAAGTTCATGTCAAATAAAAATTCCATCTAAATCTATTTTATTCATTTTGTATCTTTAAGTAATTGCATTTATTGAATTCTCAACAAAATAGCTATAGCTTTCACCATCAGTCTAAGTCTCTATGGTCTAGTAAATTAGAATGAGAATATTCAAATGGCTTTTAACAGCTGACATTAAAGGGACATTTCTAGGGATATCAGAATTTAAGAAAGCACAAAATTCAGATACAGGCCAGGGTTCTGTGATATGGTGGTTTATTTAGCTAATTTAAAGTCTATATTAAAGAGCTGCTTTTATTATAAAAAACAAATTTATGGAGCACACACTCTTTCTAAATGGTTTTAATTCAACAAAATATAAGGACTGAAAATTGCAATAGAGCTACCAGAGATGTCATTCTTTTAAAATTCCACAGTGCTCGTTTCCATTGTGCTTAACATTTTTGTATTTCTCTTTTTAGCAACATAGGTGTAAAAACTATTTTACAATATTGTATAGAATATAAATCTTGAAAGTACATATTTCCTATGTACAGTCACATGCTGTATAATGACATTTCAATGGTCCTGCAGATTATGATGGAGCTGGAAAACTTCCATTGCCTAGTACTTACAATACTATATTTTACTGTTATTTTAGAGTGTACTCCTACTTACTTTAAAAAAAAATCAAACAAATTAACTATAATACAGCCCCAGACTGTCTTCAGGAGGTATCCAGAAGAAGGTATTGTTATCATAGGATATGACAGCTCTATGCTTCTTATTGCCCCTGAAGACCTTCCAGTAGGACAAGAGGTGGAGGTGGAAAGCAGTGATATTGATGAACCTGACTTGGGCAGGCCTGGGCTAATGTAAATGTTCATGTCTTAATTTTTACCAAATTTTTAAAAGTTAAAAATTTGGGAAAAAGCTTATTGAATAAGGATATAAAGAAAGAATTGTACAGCTCTGCTGTGTATTTTAAAATACATGTTATTACTAAAGAGTCAAAAAGTCTTAAAAAGTTAAAAAATTATAAAGTAAAAAAGTTACAGTATGCTAAGGATAATTTATTATTGAAGAAAAAAATTAGTAAGCTTAGTGTTGCCTAATTTGTAAATGCTTATAGATTCTACAGTAGTGTACAGTTATATCCTAGGCCTTCACTCTGACTCACCCAGAGCAACTTCCAGACCTGCAAGCCCCATTCATGTACAGTGTACTGCACAGGTGTGCCATAGCTGAAACCATCATTCTCAGCAAACTGACACAGGAACAGAAAACCAAACACCACATGTTCTCACTTATAAGTGGGAGATGAACAATGAGAACACGTTGACACAGGGAGGGGAACATCACACACTAGGGCCTGGATGGGGAGTAGGGGACTAGGGGAAGGATAGCATTAGGAGAAATACCTAATGTAGATGACGGGGTGATGGATGCAGCAAACCACCATGGCACGTGTATACCTGTGTAGCAAAC
Organism: Saguinus oedipus; assembly: GCA_031835075.1. Classification (NCBI taxonomy): domain Eukaryota; kingdom Metazoa; phylum Chordata; class Mammalia; order Primates; family Cebidae; genus Saguinus; species Saguinus oedipus. The sequence goes on along the minus strand of CM063188.1, from coordinate 9,385,854 downwards.
CTGCATGTTCTACACATGTATCCCAGAACTTAAGAGTATCCTAGCACTTTGGGAGGCCGAGGCGGGTGGATCACAAGGTCAAGAGATCGAGACCATCCTGGTCAACATGGTGAAACCCCGTCTCTATTAAAAATACAAAAAATTAGCTGGGCATGGTGGCGCGTGACTGTAATCCCAGCTACTCGGGAGGCTGAGGCAGGAGAATTGCCTGAACCCAGGAGGCGGAGGTTGTGGTGAGCTGAGATCGTGCCATTGCACTCCAGCCTGGGTAACAAGAGCAAAACTCCGTCTCAAAAAAAAAAAAAAGAGTATAAACATAAAATGTTTTATGCTGTTTTTTTAACTGTACCTTTTCTATGTTTAGATAGACACATACTGTTGTGTTATAACTGCCTACAGTATCACACTGCACAGATTTGTGACCTGGGAGCAACAGGCTGTACTATATATCCTAGGTGCGTGGTAGGCTATGACATCTCAATTTGTACACTCTGCGATGTTCACACAATGATGGAATCACCTAATGACACATTTATCACAACCTATCTTTGGTGTCAAGCAACACATGATTGTGTTATACTAAGAATTCTCTTAGACCAGATTGGGGAGAGTTTCATAAGATGTTTCCTGTGTTTGTAACAGACCATCAGTGGTGAGGCGCAAACAGGCTGTCATGAAGATGGCCATACATGTCAGTTCTGCATGTTTTCTTTTGCTATTTAAGAGTGCTCTGGTGGGAACCCTGACTTATAAATGGTGACTCTGGCCAGATGGAACCACTGAAGATATGAAAGAAAGAAAAAGAGAGCAGAAAGATGTTTTTAATACAGAGTATAATAAGAAGAGCTTGTGTGGAAGCATAATAACGGCAAGGAAAACATTCCTTTAAAGCTGATATGAATTAGAAGGGAGATGACTGATTCAGAAAAGCAATGCAGATGCAATGAAACATTTCGGAGACATCTGAAATAAAACAAAAAGTGCCTCTAAACTGCTGTCTGTTCATACCTTGACTCCTATCCATCTATTATCTACCTATCGGCCAGGGAGATTCTGTGAGAATTCAAGTTGAACCCTGCCCCTCCGTGGACATCCCTCCAATGACTCTCCTTCAAGCTAAAGTCCTTCCTCTTGCTCTGAAACCATAATCAGCTTTCCTGAAAACAGCCTCAATTCAACCCCTCATTTGCTTCCCCAGGGTTTCTGCACCTGTTCTTCCTGCCTTAAATGCCCTTTGAGTCTGTATGAATCATTCCTCTTCACTTCCTTCCACATATATTAAATGTTTATATTGTCTGCCTTACTGGCAAACTTCACTCCCATGCATACATCCCTTTTATTTCCCTTTTTACTTCTTTTTTTGTCTCTAGTTCTCCTTACTCTCCAGCTTATGCTATTTATGACTGTCTATTGTGATTTCCTATCCTGCAATGTAAGCTCCAGGAGAGCAATGAGATTGTCTGTAATATCAGCACCTGGAGCACTGATTGTATTTTAGGAATTTGATAAATACTTGCAGAATAAATGAAGTAGCAATAATCATGTCTTCTGAAGAAGAAATAACCATTAATATTCAGTACTTAGTAGGCATCAAATCTACGTTGAGTGCCTTCCATAGATAATCTCATTTACTCTTAATAACAAACTTATAATAGATGCAAATACTAAACCTGGCTTACAGAGGAAGTAATAGGCTGATAGGGAGGAGAAAACAGTGGCGCAGACAGGGTCATGGGATAGTCATGGTTATCAGAGTCTTCTGATACCAGTACATTTTCCTTTACTTTGTAATTATATAGAAATGCTCTAAAATGTTTGTTGGTTTATAATATTGGAAGATTATATGGTTGTTTGGGCAGACCATCATGATAGTACTATATGCATTAATCCTATCAGGAAATTGATGCAATTTAAAAATTATTTAAAACTACAATAAATTGTTTTCTTTTATTGAGACAGAGTCTCACCCTGTCTCACAGGTTGGAGTGCAGTGGCATCATCTCTGCTCACTGCAACCTCCACCTCCCAGATTCAAGCGATTTTTGTGCCTCAGCATCCTGAGTAGCTGGGATTACAGGCATGAGCTACCACGCCCACCTAATTTTTTATTTTTATTTTTAGTGGATATGGGGTTTTACCATGTTGGCCAGGCTGACCTGACCAGCATAACCTCAGGTGATCTGCCTGCCTCAGCTTCCTAAAGTGCTGAGATTAGAGGTGTGAGTCACTGCACCCTGACATCAGCTATAATAAACCTACTTAATCTTGGCAATAAACACCAGAGCAAAATTTCTCTCTCTAAAGGAACAGAATTCAACCAAATTCAGCGTTCTCTCTTGGGAAATGTTCTTATTTTACTCTTTTCTCCTGGTGGACCTCAGAATCGCTATATTGAAAGTCAAACAAACAAACAAACAAAAAAACCACACAGGGCATACTAATGACCTTCATTGTTCTTAGTATTATATTAGTTAATTTACAAGGAAGAATTGAAAAAATATACCTATTTCTAGATTGTATCAGTTACATTTAACTCATTTTATAATTTTAAAATGTGCCCAAGTTCAAAAATACAATCCAGTAAAGAATCTGTATTATCCAAGGACTTCATACCTTTTTAAATCATTTTTATTTTGATTGTTTTTTCCTGGTATATGTGAGTGGTCTTTATCTCCTCAGGAGTAAAGTATCTTTTATTACTCAGAACTGAGCTCAAAGTGATGTAGGTACAATAATATTCTATTTCAAAGGGAAGTGTGCACTCATAATTCATTTTCCTCTGCTGTGACTTATAACAAGAAAAGGGATGAACATAGACAGTAGAAAAATATTAATTTTAAAAAGCAGTGTGATTTAAAAATAAGTACTGAGCTGGATGCCACCTGACCGTGATGCCTTTTCAGTTTCACAGGTGTTTTAGTCAGGGCTTTCCAGAGAAATGAAACCAATAGAATGAATGTGTATGTATTGTATATATTAGGAGACTCACAGAAAAAAGGGACAAAGAAATTAACATATTTCACAGAAAAGGAAACACATATTGTCTGTAAACTTTTGAAAAGCTGCCAAGATTTGGAAATACATTATTATTTTTAAACTGCATATTACCTCTGGCTCAGAAATATCTGAATACATACCCTAGAAACAAGCCTGCCAATGTGTCCTGGAGATATGTACACAAATTATTTTAGCATCATTGTTTACACTGGCAAAAGCCAAAAAAAAAAGGAAGAAGAAAAAGAAAAGAAATGCTCCTAGCAACATGATGGCTCATGCATATAGGGTCATACACCACATGGAAAGTTCAAAAATTTGAAAAATAAGAGTAACTTTATATATACACACGCACACACATATGAATACTAACATATACAAGGAGAGAGTATACATACACACACATATACACATATGAAAAGAATGTCAAGAAAGGCATACAAATGAATAAGCAATTCCTGGCAGCAGAGGTCACTTTTTTATGCAAGGGGAGAAGGACGATGAAAAGAACTGGGGAGAAAATAAGTAAATGTAAGTGACTAGCAGCACAGTAGCTGAGTTGTATCATTTTTAATAGCAATTACCATAATATTAAGAAAGAGTGAATAAAGACAGAAAAACAAAAGCATAGAAGGAAGGAGGCAAGGAAAGGAGGAACAGAAAGATAAAAAATGGTAACAAGTGCATGAGCAGACTGATGAATTGTGATGGTTAATTTTATGTATCAACTTGGAGGATGGTTTTAGATAAAATAAACATTTAAACATTGGCGATTTTTGAATAAGCAGTTACTTTCTATAATGTGAATGGATCTCATCCAATAAGCTACAGGTCTGAATAGAGTAAAACCACTCACCTCCCCAAACCAGAAGGAATGTTCGAGGATGATGACTTTGGACTTTACTTGTGCTATCAGCTCCTCTAAGTCTTCACCTGCAGGCTCTCAAACCAGCCATTAGCTCTTTTAGATCTCAAGCTGAGCCTGAACATGAGTTTATACTGCAGAGTTTGGACTCCCAGCTTCTATAATCATGTGAGTAGTTATACGTACACATACAGAGATCTATAATCTTCTATTGTTTTATATATATATATGCATTCATATATATATATATGCATTCATATATATAGTCTATTTTGTTCTGTTTTTTGAGATCCCTTACTAACACTTGAGTGTACTAATGCCTATGAATTGATGATTAGGATTAATTCAATTTTGAGTTTCAGATGTAGCGATGAGGAGAGAGAGGGGTGCAGAGAAACAGAGGCCAAAACAAAGAAAGAGGCAGATATCTGCATCTTGAATAAGGGAGATTAATTTTGGCAGTAAAGATGAAAGAGAATGAACCAGTGAAAAGAAACATAGTCCTCTGTTCTACAGCCTAACTGATATAGTTTGGATATTTGTCCCTTGTAAGTCTCATGTTGAAAGTGATCCCCAATGTTGGAGGTGAGACCCGGCGAGAGGCATGTGGGTCATGGGTGTAGATCCCTCATAAATGGCATGGTGCCCTACTAGCAGTAATGAGTTCACATAAGATCTGGTTGTTAAAGAGACTGTGACCTCCTTCTCTCTCTCTTGCTTCCTCTCTTGCTATGAGACATGCCTGCTCCTCCTTCACCTTCTGCCATGAGTGTAAGGTTACTGAAACCTTACCAGAAGCAGATGCCAGCACTATGCTTTTTGTAAACTCCATAGATTCATGAGTCAAAATAAACCTCTTTTCTTTATAAATTACTCAGCTTCAGGCATTCTTTTATAGCAATGCGAGTTGAACTGACATGCCAACTATATTCATTACTGCCTTTGAGGTAAAAGTCTTTTGTAAATATTTATCTATTTCTCAATGATTCTGCACAGATTTGCAATTCTTTTTAAAGAGGGGTAAGCACTATAAATGAACTTTTAAAGCTTTCTGCTTGATGTGTCATGCCTTAATTTTCAGATATCACTATGTATTATGCAAGAGAAAAAAACTCCACTTTTGTGTTTGTTTGTTTGAGAGAGGGTCTCACTATGTTGCCGAGGCTGAACTTGAACCCCTAGGCTTAAGGGATCATCCTACTTCAGCCTCATGAGTAGCTGGGATTACAGGTACACATCACTGCACCCAGCTTCAAGTTGTATATTTTAAATTATACATAACACACTCAAAGTTGTACTTGCAATTTCCCCCTACTTCTTTCCAAAAATAAGTGTGATATTCAAACTGAATAAATTTTCAGTTACTTAACTTCAGCATTTACTCTATGCTTCTAGAGTTCTTCATAATCATTAATGAGTACTAATGATTAAAGAAGCATTTACAAAAATACAAGTCTGGAATTGAGTTGTCACTTATTACCTTTCAGTAGAAGAGAATTTTGCACAGAAAACATAAAAGTCAGTCTTCATCAACTTATTCAAAAGCCAATAGTATTGCTAGTACACTATTTGAAAGGGAACTGTAACTAATCAAAACACTTCAAAAAATATTTCTCTTTTACTTATCTATTGTATTGAATATAATTTTTATTGCTACATGACCCTAGCATTCCTGTAATATCACCTCTTTAAAAACTTTTAAAAAATATTTCAACAGGTTTTTGGGAAACAGGTGGTGTTTAGATACATTAGTTCCTTAGTGGTGATTTCTGAGATTTTGGTGCACGCATCACCTGAGCAGTGTATACTGTACCCAATGTGTAGTCTTTTATCCCTAATCTCCACCCTTCACTCCAAACCCCAAAGTTTAATGAATTGTTCTTGTGCCTTTGCATCCTCATAGCTGAGTTCCCAATTATGAGTGAGAAGACACGATGTTTGGTTTTCCATTCCTGAGTTACTTCACTTAGAATAACAGTCTCCAATTCCATCCAGATTGCTGTGTATATCATTATTTTTTTTTCTTTTTATGTCTGAGTAGTATTCCATGGTGTGTGTGTGTGTGTGTGTGTGTGTGTGTGTGTGTGTGCGTGTGTATACATTCTTTTTCTTTATCCACTCATTGATTGATGGGCATCATTTGGCTTGGTTCCATATTTTTGCAATTGCAAATTGTGCTGCTATAAATGTGATTGAAAGTATCTTTTTTTTTTTTTTTTGTATAATGTCTTCTTTTCCTCTGGGTAGATACCTAATAGTGGGATTGCTGGATCAAACAGTAGATCTACGTTTAGCTCCTTAAGGAATGTCCATACTGTTTTCCATAATAGTTGTACTAGTTTATATTCCCACCAACCGTGTAAAAGTGTTCCCTTGTTACTGCATTCCCGCCAACATTCATTATTTTTTGATTTTTTGATTATGGCCATTCTTGCAGAAATAAAGTGATATTGCAGTGTGGTTTTGATTTGTATTTCTCTGATAATTAGTGATATTGAGCATTTTTCCATATTGTCGTTGGCCATTTGTACACCTTTTATTGAAAACTATCTATCTATGTCCTTAATCCAGTTTTTGATGGGATTTTTGTTTTTTCTTGCTGACTTGTTTGAGTTCCTTGTAGATTCTTGATATTAGTCCCTTGTCGGATATGTAGATTGTGAATATCTTCTACCACTCTCTGGGTTCTCTGTTAACTCTGCTGATTATTTCTTCTGCTTTACAGAGCCTTTTTAGTTTAATTAAGTTCATCTATTTATCTTTGTTTTTGTTGCATTTGATTTCGAGTTCTTGGTCATGAAGTTTTTGCCGAAGCCAATGTCTAGAAGGGTTTTTTCGCTGTTATCTTCCAGAATCTTTACGGTTTCAGGTCTTAGATTTAAGTCTTTGATTCATCTTGAGTTGATTTTGGTAAAAGTGACAGATGAGGATCCGGTTTCATTCTTCTACATGTGACTAGCCAATTATCCCAGCACCATTTATTGAAAGGGTGTCCTTTCCCCACTTGATGTTTTTGTTTGCTTTATCGAAGATCAGTTGGCTGAGAGAACTTGGCTTTATTTCTGGATTCTTTAGTCTGTTTTGCTGGTCTATGTGTGTATTTTTATACCAGTATCATGGTGTTTTGGTGACTATGGCCTTATAGTATAGAAGTCAGGAAATGTGATGTCTCCAGATTTGTGCTTTTTGCTTAGTCTTGTGTTGGCTATGAGGGCTCCTTTTTGGTTCCATATGAATTTTAGAATTGTTTTTCTAATTCTGTGAATAATGTTGGTGATATTTTGATGGGAATTGCATGGAATTTGCAGATTGCTGTTGGCAGTATGGTCATTTTTACAGTTGTCATACATACTGCTTTTCCACAGTATGATAGTCTTTTATTATCCTTGTAGATTCAGTATGCTAATATTTAATTTATGTTACTGAGTTCCATCACTTTATTATTTTAACTGCTCCCTTCTACAATGTAAATGGTAGATTTAAAGAAAATATATAGGATAATATTACAGTTTTCAGTTGTCAAAATTTATGTAACAAGAGAAATCTCAGTTTTTTACATGTATATTTTTGGGAGAGATAACTTTGCAAGTCAGTTTTTCTAGTTTTTCACCGCTGCTCAAGTAAATTTCATATATATATGTGTGTGTATATATATGTATATATATACACATATGTTGTTGTTGTGATGTACAAATTAGCTAGCTTAGAGGGGTATAGTTGTGTCCTAATTGAAAATTTAAAAATTTTTCTACAAACAGATGTTTTCTGTTTGTGTATCTCATTTGTTAATGTATATTGTTTTATTAAAATTGTTCATATTTATGTGAATAATTCTTAGATTAAATAATCTTAGTTATTTAAAAAATGTATTAGTTCTTCATTTTCTTTTTTATTTATTTTTCTTCCTTTTAAAATTAACTCAGACTGTAGAGAATATTGGCTAAGTGCAGGATTAAAGAATTAGCTTTGACTTAAAAAAATAAACTTAACCATTGTTATCATGAAAATCTGTGTTATAATATGACCTTCTGATAGGGTTGTAGTAAGAATTAAATGAGATACTTAATCAAAGCACTTAGTTTACTGCCTTGCCAATTCAGTTGTAAATGTTGGCTATAAATACTTGAATATAGTGAGTACATTTGCCATGTTCACTCAGTCTATTTTTTTCTGGATTTCATGGCTGTCACTGTGTTTTATTGCATATGTGCAATTTCATCATTTATGGTAATCATCACTATTAATTTTGATGTTTTCTTTGGATCAGTGTTTTAATATTTTGGGAATGAATTCCCCAATTCTATGTTTGCTTCTGTTGTTCTTTAGGCTTAACATATTCCTAATAATTACTTTATTTTAATTTTTGCCTGAAAATTTGACCTTAATTTTATTCTGTATTTTTGAAAGCTAAAATTTTATTTTTTGCTTTGTAAATGTACAATTATAATATATAATGGAAACTTGGAAAATATATACAATCATTCCTTGGTATTCTGGAAGATTGGTTCTAGGACCCCCGTGGATGCCAAAATTTGTGATGCTCAAGTCCTTTTTATAAAATGGTGTAACATTTGCATATAAACTATGCACATCCCTTTGCATACTTTAAATCATTTCTAGATTGCAGAATACCTAATATGATGTGACTGTTATGTAAATAGTTGTTATACTGCTTTAATAGAATAGGAAAACAAGTCTGCACATTTTCAGAATCTTTAAAATATTTTTGATCTATAGTTGGTTGAATCTACAGATATGGTACTGTGGATACGAAGGGCTGAATGTATATTCTTCCAAAATATAATGTACAATTAATAAACATTAATTATACCATTTATATCTTACCAGTTACTAATTTGCCTGGTTAAATTTTGCAGTTTTAGTAGAGATGGAGTTTCACCATGTTGGTCAGGCTGGTCTCAAACTCCTGACCTCTTGACCTGCCCGCCTCAGCCTCCCACACTGCTGGGATTACAGGTGTGAGCTCTAGTGCTTGTCCGAGGTTCACTTTTTGTACATAGATATCCGCTTTTTCAAGAAGCATTTGTTGAAAAGATTTCTTTCCTCCATTACATTTCTTTTAAATCTTTGTCAAAGTCAATTGATCATGCTTGTTTGAGTTTTCTATTTTGTTCAATTAGATGAAATATTCCAGATCAAAAAACTACTTACTCTCTGATTACATTCATTTGAAATCCTGTAAATGGTAAAACTGTAATGAAGGGAATACCAAATGATCACCAGAGGGTTGAATAGAGGAGCGTTATTTGAGTAAAGGAAGAACAGGGGACATTTTAGGTCAGTGGAGCTGATTTGGCACCAGAGCGTATGGCACTGTGGTAGTGGAAAGCCCAGAAAAGCTATGACTTTGTCACAATCCACTGAACTTCACAGCGTGCGTACAAACAGCTTTAATATTTGCAAATTTAAATCACCAACTAAGTCAGAGAGTCCCAGGATAAAATGCAGACCACAACAACAGAGCTAATTGTACTGCAAGTATATGGCAGAGTCTTACTAAAGCAGTTGGAGCAAAAAGGGGCTGATGAAGCTAACTTCGGAAAATAGTTTTCTAATCAGAACTTTCCGGTGAAAACAAAAGGCACAATCCGTAAACACCACAGTCTAGTTGGTAAAGTCATTTCTCACAGGGGTGCAGGTAAGAATTCTAATGTGTAAATTTATGTATATACCAGGGCTCAACAAAGGAGTAGATACATGGCACAGGGACCCTCCCCACTCTCCGAAAGCAGAGCAGTGGAGCCATTGTAGAGCTTGTTTTCTTTATTTCTTGACATGTATGAATCACTGTCTTATATTGAATAATGTCCAATGTCTTGAAAAGAATAGAGATTAGGAAAATAATGGAGAAATCAATGAAATCAGATTGGTTTTTCAAAAAGAATACCAAATTGCCAAACCATTATCTAGACTGACTAAGAAAAAGAGAAGACTCAAATAACTAAAATCAGAAATGAATGTGTGGAAATTATACCAATTATATAGAAATAAAACAAATTATAAGTATCATAATGAAAATATCTACTATTTACCACAATCCATCTTTGGAAAGAGGTTTGTAGTGTTTCTGAACAAATCAAAGTGTTTATTTAGTTATTTATTATTATTATTATTTCGAGATGGAGTCTCACTCTGTCGCCCAGTTTGGAGTGCAGTGGCACTCTCTCTGCACACTACAACCTCCACTTCCAGGTTGAAGCCATTCTACTGCCTCAGCCTCCTGAGTAGCTGGGATTACAGGCATCCACCAACGTGCCTAGCTAATTTTTTTGTATTTTTAGTAGAGACAGGGTTTCACCATGTTGGTCAGGCTGGTCTTGAACTCCTAACCTTGGTGATTCACACACCTTGGCCTCCCAAATTGCTGGGATTACAGGCATGAGCCATGGTGCCTGGACAAAATCAAAGCATTCAGATGTTTAAGTTGCATTTCCATGCTTGGCAATCACTTGGGTCTGCATGTGTTTAACACAATTACACATTATACTAATCACAGAGTGGTAGCACTGGAAGGGAACTTGTAGATCATTTAGTCAACACCTTCTTTTTACAGAGGGAAAACCAAAGTCAGAGAAGTTAAGAGATACCCTCAGGGTACCTGAGCCCCACTCCAGTGTTCTTTCAGTAATTCATAAAGGAGTAATCAAAAAAGTTCATAGAAAACAGTTAATGATTTCTTCTGTGCTGAAGATAATGTTTTTGACTTATTCCAATAAATAAAGAAATTGTAAATACTACTGAGATAGTGTGAAAGCTCATTGTGAAAGGCACTTCCGTGAAATATTGGCTCCATTTCCCAGTTTCTGAAATGACTCAAGTAAGTGCTATAAAACCATCATTTTGTAGTGCACATAATAGGTAAAACTTTCACTAATTATTTACTTGAGTATATTGATCTTATGGAAGGATAGTTACAACTATCATTGTACTTGTGTTCTTAATATGTGAGTTAGTTTTACAGGTAACTTTCCTTTGAGGGAAATGATTTTTTTCTTTTCTTTGATAGACTCCACGATAATGCAAAAGGACTGTTATCATGCCCTCTCAAGGTTCCTGTGTCAGACCTGTTGTCCTATACAAATTCTAAAGTACATTGCCCAGAAAAATACAAAGTCAAGCTTAGCTTCCCAGAGTAAGACATGTTATTAAACCAAATCTCTGTGTGACACTATTTTTTCTAAATGGAGACATACATCTTTCTTTGAATTTCAGGGTATCCTGCTATTTAAGGAGGGGTGGGGCGAACTGCATATAACATGCTTTGTCAGGTCGACCTTAATTACACACCCCTGCCAACCTTGGTTCTCATTTTAGATGTCAGGCAGGTTGCTTTTTGACTCAACATAGAGCAAATTTATCAATGCCTTATGTGGATATTTCAGAAGGATACTAGACTTGGACTGTCTTGAAAACTCCTTAACTGTTTGAAGGTGCACCATGCTTTCAATTTGTGTGTGTGTGTGTGTGTGTGTGTGTGTGTGTGTGTGTGTGTGTGTAAGAGAGAGAGAGACTCCACATACAGGGTAAAGCTCTGAAAGCCAGTAGCTGAGCACAAAATCTCAAGGAGCCAGTCCTCCCAGAGTAATGTTATTAGCATTGGAAGTACAATTTGAATATTTCTAGCCTGCAAAGAATTCTCACAATTGCTTCATGAAAAAAGCAGTATGTTATTTCAACATGCAGGAGTCCCTAATGGCAGAGTACAACTTTTATAACAGGCATATCCTTTCTCGTTGTAGACTTCTGAACTTGAGCTAAGTTAGGAAAATACATTATAGAATAAATCTGTGATATTTGATAGTGCTTAATTTTTTAAACCTAGATAAAGAGACTGTTTCCATATTGAGAAGGGACCAGAAAAGCTAGAGTAGCTTCTTCTTTCCAGGGACAGTGATGTGTTAAAGAAATAAAGTTATTTTATGAAGTTTTCTCTTCTAGGTCCAATTAATTCAATACATGGGTATATAATACACATGCAAATGTGTATTAAATATATTTTGTACTCTGATTCAATGCCTGTTTAATATTATACTTTAAGAATATGCTAAAATCTATTTTACTAATACCCTTTTGAAAGTCATTTTATGTTATTCTTAATGTTCCCTATTAAAAACTAGAAAATGTGTTTTTAATTTTTATCTTGCCACATTACATAGGAGACTGTATGAGAGGGCTTGTTTCCATAAATTCTTGAGTTGTGTTAATTGTCACTTACAAATTATCAGTTAAACGAAACCCTGCCAATATTTAAATATTTTAATTTGTATCTCTTTCTTGTAGTTTAAATAACTTTTACCATTAGCAACTTAAAGCATTTTACAGTATATAATAATATATTATATATATATGTAAAAAATATACATTGACCCTCTTTTTTTTCTATTGTCTGTGTAAAAATATGTAAGGTATTTTGTATATTAAAGCAGTTTATCTCATAAATGCATTTATGTTGCAAATCCTCCAGTTTATCATTTGGTGATAATTTTGTCTTTTTGGTGAATTTTTGTGAAGTCACCTCTGTCACTTTTATGGCTTCTGCATTTGGTAGAAAGCTTTTTCTGCATAGAAAGACCTTCTTTGTTGTAACTTTATGGAAAATAGCTTTTAAGTTTTCTTATTGCTCATATAGTTAATAAATCTAAAATGTATGGTGTGCATTTCAATCTGAAATGTATAATGTGCATTCTGAGCTAGGTTTACTATTTTTATATTTCTAGTCAACAATCTCATATATTTAATAAATACATCTCATCCTTATTGCAAAAAATATTTCACTTACCATATGTGTTTGGTGGCTGTCGTTTTTCTGTGTGGCTATCTTTCTTACGTTGGTGTTCTATTTGTTTTTGTTTTCTCTCTGTTTTAGACCACATGTTATTTTTAAAAAATATATATCCTCATAATCTCGAGAAAAGGGGTAAATATGACAGTCAGTTTTGGCAATAGAAATATATTTTTGCACATAGGCATAACATATAAACTGTGGAATCATGGAATAGATTCAGCAACCAGCATTTTATGTGTAAAGGGTACTTATGGTTTGGTCAGGTAAATTAATAAGTCAAAGCTGACTCAGCTGAAAACAAGTTAGCATATAAAATTATACCCATAGAAATGAAGTAGGCAGGATAATGGAGATTGGTCTGCTAGCCTTATGCAGTTTATATCAAAACTTTATTTATATCCATGCGGAGTGCTCACATTTATGAGGGCTACTGTGTAGTCGTTAGACAAATTCTCAAATATTAAGAAAACTGGACAATGTGTCTTACGGATAACTGTAAAAATATTCCATTGAGATTTGCGGTTTGTATGAGGGGTTGGAAAATAGCTTTGCACGCTAATGGAAAAGAAAATTTCTATTCATTCCATGTGAATTACTTTGGTCCATTGCTCATTTGAAAATTATTTCCATGCAAGGAAGCACTGCTTGGGTGCCAAGAGATTAAGTCTGTGCTCTGGTGACTGATGTATTTCCACTCTGTGGAATGGCTCACATTAACAGTCAAGGAGATAAGGAGTGAAAAACTAAAATTTCATTTATAAGAGTTTATTTAATTTAGTTTTACTATCAGATTGAATTGAAACTCTATAACACTAGAAATTAAGCCTGAGAGTTGGCTGTAGGTTAATAACTTCCTTTGTTTTGGTTCCCTTAGATTTCTCTTTTGCTAAAATTAATTATTTCATCACCAAAGTTAATCCCAGCAAGTCTCCATTAATTCAATGCCAAAAGAATATTATTCTAAACCAGCAACTACATAGTTACTTTCTATGGCTCAACTTTCAGAGTTTTTGTGAAGAATGGGATTTAGGAGTTTATTATGGATCAAAGTTATGTAAAATATCGTAAGTGGAAGGTCTTTTCAGTGATATGGCTGCGCTCTTAAATCAGTCATAAATCAAGAAAGAATAACTGAAGCCAAAAGAGGCAATGGTAGAATGCAAATATTTTCCTCTGACTCTTCTATATTAGAAGCCAAGAGAAAAGGTGAAAGAAATATATGAGGAACTGCTATAGATGGGGCTATCAAAACAAGAATGAAAGCATTAATCATAAATCCCCCAAATTACCTTGAAGTTTGGATTCTGTATGTCCTTTTTTTTTTTTTTTTTTTTTGAGAGGGAGTCTCTGTCACCCAGGCCAGAGTACAGTGGCACAATCTCAGCTCAATGCAACCTCTGTCCCCCAGGTTCAAGTGATTCTCCTGCCTCAGACTCCCTAGTAGCTTGGACTACAGGCACGTGCCACCACGCCAGCTAATTTTTTGTGTTTTTAGTAGAGACAGGGTTTCATGATATTAGCCAAGATGGTCTCAATCTCCTGACCTTGTGATCCACCTGCTTCGGCTTCTCAGAGTGCTGGGATTACAGGCATGAGCCACCTCCCCGAGCCTGTATGTCTTTGTTATTTCAGGTCTTTAGCTGTTTTTTTTGTTAAACACAGTTCAGCTTATGTATCACAATAAATGACTGGAGTTTTCTGTTTCCTTTAAGTATACAGTAATATACTTAAAATTCTCTAAACTAATATGACTCCAACAAGGGAAACTAGAGATAGGGGGTAGAAATTATTTTAAAAAACAAGAATGTTTTAACAATAAGATTTGTCATTACAAAGTTATAATAATTGACCTCCATGTCTTATTTATTCTCCAGGGTCCTTTATAAAAGGGTATTAAATTTCAACTAAGAGCCAGACTATAAATAGTATTGAGAAAGATAACCCATCTAATTAAATATGTATTTAGTGAATGACTGATTTCCGTTGATAATGTGACTGCTTTCACAGTTTAAGATGGTCAGAAAGAGAAGGAATACTGCATATTGTGAGAGAAGAAACTAGAGTTTTACAGAAACTTTTTTTTTAGTGTTGAATCAAACCAAATTAGCACTTTTAATTAATTTTGCATGTTAAAAGTTGTAGATCACTATGCTAACATATCAAGTTAGACTCAATTCTATCATTCACCATTCCAAGAAAATGATGTGCTTAAGAAAGTGTCTTGATGTGAGATGAGGTATTATGCAAAATGAAGATGAGTGAGATTTTGTTATCAAAATCCTACATCAACACCTACCTGCCATTCCAAATGTATTGGTAACTTATTTTAAATTCCAGATTAAAAAAATTTATATGTGCTCCTGAATTTGAAATAAATATCAAAAGATAAATACTGTATCCAGAGAGATTAATTATATAATCAGAATGTTCTCTCTCAGATTATACATCACACATATGGTCATGTCTGTTTTACTTACTTTGTATAATATTATGTCACATATGTAAATTGATAGCTCTATTAAAACTGTAAAAAATCGGTGAAATGTATTTCCCAGTTCATATTTTGTGTGCACATTTTTTTCCATTTATTGGACAATTCATTTAATCTGACAGCTCTAATTTTACAGAATTGTTCTTTCAGGATATATACTTGAGATTGCTCTTTATATCAATCTTGTACAGCCTTCTTTATATTTTTCTCAACTCACAATCTAGACATAACCCTCATAGAATGATATACATATTTTATTAGCAGTATTTCTGCTGTCATTGCCAATATGCAGAAAAAGTTAGGTTGTAGTCTCTGGAGGCATACTTTCCTGCAGCAAACATTTCAAGGGTAAATTTTGTTTCTTTAAGTGAACATAGTCCCAGAACATTGGCAAATGCCCTAAATAAGCGCTGAGCATTTCGTATGTTCTTATTCTATGAATTTCCTTGTATGAACTTATATGTGCATAAAAATAGTAGCTTTTTCTGTATACGGAGGAATACAGAATAATTCCTCCTTTAATAATACATATTAAATGCTTTTTCAATAAAATTAGAGAACTGCTTCTTGGCAAACAAATAATATAGCAAAACATGTCTTTGCTAACTTTATACATGCTCTGTCAAGTGTGTGTACTTTGATCAAGCTCAGATTATAGATTTCAGTTTTTCTTTTTTTTTTTTTGAGACGGAGTTTCGCTCTTGTTACCCAGGCTGGAGTGCAATGGCGCGATCTCGGCTCACCGCAACCTCCGCCTCCTGGGTTCAGGCAATTCTCCTCCCTCAGCCTCACAAGTAGCTGGGATTACAGGCTTGCGCCACCATGCCCAGCTAATTTTTTGCATTTTTTTTTTTAGATTTCAGTTTTTCTTTTTGTATTTTATGCAGTGTTCCCTCCTTTCTGTGTTCAATTTGTGTAAAATTCTACACAGTACTTTTAAGTTTCATCTCCTCCATGGACCTGGGGACTTCAGACAACTTTACTTTTCCTTTGTTTCCGGAGCACTCTTATACTCAGCAGCATGCACTTTTTGTTGGATACTTTGTGTCTCTTCTTCATTTTTCACAAATGTTGACCAAAAACAAATAAGATCATTCAAATATAGAATTAGGATGATAATCAATTTTATTTTCTAGTAAGTTTTCCATCAAAGCAGGAGATACCATTATAAAGGACCTAACAATTTGATGTATTTTTCTCATATATATGCATATTTGTATATACGTATATTTAACACTGCTTTTCCTCTTGGGCCAATCGTATTGAATTCATCCTAGAACATAGCTTACTGCTTTGCCCTTTTAAAACAATTTCCTGTAAGTTGTTTTCTGGCTGATGTAGTTTCAAGACTGTATAGCATTCTTGTAATTTTATTTATAGTCAGAACAGATTTTATTATCACTAAAGTGTCCTTTGTATCAAAGCCTGCAATATGTATCTGAGGAGGTGAACAAGGCATTAAAATAGAAGATGGAAGTTATAACAGTGAAGGGCGAGGAGCAACATAATGTAGTAGATTCTAATCTTGAAGAAGTCAAAACAAAAAGATAAAATAGATACGGTAGGATAAAATTGCTTGTAGCACAGCAATAGATAAGGTATACAAATTGTCTGTTTAATGCACCAGCAAGGTGTTGAAGCAATGGAGACCTGATGAGGTTTATATCGCAAACAGGAAGGGCCTCTGAGAGGTGAGCTAACTTCAGGAATCACTTTTCCTTGGGGTACTTACCGACTCTGCGAAAAGCAGGAGACTGGGAGAGAATGTGGACTTTGCCGGGAGGACTGCTGCTGGGGCATTGGATGACCTCATGTGGCTAGGGAGACATGTTCGAAGACTTGAAGCAATCCAGCCACATATGTAGTTGGTTTTGTCTTTAAGATATTTGCCATATTCTGAAATGACACAGGGCTTAAGTATAAAATATATAAGCTAGACATCTCTTTACAACCAGAGCTGAGATCAGGAGACAGTTAAGAGCCGATTGGCTGTATTAATACATGCTGCTAGAGTAGCAGTGGAAGACTGAGGTTTATTAGACTTGTGCAGCCTCTACTCTACTCACCAAACGGAGGCGAAGCACCCTCTGCTGAAATAACATAATCTGTAGCTCTAGGCATATTACGCGCAATGTTTAATATGCAATAAAAAATCAGTAGGTATTCCAAGAGGGAAGACCAGAGACAACGAAAGCAAAGCTGCGTGTGAGCCCACTAATGGAGTTAGCAGGCAAGAATTGTAAGCAAGGATGATTAAGAAAAGAGAGGACAGAAGGGGGAAAACGAGCAGACAGATGTCAAATTTAACCAGAGAACTGTAATCCATGAAAACTAATTAAATGGAAATTCTGGAACTGAAAAGGATGACATCTGAAAATAAAACAAAAAAGAAAATGAAGATGTTTTGGAAAAATCCCTGACAATTTTCCATAAAAAGTGCCAGTTTTATTAAGCACACACACTAGATTTGATTTCATCCACTTCTTGTACTAGGCTGGGTAAGCTTAATTTCACCTGCTTGTGTGTTAGATTATTTATATTTACCATTTGCACAATAATGCCTATCTCTTAGAATGGTTTTACTCAAGTGAAATAATATATAATAAGAACCTAGAGTAAAACTGGCCACCCATAAACCTAAAAGATGGAAGTTTGTATTCTAATATTAGCCTAAAATAATATTAGTTTAAAATAAGCTTAGCTGATTTTTATATGAAATGAGTGCCATCAAGATTTTTTTACAAAAAAATGGAAGGATTATATGAAGGCTGAGAGTGTCACAGGATGTTTGTAGAACTGAAAACTGCATTAAAGGTAGAAGAAATAGCAAGTCAAAAGGGTAACGCTAGAAGAAAAGTGCAGACAGGTAGAGAGTGAAAGCAGAAGGCAAATTTGAAGGAATGTCTGTTTTATAGATCTTGCTTTCGGGAAACTTCATTCTCACTTAAGCAATGATTGTTTCCCTCTCATTATCCTGATTAGAGTGAGGAGAATAATTCATGAGATTCTGCAATTTAAGCTGGACACACACACACACAGGCTTGTTAGCCTTACACATATTCCACTAGCTGCTGAGGATAGACATTTCTAAGTGAAAAATGCTCCATAAATAGTAAGATGTAACTGTGCTAATGGCCATGTGACAGTGCATAAATCTACAGCTAGGATCTATTCAGAGATGTTCACTTAAGGTTGATTATTCTGGCTAGTGTTCCTTTTACTTGTCAAAAAGAGGAAATATTATTTCAGACAGTAGGGAAAGTTCCGAGGGACATGTAAATAGATCATCTTAGGGAGATTTTATATATATAATTTTTTTTTAAAATAAATTACCGTCTCCCTAAAGCCAAAGGGAATCCAACTGCCGCTGATCTCTTGCTGTTGCTCTTCCTTGATAAAAGCCCTAAAATTTAAGATTGGAAACTTGTGTTTTTATTTTTATTTTAAAGTGATATATCCTCAATTGGTAAGTCAATTTTTACTTAATTTGTATGGAAAAGTTATATTCTCTTGGTCAACAGATAATTTTCAAGAAACTATAAAACATTCTATTTTTAATTTTTTTTTAAATCTATGACAGCATAGATATTGCAAAATGTAATTTTCAGAGATGGCTGCACCAATATATATCCCAACCCCATTTCTCCATGGAGAGGCATGATCTGTTTCTTCCCAATGACTGAACCTGGGTAACTGCTTTGACCAGTAGAATCCGGGGAAAAGGACAGTGCATGACTTTGGAGGCTAGATCAAGAAAGGCAACAAGCCTACTGCTGGCTAGAATGTTTCTCTTTGTTCGCGTGCCTTTTGGAGCCATGAGTCATCAGGTTAGAAACTCAGCTATTCTGAAGTTGCCACACTTATCATATAGGGAAACCACATAGAGATGGAGCTGCCTGAGGAATCCCAGCTATTTGAGTCTTAGCCCTTGCATTAAAATAGGAGTGAAAGGCCTTTGAAATGAGAGTTCCTCAAACCTGAATGGTCCTTATGAACCACAGTCTTCCTAACCCCTAGAAATTCTGAGAGATAATAAATGATTGTTTTTAGCTATTAACACAGAAAAAGTAACTAGGATGCTACGTCTTAATAGTTCACATGTTTAATATGCATAATTGGTGTTAAATATGGTCACATGGCTAAAGTTGTAAGGTCACCAAACTATGGTGTGAAGTTAGAGTGTAAATTATTTGGTTAGTCATCTTATAAACCTTCTTTGTTTTCCTTTTGTCACTCTCTCCATAGTGCTTTGAAGTTAGGTAGTTTCAAGTTGAGTCTTGATTTGACCTCTTATTAGTATTTAACTCCCTCTATTGCTATTTTCTCATTTATAACAGTAAAGTTGATGTGACCTTTACTAAGTGAGATCACATGTTTGAAAGGTTCTTATACAATGCTTCAAACATAGAAGGCACATATTCACATACATGTTCCTCTTTGTGGAGCATGTATAAGGATCATTTGGAAGTGAGGATAACTTGGATTTGAAAATTCATTTCCTCATGTATCTATTTAAAATTTTGAGAGTTACTTAATCTTCTTGATGGAATAGTTAATGACCAACTAAAATTCAAGCTGAGAATAACTGAAAAAATTACATAAAACCACAAAGTACGTGTGTGAAATGATCAGTGAGCTGCTGGGAAATGGCAGATTAAAGGAACAAAATGCTGGAGAAGGCATTTCTGTGGAGAGAGGCTAGCCAGCATTCTGTAGCCACTTTTTTTTTTTTTAAACCAGAACACAAGGTAAGGGGCTGGGATTCCCATGATTTGGACAAACATATGGAACACAAGGTGAAAATAAAATCAGGGCTTTTGGTAGTTTTATAAAACTAGAAAGAAAGCAACAATAATAGTAACAATGACACATTAAGTGACTAGAATTCTACTATGAAGAGCCATCAATTGAAGTCCCGGACTGCCAGGTTGACCCTCAAAATATTTGCCAAATTCACAAATTATTTGAGACATGAAGCTAAGAGACAAAACAAAAGTATCTGAATAACAGCACTGAAGGCTTAGGGTCCAGGTCCCTGCAGTGGGTAACACCCTACTGACTGCACCAGTCTCCCAGTTGGACCACATTTCCTTTTAGCTAAGTCCTAGGACTGGGAATTAATTAGAGTTAGACTAAGGCTTAGCAAACATGCAACCTTACCTCTGGTTGGGTCAGTGTGTGATTAAATGAAAGCACTCTCTTACTCTATCTGCCTAGGAAAGGGAAGTGAAAGCTAACAAAACGAAAAAAGAAAAGTCATTACATTCACAAATAAAAATAGTAGATTTTAATATAATTTTTCAGTAACTGAGAGAACAAGCAAACTAAAAAGTAAAAAATAATTTGAATATTTGAATTGTAATATTAAAAATTTCAGCTCAGGCGGGGTGCAGTGGCTCACACCTGTGATCCCAGCACTTTGGGAGGCCGAGATGGGGGGATCACAAGGTCAGGAGTTCCAGACCAGTCTGGCCAACATAGTGAAACCCTGTCTCTACTAAAAATACAAAAAATTAGTTGGGCGTGGTGGCACGCACCTGTAATCTCAGGTACTTGGGAGGCTGAGGCAGGAGAGTTGCTTGGACCCAGGAGGCAGAGGTTGCAGTGAGCTGAGATCATGACACCTTACTCCAGCCTGGGCAACAGTGCAAGACTTCATCAAAAAAAAAAAAAAAAAAAAAAAAAATTCACCTTAATATGAATACCCAGCAACTGCAACTAAACATAAAAACAATTTCAAAACATATGCATGAAGAGAATGTGAAAACATATTCTATAAGAGCCAAAAAGCAAATCTCAACCACTTTCAAATAATTGGACTCATACAGAGTATATTTTCTCACCACAGATGAATTTTTGAATTCAATAACACACACAAAAAAACTAGAAAATGTCCAAGTGTTCACTACAGGAAATACTTCTAAATAACTTATATTTATATTTTAAAATTTTATGTTTTTAAAAATATTTAACTAAATGCAATAAAAAAACATAATATGCAAAATGCAGCATGTTTTTAAAAATATTTAACTAAATGTAATAAAAAAACATAATATGCAAAATGCGGCTAGAACAGTGCTTAGGGGAAAATTATACCCTCGAATGCAGATAGGCAGATCACTAGATACACAGATGTCTAAAAGTCACTGATTTAAGCATATGCCTCCAGAAGCCATAGTAAATGATTAGATTACAGCCAGAATAAGGTGAAAGAACTGAAGAATGAATAGCAGAGATCACTGTAATAGCAGATGTAAAACAGAAAAAAATCATAATAGACAAAATTTTTTTCTCTTATAAAATGAAAATTGGTAATCTAAAATATTCAATAATGAAAAGAGAGCAAGAGAACAAGAGAAACGAAATACTAATATCAGTATCAGAAAAGAAAAAGGGGCATCACTACAATTCCCATAGTTGTTAAGAAAAGAAGATAATATAAACAATTTTATTCAATTAGACTTGAAATCATAGGGGCGATAAGCATATTCCTTGGAAATAAAACCATAAAACTGACAGGAAATCTGGAGATTCTATATCTAGTCAAGAAATTAAATTTATGTTAGATTCCTTCATGAGATAAATGAATAAATGATCTCTGCCTATATGTTTCAATGACTTCTGAAAATTTAAGATTTAACACTAATCTTACAAGATCTTCTCTGGGGAATTATAAAATGGAATACAATTTATAATTGCTTTCATGAGGCCCACAGGATTATGATACTGATCCCTGTTGATACTGATACCTGACAAGCCTTTGAAGGAGTAATTGTCAAGGAAATCTCTCTCATAAACATATATGTAAAACTTAAAAAGAACTAGTAAATGGAATCCAGCAATATGTAAATCTGGAAAATCTGACAAATGTGACTGATTTTAGGACTGCCACAAGTTATTTAATTTTTTTTTTTTAATTTTTATTGCATTATAGGTTTGGGGGTACATGTGCAGAACGTGCAAGATAGTTGCATAGGTACACATATGGCAGTGTGCTTTGCTGCCTTCCTCCCCTTCACCCACACTTGGTAGTCATCCCCAGGTCATCCCCCCAGCCCCCCCCTGCTGTCCCTCCCCCATTCCCCCCAACAGTCCCCAGTGTATAGTAGACCGCCTCTCTGTGTCCATGTGTTCTCATTTTTCTCACCCACCTATGAGTGAGTATATGCGGTATTTCTTTTTCTGTTCTTGTGTCAGTTTGCTGAGAATGATGTTCTCCAGATTCATCCATGTCCCTACAAAGGACACAAACTCATCATTTTTGATTGCTGCATAATATTCCATGGTGTATATGTGCCACATTTTCCCAGTCCAGTCTATCATCGTTGGGCATTTGAGTTGGTTCCAGGTCCTTGCTATTGTAAACAGTACTGCAGTGAACATTCGTGTGCATGTGTCCTTATAGTAGAACGATTTATAGTCCTTTGGATAGATACCCAGTAATGGGATTGCTGGGTCAAATGGAATTTCTATTTCTAGGTCCCTGAGGAATCGCCACACTGTCTTCCACAATGGTTGAACTAATTTACACTCCCACCAACAGTGTAAGAGTGTTCCTATTTCTCCATATCCTCTCCAGCATCTGCTGTCTGCAGATTTTTTAATGATCGCCATTCTAACTGGTGTGAGATGGTATCTCAATGTGGTTTTGATTTGCATCTCTCTAATGACCAATGATGATGAGCACTTTTTCATATGTTTGTTGGCCTCATGTATGTCTTCTTTTGTAAAGTTTCTGTTCACAATCAATGCTATCCCCATCAAACTACCATTGAATTTCTTCACAGAACTGGAAAAAACCACCATGAATTTCATATGTAACCAAAAAGCCCGCATAGCCAAGTCAATTCTAAGCAAAAAGAACACAGCGGGAGGCATCACGCTACCAGACTTCAAACTATACTACAAGGCTACAGTAATCAAAACAGCATGGTACTGGTACCAAAACAGAGATATAGACCAATGGAACAGAACAGAAGCATCGGAGGCAACACAAAATATCTACAACCATATTATCTTTGATAAACCAGACAAAAACAGGCAATGGGGAAAGGATTCCCTATTTAATAAATGGTGTTGGGAAAACTGGCTAGCCATGTGCAGAAAGCAGAAACTGGACCCCTTCCTGACACCTTACACTAAAATTAACTCCAGATGGATTAAAGACTTAAACATAAGACCTGACACCATAAAAACCCTAGAAGAAAATCTGGGCAAAACCATTCAGGACATAGGAGTAGGAAAGGACTTCATGACCAAAACACCAAAAGCATTGGCAACAAAAGCCAAAATAGACAAATGGGACCTAATCAAACTCCACAGCTTCTGCACGGCAAAAGAGACAGTCACTAGAGTGAATCGGCAACCATCAGAATGGGAAAAAATCTTTGCAGTTTACACATCTGACAAAGGGCTGATATCCAGAATTTACAAAGAACTCAAACAGATTTACAGGAAAAAAACAAACAAGCCCATTCAAAAATGGGCAAAGGATATGAACAAGTTATTTAATTAACAAAATAAAGAGGAAAATGTACTCCAGCCTGGGCAATAGAGTGAGACTCCGTCTCAAAACATACAGAATAAAAACATGATAGAAATGGAAAATAGTCTTGAACAGGACGTTGACTGCTATTTCATCATAATATTGAGGATGTGCTTTATATAAAGTATGTGAAGTTTGAACAGGCAAAACTATTCTATTTTATATATACATATATATATATATATATGTAATAGTATATAAAATATACTATATATGTAGTATATATATTATATATATAGTATTCAATATAATATCAGGGCTTAGAATAGTTACTTCTGGGGTATTGATTATGTATAGGGTTACATGGCTTTATTTACCTTGTAAAAGTTCATGAAACTTTAGATTTATGATATATACACTTTGTTATATATATGTAATATATAAATTAAAACATTTGAAAAATCTTCCCAGCTTGCACGTATTAGACATAATTTTGGTAGGAATACCGACAAGGGCTGATGATGTAACATGGACCAACGAGATTAGAAATGAGGCATCATATATGTAGCTCCAACTAAATGCTATCATTCAGAATCGCAAATCTAGCGTTGTCATATTAAGAAAGCTAGAAATTTTAGACATTTTTTGCGAATTTTTTTATTTTAAGTGCTTCTGTTTTATCCCTGCTCCCAAACAGTATGTCAGCATAAAAAGCACCTAATGTATTTCATCTAGGAGCAAATGTTTTGTGCTCATTGAAATCTTGGTATGATTATTACAATCTTGATAACAAATTTCTTTCGTCTGTAATTTTTTGTTTTTAAACACAGAAATGCAGACCTGTCCTTTGTTTATTGTTAGGGAAGCCTTGGTGCTTTGTTAGAATTGTTTTCTATTGTGGTATCTTTCCTTTCTGCTACCTCAGCTTTCACAAGTCATTTTTATTCTTCCTTTCCAGTTCAGCTGATCATTGTGAATGTTATTCTATGCTGAATCATCAATATAGAATGGTTGCAATTCAATTAGTTGTCAGGGTATATAACCTCAAATCTACTCCTGGTCAATATTTATGAAATGCTCAGCTGAGAGGCACAATATTTATGGAAGAGTTTCTGAACAATAAGCAGTGCACTCATTCTCGGAATGCTCTTAATAGCTACCCATAAATTAATCCATAGTACGAGTGTACCGCTAGCCTAGACCACATAATTTTACCACCTCCTAATACAACAGCATTTACAGAATTGCCTTTTGGCAGTATGCCATAGGCATACAATAAGAGAGAGAGTAAGACCTCTCTAACACATTTGTTGCATTTATGCTACATAACTATTTTTCCAATGGTGAATCACCATAGAAATATCTCTTGAATCCAAGCATCAAAAAAGCTACTCATGGCAAACGGATTGCTTTGGTTTCATGGGCCCTCTGACTCATGTGCCTCTCTGCTTGTCAAAATAAGGGTACCTGGAATTACATTCATATACAGGAAACTAGAAAATATATATGAAATATGGAGATTTTCATTGAAAAATCAATTTCACTCAAATATTTAGAGAAACATTTTGAATTTTTTACTCCCCAAACACTGCCTCACATGTGTATAATAAATAAAGTAATCATTAGCCATTTTCTCCATTTTGATTGATAAATATTTTTGGTTTTTAGTTTTGTTTTGTAAATATCTTAAAAGTATAAGTTTGAAGCATAAGCTTTCATGAAGCCAGTATAAGTACACAAGACATTTTGGAATATAAAGACAAGAACTAATTAAGATTATGAAAGATGTGGAATTGCTCCTGATGTAATCCTCAAAGACGTTGACAAGGAATATGAAAGCATTATCACAGTATACCAAGAAATTTGGTAGAAAACATATTCAAATACTTACATTAATTGTGTATTTATTGAAATAAAAATAAATTCCAGTTCCAATTTTGCTAAAAACCCTGAAGTATGACAACCTAAATATGTCACCTTTATGTCATTTTTCATGGTTAATTATTTGGCATTTTTGCCTTCTTTTGAAAAGAAAGACTAAGCAAGTATGTTTATTCTAATATTAGAGACTTAGTTACAAAATTGTCATTTTATCATACATGATATCAAGGTTGAAATTTCACCTAGTTACTACAAGACAAAATGGTGAATGTTTTGAATGCACATAAAAGATTACAAAATTGAAACACATGTGGGAATTAATGAAGACCAGAGATACTAAAAGTCTCAAGAAGCCAAAAACAGAATAGCTGCAAGAAATTGGAATTGTATTGGAATCAAACATTACGTTAATAATACTGACTGCAAAAGGATCCATATCTCAGATTTCTAAGGGCACATTATTTTGAGCACATAATTTCAGACCAAAGCAAAATAGGCAACATACAAACTGTTATATTACTCAAAGTTGAACCTGTTTTCCAAACTTTAAAAATATTCTCAGGGATATATTTCCTCAAAACAATAAAGAAATCCAAAATAATATTAATATTAGATATGAGAGCCCAACAATTTCATTCTAGATGGGAAGAAAAATAAGCATCAAGTTTACAACTGAGTAGCAAGGTTAGCATGCATGCAATTGATTGAAATGAGAAAAGGTCAGGGAACCCTAGTAAAAACATAGGTTTATGTAACAATAATTATGATTAAAATACTAAGTACTATTAGTAATCAGATGGTGTCATAGCTTAAGACAAAAAGAAAGTAGAATGACAATTGAAAAATCCAGAAAAATAAAATTTTACTTTAAATAATGCTTCAATTATACATCAAACATACTGTGGTACAATTTTGAGTTGACCAATGCAAGTTTAAAAAGTTTCCTCTAACTCATTTATTTAGAAAAACAGATTAAGTGTATTTTAGCTGCTTCCACTTTTCTACTCTTGTAATTTCATCTTTTAGGATAAGTTAATATTTACAAATTTATAATAGTGTAAATGCTATTCATTAGTTTTCCCTTTAGAATGAACCTATAGAAAAAAGACAGAGAAAATTGAATTGCAGTTACTGATCATAACATAAATGTTATACAATATTTCAGTGTTGCTAAAACAGTATTACAAGCAGCAGCTGAGAAGTGAAGAGGAGATTGCAGAGGAAGGAAAATGCTTAATAGAACATTAAAATATAATTTATAATGCTTACAGAAAAAGAGAAATAATTATAAAATATCTCACATAGATTAAACAATATCAAAACATAAAACATGAGAACAGTGAATAAAGAAATGGGAATAGTTTTCGTGAGTTAAATTACTGGTCGCTAATAAATAAATAAATATTAGCTATAATTACAAGATAAGCATAGATGTACACTACATAAATTTCATGAATAGGTTTAAAATCATAGTTTTTAAAAGTGGTACTTTTAAGGGGTCATGACAGGGAATTATATTGTGATACCATTTTTGTTTTAAATTTTACACCCTTCAGTTCTATTTTTTGTTATTTTGTAATCATTCAAATATGTTACTCAATATGAAATTCTTTTTATAAAACATGATAATTTGGTTTTGCATCCAATTTTTTGTAGCTAAAAAGGAGACATTAATAATACAATAAGCGTAGAATAAGAAAATTTATGTTATTTTCTACAAGATAAGATATAAAAACATCTTGTTAGATAATGTTACCACAATAAAAGAAGAGCTGGGGAAACCTCAGGATATGTTAAATGGAATATTAATCAAAAAAGGGATTGAAACATTTTAAATACATATGTTATTTTATTGAATGCTGCTATTGAAATGCTTTTTAATATATTCCAAAGACATTTCTAAAACACTGGTTGTTAAAGAAAATAATAGATTTCAGTTTATGTTAGTGATCAAACCATTTTTATAGATCTGTAATGAAGATATATCTTATATAGTCTTCTTGGATGTAAAATCAATGGTAAACACATTTTAAGTGATTTCAACTATACATAAATTTAAAGATAATATAGGGATATGTCTGCAGATTGGACTAATACTGTGAGGAAACGTATGAATACATTTTAACAGCACTTAGGACTAAATGCACCAGCTGTGTCAATAGCTTACCTTCAGGCATTTACTTCCGGATTCCACATGGTAAAAGTTATCACTGTTGTGGTAAACATGATAAAGCCTTTTTTAAATCAGTGATTTATACATATAAGTATTTGCGGAGCTTTTTGTGAGGAAATGGGAAGAAACTGCTGTGACTTACTCTAACTTAAAGTTTATCATACTTTTTCATGATTTTGCAAATTCACTGTTCAATTGCACCTGACAACATCATAGCAATAAAAATTAAGTTTGAGTGGTAAAGATGGTTGATTGCTTGAGGCTCCTTTACATGTCGTGAAAAGTTAAAATTTGAGCTGTAAGATAAATAGCATCATCAGCCAACTTTCTTTACAGTGAAATTCCTTTGATGAGTATTTCACTAAGGAAAAAACACCTAGTGACTGAATCATAAAACCTTTGGCTCAATCACATGACAGAATTGATTTGATCTCCAGTCAAGAAGATATACTTCTCGTTACTGTTATATCTGTGAAATGACCTTCTCTTTTAAGAAATATAGCAGGTGAGTTACTCAAAGAAGTCCTTCTAGTACTGATTACCTAGAATTCTAGATAAAAATATTTTAACTATTTAAATGGATAATTTAACTGAGAAAAAAATAGAAACAATTCTTAGAAGCCGGAAGAAGGAAAGAAAGAAATAATAAAAGAAAGAGAGAGAAGGGAAGTAGAGGGGAGGGGAGAGGAGGGAAAAGAGGGGAGGGGAAGGGGGAAGCAAAGTTCTAAATAAGCATAGAATCCAGGAATACTCTGAAGTTACCTGTTATATCTAGAAACCTTGTTTTAAACACTAATCTGGGACACAGAAGACAAAGGATGGTGACTAAAGAGTTGAGGGCTCAGATCTGAGATTCCTATATCAAGATGATATCCCAGAAGGGTGAAGACCTCAGTAGATAAACTAGAAAACACAGGAGAGGTAAATGGAGAGTGTTCTAGACTTTCCCCAAGTGCTAATTTCCCTTGGGTTCTTTGGGATATTCGCTTGTTCATGTGCACTTTTTTTTTTTTTTAAGAGACAGGGTCTTGCTCTGTTGCCCAGGCTGGAGTTGGTGCAGTGGCACCATCTTGGCTTATTGCAGCCTTGAATTCTTGGGCTCAAATGACACTCCTGCCTCAGCCTCCCAAGTAGCTGGGATTATAGGTGTAAGCTACAGGAATGGCTCTTTTACTTTTATTTTTATAGAGATGGAGTCTTGCTATGTTGCCCAGGCTGATCTCAAGTTCCTGTGCTCAAGTGATCCACCTACCTCAGCCTCCTAAAGTGCCAGAATTATAGGCAAAAGCCACCATATCCAGCTTCATGTGCATTTTGAAGTCATCTACGAATGTAATGGATTTTTTAAAATTAGATTTTGCTATACCACTGTTCAGAGAAAATCCAAACTCTGTAAAATAGTTCAGAGCTTTATTCTGAGCCATTATGAGTGACTGCAACCTGTGGAAAACACAATCCCGAGAAGACTTAAATAAGTGGTCTCCTAAATGTTTGGATTATAGTTTGGTTTTCACATTTCACAAGAGGCAGGAGTTCCAAGTAAAGACATAAGTCAATATTTGGAAAATATATATTGTTTTGGGCCAAAATGACAGGATATCTTGAAGCAGCAGTTTACAAGTTTTAGGCAGATTCAGATTCTTTAATTTACAATTGGTTAAAGCAGTAAGACTCTGTCTAAAACTCAGAGCCACCAGAAAGGAATGTTTTAAGAAAGGAGTGCTATGCAGCAAGATTGACGGCCAGCAGGTTTGACTTAACCTTTGCCTTGCATGGCGTTAGGTATTTTTTGTAACTTGGTATTTTGTTGCCATAAGGAGTGTGCTTTGTTGTTATGATCTCTGTTTTACATGTGCCCTGGTCAATTGTGCCTAACCTCCAAACAGGAGAGGGTATCATGGGGCATGTCCAACGTCCCTTACCATCATGGCTGAAAATTTAGTTTTCAAGGTTTTTGTTGGCCAAGAGGGGGTCCCTTTTCAGCTCCTAGGGAGCTTAGGAATTCACTTTTAGTTTACATCAATCAATGACTTCCTTCTTTCCAGAAATTTTTCTCTTAGTAACCAATTTCAGATGTGAGAGGACTGATTTTTATGTCAGCTCCATCTCTCTATGAACCAGATTTGTGAATGTCTCAAGGAAACTACTAATTAAACACTTGTCTTACCTAGCATATTTCCTCACTTTTATACATTCCTTCCAGTTCTTGCCTGCTTTCACTCACTTAACTATCTTCAAAAAGATGAATTTTATGTTTTTCCTCCAAGTTTATAATGGTTTCTGAAGTGAGGCCCTTTGTCATTATAGAAAGTAGTACTCTATCTTTTTTTAAAGCTATGCTGTCTTT
Organism: Saguinus oedipus; assembly: GCA_031835075.1. Taxonomy (NCBI): domain Eukaryota; kingdom Metazoa; phylum Chordata; class Mammalia; order Primates; family Cebidae; genus Saguinus; species Saguinus oedipus. The sequence continues at coordinate 9,355,812 of CM063188.1, read as the reverse complement.
CTCATATAATGTAAACATATAAATTTTGTTATTTTAAAGTATAATTTCATGACAGATGAAATTTCAACTACTTAATTATATGATGTCCATGGTAAAAACTATTTTAAATTGTGATAAAATACTTAACAAAAAATAGTAAACATATGGTCCTGAGAAAATAATTTCTCACATAATGTAAGAAATGTAACCATTTCTTAAAAATATCAAACATTCGCATTTCCTTAGTTGTAAGTAATTTTCTTCTTTGTGAGAATTAGTGATGCTGAAGAATAAGTAATTTGTGAAACAAACTAAATTCATAAGATCATTACAAATGGCAGCTTCCAGAAAATGGTGAGGGTGATACGTCAAGGTAAAAAAAATATTGCTGTTTCTTCAATCACTTAAAATCATCTCCTTAATCATGCTGCTTGGGGAAAAATGCATTTACTTTCCCCTTCTAATTTTCCAAATGCCATGCTGATTTTACATGGCTCTGTTGATGCATAAGTAATTGATAATTCCGAAGAATATATAATACAATGTTCTTGAATATCTTAACATTTTGTCTGAATTGGGTAATCATTACTTCTTTCTTCTTACAGTTCCATATAAATGAAATAAATGAATATTTTGAATGATTGTTTAATCATATACATATAGGCGATTGATGAGTAAAATATGTATTTTGATGTCTTCCTCTCTACTACCCAATATAAAATTTAAAAACAATGCCTTCTGTAATATAAAACACTTAATAATATAAAAATATTAATCGAACTTAAAGAATGTGGAATCTCCAAGCTAAACCCCTATCTCGGTTTTTGTTAATCAGGAATAAAGTGAAGATTTAATATGATGAAGAGTGCTGATATGTAAAGAGTGGAAAATAATTATTCAGACTGCTGATTTTTTATAAAGAAGCTTCTGCTTTAATAATAGTAGGAGTTGAGGAGGAGTGATGTGATTTTTATCTTTTCACCTGCTTTTTAGTTTCTGTAAGCAGAGGCATCTTTACTGAACCATCTGGCTGTCCTTTTATAATTGCTAATCAGAGGCAAGATGCTATAAGGTTTTTATCAGTCAGGTTCATCATTCCTTACTGATTGCTCCAAATAGCCAGGAAAATGGAGAATCACAGTTCATGTACATGTAGCCAAAAAAAATTAAACTCTGTTCTACTCTGGTGACTTTGTCCTGTGAAAACACCACTTGCATCCCTTTTGGCAGGGACACCACACTGGTCACTATTCACACACCTAATGTGAGCTGCTCCATAATTTCTGTCACTGCCACTCATGGGAACTTGAAGTAGTTGAAGACACCATGCAAGATATCAAGCGGTGGCTACCTCATATACATATAGGCTATTGGTATAAAAAATATATTAATAGCCTATATGTATATGAGGTATATAGGCTCATTGTATAAATTCAAATTTTGGAGTAAGAACATATGACAGACAAAGATTAGGTCACTTGGTATTTAAAAAAATGAATAAAAAATTGTGATCATGTGTGGAAGGTTAACATGGTATTTTATTTGTTTTCCAACTTTTAATTTTGATTTAAAAATGACACCTACAGAAAGTTGCAAGCATAGAACAAACTGTGTGTGTGTGTGTGTGTGTGTGTGTGTGTGTGTGTGTATCTCCCTCATTTAAATGTGCTATTGTTAACATTTCATCACACTGATTTCCTTTTGTCTTCATCTGTATGATGGTTTTCTGATGAATCAGTTGAAAGTAAATTAAAGATAGTATAATCTTTCATTATTAAATTTTGTCTAGCCAAGGTAAATGACTACTAGCCACTTAATTATTGTAAGACACAGCTTCCATTTCTTTTCATTTCTTCCTAAAGGACCCCTTTTATTATCTCTGGTCGGGAAAGTCTGCTGGTGCAGACTTCCTCAGCTTTTGTTTATCTGGAGTGTCTTATTTGCACTTCCTTTTTGTCCTTTCTCACCTCTCCTTCTGAGATTCTTTTCATGTGTATGTTGGTCTGCTTTATGTGCATGGTGCTCCAGAGGTTTCCTAGACTCTATTCATTTTTCTTCATTCATTTTATGCCTCAGACTATTTAATTTCAACTGATCTATGTTCAAATTCAAGGATTCTTTCTTCAATGTATGCCAGTCTGCTTTGGAAAACTTCTAGCGAGTTTTTCATTTTAATTCTTGTACTTTCAACTTCAAATTTTTTATTTAGTTTCTTTTCATATTTTGTATCTCTTTAATGAAATTCTATATTTGTTCATGCATCATTTTCTTAATTTTCTTTAACTTTTCACCCACGAATTCCTTTAGTCATTCAGTGTATATTTGACTTAAAATGTTTAACTACTAAGTCCAAAATCTGTTTTTCTAGGGACAGTCTCTGTTTTTTAATGAGCCATATTTCTATACTTTTTCTTTCTTCACATACTTCCTCATTTTTGTTGAAAAATAGGTAATTCTAGAAAGCCGATAATTTATTGTCCTCACTCTCTGTCTTATTTCTTGTTTTGCTTTGTGCCTGTTTCTAAACTATTTTTCTAAGTGTGTATTCTTTGTCATGTATAGTCTCTGAATTCTCTGTTACTTAACTTATATGAAGTTAAGTGATTCAAAATTTAAGTTTAAACTTTAAGTTATTTTGAGCCTCAAAGGAATGTGAATACAGGCCCTGAGTCAATGATAGGCAGCTCTAACCTAAGCAACTGTAACCTTTATTTCTCTGATTATAGATTGGCCTTCTTGCTTACCTGCATTGTTTTATAAAATATTTTAAATGACTGAAATATACCAGGGGAGACATTTTTCCTATTCACAATTTATCTTCATTATAGATTAACTTTTCTGCTGCTTAAGAAATCAATGGTGAAAACCACAATTACTTTTGCACCAACCTAATAGAATACTATACAGCTATTAAAAAAAGGGATGAAGGCCAGGCACGGTGGCTCAAGCCTGTAATCCCAGCACTTTGGGAGGCCGAGGCAGGTGGATCACGAGGTCAAGATATCGAGACCATCCTGGTCAACATGGTGAAACCCTGTCTCTACTAAAGATACAAAAAATTAGCTGGGCATGGTGGCACGTGCCTGTAATCCCAGCTACTCAGGAGGCTGAGGCAGGAGAATTGCCTGAACCCAGGAGGCAGAGGTTGCGGTGAGCTGAGATCGCGCCATTGCACTCCAGCCTGGGTAACAAGAGTGAAACTCTGTCTCAAAAAAAAAAAAAGAAAAGGGATGAAATCCTGTCACTTTGACAGTATGGATGAACTTGCAGAACGCTATGATAACTGAAATCAGCCAAACATGGAGAGACAAATGCCATATGATTTCACTCATATTTGGGAGCTAAAACAATTTCAGCTTATAGAAGTAGAGAATATAATTATGGTTATTAGAGGTTGGAAAGGGTTATGGTGTAAGATGAATCCAAAGAACATTGAAGTTACTTAGGATAATAGCAGACCTAGGCCAAATAGGAAAACAGAGATCTATAACTAGGTATTACATATTTAAAGGAACTAAACAACCAGGTATTATGTATTTAAGGAACTAAAAACCAAAGTATTATGTATTTAAAGGATCTGTTGTCCCCAGTAGGATGGGACAACAGGTAGAGGTTGGTTAACAGATATAAAGTTACAGCTAGATAGGAGAACTGAGGTCTAGTGTCCTACAGCACTGCAGAGTGAATATAGTCAATAAAAATTCATTGTACATCTTCAAAAGTTAAAAGAAAAAATTCAGTGTTCCAAATACAAAAAGAAAATCAATGTTTGAGCTGGTCGATATACTAATTACCCTGATTTGGTCATTATATATCATACAAATGTATTGTAGTATCACTAAATTCCCATAAATGTGTACAATTATTACATTTAACTAAAAATAATAGGAAAAAAATAATCTATGACATAAGGGAAGTCTGTATTTGTTTTGCAGGTATATCCATGAAAACATGTGAAGGAAGATTGTGCAATCTTTTTCGAATTCTTTACACTTGATTAGGTGTGGCAGAAGGTGGCTATTGTTACTTTGAAGCCATTTTAAGTTTCTAGTCATCTATGATTATGAATAGAGTTATCAGTAACAACTCTTCCCAGGCAGGGATAAGCCAACAACAAAACATTATGATAAACTATGCTCCAGGTTAGATTAATTCTCTTGCATTGCATAGAAAGTTCTCCTGATGCCAAATCACTAAGGGCCAACTGCCAACGTCTGATTAAAATCTGGAGAAGCTGATGTTGGCTGTCTGGGCAGAGACCAAGGGGAGATTTTGCTGTTGACTGTGCTGAGATAAGTGAGGCCCTGGAAAGAGAGGGAGATAGATTAGCATTTAGAGCTCAAATACTCATTCTGTCAGTCTGATTGTTAGCAGGGATTACTTGCGGAGATAGCAGAGAAAACTCCAACAGTGAAAAGGATTAGAGGGTTTACTGCAGCTAGCCTCTGCCACCTTTTCCGGATGCATCCTCGAATGCATTTGCCATAAGAAGTCTTAGTTAATTTCCTTGTGAATTCCATGTTTACTGTTTGCAAATATTTAAAAATTTTCTATGTAAAGCTCATTTTACTTGCTTCTAAAAACTTACAATGTTTAATCGTATTTTACTAAATTTTAAGTTTCAGGTAACTGAGTAAATGGTTCACAGCATCTGTAAGGGGTGCAAGAAACAATGTAAGACTTTAATGTATTATGGATTTTTCAAGACCAGTGTTTTTTTTTTAATTAAAAAGGTAATAAAGTTCTCAAAACTTTATTTTGTGAAATGCCATAAACTGATGCTTAAATGCCATTTAATTCAGTCTTTAATTTCATGGATAAATTCATCAAAATTATTTCAAATGTGATGATTGATGTCACCTACACACATTTAGAGACAGAAGGAGGGGGCTTAAATTGGGTAGTTCATTTTATATTCAGAAACCTCTATTTATTATAAAATTCTATTGTATTGAGCCAAAATTTATGTCCCTAAGATTCCTATTCATTAGTGTTAGTTCTGTCCTCTGGAATTAGAGAGAATAAAAAAAGAAATTCCCTTCTACTTTATAGTTCTGTGAATGTTGAAACAATTACCATACCTGAACTTGTCTCTCTTCTAGGCTAAGAGAATTACTTAATTTTATTATCATTTATATACCACGGATTATTGTTTTTTCAATATTTCAGCCACTTCAAAACAATCTCATTAAACCAATATCTGAACATGATATAGCAAGTATGCTCTACCTAGTATACAATTTTCAAAATTCTAAAGTCTGTGATTTTTCCTCTCATCTTTCCTGCAATATTCAAGGCATTAGAAATTTTTCCAGGCACTCTAACCAAAAGGGTAAATACATAATATCTGGTTCTAGATCTCAGTTTTCTTATTTGTCCTAGGTCTGCTGTCATCCTAAGTGACTTCAGTGTTCCCAATATCTTGTCCATTATAAACTTTTCTCAGAACCACCAGTTATTCTTGTTGAAATGCAGAATCTCAAGGGCTAGGTGATTTAACTGCATGTTAAATAACCTTCCATTTTACATATGCTCACTAAAGTTTCACAGCAACTTTTCTAGTTTTTCAGTTCCTTTAAAACTTCTTTTCTCTGGTACTATTTATTTTCATTCATTTCAGTCAAACAGTCTAAAAGCTACTCTCATACTTGTTTTCACTCTCAATTGCTTCCATTTTGTGATGAGCTGAATTGCATTCCCCAAAATTTATATGTTGAAGCCCTAACTCCTAATGCTTCAGAATGTGACTATATTTGGAGTTACGGCTTTTAAAGAGTCAAGTTAAAATAAACCATTAGTCTGGGCCATCCTCCAATCTGACTTTTTTTTTTTTTTTTTTTTTAACAAGAGGGGATTAGAACACACAGAGAGATAGCAGGGTATGCATGCAGGGAAGGACACCATGTGAAGAGATAGCCAGAAGGTGGCCTTCTATGGTCAAAGACGGAGGCCTCAGAGAAAACCAATTCCACCAGCACCTTAGTTTGGACTTCCAGCTTCCAGAGCTGTGAGAAAATAAACTTCTGTTGTTTAAGCCACCCAGCCTGTGGTATTTTATTAGGGCAGCCCTTACAAATAATATATTATCTTAAAATTTGACTCTAATATTTCATACTTATCCATTTATTCTTATCACACCTACATTTACAGAAATTCTCACACTTAATTATTCTCCTAAGAGGTCAGTTTCACCCCTCCTCTCATCAAAAATGCTGTAAGGGTGACTCAGCATTGGGAATTATTACTGCCAGGTTAGGGCTCCGTGATGACAGGAGCATGATCAACAATGATGAGGGGAAAACCCATGTTGCTGATTACTTATATAATCTACATCCCAGCTACCATGATCACTTTGTCAAGAACCCATTGAGCAATCACTATATTGACTTGGGAAAAAGTTAACATTCACACCTAGTCACACTGCCTATCGGACTACTTCCTTCAGTTTTGTGTTGTCGTGTAACTGAGGTCTGGCAAATGAAATTTAGGTGATGCTGCTATATATGACATTCAAGTGGACATGGCCATGAAATACTCCCATAGACTGGGAGAACACATTTCTATACCCTGACATTTCTCTAGAGCCATGTATACCTCCTCCTAGCTTCTCACTGTCACCAGCCTTCTTATCTTGTCTTCCCAGGAAGATAACCACTCAGCCAACACAGTCAACACTGCCTATTAATTGTTGTATTTCTTCAAGTCAGACCATCTCCCTTTACAGTCAAGGTAAAAAAACAGTTTCACTGCATAAAATCCTGCAAATAATGGATTTCTTTGTTCCACTATAACTTCTGGGCATCCTGAGAAGTGTTATGTTGTAGAAGTCCAAATCTAGTGATGTACACTATAGACCCCACTATAAACCAGAGTCCAATGTATTTTTTTCTTTATTTGGCAGGCCAGAAGGGACTCATCATGAGGCTTTAAATGAATCTCTAAGAGGAGATGAGCATGCAATTTCATTGCACTTTTAGCTCTGTTTGAACTTTATCTCATTTATTTTGTCAACCTAAATAAAAAACAGAAAGAGCCTTTCTAAAAGAAAACGGTATTTATTCAGCAATAGAGCATTGCAACAGGAATGTTCATGCTGTAGTAAACTGTGTTTGTATTCAAGGATGTAAAGGAAGACAAAGATTTTTAAAGGAAAAATGAGAAGAACTACATAATGGTTTTGAGATAATTATCTGTGACTATAAGGATTAATAACAGGGCTGGTGCCTGTCAGTGGTTGCCCAGGCAGTTTGTAGGCAGAGGTCCTCAGAGAAGTATTTTTTGTGAAAGCTTGCAGTGACCTTTGTGCAAGGTTGTGGTTTTGGCAGAGTCCTTTATGACAGCTTTTGTTGTAAGGCATTTATGCATGAGATCCTTTCCTTCATGGCCTTTCTCAGAACTATTTTTCAGAGTTTTTTCCTCTTGTTTTTAACACAAGTTGACTCCATTTCATTCCAACAACTTTCACATACTAAAGCTAAGGGTGGATTATTACTTTATATCCACACATATATACGGCTTGATAATTCAAATTTGTCTTGATTGACAGCTTAGGATGCTGGTCACATGTCATCTCATAATCAGACATGGTATTTTTTACATCCAGAATCTGAAAAGATCCATCAAGCATTATTTTTCTGGAATATGAGGGGCAAAGTATAGTAAGCCATTAAGCTATTTGGGAGTGATCTATGTTTCAAATCAATAAATGCCCTAAATGTAACTGATGAAGTAGATCCTTCTATCTTCTTAATCTTCCATGAGCTGGTAAGGAAGTTGCCTTTCAAGGCATTTTGTGTACTTGCTAATTCTCACCAGACTGTGAGGGCATAATGTCATCAAAGTGGTGGACTAACATAAGGTTCTGTAGGATATCAAAGTAGTGAACATTCCTACAGAGTAGATCATGACAAGGAACTGAAGCTTTGGCATAGCCTTGAGGGAGGAAGGGGAAGGAGTACTGCTGTCCCTAACAGGTAAAAACCAAGTAGCGTATGATGATCTTGGCTAATAACTATAGCAAAAAGAAAAAAAATCAAATCAATATCTGTATAGCTGCTGTTGAGGGATATATTTATTTACTTCACTAAAGAGATTTCATCTGAAGCAGAAGGTGCAATTGGAGTTACCACCTGAATAAGTTTATGGTAACCTACTATCTTTCTCCAAAATCCATGTTACTGCACACACTAAGTGAATGAATCAAAGAGCTAAGTGGAATGTGATTGGAACTCCTATCATGCTGATGAAAAGGAGTAACAGAGAGTGATAGAACAGGGTCTTTCAACTTGTTTTTTCCTGTGATGAAAGCCCCTAGTCCACTAGTCAGGAAGCTATTGGAAAGATTGTCCTTTTTTTCTTTGTCTTTGTCTTTTTTAGTATTTCTGAGATCAGATGAGATCGGGCTCCTTCAGGGTGGTATGGCGGTAGACCTTTTTAGTATTTCTATTCAAACTTCTAAACTATAAATGTGGAAATAAATGAAGCTTGAGCCTTTTAATCCACTATTCCCATTGTACAAAAGTCCTAGAACAAAATATCTTTTGCCATTTCCGATTAGTGGACTACACGGCCATTTTCTATCTTCAGGGATTTATAACACCTCCATGTGAGTATCCAGTAAATCTCCAAAATTCTGAGTTACATTGATATGTTTTTACAGGTCTTTAAAAAGAAGGCTAGAGGAAATAGTGTTTATTTACTTCTAGAATGTTGCACATTTCTGCCTCGTATGGATGAAACCTTTCTTTCATTAATGCACTCTATCTCTGTAAACTGGCTCTGATAGGGAAATGGAATGAAAATGTATGGCTCTCAAGTGCAGTCTTCACTAAAGAGATTGAAATCATTTTTATTTACATGGATTAAGTAAAACTTTAGTACACTGCCCAAACCGTAAGTGCTCAGAAAATAATGATTAATCATTAGCCACCAAAAATCTCTGAGGATCACACCATCATGATTTATGGACAACCTTGCACTCCATGACAGAAAACACATATACTTTGACTCACAGTTAAGGGCTGTAACTTGCATCTGCCACATCCGAAACCCGTCATCCTCATTTAAATTAGGGGGCAAAATTCGTGAAGATATCTCTTACTTTCATTCTCAGCTTACAGAATAGATCCTCCAGATGTCTAAATAGGAAAGCATTTTAAGAAAGTGTTGGTTCCTCCCTAATTTACTTCTCAATGATAGAGAAGTGTAGAACTGTATGAATACACTGTCACTTCAGTCACTACGTTTTGATTTCCATGTTCTCCATTTTGTCAATGTTCATATACTTTGCAATCAGATCCTGTGAATTATCATATAGCCTAAAAAAAAGAGATGCATTTGAATACCATCAGACAGTATCTCAAACAAGTTGAATGAGCCAGTATATTTTCCTTATTATTAAGAGATTTTAAGTTAATTTTGTCATTAAGGGTTAGTTGGTATCCCAAGGGGACTAGACCACTTTACCTCTACATTATCCATTCCTTGGGTACAGGCTTCATTGGAAAGAGGGATCACAACCATGGGTAAGATAGTCTCCTTCAGCTAAGGGAAAATCCTGAGTAGGACTATCTGAGTCTACAACAGGCAACAATCCCTGAATGTGGAGAAAGGAGGGCTTTTGTTGATACACCTCGATAGTATTCACTGCCACGTGTTATCTGTTACGTGTATAGAAGCAAAAAAATCATGTTTACCTTTGCTTTAACTTTATACAAACCTTATATAACTATGTGAAATACTCTGATACTTTCATGCATTATCATATTTCTCAGGTTTATATTTTAAAATACAATTACAGTTAATACATTTTCATTGCTATAGAATAGTTGATCATACGAATATACAATATTCTGCCAGTTTGGTTATATTTTTCTGTTATGAGAACAGTTCTCATTTTTTTTAGTTATTCAGAGCACATCCATATAACTTTTAACACTTTTCAAGAGTTTGCGTGGGATATAAATCTAGAAGCGTCATATGTAATTGCTGTGTCTTTGATGATTTCAATTTTCAGTGGATATTGGTTTTGAGATATCATATGGTGTATTTTCAATTGCTAATTGCCAGTGAGAAGTTTTTACTTTTATAATTTCTGTATTTCCATACTTCAAAGGAAATAAAATACTGTATATAAAATTTGGGAAAAACGTTTCACAAGAATAATATAACGGTATAATACATTACTCCACAATCTCAAGCCAACCTGAGCTCTTTTAATGTGGAAGCTCTTATTTAAAGTAACATTTAATTGACAAGATGAACTGTTAGCATAAGTAAGAAGAGGGCCATGAAATAATGTATCTAAAGCAGGCTAAAATTAATAAGATTAAAGGACATTAAGTCACATGAATCATGGTCTGATGTGATTGTCTTCAGGTACATTTCTTCTTGAGCTCATTGTTCTTTTTGGTTCCTGAGAGATATTCCTCTTGTTACTAAGTTTCCTGCCCTTGTTGTCTAACTAGTTCTTAATTAAGTCATTGAAATGAACAAGGTCAAAGACAAAGTTTTTTATTTGATACCCTCATGTTGATATTAGTCTATCTTTTAATATTCTAAATAAATTCATAATAACACAATGTTTCTATTAAATTAAATGTTTTGTCAAAAAGACTACATTTTGGATTTTTTCCAATGAGAAATTTAACAAATGCTTAGCCAAGTTCAGCATTTAATGTATTAAATACAGAACTATGAATTCAAAGTCAAATATCTGACAATTGAATACGCTCTGGAATACGTTCTGGATTTTAGTAATCTCCACTTAGCTAGATACACAAAATATTCTAATAATACATTATATTTCTTATTGATTGCTATACTAATTTTTAGTCTTAAGAAACCCTAATTTTAAAATTCTGGGCATCTGTCAATTTGTCTCTTACTTTCAGATTTTTACATAGATGTCAACAGTCATTTAACATGCTCATCTGATATATTGTTTAATACTACAGAATACAAATTATTGTGGAAAGATTATTTTAAATGGTTATAGCAATTATATATATTTAACTGATCTCCTATTTTGGTCCTACCCTTTGTTCCTTTGGTGAAAGAGGTTTGCAGTGACAGTGCAAGATCTCAATCTCTGAGACATTTTATTAAGTGAAAATACAAGAAGTATAAAATGTAGGATGAGATATATACATTTAGAAACACATAAACGCACATGAAAATTATAACAGTATCTTAATAACTGCCTTTTAGAAGGGTTCGGGATCAATTAAAATAACATGAGAGAATGTTTAAGCCTTTAAAGTCTCCCTGAGAGGATGAGATGTTTATAATTGAATGTTAATTGCCAGAAACCATCTTCAACATTATATCTAAACGTAATCTAGTATTTGAATAATTTAAAAGTGCTCAAACAGCAGGTGAATAAATTGGAAATAGGACTATAAATAGTAAGATACACAGAGTTCTGTGGAAAAATGTGACAGAACAAAACAGACTCATGTGAGTGAAGTTTATAATCAAGAAAATGAATTAACTTTTAAAAGAGGGGTCTATTTCTCTACTTTCCAATGAACAGTTTGGAAACTTTTGTTTTGCAGTCAATTTAAAATAGAATGCAATGGTGATAGCTGCCTCAGTATTAAAAAACAACAAAAAAAAGAAAGTCCCTGGATGGAACCAGAGTTTTAGAATACATGCATATCATATTGAGAAATTAATTACATACATATATTTACTGTTTTATACACTTTAGAATCATTACTGTTGGATTTATTATTAAAGATAATAAAAATATCCTTTTAATAGTTTCCATGAACATCTTCTCAAAATTTAATTATTTCTTCAGCATTAAATATAAAATTTGTGCCTTTTGAATATATATTTCATGGTAAAATACAACCTTATTATACAATTGTTTTTGAGTATGCCAATTCAGTTCAATGTTTTAGCTTATTCATATGTCCAATTTTATTAAATTTAAATGTTTCTAGGTCAAAAAACGAAAATAATGTAGCTATAAAGATTAATCATGTCTATAATAACCATGACAGTATTTGCTGTTAACAACATCCTTAAATCACTAATTATCATCGAATCCTTTAGGCAAATCATGATTTTTATTTATTTTATTTTGTCATCATAAACGTACTCACAAAAAACTTCAGATTCTTAACATTATTAAAATACTTTTGTTTTAAATAATAATTGAGTTGTCAATGTTTTTACAACTCAAGTATTATTTAAAATAAGAGTTACATTGGGCTTAGTGGCTCACACCTGTAATCCCAGCACTTTGGGAGGCAGAGGCGGGTGAATCACAAGGTTAGAAGTTCAAGACCATCCTGGCCAACATGGTGAAAACCCGTCTCTACTAAAAATACAAAAATTAGCTGGGCATGGTGTCAGGTTCCTGTAATATCAGCTGCTCAGGAGACTGAGGCAGAGAATTGCTTGAACCCGGGAGGCAGTGGTTGCAGTGAGCCGAGATCGCACCACGGCTCTCCAGCTTGTATGACAGAGGGAGACTCCATCTCCAAAAAACAAAGAAAGGAAAGTTACATTAATAAGGATACATAATTATTTCATACTTAACACCATTGAAATAATCCAACAATAACAAATAGAAACATTTGTTTTTGTTGTATAAATACATTAAAAGTAAAAATGTATTTGAGATTCAAGAGAACTTTGAGACCTTATCCAAGGAAAGTAAGCATCACAATAAAACAATACAGGAGCTGACAAACAAAATAGCCAGTATAGAAAAGTACATAATTGACCTGATAGAGCTGACAAATGCGATTGCAAGTATTAAGAGCAGAATAGACCAAGTTGATGAAAGAAACTCAGAACTTGAAGACTGGCTTTCTGTAATATGACAATCAGACAAGAATAAAGAGAAAAGAATAAAAATGAATGAAAAAAAGAACTCTGAGCAATATGGGATTATGTAAAGAGAACAAATCTGAATCACTGATGACTCTGAAAAGGAGGAGAAGAAAGGAAGCAACTTGGAAAACACATTTCATGATATCATTCATGAGGACTCCCCCAGCCTAGCTAGAGTAGACAAAATTCAAATTCAGGAAATGCAGAAAACCCCCTCAAGATACTTCACAAGATGATGATCCCTAAAACGCCTAATCATCTGATTCTCCAAGGTTAAAATGAAAGAAAAAATGTTAAAGGCAACTAGAGAAAAAGGATAGGTAGCCTACAAAAGAAAGCCCATCAGACTAACAATGGACCTTTCAGAAGAAACCATGCATGCCAGAAGAGATTGGGACCTATATTCAATATTCTTGAAGAAAATAAAGTCCAACCAAGAGTTTTACCTCTGACCACTAAGTTTCATAAGGGAAGGAGAAATAAGGTTCTTTTCAGACAAGGAAATGCCAAGGCAATTCATGACCACCAAACCTTGGCCTTACAATAGTGCCTGAAGGAAGCATTTATTTTATTATTTTCCTTTGATTTTTAAAAAACTTATTTATTATACTTTAAGTTCTGGGGTACATGCAGGTTTGTTACATGAGTATACATGTGCCATAGTGGTGGTTTGCGCATCCATAGCCCCGTCATCTACATTAGGTATTTCTACTAATGCTATCCCTCCACCTGCTATTCCTCCCCTAGACCCCACTCCCCCAGGCCCCGATGTGTGAGGTTCCCCTCCCTGTGTCCATGTGTTCTCATTGTTCAACACCCACTTATGAGTGAGAACATGTGGTGTTTGGTTTTCTGTTCTTGTATCAGTTTGCTGAGAATGATGGTTTCCAGTTTAATCCATGTCCCTTCAAAGGACATGAACTCATCCATTTTTATGGATGCATAGTATTCCATGGTGTATATGTGCCACATTTTCTTTATCCAGTGTATCATTGATGGGCATTTGGGTTGGTTCCAAGTCTTTGCTATTGTGAACAGTGCTGCAATAAACATAAGTGTGCATGTGTCTTTATAATACAATAATTAATAATCCTTTGGGTACATACCCAGTAATGGGATTGCTGAGTCAAATGGTATTTCTATTTCTAGATCCTTGAGGAGTTGCTACACTGTCTTCCACAATGGTTGAACTAATTTACACTCCCACCAACAGTGTAAAAGCGTTCCTGTTTCTCCACATCCTCTTCAGCATCTGTTGTCTCCTGATTTTTTAATGATCGCCATTCTAACTAGCGTGAGATGGTATCTCAATGTGGTTTTGATTTGCATTTCTCTAATGACCAGTGATGATGAGCTTTTTTTTATATGTTTGTTGGCTGTATAAATATCTTCTTTTGAAAAGTGTCTGTTGATATCCTTAGCCCACTTTTTGATGGGCTGTTTGTTTTTTACTTGTAAATTTATTCAAATTCTCCATAGATTCTGGATATTAGTCCTTTGTCATATGGGTAGATTGCAAAAAAATTTTCCCATTCTGTTGGTTGCCAGTTCACTCTATTGATAGTCTCTTTTGCTGTGCAGAAGCTCTTAAGTTTAATTAGATCCTGCTTGTCTATTTTGACTTTTGTTCCCATTGCTTTTAGTGTTTTAGTCATGAAGTCCTTGTCCATGTGTATGTCCTGGATGATATTGCCTAGGTTTTCTTCTCAAGTTTTTATGGTGTTGGACCTCATGTTTAAATCTTTAATCCATCTAGAGTTAATTTTTGTATAAGGTGTAAGGAAGGGATCCAGTTTCAGCTTTCTGCATATGACCTAACAGTTTTCCAAACACCATTTATTAAATAGGGAATCCTTTCCCCATTACTTATTTTTGTCAGGTTTGTCAAAGATCAGATGGTTGCAGTTGTGTGGCATTTTTTCTGAGGTCTCTGTTCTGTTCCATTGGTCTATATCTCCGTTTTGGTACCAGTACCGTGCTATTTTGATTACAGTAGCCTTGTAATATAGTTTTAAGTCAGGTAGTATGATGCTTTCAGCTTTGTTTTTGTTTGTTTGTTTTTTTGCTTAGGTTTGTCTTGGCCATGTGGGCTCTTTTTTGGTTCCATATGAAGTTTAAGGTGCTTTTATTCTCCAATTCTGTGAAGAAAGTTATTGGTAGTTTGATGGGGATAGCATTGAATCTATAAATTACTCTAGGCAGTATGGCCATTTTCATGATATTGATTCTTCCTAACCATGGGCATGGAATGTTTGTCCATCTGTTTGTGTCCTCTCTTATTTCCTTGAGCAGTGGTTTGTAGTTCTCCTTGAAGAGGTCCTTCACATCCCTTGCTAGTTGTATTCTTAGGTATTTTATTCTCTTCTTAGCAATTGTGAATGGGCGTTCACTCATTATTTGGCTCTCTGTTTGTCTATTATTGCTGTATAGCAAGGCTTGTGATTTTTGCACATTGATACTGTATCCTGAGACTTTGCTGAAGTTGCTTATCATCTTAAGGAGATTTTGGGCTGAGATGATGGGGTTTTCTGAATATTCAATCATGTCATCTAGAAACAGGGAAAATTTGACATCCTCTCTTTCTGTTTGAGTACACTTTATTTCTTTCTCTTGCCTGATGGCCCTACCCAGAACTTCCAATACTATGTTGAATAGGAGTGGTGAGAGAGGGCAACCTTGTCTTATGCCAGTTTTCAAAGGGTATGCTTCCAGTTTTTGCCCATTCAATACGATATTGGCTGTGTGTTTGTCATAAATAGCTCTTATTATTTTGAGATACAATCCATTGATACCTAGTTTATTGAGAATTTTTAGCAAAAGGGGCTGTTGAATTTTGTCAAAAGCGTTCTCTGCATCTATTGAGATAATCATGTGATTTTTGTCTTTGGTTCTGTTTATGTGATGGATTACATTTATGGATTTGTGGATGTTGAACCAGCCTTGCATCCATGAGATGAAGCTAACTTGATCATAATGGATAAACTTTTTGATATGCTGTTGGATTAGGTTTGCCAGTATTTTAATGAATATTTTTGCATCCATGTTTATAATGGATATTAGCCTGAAATTTTCTTTTTTAGTTGTGTCTCTGCCAGGTTTTGGTATCACAGTGATGTTGGTCTCATAAAATGAGTTCAGGAGGATTCTCTCTTTTCATATTGTTTGGAATAGTTTCAGAAGGAATGGCACCACCTCTTCTTTGTACCTCTGGTAGAATTTGACTGTGAATCCATCTGGTCCTAGACTTTTTTTGGGTGGTAGGCAATTCATTGCTGCCTCAACTTCAGACCTCATTATTGGTTTATTCAGGAATTATATTTCTTCCTGGTTTAGTCTTGGGAGGGTGTAAGTGTCCAGGAATTTATCAATTTCTTTGAGGGTCACTGGGTTATTTGCACAGAGGTGTTGGTAGTAGTCTCTAATGGTAGTTAGACACACTGCTTTAAGTGTGTCCCAGAGATTCTGGTACATTGTGTCTTTGTTCTCATTGGTTTTGAAGAACATCTTTATTTCTGCTTTCATTTTGTTACTTATCCAGTAGTCATTCAGGAGCAGGTTGTTTGGTTTCCATGTAGTTGTGTGGTTTTGAGTGAGTTTCTTAATCCTGAGTTCTAATTTGATTGCACTGTGGTCTAAGAGACTGTTTGTTATGATTTCCTTTCTTTTGCATTTGTTTAGGAGTGTTTTACTTCCAATTATGTGGTCCATTTTAGAGCTGAAATGTGGTGCTGAGAAGAATGGGATGTGGTGCTAAGAAGAATGCATATTTTGTGGTTTTGGGGTGGAGAGCTCTCTAGATGTCTATTAGGTCCACTTGGTCCAGATTTGAGTTCAAGTCCTGGATATCCTTGTTAATTTTCTGTCTAGTATTGACAGTGGAGTGTTAAAGTCTCCCACTGTTATTGTGTGGGAGTCTAAGTCTCTTTGTAGGTCATTAAGAACTTGCTTTATATTTCTGGGTGCTCCTGCATTGGGTGCATATATATTTAGGATAGCTAGCTCTTCTTGTTGAATTAATCTCTTTACCATTATGTAATGCCCTTCTTTATCTCTTTTCATCTTTGTTGGTTTAAAGTCCATTTTATCAGAGACTAGGATTGCAACCTCTGCTTTTTTTTTTGCTCTCCATTTGCTTGGTAAATCTTCCTCCATCCCTTTATTTTGAGCCTATGTGTGTCTTTGCATGTGAGTTGGGTTTCCTGAATACAGCACACTGATGGGTCTTGACAAATTGGATAAATTTTTATCCAATTTGCCAGCCTGCGTCTTTTGATTGGGGCATTTAGCCCATTTACATTTAAGGTTAATATTGTTATGTGTGAATTTGATCCTGCATTTAGATCCTAGCTAGTTGTTTTGCCCATTAGTTGATGCAGTTTCTTCATAGTGTTGATGGTCTTTACATTTTGGTATGTTTTTGCAGTGGCTGGTACTAGTTGTTCCTTTCCATGTTTAGTGCTTCCTTCAGGAGCTATTGTAGGGCAGGCCTGGTGGTGATGAAATCTCTCAGCAGTTGCTTGTCCATAAAGGATTTTATTTCTCCTTCACTTATGAAGCTTAGTTTGGATGGATATGATGGAAAGACCATTACCAGTTACAACAAAACACATTTTAAGTACACACACCAGTGTCACTATAAAGCAACCATACAAGTAAGGCAGCATAATAAGCAGCTAATAATATGATGAAAGATCAATAATAACCTTGAATGTAAAAAATCTAAATGCCCCAATTAAAAGGCACAGAGTGGCAAACTGGATAAAGAAGCAATACTCAATGATATGTTGTCTTTAAAAGATCCATCTCACATTCAAATATGCTTCTTATCATTATTAAATAACATTACTTTATTAATTGTGGCTATTACTTTGAACATAATAACCAATGCAATCATTCAAAGTATTAAAAAAAAACTCTACATTAATAGAAAGGAAAACACAAAGGTATCCTTTCTATGTTAAAGTATATGACTGAAGACATAAATAATCCAGGGGAAAAAAAAAAGCAAATTCAATAAGGTATCTGGTTTTAAAATTTTAAATGTATAATTAATGGTGATAAATTCATTTTAACCAAAGTGATCATTTTTAAACTATGAAGAAATAAATTATTCTGTTTATAAGCATCATAAAACAAAAGCAACAACAGCAATAATTTTAAAATTACTGTGAAAGGAAATAAAATCTTAATAAGAAGTAGAAGGTCTAAATATTCTAAATATGCAATTTTGACCTTAATTAATCCACAACTTTAATATGATGAATTAATGAAACTTTCTGGAAAAATATAGAAATTATGGTTAATTTTGTTTTCATTTGAAACTGGTAGAGAGCAGTATTAGGGAGACTTTTTTTTTCCAGAATACATTTTTAATTTAGTTTGGCATTTGCAAGTATAAGTTGAGCTTTAATTAATTTTATAACAATCAGATATACCAAATAACAAATATATAAGCCTACTAATTCTCAAAGATAATTTTTACTGCAACACTTAAAATATATATTCCCTTCAGTTAATACACATATAAAAAGTCTTTTGTAAATGTTGTTTACCACCATGTTTACTTTAACCATGCCTTCAGTGGTAAACATATTGTGAATGGCTCAAGAGTTTTTTCCTTATTATTGGTGGTTTATACTTCTATATTAGGTATAAAATGAAGAGAATCATGAAGTTTTCTTCTATTCTTCTAATTATCATTTTAACATACTCTAAAATAACAGTTTTTATAGCCTTATACTACTCAAATATTTGCTTACTTAGTTTTTCAAACAGGAAAGATGTAAGAAAATGTTGTGAACACATCAGTGAAAATAGAGGGTTTCAAAGAGTAACTACATGTCAATGACATGGTCAGCATTAATCTGTTGGAAACTATAACTGCAACTTTAAAAATAGGGTGAGTCATAAAGGGATTGCCTGGAAAAGCAAATTATAGGATTCTTAATTTAGTAACTGATTTGCTACATTGAGTTCAGTAACAAGGTTGATAAGATGAGGCACAGTTAGCTGCTCCTACACCAGCCCACGGGTGGTAGTTGAAATGTCTATTTTAATATCCTCTTTAAAGTTCTTTTTTTTTTTTTTGAGACGGAGTTTCGCTCTTGTTACCCAGGCTGGAGTGCAATGGCGCGATCTCGGCTCACTGCAGTCTCCGCCTCCTGGGTTCAGGCAATTCTCCTGCCTCAGCCTCCTGAGTAGCTGGGATTACAGGCACGTGCCACCATGCCCAGCTAATTTTTTGTATTTTTAGTAGAGACAAAGTTTCACCATGTTGACCAGGATGGTCTCGATCTCTTGACCTCGTGATCCACCCGCCTTGGCCTCCCAAAGTGCTGGGATTACAGGCTTGAGCCACTGCGTTTGGCTACCCACCTTCTACCACATACACACAAAAAGAGAGAAGATAATTAAATCTGTGAATGGTGGAAAGAACAGTTTTGTATTTTGAGAACTTCTTTCGCATATCAGCATAAAGAAGAAAAGAAGAAGACACTGAGCCACCAAATTTTAAAAGGAGAGAAATACAGAATAGAATGTACACATTCAACTTTTTTGGACAAAAATAATGTACTTTCCTTCTTAAAACATTAGAGTTAATACTAGGTGAAGACAGATGTTTCTAAATTCATGTCTGCTGTGGTCTAACACATGGAAAGAGGGATGCTGATAGAGAAAAATGTGCTGTGTATATTACTTCTAATAACTGGAAAAAAAAGAACAGGTAACGTTGTTAATTATACTTGTGAGCTGGAACATTAAGAAGAATTTTAAGTTGATCTTTAGTGGATAAAGACAGTTAGCTAAAAAAATTTTATCCAATTAAATCAGGTGCTGCATAAGTTGCCGTAGTAACCCAGTTTAGGTTAGACCACAGCAGACATGAACTTAGAAACGTCTGTCTTCGCCTAGTATTAACGCTAATGTTTTAAGAAGGAAAGTACATTATTTTTTGCCAAAAAAAGTTGAATAATGAAATATATACTTAGCTTTCTTTTGTATGATTCTTTGAAAATGAGAATAGCTAAAGGGATTTAACAATGTCACCACTGTGAAAATTCTGGTAACATGACTGTATAAACTAGTCTCCTTTTTTGGATGACTGTATGCATGTCTGCAGCCTGGAATATTCCTATGTCTTCTTTTCATTTATCCACATCTTACTGCTCTTTAGTGTTCCATTATAGGTTTTATATATTGGAAATGTCTATTTCTTTTAATTTTATGCTGCTGCTTTTGTGTATTTTTAGAAATTAGAGTGTGTAATTACATTCACACATATGTCAAAATTTACTCAATATATGTGATATTTGATGCTTTGTGAATATGTGTATAGTGTGTCATATTTATCAAAGCGTATCACCTTTGATGAAGCAGATAGCTACATAGAAATGTTGCAGATAATCCATTCATTTACTGTAAATGAAGCATTAATCAGTAATTATTACTGATCAGTGATTGATGTTGAAATGTGAACAAATTTGTTAGTCTTTTTTGCCTATTTTAGAAATGACAGTGGAATAGTTCCTGCCCCAAGTGAGAAATCAGTAAAACTGAATTTGTTCTCTTTAAATAAAAATTGTAAGAAAACATTCACTATATCAAAATAAAGATATGCTATGCCTCAATAAAGAAAAAAGTGATTCAATTCATGTTATTTTTTAAAAGGTTAAAAGTGTGTCAGATTATGTGCCCTGATGCACTTACTTTACACTCAAGAAAAATTTTCTGGCAAGAAATTTTAATACCCCATTAGATTCCTCCTATTCTCATTTTCTTCCAATTTTCATTCCATCAGCCACCAGGGGATCTGACAGAGCAGGTGTACCAAGCAGGGGAAGTTCCTGAAAGTGAAGGAGAAATCATCTGAAGGAGAACACAGAAAGTAGAGAGGAATTCTAGAAACCCTCGTATTAATGCTTCCTTCACCACAGAATATCAAACTCTCCAAACCTTGGGTTATCATTATATTTTCAGTTATATCATAGTATATTTACAATTAAGTCTTCTTGCTCTATTTCTACATTCCAATAATATTCAAAAACACATTGAGTTTTCATATAATTATACCTATGCAATAAATCTCAACCTTTGAGACAGCTTGAGGCCTGTATTATATACATACAAAAACTATTTAATATCTCCTAAAAATATGAGATGATTATGTACATGTTCACAAAATTTTTTTAGAAGGTTAATGGATCATTAAAGTCTGTGCATGAATTACAGCCTTAAAAGTACATTTTCTTCAATAAAATATAGTGGCTACTTCTATTCAACATTTCACTCTGTGGTTTTAACTACCCAGGATCAACCACAGTCTGAAAGTTTTAAATAAAAAATTCTGGAAAGAAAAAATTCGCTGGGCATGGTGGTTTATGCCTGTAATCCTAGCACTTTGGGAAGCCATGGTGGGAGGATCACTTGAGCCCAGGAATTCAAGACAAGCTAGGCAACATAGTGTATAAAAAAATCTGTATAAAAAGAGACAAAAAAACTAGGATGTGGTGGTACATGCCTGTTGCCCCAGCTTCATGGGAGGCTGAGGTGGGAGGATCACCTGAGCCCAGGGAAGTTGAGGCTGCAAAGAGCCATGATCGTGTCACTGTACTCCCAGCCTGGGTGACAGAATGAGACCCTGTCTCAAAAATTAAATGAAATAAAATAATAAAAATTTATATGTTCTAAACACTACATTACTTGTCTCATTCACTTCATCTCATCTTGAGAAAAAGGGTGCATACAGTACAATAAGAATTTTTGAAAGAGAGACCACATTCCCATTCATTTTCATTACATTACATTGTTATAATTGTTCTGAGTCATTGTTTTTGGTCTCTTATTGTGCCTAATCTATAAATGAAGCTTTATATATAATTACATAAGCATAGAAAAAATGTAGAGGGTTTGTTACTATCCGTGGTTTCAGGCAGTCATTGGGGGTGTTAGAACATATCCCCCATGGATAAGGGGGGACTATTGTATGGTTTTCTTATGTATTTAAAACACCACAATTGTTATTTCTCATTTTATGTCAATTTTTTGTCTATTTTTGTATATTTTATGTCTATTCTGTGTCTATTTTTCTACAGAGAAAGGATGGTTGTGTGCATATTATGTATTTTGTGGCAGCTAAATTGGCAGTTATAATAAACATCAATTCTTACAAATTTCCCATTTTATATTCAATATATTTGGAATTAAAATTAATCAGAAATAAAACACACAAAATACACACATGGACTTAGAAATACAAAAATGAAAAGACATTGTCTTTGCTCTAGAGAAGCACATGATCATTTGGGGAATCGAGTGAGTCGGGTGCTAGGCAGAGGGCGATGATAGGATACAATGGAAGGTTTTTAAGTCTGGGAAATAAATCCTCCAAGTTGATAAGAAAATCAGATTGTTAAATGCAGACTGATGTAGTCCTTGTTTTTGTTTTTTTCTTCCTGTTGTTGTTGCTGCTGCTTTGTTTTGTGTTCTTGTTTGGTTTGTGTATGCGTGTGGGAGAAAGATGTTTGTCTTGTTATTTAATGGAAATTTTTGTATTTATTTTGTATTTCCATTATGTTAACAACTGGAGCTGGTACAAACAAAACAGGGCTCCCACTTCTAACCATTTTTCTCTTTTTAAACCTCAAAATTACTGAATTAAATTGGTCTTACTCTTCAGTTCATGGAAGATCACTTAAATCAATATTAGAGTTCTGCTCATTGTCAATGCAAAGATATATTTCTAACAATTCTTACAAATTTCCCATTTCATATTCAATATATTTTATATTTGAAATTTAAATTAAAAAGAAAAGAAAACCTACACACAAGGACTTAGAAATACAAAAATGTAAAGACCATTGTCTTTGCCTGAGAGAAGCACATGATCAGTTGGGGAATGGAGTGAACCGGATGCTACTTTTTTTTTTTTTAAAGAAAATTGTAGATTCATATGGATTTGTAAGAAATTATACCAGTAAACCACATATACTCTTGTGAAGTTCATTCAAAAGCAATAGATTGCAAAAGCACAGTGGGAAATCAGTCAAGATATTGACGTTGATACAGTCAAGATACAGAATAATTCCTTCACCAAAACAACCTTCATCTTGCCCTTTTAGGGCTGTATCTCCTGCCTCTCAACACCCTTCTCCCATCGTTTCTAACTCTGCAACCACTTCCCTATTCTCCATTTCTGTAATTTTGTTATTTAAAAATGTTATATAATGCAATCATACATTTCTGACTTCGGGGGATTTTTTTTTTATAGCAAAGAATAATTCTACAATGCATGCAAGTTATTGTGCATACCTACAGTTTTGTCCCTTTTCATTGGAAAGTAGTATTTCATAGAATGGATGTAGCAAGGTTTATTTGACCATTCATCAATTAAAGGACGTATGGGTTGTTTCTTGGCGTTAGCCATTATCAACAAAGCTACATTACAGGTATTTTTGTGAGTATGAATTTTCATTTATCAGGGATAAATGCCACAGAGCACGTTAGTTTTTCTCAAAAACTGCCAAATAGTTTTCTGTAGTTCCTGTATCATTTTTCCTTCTCAACATCAGTGAAGGAGTAATTCAATTTCTCCACATCCTTGGTCATATTCTCAAGTTTGGACAGATTTTAGCCATTATTCCTGCAAGTGTGTAGGTCTTGCACTTTCTCCGCTTCTCTTCTGTAACTCTAATGTTAGCTTTCTTTATCATTACCTTATGTTTCTTGAAACTCTCCCCTCCCCCAATCACTTGTCTCTCTGTTTACAGTGAGTTAATTTCACTGATCTTTCCTCAGTTTCACTGGAAAGATGTGTATCAT
Source organism: Saguinus oedipus (assembly GCA_031835075.1). Lineage (NCBI taxonomy): Eukaryota > Metazoa > Chordata > Mammalia > Primates > Cebidae > Saguinus > Saguinus oedipus. The sequence continues at coordinate 9,332,169 of CM063188.1, read as the reverse complement.
GATTACTGTATTTGTATCGTGATTATTTTAATTTTATTAAAATAAAATTTATTTGTATTGTGATTATTCCAATTTTATTATGTTCATTGTTTTTTTTAACTTCTATTTTATTCTTGATTTTTTTTTAAGATTTTTAAAAGAATTCATAATGGCTTGTTGAAGTTTTTATAATTATTATGATGACTATAAAACGTTTGTTAGACAATTCTAACATGATTAATGTAGTTTTGGGCATCCATTTTTTTCTCATTGTTGTTGGGATTTTCTTGGTTCATGGTAGGAAAAGTTATTTTTACATTTTAATTTGGACATTTTAGATATTATATTATGAGATGCAGGATCCTATTTAATCTTCTAGCAGGAGGTCCCTCTGCTGAAGTGAAGCTGAGGGCTACATGAGTGTGATCCTTTCGTTTTCTGCAGGGCCTGCCAGCACCACTCAAACAGAAGTGGGTCAGTAATTCATGCCACCTCATTGCAAGCAGGTGTGGTCAAAGATTAACAGCCTTTTGGCCCTACTGACAGTTTGCTGGCAAAAGTGGGGTACCAACTGCCAGTACCTCCTTGCTGGCTATTGGGTCCTGCTACAACCAAGGGGTGGTGAAGTAGAGGGCAGGCAAATCCTGCTGTGTTGCTCTAGGGTGGGGTAGGAAGCCCAACTCCCCACTGGGGGTCAGTGACACCAGAGGAAGGGAGGGTGCAGGGGAGTGCTAACTAGCCCTGCCTCTCAGCACCTCATTATTCTTCACTGATGCTGGTTGTAGGGTAGAGGTTCGCTTCCGTACTTGGTCTCACTGATAGCAGGGATAACAGAAGAAGAATGTCAAGTGACTCTACTTCACCCTGCCTTGTTCAGTCTTATTCCTGCCATGTGGATGGGGAGGTTTAGCCTCATAATGCACCTTCCTGACACCAAGAGTAGGGGAAACATGGAGTGTTAATAATTAGCTCTGACCTTCACCATCTTGTACAGTCTATCTGATGTTAGATGAGTATAAAGGCTCAGCTCCCACACAGCTCTGCTGATATCTGGCGTGTGTTTGTTGGGCATGAGTTAGAGACGACCAGTTATTTTGTGTATTACCAGATTAAACCTCACTGTTACTGGGTAGGAGTGGGGAATTAGGACATCACCCAGTTCTTACAGTGGGAAATGGAAGCTCAGGTGACCACTGGGTCTTATAGATACAAGCTGGCAAGAAAATTAGAGCACTGCTTGCTTCCATGATGCAGGGAGTGTGGTTGGAAGACCTGCTCCCGTCTTGGCCCGCTAGCACTGCGAACAACGGGATACTATTTTTCCATTGCTGTTGGCTGGGTATTGTCAAAAATTTTTTTTGAAAGGTTAAGCAGGGACAGGCTTTTCTTGAAGTTTTGTTTTGTTTGTTTGGTCTATGCCTGTTGGTGGATTTATGTTGGAGACTATAAAAAAGTCAGTAAGATCCAATAAGAAAAGTTGTGAGATTCCCTATATGACCACTTCTTTCCATGTTACAGAGTCTTCTTCCTATGCTTGTTATGCTGTTTTAGTTGTAAAAACGAATGATTTTTCAGGCTGGAAAAGAGGGGACCTTGGAGGAATGGGGCTACTCCATCTTGAAGGACTAGAAGTTTTCAATGTCACTATTTTATCGTTTAGTGTAGATTGCTTCAGATTTTTCCTTCATCTGATATTTCCAAATCTATTATTTTGCCTTTCATTGATGTGCACATACACCAACATGCAGATTGCGATATTTTTAACTTTTATCTTTCTAATATACTTCAAAAATATTTTTATATCCATAACTATCAAAGTACATGCTTTCATTCTACATGTTTTTGTGTGTTTCAATTCACATTAATGGTAGCATGTTATGAATCGCATTTGGCTTTTGCTTTTTTCATTAACAATTTTGGAAATCGACCAAAAAAAGACACAAATAGCTACACTAAAATTCTTTTAATTACTATCTAAAATCATACTCAGGCAAAAAATGTGCTCTACTTATGCATTTAAAAATTGATACTTAATATGTGTTTGACGTTTTGCTGAGTTGAGTAATTGTCCAACAAATAACTTTATAAATATTCTCTTGATTATTATTCTGAATGCATCTCCAGATATAGAAATGGAATTGCTGGGCCATGGGACATGTATATTTACACTTTTATTAGAAACAGTTAAATTAGTCTTCAAAGCAATGCCAATTTACACTCTGCTCATGTGCTATTGCCAGACATTTTGGCTTGGGTTTAAATGTGGAAATCTGTCCTTTTTAAATTAAAATTTTTCTGGCTTCTCGTGGGTTGAGCAACGTTTTGTCCAAAAATTCACCATTAAGTTTCGTTTGTAATGTCTTTTAATGTAATTTGTTCATTTTCCATTTATTATTACAGGATTGCAGGTTGTTTATGTAATGTGAAACATGAATATAGTGCATTTTCTCCCAGCCTGTCATTGGTTTTATTCACTTGTTTATTAAACCTACTTTAAAATTTTTTCCTTGTTATTTTTATTCTTTCTTTTAAGATTTTTACTGAAGTATAATCGATTACATACAATTTATAAAGTATCCATATCTTAAGTTCACTGGTGTATGAACTTTTGCCCATCCGTGTAACCATCACACAAATCAAGATACAGAAATCTACCAGGAGCTCAAAGGCCTCTTGAATGTTCCATCGAAACCACTCCCCCCATAAAGGTAATGACTACTCTTTTTTTGAGACGGAGTTTCGCTCGTTACCCGCGCTGGAGTGCAATGGCGCAATCTCGGCTCACCGCAAACTCCGCCTCCTGGGTTCAAGCAATTCTCCTGCCTCAGCCTCCTGAGTAGCTGAGATTACAGGCGCGCACCACCATGCCCAGCTAATTTTTGTATTTTTAGTAGAGACGGGGTTTCACCTTGTTGACCAGGATGGTCTCGATCTCTTGACCTCGTGATCCACCCGTCTCGGCCTCCCAAAGCGCTGGGATTATAGGCGTAAGCCACCGCGCCCGGCCTGACTACTCTTTTTGAACCATCATTTAATTTTACCTGTTTCTGAACGTTTTGTAAAGTGAGGTATGTAGCCTATGTTGTTTAGGGCAGTTGGTTTTTCTCTTTTTCTTTTGAGTTTCATGTATGCTTTCTCATATAGATTCAGATCATTATCTTTCCATTGTTATATAGGATTTATCATTTGCATATACTATAATTCATTATTCATATTACTAATAATTAACACATGTTTTTGTTTAAAACCTTGGCAATGTTTTTATAGCAAAACAAATTTTGCTATAAAGTTCCTTGGTGTATTTTTCTCAAGTGCAGTTACCATTTCACATTCCACTAGTGATGGATCCTGCACTTCTGCAGTACTTAGTGGCATTGCTTTGTTTTTTTCTATTGCTATGTCTAGTGGTGTCACTAAATACTTGCATTTTCTTAATGATGTCCAGTCCCTATTTACAAATTAATTTGAGATTATCTATTGGATAACCTCAAATTTAAAACCAAAATTGTTTGAATGATCTTTATTGTTCATTGTTTTCTTATATGTTCTATATGTTCTGCATTATAAACAAACCAAATATTGACCAAGGATGTAGTAGAATAATGCAAAGAATAAGATACTATTGAATAAGTTAAATTGGAAAAATATCACAAAAATTATGAGGAGAAAAATATCCCATTCTGAATAACTTCATTTATAAAGTTCAAACAAATAAATCTTAACTATGATCGTAGATGTTAGAATAGTGGTTATGGAGTGGGGTATTAACTGGGAGAGGACAAGAAAAAAACTGCCTGGTTCCGGGAAATCTTTACTCCTGTGCAGGTGAGGACTACAAGAGTACTTACTTACTTATACAAAATACGTATTCAGTCGAGATTATGGTCCATGCACTTTCCTTCTACTTACTTATGGCATACAAAAAAGTAAATATCTCTTTACTTTAAACACATGAAAAAGTTCTTATGTTAGCTTTTGGAAGACATGTTTCTTTGATATTTACATTAATCTTTCTCACTTAGTTCTAAGCTACTTTAAAAAATGATTTTGGGGTATGCTGTAGAAGGCAGGGGGTGACGGTATTCACATCTCACTTATTGTAAATGGATAAACAATTGGTTCAGAAATATTTAGGAAGAGGACCATCTTCTCTTCATTGCATCGCAATATTACTGTGTTTACATCAGATAACAGCGTATGTCTCAGGCTGTTTCTGAATTTTGTATTTTTTCTGTTGGCCCATTCATATCCTTGTGTCAATACCATACTGTTATAGCTACTGTTGCCATATACATTGTAACAAAATTTACCCAGCCTGGGATTTAATTTCTTAAAGGTTTTTGTTTCCGCATAATTTTGTTTATCTCCCATGAAGTTTTTCTTCTACTTCTGGGATTTTACTTCTCTATAGTTAGGCTTTTCTTATTTCTTATATGTTCTATTCTGTTTTTTTTTTCTTTTTCTGTCTTTATCTCTTCTCTGTATGTTTCCATCTAGATAAGTTTTTCTTGTCTATTTCATTGGCACTAATTATCTCTTTCTTACTGAATTTCTATAAATACTGGTACTTTCAATGCCAAGATTTAAATCCGAGTGGCTTTTAGAAATTCCAGAAATCTGCCAAAATTATTCATCTTTAATTTCTTAAGTATATTAACTATAATTCTGAAAATCTTATGGGGGTATGAGGGGAATCTAGTTTCTATAGATAAGTAAATAGATATTGATACTGATACAGATATAGATATGTCTATAATTTAGTCTTGCATGACATGCCTAATAATTTTTGATGGAGTCCATAAGTTTGGGTATTATAAATTGTAGAGGTTCTGGATAACATTATATTCTTCCAAAGAAGATGTGATAATTCTCTGGCAGGTTGCTAGAATTTGGACACGTTTCCTGTAGATTTCTGGTATGTTCTTTTGTAAGTTTAAGGCAGTATCCTTCTATTTTTAGATCGCAAATGTGTGTGCATTTGTGCATGTGTAAATATTCTAAATATTCTTTTATGCATTCAAGGTTTCTGAGTTTCTATTATATACTGGAAGAAATCCTAGATCGTTAAAATCATCACTCTGTCTAGCTAACGTCATATTTAGGATATCAGCATCTACATGAATGAAAGAGATTGCCTTTTAAATATATTTTCTTGCATGAATTTAGTATTTAGATAGTAACTTTCTTTCATTTCTTTTTTCTCATTTTTTTTTTTTTTTTTAAGACAAAGTCTCTTTATCCCACCTAGGCTGGAGTGGAGTAGTGGTACGATCTCAGCTCACTGCAACCTCTGCCCCCAGGGTCAAGCAATTCTCCTGCCTCAGCCTCCTGAGTAGCAAAGATTACAGGCACCTGCCACCATGCCGAGCTAATTTTTGTATTTTTGGTAGAGACAGGGTTTCACTATGTTGGCCAAGGCTGGTCTGGAACTCCTGACCTTAAGTCATCTGCCGCCTTGGCCTCCCAAAGTGTTGGGATTACAGGCATGAGCCACCACGCCAGGCAGATAGTAACTTTCTAAAGTAAATATTGTATTGATCCTTTCTTCTATTTTCTTTGTATGCCTTGAATTAAAGGCAGAATTAAAGTGTAAAATATGTGGGACAAGTTTATGTAAATATCTTGGTGGGATATTTTCACTATTGGCTCAATTTATTTTATGAGTATATTAAATTCCTACCTCTTCATATTTTTCTAGAAAACTATCCATTTCCTCTAACTTTTTCAAATCGTATGCTATGAATCTCTTGCGGGGTGAAATGTAGAAGGGAGTTATAATAGGACCTTATTATTTAAAGGATGTCCTAGAATGGAGGAACATGTGTCTGCTTAGGACAGAAAGGTGATTTTGCATTATTCAGAGACTGATATTGGAGTTCATTTATTGGGTTTTGAATTTATAATTGTAATTTACCAGTATTATTCCTAAAACACATGGCATTCTAGCACTCATGATTTATGGAGTTTGAATGTTTTGTTTCTTCCGGCTAAATAGAAATTGATATTTGATCTAAGTGTGTCTGCAGTTGCAATTAGATCTGTGTGGAAAATTACATAATTATGCAGATATAAATAAGAACATTTCAATTCGAATGAAATTATGAAGGTGGGTTTGCATGGATAAACCATTATAATTATGAGCCTTTGACATGCCATAGTCATTTTTACTGAGTTGTTGTCCCCTAAAGGCTTCCTTAGGAAACTAAGGAATGGTTATGCCGTGAACCCACAAAAAGAGGGAGATAGAAAAGTTAATAATCAAAGACATTATTTAAGAAAAATAATATTAAAGTGTTGTGGCAAATAATATTTAAATTTTTGCCTATAAAATATATACTAAATTAGAAGAAGACGAGAAAATAAAGAAAAAAATGAGGGATAAAAAAACATTGGATTTGTTGCAGAAAATCTTGGGTTCCTGTAAGCTTTGTGTTTCTTTATTCACATTTGTAAAACAACAAAGTTGAGCTAGAAGATATTTATTATTACTCTATGTTCTGAAATTCTGTGATTCTGAAATAATATTAAGTCAAAAATTAAGAACAAAATATATTTGGGTTTTCTATAGATCTTTGTAGAGCTTAGTTTGTTTTGCTTTGTTTCACCTTGTAGAGGAAAGAAATTCGTTTTAATACAGAGAATCTATGAAATAGGACATAGGGATACTCGTGGACAAAATGTAGAATACTCAAACTGCTAGGCTGCACTTGCAACAACTCCCTTATATAAAATTTAGATTCTGCTATCTCCCACAGATTTTCTCCCTGGTTACATTAAGAAAGTTTTTATTCTTCACTTTGAAGCAATTATCAATTGGAAAACAATGTAGAGAATAGCTTAAAACTACATAGCCTTTACTGTTTTCTGTGGGTTCTCAATGTCTGTTTTTCTTGCTTTCTAGTTGTAAAATGCCCTGTGTTGCATACTGGTTCGGCTGTGAATTCAGCTATGTCCACATACTGAAATCAGCAAAGCCAGACTCCACCACCCAGGTCTCTTAGCTGCTGTGATATTTAAACCAGTGCTCCTTCACTTCTTAATTTATTTCACGCTATTTGTGGTGTTTTAAGTGAGGACAAAAATTGCTTTCTAAAGTGAAGTGCTTACAGCCAATCTTGGATGTTCTAACCTCTAAGCAATTATACCCCTGTATTCCTTAAGAAGAAGTTTGGGTCTTTCAAATTCACAATCTGTAAGATAACTTAAAAATAATAATAAAATGTTTCATGGATTTCCTCTTCTACAAATAATAGACATTTTAATTTGTAAACACCTAGACTCTAAAATGCTATAAAATATTTCCATGATGATCTCTGGGGTCAAAATAGAAAAGGTAACATTTGAAACAAAAAATCCTTGATGATATTTACTTCATAGTCCCCAAAGAACATTATTTTTGAATAACAAAAATATTTATTTGTGAATAATGAGGATAAGAACTGGCTTTAACATTAAACTTAGATCTATACAAAAAGAATTAAGAGACATTTATCATACCATTAAAAATGCTATAGATGTTTATATATTTTATTAAGTACTTGAAATATTAATCAAACAGCTTCAAAACACCTTTTGACACATTTGTGGTTTCACTTGAGCCTTCTGATAAAATATATATAATACTTTCAATTAATTTCAGCAGATTAAAATATATTCACCCAGAGAGATTCAATAAATTATTCAAATCATTTACATAAAAAATGCTTCAGTGACTGGATAAATTTAAGGCAGAGGGATATCATATCATATCAGGATAAAAGTTGCGCTTATAGATTATGTTATCTTTAAGGACAATTTATTCGGTTGGTGCAAAAATCATTGTCATTTTTGTCATCACTTTCAATTACAAAACTGCAATTACTTTTGCATCACCCTAATAATATCTGGATGGCATAATGAGAAGAATTGTTCTTTCATTTAAAAAGTTGTTTTACTTAGCACAGTCTTGAAATACTTAGAAAACATTTTACTAAAATAAGAACCATACTACTGTCCATAAGGTATTAAATTGAATAAATTAGTTCATTTCTCTAGAGTTCACTACTTTCTAGAAATTAGAGGTTGTTGAATCACTGTGCTAGGTGCATGAAATACAAAGGCAAATAAAGCAAGTTCCCAGCACTCAGGGAGTTTTCAATCACAAAAGGATGACATACAAATTTATGGATTTGTAAATACAGTGTAGTAAATGCAGTCATAAAGATAGGCTGAAAGATGCTGTGCTGTATTTTACATTTCCATGCTTCAGGCTTCTTATGTGACAAAAAGGCAAATATTTTTCATAGCAATTTAGAAAAATTTACAAATGCTAACACTGGATATGACGTGTGGAAAAATATTCTTGAGATAAATGAAAAATGTTGTTATTTTAATTATTATAAACCACTAACTACCCTACATTTGCAGTAGAAAAATTCTTTAGGCAGATACTATAATTAAATAGGCTGGGCTTCATTTATGCTCATTGTACCTCATGGACCACAAACCAGACTTCTCTGATTATCACTGGCACGGGAATTGAAAAAAATGTAGTAATAGAAGTTTATATAATTTACTTGAGAATAACTCCAGGTGCCTCTCACTCTCATGGTGTCTTTTGTAGAGAAGAACTAAGTATTACTTTGAAGTGTAATTATGCTTATTGTTGTTTTTGTTGTTAAAATCATTGCTCAAATGTTGAAATGTGAATTGGAATCTGGATGTACTAACATACGAAACTGTCTATGCTTTTCTTTACTTGACTATATTTTGCTCACTTTATTGATCCAATATGTGATAAAAATATTTTGGGCATGCAAAAGTTAAATGTGAATATTTTTACTTTAAAGCATTTTGATCAAAAACTAATTAAAATGCACAAAATTACCTCAACTAAATTAGAGTGTCAAGTTTTATATGAAGGATAAATACATCATGACCCCAAGGAAAAAAAACAATTCATGTAATTCATCATATTAACAGATTGAAGAGAAAAATTAATCAACAAAATCCAACTATTTCTTATAAAATCCTCTTAGGAAACTAAAATAAATGGTAACTTCATATTGGTGAAGGGAATTTATAGAAAACCTACATCTAATATTAACAATCTAAAATGGGAACAAGCGAATACCTTTCCCACAACTGGAATAAAGGTAAAGTTGTTCCCTCTCACAGCTTCTATTTAGCATTGTATGAAAAGTACTAACTAGTTCAATAAAGAAAAGGGGAAAACGGGCGGAGTGCGGTGGCTCAAGCCTGTAATCCCAGCACTTTGGGAGGCCGAGGCGGGTGGATCACGAGGTCAAGAGATCGAGACCATCCTGGTCAACATGGTGAAACCCCGTCTCTACTAAAAATACAAAAAATTAGCTGGGCACGGTGGCGCGTGCCTGTAATCCCAGCTACTCAGGAGGCTGAGGCAGGAGAATTGCCTGAACCCAGGAGGCGGAGGTTGCCGTGAGCCGAGATCACGCCATTGCACTCCAGCCTGGGTAACAAGAGCGAAACTCCGTCTCAAAAAAAGAAAAGGGAAAACTCAAACACAAAGAAAAAAACTATCTTGACCTGCAGAAGAAATCATTAAATTTAAAAATAAAACATTTAGAAATAAATTTAGCAAGATTTTCAAGAAATGGACACTAGAAGCAGACATAGGCCTTTTAAAAACTGTAAAGGTCTGTTCCATTGATTATTCTTGTACTATAGGCCTCCTGATAATCCTAAGACTATTGTTCCAAAACAGCCTTTCAGGGAGCCCATGGTAGAGAAGTGTTTATTTCAATGAGATTTGGGGCATGCAATTTGAGAGTATATGCTACATTGATTTCCATAATGATCTTGAGTTTTTAAAAATAATTAAGCCATCTTGGACTGAAAGCATAAAATGAAAAGATGCCTTTGAAACCCTAACCTACTCACATCAAACATGTGCTACTTATAATAGAAAAGAGACAACGACTTAGAAGGTCAGACTAACAGCCATGATGCCAGAGCCCAGGGCCATTAAACAAACAAACAAACAAACAAACAAACAACAAATACTACTAAAATTGGGCCCTATTCAGGAAATAGGCATGTGTGTTTAGCTGGATTTCAGAACTGCTGTGGAACAGTGACTGCTATTTGCTGTCTACTTTCTCTCCCACACTTCTTTTGAAAGAAAGTGACTCTACTTGTTTCTGTATGCCTGTTCCCCTCATTTTAAGTTGGGTAACATCTATACTTAATTCATAGGTTTTAAATAGGGAGAACTTGAACTCAAAAGTCAGTCTGATGAACCACACTTGAGGACCAACTCAGGTTCAAATTTACACATTAACCTCATGCAGATGTAGAGAACCTGAAATTTTAGATAACATCATACACAGTGTAGTGAGACTGAGGCTTTGGCTGAGAAGTTGCATAAATTTTCCATGTTGGCAGATGTGAAGTTTCATGCAAATCCATTTTTCAAAGATGTACATCACAAATATCTTCACATACTTCTCAAAATATAACATTGTCACTACTTTGTCTTTAGTGTCACCTCATCTTGAAACAAGGCTCACCTTTATGATTGTCTTCATCAATACAAAGTAAATATATGCTATATGGTTTTAAACACCAAGTCATTAAAATTTCATGCATTCCACCTTTTTTGGAGATCTTCACTATTAGAACCCAGGCATGCTATCTTGAGAAAGCAAAAATGCCATAGGAATGGCATCTTACCGGTGTTTTGGCAGATAGCCCCGGAGAGGTTCTTGCTGAAAGCCAGCAGCTATCATCAGATATATGACATGAACAAATTTTCAGCTGATTTATTCCTCCGTTGTCAAGTCATCCTCACTTCTAATTTGCCCCAAATGATACCATATAGCAAAGGGAAAAGCTGTCGATGTCAAGTGTATTCAAACTGCAGATTCATTAGCAAAATAATTATTGTTTTTGCTTTAAGCCACTAAGTTCGTGGTAGTTTAGTAGACAACAACTGATAACCTGAGCATATGGCTAATAGCTAATAGTAGCAATTCATATCCTTAGTGAATTGAGAAAACACACTTACTTTGTTAAAAGGTGGTTCTAAAGAGTAAAATAGTGAGCCGGGCGTGGTAGCTCACGCCTGTAATCCCAGCACTTTGGGAGGTCGAGGCGGGTGGATCATGAGGTCAAGAGATCAAGACCATCCTGGTCAACATGGTGAAACCCTATCTCTACTAAAAATACAAAAAATTAGCTGGGCATGGTGGCACGTGCCTGTAATCCCAGCTACTCAGGAGGCTGAGGCAGAAGAATTGCCTGAACCCAGGAGGCGAAGGTTGCAGTGAGCCGAGATCGTGCCATTACACTCCAGCCTGGGTAACAAGAGTGAAACTCCGTCTCAAAAAAAAAAAAAAAGTAAAATAAATACTTCCGAAAAATTGTTTCTGAAATGAAATTTAAATGTTTACTGGTTGTGTAATACAACATTTCTCTGCCAAACTTAAAATCACACAAGATATTCACAAGTCCTGTGTGAGCAGATCTGTATAAAATTGATTTGTCCTGAACACAATGACATTTCAGGAACAGTCTTTTAGATGGCAATCATCAAAGTCAGTTATTTTCAATTCACTGAAAACTACTCACCAATTCATTTAAAGACCATTTAATGGGCCCTGAATTTTTTGCAGCTTAGTCCTGTAAGTACGTTATAATAAGCAGCTACTCTAATGTCAATATACATTTTTCAGCAGGAAAAACACTGAGTAGATGATAGCAAAGATGCATTCCGATATTGTAATTTGACATGCCTTTCAAAATTTTTGAGAAGTAGATATTTTAGTAAGAATAAAAATGTCTTAAATTGACTTAAGAGGAGTAGTTAGGTGGTATTATAATTACTTTTTTATTTTGCGGTTTAAGGGACTATACAAGTGCTAATTAAAGTCGTAGATGGATGGATATCAATTTTGAGTGTAAATTACCTCTAGAATAACATCATTCTAGTGAATATTATAAAATATATTTTATAAGATTAATAACTTTGTGTATGACCCACGTGATAATTATTTTAGAAATATTTATAGATTAGCAAATAAGTAATATTTATATTATTCTGTCATAGAATTTGACTAAGTAGATTAACATGAGATATATGACAATCAAATTCTAAATATATTCATGTTTCTTAAGCCCAGTAATCTCTAGATTCCATATGTAAAATGATCAAAATGTTACCTGATCTTATTTTATTTTGCCTATGCACAATTTTTTTTAGTGCATAATATCAAAGCACAAATCACAAGAACAGAATAAACCTCCATGAAGCCAAGCAGGGAAAAATTAATTTCCAAGATTTTCCAGAATAATCTTCAAAATAATCTCCAGAGCTCAAAAAGTCCTGGAGGACATTCAAGTCCATACCAACCAGAGAGAGTACTTCTTATTGAATATGTAGGGAGGGAGAAGTGTGAAAATGTGACGCAAGTCAAAAGAAGTATGAGTCAATAGAAATAGACCCAGAAATGTCAAAGATGATGGATGAGAAGATAAATGAAGAACATTTCTAAAAATAAAATTTTAATAATAGAAAAATCAACATAAAACATTAAATAACTCAATTACATTTAAACATCTTAGACAATACAGAAAAAAATGATGACTTGAAGAATTAGAAATCATATATTTCTAATATGACACAGAGAAGGAGAAATACTGAAGATAGAGGTACAGTACCACAGTAGCATATGTGACATTATCAAGCAGCAAAATATTCAAGTAATTCTTGTATTAGTACCAAAAAGAGGATGGGAAAGTATTTTTATAAATAATGGTTAAAATTTTTTCAAAATTTTCAAAACCAACATATTGAAGCTCAACAAACTCAAAAAACTTTAAAACATGTATAAAAAGCTGTAAGAAATATATAAAAAGTTAAATCAGACCAAAGCACACCTAACAGAGTTTTCAGAAGGAAAGAACCTGTGAATTTAGAATTTTACATCTAGTAAAAAACCCCCAGCAAAATGAAAGAAATTGATCATTTTTTTAAGATAAGCAAAATGTGATAATCTTTTGCCAGCAAACCTGTAGCATAAGAAGTATCAAAAATGGTTCTTCATATGAATCTACACGAAGCAAAAAAATCACCAAAATTGATCAATATGTGGGTAATATTTTAAACATTTATTTCAAAGAGAATTGACAAAGTCAAAAGTAATTATAGTGTATTAACAAAATATATGGTAGTAATAGAGCACAAGGGGCAGGAAGAAGGAAGTGAAAACAGTTGTAAGTTTTACATATTTTATGAATCAACAAGACAGAAGGCAACAAGACAGTGTCGTATATCTTCAAGAAATTTATGCTTGTATGTGTTTGTGTGTGTGCATGTGTGTGTGTGTAAATCTGTGTTTGGGAAGTTTGTTTTTCCATAAGCAATACAATTCTGCATTTCTAAATTGTAATCAAAAACAAACAGCAGTTGGATGATATTTCAAAACACTATTAAATTTTAAAATATTTTCTCTAATTTTGAACACTTTTGAAAACAGATTACTCTTCTAATAAGAGAAACTAGTACATAGGAAAGAGATGCAAAGTTTTAAAGTATGAATAGATACTGGACAAAATAGAACAAAACACAAATGCAGTAAACACTGTCTTAATGAACAACATCCACACTGATTAATCCCCTCTCAGCCAACTGTCTCATGTCTCCCTAGTGTCTACTGTGATTTCCGATGACTAACATCAAAATAAACCTTGGGGACACATGAAGCAGAGGAGTGGTCCAGAGAGTTATGAAGAATGTGGAAGAGAGTGAGCTGGATAGTGGGTCTATATAGGTCACTGTAATTGGAGAGAACTCTTATTTGCAGGCAAGGGAATCTACTCTTTTGAGCTAAAGGGATTAATTAAGACACAAAGAGTGGGTGGCCTGAAAAAAACGTTTTTTTAAGCTAAGCTTCGGGAATGATTATCAAACTCCATTACAAAATACAGCTTACAAAGAAACTGATTTTTCGTACTTAGGAAGTTGTAGATAAATAAGCCAGAACTGCACAGTGAAACAATTCACATATCCTGGGGGATTCACCAAGGAACTTAGATAATAAAAGTACGTTTGCAACAATGTTTGTATTTGTATATTTGTATATTTGCTAGAATGTCAGACTGCATTGACACTAAATATGTAGTTGTTCCACACAATGGAAGTTTATTTCTTGAGTATGCAACAGACATAGGTAGTAGTTTTGCAACAAATATTAAGGATTACTTGTACATTAGTTCTTGTATAGACCTAAGCATGTTCCTCCATAAAAAAATCACTTAGTATAAAGAAGTATTTTTTTTTTACTATGTAAAAGATCAGGATAGTCTCAGATTTGTTGGAACTCTGCATTTTCAACGTGTATGCTCTTGTTCACGTACGGCTGTTTCCATCTCAGTCCATTGAAAGAAAGAGAAATGGAGATGCATTTACTGGAGAGATTTAGAAACAGACCTGAGAGTGGCACAATGCAGTTTTGTTCATAAAGTATTGATTAGAACTCACTGATATCGCTGCACCTAAGTCCAAAGGAGATTGAGAAATATGGTTCAGATGTGCGTGCAGCAAACAATGGAAATGGATTTTGGTGGATAGCTAGAATCTCAGCCAAAATGTGAAAGAAGTGTTGTGTCTTTGGCCATTTCAAGGACAGTTCATAGTGGAAGACAGAAAAGCTGTAGCCTATAGCTTAGGAAAGCTGGGGAATGCATGCATAATTAGTTTATAACAAATGACTATAAAAGAATTTACAAATGAGCCCAAGAAGGATTAGGGCTTGAAAAGGGCATTAGTAAGCTAGAATTATGTAGCATTTAAAATGTATAGACTATTGAATACTTAACCACAATGTATATCCAGGATACTGTGGCTAGATATTATACAATAAAATATGCAAAATTTTATTAAATGTCTGTTTGAGCTAAATGATAACTTACAGATAAATGTGGTTAGGTTGTTCTTTTTTAGGTAAGGGGGACTAAGAAAAAAATATTTAGATGAATAGCTGGAGAAATGGCAGGCAGGAGCCATTGAAAGAAAATACAGAGACTCCTGGAAGAGTATGAAGTTTTTTACCCATAAAGCTCAGTTCATTTTACTTATATTAAAATGTACCTATTAAGTACTCAAAGTGTCATTGTTTAATATATTCTTTGTACTCCTAGAACACTTCACATCATCTTCTGTGATATAACACATGTTTACTTACTATGGCTTAGGTTTGGTCACAATTTTGTTTTTGTTTGTATACCAATTAAGAATAATAACACCTGCATATTCAAAATTACTGAGTACATCATATCACTGATTCAAATTTTATTCACTTCAAAAATGTCATAAACTAACTAAAGGCACAATATGGAATTCAGTACCCATACAAAGTTATTAATACATGTTTACTAAGTCAGTAAATGAATACACTATGGATAATGATTTGAAAAAATAGTCTATATTTTAGAGCTCTTAAATAAAAATAATACCAAATAACTTGTTGAAATATATTCCAACATAATGTGACCTGTCCTTCCAACAACGTGACTTGCACCTCCCATGATGTTATAATTCAACAAATCTTTATGAGGACTAGAAAAGAAATGAGAAAATCAAGTATAAGAGGCTTCACAGCTAAAGAATTTCAAGTTAAACAAGCTGGTACTAGCTTTGTTCAAAACAGATGCAATATAAACTCCAGGTTTACCATTACAGACGAGAGATACAAAGAGGAGCTGGTACCGTTCCTTCTGAAACTAATCCAAACAACTGAAAAGAAGGAACTCTTCCCTAATTAATTTTATGAAGCCAGCATTATCATGATACCAAAACCTGAAAGAGACATAACAGAAATAGAAAACTTTAGGCCCAAATCCCTGATGAATATTGATGCAAAAATCCTCAATAAAATACTGGCAAACCAAACCCAGCAGCAGCACACCAAAAAGCTTATCCAGCACCATCAAGTTGGCTTCATCCCTGGGATGCAAGGTTGGTTCAGCAAACACAAATCAATAAAAGCAATCCATCACATAACACAACCAATGACAAAAACTACATGATCATCTCAATAGATACAGAAAGGGCCTTCAATAATATTTAACATCACTACATGTTAAAAATGCTCAATAAACTAGGTATTAATGGAACATATCTACGAATAATAAGAGCTATGTATGACAAAACCACAGCCAATATCATACTGAATGGGCAAAAGCTGGAAGCATTCCCTTTGAAAACCAGCTAAAGACAAGGATGCCCTCTCTCACCACGTCTATTCAAAATAGTATTGGAAGTTCTGGCCAGAACAATCAGGCAGGAGAGAAAAAAAAAGGGTATTCAAATAGGAAGAAAGGATTCAAATGTTTATATCTCCTCAAAGTCAAGCAAGAAGATTTTTCAATTCTGAATTAAAATATCGTTGAATGATCATTAATGTTTACAGCATTATAGATGATAATAAAGGCTTCCTTGGTAAGTCACATTATTATTCATCTTTTATAAAAAGCTTATACACCACTGCCTGTTTTCATGTTGCTTTTCTCGACCTTTGACTTGCTTAGAGCAACCAAAGTCTGCCTGGAAGATACAATATGCCAATTCAGAGGAGAAAGTTTAAGAGATTTCAGTCATTTCCACTATATCTTGGTCTTTTCCCTCTTCTATGGCAGAAGTAAGATATAGAAGAGGGAAGCTCTTCCTGCAGCTCGAGACCTGCAACAGAAAAGCAACTGCCATGTATAGGTCATGGAAACAGAAAACAAAAGTTGATTTTAAGTCACAGCTTCCAGGAACACAGTGTCAGCTGTCTACACAGTACTGATGTGTCTTTCTATATAGTAATTGAGTGTCTGTTCTTGTCCCACAACCAAAATCTGAATTTGGTATTGCTCTGTGTGTTTCAGTTAGGACACATACTGAAAAACTCAGTTATTTTTAATTTTTCATTAGTTTTAGGGTAACAGCAATAGTAAAAGTATTGAGAATTGTTGATGTCTATATATAATTGCTTGCTGTCAAGTAGACTTTTCTCAACAAGTGCAAGCTTTAAAGAAGTAATCTTTGTAGATCTGTTCACGCCTTTTTATTAAACTGCAGTTGACTTCTTGGCAGTTTTCTGTTACAGAGAAAAAACTCTCCTAATAGGAAATAACTCAGTAAGCCAGGAGTGGGTTATTTGCTCTATCCATATTTAAATTTGATGTTAGTTTCCTCATATAAAACTGTGTTTTATCTGGAAGCATTCTTTATTGTCTAGATTTTGGAAAAGTACAAGCCATAGCATTCTGTCATAATTCCTATAAGACATTCCATCTTCTTGTTCATATCAAGGTATAGTTGGTTAAATTGAGACCCCTTTCCCTTAAATTCATTGAAGTCTTAACGCTTATGTCTCAGAAAATAAACTTATATGGAAATAAGATCATTGCAGGTGTAATTTAAGTTAAGATGAGGTCATACCAAAGTAAGGTAGGCTTCTAATACAATATGACTGGTTACTTTATAAAAAGGAGAAATTTGAACACAGATAAGTACACTGGGAAAATGCCATGTGAAGATTGGGATTATGCTGCCAAGAACCATGGAATGACCAGAAGCCCTGAGAGAGTCCCGGAGCAGAGCCTTTCCTGGCCCCTGTAGTGGATATAAGGCTCTGCTGGCACACTGATCTCAGACTTCCAGCCTCTGGATCTGTGAGAAAATAAATTTCTGTTTCTTGAGCTTCTCACTTTGTGATATTTTGTTACAACAGCTTCAGGAAACTAATACTCATGAACTCTAGAGCTTGTACCACTCAAAAGAGGTATATTTACCTTCTGTACATAAGAGATTTTTTGTGAGATTTCAAATCACTGCAAGGGTTGCTTTTTTTTTTTTTTTTTTTTTTTTTTTTACAGTATAGCAAATTTCTACAAATTCAATGGTCTAAACATGTCTTATTCTGATATTTGATGATTGTTTTCTGGGTGATAAAATGTCAGTCATACTCAATATATTCAATGGCCACCTGTAGATAGCATGCCTTCCATGAGTTACTTTTCCTTAAATAATGTCATTTCTCTTATTTTTTTTCCCAAAAGTACTTATTTCTAATGTGGAAAGCATGCAGCACAGCCAATGAAATTTTCACAGTTGTATCTTTTTTCCCTCAGTGACTGCATTTTAATTTTAACCTTTTGCAAAGCCTTAATGTAAATCTCATCTTCTATGACAGTGCAAGGTGTTCAGAATTTTTTTTAAAAACCCTAGATTTCAAATAAAAAGATTCCTGAACACTCTCATAATATTTACCAAAGGAAAAAGGAAAATGTAGGAATTCTGACATTTTAATTGCAATTATTAAATTCTGAAAGCTTACATATATGTATGCATTGTGGAAAGAAACATACCCCATAGTCAATAATCAGCACCTGAAGTATTCATATTTGGTTTTTAGTTCTGTGTTGCTCAATTATATGTTTCTCTGAATTGTGTCAGAAGGCAATGAGCATGTCAAAGATGTTAATAGAGCATTTTATGGTTTAATGACTTGTAAATACAAGTTGAGGCAAAGAAAGTCTTATTTTCTCTAAAATAACATTTTCCATAAGTTCTTTCCACCGAAGATGCTAACTCTACATTTAAGCCTAGTCTCAAAGAAAATAAGTAAGATACTGCCTAATAGGGCCAAGAGACTGGTGACAGAATCTCAGGTGAATCCCTGGGGTGGCTGTGTTAGGCAAGGTAAAGAACAAATATGCAGTCAGCATCTGCTGCCATGGTAATGCCAAGCCTGAGTTCCTTCTTAAAGTTGAAGAAACTTTGCTGGTTCCATCAAATACAAGTCTGAGTATGTATACTTTTCTTAATTAATACCTTATGCAAGTGTTCTGGCATAAAAATAACTCTTGATTCTGTCTCACAAGCATACCACTGAAGCAAGGATGTGATCCGACACCCAAAACTGGATGCTTTCCTTAACTGCTAGCCAGTCCTGCAGTCAATTTCAATTTCAAATAGGATTAAAAGCTTCTTTGTCAGGATGAAAATCAATTCTTACTTTCATTCAAAATGTAGACTCTCCTCCTCCTCTTCCCCTTGCTTAAGGGTGTAGTTAGTGGCTGCTGGACTTTAGAGAAAGAGTTCATGGCTTCCTCACTTTGCTTCTTCACCTTAAACTTCTCCAATCCACCCCCAGCCTGCTACACAATTTCTGATCCTTTTTGAGTCTGGTGAAGCTTGGGAGTGGGGAATCAAGAATGTTAAAAGAGAGGGGAGGGACAGCGGGGGTTGGGGAGTTGGGGAGAGACAGCATGCGGAGAAATGCCAGATATAGGTGAAGGGGAGGAAGGCAGCAAATCACACTGCCACATGTGTACCCATGCAACTATCTTGCATGTTCTTCACATGTACCCCAAAACCTAAAATGCAATAAAAATAAAAATAAATAAATTAATTAAAGAAAATTTTTTTTTAAAGTTAGAATAAGACATGTCTCACCTGCACTAGTGTTTTCCTAAAGAGCCAAGCCCACTTTCTTAGGCAGCGCTTTTTAGCTCTCTGGTGAATCCTATCCCTGGCGATCTCTTTCCTGCATTGACTCAACTGAATGCATTTCAACCCAGAACGTTCATATGGAACATCTCATATAATCACTATGAACATCACATTTTTCTCTGGTATTTCTGTTGATGGATTCTTTCTGCCTCTCTTGGAGAGCTTAAAAACCAAGGCCCAGTATGACCCCACACTGTTTTACTCCCTCGCACATCCCATACTTATGTGACAAAAGCAAATTTCCTTGCCTTCATAAATTGAGTCTGGAGATGACTCTCCACGCAGCCACTTCTGCCTTTCTGCCATGAGCTACTTCAGCTTTATCAGGGTGGGTCTGTCACTGCTCCTGTCTCTGTCATAGCACACGCCTTTGAAGGTCTTGCACCCAGCTCTTGCTGGCCTGAAATGAAGGAGGTAATACTCTCACCATTCCTTCTTGTGGGCAGACTTAGTCTGGCAAACACTTTCCAAAGAAATTTCTTCCAAATGCCCTCCCTCTCTTTCCACTCTTACCTGTAAATTTAAATCCTTTATCATGCTGTGGAGTCCAAGCCTCATGGAACCAATTCTTAAAATACTCCTTTGTGATTTCTGCATACAGCAAACTCCCTCACACTCAAGTTGGGAATGAACAGCTGTCATATTGACACTTCAGTTGAAACCGATTCAGGAATAGTCCGGCCTTAAAACCGTTTTATTTGAAAAGGAAATGATGAGGGCTTTCATTTCCAAGCTAAAATATTATCAGCATTTTTAATTTGAATTTTGATAAACCAATTTTAGTTAGAAAAGGTTCATCAGCATCATAATGAGAAAACCTAGAAAATGTTTCCAAAATAATTCATCTAGCAGCTACCAAATCAATGTTTTAAAAAACACTTGAGTATAGAACAATTATTTTTGTCTATCCATATGCAACATAAAAGTTCACCAAAACTACCAAGTTTTACATGAGCATAGTATTTCATACTGAAAACATATGTGACTTGCAAGAGCCTTATGGTATTGGGCCTCTCTCTTTTCATCTTCCAGCAAATGCAGGGGACAAGAAAACAGATGGAGCGCAATCATGATACTTACATGATTTCCAAATAGAGTATTTTCCAATGAAAAGATCTGACAACATTATTTGCACTCAAAATACACATTTTTTTTTTCTCCCAAGATGTGGAAATAAGAATAAGAAATAAAGTCTAAGGAAATGACCACAAAAAGAGTGATATACTTAGAATTTCATGTATGTGCATCATAATTTCACTATATATTATAATTAAAACAATAGTCACAGCCATGCGTGGTGGCTCATGCTCATAATCCCAGCACTTTGGGAGGCTGAGGTGAGTGGATCACATGAGTTCAGGAGTTTGAAACCAGCCTGGCCAACATAGCAAAAACGTGTCTCTACTAAAAATACAAAAATTAACCAGAGGTGGTGGTGGGTGCCTGTAATCCCAGCTACTCGGGAGGCTGAGGCAGAAGAATCACTTGAACCCGGGAGCTGGAAGTTGCCAAGATTATGCTACTGCACTCAAGCCTGGGAGACAGAGTGAGACTACATCTCAAAATAATAATAATAATAATAATAATTTCTTAATAGAAAGGTAGAAAAAATTGAGAAAAGAAAATTATCACCACTAATTTACCTAACAATAAACTGTAATTTTAATATATCTTTTTTTCCCACATCTTCTTAAGGTATTTCAAAAGCTGAAAGCATCCCACTTGACCATGATTCACTGAATCTCTTCATTAAAAATCATTAATTAAGGTCAGGCGTGGAGGCTCACACCTGTAATCCCAGCACTTTGGGAGGCTGAGACAAGCAGATCACCTGAGGTCAGGAGTTTGAGACCAGCCTGGCCAACATGGTGAAACACCATCTCTATTAAAAATACAAAAAATTAGCTGTGTATGGTGGCATGCACCTGTAATCCCAGCTACTCCAGAGGCTGAGGCAGGAGAATTGCTTGAATCCAGGAGGGGGAGGTTGCCGTGAGCGGAGATTGCGCCACTGCACTCCAGCCTGGGTAACAAGAGCGAAACTCCGTCTCAAAAACAAAACAAAACAATTACAAAACCTCCTTTAGTTCTTTGCATTCTTCCTAAATGTCATTTGCAAAGGCTGCACATTAACCATCACACTACTGGCCACTATTTATTTAGCTATTTCTTAATTTCATCTATTTCCACATTTCACCTATTTAAAATTTTTGCACTCATAAGCACTGCTAAATTATGTCGCTGGGCAACAGACAAAATGGACTCCCCATGGCTAAGTGAGAAGCTCAAATTTAAAACAGAACCAGGCAGCCACAACTGGATGAGGGAGTAGCCACCTACTCTGCATTTTCAGAAAGATGGAAAAGTGTCATAGGATCTCCCTTTCTGCAATCAGGTCAAACCAGTCCTGATTGGGTACCATGATAAACTGTGGCAGGAATCTTCACCTTCCTGAGCAGTCCTTTAAAAAAGCATGAGAGAGAGACGCTGGGTTTTGGGCTTGGAAACCACCCAATCAGTGCTCAATCATGTTTTAATCCTTAATTTGCATAAATAGACCTGTTTGACACCTAGGAGAGGACTTTTCCTTTCTAACCAGACCTTTTCTTTGTTTTTCAGAGAGCAAACCTTCAGTTGTACTGGAGGCTATGCTTCCCCAGTCTGCAGATTGTTTTGTTGTTGTTGTTGTTTTGTTTTAGTTTTTGTTTTTTGAAAGGGAGTCTCATTCTATCACCCAGGCTGGAGTGCAGTAGTGAGATCTTGGCTCACTGCAACCTATGCCTATCCTCAGTTCTAACAATTCTCCTGCCTCAGCCTCTGGAGTAGCTGGAATACAGGTGCATGCCACCATACCTGGCTAATGTTTTGTATTTTTAGTAGAGACTGGGTTTCACTATGTTGGCCAGGATGGTCTCGATCTCCTGACCTCTTGATCCACCCGCCTTGGCCTCCCAAAGTGCTGGGATTATAGGTGTGAGCCAATTGTTTTTTATGGAAAATAAATATTTCCTTTTGTCTTCTGTAGATTTTCTGGTGTTCTGTTAACAATACCATTACTCTGGGCATTTAAGTTTGGGATTATTTTGTTAAAGTTTCAGGTTGACTCACTTTATTTGAAAGTCCAACTCAGTAATTTACTTCAGTGTTTAGTTAGCCAGTATTTTTTAATGCTCTAGTAATTATATCTTATGCAAATATTATAGAAAGCAATTTCCTTTATGATCAATAGTTTATTGTGTTCACTTCAGAAAATCTTGCCTATTCCAAAGTAACAAAGAAACTTGCCATGTGGTCTCGTACAAGCTTTGTCATTTTGTCTATTAAAATTATGTCTATTGAACATCTTGAATTAATTTCTTTCTGCATATGAAGTAGGGGTCAAGGTACTTTTTCTTTTTTCTCTTCTTGTGGAGCTCTAGATAATCTAGGATTATTGGTTGGGAGAAAATAAACAGATCCTAGTGTATGTATCTACCATCCCAACACAGATTACTGAAAAATATTAGAATATATTTACAATTATTTAAAAATCTGTCAAAAACAACATTGGTTCACAATGAAGCCATAAACATATCTGATGTTTGAGAAATTCCTGGAGGTACTAAAGGAGTTGGAATAAAACCAACAGAGAAACAAAGATATAGCAAATCTCAGGCACAAACATATACAAGATAAGACTGTAGAGAGAGAGGAGGCAGAGCAACTAAAGGCCAGTGGAAGTGTGAGCAATGAAAATCTCCAACAATTATGCTGCAGGGTATCTAGGCTGCTCTGCCGCTCTCTGCATGCTGTCTCCCCAAGGACTGCAAATTTGGACAATTCAGACCTGAGTCAGGTCAGTTTCTGGCAATTGTAAACTTTAGAAAGAGAGAAAAATCGTGCTCAGAATATATTGGAAACATATGGCACCCTTCGCACAGTATCTTAAGATGGTAACAGGATATAGCTACTAGATAAAGCATCAGTAATGCTCAAACAAGACATTACATGCACAAAGATAATCATACAAAGTTCTTTGTACAAAACATAAAAATATCTAGGAAAACAATAAAGCAAAAGAAAACTTTACAATTAATTACCATACACATCGAGGGGAATGTTGTATCATTTCATATATGATAAATTTGCATAACAAAGATTTCTGTGTTATGAAACAGAACCAATTTGAGATCTTGGAAGCTCAAAGTCTATTTATAATAAAACAAAACAAATAAAAATTCAGTAAACAGTAATGGAAATATGCGTGAAAAATGAACGAATAATCAGAAAGACGGAATCAAGGGATTAGTGCCAAAGAAATAGGAGAGAGAAAGTAGGAGTTGAAAGTGGAGACACATAAAATAGAGCTGAAGAGTCAAATGTCTTCTACTAGGAATTCTAGAATTTGAGAAGAGATTGGAGTTAACAAATAAGGGAAAGGAGGGGAAAGGAGAGGAGGGGAAGGGAGGGGAGGGGAGGGGAGGGGAGGGGAAGGAGGGGAGGGGAGGGGGAGGAGAGGGGAGGGGGAGGAGAGGGGAGGGGGAGGAGAGGGGAGGAAGAAATAAGGCATTTCTAAGAGCAGATTTGATGAGTCTTCAGACTATGATGGACCTATATAATTACTGATAACAAATGAAAATTGTTATAATTGCTGATAATAAATGAAAAAAGAAAACAATACTAATACCTAGCTACTTCATCCTGGAGTAATTCATTCTGAATCCCAAGGTTAAAAGAAAATCCCAAACACTTTAAATTTTACCTTACAAGAAAAAAGAATAAATTTTTGTCATATTTCTCATCAGTGCTGAAAGAAGAAAAATTATTTTTTTTTAATTTCTAAAGGAAGATCTTATAGTCCATTACACACTGCTAAAGTGGAAAAATGTTGAATAGGTATTGACTCTCTAAGCAAATTTACAACCTTTAAATACTTTCTTATAAAAAAAATGTTAGAATATAGTCTACACACATGCATATACACATAGGCACCTATGTACATACATACATGTATCCAGGCACACAAAAGAAGATGCATTTCCAACACTGAGAAGCAAAGAAAAAATGGTATCGTTAGTGCAGGAGATGCTTAAAATCTATTGTAGAATATGTGATACTTATTTTTGATGGACAAAGGAATAAAGAAATCTCTTATTGCTCTTCAGCACTTACTAATGTGAATACAAAAATTCAAGAGTCTCAAATGCAGCCTTTACAAAAGACATCTTCTACAGAACATTCTGGAAAGACCAAGACCAAATCTTAAGAAGCACAGACCAAAATCGTTAAAATATCAGGTAAAGAGAATATTATTTGGTCTTAGAATAGGAAACGGCTTATTAGGCTTAGAAGAAAAAAATCATAAAATAGTGTGTTGATATATTTGAAATTATAACTGTTTTACAAAAAATCATAATCAAATTTAAAGACTACTTAGTAATTATATGGTGAATACAACACATATCAGTGAAAGGGATAGCATCCAGAGTATTTTTTAAATTTTGTGTTATTTTAAAAAGATAAAGAACTTAGCTTTTAAAAAGAGGGCCAGGGTAGAAACTAAAACCAACATATTACAACTGGATCGGAATTAATAAACACAGTAGCTTTCTCTTGGCATTCATCAAGGATCAAAAACAAACAAAATCAAGGTCAAATTCATCCTACATATCAAAATACTCAGTTTCCTGGTTTCATAACAGCACTGCTGTTCGAACTCTGTGTCTGGTAAACCCTGCACCTTTCTCATGTAACTAATAGGCACATCTTATGGCTGATATTGAGTAACTGTCATGCATCTCATGAACCAACCCTGTCATGCATCTCATTTAACTGTAAAGTTTTTGAGCCCACATTATTCTTGCCTACATTCCACAAATTGTTACTAAGCAGTTTGTTTTATTTCATATGTGTGTTTATTTATGTGAAGCAGGTTCACTGTCCTCAATGAGTTATGTGAAGCCAATTTATTACTTACAGATAGGCAGCAGAAACCTAGGATTTATTCTGTTCGGGTAACCTAAGACTCAGGAGAGCTGCATATACCCACTGGCACCACAGCCGCTGGACTCCGGAAAGCAGCCCCACTGGGTTTACATTCTAGGGTCCCAGGATGAACTTAGCTAAAATGCTGAACCACATCCTTTTTTAGGGGGCGTTGTTGAGATAGAGCCCAGGCTGTTCCAGCCAGTCTCCCCATTTCAGAATACTGCATTCCCAGCACATTCTACAGCTATTTTTGAGAACTACAAGTAAAAAAGGAGGGTTAATGGAGTCCTTCCAAAACCACCCAGAGAACTGTCCTGCACTTTAATACCTCAGTAAAAGTTTATTTTAACATTTTGATTTCCAATGTGAATAAATGACAAAAAATTATGGAAAAACCAAGACCAAATCTTAATAAGCACAGACCAAAATCATTAAAATATTATGTAAAGAGAATATTATTTGGTCTTAGAATAGGAAAAGGTTTATCAGGCTTAGGAGAAAAAAAATCATAAAATAGTGTGTTGATGTATTTGAAATTATAACTTTTTTACAAAAATGTCATAATCAAATTTAAAGACTACTTAGTAATTACATGGTGAATATAACACATTTCAGTGGAAGAAATAGCATTCTAAATATTTTTTAAATTTTTTATTACTTAAAAAAGATAACCTAGTTTTTAAAAAGGGGGCCGGAGTAGAAACTAAAAACAACATATTAAAACTGGAATAAAACGAATAAACATAAAGATGTCCTCAAACACGCAATAAGGAAATTCAAATTTAAACAAATAATTGTAATTTATTCCTCAGTTTGAGCAAAGCTGAAAGCTCTGATGACACCAAAGTGATATGAATTTCATGTGAATGTTGCTTCTTTTTCTTGTCCACATACACACAAAAATATGATTACATCAGAACTGGTAGTTCATAATTCCTTCGTCATCATTTTAACTGCCTTATTTACATTTAGGTTAGATTTTTTAAAAATATGGGCCAGTCCTTATTTCCTCAGGTATTTTCGGCTCTTTAAACTTAAAAATCACCAAAAACATAAAATTCTTGACTACAGAGTATCATCTTTCTGTACTAAATACATTGCATTATAATTCAAAACATTTTACAAAAGTTTCACAACTCCCTGTTTATCATTCCACAAATGAGAAATATATAGGTATTTGAAGACATGTCTTGATTCATTCATTTATTCAAATTTGATACATCCAGGGATAAAGTATATGCCCCTTTCCAATTTTAGTCCATCTTTTTCCTGTCTCATTAAAATGTTCAAAAAAGCACTGTATTGTATACCTGCTGTCATCATCAATTTACTTCTTTATCTTTCTTTTTTTTAAATTTTTTAAATTTTTATTGCATTATAGGTTTTGGGGTAGAAGTGCAGAAACTTCTTTATCTTTCATAATCTTTATATAACTACATCCTGAGCTTACCAGATTCTTCATAGGAAAATATCTGCAGGCACACCTTGGAGATTGTATTAGTCTGTTTTCATGCTGCTGATAAAGACATGTCCGAGACTGTGTGATTTATAAAGAAAAAGAGGTTTCATGGACTCACAATTCCACCTGGCTGGGGAGGCCTCACAATTATGGTGGAAGGCAGAAGGCACCTTTAACATGGCAACAGACAAGAGAGAAAGTTAGAGTCAAGCAAAAAGGGAAGCCCCTTATAAAACCATCAGATCTCGTGAGACTTATTCACTACCATGAGAAAAGTATGGGGGAAACTGCCGCCATGATTCACTTCTCTCTCACTGGATCCCTCCCACAACATGTGGGAATTATGGGAGCTACAATTCAAGATGAGATTTGGGAGGGATCACAGCCAAACCATATCAGAGATATTGTGGGTTCTGTTCCAGACCTCCCCAAAGAAGTAAGAATCACAATAAAGTGAGTCCTACGAAATTTTTTGGGTTTCCCAGTGGGTATAAAAGTTATATTTACACTACCTGGTAGTCAGTCTGTTAAGTGTGCAATAGCATTATGTCTAAAAAAATGTAAATACTTAAAAAATACTTTATTGCTGAAAAATACTAACAATATGAGCCTTCAGTGACTTCTACTCGTTTGGTTGGTGGGGAGAGTCTGCCTCTGCGTTAATGGCTAACGATTAATCAGGGTGGGTGGTTGCTGAAGGCTGGGTGGCTGTGACAAAATCCTAAAATAAGACAACAATGAAATTTACAGCATTCACTCTGCTTTTAATGAGAGGTTTCTCTGTAATGTGCAATGGTGTTTGATAGCATTTTACCCACAGTAGATCTTCTTTTAAAATTGGAGTCCATCTTGACTCCAGATCCTCTCATGGCTTTATCAATGGAGTTTCTGTAATATTATAAATCTTTTGTTGTCATTTTAACCATGTTCATGACATTTTCACCAAGACTAGGTTCTGTCTCAAGAAACCACTTGCTTTGTTTCATCTATAAGAAGAAACTTTTCATTCAATAAATTTTATCATGAGACTACAGAAATTCAGTCACATTTTAGGCTCTACTTCTAACTCTAGCTCTCTTGCTAGTTTTACCCATCTGCCATTATTTCTTCCACTAAAGTCACTTGCCCTCAAAGTCATCCATGAGCGTTGGTATAAACTTCTAAACTTCTCCTAATGTTCATATTTTGACCTCCTCCCATAAATCATAAATGCTCTATGTGGCATCTAGAATGTTAACTCTTTTCCAGAAGGTTTGCAATTTACTTTGCACAGACCCATTAGAGGAATCACAGTTATGGCAGCTATAGCCTGAAAAAAATGTATTTCATTAATAATAATACTTGAAAATTAAAATGACTCTTTGGTACATGGGCCACAGAATGGATGTTATGTTATCAGGCATGAAAAGAACATTCATCTTCTTATACATCTCCATCAAAGCTCTTGGGTGACCACGTGCAGAGTAAATGAACTGTAATATTTTGAAAGGAATCTTTTTCCTGAGCAGTAGATCTCAGCAGTGGGCTTAAAATATTCAGTAAGCCATGCTGTAAAGAGACATGCTGTCATCCAGGCTTTATTGTTCTGCTTACAGAACACAGGCCGAGTGGATTTAGCATAGCTCTGAAGGGCCTTAGGCTTTTCAAAATAGTGAGCATTGGCTTTAACTTAAAGTCACCAGCTGTATCACCTCTACCAATAGAGTCAGGTTGTCCTTCGAAGCTTTGGAGACAGACCTTGATTTCTACTTAGTTTTGAAAGTCCTAGACTGCATCTTCTACATTTAGAAAATACAGACTTTCTACATTGAAAAGTTGTTGATTAGTGTAGCCACTTTCATTAATTCTCTAAGCCAGATCTTCTGGATCATTTGCTGCAGCTTCTCTATCAGCACTTGCTGCTTCACTTCTCATTTCTATGGTACAGAGACAGATTATTTTCCTTAAAGCTCATGAACCAACCTCTACTAGCTCCAAACTCTTCTCCTGAAGCTTTCTTACCTCTCAGCCTTCACAGAATTGAAGAGAGTTAGAACCTTGCTCTCAACAAGCTTTAGTTTAAAGGATTGAGGTGGCTGCTTTGATCTACTATCCAGACAACTCCAATTTTCTCCACATCCATTATAATTCTGTTTTTCTTTCTTATCATTCATATGTTAACTGTAATAGCAATTTTAATTTCTTTCAAGAACTTCTCCTTTATATTCACAACATGGCTAATTGTTTGGCAAGAGAGCCCTGGCTATTGGCCTGTCTTGGCTTTCAAATATGCCTTCTTCACTGAGCTTCATAATTTGCAGCTTTTGACTTCAAATGAGAGATGTGTGACACATCCTTTCACTTGAACAGTAAGAGGTCATTCAAGGGTTATTAGTTAGCCTAATTTTAAAATTATGTCTTGGGGAATAGGGAATCCTGAGGAGAGGGAAGAGACAGGATAATGGTTGTTTGGTGGAGTAGTCAGAATACAAACAACATTCATGGATTACGTTCCCTGTTTTATATGAGTGTGGTCCATGGCATCCCCAAAGCAATTACAAGAATAACATCAGAAATCACAAATCATGGATCACCATAACAGATATGACAATAATTAAAAAGTTTGAAATATTATGGGAATTATACATGAGACAGAGACATGGAGTGAGCACACACTGCTAGAAAAACGGCATGGATGGACTTGCTGCTGCAGAGTTGCCTCAAACCTTCAATTTGCAAAACATGCAATATTCGTGATGCACAATAAACTGAATCAGAACAAAATGAAATAACAATAAAATGTATCAATTTTCTATTGTCACCATAATAATTTATAGGTTGAGGCCAGGCGTGGTGGCTCATGCCTGTAATCCCAGTGCCTTTGGGAGGCTGAGGTGGGAGGATCACTGGAGGCCAAAAGTTCAAGATCAGCTTGGGCAACTCATCTCTCATCAAAAGGAAATTTGAAATAGCAGGGTACACCCTGAAAGAGCCTTTATTGTAAAATAAAGAGGAAAGCTGAAGGCACTCCCTCAAGGAAGACCAATATTTAAGGACACTAAAGGAAAAGATAGAAAAAATGATACTGAATGACTAGGAAAAAGTGGTAGGATGAAAACCAAGACCTGAAATTAACATAGTTGTTGAGTTGACATAAGAGTGCACTCTAGGTGGAGGACCAGCATGTGGAATTTGATACAGAAAGAATGAGATGTGTACAGTGCCACATACCAAAGGCAGTGGGTGTTTCTAGGATATTAAGATTCCCTCTCAGATTTGCTTTTTTACTTCAAATTGTTCATGCTCCATTTCTACCAGATGTGGTTCCAAATTCTCAGCCTCTATGCATTATTCTCTTTTTCTGGCATTAAACCTACCTCATATGGGTTTGCTTTGCCACGCAGCCACATTCTTCTCTTACCTACACACAGAGAGAGACAATACAATACTCAACAATTATAAAAGCGTTGAAAAAACAAATTCAAATATCAAAATGATCTCTCCTCAACAGTATTCTCTCCAGTTACTATTCTCTCTTTTCAATAACCATGTTTATTTATTGAATCGTTTTCCTTTATTTATCCCCCATATTATTCATATATGTATTATATTTAAAAAATAGTAATATTTTCATGTTGAGACTAGAAATTCTAAACTAGGAATTTTTCCTACAGCATTGAAGAGTAGGGTGATGATTTACAGAAAGCTTTTCCTTTTATACTTTTCAACAAAATGATACTGTTAACTAGTCACATCATTTTACATAATTATCTATAAAAGATTTAGTTCCTATCTCAAAGATCTTAAGTCCAAAATTGCAATGAATATTCAGTTGTCAGATTATTTTATCATTAGGTTTCTTCACTAATACAGTAAATCAAGTATTGAGCATAAAGGTAATTTAAAAGCGTTTCTTCTTTTAGTGTGAATAGGACATTTCTGCCATGTATGTGCTAAGGTCTACCTTGTTTTATATATGAAAATTTGTAAAATTTCCTATGAAATGATATGAACTTATGGCATGTCATGCTGTGGAAATATTGGCTTCCAACAATTTCATTTTCTCCTTGAGAACAGAATAATGGATCTTCACACAACAATAATGAGGAGTTCTACTAACGGGTTTCTGCCAAGGCTTGCTTTATTTCAAAATTCTTCTTGATTATGCAGAGTTCTTCACAGGATGAGCCATCTGGCAGTTTTTCTGAATTTCTCACTGGGATGATGGCAGAAATTGAGAGCAAAGCCAATTCTCAGAGAACACAAAAGAAGAAAGTCTAGATTGCTGTGGCAGATTTTTACATCAATGCCAAGAATCTCTGCACAAATGCCAGGTAGGATATTACCACTGAAATCTGATTTAACTGTCCAGGGACATCTGATTCTGCATTTATTTATTATGCTTTTGCTAATAGAAATTTGCAAATTACCATCCCCTGCAAAAGTTTTTAAAAACGACAACTTCACTATATAGATTTGCAAAAACAAAATATTGATATTAACACATTTATATTTAAACTTACACTAAGGTCTTTTTTGGAAATCAAAATCTAGGATGACTAATTTTACCAACATAACATGGATTTAAATAAGAATAACACCAGGTAAATATAATGAATAGATACAATATGATAACCTGTTACTTCATTTTCAGGTGAATTTCTGAAAAAAAAAAAAAAAAAAAAAGACAAAAAAAACATAGCTTTTTCAAACATTCAAAATACAGCTTATATTTCATCCAGATTCCATAAGCTTTTGATAATAAATAGATATAATCCATTTTTGTCTCCAATTAAAATGTTGAAGTAAGTTGTAGTAGCTATATTTTGCTTTTTTTTTCTAATTCATGTCTAGGAATTTTATTCACTCCTCATTCAGCATACATTTATTGATGCTGACTGTGTTTCAGGTATTGGGAGTTTCAAAGAGTAATAAAACATAATTCTGACTGCAAAGTTTCAGAAACCAGCATGGAAGACAAATAAATGAATAAACTGAACGTAAATATTAGATCTCTACTATCTTTAGAGAAAAAATATATTTAAACATGTAATCTTCATTTCATTGTCAATATCCTTAGTTTCATAGCTGTTGAATTTCTTGAAGATACACATTCTACTAGACCTGAGGGTCTTTGAGACTAGCTATTCTATTATAGGTTAATGCTCAATTCATAATGTTACAGTAAATATTGATGAATGAAAATAGCTTTGGAGGACAAATCTGCTTCTCTTATTAATTTTTGTAGAATTATATATTTCCATTTTATGGTAGCTTAAGAGTAATCTCTCTGAAATTCAATATCTAGTTTGCATATTACTGCTATAGGCCTTCATGATTTACACCTCAGCCAGCAGCAGTGGGAAGGAGGTTGGAGGAGGGTTTCCTCTTGTAATCACAAGATGGCTATAGCACCTCCAGGAATATTAACCTATGACACATTCAGAAAAAAGGGACCATTTGTTACATTGCATCACTTTAAGAATAAGTAAACTTTTTCTAGACTCCTCATTGGACATATTGTTGGGTCTCCTTGATCTGGATTTCATCACATCCAACTCCCTAAACCAATCACGGCATTTGTCTCAGTAACCTAGATTCCTAGATCCATAAGCTTGAGATTTAATCATTTTGGAGGCATCACAACTACCTGACTATAAAATATACTACAAAGCTATAGTATACAAGTCGACATGGTACTGACATAAAAATCAACATATAGACCAGTGAACAGAATACAGACCCTTGATATATAATAAATCTAGGCATTTATAGCCAACTCATTTTTAACAAGGTGCTCTGAACACATAGGAAAGGCAGTCTCTTCAATAAATAGCACTAGGAAAACAAGATAATCTTATGCAGAAGAATAAGAATAGACCCCTATCTCTTACCATATACAGAAATCAAATCAAAATGCATTAAACACTTAAACCTAAATCTTGAAACCACTAAACTACTGGAAGAAAACATTGGGGAAACACTTTAGAACATTGGTCTGGGCAAAGATTTTTTGGTAAGACTTCAAAGGCACAGATGACAAAAGATAAAATAGACTAATGGGATTACATCAAGCACAAAAGCTTCTGCACATGAAGAAATCAATGAAGTGAAGAGACAACCCACCGACTGGGAGAAAATATTTGCAAACAGTCCATCTGATGAGAGATTAACTCAAATAATTCAGTAGCAAAGAAACAAATATACAATTTTTAAAATGTGCAAAAATGTGTAGAAAGGTGAACGCTCATACTGTGTTAGTGGGAATGTAAATTAGTATAGCCACGATGGAGAACAGAACAGGTTTCTCAAAAAACTAAAACTAAAATTACCATGTGATCCAGCAATTCCACTACAGGGTATGTAACAAAAAAAAACAAAAAAAAAACAAAAAAAAAAAGAAAATTAAAAGAAAAAGAAAATCAGCATATTGAAGAGATATCTGCACTCCTATATTTACTCCAACACTATTCACAATAGGCAAGAGGGGAATCAAACTAAGTAGCCATCAATGGATAAATGATGAAGAATATGTGGTATAATTACATCACAGAATATTATTCACCATAAAAAGGAATGAAATCCTGTCACTTGAAGCAACATGGGTGGAACTGGAGGTCATTATATTATCTGAAATAAACCAAGCACAGAAAGACAAATATCGCATGTTCTCATTCATATGTGGGAGCAAGAAAAGTGGATCTTATGAAGATAAAAAGCAGATTGGTGGTTCTCAGAGGCTGAGAAGAATAGCAGGGAAGGATGAAGAAAGGTTGATTAACAGATAAAAATATACATTTAGGTAGAATAAACAAGACCTGGTATTTGATAGATGAGGAAGGTGTCTATAATTAACAATAATCTATTGTATATTTCAAAATAGCTACAAGAGAATAATATCAGAGTGCTGCCCATCCCAAATGTGGTAGGTCCCAAAGGGGATATCCTGGCAGTGTGGGAAGGCGGGCTAGAGGTTTGTTCCAGGATTCCTGTGGAACATGCCTCCTACAGCATGATGCTGCTGAACAGACACTTGGATTTGGCATCTCCTTTGGCTGAGGTACAGAGCAGCGTGTCCAGGGCTGGGAATGGTAGTCCCATCTCCTTGCTTTGTCTCTGGCTGTCACAACACTTCCTGTGGGTTAAGCCAGGTACAGTTCTTCTACCAGGGAACCCAAGATGATGGGGAAACTGTCCACACTAATCTCATTCTTTCCAGCATAAAAAGTGTGAGATGAGTATGAGAACATTGTCCACAGGCCTGGTGTCTGGAAGATGGGAGAAATGGCCTCTCAAAGATGAAAGTCTCATTCTCTTACCATGTGCTCAGTTTCTTCTCTGTGGCCCCAAGAACTGTCTTATCCTTATATTCACATTCTGGGATATCGCTGGTGACGACCTTGGTGCTGTATATTTTGCTTAGGTCTTCTATGGAGGGCACTTAAGTTAACTTGCTCCCACACCATCATTTTGGAATCAAAAACTCCTGGTTATTTTTATGAGATGAATTAGTGGATTTTTAATTATTTTCTTTGTATGTTTTTCTATTTTTTAAACATAAACATAGACTGATTTTTTTAATCAGAAAAAAGTTCTCTGAATTAAAGAATATACTGAAACAAAATAAAGACTGGTTCTGCCCTATTCTACAAATTATTCTGTATTGAAAGAAGGTTAAACTGATGGTATTGCACAGGTCTTCCATGGAGAACAGTATAGAAGTTTCTATTATAATTTTTCATCTGAAATGTGGATTCTAGTTTTTTTCTCTACTTCTACCAATTACTAACAGAAGAGACTGAATTGTCTCAAAGTCTGTAACTACAGTTTTGGACTAAAAAAAAATCTCATTTTAAGTCCAATCACAGTTGCATCATGAATCTTGAAGTTCTTTTGATAGGTGCATACACATTTAGGATTGTCATGCCTTCCTGGTACCTCAATTCCTAGTTCTAAAGTCTCCTTTATCTAAAATTAATCTATCCACTCCATCTCTCTCTCGATCCCCTTACCTTTAACTTCTTCATGTGTCTACATTTAATATGAGTTTCCTGTAGACAATATGTAATCAATCGCACCTTGAATTCAATCGAACAAGTTCTACCTTTTAGTTGGCATGTTTAGACAACTAGGGTTAGTGCAGATTTTTATTTCTCCCATCTACTTTTTGTGCAATTTTTCCTCTTTATTTTCCTTCCTTCGGATCATTTTGAACATTTATTTTATTTCATTTTCATCCACTATTTACTTATCAGTTAAACCACTTAACTTTATTTTTGCATATTGTTAGCCTTTTCCTCCAAATCCTTTAAGATAGTACTCACAGGTATTCTCCAGTCCTTTGAGGATAGTTCCAATCTATCTGGGTTATACATATCTGGGCCTGCTTCAGATGACTATTTCTTCTCTTATGAGTGTGTTTTTACTGTTGTGTGTGTGTGTGCATGTGTGTCTCATAGTTTTTGAATGATTGCTGAACATGCTGTGTAGGATACCAGAAACAGATACACCATTTTTCATGCCTCCTTTTCTCCCAACACAATAATACTGTGAATTCAGTCAGTCTAACCAGTAGTTGAACTGGTATTAGTTTTAGTTGTTACTGTAGTCATCTTCAGTGACTTCAAATTTCACCAAGAAGGTAATGCTGCAAATAAAAGCATTTGGTGACTCCCTAAAAATTCTGCCATAGCTGTGACAGGCTATGGGCCTCGGCTCTCTGTCTTCCACCTTTCACAACATTTTATGGCACAATCTATTTAATTCTAATGGTTTTAGCATATTTTAAGGACAGTCACTGCATTGAATTTAATCATATTTTCAACCTTCCCCCTTTCCATTTTGCAATCAGAATAAGCTCTCTGATGTTTTTATCTGTTATCTGCTTATCTCTTCTAGTACCATTCACAATTGGCAATTATGTATTCAATTCTTGCTTACTTTAATATTTTTTACTCCCTTACTGAGTTATAGTTTCCATTAGTTCTTAGTAGAGTCTGTGAGTTTCCAGTAGTTTTTTTTTTTAAATAACAAAACCATAACAAGAAGAAAACATGCCAATAAAATTAAGACTAGATGTTGATTAGGATAATGGAATTACCTCTAACATGTGTGCAGTACTGAATAATTTCAGATGTATAAAAGTTATTTTACATATCTTTATTTGAAAATATGATTATATTTCATGCAGTGACTTTCCTTAAAATATGCTAAAACCATTAGTGTTAAATAGATTGTGGCATAAAGTGGCCTGTTCCATTTAGCAAAATACAACTGCTTTAAAATAGTGGCTGATGGGTCTCTGGGTCTGGGTACAAATTCAATATTTAATCCCAATATATAAATATAAGCATTCCATTAATTTATTCAAATGGAATTTATGTGAGTCATTTTTAATTTTGTCCCATATATCTAATCAATTTTTTGACTTTCTGTCACCATGGTTGTGAAAACTAAAAGAAAAAAAATTGAAAAGATAAAGTTTCAACCACCATGGTATTTTTTTAACTCCTTTTTTTCTGTCATCCCTCAACAGTTAGCTTGATATCACAAGCCTTCTCACCTTTGACACAACATGATTAAAATCGAAATGTATAGTGCTGAAAAATGTCATTATCACATTAGCGCAACATACAATGCTGAAAGGGTGATTTTGAAATTCTTTTCTAAAACCACCAGTTTCTGACGTATTTACAAAATAGGCATGGGCTTACCAGGAATCTGCAATATGTTACAAAATGTATAGTTCATTTCTAGATTCATATAATTTGTGAATGTATGCAATTGATTTGAATATGGGTATAAATAAGCTTTAGTATTCTAAGTTTTGTTTTTAAAACATTGACTTAAAAAGACTTTAATATAATAATTTTGCTTAATACAGCATAACTTTGCAAAATGCACACAGATTAACGGAAAAGGTAGGGTCTTCAAGAACATCCCTAGCTATTTTGAGTTTTTGCTTACAGTGGTAATTTGTGAGCTGGCGGGAAATAGAAGTTAGAAGGTCTTTATGTGTTTGGTACCAACAAAATGTTTGTCTTTTTTTTTTTTTTTTTTTTTTTTTGTTTTGAGACTGAATCTTGTTCTCTTGCCCAGGCTGGTGTGGAGTGCAATGGTGCGATCTCAGCTCACTGCACCCTCCACCTCCCAGGTTCAAGTGATTCCCTGCCTCAGCTTCAGCCTCTCGAGTAGCTGCGATTACAGGCACGAGCCACCATGCCTGGGCTAATTATTTGTATTTTTAGCAGAGATGGGTTTTATTATCTTACTACTAGATCATTCCCATGATTTTACCATTCTCTCTGTTTTCTTTAAACACACACACACAAAGAGACAAACAAAAAAGACTGTGTTTAACTTCACTTCTCTAACAGCTACCATCTTATCTCTTTATTTCACTTGGCACCAAAACCAGAAAAGCGTTCTATATTTACTGGGGCTGCTTTTCCGCTTCTCAATTTCCCTTAAACCTATTTTAATCAAGCTTTCTCTTCATCACTCTTCCAAACTGTACCAGCTATGATCACTAATTATATCTGTGTTTCAGATTGCGATGATCTATACGTGATCTTCCTGTTATGATCTGTCCACACATTTTCATGGACTTTCTTGATTTAATTCTTGTTTGTTTTTTCCTGTTCCGTTGGTTCCTTCTGAGCTACCTCCTTTTTTCCCCAAACACTGAATGTAGCAGCACCACTAGCCCTAGACATGGTCGTAATTTCTTTTTCATCTAACTCACTCATTATATTAGACCTTTGACTTTAAGTATCATCGATAGCTAAGGACTGCCAATTTTGTACCTTTAGCTAAAACTCCTTCTTGAATACTAGGCTCACAATCTGTGCATTTGACATCTACCACTGTAGTAGTAGAATTGAAATATTTTCTAGACACAAGATGTAACTATGAACAGAAGTTTTGACTATATATAGAGTTCATGCATATTGTTCAGATATGGTCTTCTGCATTGCTCAGATTTTCAAAGGAGAATAATTCTACCTTCTGTAAATGCTGAAATATAAAAACCAACATCAATAAAATAAAATACTATGACTTCTAATTTTTAATTTTTCATACTAAATCAAGTAACGTGGTGTTCTTAAAAATACCATGAGAATTTGTCAGGTGACACAATGCCTGACACCTAATATACAATTACCAAGAATATATGTGCAAGTAAACGAGTGACCATCATCATAATTTTCCTGATATACTCCTGATGCTTATCTCTTTAAGTATCTTTCATTTCTTCTTTATTCACTTGATTATTTTATTAGTAGAATATCTTCTTAAAGAAGATATAACAGTGTTACTTGTTCACTCTGATACCACACACACAAAAAGAAAATGAAAGTAAGAAAACCAAAATGACCTTCTGAGGCTGTTTGTATATGCACACATATATGTTTGTAGACTTATACGTAGTACATATCTGCAATTAGCAATATACATTTTTGCATAATATGTATTCAAAAATTTGTTACATGTATATGACAAATATATACATAAAACATTTCTAATTATACGTATGCA
This sequence comes from Saguinus oedipus, assembly GCA_031835075.1. Lineage (NCBI taxonomy): Eukaryota > Metazoa > Chordata > Mammalia > Primates > Cebidae > Saguinus > Saguinus oedipus. The sequence goes on along the minus strand of CM063188.1, from coordinate 9,293,725 downwards.
TGACCTCACAAAATGGAATATACTGTAAATTATTATTAAACAACTAAACTCTAATCGAGGTGATATCAGTAAAATCTGAGGGCAGTAAGACTGCAATGTAACTACAATAATATATCTGCTTGTGATCAACTATGTTATTCTTTGTCCTTAGGAAAATCATGCTGGTAGACTTAGGCTGAGCTTCTTAAAATGTAAAAATGGAAACTCAATGAGAGTTTGTTTACTTACTACTTCGTAGGGGCACAGGCATGTGACCTTTTCCATACAGGATTCCACTGTAAGGAAATGGACCTGACAGGTATATTTGACAACAATTTCACTATGACCAGCAATTACAATAGTAACAGGTACATAGTAAAACCTTAGCACATAGTTGATGCATGAATTATCTAGATGGAATTTTTGTTGAGTATATTGTATTCTATATACCTTTACTCAAATTCAGTTTTTAAGTAAGCATCTTCTCACTGCTGAGTCTCCCAAACACTCTAACACTGGTAAGTGTTCCCTGCATTGTGATTATGAATACTGTGGTCTTTATAAGAGATGGGATCTTTTAAAAACTATTAAATTGTTTTTCTGGCTTAGGCATCAGCCTTTGTATTTTTGGTTATGGCAAACTGTTCCTCAAATGCCATGTTCTTAATGTACTAGGATAAAATTGGGTTTCTGTCACTATAAAGTCAAGCATCAGACTTTAGTCCATGATGATCTTACTAAGACAACATCACCTATGAAGACACATTCAGCTAATCAAGAAAAACAACTCTTGTTTTTCGACTCTGTTGTGTTTCTTTCCAATCTGATCTTGAGGTCTCGCTCAGGAGTGTGGCTACAAACTTCAGCTCTGCTCTGACAGGGCTCCAGGCCAAGTGGATGCTACAGTCTCGCTTTCACAGGATGCTGCTTCATCCTGACGGATGGCCTAATACCTAAGTGTCTGACCTATGACTAGCTGTTCCTCTCACAGGAAACTTATTTATACGGCAGAAGCCTTTGTGGCTTTTGTCCTAGTCGTTCTCTAGGAGAGGAGCCCTGACCAGGAGGAGAGTTAGGTTCAGGTGTGTCAGTGAGGTCAGACACAGAGGAGGCAACTCAACAAAGCATGCGAAAAAACGGAAGCAGTATATTACTTACAGGTCCAGACAGCAGAGGGCAGCACACCTTGGTTGGACTAACGGGAATTGGGAGACGGCAGGGACGTGCTTGCTCAACTAGCAAGCAGCGGAGCAAGAGAGAAAGCAGACAGCAAGTGCTATGAAGGCTGAAGACTTTATTGACTTCAGGGCATTACCCTAGCAGGTTTCCCATGGGGATTTCTAATTGGTGAGTCTGGGGCGAACAGGGATGTGTCCTGTGGACTTACACCATGACTGAGTGGTGGTCACTGGAGCATATCTATGCAGTCCATGCAGGGTGTGAGGGTCAGTCCAATAGCCTTAGTCTAGCTGTCCGATAGGGATGCAGTCACCAGAAGGTGGTTGTATACGGCAGATACCTGGATCAACCACCTTGAGAAACTAGGAGGGAATGGAGGATTTGAAACTGTGTCAAGGATGACTAAGCCCTTCTTGCATGAAGAAGTCAACCCCATATTCAAAAAGGATGCTGATGCAGTATGAAATTATAAATATTCACTGCAAGCGATCAGTAACTGAAACAAACTATATAAGCCAAGACATACAAAGGCTATCCCACTGTAACACAGTTTTGTTGCTATTACTTTCATATGATATAGATGTTTCATTACTTCATTCATTAATTGCTTTCTCTAGCCAAGCTCTATGTTAGGCACTGAGGATATTAAAGAGAATAGTGCACATTGCAAACCCTGCAACCTTAAAATAATTTTAAAATAGCAGACTTTTTAAAGGAGTAGAAAATACATGATGGGTCTCGATAGGACCCTGAGAGCAGGGATGAGCACTGTGTGAGATCCACGTATAAAGATTCTCGCATCTAAGAGCATCCCCTAGTCTGTGCAGCACATCAGAAATGGCAACAAGAATCAGTCTTCTTGGGATGTAGAATTATGGTCCAAATTTAGAACTGCTAGAAGGAAGAAATGGGATGAACAAAGTAACGAGAGAGGAAGGCTCAGTTCTGCACCCAGATAGAGAGTGCTTTGGTTTCCGTCTCATCTCTGCATGCATGAGATGAGATGAAAAGAGGCAGAGCGGAAAGCAACATATGGAAAGTTGGAACATTTTAATACATTTCCAGTACTGGAGGAAAAAGTGTTTAAATTTTTTAAATCATATCAGTTGAGAGGAGATTTCAATAGGGATTTATAATAAGACTCCAGAGTGATCATTTTTTAAGGCGTTAGGACCAAATTCAAAAGTAATAATCAGGCTCTACAATTAAAGGAAAAACATATATAAATGTGTTTTGACAAAACCTAAAACAAAGCTCCCAGCATCAATGTGATTGTACCTGACAGAAGAAAATTTAACAGTTTTAAAAGGAAGAAAATGGAATCCAGAGTCTTTACAAAGTAGTATATAAAATGGCCAGCAGAAAAATTTTTTAAATAGCATAGGCATGAAAATAAGCAGAAACATGTGGTGTATGATCAAGAGAAAAAATTATCATTAGGAGCATTATAATAATCAGAGAAAAAAAAAGTTCCTGTAATCCCAGCACTTTGGGAGGCCAAGGCAGGCAGGCAAATCACTTGAGGTCCAGAGTTGGAGACCAGCCTGGCCAATATGGTGAAACCCCATCTCTACCAAAAAATACAAAAAATTGCCCAGGGCAGTGGCATGTGCCTGTACTCCCAGCTACTCCAGCAGGGTGAGGCAGGTGGATCACTTGAACCTGGGGGCGAAGGTTGCAGTGAACTGAGATCATGCCACTGTACTCCAGCCTGGGTGACAGTGAGACTCTCTCTCTCAAAAAAAAAAAAAAAAAAAAGACGAAGGGAAAAACAAGCATAAGTACTTGAAAACTAAGACATGGAGCAATAAAATATATATAACAATTAACTATTAGATTAATTAAAACTAATATGTACATTATTATTTTTCCTAGAAAAATTTTATGCTATTTACTTTGTACATTATTTGAAAGTTAACAAGAATGACTGTTTAAAATTAATCACGCCTGGTAATTTTTGCTGGAATTCTTTAACAGCTGTTGAGATGTATTTATTAGACTATCGACATACTCTACTTTTAATTGGTTTATTTTTAGTAAATTGCCTTTACCTGGAAAAAAATGTTATTATTTCATCAGGACTAAGAAAAATGTTTTGTCACAGTTTGTCACACAGAACAGATTATCTCCACTTATGATTCTTAATCTTGTTCATATGTGCATGCATGTCTCTTTCCATTTTTAATATAACTTGACAGACTTTTTGTTACATTTGTCTTTTTGTAAATGGTATAATTTTGATCTCTCCACTTTTTGTTTATTTTTTAATTATTTCATAATTAGACTTCTATGGAACACATTTGTGGTTATGCACAGATACATCTGGGACAAAGCTTGCTTATAATGATGACAGTTACCTACTTTCAAACTGCAGTTACCTTTCAGCATGCAAGTCAGTACACCTCTATTTCCTCTCTTCCATCTTTCATGGTATTTTGGCATTCACCTTACTTTTAAATATGGTACAAACCCCACAATTCATTGAAATTGTATTACTCAAGATCATTTCGCTTGTAAATATGATAAGCCCAATTCAAACTTAGTTGAGAATAATCTAAAAGGAGAAGCAGCATATAAACCCCTGTAGTGACATAATAGCCTGGCCATGGGTTATTGTGAGCTGGAAGCAGAAACTCAAATACCGTCAAAATGCTCTCTCTACAATTTTCATCTCTATTCCCTAAATTTTTCCATGTGGCTGGACTTAATGACCAAAAAAATGGGGATTTAGGTCCTTGCAAGTCTCCAGAACAGAGAGAAAGTTTTCTGGTTCTGTTTCTAATAGCAACATATTATAAGATAATACAGAATGGCTAAGATAAAGATACACATCCATTCTTATACCAAAAATTTTAGCCAGATGGCTACTAATGTGCTACTAACAATAGTCATGGGCCTATAGATATTAGAAAGAAAAATTAAAAAAAAATTTCACAGACAATATAATCATGCCTGTAGGAAATTCTAAGGAATCTACAAAAAAGCTACTGAAAGTAACAACTCTTGTATATTTGCAGAATGCAAAGTCAGTATTGTGACAGTTAATTTTAAGGGTCCACTTGACTGGGTTAAGGGAGGTCAAGAAAGCTGGGGAAGCATTATTTCTAAGTGTGGCTGTGAGGGTGTTTTGGGGAGAGGTTATCATTTGAATTAGTAGGTTGGGTAAAGAAAATTTCCCCTCACCAATGTAGGTAGGCATCTTTCAATCCCTTGAGGTCCTAAAGAGAACAGAAGGCCGAGGAAGAGTGAGTTTTCTCTCTCTTCTTTAGCTGGGACATCCAAGTTCTCCTGACTTTTAACATCAGAGCTCTGCATTATCTGACCTTCATTTTTGAACATGCCTTAGTGGCTTCTCCATTCCCAGGCCCCAAATTACCCACCACCAGCTTTCCTGGTTATCTACATTGCAGATGGCAGATGGTGAAGCTTCTTCGACTTTCATAACCATGTTAGCCAATTCCTATAATAAATCTCATCATAATATATGTTCTGTTGGTTCTGTTCTCTGAAGACATTAACAAATACAATACACAAAAATTCAACTGGATTTCTATATACTAGAGAAACTTGTAACATTTAAATTCAAATTTAAAACATAGCATCAAGAAGTATAAAATAATTACACTAGCCAAACTATCTGCAAGATCCATTCACATAAAACTGAAAATATTGAAGAAATATTAAAGTAGAATTATTTGTGAAGAGGTATACTCCATTCATGAATTCAGAAAGTCAGTATTGTTAAGATGTGGATTATTGCCCAAACTGAACTGATTCAATGCAGTAACAATCAAATTCCCAGATCGCTTTTGGTAGAAATAAGCAATCTCATTTTAAAATTAATATAAAAATGCAAATGACCTAAAATAGAGAAAAATAATTTAAAAAGTATATCAGCACCAATTGATTTCTATACTTACATTAAAGTTACCATAATCAAGCAAGTCTAAATGCATACAAGTATGTATTTAATGCAAGTTACATTAACTTTAATGTAAGTATTAAAATCATAAAAATAAATAGATAAGTGGTACAGAATAGAAAATTCAGAAATAGAGCTATTCAAGTATCCTACTATTTGACAGAGGTCTCAAGGAATTAAATGTAGGAAAAAATGATGTTTTCAAGAAATTGTGTTCTAACTATTGGATATACATATACCACATACATATACCGCACAAAAATAACAAGATTTTGGCTCCTGCCTTTAAATATAAAAATTACCGGGCCAGGTGCGGTGGCTCAAGCCTGTAATCCCAGCACTTTGGGAGGCCGAGTCGGGTGGATCACGAGGTCAAGAGATTGAAACCATCTTGGTCAACATGGTGAAACCCCGTCTCTACTAAAGATACAAAAAATTAGCTGGGCATGGTGGCGCGTGCCTGTAATCCCAGCTACTCAGGAGCCTGAGGCAGGAGAATTGTCTGAACCCAGGAGGCGGAGGTTGCGGTGAGCCGAGATCGCGCCATTGCACTCCAGCCTGGGTAACAAGAGCAAAACTCCGTCTCAAAAAAAAAAAAATATGTATATATATACACGTATATGAGTATATATATACGTGTATATATATACACGTATGAGTATATATATACACATATGTAAAAATATATATATATACGTATATATATATTTTTATATATATAGTTTTTTATATATATATTTTTATATATATATATTTTTATATATATTTATATGTACCTGATAAAACTATATATATTTTTATCTATTAATAAATCTATTAATGGTAATATATATATACATATATGTATATATATACGTATATATATATATACATATATATATATTATACATATATGTATATATATAAATTACCATTAATAGATTTATATGTACCTGATAAAACTATAAACTCAAAGAGCATAAAAGGAAATCCTAGTGACTTTGGAATTTGGCAACATTTGTTAAATAAAGCTCAAACATTACATAATATAAAAGGAATATCACCAGTAAAGTCTTTTTCAGAGTAAAAAAAGTTCTCTTTAGAGTACAGTAATAAGAAAAGGAAATGCACAAAATGGGAGAAAATATGTAAAAATATAAATCTGACAAAGGGCCTTTCTCTAGAATAGATTGAAGAGCCTCATATAACTCAAGAATAGAAAGATTAACCAATATTAAAATTTGATAAAAGATTGGAAGGATACTCAGAAAAAATATATGCAGTGGCAAATAAGTACATGAAAATACTCAACATAATTAATTATATGGAAATTAAAATTAAAATAATAATTAGATACCACTGTATACCCACTAGAACAACAACATTTAAAAAGTCAGCAATACCAAATATTGTCAAGGATGTGGACCATCTGAAATCCTCAAAGCCCTATTATGGGAATGTAAAATATTATAGTCACTTTGGAAAAAACCTTCAATACATTGTGAGAAAATACAGTTATACAAATACTATGCAAGACGTTCATTCTACAGCGAGATATTTACATGGGAAAATAAAAACATGTCCACAAAAGGATTTTTACATGAATGTTCATAGAAGCTTCATTCATAATAGCCAAATATTAGAAATTATACAGACGTTCATCAGTAGATAACAGTTTAACAGAATTTTTGTCTATCCGTACAATAGAATATTACTACCAAAAAAAAAATACTCTAATTCAAACGACATAGTTAAGCTTTAAAAGCATTATGATATCTGTTAAAAAATCATACCCCGGGCCGGGCGCGGTGGCTCAAGCCTGTAATCCCAGCACTTTGGGAGGCCGAGGCGGGTGGATTGCGAGGTCAAGAGATCAAGACCATCCTGGTCAACATGGTGAAACCCCATCTCTATAAAAATACAAAAATTAGCTGGGCATGGTGGCGCACGCCTGTAATCCCAGCTACTCAGGAGGCTGAGGCAGTAGAATTGCTTGAACCCAGGAGGCGGAGGTTGCGGTGAGCTGAGATCACACCATTGCACTCCAGCCTGGGTAACAAGAGCGAAACTTCATCTCAAAAAAAAAAAAAAAAAAAAAAAAAAAAAAAAAAAAAAAAAAAAACCCATACTCCAAAACCCTACTGTAGGATTCCAATTTATATGATATTCAAGGGAAGGTATAACTATACTGATAGAAAGCAAATAAATGATTGTCAAGGGCCAGGAGTCACAGAAAGCTTTTGAGTTTATGGAAAGGTTTTCTTTCATGGAGTTTCGTGGTGCTTACACAATTATCCACATTTATCAAAATGTATCAAATTATATAAGTAAAGCTGGTAAATTTGATTGTACATAGGTAATACCTAAATAAAGCAGCACCTCCAAAATGGTATAGAAGTGGAACAGAGGATTATTTTTAAAATGTAATGCAAACACACTTCTCAGCAATGGAATGAATTATTAGAAAGCAAATCACCAAAGATACACAAGTTGTGAATAACACAATCAACCAACAGGATCTAATCTGCACATAGAATACACGCTAGTCAACAATAGCAAAATAGACCAGTTTTGCAAACATTCAAGAAACATTTATCAATGTTGAACCTGTGATCCTCACTAATAAAAAAACTAAACAAACTTCATAAAGAATAGAAATTATATCGAATGTGTTCTCTGACAATAATGAAATTTTACTAGACTCAATTACAGAACATAAAACAACACACTTCTAAAAAACTATGATTTAAAAAAGTCTCTATTTCAATTTTAAAATAACAAAGAACTGAATTAAAATGAGAATATTACATGTCAATATATGTTGAATGCAATGAAAGCAGATCTGAGCAGAAAATTTCTAGCATAAAATAAGAAATGATCATAAATAAATAAATTAGTCCTGCAGCAAAACTAGAAAAAGAAGATTAAAATACATTTAAAGTAAGCAAAAGGAGGAAAATAAGAACATAAAAGGAGAGTCAATAAAATTAAAAATGAGAAAAATGAATAAACAGCTGGTACTTCAAAAAATTCAATAAAATTGATAAAACTCTAGTGAGATTGACAAAAATAAAAATAGAAAAGGCACAAATAACCAATATCTGGAATTAGGTAGGGGATATCACTATAGATTGTGCAGTTATAAAAAGTTAATAATACTAGGAATAAATTTATGCTTATAAATATAACAACCTAGAAGAAAAGAACCAACTTCTCAAAAACCACAAACTCCCACAATTTATACAGTATAAAATTGAAGATCTGAATAACATCGTAACTGTTAAAAATAGTTGGAGCTATCGTTTAAAGTTTCATAAAATAAAATAACTGGGCCCCAATGGTTTCACTAGAGACTTTCACCAAGCATTTAAAAAAGAATTAATGCCAATTTTATACGATTTATTTCAGAAAATAGAAGGTAAGAGAACACTTTCTAATTAATTTTATGCAGCAAGTATTACCCTGATACAAAAACCAGATAAAAGTATTATAAAAACAAAAACAAAACAGAAAAATAGACCAATATCCCTCATTAAGACACAAAAATGCCCCCCAAAAATTAGCAAACACAACCTAAAATTGTTAAAAACAAACAAAAAAAGGAATTATACCCCATAGAAAACTGGGATTTATGCCAAGTATGCAAGACTAGTTCAATATTTGAAAATAAGTGAAAGCAAACTACTATATTAACAAACTAAAGAAGCAAAATCACACAGAGATCAAAGGAAAATCTTGATAATGTGCCAAGATTTTTGAAAACACCCATGTTCAGATATGTAATGACAAGAGAATTGCAATGGCCTTCACAATGTCCATGGAAAGCCACATTTAAAGAAAGAAAGGAAGCCCAGGATGGCTGGAGTGCAGTAACAATAAAGATACAGGTAAGAAACAGAACCAGGAGAGCAATATAAGGGTTGACTCCTGCAGAGGCTTAATAGTCATGGTAAGGGTTTCGAATTTTATTCCAAGTGTGATGAAAAGCCATTGGAAGTTACTGCTGAGTAGAAGAGGGACATTATCTGGCTGAAAGGAAAAGGTCAATTGATTCAAAGATGACTTCCTGTAGGCTGTCCTCCCAGAAAAGAAGCTGGCCTCTTAGAGAGCACCATGGAGACCAGCTATAGCCAGGTGATTAAGAAATTAGTCCCAGTCAATTAAAATGCTTATGTGAAAAGGAGGCCTCCTTGCTCTCCAACTGTTTGTGCTGAGGCGGCAAATCATACTCCTGGCTCATCACCTCATATGGCTGCAAGTACAGGGCTGTATCACTTCCTTTATGCCTCCATAGGGAGTTGTGCTCCTGTAAGTGTGAGCTGGAAGAATAGGGCTGCCATCTTGCTATTGAAACTCAGTCTCTGATCAGGCAATGTGGGAGCACTTCCATAACTATGCTCTTAAAAGGCTCAGATCAGTATCTCTCCCTAAGACTTACATCCATTTATACTAGATCGCTATGCACTTTCCTATAATGCAATGGGTAGCAGGGGGCTATGCTTATGTTATTGTCCTGCCTCAGTGAGCTGTTCCCAGTAAAAATTGCTCTGGCAGGACTGATATGCATGTGCTTCGTTGCAGTTGTCTTTGGTTTCTCTTAATTAAAAACAAAAACAAAACTCTGGCTGCAAAGTAGAGAATAGACCCAATGAAATCAAGAGCGTAATTACTTGTATAAACCTGGAACCTATTCCTATAATCCAAATGAGAGGGGATGGTGAGAGAGAATTTGTCAGTTGCTGGGTTTATGTTGAACGCTGGGTTTCTGTTGAAGAATTTCCTGATTGATTGAATCAATGGTATCAAAGAGAGAAGAAATCAATGCTGACACAAAAGTAGAGGCACCCATTATTAGATAATTTAGGAAGGAGATCAAGATGAAAGCACGGCCTCACTGAATGACGATCCTCCATAGAGCATTTCATTTGGTCATAGCCTTTGACGAGGACTGTACTTCACTAAACACCAACATCTTTTGTATGTTCAAAGTATCAAGGATCCTCACCGTCTATCAGAATGTTAACAATAGTGAATACAATAGGAACTCCCAATAATTAAGAAATTGGATTTATACATATACACAGAGTTTCATATTTACAGAAAAGGCTACAGCATTGCATAATGACCAAAGAAGTTTCTGTATCATGAAAGAAATGAAAAGAAGCACATTGCCTATTGTATTCTCTTCTTTCCACTTTCACAATAATATTTCCTAGCAGTTATCTGTATTCTGAAAATTGAGTGCTATCATTCAACTGCAAATGATTCTTGTCAAAGTGATCCACTTCTCTGGTAAATCTAAAATGTGAGTTTCAGTGTTATTTTGTTTTCAACTCCACAGAGAATCACTTCCTCACCTTAATTACCTTCTATTCCTTCCTCTCCTTAATTACTTTCTATTCTTGACGTCTATAAATGACATCATCTTAATTATTTTCTCATCTTAATTACTTTCTATTCTTGATGTCTGTAAGTGACTTAAGTTTAATTGCCTTCCTTTTAGTTTTCTTCTCAATCTTTATACTCTCATGAAGTCTATAGTTGAAAAAAAGCATTGGGTATAACTAAGAAACATGCTAGATATTAAGAGAAATGGAAATGATTTGAACAGTTTTGTAAATTACACATTCAACCCCACCACACACCTATTGGTACATTCTTAGAAACCATTGTTGCAGCTTTTTCCACTCCTGTTCTGTGAGTGGGATGCTGTGTTACAGCTCTTGACTCCCACTGCCAGCGAGCTCCTGGTTCCTATCCCACGAACAAGAAGAATAAGGTATACTGACACTGGAAAGTGAGTAAGGCAGAATCAGATTTCTTAAGCGACAGAAAAGCTCTCAGCAAAGAGAGGGGACCTTAAAGAGGGCTGCCAGCTATGAGGCTGAGTCCTGGGACGTTATGGACTGGAAAGGAGGAGGACTGGTCTGCAGGCCGTCTTGGAGACAGCACCACTCAGAAAACAGTATGATACTGCCAAGAGTCACCTGGAGGCAGAGGCGAAGGTTTGGCCTGGGACCGTGGCCCAGGACCAATCAAGGGCTGAAGTGATGATTCACCCTTATGTAAATGAAGACTCCCCAGGAGCCAACCACAGAATTGTAGACATATGTAAAATAGGTGAAAAGTAACAGACTAAGGTGCAGCTAGGAAGAGAGAAATGTGTCCACGAAAGGAGTGGAATTTGTTCATCTGGTTTCCCAGAGTAGGCATTTCCTTTCAAGGACACGAGCTCTTTGTTATCTGGGGACCGCAGTTTGATTTTTAGGCTGTTCTTGGTTGAAAGGGGTTTTACCAAAGACCCACCCTGCCTTCCTGACCAGTTTCTTCCTTCCTCCTCTCTCACTATTGAAAAATTTTAAATTGCTTAGTGATTATTTGTGGATGACGGTCCAGTATGAGTGCTTCCCTGAAGGAAAATGAATCTGCAACATAGCACCACGCTTTGTTCCATTTATTGCACATTTTATTCTTTGTTATCTCAGTTTTGAATATCCTCATCCACTCTCTGCCAAAGGTGGCTCTACTTTATCTTTCACAATTCAATTTAGATTGGACTTCATTCATATCAGTGACCAATCTCTTACACCGACTTTGCTGCTACTAGTTTAGGAATCTCTTTCCCTGCTTTGATACATATTTATCTTACCAGAGCAATGATTATGTCAACCATTCCCTCATTAGACTGGTAATACCTTAAATATTTATATAGTGACAGATACGTATAGAGATATGACCTTAATCACTGTTCTAGTCTGAGAGCCTGGCCTAGTGATCTCTTAATAATAAGTATCTGATAAATATTTTTAATGACTCTATGACACATTAATACAAATTTACCATGTAAATATAAAGTGTTCATTATATTTGAAATGTGTTCATGAATCCCAGAACATTTTGGTCAATGAAAATCCACATATATGATGGTGGTGCTGAAAGATTTTAAAGAAACTGAAAAATTTCTGTTGCACCAACACTTACCATTATGTTGCTATTTCCTTCTAGTGTGCAGCATAAAAACATGTTGAACAGTTTTTTAGTCTAGGAGCAATAAGTTATACCATCTACTTTTGTGTAAGTACAATCTATGATGTTAGCACAATGACAAAATCTCCTAAGGATGCATTTCTAAGAACATATTCTCATCATTAAGAGATGCATACATTCAAGTTGCTAAAATATATATGTGCTTAATGTTTTTTGAATCATTAAGTTTTCTGGAAACCTGTTTCCAGAAAAAAAATGTTGATGACTACAAGTATAAAATATATTAAACAAGTATATATGAAAGAAAAGAGAAAAACAAGAAGAAATTCTTAAAATGAATAACTGTTGAAAAATCCCATATATTTACTTTATGTTTTCTATCATATCTAAAATCATATATTTTCATTTTATGGAAAACTTTGGCAATTTTATTTGTAGTAAAAATTTAAAGACAGCAGCAAGTGCAAAGTGACTCTTCAATGAAAAAGTTTGTTAAAATATTCTATATGAGTCTTGGTTGATTCTCAGCTCACTAAAGCTTGTATTTTATCTTATCTCCAATGATGTGGCATCTGACTCAGTGTAAAGACTTGTGATCATTTATTTGATTGCAACCATCTGTTCCCTAAAAGTCATTTATCTCTCTCAGGATTTGGAATAATATCTACATATTCCTAGGGTGCCCTCTTTCTTTTCCCTTGAGGAAAATTACTTTGTCTTGATTGCCTATTTTTTTTTTTTATTCTCTCCTGGGTTTTGTCCTAAATCAACCCTGTCCTTGGGGAGTTCAAAGGCAGCAATTAGGAAGTTTGAGTGTAAGAACTACCAGTGACTGCATATGAGAGAAAATGAATATGTGTGTTCAGGGGCCCCTTGGGCCTTTCCATCTGCTTTCAGCCCATTAAATTCTCATTCAGAAGCAATGGCATACAGAGAAGTCAGAACACTTATTGGAACGTGGTTTTCTCGAGCTAAAATATGGCACTGCTAATAGGAAGAGATCTAAGAATTTACCTATAATGAGCAGATTATGTGTGCCTACTACTTTACAAAGTAATTTACTTGTATCCTCTATCAAATCCTCACAACAAATCAATGGGGTAGACATTATTTTAGCTATTTAAATATAAAAAAAATTAAGGCTTGTAGACTTGTCCAAGGAGCCCTAGTTAGCCAATGGCAGAGATGAAGTCAAATCAATGTCTGAATAGCTCCAAAACTCGTATTTTCATAGAAGGCTCCTGACCTCCCATGAATATTTAACAGCATTTTAGTTACTACACTTTCAACTTGGTCAAAAGTTGTCTTTCAAACTGGTGGTGTATGTGTTCCATGAATTCCAGAGGAGATATAAGGGCAGTATCAGACATGGCTCTGTTATAAAACATGTTTATAGCCTAGTTGGAGGGGAAGCATATGAACAAATTTAAATATATAACTAAATAAAATGCACGTAAAAAATTGAAGACTCATGTTTTATTCTTTTGTTTTCAGTTTTTAAATCAGTTTTTCAGATTTTCAGAGGGTAAATCTCATCCTGTTACTTCTGTTTAGCAATGGAGTTTACTATAATAAGAGTTGAAATCAAGGGTTATATTTTCCCCAACTTTGTTCATCTGTTTAAAAATTATTTGAAGCTGGGCAAGGGGTGGCTCACACCTGTAACTCCAGCACTTTGGGAGGCTGAGGCAGGGATCACTTGAGGTTAGGAGTTCGGGACCAGCCTTGTCAACGTTGTTAAATCCCATCTCTACCAAAATATAAAAATTAGCTGGGCATGGAGGCATGCACCTGTAGTCCCAGCTACTCAGGAGGCTGAGGCAGGAGAATTGCTTGAACCTGGGAGGTGGAGGTTGCAGTGAGCCAAGATCTCGCCACTGCACTCCAGCCTGGCACCTGGCAACAAAGCGAGACTCTGTTTAATATAAATAAATTTAAAAAAAATAAAAAAATTAGTCCAGTGTGGTGGCGAATGACTGTAGTCCCAGCTACTTGGAGGCTGAGGCAGGAAAAACACTTGAGCTGGGGAAGCAGAGGTTACAGAGAACCAAGATCACACCACTACACTCCAGCCTGGGCATCTGTCTCAAAAATAAAATAACAAAAATTGTTTGGCTCTTCTGTGCCATTAAGATTTGTATGTAAAGTTTATAATAAATTCAAAAATGTTTAACAGGTTCCTGTTAAAATTATACTTAAATACCTTTTGGAATTTATAGATTAATTTGTAATTAAATGACATATTGAAAACATCAAGTCTTCCAATTCACAAACAAAATATCACCATTTATTTAGGTTTCCTTTAAGAGCTCTCAGCAATTTTCAGTGGTTTTGATGAAGAGTCTTAAACATTCTTTCTCCCTTAGTATTCCATGTTTTCGGAATTATTATAAAATATTTGTTTTAATTTTCTATGATTACTTTTTTCTCACCTGTACACACAACTATAATTGGACTTTTAGGATTACTAACTAATTTTATAATTTTTGAGTGCCTAATTATTGAACAAAAATTATTGCTATTAGGAACTGAATGCTATTTGAAACTCATTGACAAATAATACTGTAAAGTAGTTCTTTATACTATTAAAAGGCATTTCATATTTATCACATCATTTCTTTGTTTCAGCGAAGTATGATAATCATTGAGGATATTATTTATCAAACACATAATTTTTAATTGATTATTATATCTTAAATTTGTGCCCCATAAGCTTATCAATTCACTTAGTAGGTCTAGTGTTTGTTTGGTAGATTTCTTAGGATTTTCTACCTAAATAACGATGTCATCTACCTTTTCTTGCAGTAACTAGGACAATCAGCACAAGGTAGAAGTGTGAGAATGGGTATCTTTGCATTGGGAAAGTGCTAAAATTGTCATAGTATGTATGGGTTTTTGGTAGATATCCTTTATGAGGAGGAGAAGGTTACCTTTCTTTCTAATTTTTTGAGAATTTGTATATAGAGGAATGTTTACTTTTGTAAAACCTTTTAAAATCCCCTGTTGGAAGATCAAAAGGTATTTTTTTTCTATTTTATTTTATAATGTGATTAATTATGTTAAATGATAAGTGAATGTTGAACCAACACTACTTTGCTAGGTTAAATTCCATATGGTCATGGTGTATGACTGCGTTTATGTGTTATTAGATTGGAGATGCTAAAGTTGTATCATAGTTTAGGCAACACTCATGAGAAATATATTTTTCTTTATTATTGATGTTGTTATTGTTGGTTTTATTAGAGAGATTATGCTGCCTTTATAAAACTAATTGTAATGATTTTCCTCTTCCTGTATTTTGTGAAAAATAATGATTTGTGTTAAATTGTTTAAAAATATTTTGTAGAGTACACCAGTAAAGCATGTGGGATTAAAGACACCATTGTGGAAGGTATTTTCGAGATAAATTCAACTCATCATAGGACATAGGATTATCCAAATTTTATATTCCAATTTTGTTAAGTTACAGTTTTTAATAAATGTTTTAATATAAGTTGTCAAATGTGTGGCCATAAACTTGTTTATTATAAAGTTTTATTATCCTTTTGATGATTTTAGGACCTATGTAAGCACCCCTTTTATTCCTGATATTGATGACAAACATTCTCTTCCTTTTCCTTGATCAGCCTAGTTAAGGAGCTAACAAGTTGGTTTATCTTTTCAAGAACCATATTTTTGCTAGTTCAATTTTCTCTATTATTTCAAATTTTCTATTTTGTTGATTTCTGTTTTCATGTTTACTGTTCCCTCTTTTCTACTGATTTTGGATTTATTTTGTACTTCTATGTCTAACTTCTATGTAGTTAACTTTAGCCCATCATTCTCTTCTACTTTATGCACTTAAAATTATAAATTTTCCTCAGTTAACTGTCTTAGTGGCTTTCTAAAAATTGAATTAGACCATATTAACAATATCCTGCATTTTGAAATACTTTCTAGTTTTTATATAATTTCCCCTTTATATCTATAGATTATAGAGAAGTGTATTATTTAATTTACAATGTTTAAAAATGTTCCTAGATATTTCATTATTATTGGATTTTAGTTTAATTCAGCTGTGGTCAGAAAAGTAAGTATGTATCATTTAAAAAACATTAAATGTATTGTGGCTCTTTATTATGGCCTAAATTAAGATGCTTCTGGTATATATTCCATGTTACTTGAAAAGAATGTGTATTCTGACAGTTTCAGGCCTAATGCTCTGCAGTGTCAATTGGGACAAGATTAGTGATGGCTGTTCAGATCTATATACCTCTCAATTTTCTGTGTAATTGTTCTATCAATTACTGAAAACAAGTTCCAATTTCAACTCCATTCATGGAGTTTTCTGTTTCTTTTCTTAATTCCATCAATTTTTGCCCCATGTATTTTGAAGTTCTGTATGTAGATACAGAAGGACTGTCCTCAATTCTAAAGACAGCATAGATAGTGATTTATAGCCAAGGAGCAGAGATTGGGAGGGAAGGCAGTTAGTGGATGGAAAATTACTGAGGAAATGTTAGGTACTGGAACATTCTGGCTAAACTGGCTTGAGAAAATTCTTTCTGAAGGCAGACCTGGGTGATCACACATCACTGGGAGGGGTGAGGGATGAGGAATATGATTAGACATTGAATGTGGGGGAATCTCATTAAACTGACTTTGCAAGATTCTTGGCTACAACCGGGCAGTGCATGCCCAAGGACAGACAGAAAGTAAAAGGCCTAGAGGGCTTAGAGGTTATTCAAGGAATCAGTGCTCTTAGGAAGTCGATCTATTTTAGATTTTCAGATTAGCTTGATCACTTTAAGGCTTGCTTTTAAGCCTTACCTTCAGCCTTGCTTTACCTTCTCCTAAGAACTTTTTTATTTTAGGCAGAGTCTCACTTTCCTGGTTGGAGTGCAGTGGCGCAATCTTGGCTCACTGTAACCTCTGCTTCCCAGGTTCAAGCGATTCTCCTGTCTCAGCCTCCCAAGTAGCTGGGATTACAGGCATGTGTCACCATGCCTGGCTAATTTTTGCATTTTTAGTTGAGATGGGGTTTCACCATGTTGGCCAGGTGGTCCTGAACTCCTGACCTCAGTGATCCTCCTGACTCAGCCTCCCAAAGTGCAGGGATTACAGGCGTGAGTCACTGTGTTTAGCCTAGGCATCACCTTTCTTGATCCTCTTCTGCCTCCCCCAGCTATCCATCAGAGTGTCTCCACTCTGATTGGTTGGGGTTCATACTCTGCATGTGTCCCTCATTTTTTACCTACAACAACCTGGTAGCTACTTGCCCAACTTCATGCCTAAGCTTCACTCTTTGTTTGTGCACATGAATATTCAGGAAAAGATTTCAGAACTATTTGGAGCTCTTCCCTGTATAACTTCCTCCTCTCTGATACTCTGCCCACAGCTCCAAGTCCCCAAGTTTCAGTTCTAGTCTCTTTAGCTGAATGACATGGCCATGCTCTCCTGGTACTTTCACCTTGTGAAGAATTTTAACAAATTACATAGCACAAAGCCTGGGCCATCCTGAGGCTCTAATTGTTTCTTCCTATCTCTCAGAATCACAGTCTTGAGCTCCCTGTTGTCCAAAACAAAAACAAACAACAACAACAGAAAACCAATGGTACAAGTTACTGCATAGGGGCCGAAGTGGAAGACCAGAATGTCAGTTTGTGGTTTTGTTTTTTATTCCATGTTTTTATTCCAAATGTAAGTTTGATAGCCCATTGGAACCTATCAAACTTACATTTCATAGACATTGAAAACAGGTTTTTGAATTATAGTTACTATAAAAATCATCACATTTAAAGCATATTTCATAACATATGACATTCTTAAAAATGATCTTTATATAATTACTGCAAAACGTATACTGTAACATCAAATCATTTTGATTGGCAATCTGTCAAAGGTAGAGGTCTCATAGTTGTTGAGGTCCTTTAAAGCCTGTGCACAGTATAATACTCAGTCCAAAGTATGTAAGGAGAGTGTATAATGACATACATGCACCATTATAGTACCATAGAAAATAGTTTCACTGTTTTAAAAATCTGTATTCCTTCTGCTCATTCTTCCCCTTTCCCCAGCCCCTGAGACCATTGATCTTTGAGCTGTCTCTATAGTTTTGCCTTTTCCAGAATTTAATAATGTTGGAAACACAGTGCATGGCCTTTTCAGAGTAGCTTCTTTCACTTAATAATATGCACTTATAGGCCAGGCACGGTGGCTCACGCCTATAATCCCAGCACTATGGGAGGCTGAGGCGGGTAGATCATGAGGTCAAGAGATCGAGACCATCCTGGTCAACAAGGTGAAACCCTATCTCTACTAAAAATACAAAAATTAGCTGGGCATGGTGGTGTGCGCCAGTAGTCCCAGCTACTCGGGAGGCTGAGGCAGGAGAATTGCCTGAACCCAGGAGGCGGAGGTTGCGGTGAGCCGAGATCGCGCCATTGCACTCCAGCCTGGGTAACAAGAGCGAAACTCCGTCTCAAAGAAAAAAAAAAGAAAAAGTAATATGCACTTATATTTCTTCCTTATATTTTCATGACTTGATAGCTCATTTCGTTTTAGTGCTGAATAACATTCCATAGCTGGATGCATCCGTTTATTTATTTATTCATCTACTGAGGGTCATGTTGGTGGTAATTATGAATAAAACAGCTATAAAAATTTTTGTGCTGATTTTTGTATGAATGTTTTTGAGTCTTTTGGATTGCTGAATCTTAATGGTAAGAGTATGCTTAGTTTTGCAAAAAACAACCATTCCTTACTTCAAGACTTACTGTATAGCTACAGTAATTAAGACAGTGGCAGTGGTGAAAAAAATGGCAGATAGATCAGCTGATATGCAATGGCAACCCAGAAATAGATCCACATAAATATTGCAACTGATCTTTGACAAAGGAGCAAAGGCAATACAATGGAGAAAATATAGGCTTTTTCAAGAAATCATTGCAGGACAGCTGGATATCTATCTACAAGAAAAAAAAGTAGACATTTATTATCACAAATATTGATGCAAAAATGGATCATAGACCTAAATTTAAAACACAAAGCCATAAAACTCTTAAAAATATGTAGGAGGAAATCTAGAAGACCTCAGGTATGGCAATGACTTCTGAGATACAACACCAAAAGCATAATCTGTGAAATAATTGCTAAACTGGAAGACTTCATTATAATAAAAAATTTCTGCTTTAAGAAAGACACTGTCAAGAGAATGAGAAGACAAGCCATAGACCAGGAGAAAATATTTAAAACACATATTAAATAAAGGACTATTATTTAAAATACACATTTTTTAAAATGTTCAGTAAGAAAACAATGAAAAAGGGAGCAACAGATCTGAACAGACACCTTGTCAAAGATATGCAGATGATAAATAGGCATATGAAAAGATCCTCAACATGGTCATTAAAGAGTTGCATATTTAAAACACAATGAGATACAACTATACGTCTATTAGAATGGCAAAAATCCGAAACACTGACAGCACTAAATGCTGATGAAGATGTGGAGCATCAGGAACTCTCATTCGTTTCTGGTGGAAAAGCAAAATGAAACAGCTAATTTGGAAGACAGCTTGGTTGTTTCTTGCAAAACTAAGCATACTCTTACCATTAAGATTCAGCAATCCAAAAGACTCGAAAACATTCATACAAAAATCAGCACAAAAATTTTTATAGCAGTTTTATTCATAATTACCACCAAGGTGACCCTCAGTAGATGAATAAATAAATAAACGGGTGCATCCAGCTATGGAATGTTATTCAGCACTAAAAGGAAATGAGCTATCAAGCCATGAAAATATAAGGAAGAAACATAAGTTCATATTACTAAGTGAAAGAAGCTACTCTGAAAAGGCCATGCACTGTTTCCAACATTATTACATTCTGGAAAAGGCAAAACTATGGACACAGTTAAAAGATCAATGGTCTTCAGGGGCTGGAAAGGGGAAGAATGAATAGAAGGAATACAGATTTTTAAAACAGTGAAACTATTTTCTATGGTACTATAATGGTGCATGCATGTCATTATACATTTGTCTAAAGCTGTAGAATGCACACTCCCAAGAGCGAGCCTTAATGTAAACCATTAAGTGATTATGTCTTTTAGTGATAATGATGTGTCAACATAGCTTGATCACTCTAGTGGGGGATGTTGGTAGTTGGGTAAGCTGTACATGTTTGCAGGCAGGGAACACATGGGAACTCCTTGTACTTTCTCCTCAATTTGGCTGTTCCTTAAAAGTAAAGTCTTTTTAAAAATAAAGAGAGAAAATGGGTTACACCCAGAGCCACTACATATGGCTTCTGAGATTTGTAGCAAGAAAAAGAGGGTATGACCCATGAACTCCACATCTTTTCAACACTCCCACTTATTTTTTCTGCCTCCATATTGTCTACTGTCCCTTCACAAGACTTCTTAGGTCAAAAGTGTTTCCAAAGATATTACAAGAGCAATTAAAACTAGCCCAGTTGTCCCATAGAAATTACATTTACAATCTTTTAAATAAACATAGAAATTGACCCTCCCAGGTCTTAAAACTTGAAGTTTACGTTTGTCTTATCTGAGTTCCTTCCTCAGGAAACCCACCTCAGACAAGGAACTGAAACTCAGCAGATCACTGCATCCACATAGCAGGAAGCCAAACACCGCATCACACATATAGCTTCCTTACTCCTCCCTAATTCCAGTTTTCACCACAAGTAGCTACATTCCTTCCCTTCTATATAAACCTTCAATTTATATATTTCATTTGGTTGAAAGAGATGGATTTGAAACTGATCTCATGTCTCTCCATTTGACATCACCGAAATAAAAAGCCTTCTTTCCTAGAAATACTCCTTGTCCCAGTGATTGGCTTTTAGTGTGGTAAGAAATGGGACTAATATCAAACACTTGGTGTTTTCGTAACACAATCAGTGGTGTGAAATTTTCTCTTCTTGAAGAAGGGTATGTGAAGATGAAACTTGCCAAATTTTAACTCTATATTTAATTTCTCATGGAATTATAGGCAGTGTAGTTAACATAATGCCGATGTTATAGTTTGGACTGCACATAATTTTGAGACGTTATTTTGAAATATAATGAAAAAAATAATATCCCTCAGACTGATCATATTACATGTTAGAAATTCTTAGGGATACAATTTGTGTGTTATCTATCTTTGACCTTATTTAAGAAGCAACCTAATAAGTGGTTAGGAATTATTTTTAAGGGGGGTTTCAATTACCTCATCTATAAAAATGGAATTATTTAATTTTTTCATGAGATCTAAATAAAAAGTAAAATAATGTATGCAGAAGCAACAAACACAAAACTAATTAATGTTCAGCATTGTTTTATTTTGAAGAACTATTTCAATACATTGTTTCAAACCTAAGTATTTATGTTTTAAACAAGATTGCATCACTCTTCATGAAGAGTTCGCATTAATGTTTTTTTGAGTTCTTATTCATATTGTTATTTTATTCACATTATTATTCAACCAACATCTTTTCTTACCCCTCTTCTTCTCCCTTCACCTCGTTATCCTACTTAATAAAAAATTGCTACAGTTGCTCAGCTTACTTCATGTTATTCACATAATTTGAGTATCCCTGCAAATGCATTTCTGGTTCATATCACATGCCAAAATCACTCAGCTCTATTGAATATATTTTAATGTGTTCAGCCTTCTAGATCTACCTTCTATTAATTATTTAAAAACACACAGACTCCAGAAATGTTAATTACCTATTAGTTAATTTAACAAATAAATTCAAAGCTTCATATACCACATAGAAATTGTAACAATGAAGGTGAGTGAAAATTTTTGTTTCTCCTAGTCAACACGTTTCCTATATTTTATAGATGTGTTTAAAATAACATTACATATCACTTAATTTTACACACTAGTTTTTTATCAAATTACAGTCAACACAAAAACAAATCCTTGAAAAATTGAAAATATATACTTATTATTTTAATAATCATATAACGTGTCCTGATTTTTAATAAGCAACTCTTCATACCATTAGCATACATTAATCTCAATCCTCAATCTCATATAAAAGAACTTCTTTTTGGTTTGCTACTAGAGTTGCAAGCTAAATTGTACATTCAAAATATCTACAAACTGGCTGGATGTGGTGGCTCACACCTATAATCCCAGCATTTTGGGAGGCCAAGGCAGGAGGCTCATTGGAGGTCAGGAGTCTCAGATCACCCTGGCCAATATGGTGAAACCCCATCTTTACTAAAAATACAAAAATTAGCCAGGCATGGTGGCATATGATTGTAATCCCAGCTACTTGGGAGGTTTGTAATCTCAGCTACTCCGAAGGACAATCTCTTGAACCTAGAGACAGAGGTTGCAGTGAGCTGAGATCTACAAACTACAGTATCATTACCAAATTGCAAATTTAAAAATTTTCAATAAACCTGCAGAGTTGCAGGTAATTACAAATGAAGTATCTTGACATTGTTTATTTTAGCTTAATAAAATGCATTAAAATTCAGTAAGAAGAACAGCCTGTAATTCTTCAAAAGATAGAACAGCATGGTGACTGCTTTTAATCAGTCTCTAGATTTGCATTGTCCAGTACAGTAACCCCTAGCCACACGTGGCTATTAAACACTGGAAATGTGTCTAGTCCAAAATGAGATACATGCTAACAATAAAATAAGCACTGAATTACAAATACTTAGTAACAAAAAATGTCAAATGGATATTTATTTTTCACTTATCACATGTTGAAATGATATTTTGGATATAGCTGTGTCTAGTAAAATTATATTATTAAAATTGATATTTTATTTTATTTTTAACATACTTATTAGAATGTTTACAAGTACATATGTGGCCAACATTGTATTTCTTTTGGGCAGCTGCTCTAGGAGAGCACCTACAACTTTATCAGCACTATAGGAATGGCTCACCTGATGACATATGATACATTCCTTTACTCAAATTTTTCTAGTTGATATGACATCACTTGACTAATATGTTTTTCAAAAAATTGATTTTTTTCTGAGTCCTGGCATTGAGAAGACAAGTCAAAAAGCACCCCTGTGAATCTGTCAGAATTTTAGTTCAAGAATAGTGTGCATGAATGTCATATGGAATAATAATTTTTAGAATTTTCACCCTTGACTACACCAATAAATAGCAATCATTAAACGTAAAAGACTAAGACATTTATCAAAATTGGTACAGCTGGTAATTTCCATTTCATTAAAATTTATATGTGTTTTCATTTGTAAATTTTCTTAAGCCGTCTGAGATTCATGAAAGCTTTCAAAGTTTATAGATAGATACCATGAACTCAGTGGTATTTTATGCAGCATTTCATGGATTTGCTCTTTTTTTCTTTTCTGGAGAGAGCAATCAATGACTGCATCAGTTTCCTAAAGGACTCAGTGATACAAAAGTGTAATTTTCTACTTTAAAACCATTTTAAGTTCCTTCCAGTTCTGTGGCTTCTTTCTGGTTCAGGTAAATGCTATGCATAAATTTCTTAAATGTAGTCTATGGTAATAATTTTTTGATGCCTTGACTTTTAAGAAATTAACTGACAATATTGAGAAACAGTAAATCCTCATGTGGTTGGGTGAGGGATTGCTTTTTGAATCTGAAAATTGCAGCAATTTAATAGTTTAAATTATAATTGACAGATTCTGAATATCTGCTACTTGCAGTGGAAGAATTACTGCCTTCATTAAAAGGAGCTGTTATGTTTAAGTTGTCAAAATTTAGTTAAATTAATTTCTTCTGAAGGCAATCATCAAATTTTACCCAAAAGAAACTTACTTTTTGGAATTCTCATACATCATTAACTTCATAGGCACATAAGCTAATATGGAGCAAAACATCCCTCAGGCTCTATAAAAACATATCACAACTCTCTAGCCTTCCACTGCAGGATTTAGATCTGAAACTGTGCTTTTCCTATCACAGGAGCCAAATTTCCTTTATAGAGTGCTAATTCCATAAATATTTTTCCAAACTTAGTGTAGCTGAACACACAGCCCTTAAACAAGAAAAAGCCCACGGTCTTGGAAAAACAGAACTACTTTATATGTATATTTAAAAATGAAAACTCATGGCTTTAGTTCCTCCTGTGTTTATGCTAGCATTAAACAGTCAATGCTCAGCCCCATCATTTTAAAAATTTCAACCCCAAGTATGTATTTATTGCTTATCTAATATCCTGAATAATTTCCACAATGTAACAGTAACTCAAAGGGTAGGGTTGGCAAGCAGCACCCAGCAACACAGGAGGTGGGGTATCCAGGGAGCTAATTGCATCTCAGCACACCAGCCCGAGTAGACTGGAGTCCTATGGAACCATGGCTAAGAGGTACCCTTTAGAACATGAGTGTCCACTCTTTTGGCTTCCCTGGGCCACATTGGAAGAAATAATTATCTTTGGCCACACGTAAAGTACACTAACACTAGTGATAGCTGATGAGCTATAATGTAAGAAAGTTCACAAATTTGTGCTGGGCCACATTCAAAGCCATCTTGGGCTGCATGCGGCCCATGGACTGTGGATTGGACAAGCTTGATTGAGATGATGCGTTATGTTTGAATAAGGGAAGTAGAGTGGAGAAACCAGAGCTTTGGCTAGGGAATGGGATGGACACCCAAGAGACTCAGGATGATGGACATGTACAAAATATTATATAGGTTTTTGTTATTTTGACAATCTCTATATACACATATTATTTTCATATGTTTATATAATATATAAATATAAATAATATAATCATGACTTTCTGATAACAGCTATTCTATTGGTCTGAGGTGATCCACTTACATGTGGAATCTACAGGGGGAAAAAAAGTTCAACACATAGAAACAGAGTAAAATGTTGGAAACCAGGGGCAAAAGAGGGAAGAAAATGGGGAGAAGTAGGTCAAAGGGTACAAACTTATATATAGGATAAAGAAATCTAGCAATCTAATGTACAACAGTGTTGTGATTTGGCTCTGTGTCCCCTCCCGGATTTCATGTTGAATTGTAATTCCCAATGTTGAGGGAGGGACTTGGCAGGAGATGACTGGATCATGAGGGCAGATTTCCCCCTTGCTGTTCTCATGATGATAGGGAGTGTGTTCTCATCGCATCTGCTTGTGTAAAAGTGTGTAGTACTTTCTCCTTTGCTCTGTCTCTCTCTTGCTCTGGCCATTTGAAGTCCACTACTACTTCCTCTCCACCTTCCACCATGACTGTAAGTTACCTGAGTTCTCCCAGCCTTATGGAATGGTGAGTCAATTAAATCTTGGAGATGAAGAACTTATCGGGAACTTGAATAAATGTCACTCTTGTTATGCTGCAGTAAAGAGACTGGGGCATTTTGCCCCTGCTCTGAATATCTGTGGAATTTTGTTGTTGAGAATTGATTTAGGGTCTTTGGTGTAAGAAATTGCTAAGCAGCAAAGCATTGAAGGTGTAGTCTGGCTGCTTTTAAAAGCCCATATTTATTTGCATAAACAAAGAGATGATCTGAAACACCAAGTTATATTTAAAAGGGAAGCAGAGCATTAAAGTTTGAAAAATTTGCAGCCCAATCATGTGGTAGAAAAGAAAAACCCATTTTCTGAGGAAGAATTCAAGGCTGCAGAAATTTTTTTTTTTTTTTTTAAATTTTTATTGCATTATAGGTTTTGGGCTACATGTGCCAAACGTGCAAGATAGTTGCATAGGTACACACATGGCAGTGTGTTTTGCTGCCTTCCTCCCCTTCACCCACACTTGGCATTCATCCCCAGGCTATCCCTCCCCAGCCCCCCATGCTGTCCCTCCCCCCTTCCCCCCAATAGACCCCAGTGTGTAGTAGACCCCCTCTCTGTGTCCATGTGTTCTCCTTTTTCTCACCCACCTATGAGTGAGTATATGCGGTATTTCTTTTTCTGTTCTTGTGTCAGTTTGCTGAGAATGATGTTCTTCAGATTCATCCATGTCCCTACAAAGGACACAAACTCATCATTTTTGATTGCTGCATAATATTCCATGGTGTATATGTGCCACATTTTCCCAGTCCAGTCTATCATCGTTGGGCATTTGGGTTGGTTCCAGTTCTTTGCTGTTGTAAACAGTGCTGCAATGAACATTCGTGTGCATGTGTCCTTATAGTAGAATGATTTATAATCCTTTGGATATATACCCAGTAATGGGATTGCTGGGTCAAATGGAATTTCTATTTCTAGGTCCTTGAGGAATTGCCACACTGTCTTCCACAATGGTTGAACTAATTTACACTCCCACCAACAGTGTAAGAGTGTTCCTATTTCTCCACATCCTCTCCAGCATCTGCTGTCTCCAGATTTTTTAATGATCGCCATTCTAACTGGCATGAGATGGTATCTCAATGTGGTTTTGATTTGCATCTCTCTAATGACCAGTGATGATGAGCATTTTTTCGTATGTTTGTTGGCCTCATGTATGTCTTCTTTTGTAAAGTGTCTGTTCATATCCTTTGCCCATTTTTGAATGGGCTTGTTTGTTTTTTTTCCTGTAAATCTGTTTGAGTTCTTTGTAAATTCTGGATATCAGCCCTTTGTCAGATGTGTAAACTGCAAAGATTTTTTCCCATTCTGATGGTTGCCGATTCACTCTAGTGACTGTTTCTTTTGCCGTGCAGAAGCTGTGGAGTTTGATTAGGTCCCATTTGTCTATTTTGGCTTTTGTGGCCAATGCTTTTGGTGTTTTGTTCATGAAGTCCTTGCCTACTCCTATGTCCTGAATGGTTTTGCCTAGATTTTCTTCTAGGGTTTTTATGGTGTCAGGTCTTATGTTTAAGCCTTTAATCCATCTGGAGTTAATTTTAGTGTAAGGTGTCAGGAAGGGGTCCAGTTTCTGCTTTCTGCACATGGCTAGCCAGTTTTCCCAACACCATTTATTAAATAGGGAATCCTTTCCCCATTGCTTTGTCTGGTTTATCAAAGATAATATGGTTGTAGATATGTTGTGTTGCCTCCGATGCTTCTGTTCTGTTCCATTGGTCTATATCTCTGTTTTGGTACCAGTACCATGCTGTTTTGATTACTGTAGCAAGGCTGCAGAAATTTAAGTGAGTAAAGAGGAGCTGAATGTTAACAGTCAAGACAATGGGGAAAATGCCTCCAGGGGATTTTAGAGACACCTTCACAGCAGCCCCTCCCATCACTGACCCAAAGGCCTAAGAGGAAAAAATGGGTTTGTGAGCTAGGCCCAGGGCTGCTGTTCTGTGCAGCCTCAGGACTGGTGCCCTGCATCCCAGCTGCTGTAGCTTCAGCCATGGCAAAAAGGGACCAAGGTACAGTGCTGGCTATTGCGTTAGAGGGTGCAAGCCCCAAGCCTGAGCAGCTTCCACATTATTGGACAAGAGTTGAGGTTTGAAAACTTCTGCCTCAATTTCAGAGGATGTAGAGAACTGCCTGAATGTCCAGGAAGAAGTCTGCTGCAGGGGTAGGGCCCTTATGAAGAACTTCTACTAGGGCAGTGTGAAGGGGAAATGTGGGGTTGGAGCCCCCACACAGAGTTCCCACCGGATTACTGCCTAGTGGAACTGTGAGAAGAGAACCACCATCCTACAGATCCCAGGAGGGTAGATCCACCAACAGCTTGCATTGTGTGCCTGGAAAAGCTGCAGGCCCTCAGTGCCAGCCCATGAAAGCAACCGTGGTGCTGGGGCTTTATCCTGAAGGGCCACAGGGGCAGAGCTGTTTCCAAGGACTTGGGAGTCCACCTCTTGCATCAGGGTGGCTTGGATGTGAGACATGGAATCAAAGGAGATTACTTTGGAGTTTTAAGATTTAATTACTGCCCTGCTGGGTTTCTGACTTGCATGTGGTCTGTAAGTCCCTTTGTTCTGGCCAATTTCTCCCTTTTGGAATGGTAGAATTACCTCAATGCCAGTACCCCCATCGTATCTTGGATGTAACTGATTTTTTATTTTATAGGCTCATAGGCAGAAGGGACTTGCCTTATCTCAGATGAAACTTTGGACTTGGACTTTTGAGTTAAAGTTGCAATGAATTAAGAGTTGGGGGGATTGTTGGGAAGGCATGATTATGTTTCAAAACGTGAAAAGGACATGAAATTTGGGAGGGGTTGGGGGTGGGATGATATGGTTTGGTTCTGTGTCCCCACTCAAATCTCATGTCTAATTGTAATTCCTAGTGTTGAGTTGAGGAACCTGGTAGGGGATGATTGGATCATGAGGGTGGATTTTCCTCTTGCTGTTCTCATGATAGTCACTTCTCATGAGACCTGGTTGTTTAAAAGTTTGTAGCATTTCCCCATTTGCACTCTCTCCCTCTCCCTCTCTTCCTTTCTCTCTCTCTCTCTCTCTCTCTCTCTCTCCTCCTCTGCCCATGTGAAGACTGTGTCTGCTTACCTTTCACTTTCCACCATGATTGTAAGTTTCCCGAGACCTCCTACCTTTGTGGAACTAAGAGTAAGTTAAACCCTTTTTCTTCATAAATTAACCAGTTCTCAGGTAGTTCTTTACAGCAATATGAGAACGGACTTATATAAACAGTAAAACTATAGTTAATAATATTGTATTGTATATTCAAAATTTGCTAAGAGAGATTTTAAGTGCTGTTACCACATATAAGAAGTGCTTACAATGGAAGATAATGGATATGCTAAATTGTTGACCTGTACGAATAATTTCATTATAGATATGAATATCAGTACTTCATGCGTATACTTTAAATTTACACAATTAAAAAAAAGAAACAGACATAAACATCTTAATTGAATAATTATCTTCATACTAATGAATTACTTCAGGTTTGAATGAATCAAGAGAATTGTACTGTTATTTTGGTAGATTTGTAAGAACATTCAGTAAGGTGGTCTGCTGTAAAATAAATATATGAAATCAATGGTTTCAGACGGACTTACAAAGCAAGTAAATTAAAATAAAGCTCACAATACCAATTAAACATCAGAGATACAAATAAGAACTTTCTGTTCCCCTCTTTATTTCTCCCTTCACTCTTATTTCTCAGAACCTGTAGTTAAGCAACAATAGAGAAAAAAACAAAACAAAACAAGTAAGGAGAGAAGATGCCGGAAGCCAAAGGGAAGGCCTTCTCTGAGCTGAGGACAGTAGATATGTTTAAAACCACTTTCAAAGCTTTCATTATTGTAAGGAGGCCAAACTCAACTTTTGAAGTGAGATGAAGTTTTAATATATAATTGAAAACGGGGCATGGTGTTGGAAAAATCCTGACACCACCTGAGTTTTCATTCAGGGCAGTAAAGAAAATTTCTACTGAGTACACTTTAAAGCAGCATGGAGAAAACAAAGTTGTTTTGTGACCTAATCTATATGTAACACCAGTTTCACCTAATGGTTTTATTAATTTATGAAATTAGAACTCTCTCAATGTCTGACTTTATTAAATCATAAAATAATTTAAATAGTACATACTGTATGTAAGTAGAAATTATCAAATTATGGCTATTTGCTCTGTTAGAAAAATTCACAAGTGATTTTTAAATAGTGTAAAACTCATATGAAAATATACATATGCATAATGTGTTAACTAGACAGAGCACCAACCCCTACTAGAATATACTACAGGTTTCTTTAAATAATGAAAAATAAGTTGCAGTAAAAAGCCATAAACTTTCCTATATTTAAGTACTATACACTGTTCTTTATATTACCTGAAAAACCATGTCTCCTAACACTGAGCCATGTTACCACAGACCCTGTCAAGGTCTCTTCCCAATCCCTGTAATAAAATTAATTGCTCCTTCTTTTTGAGCTCTTGTTGGTTCTTTTAAAAAATGTCCACACTTTGGACAACACAATGGATTCTCTTGTTTCTCTTGTTAGGTTAAGCTCCTTGAGAACAGCACTAATTTTCTCTTTGTTTTTGTATTCTTAGTGCCTCATTTATGCTAGATACCTATTAGCAGAATGATGTGTAATAATTCTGTTGAAAAATGTTAATATATAAATCAGAGTTCTTACAGTCATGAAATTTTTTTTTTTTTTTGCTATTGTGCATGTTAATTTTGTCTAAGTTTACCGAGTTGCTTTTTGCTCTTTATTGTACTGTTTAGCATTGCTCGTTTTATTACATGAACATTGTTTTCACGGCTTTCCTTTAAACATCATCAATGATTGCTTTGGCTTCTAACTTCAAAGAGTTAAATTTGTATAAACTACTCAAACCATTATAAAATGAACGCTAAAATTATGAATCATTTGAGTGACTCATTGCTATTACACATATCATAACATAAATATATTGTAATTATACTTTCTGAGACTGAATAATAGAAAATTTAAAATGATTGCTGGTCGTGGTATGAAAAATGAGAACAGACTTTCTTGAAAAAGTAGAACAGCCATAAATCTGTTTAATGGTGGATAATATAGCCAATATTTTAAATGATAGCAGTTTAATATATGCAAACTGAATTTGAATTTAAGAATAAAATATAAATCACTAGGAAAGAAATTCATATTTCAAAGGGAAAGTAAAACTCATTCTAGTCATGCACCAGGTAATGATGTTTTGGTCAACAATGGACTGCCTATGTTAACAGTGTTCCAATAAGATTACAGTGCAGCTAAAAATTTCCTATCACCGAGTGCCATCATAGCCACCCTAGTGTCACAGCACAACGTATTACTCACCTATTTGCGGTGGTGCTGGTGTGAACAAACCTACTGTGCTCCTACGTTTACTCACCACTCACCGACTGACTCACACAGAGCAACTTTCAGTCCTGCAAACTCTATTCATCGTAGGTGTCCTTACAGATGCACCATTTTTTAATCTTTTTTTTACCATATTGTTACTATACCTTTTCTATGTTTAGATACACAAATACTTAACATTGTGTTATAATTGCCTTCAGTATCCAGTACATTAACACGCTGTACAAGTTTATAGTCTAGAAGCAATAGGCTGTGTACCATGTAGGCTAGGTTGGCTGTAACATCTAGGTTTATGTAAGTACACTCTGATGTTCACACAAAGATGTAGTTGCCTAAGGATCCATTTGTCAGAATGTAAGTATCTCGATTCTTAATCCATGCGTGATTGCATATACAAGGTAGAAGAAAACTAAACAACAGGAAATGAAAGGCACTTTAAGAGTCCTTTAATTTCATAGTATCTCGTGTAATTGTCTATAAACTGTCTGGATGGTAATCACCCATATTGCCACCTCTTAGCTTAATATAAGAAATATCAATGGTATATTTACCCTATTTTTGTCTTTGTAAAGATATACCTCTCTTCTTGGAAAGTGAAATTGGCAATGCATATATGCTGTATTATATCTACAATCTTACTTCTTATTTCCTTCTTTTCATGTTTCTTTCTTTCTGTTATGAAGTGAATTGTGTCCCCCCAGATTCCTACATCGAAGCCTTAACCTCTAAAGTGACTGTACTTGTAGATAGGAACCAGCATGCTTAGTAATCTACACCATCTCCAAAATCCCTCAGCAATGTTGTCTCACAGTCCTACATTATAGAGTCAGTAATCTGTAGAAATTCCTCAACTTTCCTCCCAGATATTCTAAAAGCAAACCTAGACTACATTAATTAATTTTTTTCTGGATTGCCAAAAAGAGTTGTTCCGCTTTAGATGAAAGGTGACTGCAAATTATCAGCCACATTTTCCAATGAAAGGTGGAATCTGATTTTCCTGCCTTTAAAATTGAGCTGAAACTTCTGAGGTCAGATCACATAAAACATGGCAGATTTCAAGCACATCTATTAAAACACTCTATGGGAATCTAATTTTCCTGCCTTTGAAATTGAGCTGGAATTTCTGAGGCCAGATCACATAAAACATTGCAGATACCAAGCACATCTATTAAAACAGTCTCTGAGAGGCCTGAGCCACAGTTTAAGAAGTTAGAGTACCCTACGACCTAGGGAGAAGTTACACACCTGCCCTCCCAGTCTACAGTCTCAACAGAGCCCAGTCTTAGAGCCATTTCCACCACTGCACAAGACATATATATGACATAATCCCCCATCTACCATTACAATTTCAGTCAACGACACATGGAGCAGAAGAATCACACAGCTCACTGAGCTGATTTCTACCTCAAAATGTTACACAGTAATAAGTTGGAAATTCCTGACCCTCAAAATTCCTGACCCTCAAAATTCCTGACCCTCAATATTCCTGACCCTCAAAATGCTAAGCAGTAATAAGATGGAACAAAAGATTATTGTTTTTAAGTTGCTAAGTTTCACAATAATTTATCATACAGCAATAGATAACCCGAATACCCTGTCTATGGGTCATACATTAACCCATGTGCTCTGTTGCTATCCTCATTGTTTTAGCAGGATATAATGTTATTGTTTCCTTTTTCTCCAATTACCCAATATTACAGTGTTTGGCACCGTTTTAACATGTTTAATTCTTAAAAACGCAGACCCTGTGGACTAGGCTTGTTGGACTAACAAACAGACACCAAAATGGCAGTGGTTTAATCACATACAAGTTAGTCTTTTGCTGATGTGAGATCCCTGGGAGGATGTTGAGATTGTCGGGGGCTCTCCACTACATGAGCATTCAGAGGCTCATGCTGCTTTCATCTGTGTCTTTTT
The DNA here is from genome assembly GCA_031835075.1 of Saguinus oedipus. Lineage (NCBI taxonomy): Eukaryota > Metazoa > Chordata > Mammalia > Primates > Cebidae > Saguinus > Saguinus oedipus. Next base: position 9,261,130 of record CM063188.1, on the reverse strand, counting down.
CGTCCCCTAGGACCTCATTATCGTCTGCATCTATCAGACAGAAAGGGAAGAGTGCAAAAAAGGGGCATAAGAATTTTTACCTCCTAGGCACAAAAGTGGAATAGCTCCTATCATCTTACAGTCTGCTGGCTAGAACAGAGTAAATGGCCACTGTAATTGTAAGGGAGCCTGAAGTATAGCCTACCTGCACAGGGGAGATTAGGAGAAGAGAATTCTATACCTGCCACCAGATCAGACTCGTTACTTTGTTGAAATGCTCCAAATAACTGTAGAACATGGGCATTTCAGAGCTCTCACACAGGAAATTAGTAAACAATTTCATGAATCCCCATTATTGGATGACTCTATGAGGGCAGCGTTCATATGTTTTCTTCTTCATTCCCACCCCTCCCCATTCTCCTTCATCCTCTAGGTATCTCCGAAATTTCTCATAGTACCTAGATCACAGCACATAGTTACTACACATTTAATAAAACCCGTATATAATTGATCAGGGTTAGTTTTTAAAATAACAGTAGAATTTATACTGTTTGACCAAATCTCACCTTTATATATAAGAGCAGCTGTCTCGCACCACTGACTGCTCATTCTAAAATCTCCTACTCATAATGCATGTCACCTTTCTACATGTCATGTTATAATTTAATGGATCTCTGTTGAAGTTTTTCATTCTATTACATGCCCTCTACTTTTATCCTTAATATACTATTTTAACTACCATAGCTTTACAATAAGTTTTTATATGACAAAGGGCAAGTACCTCACCTCCAAATTATACTTCTCCAAAACCATATTGTTTATACTCGATTTTATATAATAAATTTAGTTTCAATTCTCTGGTAAACAAAACCCTTTGACCTAAATTGAGGAACTGTGTATACCCACTTTCCGTGAAACAACTGTGAGTGGTGAGCACTGATTTTTGTCTCTCATATATATACATACATATATGTGTGGAGTGACACAAACAGATATATATATATATATATATATACACATACATATATATATATATGGAGAGAAAAAAACAGAGGGTCTTCTACACACACACACACACACACACACATCTATTTTTGTCAAAAAACAAAAATAGACATATATACATGTATATATAATAGATGTGTATATATATACATATATATCTGTGTATATATACAGATATATACACACAAAAACAGATATATGATATATATACAGATATATCTGTGTGTATATATATATATATATACACACAAAAAAAACCAGATATATATACACCGATATATATATATATATATGTTTTTATGTGTGTGTGTGTGTATATATATATATATATATATACAGATATATACACACATAAAGATATATACACACACACAGATATATACACACATAAAACATATATATACATATGTGTATATATACACATAACACAGAGATATATATACACACATATATACACACATATATACACACATATGTGTGTGTATATGTATCTCTGTGTTATGTGTGTATATATATATATATATATATATATATCTGTTTTGTTTCATATATATAAGAGAGACAAAAACTGTGTTCACCACTCACATATATATGTGGAGAGAGAGAGAGAAAGGGAGAGAGAGGGAAACTCTGGAAATTGTCCTAAGGACATACAGAAAATAAAGAAATATTAATTGGCCAGGTATAGTGGCTCGCGTCTGTAATTCTAGCACTTTGGAAGGCCATAGCAGGTGGATCACCTGAAGTCAAGAGTTTAAGACCAGACTGGCCAACATGGCGAAACCTCATCTCTATTAAAAATACAAAATTTAGCCAGGCATGGTGGCATATGCATGTAATCACAGCTACTTGGGAGGCTGAAGCAGGAGAATTACTTGTACCCTGGAGGTGGAGGTTGTAATGATCTGAGATCGCACCACCTTATTTGCATTTCTGGGTATGGCCACCAGGAGGAGTTTTCTGATAATTTAATCTGCAGCATTTTAAAAAGAGATGTCCAATATAGTTTCCTGAAATTTTTCATTTATTTTTTTAAAAAGTAAAAACTCTGGAGACAACAGATGCTGGAGAGGATGTGGAGAAATAGGAACACTTTTACACTGTTAGGGGGAGTGTAAACTAGTTCAACCATTGTGGAAGACAGTGTGGTGATTCCTTAAGGACCTAGAAATAGAAATACCATTTGACCCAGCTATCTCATTACTAGATATACACCCAGAGGATTATAAATCATTATATTGTAAAGACACATGCATATGTGTGTTCATTGTGACACTGCTTACAATAGCAAAAACCTGGAACCAACCCAAATGCCCGTCAACGATAGACTGGATAAAGAAAATGTGGCACTTATACGCCATAGAATACTAGGCAGACATAAAAAAGGATGTCCTTTGTAGGGATATGGATGAATCTGGAAACCATCCTTCTCAGCAAACTGACACAAGAACAGAAAACCAAACACTGCATGTTCTCACTTATAAGTGGGTGTTGAACAATGAGAACACATGGACACAGGGAGGGGAGCATCACACACCTGAATCTGTTTTGGGGGTGGGGGGCTGAGAGAGAGACATCAGGGGGTGGGGAGGTTGGGGAGGGATAACAATGGGAGAAATGCCTGATGTTGGTGACAGGGGGATGGAGGCAGCAAACCACCATGGCATGTGTGTACCTATGCAACAATCCTGCAAGATCTGCACATGTACCCCAGAACTTAAAAGTACAAAAAAAATTTTTTTTAGAGTATTTGTCATTACTTACTGACTTCAAAATTTCCCCAGGTATTTCAAGACAAAGGTGCTATGGTTTGAATATTTGTACCCTTCAAATGCATGTTGAAACTTAATCCCCAATGTGGAGATTCAGAAAGATGGGGTTTTTCACAGTTGATTTTGTGCTCACTTCAACTATCTTTCAGAAGGCTTTTGATTTGTTTGCTTCTTCTTGGTTCTCTGGATGGGAGACCATGGGCAAATATTTTTGTTTAAACATAGTTTTTAAGCCTCAAGGCTGATCTTTCTCATCCCATTTTTTTCTCTCTCAAAGAAGCTAGGTCATACACTTACAAAGTAATCGTTTTTGGTAGAAAGACAATAAACTAACTTGGTCTGTGCCTCTAGGAGGCTTCCATAATGAAAAGAGAAAACTTAATCAGAGCCATGTGAAGTGCCTGCTGCTAAAGATGCAAGTATAGAGCTATTCCTGAGAAGAAGGAAGGAGCAAAGAAGAATCTTCTCCTCAACTCTCTTCCCTTAAGGTTTCTAGGATTGCAGATATCACCTGCACTTCATTAATTTTGATAGAAACAGTCATATGGCTAGCCTAGCTTTCAACAGCACTGGCAAAATGTCAAAGGATTATAAATTAGTCTACTGTAAAGACACGTGCACATGTATGTTTACTGCAGCAGTATTTACAATAGCAAAGACTTGGAATCAACCTAAATGTCAATCAATGATAGACTGGATAAAGAAAATGTGGCACATATACACCATGGAATACTATGTATCCATAAAAAGGATGAGTTCATGTCCTTTGCAGGGACATGGATGAAGCTAGAAACCATCATTCTCAGCAAACTAACACAGGAACAGAAAAAACAAAACCTGCATGTTCTCATTTGTAAGTGAGAGGTGAATGATGAGAACACATGGACACAGGGAGGGGAACAGCACACATCCAGGCCTGTAGGTGGGCCAGGGGGTGGGGGGTGGAAGGAAAGGGGAGGGAGAGCATTAGGACAAATACGTTAAGCATGAGGGGCTTAAAACCTAGATGACGGGTTGATCGGTGTAGTAAGCCATGATGGCACATATATACTTATGTAATAAACCTGCAAGTTCTGTGCATGTACCCCAGAACTTAAAGTAAAATAAATAAATACATAAATATAAATAAGCAAAAAAACCCCAAAACTTGGGGTTATATTTCCATAGAAGTTAGGAGAGAAAAGATTCAAGTAGCAGCATCTGCCACAGGGTGACTTCTTAATTCAGTTAACAGCCTGGGCCACATACCCATGCCTATGCTCATATTTTAGATCTGCCACCTTTAGTGACAGCTGGTGGGTTTGTTTCCAATGAGGGTAATACAATAGGCTCTATCCCAGGATTGTCACGCAGATAAAATAAAATATACATAGTTTTTAGTGAGTGATGGGCACTATGTACAGAGCTCTGTAAGTATTAGTTATGATTCTACTAAATAATGGTCCTCAAATCATGATGATAAGGATTGTGTGGTCTGTCCCATATCTTTTAGATTTTTTCTAAAATTTACAATGGAATGAAGCTGAAGACCACATTTACAATCAATTTACTGTGTATATATTATATTCAGTAACTGTTGTGTGCCAGGCACTGTTCTAGGCACTGAGTTGAAACAGTGAGGAAAACAAACCAAGCTCTTGCTCTAAAGGAGCTTCTGACTGTCTTAATTCCCCTCACATCCCAATATATGACCCTCAACCCCCTGGATGGACATAGCAAATGAAATGCTGTAATCTTCCAGCATGCATTGCTATCTGAGTTTAACCTGAAGGCACATGCCTGCCTTTTCTCAAGAGAGTATGGCCTCCCAGAATGAATTTTCAGTTCACTTGAGACTTTACACATTTATTTTTTGAGCTTGTTTATTCATTGCCTCATCCAGAGATGAGAAGCACAGCTTGGAGCTCACTGTTGTATTAAAGCCTGATAAAATATGGTGGAGGTGGTACTCAGCGTCCTCCTATGGTTTCAGGTAGACTGCTTCATGCAGCAGCCCCAAAGTACACCATGTGCTAAAGCCTTGGGAGATTGTTCTTAATCCAGATACTGCCTTACAATTACTGTCACATCTTCTAAGATTCTAGCAGTAGGTGTTCTGCCAGTCTTTACTTCCTTGACTTTTGAATTTTTGTCTTTCTCCTCTATCTCCTCAGCAGAATTTTAATTAGAATATTATAGAGAATGTATGTGGCACTGCTAAGCACACACCATTTGAATCACATATGCTTCATTTTCAGACACAATTTAAAAATGTAATAAGTTCGACTGTTCATTTCACTTGACGTTCTTCCTACAATATTTTTAGAACTTCTTATTTTTCTTTATAATACTAGGAAGAAATTTTAACCAGGCACATATACCAGTGCTTGACATCTTGGTAACGTCAATAAATACTTAAAATACTTTTTCCAAATAGAATTTTGTGTTATGGTGCCTTAAAATATCCACCTTAGGCCGGGCGCGGTGGCTCAAGCCTGTAATCCCAGCACTTTGGGAGGCTGAGGCGGGTGGATCATAAGGTCAAGAGATCGAGACCATGCTGGTCAACATGGTGAAATCCCGTCTCTACTAAAAATACAAAAAATTAGCTGGGCATGGTGGCGCGTACCTGTAATCCCAGCTACTCAGGAGGCTGAGGCAGGAGAATTGCCTGAACCCAGGAGGCGGAGACTGCGGTGAGCCGAGATCGCGCCATTGCACTCCAGCCTGGGTAAGGAGAGTGAAACTCCGTCTCAAAAAAAAAAAAAAAAAAAATCTACCTTATCATATTTGTATTATTAGGTGTATGGCTCCATTACAGAAAGTATGTTTAACCTCCAAAATGTATATTTCTTGAGTCTATTTACTGACTACAATAAATTTTTAATATCTAAATACTACTTATTGATGGTATATTTTTCCATCATAAACAATGTATGCAATATTTACTTGAGGCCTGTAGCCCAAAGTCTCATTACACAATAAATGAGAACCATGGTGAATTAGAGCAATAATACAGATTTACTCTCTATATATTTGGGGATAAAACGCACACTGAACAGAAGATTAAAACAAAACAAAACTTGTTTTAAATTCAGACTTCAAATTTTAAAAAATGATAATTTGTAGATCTTCAATAATTTCCAGGATTGTGAAAAAGTTCTTATGGGTGGATCAGCTGTCTAATCAGCTATTTTTATCTCTTTGACTTATATAGAGAGAAGATTGCTTCCATCCTGAGAAATAAAACCAAAAATCAAAATATTTAAGGTGTGTGTGTGTGTGTGTGTGTGTGTGTGTGTGTGTGTGTGTGTAAGAGTGGACATAGGGAGACTTGAAACACTGAAATTCAGTGACAGAAATTGAAAGAGAATGAATTGATCCCACCGAGAGGTTGAAGGATTCATATTTAATAAGTGATTTTTCTTCTTATCAAAGAAGCTAGAATATAGAACCCTTTAAATTTTGTTTACCTATCTTTTGGATGCTATGGAAAAAAAAAAAAAAAAAAAGAAAACATAATCAACAATTCTATTTTGGCAAAATGATACCCGTGATATCTGTTAAAGATTAAAGAAGGCATGTCAAGTAAGCAGTGGAATATATGAATCTGGAATTCTGTAGTGAAACCCAGGAAGAAAACACAAATTTCTGAGTTATTGGTAAGCACATAGTGCTTACAACCGGTGAAACAATGGAATGATCACTCTAGAAAATCAAAAGATGAAAAAGCGTGAGTGGACTTACTTAAGCTTGATTTGTTGGACATATTTATCTCTGTTTTCTCTTAAAAGCCAACTCAGTAAGAATCCTGTAGCTAAAACCATTTATCCCTGCAAGAACAAAGCTATCAGAAGGTAAAATAGCAGTGAACAAGTGCAAGTGTGGTCAATATTTCTAAGAATATCTTTTGGAAGATAGAAAACATATGGAGGAGTTCAGAGGGCTGAAAAACTCACAGCAAGTGCCTGGAAGGTGAGAGCAATAAGCAAAATTTGCTCCTCTGGAAAAAATCTAGAGGGGCTTAAATATCAGAGGGACTATTTACTGCAAAAAGTGTAGGCAAGGCAGGGAGCTGAAAAGGGGGAAGACTGGGAAAATGCAGGATAGGAATTAGAACCGATCTCCTTCCCCATCTTATCCTGGGAAATTCTAAACAGGGAACTTCTAAGATTGGAAATAAAAAACAGTTAATTCGTATCGTGCCATCTTGCACCACAGAAGCCAAAAAAAAAAAAAGTATTTCTTCTAGAGCTGGAGTTTTGGTTTAATTTCCACATAAAGATCAAATGCTTAATGCTCCTCACGTCTCTAACAGCACTCACAGGCAAGAAAGAATAGGGATTATCTGAGACTGTGTTAACAAGTTTCTGTCCATTTGCTGGTTTTCTCACCGGCAACAGACAAGAAGCAGATTGGACAATTTTGCCATGTTTATCTAGTAGGTATGGTTGGCTCTAAAGTTAACAGTGGCTTTTTCTTTTTCTTTCTTTCAAATTGAGCTTCACTCTCGTTGCACAGGCTGGAGAGCAATGGGGCGATTTCAGCAACTTCTGTCTCCCGCGTTTAAGCTACTCTCCTGCCTCAGCCTCCCGAGTAGCTAGAATTACAGGCATGCGCCACCACACCTGGCAATTTTTTTTTCTACAGGCCCCTGAGAAAGATGAATCAAATTTCCATGGTTAGTGGCGCCAAGGGCAGGAAAATGATGTAATACTGATTTCTCCTCCTCCCCCAGGGCCATGATCATCGTGCATCCTTTTCTTTTATTGGTGGTACTTTGAGAAAGGGCACATGGAGAGGCAAATTCAGGTACCTGACTCCCTCCGTTATATGGTGTGTTTTGACAGGGGAGCACATATGAGAGCAGTGGATCTTCTCTTTGGATAATGGCTCCCAGAAAATTAAAAGATAAAAAGAATGAAATAGGTAGCTATTTGCACAGTCAAATCTCAGAATTATTCATAAAATTGTTCCAGCAATCCTACAAGGAAGACGTTAATTTCAGGGCAAAGCATCAGCTTATATGAACCAGATAAGGTAACAAAGAAAGCAGAACCCTGTGGAAATGTGTAGCTGTGTACGTTTGGGCATCTTGCAAACACGCTTCGGAAATGCTTCTCCAACTCCCCAGCGCATAAACTACTGAAGTGAACATAGGGTAAATCTACACCATGACACAGTGGACGTTGCAAGTGTTTCCCCTGCACTTTCAGTGCTCTCACACTCATCTCAGCAACTTTGAAGCAACAAAAGAAGGAAAGGACCCAAGACCCTGACTTTTTGGATCAAATTCTGTTTGTTTCCCTTTTGGCTGATGTCCAAAATAAATAAATAAACAAGTAAGATTTTCATTTAATGTACAATCTTTCTCTCCTTATAAGCCCCAATTTCCACTTTTTCTAGTTGTTAACACATTAGGTTTGTTGAGGTCAACATCACCGTCATCCTAATCAATGATTAATGCAATGGAATATAGAATACCCTTTATTAGGGCTATATGTACACTCGTGCCAATAGTGTTACACATACTCAAGACTTCAGAAAGAAGCACTGTTTATACCAGTGCTGCTATTTTGTTTTGCTGCTTTATAACCTGACTCCTTCCTTTGGAATAACCAAAAATATGTTGGAGTGGTAATACCTTATCCCTAATATAGCCGTTATCCACAGAGGTGCATTCAAGTTTCTTTCAGCACTTAATGATGAAAAGGATATAACATTGTCAAGAGCAGGGAAGGTCACATAGGACTTGAGGGTCACTGTATCATGTGTACCATTTGCTCTGAGGGAATCATTGCAGGATTTTGATCAGAGAAGTGATATAATCTGGGTTATGTTTTAAAAGGACCATCCTGACTACTTCATTAAGAATCTGGAGAACATCATTCTCAGCAAACTGACACAAGAACAGAAAAAGAAATACCGCATATACTCACTCGTAGGTGGGTGAGAAAAATGAGAAAACATGGACACAGAGAGGGGGTCTACTATACACTGGGGTCTATTGGGGGGAATGGGGGAGGGACAGCGGGGGGGGACTGGGGAGGGATAGCCTGGGGATGAATGCCAAGTGTGGGTGAAGGGGAGAAAGGCAGCAAAACACACTGCCATGTGTGTACCTATGCAACTATCTTGCACGTTCTGCACATGTACCCCAAAACCTATAATGCAATAAAAATTAAAAAAAAAAAAAAAGAATTGTCCACAGATGTAAGGATAGAAGCAGAGGGGACTTTTAGGACATTATCCAAGAGGGTGAAGATGGTAGTTCAGATTAACGTTGTGACACTGAGCTACTGGGAAGTGTTGGGAATTAAGATGTATTTTGAAGATGAAACTAACTTATTTTCTGCCGGATGGGATATGGAATTTTAAAGAAATACAAGAGAAAAAAATGACTTCCAGGTTTTTCATCTGTGCAATAAGTAGGATAAAGTTGTCATTAAACAATATAAAAATGTGGATGAAGCAGGTTTGGTGCAAAACTTTATCTGTAGTTCACTGTTGGACCTGTTCTGTTAAAATGTGTTTCAGGTATACAAGTTCAGATGCTGAGTTATGTAAATGAGTCTGTAGTTTAGGAGCAAAGTTTTAGATGAAGATATAAATTTTGGAGTTGTTATTTTTTCTATTCATCTATGTATCTGTTCATCTATTTATCATCTCTCTGTGTATTTAGATATAGAGATTTATCTCTACAACTAAAATCAAATCTATTTAACATGAGTCTCAAGAGTCCATTGAAGTAGGGATACTATTTTGCTAGAAGTCATTTTCTAAGTCAGAGAAGAATTAAACTATAACCAAGAGCCCTTAAATCCTTTTTATTTGTTGAAATGTTGTATTCAATTGGTAGGCACATAAATCTTTGCAAACACACACAAATACATATATACTGGAAAAAAAATTATAGGAGAGGCAGATTAAGCAGAGAATGGAATAGGATGGCTTTACTGTTAACTAGAAAGAATCACATGTACTCTCATTCTAGTCCTAAGTGATGTGATGATCTGCCCAGTACAATAAAAACAAGACAGTGATGATGATTTTTTTACAAGTAGTGTGAGGCAATGATGAACACAAGAGCATTATTTAGACAAGTACAACATTTTGACCAATGACTTAATATTTTCAAGATTCTTCTCATCAAAATTATATAAGGCCACATGTTATTCACATCATCTGGCGTATGATTGCTAAGCTTAAAAGTGGATTGAGGTGAAGAAAAAACAGTAAGTCTAAATGATTTTTCCATGGGGGAAAAGAAATGACCCAGGACTTACTTCTCCTAGCAGAGTTCCCCTGGAAATCTAATGGTTTAAGTTAAATATGGCCTTTCAACTCTGTCACTAGGCATTGATGTTTATTACAAAAAATGTTCCATAGCTGATGAATTGCATTTGGGCTTGGCAGACTGAGAATGAGCTATTAAAAATGACTGAGACATAGCTCTCAGATCTCTGTGTGCAGTGGAGTGGATTTTCTAAATTGTTTCTTGCAGAACCTGAAAGTTTTGCTCGAGGGAGGTTATAGGATACTGGTTCCTGTATCAAATGAGACTGGATGTTCTTGTTCAAATCCAGGACGGTCTCTGCATCAACACATGTTTTTATCCCTAAGTAAATGGGCAGATACTTTTGTTGCCAGAACAAGATTTCTTATGTCCTCTGTCAATTCCCCTTGAAGACAATTCTCCTGAAGCTGTCAGATATATTGAAATCCCTGATCTGTATTTTTGCAGAAAACTAAGGTGAGCACAGTGACAGATTATGGCCCATGAGTTGTGTGAATGAGAATGCCAATCCAATCCTTTAATTTTATGGATTAAAAATTTTTTTTAATATTTTTAATCCATAAAGTTTTATCAGCAGGGCACAGTGACTCATGCTTGTAATGACAGCACTTTGGGAGACTGAGGCAGGAGGATCATGAGGTCAAGAGATCGAGACCATCCTAGCTAACACAGTGAAACCCTGTCTCTACTGAAAATACAAAAAATTAGCCAGGCATGATGGTGGGCACCTGTAATCCCAGCTACTTGGGAGGCTGAGGCAGAAGAATCTCTTGAACCCAGAAGGTGGAGGTTGCAGTGAGCTGAGATCATGCCACTACATTCAGCCTGGGCAACAGAGCAAGACTCTATCTCAAAAAAAGAAAAAAAAAAGTTTTATCAAAGACAACTTCCTTATTCATCACAATTTTGATTACAACATATTTTATTAATAAATTTTATATTGGATACTTTGAAAAGATTTATATATTGCCTTTTAAGAATGTAAAATGTTTTCTTAGCTTATATAATTTTTTATTTACTTCTGCATATATTGAACCAAGAACTGTGTCCATTGAGGTTAATGACTACTAGCAGAACCGGCTGATTTTTGCCATATAAAAATGCGGGCCCAAGTTTATAATAGAGGACAGAAACCTTGGTTATGATGTAAGAACTGCAAGTTCTTAAAACATTGACAACTGTGATGGAATCCACTTTCCCCAGTGTCCTGTTCTCCTCTTCAAATAGGGCTGGTGCTCCCTCTTTTCCACCTAGATAAGCTCAGCTTATAGCCATCCAGGTCCCAGGTCCTCTAAGAATAGATGTGTCACCTGAGAAGAAGCCAGGGGAGAGTGAGAGGAGGTGACTGCCCATTTCAAACTGAATTGAAATACGAACAGAATCCTTGTTCTCTCTCCATTGATTCTTCCCTGTGTTAACTCACAGGGCAGCATCCCAACTTTCCGGATGCCAGTTAGGAGAAAGCAGAGCTAAACGATGGATGGAAGTTACATCCCTGAAAGCAAGGCTTCCTGCCAGTTTGTCCCTCTGACATTGAACTGATAATGGGAAAGAAATATTTCAATCTAATTTAAGCCCATGTATTTTGAAAATGTCAGGTGACTTCGGCCTAAAGGTCACTTAAACGAATACCAAAATTCATTCATGATATATTTTTAAAGGTTTGTGAAGGAAAGCAACAGCTCTTGGCTTAAAAATTGAGGCCATGGGTCAACATCTGCAACCTATCCCTTGACTTCCATGCCAACTTAATCTTCTTGATAAAGTCCTTCCAAACTACCTGTGCCTCTCTGAAGATACACCTGTGTGAATGTTTGTGCCTCTCTGAAGATACACCTGTGTGAATGTTTGTGCCTCCCTGAAGATACACCTGTGTGAATGTTGTTTGTTTTGTTTCGTTTTTGAGATGCAGTTTCACTCTTGTCGCCCAGACTGGAGTACAGTGGCACAATCTCGGCTCACTGCAACCTCTACCTCCCAGGTTCAAGCGATTCTCCTGCCTCAGCCTCCTGAATAGCTGGGATTACAGGCACACGTTATCATGCCTGGATAATTCTTTTGTATTTTTAGTAGTGACGGGGTTTCACCCTGTTGGCCAGCCTGGTCTCAAACTCCTGACCTCAGGTCATCCACTTGCCTTGGCCTCCCAAATTGCGGGATGATAGGTGTGAGCCACCATGCCCAGCCATGCCTGCAGTTTATAAAATGCTATTCTCCTTGACTGGCATGTCCTATCATTACTATCTGTCTATTGAAATCTTATTTTTCATTTAAAACCCACCACCACCATTTACCTTATTGTTTATCTTTTCTTTAAAAAGATACAATGATTAAAAGAATAAACAATAAAATGATAAATTTTAAGGATATCCCAACATGATTCATTCAATGAACATTTATTTGTCACTCAATGTCATACCGTGGACGTTGGGAGTGGTGCCACAGGGGCTGACGCTGTGTTATGCTGTGCTGATGTCCCTCAGGATGCCCCTTCCTATTACTTCTTCCTTAGGTGTACTGACCACTCTCTCGTTGGTGCTTCCATATATTTTGGAAGCACCTTATCCATATACTATGGTGTCTTTTAGGGTGATAATATTTGCTTGTTTGCATACCATTCCATCCTCATTCTAAGATCCTTGAGGATAGATGCTACATCTTAATCATCGTGGTTTCTATCATTGATCTACTTCCCAAGAAATCGATGATGAAACAAATCTGCATGAGAAAGATCTTCTGAGGAGCCCTCTCTGGAATAAATTCTCTAAGGGAATAAGGAAATTAGGAATGGGCGGAGGGAGAAGTTGCACCATGCTGCACTGACAACAGAGACCTCTGTTGATCCCTTGAAGAGCCCCAGAGCTAGCATGACTCATCAGAGTTGACCAAATTCACAAACTTTATACCACCATCCTCTGTTAAACAAACACTGCATTGGAGCTGCCTTTAGAGAAGAAGTGGCACAGCTGTGAGTGAGGCAGATTCCTTCTGCTGAGGGCAATTCCCTGGAGACGGACTCATCTGAGAGCTGCCGATAGCCAATGTTCACTGCGCTGGGGAAATGGATGTGTGGTCCTGAAGGGCATTTGGGCTGCTGAACCCATCATGCACTGCGGCGTCATCCTCACTGTCCAGGGTATGGTGCTGCATGCTGAGTCAGTGTTTCATGAATTGATGATGTTGGGATAGTCTTTAAATGTATTGCTTTATGTTTGTGAAATGATTGGTGTGGTCTTGTTTGGAATAGTTTTTTAATCATTTGGCATGCGGCTTATAAGTATCCATTTATGGATTCCCTTCGGCCATCAGGGCAGCTGGCCAGAGTGTATGGAATCAGAGCTATGATTCCACAGCATCTGGCCATGAGCAGCCACCTCCATCTACTGCATACAGCAGCCATTAGAACATTTCATTTTCTTGCTATAGCACTCCATGGAAAAGATTTGGAAGCACAGGGGCACCAGAAACAAAAGTAGAGAAAATTTGACTGCCAGGGACTCTTCAGGGCATGTCTTTCTGTTTTATTCACAGAAAGCATAGGAGGATGTACACTTTGCTTGTACTACTAGAAAATGACAACTGTTATATAACAGAAAAAGAAAACTGAGATGATTCATTTTAAAGTTTAAATCATAGTAAGCAACCATGTCTGTAATTCCCAAAGCTGTAACTTCCCTAAAAATTAAAATGCAGGGCACATCCAGCGTCCTTCGTCCACGGAGTGGCTTAGGCGTTTTCATTGTTGCAAGTCTGCAGGCTGATATGAAGAGCCATTTTTTATTCTTTCTCTGGAGCACAGTGGGAGGACAGATATGACTTGACCAAATGTATATTCATAATCCATAGATAAATTCAGGAACTTAACTGTGGCTTACTATGTTTTCAAATGATTTCTTAAATCTATTCATTTAAAGTGTATTAAAATAATTAAGTTACAGTTTAGAGAACATCCTTCATTTAAGAAAACTCATAGAGAGGAGACAAAAGAATTCTGTATCTGCCTTCGACAATGAATAGTTCAATAATTGACTGTGTAATTAAATTACCATTTCTTGACCTGTCTGTTATATCTACCTCCTCAATTTCTCCATGTTTTAGGAAGGTATTTTTACAAGTAATTAAAATGTATTCTGCAAAGCCTAATATTAAAACAGAATAGAGGAAAACTAAATTGTTGTGCTTTTACCAGATTACTTTTGGACTTCTTACTTTTAAAAGCAGGGGAGTAAGAGACATTCCGTTTTTCCTGTATCTGAATCAGCATAAATAATAAGATTCACTCTAAAACGTGATTAGACTTGATGACCTCGTAATTTCCTTCAGCATCTGTCTTCCTATGAAAATGTGGACATCCCCTTTGGAGCCCAGTGAAACCAGAATCTAGAATGAAGATATCTGCATAATATAGGAAGCCTGGTGAATTTATCTCTGGACAGGAGATGAAAAGAAGCCCACCTCCAGCTCAAGATGGAATCGAAAGCTTCGCTTTAACCTGAATTCAAGGGATAGAAAAAAGACAGTACCTCTACTAGCAGGTTAAAATGTTGAAGCCAAATTTGTTGAATTTCCTGTATTGGGATATTTCAAAGCCAGTAAACGAATGTAAATGATGGAAAAAAAGGAGTCACATTTTAGTGAAATCCATTGAGCACTCACTTGAGCAATTGCTTCCTAGGAACAGTTAATATAGTGTATGGGATGACCACAGAGTAAGGGGCGGCATTGAAACTGAGGTAACAGCCAAAGAATTAAATAATTCAAAGTTAAGCGATTCACCATGAGGAAGGGACGTATGAGAAGATTAGTCCCCAGAAAAATCAAAGTAGAGGAACAATTTTAAAGTGATGACAGAATTATTTAAAATTGTTAAAGCAACACATGAAAAAGAAAAGTTATATTAATTGAAATCTAGAAATTAAATGCTTGAAAACTGAGTTAAGTGGCTAATTAGATGAAGTTGAATAGAGAATTAGTAAAATGTAAGAAAGAAGTGAGGAAAATATTCAAGATTAAGAATAAAGTGAGGTCAAATATGAGAGATTATGGTAGATGAAAATATTTGGGAAACAGCATACTGTTTTACAATGACACTTGAGATGTTTTGTATCATATTCAACCTATGAACAACTTACATCTCAAAAAACAAACAAACAAGCAAAGATATGTAAATCAATTGGGACATGGATGTCTTAGATGATGACTGAGCTGAGCCATCTTGAAGGTACTTCTCATTAAGTATACATAATGCCAAGATCAAGGGTCCTGACTGTTAGAGGATATGGAAGTTATTTCCAGAAAAGGATCTAAAGTAGGAGACAAGTAGCAAGATATAACCCAGAAAGTACATTGTCCATGATGTGGAACTTCATAGTGTTTGATATGGTTTGGCTCTGTGTCCCCACCCAAATCTCAACTTGAATTGTAATAATCCCTACTTTTCGTGGGAGGGACCTGGTGGGAGGTAATCGAATCATGGGGGCGGGTTTCTCCTGTGCTGTTCTAGTGATAGTGAATACGTCTCACAAGATCTGATGGTTTTATAGAAGGCAGTTCCCCTGCACACGCTCTCTTGCCTGCTTCCATGTAAGACATCCCTTTGCTCTTCCTTCATCTACTGCCATGATTGTGAGGCTTCCCCAATCATGTGGAACTGTGAGTCCATTAAACCTCTTTTCTTTATAAACTACCCAGTCTCCAGTAGGTCTTTATTAGCAGTGTGAGGTACCAAAATCTGTATCAGTCACCGTTCTCTAGATGGACAGGGCTAATAGGATAGATGTCTATATGAAAGGGACTTTATTAAGGAGTATTGACTCACACAATCACAAGGTGAAGTCCCACAATAGGCTGTCTGAAAGCTGAGGAGCAAGGAATTCAGTCTGAATCCCAAACCTCAAAAATACAGAAGTTGACAGGGCAGGCTTTAGTGTGTTGGCTAAGTTCAAAGAGTCCCTGGCAAAGCACTGGTATAGGTCTAAGAGTCCAAAAGCTGAAGAACTTGGAGTCTGATGTTTGAAGGCAGGAGGCATCCAGAATGGGAGAAAGATGGAGGCTGGAAGACTCAGTAAGTCAAGTCTGTCCATATTCCTCTGCCTGCTTTTATCCTCGCTAAGCTGGCAGCTGATTAGATGGTGCCCATTCAGATTGACGGTGAGTCTGCCTCTCCTTATCTGTCCACTGACTCAAATGTTAATCTCCGTTGGCAACACCCTCATGGAAACACCCAATAACAATACTTTGCATCCTTCAATCCAATCAAGTTGACACTCAGTATTAACCATCACAGCATCAGTCTCCCACGGGGCCTCCAAGGAACACAGTAAGAGGCTCATTGGGGTGCTAACTACATCTTGAGAATCATGGCCAATCAAAAAGATCTAAGCTAACAAGATTGTTAAATACTTGACTAAGCAAACAAACAAGCAAGTAGCTTTTTTTTCTTTCCTCCCTTGGCTTATTTATTTACTTTTTTGTCTTCTGGAAAGAACAGATGTGTGTTGAGATATCATTCAGATTGCAAGAGATCATGTCAGATGTCAGCAGCTAGAGAAAAATTAAGACATTTATGCCATCACCAAGTACAATCCATTTAATAAACCAGACGTAAAAAATAACAGAGATGATACAGAATAGCAAACCTTATAATTTTCTTGAAATTACCATTTAAACATTTTTAAAGTTACTCTGGGAGTTTTGAAAAAGATTTATTTCTGTTTGTAGTTTTTCAAGGAAAACGCAAAATTATTATCTCTATGCCCATAATTATAATTATTTTGTGTTACCTTAGTTAATTCTAGGCTTTGAACAAGGAGGATTGTCACAACTTAAAAGACAAAATGAAAGATAAAAATAAACAAAAATTAAACTAAAGGTCAGTGTAATAGTCTATATATATATATAAATGATGTCACTCAATTTCTTTTTGATATGGAAGAAAAATCATTTTGTGAGGCATAACTACTGAAGCAACCCTTAGGTATATCATTAGATTAAATGTTATGTTAATTATAGTAGTATAGTATTAGGTTAATAAGGCTCATTGTTACATATTTTTATTATGAAGTTATGTTTATTTGTGGTAGGTGTTTAGGTTGTAGACTCAATTATTTAACAGCAATGTTTTCTATTTTTTAATAATTAATTTTAAATCTCTTATCTGATCCTGATACATATGCTGTTTACTCACTTAGTTTTATTCCTCCTTTTACTCTTTCTGAGTATTTTATTGGTATATTAGAGACAGAGACAATTAATAAGGCTGATTTATATATAACATTTAACTAGAAATCTAGTAATTAAAAAATAAATTTCATTGTTTTAAAGGAACACTTAGCATAAAACTTTTAAAAGTAGAAAGAAGACCACAAAAGTTTTCCAAAGATCCAATATCTACAGACATCTACTGAAATTCTTATATATTTACTTTCAGACTTTTTTTCCTATTCATACATACATGGATACTTTATATACAAGTCTGTATTCTTTTATTTTCATATATCATTATATCAACAGAACTTTCAAGCTTTGTCACAGAGTTTTTCTAAAGACAGTTTCACTAATCCGTAAGTATATGAATGACATTTTTTTCTACAAAATTTTATTGATTTATCTTGTTTTTAAGGCTGTCCATGAGCTTACACTCCACATTTATGTCTTCAGTCCAAACTTCTTTTCTGAATTCTAGTTTCATATGATCAACAGCCTATTTGATATCTACAATGAGTCATGTGACATTTAAAGTACCCAAAATATGACTGACAACCTTTCTCCAAAATATGTTCTCTTGTTTTTCTCAATTCATAATATTCTCGTTTCTTCACCACAACACTGAAGAAAGCTAAAACGGGGGCATTATATCATCTTTCCTCACACACACATCCAGTCTATCACCAAGTTCTTGTCTGTTTTATCTCAAAGGAATGTCTATAGTCTGTGCACTTCTCTCTCTCTTTGTTGCAACCATTACCTAATCATCATTTCTTTCATGGACTACCGTAATAACTTCCTAAACGTTCCACAAATACTTTAGCATTTTCGGTACATTATTTAAGATGTTGCTCTGTGATAAAATCCTTCAGTGTTCCTCATTGTACTCATCATAAAACAGTATGATCAACAAAGTCCTTCAATAATCCTGCTTATATTTCTTGTATCACCTTTTGCCTCTCTTTTCCTTGATTCCTATATTCTTTCACTTTAGAATGTCAAGTTCTTTCACAGCTCAGTACCTTTGCTAGTGTTTCCACTGATTCTTTTCTCTTTGCATGGGTTGTGGCTTGTAAGCCTCAAGTCTAAACTTAATGCTTACCATCTTACCACCTTTGGAGAACATTTATCACTAAAATTCTATGTTTCTCAATCCACTAGCACCTACCCAAGTGTCTATGCTATGCAGTTTTTTTTTCTTTTTAGCTTCTTTCTTATTTGATGTTCTTGTGTATTTTATTTAGAAAGTAGGTTGAGGTTTTTGCAGTGTGATATCCCTCCCTCCCTCCCTCCCTCCCTTCCTTCGTTTCCTTTTTCTTTTCTTTTCTTTTTTTTTTTTTTTTTTTTGAGACGGAGTTTCGCACTTGTTACCCAGGCTAGAGTGCAATGGCGCAATCTCGGCTCACCGCAACCTCCGCCTCCCGGGTTCAGGCAATTCTCCTGCCTCAGCCTCCTGAGTAGCTGGGATTACAGGCGCGCGCCACTGTGCCCAGCTAATTTTTTGTATTTTTAGTAGAGACGAGGTTTCACCATGTTGTCCAGAATGGTCTTGATCTCTTGACCTCGTGATCCACCCGCCTCAGCCTCCCAAAGTGCTGGGATTACAGGTGTGAGCCACTGCACCCGGCCCTGTTTTCTTTTTCTTTCCTCTTTTCTCTTTCTTTCAGTCTTTCTCCTCTCTCTCTCTGCATCTCTTTCTCTTTCTTCTTTTTTTTTCTAAGTTAAATTACTATTTCAAATTTCTGTGTATCTTCTGGGAAAATTCCTAAGATAAACATAAGAAAATATATTTGATATTTAATCTGGAAGATGTAGTAATTAATAAACATTAAAGTTGTCAGTTATCACATTTGGTCTTCTAAGAAATAATGTTTAAGTTTAGTGCTATAATACAACTATGCACTTAATGTTAACAGAATCCCAGAATGTTCTGAGAAATTAACTTCTGAGCAGGTATTGAGAGTGTTTACATAAGTGCTGAAGATTACTTTAAAATAGTTTTCAAAAGAAGTAAAAAACAAAAAGATGTTTTTCTTTCTGACTAAAAAGGAAGAATAAAGCTTCATTCTAAACCCTAAGGAAGAGTTGAGAATTTTTAGATGTTTGCATTTATGGTTATTTCTTTATTGAATAAAAGCCCATTCTTGTCTTTTAGATATTGGCTTGATCTGAGCATTACCCAGAATAAAGGTGACTTTCAGGTCATTTACTTACAGCAGACCTTGGAGGGAAAATGTCATCGATTTATCTGCAATGTTCATTTAATGAAAGCAATGATAGGGATCTGTGAATTGAAAAATGATGACTAATATTAATGACGATTCACATTACTGCATATAAGATTTCAAAGCAATGATAGATTAATATTTCAAAATTTTCATTTTGTTAAAGCTATTGACCTTTCAATCACTCAAAATTCCTTCAGTATGGTTTCTCTCTGATACTTTTTATATTAGGTATTTGAACAAACCATAAGTGCTTATATTCAAAAATGTTAATTTCATCACTTTTGGTCAGTATTTCTTAATTCACAATTCTCCGTCTCCAAGAAAGTAGGATGACACTTTCTCTCTCCTGCTCTGCACTTTATCTGCACTTTGCTTACTTCCCTAAAATGCTTCTCTAGTTCCCTCTTCTATGCTAGTGATTTATTTTCTTTGTTCTCCAATTAATAACCTGATAAACTGTAAGTCTTTAATAGTTATCTTACAACCACTCCACTTAGCTTGCTGCTATATACTCTGCTTTTTGCCAACAACTAATGGCCTTCATCTTGTCCTATTCTGCCCCTGACCCCTCCTTTTTAAAGTAATCTAGGAGACATAAAGTACTTGGTCAGCCTCTTAAACCGGGACATCAATTTTTTTGGCAGTCAATAATGAAACAAGCTGACTCTGCGTGGAAACTACAAAGAACTTCTCTGCTAACTCTTGCCCAGCTCATCTGCATTCGTGGATGATAACACATTACTTCTCTGCTAACTCTTGCCCAGCTCATCTGCATTCGTGGATAATGACACATTATTTCATATCATCTTCTTCGAGGGAGTACAGTAACATTGACACTCCACTTTTTATGTGACAGAATTAACTGTTATATAAGCTATTTAATAAGTAGTGATTTTATTATTACATTCTGTGGCCCTCTCTTTCAACCCTCTCACTCCACAAAAACAATTAATATTTAGCCATTAGTGTTCAAACTGGTGCACAAGTTAATTGAAAATATAACTTTTCACCAGTGTAAACATTCTACTAAGTTTTTCAATTTCAGAATACTTGTAAAAAGTGTAATTTGCTATTTCATATGCAAAGAGGGCTTTTAAACCTAGACTATAAATATCCATGATAATAAGCATCACTTCTGAAGTTGCAAATAATTTATAAATTACTCCTTAGTTAAAATAGAGATAACACAATGTCCTCCAATCGTCTGTCAGTTGTGTCATAGAATTTGTGACAAACACATTGCAGATGCCAATGTTTTGTTAAGATCAATATTCTTTCTCACAAATCACTACAAGTTCTTTGAATTATCCCTACCAACCCATTACTAACCTGAAGTTTTTATAAATCTTAACAATTTTAATTATTGTGTTTTATTTGCTTAATCATTGCAAATTAAAATATTAACATTCTTTCCCTCTCAATTTTCACCAAATGTTGAAGCCCTGCATTCAAGTTTTTAGACCATTAAATTTTCAATCTTTCTGTCTCATGCATCTTCGTCATTACTATAATCATTCAGTACAGGAAGAAAACTGAGCCTGTTATAGTTTGGAATATATTGAAACTCATTCCTGGCTTTTATCAAGGATGCTATGTTGAATAACAGTCTTATTTTTGAAAAACAGAAAAAAAAAACCTGATAAATAAAGATTATATACATTTAAGGTCTACAAAATGATGATTTGGTATACTTATACATTGTGTAATTATTATCACAATCAAATTAGTTAACACATTCATCACCACCCATGCTGTACATTAGACCCTCAGAAGTTGTTGATCTTTTAACTCAAAGTTTATTCAAAGCCCCCCGCCATTTTTCCCACTTCCCACATCCTGGCAACCACTGCTCTACCCTCTACTGCCATGAGTTTGACTATTAAACATTTATATAAGTAAGATCACGCCATGTTTATCTTTCTGTGTCTGGCTTATCTGACATAGCATAATGTTCTCCAGGTTCATTCATTTTGTCACAACAGACAAGACTTTCATTTTTTTTTAAGGTTGAATAGTATGCTATTGTGTGTATAGATTACATTTATCCATCCACGGAAATTTAGGTTGTTTCTGTATCTTTGCTATTGTGAATAATGCTGCAATGTCATCTTTCCTAGCTTTTCTGGATGCTGTGCTCCTCATTGGGTGATACCTGAAGTATGTTTCTTTGCAGAAGAATAGGACATTTTTAGAATTTTTAGAGTGTAAGTCTGATACTCATTTCTATTTATGGTACCTTAATTTGACTTAAAAACTGTGTGTGTGTGTGTGTGTGTGTGTGTGTGTGCGTGCGCGCACGTGTGCACACACACACACACTATAAACCTAGAGGTATATTCAGAACAGAATATTCTACTAAAAAGAAGTATTTGGAATACACTATCATGCTTACATTTTAATAAAATATTTTACGCTTGTAACAGTGTAAAAATTAGATTAAACTTATTAATGCCAAGATAATGCCAGTATAATTCACATATATAATAATTATTCTGCTCACAGCCATTAAGAAATAGTTGTAAATAATCTCATGTTTTCATCTTTTCCAACATCATCAAAAACATGAAATACGGAGGGATTATTTAACAAAATATTTACAAAATCAGCACAATAAAGATGACAAATTATTGCTAAGAGAAATTTAAAATGACCTAAATAGAGATATATATACCATCTTTCTAATTTGGAAAATGTTAGGATATCATTTGTTCCTATATTTATATATAGATTCAAAGCAATTCCAATCAAAATCCCAGCAAGATTTTTTTTAATGATAAATTGATCTTAAATAATATATAAGGATACAAAGGACCTAGAATAGCTAAAACAATTTCTCAACAGTAGAACAAATTTAGAAACATTAGCCTTATACTACCTTATATCAGAATTTAACAGACTACAATAATAAAGGCAGCTAGGTATCTAAGATCAGTGGATCAGAGTAGAACTAAAACGTGAAGCAGAAATACAAGGGTTTTTTGTTTGTTTGTTTTTTCTTGTTTTGAGATAGAGTCTCACTTTGTCACCCAGGCTGTAGTGCAGTGATGGAATCTCAGTTCACTGCAACCTCTGTCTCCCGGGTTCAAGCAATTCTCCTGCCTCAGTCTCCCGAATAGCTGGGACTAGAGTTGCGTGCCACCACGCCCAAGTAATTTTTGTATTTTTAGTAGAGATGGGGTTTCACCATGTTGGCCAGGATGGATGATTGATTTTTAACAAAGGTGTCAGAGTAACTCAATGGAGAAAGAAAAGGTTTCCTAACAAATGGTGCCAGAACAACTGGATATTATTCGGGATGAAACAAGTGAAGTACTATTTTTTTTTCACATCATATGAAAAAAAACAAAATGAAACTAAAAGAAGATTTTAGAACTAAACCTAAAATATGTATCAATAAAGCGGTCAGATGAAAATATAGGGGATTTTTTAAAATTTGAGATAGGCAGAGACAGTTGGACACCAAAAAGAACAGAAGCAATAAATTGTACTTTATCAATAATAATAACTTTTCAAAAGCAAAATGTAAAAAGGCATTCTACAGAAAGGAGAAAATATTTCCATATGTACCTCTGATAAAGGACTGGAATTTACAATATACAATGTCTGCCCTTTAATATAGCAGAAACCCCACTCAGAGGAGCAAGTGATATAACCAGGCAATTCACAAAAGATGTGTGACTTGATGAACCACATGGATGAATCTCAGAAACGTTTTGCTGAAGTAAAGAAGCAAGACAGAGGATCCATACTCTATAATTCCATTAACATGTAATTGTAGAAAAGCAAAGCTGATCTATACTGCAAAAAGCAGATTAAGTGGTTACCTGGGGTAAGAGACATGGAGGGGCTTTACAAAATCAACTTCAAAAGACTCAAAAAAGCCAGAAGGTATTTAGGAGATTGTTGAAAAAACTCTTCTTGATTTTAAGTATGTATGTGGCAAAGGTGGGGGGATATTACACAGTGTATATATTTGTCAAAACTTATTAAAATGTACTCTTAAATTTTTATTTTGTGTCAGCACACATTAATAAAGTTAATTCTAAAGATGTCCCTATGTTTTATCGTATATAAATAATATCTCAATGAAAGCATGTGGAAACTATAATAAAATATAATCCATGGCAGGGAGGAAAAGAGAAAAAAATATCTCTTTTAAGTAAGGAAGCTCTCCTGCTGTTCCCTTAAAGATTTAGATATTGTTCATATCATAACAAATGAACAACGAACCAATGAACTTTGGCACACAGAACAGAAAGCTTTGTCTTTTAGATTTGTTGGGTTTGAGACACATCACATTTAAAAATCACTATGACAGCTGCGATCAAAAAGCTCGTGGTTTGCCGTCAAATAGCTCTTCTATGTTTGCACCCCTGCTCTAAGGAGTATGTTTTGAGGTTTTGAACTGGAATTGAGGTTCCCTATGTAACATGTAAGAATGATAAAGGGAAGGTACAAGCCTAGCAATTCCCAAACTTTCCCGGTAGCAGTAGACACCAATCCCTAAGCTGACTACAAAATTTCTTATTTTTAAAAATATATGTTGAATGTCTACTGAGCTCCTGACACAGTTCTTGGCAGGTTGCTATGAGATTAATCTACTATGGTTTCATGAAAGTAAGTAGACACGGAGCAGAGAGGCATAATCTCTTTTATAATGGGAGACTTTTCCTGATGATTCTCTGGATTTTTGGATACAATGTAATCTATCTGGATGTTGACTGCTGTGTCTAAGTGTTTATTTCTTGTTACATTGTATTTTGTTAAAAAAATATTTTCAGCAGTTTAACATTTGCATTTCAATAGGAGCTGTTAATGCTATAACCTTAAAAAGATACAGTGGGTGATCATTTTAAAATTGTAGAATGGTTGATAAGGCACAGATTGGGGCAAAAAACAACAACAACAACAAACAACTTTCACTTTATCTAGCTTTCTCACAAGACTTCTTATACTTTCAGCTTACCATTTGTTATTCAGCAGTTAAAACTAAATCCAGGGCAACAATCTGCCTTGAGGACTGTCTGTGTGTACTAAGAAGTAAATCATCAACCTGGTGGGTAAGAAATTCATTTTTCAGAAAAATAAACAAACAGGCCAATACAATATAATTTTAAAATTTGAAAATAAACATGTATGGTAATTTAGTATAGGATAAGAATTATACCCAAACAGTGAACAAATTATGTAGATCATTCTGCAATTGAATAAAAGGATATCCATGTGGAAAACCCAGATTGGGATCTCTATTACACACTTTCCATCACGATTTTTCCACTTGTGCATTCAAAATTTAAAGGTGAAAGTAAATTTTGAAAGCTCTGGAAGATAATTGTGTGGTGGGGAACACCTTTCTAATAATAACTCATAACCCAGAAACAATAAGAAAATGATTAACACCTTTGATGCTTTAATAAACAGTAATAACAAAATTGTTAAAAAAAAAAACATTTTAATTAGGCAAAATTAAATAAGCCAATGTAAAAGAAAAGTCACAAGAAAATATAAGCAAGTGTATTAAGTGGGCAAGAACTTGAGTTTAATGTCACTTTCTTTTTGGAGAGACTAGCAAATTAAGCTCTTTTGTAAACTGCTAATGTGAATTAAAATTTCAACCCCAATGGAGGAAATTTTCTCAATATTTTTCAAAGTAACAAATTGCATATTTCTCATCCCAGAAATTCAATGTGTGGAAATTTATCTGACAGATATATTAATAGACATAATTCTAAGATGATCTTTACATATTCATTGAAAAAAATTTTCTGATGGTGAAAGACTGAGGGAAAAAGTTAAACAGGCATCAATGTATTATTGATTTGCTTTAAATTATAATAATTTTAATTAATTTCAATTAAAGAAAATAAATTATTCTAATTCATAATGGTATCTGGAGTTGTTTAAAAGAATGAAGAAACCAAGGGGGAAGGTGCTCCAAGATATATTAAATACAAAAATCAGGCTGTGGAAGAGCAGTTAATGTTACTGGTTCAAAATACAGGATGAGCAGGTGGGAACAGGGCTGAAAGAAGCACTGAAAAATGATGTTTTTCTCTTTGTATTAGCAAATGTGTATGAATGAGGGTTGGACTTACCTCAACCTAGAATGAAGCACCCAGGATTTCACGGTTCCCTCCAGGAGCATCATCTGCCCAGGTGCCTCCCTGTTGACTCCTCATGATGAAAACGTTGCCCCTGGATTCTACTTCAGGACCACAGGGGCAAATATTTCCTCCTTTCTCCTTGACAGCTAGGGCTTGGGGTCCTTCACTTAAGATCAGCCAAACTTATACCGTGCTCTGGTTTTGAATGTTGAGGGAACAACATAAAGTTGCAAGGGCAGATAAGGTAGTATTCACGGCAGCAGTGATGTACCCACTGAGAACTCAATAGTGAAAACTCCATCACTAGAATCTACCAACCCTTGGCCCTTTGAGTTTTGAAAGCTTAAGGTCCTCAGGCCGTCCTCCTGGTCTCTATGCTCTTCAGTGTTCTTCCTACAAATGCCATTTCATTTCAAAATAACCCAGTTTGTTTCCTTTGCTAGCCAGTTATAGTTGTATTGTTATTGTGAATTATTTTTAATCCTTTTGCCATTACACTGTAAATTAGGAAGTGACACTTGTTCAATATCCATAGAGTCTAACACTGTGCCCGCAATATGACAATAGGTGATTTTCAATGGAATTGATGAATTCAATGACTTAGAGATCATCATTAAGACACAATGTTTTATATAGTGATAATTAGAAAGCTTCAAAATAACAAACAGCTTCCAAAACCTAAGCTGGATTTGTGCAGATTTCTTGGTTAAATTGATTTGCGTATATTCCCAATCTCTAATCAAAGAACAACTTGAATAATTTAACATTATTAAAGAAGTTAATATTGAGAAGGCAATGACTACTTCTTAGAATAAAACAGTAAAAAAAGTTTTTCCTGAAAATGTACTTGATAATAAAACAAATGTAAAATCATTCAGAAGTCACTTATTTCTTTAAAATGCTAAATTTTACATTTTAGATGGCTCTAGTTTTTAATGACTGCTACTATTTACCTATTTACTTCATTTCTCTTCTGCATTAGAAAAAAGAAAACATAAGCCATGTTAGGTAATTTTTCACTGAGCTAAACAACACGAAAAATGTACCCCTAAAGAAGTATTCTTAAAAACAGGATTATTTTCTGCTTACACCTGACAACACAATGAAACACCTTAGTGAAATTTTATAGTCCAGAAACCGTGTGTCACTGTGATAATTCAAACTATACTGTTACAGAAATAGATCAAAAACTTTCCACAACATTCAATTATTTAAATAATGTATTTTACATACACCTAATTATCTTCAACTAGCAAAGTATTGGGAAATGAAAAGCAAATATGAAATTTATTTGACTAATATCTTAGAACATTACAAAATTACATTATTTCCTCTTGACAAAAAAATTGTTTCCTCTGTATTTCACCCTTCCTTGTTTTCATTAAACACTCCCAGGTTGACAATATTGGTTCGACAATTTGAATAGCCTTCCCATAAGACCACTCCAAACACCTACTGTTTCACATATGTTGCCGTTAACCAACATTCATAGGATGTTTAAAATGCATCCATTGCCTCACTAAAATGTTTTCAAAAATATGTATTACATAAACATAATTCTAAACAGTTAGATTTCTCAATATGATATGTTTAAGACAGGAATATTTTGGAGCCATAGAGTCACTTCCTTAGGATTAGATTGGCTTCACTCAAAGACCAGCTCTGTGACTCTTTGTTGTTATTTTGTTTGTTTGTTTGTTTGTTTTGAGACAAGAGTCTTGCTTTGTTGTCCAGGCTGGAGTGCAGTGACACGATCTTGGCTCACTGCAACTTCCACCTCCCAGGTTCAAACAGTTCTCCTGCCTGAGACTCTCAATTAGCTGGGATTGCAGGCACCCACCTCCATGCCTCACTAATGTTTTATTTTTAGTAGTTGAGATTTCTGACCAATATTTGCCAGAGGCAACATGAATGGCCATACTTTTATTTTGTTCTATATTGTTGCTGGAGTGGTGTACCTATGACTACCTGCCCATGTCCATCCTGTCCCTCAAGGGGGGCCCCTATGGCCAAGAGACTTAAAGCCAAAAGGCTTGTAACCAATTTCAGTGTTTTAGGCCAGATGGGAATGGAGATGAGCAGGGCTTCATCAACATTGAAAATCTTTTAAGCAATATAAGAGACAAAAACCAAAAACCAAAAGGCAAGGCAATAAAAGTGACTTGTCTATGCATTTTATGTGTTGAGCTGCTGTAATATTGCTTTTTTTTTTTTTTTTTTTGAGATGGAGTCTTGCTCTGTCACCCAGCTGGGAGTGCAATGGCACAATCTCCACTCACTGCAACCTCCACCTCCCGGGTTCAAGAGATTCTTCTGCCTCAGCCTCCCAAGTAGCTGGGATTATAGGTGCATGCCATCATGCCCAGTTATTTTTTGTATTTTTTGTAGAGACAGGGTTTCACCATGTTGGCCAGGCTGGTTTTGAACTCCTGACTTCATGATCCAACCACGTCTGCTTTACAAAGTGTTGGGATTATGGGTGTGAGCCAGCTTGCCCAACCTGTAATATTGGTTTTAATGACAAACTTGTAGCAATTAGCTATACAAAATATAAGCATTTTGTTAAAACCTTTTAAGCTAAGGTATTTAGAGGAAATCATTGTGCCACAATGTTTTTGTACAGTCTACTTAGAAATTTTTCTTAAGGTAGTTTATAAATATATATATTTATATCTATATCTATATATAAATCTCATAACTGGGAGCACACTACTCAGGAAGCTTTGTCACCAGATATCTTGATATCCTCTTGGTAATTTTTTGTTAATTCTAATGGGGAGAAGGACATTTTTTATGGTTGAGACGAATGGAAATGGGCCAGGAGGCAAAGTTGCTCATTTTCCAGCTATTTAAGCATGTGGTCCTTATCCTTGATCGGAAGAGTATGAACTAATTCTATCCCTTAAAATCAGCCCTTATGATCTCACATGCCCTTCTCTTCCAGGATAGTCCCTGAGACTAGAGTAGAGGGAAGCTACTTACATCACTTTATCCTTAAGGCATCAGCAACAGAAACAGAAAAAGCCAGTGGCATTCTAAACAGTTTTTAAATTTTGGAGATGTCAGGTAGCGGTAAAGGTAATCTTTGCTGTTTTACCTAATCTTGTCAACTACAAGTAGCTCAAACAAAAAAAAAAAACATATATATATATATACACACACTGGAAAACAAAGCATAAAGAATTAGCAATGTTTTAAATAAAAGGACATAAGCCTATGTAGCTCTGACATGACAGGGAAAAGAAACTCACAGGTAGCTAAACATTTAAGGTACTCAGTATTAAGACACAGAACAAATTAATTTAGATAGAAGCAAAATTATTAAGTGAGGATTTATGCCTTTGTATACCAGCCTGGTCTAGTGTCATGTGAAAGCCATTTTTTTAATTGTCATCTTGTCCTAGATCTGAAGATGAGGTTTTGGTTAACTTCAGTTGGTCCCAGATCCCAGCATTAATGTTGGAGATTCAGTGGAGCGGATGCTTCTTTTGAGATGAGATAGGTGTATCCAGCAGTCAAAGCCCTGCAACTTAATAGCACAAGGGTTAGTTAACAACATTTGATTAAAAACTCTTTTACATGGGGCTGGAGGAAGTCTCTTAAATAATGTCCAATCATCAGACTGGAAGTGGTGATACTGAAGTTTATAACTGAATGGAAAGCTGCAAAAAGATTCTACAATCTTGCAGTGATTAATTTTTATGGTTTTGATAAGCCCCCAGTAATAAGTCTAATTCAGAGACTCAGTTTAGTGTTTGACTTTGAGGATGCTTGTAAAAGATGTTATAAGGCTGAAAACATTTGATTAAAACAGAATCACAGGTCATTATAAAATAATAGTTATTCATTAAACCAGAGTGATTATCAAAAGACTTCAAAAGCAATATACAGGCCAGGCGCAGTGCCTCACCCTTTTAATCCCAGCACTTTGGGAGTCTGAGGTGGGCGGATTACTTGAGGTCAGGAGTTTGAGACAAGCCTGACTAACATAGTGAAACCCAATCTCAACTAAAAATACAAAAATTATCCAGGCGTGGTGGTGGGTGCCTGTAATCCCAGCTACTCAGGAGGCTGAGGCAGGAGAATCCTTTGAATCTGGGAGGAGGAATTTGCAGTGAATCAAGATTGTGCCACTGCACTCTAGTCTGGTGACAGTGAGACTGTCTCAAAAAAAAGAAAAAAAAAAAGCAATATACCAAGTTACATGAATGTAAAAACCTTAAGGTTCTTATAATTTAGATTTCCTAAGTAATTAGAAAAATAAAAGCAATATACCAAGTTACATGAATGTAAAAACCTTAAGGTTCTTATAATTTAGATTTCCTAAGTAATCAGAAAAAAAAAAACTTGCAGAAATAGCACAGAAATTATCTTAAAATATTTGTTTCTTGGGCTAGTTATCAAGACTTCTGTAGTGTGACTGCTTGTCTTACAGGAAGCACATTTGAGTTACCCGGAAGTGAAACCTAATGAGAAGAGATCCTGAATAAATCAGGCACAGAAATGGTGTATCCAGAGTCATGAGTGAGCATTATATTTCAGTGGCCTTGATCAGGGGAATATGACTCTTGGCAACATTATGGGAAGTCGACTAGTCATATTGAACACATTAGACATGTTGGGGCTGAGAAAACCATAGCCCAAAATAAAAGCCTCAGAGACAGCCTCAGAAATAAAAGTTTTTCTTTGGCCTTCTCTTGTCCTCCTGTCTCTCAGTCTCATTTTCCCTCAAGGCAGGACACAAAAACTAGAATCTCCCTTCTACAGCACAGGTCCTAAAAACCAGAATTCATTTCTTCAAAGCCAGTCATAAAGCCTGAAAATATTATACTAATGTTTCCTCCACCTTTCTGTGTAAGAATTGGTCATAAAGAAGTGGTCTGACCTTCCTTATTGGATTGTAGGTTAAAATGTAAGAGCTGCATACCCAGAAGGAAGGAAATGCATGCTAAGGGAAGATAAGAAGGATTTAGACAGATGGACCTTTCTTGATCTCCCACAGTCTGCTAGCATTAAGTTTTCCGTACTAGGACATTACTGTATGATGATAAAGATATACCTGAAGGTTGGGCCAACTGTAATGTAAGATATATAATTGGCTCATGGTTCTGCAGGTGGTACAAGCATGGCACCAATATCTGCTTGGCTTCTGATGATGCCTCAGGAAGCTTGCAAAGGTGGTGGAAAGCCAAGTGGAAGTAGGCACAACACAGGGTGAGAGTAGGAACAAGAGAGCAAGGGGGATGGTGCCATGCACTTTTAAACAACCAGATCTCATGTGAACTAACTGAGCAAGAAATCACTTATCACCAATGGGGTGGGGCTGAACCATTCACAAGAGGTCCACCCCCATGATCCAGTTGTATGTTTATGAATTGACTCTGAGTCTCTGGAATCCCACCCTGCACATATTAACAACATTCATTTCCTGCCCTGTACCTAGTCCCTAAAAACCCTATGCTTTCTATTGTTCAGGGATAAGAGGCACTTAGAGTGAGAGCCTCTCCTTTTCTATTTCTTGCCAATTAATAAGACCTGTTTACTTTTTTCCAATGGAATATTTTTGCTTTGAGACTGATATAAAGTGGGGAAAGAACTCAGTTTACCAATGACAACCTTAAATTTTTGCAAAAACCTAGGAAGTAGGAAATCTTGCATTGTCCTCCACATCAGTAATTTATAGATGAGAACCACTTCGTATTTTTTTAGAAAAAATGTTTTCTATAATATATTTTTAAATTATAAATGATCCAGACATGTAATGAACATCTGTTATTTAATTTGAAAATAACTAAGATTTAAAATTACATGACAAGTTCATTTATAAACATTTATCCTATTACATTTACCTAATTTATTTTTTTAAAATAGCTTACCTAGATTACTTATGAATACTGAGATATTAGACAAAACTAGTCATTATTGAAACTGCTTTGGTGGGTGGAGTCCTGAGTCTTCTCTGAGGCCCCATGTTGGGTGCCAATTAATGTTGATGAAAAAGGCTAAACTCTGTAAAATATTCGAAGAGGATTATTATGAGCTAATATGAGTAATGATAGCCCAGGGCACAGTCCTAAGAGGTCCTGAGAACATGTGCCCCAACTTGTGCAAATTATTTTTTACCTGCACTTTCAAACTAACCACTAAACTTTAGAATAAGTATGCATGTGTAAGATATTCCTTATTGCCTTTCCTTTCTATTTCTTCTCACATTAGTGAAACATTTTCTCTTAACTCTCAGTTTTGTAGTTTTTTTCTTGTCAGACATAATTTCTATCTTCTATTAGTTTTTTCTCCTCTTTGTTTTTCTGGACTTTCTCTTCCATGCTAGAGATTTTCCTTAATTCTGTGTTAAAAACTCACAGTTTATCTAAGGCATATTTTATAAAATCTAAGGTTGCATAGATTAAATGATATATGATTATTTATAAACCAATAAGAAGAAAATTCATTGTCAGATTATAATAAACATGCAAACCAATAATTAAGGGTGTAACATCAAAAAATCTAGTTGCAAGTTATGTGTCAATCCAATACATGTTTATAAGCAGCATTTTTCAAATCTTGGGCTTCTCTGTAGAGTCATAGTTATATTGAGTAAGGCAGGTTTATATTTGTAAATGCCTAAGTGCCACTTATTTAGTAATGTTTTTAGTAAAACACAAAAATTGATTTATTCTTCCACTTTTATTTTTAAGAACACGTTGATGGAATTAATATCTGTATTCAAAAATGAAGCTGAAATAGATTTGGAAAAAAAAAACACAAAAGCAATACCCAGAATGTGGAAACAATTAATTTACTTGATATAATTCGTGGGCAATTAATTTATATATGTGAATTTTTCAGGCAACCTTGGAAAATGTATTTGATTATTCAATTTATTTTAATGTATTTGGGAAAAAAACCCAGCCTAACATATATTTTCTCATTCTTCCTAGAGAATATTGAATATAATTCAACTTTTCTTAGTCATTATGAAGAACATTAGTTTTTATAATAGTGTAATAAAACAGAAGCTTTTCCTCAGGGGCTCTGGGGTATGTAATCTTATATGGTTCTTTCCCATGTGGTCCAAAATTTCTATGCTTTTTGAATTATGCCAATTTATATTCATTTCTCTATCTCCCCTTAAACCACCTGTCACTTAATGCTGCTGCCTGTGTGCATGCTTCCCAAAAGAACCTTCCGATTTATTTCCTAATCTGTTGCACACTGAAAAACCATATTGCCTCCCTCCCTATGATTGTTTACAATGAAAGTAAGTAGATACAGAGAGGACTCTATCAGTAACCTGCATGGACTTTGTGGTACCAGTTCGGTGCTTGGCATGCTTGGATAGCCTCTAAGAGTAGAGTGTGCCAAAATGCCAAATTGAATATGTGACCACCATACACTCTCCGTGTATTTCAGTTTCCTGTATCCATGTTTCCATAGTACTACAACTCTGTTGATGAATTTGATTTTTTGAAAGTGAAAGGGACTTTAATTGTTTTCCTAAGTTTTGTGGTAATTGTTTTGTTTCAGGAAACTGCTATATACTCCATTCTATCTAATTGTTCTAAATGAGATACACAAACAAAATTTCTAGAACTATATGTGTTACTTCAGTCTATTTTCCAATATATCCATTTTAGAGCTACTAGGTGGGCAACAAAAATGTAAAAATAATTTATTAATGTCTAGCTTACTGGAATATTTGAGGAATATGTTGCTCTAGATATTCCAATTTTCTGCAGAGCTGAAATGTAACCTCTATAAAGCATCAGAATTTTTTAGTTGATTTTCCACAAAGTCTCTAAAAGCTGCATATATAATTGTCTTCTAAAGAAATACACAAATTATATTTTAATTACTTTTATATCAAGACAATCATTATTATTAGGCTGGTGCAAAAGTTATTGTGGTTTTTGCCACTGAAGGTAATGGCAAACAATAACAATAACAAATTACTATTAACAAATTATTGTATGAAGCAGACGTTTTTCCTTATACTAAAGAGTCTATTTGGCTGTGCTTTAAAATTTTGTAGCAGTAAGACTTATTCAACTTCATAATTCCTGCTTTTAATCTGCTTTAATTGGCTTTTTAAAACCAGATATCTAGATAGAGCTGTGTATAAATTTAAAATAAATTGAATCTCAATGAAGATTTGAAGAACTTACAAGTAAGTACATGGATTTTGTGAAATCTATTATAGTGGATTACAGATCATTTTTATTCATTATCTACTTCTTTGCTGTCTTTAAAATAAAGGAAGGTAATGGATTAAAAATGAATTTCAAATAGAATTATTAATAATCAAAAGGTTCGTTTTGCTTCTTAATTTTACCTCCTTTATAGTTAATTTAGTGTTATAATTCCTTGAATCTAATAAAAACCCAACCATTTGAGTCTGTATTTTCTATAGTATTTTCATTTGAATTGGACACTGGATGATACTAAGTGTTCTTTTGCATGATTAGACTTCAGCACAACAGCATAAAGAGCTCTGTGGATTCATTTCTCAGTGATACTAGAGAAAATTATCAAAAAACAAACATTAACAGTCTCTGGAAATGGCCCCATGAATATATAGCAAATGAAGAAACATTTACTCAAGAAAATCAACTAACATTCAATAAGAACAGCGGGAGTTTGTGATATTTGAATCCAGATCTGTTTCATCTCTTCCCTTTCCCAACTCAGCATGATGAAAATCTTACTCCAGACTTCAACACCCAGGAACACGGGGCTCCCTCTCCTGCCAGTACCCAGAAGGAGAGCTGCCTTTCTGGGACATGCAGAATGTAAGCATTTCTCATCTTCCCTAGGTACTTGTTCCTGAGGTTAAGTTCCAGGTGCAGCTGACTGGTGGGGCTCTGTTTTTTTACCCAGCCCCACCTGTGAGACAGAGACTATACCTTCAGCACGGTGCTGTTGAAAACCCTGGAGCCCCAACTGCCCTTCCTCCTGCTTGTGAGACACTGGTTCTATGCCAGGAGAAGCAAGCATAAGAAACATGAGATTACTGCACACCCTCTGCTTAACACTTTGCTCCTAAAGAAGTGACATCGTTTAGTTAGAAGTGCACCTTTCCCCAATTCCAGCTCCAGAGCCAACTCCAGCTGCTCACAGAGAATGCCTAGGGCAAAACTGGCCACAAAACAGAGAGTGCCTAATCCTTTTGTAAATATTTACTTTATTTGCAACAGAGTGTGGGGAAGTTCAAGTCTAAGCTCCTTTCAAAAACAATAGTGGTTATAGTGAAAGGCAGTGTGGAGAAGATTGGTAGAGTGTACAAGTTAGCTAAACTAGAGACTTAGTTTGCATGAGAAAAAGACAGCAGAGAAAAGACTGATTGAGGTCAGAACAAATCTCAAACAGAATCCTCAATAACTATTACTTTTAAGGAGCATAAAATGGACAGTTTTAGTCTTTTGAGCAATGTATGCCTCAAGACATTGTTGATAACAAGAGAAAAAACAGCAATTAGTGGAACTTCCAAGTTATGCGTGTTTAGAGAAATAGAGAATCATGGCAAACCTGATTCTAGGGTCACTGTCACTCATCCATGGTGACTGTCATTCCATGGTCACTGTAGGCGTAGCCAAGGCTGTGCCTCCTCAGCAGCAACACTAGAGGCTTAACCTGACAGAAAAGGGAATGAATTAAAATATAATAATATAGTAAACAAATAAAACAGTAAATATCTATAACAAATCCAGGAGGTTGGGGGAGGCAGGGTAGTATCCATAGGGGCTACAATATTGTATTAGTCCATATGCTGCTAATAAAGACATACTCAAGACTGGGTAATTTGTAAAGAAAAGAGGTTTATTTGACTCACATTTCCACATGGCTGAGGAGGCCTTGCAATCATGGCAGAAGGCAAATGAGGAACAAAGTCACATCCTACATGGAGGCAGGCAAGAGAGTGTGCAAGGGAGCTTGCATTTGTAAAACCATCAGATCTCATGAGACTTATTCACTACCAACCAAGAGAACGGTATGGGGGAAACTGACCCCATGACTCAATTATCTCTACCCAGCTCTGCCCTGGACACAGGAGGATTGTTATAATTCAAGGTGAGATTTGGGTAGAGAAACATAGCCAAACCATAACAAATACATAATCTAAAATGTACAGTTTTTTAAAAAGTGAAACATGAAAAAGAATCAGAAATGAATGGTTGTTAGAACAGAAATTGCTTATGAGAGCAATCTGATGATTTAAAAGTCAAAGCCTTCAAAATAGTCATGATAAATGCATTCAGAAAATGAAAGCAATACTTGGCTAAAGAGGAGAAGAAAGATATGATGACAATGTCACATCAGAGAACAGCAATAAAGAGACAGAATTATGAAAAAGACCCAAGTGAAAATTCTAGAGTAGAAAAGAATAGTAACTAAATTAAAGATTCATTAGAGTGATTCAAAAGTAGATGTAAACTGAAAGACGAAAGAATTAGTGAATTTGAAGATACATTGATAGAGATTATGCAATCAAAAAAGTGAGAAAAAGAAATGAAGAAAAATTAGCAGGGCCTCAGAGACATGTGAGATGTCACTAGGCACACCAGCATACCTGTCATTGTAGCACCAGAATGAGATGATAGAGGCAAAAGTACGGCAAAAATTATTTGAAATAATGATGACTGAAATGTACTAAAAACGATCACCTACACTTCTCAGAAGCTCAATAAATTCTATGTAAGATAAACACAAAGATATTCACAAACAGAAATGTCACAGTAAAAATGCTAATATTCAAAGACAAGGAGAAAAACTTGAAAGCAGCAAGAGAGAATGGTTTGTCATTTACTACGGAACCCCAATAACATTGACAACTGACTCCTTAAAAGAAACAATGGAGACTGTAAGGCAATGAGATAACATTCAAATTGCTCCAAAGAAAAGAAAAGCTGCTAAGCTGCTAGCACTGAATTCTTCCAAAAATTAATATAAATTCTTCAAAATATTTCCCAAAGAATAGAAGAGAAACACTTTCAAAGTCATTTTGTGAGATGAATATTATCCTGATTCTAAAACCCAATAAAGACATTACAAGATAGGAAAACTACAAACCAATATTTAGTATGCCCATAGATTCAAAAATCCTCAAAAAATATAAGCAAATTGAACCAAGCAAAATATAAAAGGAATTGTACACCATGACCAACTGGAATTTCTCCCAGGAGTGAAAAATTGGTTTAGTATCTAAAAATAGCTAATAGAATACATTATATCAAGAGAATAAAACACAGAAAACACATGATCATCTCAATAGATGCAGAAATGGCATCTGACAGAATCCAACACCATTTGACTATAAAAATACTCAGAAAACTAGGAATATAAGGGGAAAATCTCAACTTGATTGTAAAGCATCTACGAAAAATATAGCTAACATCATATTTAATTATGAAGGCAATAATTTTTTTGCTGAAGTTAAGAACAAGACAAGGATATTCATATTTACCATTTCCATTCAACATTATATGAAAGTTCCTAGTAAAGGAAATTACATAGGGAAGAGAAGGAAAAATCATCCAGATTGAAAATGAGGTAAAACTACCTTTGTTCACAGATAACATTTTCTTGTCGAATTTCTAATGCAATAGAATGAAAGTGGATCTTTATCTCATACAGTATACAATAATTTTAATTCAAAATAGATAAAAGACTTAAATGTAAGAACTAAAACATAAAACTCTTAGCAGAAACTTAGAGGTAAATAGGCATGATCTTGGATTTGGCACTTGATTCTTAGAGCACCAAACACACAAGCAGCAAAGGAAAAAGTCGATAAATTATAGTTGATAATTAAAAAATTCATGCTTCAAACAACACCATCAAGAAAGGGAAAAGGTAACCTATTAATTGGGAGTAAATATTTGCAAATCATCCATCCAGGATATGTAAAGAGCTCTTACAACTCTATAACAAATATAAACCCCAATTTAAAAATGGAAAAATTATCTCAGTTTTCATTTCTATCAGAATAATATAGAAGTGGCCAATAAGCATGTGAAAAAATTTTCAACATCATTAGTTTTCAGGTAGATATAAATCAAAAACACAAGGTACCATTTCACTAGTATGGCTATCACTAAAAAGTTACATAATGAGTAAGTGTTGGTGAGGATATTGATATGCTGAAATTTTTATGTACTACTGGTGGGAACATGAGACAGTTCATCCCTTTTGGGAAACTGTCTGTCCCTCAAATGATTAAACACAAAGTTAACATATGTCCTAGCAATTCTATTCCTAGGTATATATCCAAGAGAAATGAAAATCAATTGTCTCAGTGTGTTTTATGCTATAAAAAATAGAGGATTTCAAATAATTTATTTGCACAGTTTACTTTTTATTTTTCCTGTTTTTGTTTTAGAGAAATGTGTCTTCATTTTTATAATATGAAACAGGTTGATTCATTCACTCTTAGGAACATTCATGGGACTTCTCAAATAGTTTGGCAAATTAAATGCTGGCGGGTTAAATAACTTTCATGTATTTAACTTAAGCAAATCAGTAGAGGAGCTGCCTTATTCCAGCAAGTTTTTAAGGTAAGGTGTAAATAAATAAATATTCATAAATGTAATTTTTAAAATTGGCCTATTTCTGGAATGTAATAAAATGTGAGGTAACCATATGACATTTACTCACAATTTGCTTTGTAGAGTTTATAGACATGCTGTAACTGTTGAAAATGATGCAAACAAACAACACTTTTCTCCAAATGTAGATCATTTTCAGCTCACTTCATTCATTTTTATAGATGTTTTTAACTGATACCATTTTTTTTTCTGCCTGATGGACTTCTTTCAGTAGTTCTTACAATTTAGGCCTTCTAGTGATCATTTAGTTTATATTTTCTATGCTATAAAATTCAGTATTTCACCTTCATTTTTAAAGATATATTTCCTGGTATAGAAGTTTTGGTTAACAGTTTTCTTCATAATTTTTTTTTTCTATCATTTAAAAGTATTGTTTCATTGTCTTCTGACCTGTGTTGCTTTCAAAGAGAAGCCTGCTATCATTCTTATCTTTCTTTCTCAGTAGTTAACATGTTCCTTCCACCCAACTGGCTTCCTTCAAGATTTTGTCTTTTTCTTTCTTTGACCAAAGTTTAAATATGATATAATTTGTGATTCTTTCTGAGATTTTTCTTGATTGGTGTTTACTGAGGTTCTCAAATCTGTGGTTTCATGACTGAAATTAATTTTAGAAAGTTATCTGCCATTGTTACTTCAGATGTTTGTTTCTGCTTTATTCATTTATGCTTCTTGTTCTAGTTATTCATTTACATGTGTGCTTGGATATGCTGTTATGCTTTTGGATTCGGGGAGATGGGGATACTTTTATTTTCTCTTTTCATTCTCTCTTTACATTTCAGCTTGAAAAATTTGTATTGACGTATATGCAAGTTCACTGATTCTTTCTTTGGCTGTATCAAATCTCCTGATGAGCCAGTCAAAGGTACCCTTCATTTCAGTTACTGCCTAAATATATGATTTCTTTTGTTTCTTCTTATTTTCTTGTCTATGTTTACATTGCTCATCTATTCTTTTATGTTATCTTCCTTTTCAATTAGATTTCTTAACACATAATTCAGAGTTATTTTAAATTGTCTGTCTGGTGAGTACAAAATCTGTCATATCTAAGTCTGAGTCAGATGTATGTGAAGAGTATGATTTTTGTTGCCTTTTGCCAAGCTGTATAGTTTAATTTCCTGAAAGCCAGACATGTTGCATAAGGTAACAGAAGCATTAAATTGGCCTGTATCATGAGTATTATTTTACTCTGTCAGGAGTTGGACAGTACTTAGTATGTATTATAGCTGTAAGTTTTAGAGGCTTGAAATTTCTCTAGAGCATTAGTTTTTGTCTCTATTCATAACTTTGAGTTTATCTAAGTACTCTTTCTCAGAGAGTCTACATTTTCTGCTCTTCGGCTGTAATTCATTCCTATTAGACTGGAGCCCTATTAATGGTAGAACAGGAGAAGAGAAGGATTCTATAAACTTCTAACTAAGACTTGGCCATTTGATAGACCTTTGTCTTTATATTATGCAGCTTCACAGGTGATTTTCTCCCTTCCTTCAATCTTATTAACTTTTCTTCCTTTTTCTCTACTACTTTTCCTGGTGAAAGAATTTTCCACTATTTTTTATTTTTCTTAAGCCCTGTTCCCTGGTGAATATATAAGAGCTGTTTCAAATGCTTAGAAAAAAAGTGTGTATTATAAAAATTAAAAAACTATGCATGAATTTCAAAATTTTATTGTACCAAAATAAACTTATACTAACTTATTGTAACATGCCCAAATGGGATTGCGTTTGAGGCACTAAAATGATAACATATCAGTTTTCAGCAAGGCCCTATCAGAGCAACATGAATTGTGCTAAAATTGAAGCAAGAACAAACATTAAATTTATGGGGAACCTGAGTGGAAAAATAGTGAAGTCATCAATGCTTTATCAGAATTTGTGGGAACAATGCCCCAAAGAAATTAGTAGTTTTAAAATGAATAACTGTTTTGAAGGAAAAAAATGATGTTCAAGATGAAGCCCATAGCTGCAGACCGTCCACATTGATTTAGGGAAAAAAAACTAACCTTGTTTGTATCCTAACTGAAGAGGATCAATAATTGACAGCATAAAAAATAGCCAACACCACAGAAATCTCAGTTGGTTCAGATTGAACAACTCTGACAGAAAAATTAAAGTTGAGCAAATTATCGCTTGACAGGTATTACAACTTTTGTGCCCAGATCAGCTGCAGACAAGATCAGAACTTTCAATGACAATTCTAAACTAGAGGGATCCAGATCCCGAAGCATTTCTTCAAAGAATTGTAACAGGAAAAGGAACATGATTGTCTAGTATGATCCTCAAGACAAAACAGAATCAAAGTAATGGTTACCAAGACGTACAAGTGAGATAGTCCAAGCAAAAGCAGACTGGCCAACAGCAAAGGTCATGGCAACACTTTCTGAAATACTTAAAGTGTGTCACTTGTTGACTTTCTGGAAGGCCAAAGAATTATATTGTCTACTTATTATGAGAATTTTTTGAGAAAGCCAAAGTCTTAGCAGAAAATTGCCCAGGAAAACTTTGCTAGAGAGCCTTTCTCCATCACAAATATGCTCCTACTCATTCCTCTTATCAAACAAGGGCAATTTTGTAAAAGCTGCAATGGGAAATCATTAGGCATCCACCTTAGAGTCTTGATTTGGCCCCTTCTGACTTCTTTCTGTTTTCTAGTAAAAATCTTTAAATAACTACACATTTTTCTTCAATTAATAATACTAAGAAGACTGTATTGACATGGTTACATTCTCAGGATCTTTTCTTCTTAAGGGATCAACCAAGTGGCTGGTATCATCACTTATAAAAGTGTCTTGAACTTCATGGAGCTTATGTTGAGAAATAAAGTGTACATTTTTATCTTTCAATTCCATTTGCTAGCAAACTTTTTGAAGTCCCCTTGCACAGTCAGCCCTCCCTATCTAGGGATTCTGCTTCCACAGATTCGATTCAACCAATCATGGATTGAAAGTATTTGAAAAATAAAAAATAGCAAGACAATAAAAATTTTTAAAATAAAAAAGTAATACAATATAACAACTATTTACATAGCATTTACATTGCATTACATATTATAAATAATAGAGATACTTAAAGTATAAAGGAGAATGTGTGCAGGTTTTATGCAAATACCACTTCATTTTATATAAGGGATGGTGCATCCCAGGAATTCTTCCCCCCCTCACCTCCTTCTCCTGTGTAAGATGATTGATGGTTTTGTTTGTTTGTTTGCTTGTTTGTTTTTACCATAGGTGAGACAAAGGGGCTGGAGTACCTGGAGTAGAAGGCAAAGGTCTTTCTCTAATTCCTGCCATGCCACAACCACTTGAGAGTTGGCTTTTGTCATAAGGAATGCTCTAGGCATCTTTCTTAATGGTTACTCTTCCTCTCACCCCATCATGGCCAAGAGGAGTGGTTCTCAGATCTTCATTGTGAGAATCTGGTGGGTTCTTGAGGTAAAGCCCACAAATATGTAGGGAATTTCCTAAGCTTCAAGGAGTTTCCTACTCTTGGTCAAGTTCATATTTATTTCCAGAAGTTCGTTTAAATTACCATTTATGTGTTTCTACCAGGTTATGGCACTGGATGCATCTGCTCCAGGAAACCAGGTCTGGATGTGCCTGGGGTGTCAGTTTTCCTGGTGATCTGATAGCTCTAGAAAATTTGTTAATTTTCATTTTGTCCAGATTTTTCTTATTGGAAAGATGACAATAGCAACTTCCACACTTTTTACATATCAGAGCTGAAACTAGAAAACTATATTTATTTTTAGCTTTAAAAGTTTTGATTCAGACCAATGGAATAGAACAGAGGCATGAAAAAGAGTGCCACACAACATAACCATCTGATCTTTGACAAACCTGATGAAAACAAGCAATGGGGAAAGGATTCATTGTTTAATAAATGATGTTGGGAAACTGGCTAGCCATGTGAGGAAAGCTGAAACTGGATCCCTTCCTTACACCTTATACAGAAATTAACTCCAGATGAATTAAAGATTTAAACATGAGGCCTAATGCCATAAAAACTCTAGGAGAAAACCTAGGTAATACAATTCAGGGCATAGGCATGGGCAAGGACTTCATGACTAATACACCAAAAGCAATGGCAACAAAAGCCAAAATAGACAAATGGGATCTAATTAAACTTAAAGCTTCTGCACAGCAAGAGAAACTATCAGTAGAGTGAAACAGCAACCAATAGAATGGAAAAAAATTTTGTAATCTATCCATCTGACAAAGGGCTAATATCCAGAATATACAAAGAAACAAATCTGCAAGAGAAAAACAAACAACCCCATCAAAAATTGGGCAAACGATACGAACAGACAATTTTCAAAAGAAGATATTTATGCTACCAACAAACATATGAAAACAAGCTCATCATCACTGGTCATTAGAGAAATGTAAATCAAAACCACATTGAGATATCCCCTCACACCAGTTAGAATGGCGATCATTAAAAAAATCAGGAGACAACAGATGCTGGAGAAGATTCAGAGAAAAAGGAAAGCTTTTACACTGTTGGTGGGAATGTAAATTAATTCAACCATTGTGGAAGACAGTGTGGTGATTCCTCAAGGATCTAGAAATAGAAATACTATTTGACCCAGCAATCCCATTACTGGGTATATACCCAAAGGATTATAAATCATTCTATTATAAAGACACATGCACATGTATGTTTATTGTGGCATTGTTCACAATAGCAAAGACTTGGAACCAACCCAAATGCCCATCAATGATAGACTGGATAAAGAAAATGTGGCATATATACACCATGGAATACTAAGCAGCCATAAAAAAGGATGAGTCCATGTTCTTTGCAGGGACATGGATGAAGCTGGAAACCATCATTCTCAGCAAACTGACACTGAACAGAAAACCAAACACCACATGTTCTCACTCACAGTTGGGTGTTGAACAATGAGAACACATGGACATGGGGAGGGGAACATCACACACCAGGGCCTTGGGGTTGGGGGGCTAGGGGAGGAATAGCAGGGGGTGGGGGGGATTGACATGGGATAGCATTAGAAGAAATACCTAATGTAGATGATGGGGTCATGGATGCAGCAAACCACACAATGGCACATGCATACCTATGTAACAAACCTGCATGATCTGCACATGTACCCTAGAACATAATGTATAATAATACATAAAAAAATAAGTAAATAAAATATAAAGTTTTGATCCATCTGGAAATCACTTTGATGTAAAAAAATTAAGCAGCAGTCTTCATTTTTATGAACATTGGCTACCTAGTTTTTCTAGTATCGTTTATTAAATTATTCATTTTAATATCAGCCACTAATTTTCACCTTCATTATACTCAGAATTCTCATTTGAATTGACTCAAATAATTTTAATATTAGAAATCATTAACTACTAGCTTTACTTTATAGTTACAAGATCTAATTCTGTAGACAGCATTTTGGAAGAATTATGATCATGGAAAATAACATACAAAATGGACTAATTCGGTGCCACCATGAAATTATTTTAAATACTAGGACAGTGATTATTACTAAATGTGCAATGAAGGAGTATTTAATAACTAATGGGAGACAACTATTTAAGCTAATGCACAGAGAATGTTGAACTTTGATAAATTTGGTCACAGTGATAAAACAAACTTCCCAGCTTAATTTAACATGAGTGGTTACTGACATGAACACGTTTGGCACAGTTCATGCAAAAGACTAAGTATGCTTTCAAAATGTTATTGGTTTTTAGTTTTATCACTTGATAATTTAGCAGTCTAAAAAATTCTAGTCTGGTAGAACCTAGTTCAGAAAGTTTTATTTTTTCCAACACCCAATCCAGTGTTTATATTTCAGCTAAACACAGGTTGTTAACCTATCTAATCTGACATGATTATAGGTTAGACAAAGCTTCTCTTCTTAAGGAGAGTTAGTTTCTACTGCATTTTATTTAACATTCTCAAATACTTTGGCTGAAAATGGAGAAAATAATCAGCATATGCTGTAAACCGTTAAAGTCAATTTGAATAATGGAGTTAGATTGGAATATTTAACTTCTATTGAAAACATT
This sequence comes from Saguinus oedipus, assembly GCA_031835075.1. Classification (NCBI taxonomy): domain Eukaryota; kingdom Metazoa; phylum Chordata; class Mammalia; order Primates; family Cebidae; genus Saguinus; species Saguinus oedipus. Next base: position 9,216,930 of record CM063188.1, on the reverse strand, counting down.
TTAGATTTTATGTGACATTAAAATGTTGAGCTGTAATCACACTCATCTCATAATTCTGCTTGTTTTGTAATTTGTCAGTGTTTTTGTGTATAATAAAATTGCTAATTATAAAGAAGTCTCACTTTCAACATATTTACTAACACTTAAATTATTTTATTGATTGTAGCTCCAATTGTTTATGCGATGATAACAATAGTATTGCATTCTCAGAACAATACAAAGTGAATCAAAACAAAAACGACCATTATCTTCTTTCAGTCTCTGTTTTTCTCTAATCTTCTCGTAGCTAAACTTCTTGAGTTGTATAAATGTGTCTTTATTGCCTTATTTCCTACTTATCTTTCAGTCAATGATAAGATTATGGTTCTAAGTTTTCAAATGCTGTCTAGATCACCAAATACAGTGTTATCCTCTGCACGTCTATACCAATATAGCTCTCTCTACAACAGTGGGCAGTTTCTACCAAGGCCTCCTTCATTTTACACTCTATTCTCTTGAATTTATTAATTGGAATTCCTGTTTTGTTTCTTCAGATCCTTTTTGTTCTCTTCCGTCTCTGTAGCAGCTCCTCCTCCTCCTCCTCTTCCTCCTTGTTGTTCTTTTTATGAGACAAAATCTCCCTCTGTGGCCAAACTGAATGCAGTGGTGCAATCTCAGCTCACTGCAACCTCCGACTCCCTGGTTCAAGCAATTCTCCTGCTCTGTGGCTTCTTCTAACTTCCCCTCCTGCCTCTCTAATTGAACACTAGAAGACAGTGTCTTTTTTAAAGACTTTAAATATAAAAATTGCAAAATGAATTTAGATCGTACCTGGCCTTTGATAAATACAAAAGTGAATAGGATATGTTTAGATTAAACCCCAAATATTTGAATCTCTAAACAAAATGTGTAGCATCTTCTGTGAGAAAATCTATAGAAAGTGAAGATTTTATCCAGATAAACATTTTTGTATTTAGCCTTTTTGTATATTTTATCTAATTATTCTTATCTCTACCTAGCTCCATTTAATCTTTAACTGGGAATAATAAAAAACTTAAGATATTTAACATAAAACAAAGTAGAACCTATTGAAAATGCCTTTGATTTTAATTCCTTAGTAGAGTTGATAACCAATATTTTACTAAAAACAAAAACAGATTTGTTTAATTACATTTTGTAAATTCAATTAATCTTTGAGTTCTTTTCTCTTCAAAATTCACATTCATTAATTTTTCAAAAGAGTGTAAAGACTAAAATGAATATTATTTACAAAACACATCAAAGCATTGTTCATATGAATAGTTTTAATGTTAATTCTGCCTGGAGCACAGGAAATACTATATCACAATGTAATTAGTGCCATTTTGCTGAGAAAGGGGATAGAAAGTGGAGTGGTTAGCTCATTTGCTTATCTACATGCATGGCTTATCCATCGAACCTTTTTATATCACTCTGTCTGACAGCTCTGTATAGATCTGGCACCTAACTGGCACCATCAACTAGAACTCTCGTACCTATGTCCAGCTCTGTTCTTCATCATGCTCTTCATCCCCCCCAACCCCCAAACTTTTAATCCCTAACTCATTTACCATGGAATGTCATAACTTTCCACTTGATTAGATGTCCTGGAGGAAAAAAATGTACTCTAGAAAGAGCCCTGACAGGGTGGTGCAATTCTGACACTCTGCCTGGGTCATCCCCTTCCCACTGTACAGGCAGGAGCTTCACCTTGCACTTGGCTCCTTCCTACTGGTGACACTTAGCCACTCAGCGACCTGCATGCCACACCCAAAATCTACTGACAGATACTGATGCATGACAGAGGTGAGCAAGCCAGAGTCATTCCACCTAAAAGAGAAAAGCAGATTTCTTTTTAGTAATATATAAATATGTATTCATCTTAAATCCAAGCATAATTGTCATCACCTCCAAGTTCATTCAACATACTTAGATAAACATTTCTCATAAGGTAGACGTTTTTAAGACAAAAGGAGAAAAATGTTTAATTAAGGAAACTTCAGGTAAGGAAATTGATATGGTTTGGCTCTGCGTCCTCACCCAAATTTCATCTTGTAGCTCCCATAATTCCCATCTGTTGTGGGAGGGACCTGGTGAGAGATAATTGAATCGCAGGGAGTTTCTCTCATACTGTTCTTGTGATAGTGAGTGGGTCTCACAAGATCTGATGGTTTGAAAACGGGGAGTTTCCCTGCACAAGCTCTCTTCTCTTGTCTGCCACCATATGAGATGTGCCTTTCACATTTTGCCATGATCGTGAGGCCTCCCCAGCCATGTGGAACTGTAAGTCCAATACATCTCTTTCTTTTGTAAGTTGCCCAGTCTCAGGTATGTCTTTATCAGCATCGTGAAAATGGACTAATACATAAATCTTGTTAAATAGATGAGTGAAATATTAGCAAGGGAATCTATATGATTTTCTGGATACTTACCACGTACCAGCAGTTGCACTGAGTACTTTGTCTTGTGTCATGCATGCTTTCCTTAGCCTTCACAATCTTGTACACTTTGGTTCTCCATGTGCTTTTGAGATCTGCATGGGAATTACACATATGCATCACAGCACTGAGCATTCAGAATCAGACGAGGAGAAAGAGGAAGACTGATGCAATTCAATAAAGTATCAAAGAACCAGACTCCCAGCTAGCTTTGCCTTTCTCCCACCCTTCGATGCAAGAAAGGATGTTCATGGATTGGATTTTTTCCATGCAATATCTGAGCTAGCAACAGACTCAGGGACTTGAATGAAACTGTGAATTGCTGATACTAACGCCTATCTTCTGTAGTTATTTTAAAGGGTAGATTCTCTAGGATTTTAACATGTTGTGAGCAAGTGAATTCAACACTGCAGCCACACCAGGTTACCAGGCCTCAGCCTTCCAAGTGTATCCTGTGCCACCATCAGAAGACAGGCTGCCTCACATTTCCCCAAGAGAAGAGAAAAGTCAATTTCTTCAAGACAAGAAAAGCAGGTGTATGATTGTCAATGGCAACTTGATTTATTTTATGTATAGAGAAATATTCCTAGAAATAAGATATTGCTCCCACCAGGAGCTAGGTGTTAGGACCCATTTCAGTTATCTGCACTTCCTTTATTCAGAGTGATGCATTCTACACCAAAATACTTTGTATATGGTTTTAACTTTTTCTTTTCTCAAGGTAAAAGAATCGCAATCATATTTCCTAGAAATAATGTTAGGTATTGTCATTTTCAGTTTGTAGATATAAAACAAAGGCTAAGAATGATTAAGAAATGCATCCAGATTAGGTGGTAAGAGCTAAACCAAGTCTATTTGGTTTAAACCCTTGTGTAGTTAAAAAATAAATAATTTAAGTGTTATATGGGAAATATACGGAAATGATAAATATAAAAAACGTGATGTCATTTTTGCCACAGAAGAACTTAGCATGTTGAGCATATCTTTTCACTACCATAAGATTCATATTGTCCTTCAATATTAAGAAACTGAGATGAGGAGAACAATGCTCTTATTCTGCCTTCCCTTTCTTGGTTAGTAATCAGGGTGACTTACAAACCATTTATATCCATGGAATATATTTAATCCTTCCCTAACAACTTAGAACACCATAGCACATAATATCAATACTTGTTGAGAGATGAGTTTCCTAATAAGAGCTTTTAATTCTGATGCTGAAAAATAGGTTAAATACATAAGTCAGGCCTTATAGTTTGTGTTTCTTTTTTATTTGATGAGATTAACATTTCCCTCTAGTTAACATCTAAACTTCTGAAATTATGAGGCCCAGAATTTCTAAAAATACATTTATTCAGAAAAGGCATAAAATACAGTCCTTTTATAAGGAGTATATTAAATTCATTGAGAAGAGTGTGGACTTGATATTGCATGTGAGCTACATATTGGAAAAACACTGCTATTTATTTGAAATAGAAAAGAATAGAAATATACTGGATGCAATAGAAATAATAAAGATATATATTAGATATAGATTAGATATATTAGGTATAATAGAATATAATTGCCAGAAAGATAGGTGAATTATTGTTATCTCTCTTTGCATTTCTTTTCCAGTGTAAAGGCTGAGAAAGAAATGAACTACCTTAGCCTATCATTCTAATTTAGAACAAGATTCATGCTTACCTTTCAATGTTATGCATCTTAGCATTTTAAAAAGGTTTTAAAAAATACATTAAGCACAACAGGTCAAAAAATAGCAAAATGTATCATTTTGTTTTCAGATAAATTATATGCGTATATTAATGGTTCCTATTTTTAAAACTGTGAAGATACTTTGTTAAATTAAGTTGGGAACAGTAAAAATAAGAGATACATTTTAATTTAGCACCACCTGAATTAAATATTCATAGTATTTTTAAATCAAAAGCTGTAAAACAATTTCCAAGATTAAGTTCTCATAACTCTGCACTAATAAGACTTGTTTTGTTGACTGCTAGCATTGTTAAAAAAAAGATCAAGAGCAAGATATATTTAAATATGCTTGCCCTGGAGTGTTTTCATGGTTGTAATCTCATAGAAAGTAGTTATATTCTGTCAGAAAGTCACTTTTTTTCTTACTTCAATAATATTTTCATGCTGTAATGTGATGGCATAAAGTCTAGAAAAAGTTTTTAAAATTACAGTGATTTCTTTAGTAAATGTGGTTATATTAGTGAACTAGTGCTGCATAACAAATTTATTCAAAATCTAGCAGCTCAAAACAATCCATGTTTGTTATATGATATCTTTTGTGGGTAAGGAATTTGGGAGAGGTTTAGCTGAGAGGTTCTGCCCAGGACCCCTCATAAGATTCAAGCTCATGGTGTTAGAGAAGGTCTGCTGTCATCTGCAGGTGTGACTGTGGCAGGAGGATCATGTCTAAGGGGCCTGCTCACGTGCCTGGCAAGTGGGTGCTGGCTATTGTTTGAATCACTCTGTTCCCTGCCACATAGATCTCTCTTCACGGCTGCTTGAGGGTCCTCATGACCTGGCAGCTCACTTTCCCCAGAGTAAATGGCCCAGGAGAGAAAGGCAGATGATGTAATAACATCCCTCATCTCCTACTTGTTTCATAGGTCAACCTGATTCATTTAAAGGGTAGGTGAGGGTCACTGGGGCCATCATTGAAGTTGGCTACTGTAACTGTGTATCTTTACTTTATACTCTTTTAAAATCTTTTCCAAATAAACAGGATAATAAATAAAAAAGCATTTAGGAGTATGCTCTCAGATTTTTTCATTCCATTTATAGCATCACACCCTAGATTAGCATGTCTTAAAGAGCATTTTGCTTTCCTGATAGCATTACTGTTACCTAATTTCTCATGTTAAAGATTCATTACAATGGTGTTATTTTCAACAAATAAACATATTTGTTGGGTATGCATATGGGTGGCATTGAGCTATTGAGAACAACCAAAAAACATGTGCATCAGTGGAGAAAGCATTACAAAAGATATATGCAAGCATTTCTGGAGGATTTGAGAGAGGAAAAAAGAATGAAAAATGAAATCAAGGACAGGGATCCATGGATGATTAAATTAGCACCATGATTCTTATGACATCTCAATCCTTAGCTCCCTGGAGTGTGGGCCTTGAGGTGGTAAGGTGAGAAATGTCTGAAAAATAGAATGATTGTTGGAACGGGGACTGGGACACGAAAATATCCCTGGGAATAAGAAAAATGACCCTGGGTGGAAGAAACTGACCATTATGGTTAAGCTACATAGGTGCAGAAATACATGGAGCTGACCTAAAGTGGTTGTGCAAACGGTAGAGGGAGAAAAATAAGGCTCAGAGTGAACTAGAAAAGAATTCCTGTGAATGTCAGATTCCTGCCTTTTCTGTTTATTGACTTGCCATTGTACAGAACAGTTCCCGGCTTCCAGTGGGCACTTGATAAATGCTTATGAAACAGAAGAATTCAATAAGGCGTGAACTGCAACTTATAAGTACCTTAAAGGTGAGATATTTGATGCATAATACCAGGGCTGAAAAAAAGTGTGTCATTCAGACAGAGGTATCACAAAAGATTTTCTGATTACAAAATCAATGTAAGGTTTTTAAATAAAACTAGTTTCATGACTTTGATTTACCTTTTAAAAAATATATTCCATATTTCATCATGTTGTTGTCCCAAACCATAATTGTGGAGGGGTCTTTGACTATAATATAAAAGTAAAAATAAAAGTTTACAGAAGTTTCCTTGAATATGTGTTTTTTACAAGAAAAAATTTTATAACTAACACATAATAACTGTACAAATTTGTGGAGTAAAGTGGTATTTCAATACATATACTTTTACATTCACTCTATTATTGAATATAAGACTTCATTTCCCATAAATAAGAAACGAATTAATATTACTTAGAGGAATGTTGGGTATAACGTTCACAGACAAAAAGCAAGTGTACTCGTGTAAAACTTGTATCCAGTGAACTTTACAATTCTAGAAGGCAGTTGCTGGATCTCATTCACCTTTTTAAAAACAGGGCCTCATGGTTCACTGAATGAAACTATGCATATTGCATCAACCTTTTGGTATTTCACACGAATTTTTTTTCAAATTCGTACTCCATAGAATTCTGAATGACATTTGCTTCCAAAAAAGTTGACAGAATTTATTTCTTGGCAAATAAACTATCCATGAATTCAATAGTTTTTTTTTTTAATTGAATAGCCATTATTTTAGTTAATGGGGATAGAGAATATACATGATTTCTACCCTTGGCGAGTTTATAATCCTGAAAGAAAAAAAAAAAAATTCTCACCTGTCTAAGTAGGATCTAGGCTGGTGCAGTTTGGGGTGCAGGCCTTGGTCGCCCATCACTTAGTTGCCTCTGTTCTCTTCACTCTTTCCCTGTCTATTTCACTCTTTTCCTGTCTATCACATCCTTCTCCAACACCGACAGGACCCAGGGAGGCAACTCAATAGCATTACTAAATAATGCCTTTGGTTCAGACAAACCCTATTTAGACTGCTGCATTTTAACACAAAATCACTATGCACATTTATTGCTTTGGCGTCCCCTAGTATCAGATTCCAGATGTCCCCTCAACAATTGACTTAATGAAGTTTAGAGCAACCATCCTCTCTCCCACACACAGAACTATTTTTAAGACTTTATGTTAATGTGTTGTTCTGCTCACTTTTACTGAATTTAATCCTCCTTAACATTCATTTTGGCAATGATATCCTTAAGGAAAAAAAAAAAGATCAAAAGCTTAATTTTTTCAGGAGAGAATATTTCTCAACACCCATTAAATAATCCTGTATATTAGCTTGCATTATATATACTTCTTTCATCATATTCACGTGTTCATTTAAAAATACTTTTAACCTACAGTAAATTTTTCACCAGTGTACTTATCACTATTAATACTTATTTTTAATTCATGTAAATCATTTTCAATATCTTCTTTCTTCCAGACATCTTCCCTCCTTAGCTTTTCATAACTAAATTTTCTCTGCTTTTTAGGTGATGTTTCATCATCCCAAGATACCCTCACATAGAATATTCTCTTATTTACTTAGTAATGTCAATTGTTCAGAATGTATCCGAGAAACAGCAAGAGAGTACAGTGGCCACCTGAGCAACTAAAAGAGAGACCACAGGCTGAAGTTTAAGTTACTTACAGAATCACAAACAGTCTCTGACCTCAATCACAGCTTCTTTACTTGTCTTAGATATGGTTTTCAATAACTTTCACTTTCTATTTTCGCAACTCACAGCAGCAATTTCAGTGCACCGAAGAACACTGGACACAGCCAATAGAACGGTTAGAGGTGTAAGTGTGACTGACAGCTCAGCGGAAAGACAGAGGTGGAAGACTGCAAAAGGCAATTCTCAGAACTCACAAAAGCCTAGCAGGTGACCTTCAGTAACGATAGGAACTGGCCTAGGTATTTCTAGGACCTGAATGGTCTTTCAATATTGGAACATAACTTGCATAATTATGACCAGTGGTCACAGAGAATTGCATCCGCATACAATCAACAGTTCATCGGGGTGTTTGCTATGTGAAAAAGATTTTTCTATTGATGTCTATACTCACCCTAAATGACAAGCCGCAAGACAATTGAAAATAATAGATTTTCTGTGGAAATTCGTAGCAGGTAGGAGAGATACCTCACAAGACTATATAGTGATAATTTTAAAATATAGAACTCTCCTTTCTTAGTGAGATTTAATTTAAATCATTTCAACCAATCAGACCCCAGACTCTCGCCGACTTCTAGGTCGCCTCAATGTCCCTCAATTCCTTTTTGTTTCCTTCTTATGTAGAATGTTTGACCATCCTCTGCTAGTCTCCTTCACACCCAAGCAGTCAGATGTTACCTTATACCCTGAAGTGACTCATCAGGGATTTTCCTTAAAAAAGACCATCCTTTTCTAAAAAAGAATTCTGATTGAAGCTAGTAAAAATTAGTGACTTTATGATAACAATGCAAGAATATTATATTTAAGAAACATATTCGTTTAGTATAGACATGTTCTTAAATACATTTGCAGTCCTTTATTTCCTGACATTACCCACTGGGCAAAGATAAGTAGAGATGACATATTAACAATATGCTACTATAATCAAACAGATATTGATAGCAAGCAAAAAGTTTACCTGTTTAGGGATGCTGAGTAAGTAGTCTACTATAATTGCCCTTCCCCATAGTGTAGTCACTGCGGTCGCCATAATTTTACTCTTAGAGATTCCATCCATTGGTGAAATACTGCCCTCTTCAGGCAAAATCATCTAAAGTATCAATACTCACACAAAAAAACACACACTTGAGTCCATTAACATCTTCATGCATTTAATTTGTAAGAGTACCACTTTTGTGAGGTAACGCACAGGCAAACAAAATTCTAGGAAATGATATGAGTTTTGCCTAAACAGGGGTAATGTTTGGTAAACTGGTGAGGTTTTACATTTGTTTAAATAGCTGAATGTGTTCGACCTTTTTTAACTCTGAAATTCCATGAACTATAAAACCAAAGAGAAAGAAAGCAGTACTTTAGATTTATTCAGTCCATCACCTGATTAGAAATTATTTCAAACGTGTTAGTTAAATCTACAGTTCCAACATCATTTTCTACTCTTAGTTATAAACAGCAAGGTGCTGTCAGCTGTAACTAACTTGAGAACAAATCTAATCATGGAGAACTACATTTCTAAACATTACTTAATTAGCCTAATTCGTTGTTTTAACAATTAAGAGCATTTCAATGTCGTGGTGAGAGATCAAGTGTTTTCAATTCTATTTAAAAGGATATATTTGGTAGCTGAAAAGCTAGCTCTAACACTTTGTTCTTTAAAATAATAGAAATCGCTCATCCACATCACAAGCTTCTTCTGTAAGTTTCATTTGGGTCCATGATTCTTTTCATTATAGAGAGCACAGTGGGAACAAAATAACCATTAATTGCCTGTTAATTTCTCCCAAATTTAAAATTGTTTCTCTACTTTTTATAAAATTATTTTGTAATATCTTGTTATAAATGTATCTATCTTATTCCAGGCATAAAAAATGTTTTAAAATCACCTTCATATGAGTCCCAAGTTACATCCCAGGGGACTCTTGGACTATCAATTTAGAGATGTGACACTCAGCAAATATTTCACATTGTAGACTCTCGGGGGAAAGCTTTCATGCTTCCCAACTGAGAAAAATCAGTATGTCTGGAGAACAAGTAATACTCTGTGCCAATAATTAAGACAGACATGTTTCAAAATAGAAAACTAGAGTCACTTGTTAAATAAACTAGAAGTTACATCAAAGAATGAGATAATTATGTCAGAAAATGATTCTGTGAATACAGTCTGTGAAAATCTGCAAATTATAGAAAAAAAAATAGACGTTAAATATCTTAATCACCAGTATGAAAGTTTGGTTTGAGTCATGTTCCTGATACAATTATATATAAACTGAGATACTTTTTTCACATTCAAATAAGTAAAAATTGATCACAGGTTTAAGAAGGATTAAAGCTTGTTGTATTATAAAACTAATTTTAATAAATAGTAGGTTAATATCAAGTTTGACCAGCAGATGCACAGTGAAGAACATTACTTTGTAATGAAATATGCTGGACTCAAGTTACATTCTCTTTAGGAACTTTTATAAGGCAGTTCTCATTAGTAAAATACATAGATTTCTGAAGCCAGATATTTGAATTCCAACATTTGCCCTTTATTAATTTATTACTAACCTGGGCATTTGCTCCACTGTCTCTGTCTCTTCATCTATTAAAAGAGATATATGTCTTTATCTCTCAAGGGTGCTGTGTGGATTCACTTAGACAGCATGTAGATGTTCTGTATAATACTGCTTGACACATCATACATGTTCAGTAAGTGTCAGTTTTGTTTCTCTTCTTCCCCTTCACTTTTGGCTCACACCTGTAATCCCAGCACTTTGGGAGACTGAGGCCGGTGAATCATGAGGTTAAGGGATCGAGACCATCCTGGCCAACATGGTGAAAGCTGGTCTCTACTAAAAATACAAAAATTAGCTTGGCATTGTGCCACACGCCTGTAGTCCCAGCCACTCGGGAGGCTGGCGCAGGAGAATCTCTTGAACCCAGGAGGCAGAGGTTGCAGTGAGCCAAGATTGCTCCACTACACTCCAGCCTGGCAACACAGGGAGATGCCATGTCAAAAAAAAAAGCTATAACAAAGCTAATATAAACAAAGCCAGTGAGTATAATGTCAATGACTAGTGTAATTAAACTATGTATATGTGAAATATAAATAGGTATATATGTAATAAATGGAAATATGTAAATATATAAAATGTATATATGAAGATTCTTCGAAAATTTTTATAGTTATGTCACCCTTAGAAAGTGTTAATTTGGAGAATGATCATCGTGGAGCAATGAAAGAGGAGTGCCCTTTGTTTGTCCACAGTCACCTAAAGTAAAGGGTATGATCATACATAATACTTCTAAATGCAGAAGACAAGGATGTATCACTTCATTGTGGAAACACCTCAGTTGGAGTACTAAAGTCTATTTGATTTATGCCATGCTCATGGAGTTCCTTCTAATAGTTTCATAAGTCTTTTATGTGTCTGATTATATGGTACAATAATAAACTGATTCATGAAGTAGCGTGTTCAATAACAAAATGTGCGATTTGGATATTACAACAGCTCTAAAGCAGAATGAAGTGCCACAATTTTAAGATAAAATTCAAGATCCTTTATTGTCTGAATTCACATGTAATTCCTAATATTTTTTCCACTGTTCTCACTGCCTATCCAGATCGTGCATTTCAGGCTATTTTCTTTACACTATTTTTAAATTCAATTTTGTTGAGAAATATAATTTATGTAATATAAAGTATACCCACTTAGATCTGCATTTTGGTGGGTTTTTACAAATGTAAAAACTAGTGTGTATAAACCAGTGAAACTGTCACCACAGTAACTAATCTATTTGGAAGCCAATCCACTGAATTTTCCATTTCAGATATTGTATTTGAAGTAAAGAAGGAAGACAGAAGTGACTGGGGTGGGAGAGCAATATGTAGACATGTGGAATAGAAGAAAAGCAGATAGAAGGAACTAGAAATTCTTTGGTTTTTCATGTGTTCCCGTTCTCATTTCACGCTAGTCACAATTCAATTTCATTCTTGAACATATTGAGCACATTTAGAACATACTCTAACATTCTCAGTTCTAGATGATAGAATTAAAAATACTGTTGCTTTTCTTGTCTACATTCTAGTGTCCACATATAACCAGTCACTTTTTTCTGTTTTTATGCTTAATACTTTTTTATTAGATATGTGACATTTTGACGATTACACATTGTTGTACATTAAGTTTTGTTTCCTCCCTTTAAAGAGTTTCTGTTGTTTCGTTGTTTCCTTCCCTTCAGAGTTTTGAAGTTTGCTCTGGTAGGCAATTAAGTTACTTGGAAATCAGTTTGATCATTTGGAAGCTTGTTTGTAAGGTTAGCAGGGCACACCAGCCAGAATTCAGACATTTCCCAGTACTGTTGCACACTGCGGAATCGAACACTTTAAAGAGTCCAGGCATCCCTACCTCTTTGCCACACCCAACTGTCCTTGTGAAGTCTTATTTTCTGTGGGTGTAGATGCGTATTCACAGACAGAGTCAAGGGGATGCTTGTGCTGATTTTCTCTTCTTGGTACCACTATTTTCAACATTCTGCTTCACGAATTCTGCCTGCAGCAGTTTTACTAAACTTTAGCTTCTGTCTTCTCAACTGAGCAAGGCGATTGACTCTGTTTGGAAACTCTTTTCTGCACCATGTTTCAGAATTTGCTTGTGGGTAGAAACTGGTGCAGCCATAGAGTTCACCATGCTTGCTCCCCTTCTCTTCAGAATCAGTTCAGTACTGCTTATTGTCTGATAGCGAAAGCTTTTTTAAAATGATGTATTGTCACATTTATTTCATTGCTGAAGGCAGGAAAGTAAGTCTAACCTTTGCACTCTCCCATGACAAGAAGTAGAAGTGGCTACTCATTATTATTCATTTTTCTTCCTTTCATCTCTTGGAAAGAGCCATGCAAGTATCCCTCAGATCATTATCTTAGGCCATTTGCTTTCCTTTTGCGTCACACATCTGCAATTTCTCACCCTCCCCCAGTCACTTGACTCTTCCTTCTTCATTTCAGTGATCACCTACCCTATCTTTAGCCTTGACCTTTGTTTTGAGCTGTTATTTTGGTTAGCTGTTGTGGCATAATAACCACTTCAAAATTCAGTGGCTTCGAAAACGACTTTCACAGTTCTTAACCAGGAACAACTCAAGAACTCTCTTTAGCATTACACAAGCAACAGCCTCAATAACCTGACCTTCCAAAATGTCTCACTCTGGAACATCTCAAAGGCTGGGTTCAAGTAAGATTCTGAGATAACTGAACCTCTTCTCTTTCTTGCCATGTCAGAGCTCCAGTGGGGGCAGCTGGATGTCTTAGGTGGGAATTGATGGCTCCTAAAAGTGCCAAGCAGAGTCTGACAGATTTTTTTTAAGGATTAATCCCAAAACTGTCAAAATTCACTTCCACTACACACATTAAACTGGTTAAACCTATCAGAGATTTTGAGAATTTCTACATAGCTACAGTAATTAAGGTAGTGTGGAATCAATGTACAGGTAGGAAAATAAGTAGAAGAAACAAAATTGAGTCCAAGCAGACCCAACTTCCTAAAAATTAACTACTTATTTCAGAGTAATTTCAAGTATTTTTGAAATTTGCAAACATATGGCAAATTTCCATATACTCCCTCATCCAATTTCCTCTAATATTAACATGTTACATCACAATAGTACATTTGTCAAAACTAAGAAGCTGACATTCAGACATGACTACTAAGCTGCAGACTTTATTGAGGAATTACCAGGTTTTTCTACTAATATTTGTTTTCTGTTCCCAGATTCAATCCAGGGTCACATTACATTTCAAGACTCACTTTTATATATGTATCCAATTATTACAACAGAAAACATACCACAATTCAGAAGTTACTGGATGTTCTTCAACAAATTATACTGAAGCTATTGGATATTTCAGGGAAACATGAACCTCAACCTTTCTTCATGCCTTATACAAAAATTAACTGGAAATGGTTCATGGTCCTAAATGTGACATGTAAAACTACAAAGCTTGCAGAAGAAAACATGGGTTAATATTTTCTTAACATTGGAGTAGGCAAAATTTCTTGAACAACACCTAAAAAAACCTTAACATAAAAGCAAAAATTAGATACATGGACTTTATTTAATGTAAACATTTCTGCTAGACAAGAGACAATATTAGGAGATTAAAATAAAAATCTTTTATTGGGAAAATATATTGCCAATACATGTATACAATAAACCACTCACATCTTGAATATATAAAGAAATCCTAAAAATTCTTGGTATTTGTAAGATACAGATCAAAATAAAAGGTAAAATGAGAAAAGACTTAAGCAGATATATCACAAAAGGAAATACCTAAATGACCCCAGATCTTAAGCATAAAGGAAATGAAAATTAAAGCCAAAATAAGATATCATTTCACATTTGTTGAAATGATTTAAACTAAAAATGAATATCACACTGTGTTGGTGAGAAAATGGAGAAACTAATATCACCAACTATTGTTGGTGGGAGTGCAAAATGATAGAACAACTTTGAAAATATCTTTGCTAAAAACTAAATAGTCTTTTTTTTCATGACCTGGCAATTCTACTTCTATGCATATTCCTAGGAGAAGCGCATGCCTAACTCTGTGAAAAAATATGTACAAGAATGTCCTAGCTTCCAAAAAATAACAGTTTAATCCATAATGTCCTCAAGTTGGAAAAAAGAAAATAACTGTCTATTGACGGTACGAGGAAATTTTAAGAATGTGTTATCTATAATATGAAATGTTGACAACAAGAAAAAATTATTTGCACCCCTAGAGACATCAATATATCTCACAAACACGTGGAGCAAAAGAATTCAGAACCAAAGAGTATAGACTGTATGGTTCTATTAGTATAAAGTCCAACAACAGCCAAAACCAATCTGGGGAGATAGATATTGTAATTAGATTGACCAACAGTTTTGCCTGAAATTTTCCTGATTTTTGCACTAGAAATCTCACACCTGAGGCCATTTTTATTTTCCAGCACACGGAGGTAGATGTTCAATCTAGGTGGTACTCTCTGGACAGTTATACTAGTTATCTATTGCTGTGCAACAACTTACTTCAAAATGTGATAGCTAAAACCAACAATAAATCATTATTATCTCACACAATGGGTCCGATACCGTTGAGCAGCTTAGCATTGGCCTGAGGTCTCTCATGAGATTACAGTTATGATACTGACTGAATGAAGACCACGGTCATCTGAAGGCTTGATAGTGCTAGTGGATTTGCTTCCAAGATGGTTCATTCATTTGACTAGCAAGTTGATAATGGCTTTTGTCAGAAGACCTCAGTTCTTCTTCATGTAGACTACTCCATAAAACTGCTTGAGAATCCTCATAATTTAGCAACTGATGTCCTCCAGAGTACCTAATCCAGGAAAGCATCACAGGTGCAAGAAAGAAGATGTAATTACTTTGATAATCTAGTCTCAAAGATCACACACCATTTTATCTACACAAAAAAAATAGCCTCATTTATTGTGCCAGGAGACTATGTAAGGATGGGAATACAAGGTGACAGGGGTCATTTGGGCTCATCTTGAGGCTGAGAAAGATCATGAGGAAACGTCCTGGTATGTTGGAAATGTTCTGTATCTCGACCTGGGGAGTGGTTATATATTCATAAAACTGTAAGGACACTTAAGATTTCTGTCGGATATTCCTCAATTTAAAAAGACACATAAAAGGGAGGAAATATATGGCACTTTGTAAAAAGTACCAATCTGTACATTTCATTCTGTTGCATAAAATTCTTGAATTATTTTGTTACTACATAGAAATGAAGAAAAGAATTCTCCATAGGCTATAAGGCCCTAATTAAGACCTTCTAAGCCTAATTGTTTCATCAAGTGAATTAGAAAACAAGCTACTCATTTAGAGATTGAGTGATTATAGAAAAAGAAATGGACATTTGTGATTTTTGTAATAAGAATTATGTTTCAAGATTAGCAAATATTCCAAACTGATATTAGAATGAACTTCTTTACAAATTATCAGAATAAATACAGATAGAATGATAGAAGAACACAATTTTCTAGTTATAGAATGACAACAACATGTTGTTTTATTAAACATTATTTAAAATGCTCTATAGCAATTTGTTAAATAAGGCACATAAACAATTCTCAATCTCTGATCATTTATTTCCTTAAATTTTCCTTATGTGGTTGTCTTCATGTTGGATAACATGCCTTCTAATTTCAATTCTTCAGATTTTCAGCTGGACATACAGAATTTCAGCTTGGCAATATAGTGAAACCTTGTCTCTGCAAAAAATACAAAAAGTTGCCAGGCTTAGTGATGCATGCCTGTGGTCCCAGATACTCAGGTGGCTGATATGGGAGCATCGCCTGAGCCCAAACGTCCAGGTTTCAGTAAGCTGTGAACCTGCCTCTTCTTTCCAGCCTGGGCGACAGAGTGAGACCCTGTCTCTAAATAAATAAATAAGTTCTTCATTTCCTGTATGATTATTACTTTATCATAACAAAAATAACATGCTCAATCTGAATGTAACTAGACTTATTTATTTGTGTCTGCATTAATCTCTGGATTATTTCAAAATGGAGCCTGTACCTTTTCTTTTCTTTCTTTTCTTTTTTGAAAGGGAGTCTGGCTCTGTCGCCAGGCTAGAGTGCAGTGGTGTGATCTCGGCTCACTGCAACCTCCGACTCCTAGGTTCAAGGGATTCTCCTGCCTCACTCAGCCTCCTGAGTAGCTGGGATTACAGGCATGTGCCACCACACCCAGCAATTTTTTGTGTTTTTAGTAGAGATGGAATCTCACTGTATTTCCCAGGATGGGCTTAATCTCCTGGCCTGGTGATCTGCCTGCCTCAGCCTTCGAAAGTGCTGGGATTACAGGTGTGAGCCACCGGGCCCGGCTGAGTCTGTACTTATTAATCTACCATTTTTTCCCTAAATGCTTTAGTAATTTGTAGAGGTTAAACAAAAAATACCTTTTGAATTGGGGTTATGTCAGTATGTGCCAGGCGCAACTTTTATTGTGTTGTTTTTTAAAAGTTCTAGTCCTCTTTTGTGACAAAATATTGGGGATTTTTCTTTTCTGCAGTTTCGTAAGTATTTCATAATAATGAACACAATAGGATTAACAACTTCCTTAGGCGAATTCAATACTTTATTACTGATGCTCAGTACCAGACTGGGTCCTTGCCAGGGTGTGAGACCACAGAATGTGTGGGAAGATGCAGCTCAGAGAGTAACAGCAGCCAACACAGCCAAGGGAGGACAAACGAGAAAAGTGAAGCTGAACTTGAAATCATAACCCTTTGGCTTTCCCATTGGCTGTGTCATCCCAGAGACAATAGAAAGAGATTAGGAAGTCCTCAAGCCAAGGAATTCAAAAGCACATGAAATGAAAGGAAAACCTGTAACAATGAAAGGGCAATCACAGACCAATATCCAAAAGGAACAGAAAGTCATTGTTGTACGTTTGTTTGCTGGCAGCTAAGGGAATACCCCTCTGGTTACTGTCTGTGCTCATTCTCAGTCGTCTGTACTCTATCTGTATTGATCATGTGTGTGTGTTTATGTGCGTGTGTGCACAAACCTTAACAAATGAATTCTGCAGCTTTGTGCTGACCTTTCTCAGCTACTCTCACCACCCATGCATCACTAGAACTATACACGGAAAAAAGGGAGAAGAATGCAAAAGTTGTTTGGCAAAATCCAAGAAAACTGGATTTTCATAAAACAAATGAGAAAGCGAGGCAAAGCTTGGAAACTCTGGGTCTCCGCATGCTGAGGAGCATAAGCCCTCTGAGACCTCCTTCCATCATACAAGACTTTGTGAGACCACCCAGATCCCAGGACCACCTCAGGCAAGGGAAGCTCTGAACTTTATGGAAGTAAACAAACTCCTGATGCTTTATTGGCAAGAGAGGCTCAAATTTCTCATTCCTGCTCCTAGATTCCCCTTGCCTTTCTCTTAAAATGAATAGAAACACTTTCACTCTGCAGGTAGGAAAACACCTACACAATATAACTCTGTACTATTTGCTAGCCATCCTTATCACTTAGTTTCCCAGGGGCATGTAATTTCTCAGCTGGGTTTTTTTCAATGTATATAGCCTTAAAATCATACTTTCCACAAAATACAAATACATTCTAGAAGCATTTAGACAACCATTTGCAGGAAACTGTACTTTATTGAAATATTTGATATAATAAATATACCAATAGATGTACTCCGGGGAAAACGAAGTGCACCAACATATCTGTGAAGTTGTTTATGTGAGTATTCCAGAACACAGTAATGAATAAACAGAGAAGCTGTGAACCCAGACTAGGTCAGAGCTTAACACGGGATAATGGTTTTACGAATGTTAACTCAGATTGGAATGAGAACTTAATCAGAATGAAATGCAATGCTGATGTCTCTCTACAGGTTAGCCACATTGCCATCTCTGTGGAATTAACAGTCATTTGGAATCCAAGTATTCGTGCATTCTAAATAAGTTAGACACTGGGTCATTTGCAAATTAAAATATTAGAAATACTTACCTACTATGATAAATCTAATTTTGAGTTTGGAAGTTATGATGATAAATGCAAGACTCACAATAATTTTTATGCCAAGATCTTAAAGAAATGCTACATTCTGAATTCAGTTTTCTATGTCTGAAGTACATTGTCTACTTAATAAAAGTATTCGATTATGGTTTGGAGTTGATTGGGCTCTTTAAGTACATGTGTAAGTTCCTTTTTATTGGTATTATTCTTCTTATTGATTATTAGTTGTTATAAAATCTAACATGTGTCTGATATTTAGTGATTAAAATGCTTTCACAAACATTCTTTGATTAGTATTTTAGAAAATCTTTGAGGGCGATATTATTATTGTTATGTTCTTTCGTTTTTATAGAGCTGAGTAATTAATTACCCAAGGAGATGGTTAGTTTACATCAAGATCATCATGCTCTAAAGTCCTATTCATTTACATTGGCACCATCCCTGATTTTTAAGGCACTGATTTAAGGACACATCAACACAAATGTCCAAAGTTGGTGTTTAGGTTCTTTGAAAGCTACACGTCAATATTCAAAAGAAACACCTGTTATTACCCCTGTGCTCAATTCTTGTTCTGTCAATACTAAGGCCGTAGAAATCAGAAAGTTAAGAGTTGGATTGTTCAAACCTTGTGAAAGATTTAACCATCCTGGTTTATTGAAGAAAGCTCTCTTCACCTTATGTAACAGGTGAAAAACAATCTTCTGTATGGTAGCCTTAAAGAATGTCACAAGAATATTGTATGGATATCCATGTTTAGTTATCTCCTGGTATCAAGATAGTTTTTATCTCGATTTCCAATGGAAACTTGTAAAGGAACTACAGAATTTTAGAAGGCATGGTTTTGAATGTACTAGTACATAATTCACACCCACAATGCACTAGAGAGGGTCTAGGTCCAATCGCTAATAAGAAAAAGAAAAGGACAATGGAAGGAGGACAATTTCAAGAAGGCCATAGACTTGCAACATACCAAATTCGAAGTTATTTAATATCAGTGAATTACAATTTTAATTTAACTTTACACATGAGGAATGAGGCTATTTAATTGCCTCCGAAGATGCTCCTAGAAGAGAAAATTCTTAGAGAATAAGCTGAAGCACGTACAAAAATCTGCTTCATAATTTAATTATATATAAATTTCGTAAAGTGAAAGCTCTTCTGTTAAAAATGATGAAGATTAAAGAGAGCATTGTTAGCCCTTAAAGCTCCATCTGGCACCTACCTGTGCCTGTAATCATTGGAATGAGAAAACTTGCTTTTCCTTCGCCAGAGGCCATTCTAAAATCTGTGGACTGAAAATTGTGAATCGAACCCAACGCTCTGGTCCTTGTTTATCTTTAGAAAGCTGTATACCGTCCCTAAGAGAAAAGATGCTTTGATTTTTAAAAGGTTGCTTTTCAGTATTAGATACCAGCAGCATGTAATTTTAAAGGATTCATGCAAAATCAGAGCACTGAACGCATCACCACTATGATATCACTGTATAAAATAAGAGAACACACTGAATGTAATTGTTGAGATTTTCATTGCATTAGTCATGGAATTTAAAGTGAGATGAAACCAATTTTGGACACGGCCTTCCAGCAAGGCCGTGCCCCCGCTAAGAACAACTGGATGAGTCAGTCAAAATATACAATCAATGTGTTTGAATATATTGCAGCGCTTCTGAAGAAAGCATCATGTCAGAGGCCAAGATTTTGGAAAACAGGGAACCCCAAAAATCTGAGGTGGGATTATGTGAGCTGCTTTTCTGCTAGGGACATTTGCTAATAAGTAGCATCAAACTAGACTCTGATAAGCCAGTCAGAGAAATGCAGGAAAGAGGTAGCAACACAGGGAGAGCTTTTGACAACCTCACAAAAGGAAGGTGAGACAAAAATTGGGGTTTGCTCCTGGCAAGTCATCCATGACTGAATCAGCCAAATCGGAGAAGAGAGGTTCAGGGAAATCATTCCAAACTCAGAAGGTTCCCTCTTTGATGCATTTCTCTGAATTGTTAATCAGGGAAGAGCAAGATGCTAAAAACTTGAGCACCCAAGGAGCAGAGTAGAGTTATAAGTAGCCTCGAGGGACCAAAAGGATCTTAAGAGATTAGGCTAAAAAGGGGGGGGGGTCCTAGAAAATAGCTGCTGTCCCTGGAAATCTACACCTTACAGACGGGGGAAAGAAGAGGTGGGCAGAGCCATATCAAAATTGCATTCCAAGTGAGGTGTGGTGGCTCACACCTGTTAATCCCAGCACCTTGGGAGGCTGAGATGGGCAGATCACCTGAGGTCAGGAGTTTGAGACCAGCCTGGCCAATATGGTGAAACCTCGACTCTAATAAAAAATACAAAAATCAGCCTGGCATGGTGACACACGCCTGTAGTCCTAGCTACTCAAGAGGCTGAGCTAGGAGAATTGCATAACGTGGTTGGCAGAGGTCGCGGTGAGTCAAGATGCTGACACTGCACTTCAGCTTGGGGGACAGAGAAAGACTCTGACTCTGTCTCAAATAAATAAATAAATAAATAAATAAATTGCATTTTACTTCTGAGTTAAACGCCTGATTGGAATAAGAGGATCTCAATGATTCCTCCTTTTCTGTATTTTCTATGTTCTGAATTTTCTATATTTGACATTTCCTTCTCAACTAATTCCTTCCCTATCAACATTCCACACACTCAACTATTTCCTATCCTTGATGGATGATTCAGTGGAGGAAAAACTTTTCATATCTTCCCACACCTCTCACTCCAGTGCCCCAGTTTTTTCATATTCCACTTACTCCTGAACCCAAAGCAATTCTACTTCCATGCCTACCACACCATGAAAATTCCTTTTGCCCGACTCCAATAACTTCTCTGACCCTCCACATTCCTAATTACAAACATTTTCAATCTTATCTCATCAGCTTTCTATATAATTTCAATGTAAAAATTCACTCTGTTGTTCTATATATTTTTTCCCCTGACATTTCTGTTCCCTTCTGGTCTTCATTTGGACAATGAAGATGCTCTTCAAACTCTGTATCTCAAACACAAAATACTTCTTTAGAATAATAATCCTTCAAATGAAATAATAAAAATCCTACAATGAAATAATCCCTTAGTATAAAAATCCTTCAAATGAAATAAATAATAATCCTACAATGAAAATGCTTTTCAAACACTGTATCTCAAACATAAAATACTCCCTTAGAATAATAATCTTTCAAATTTGCTATGCCTCTTACACTTCACTATCTTTCCCATCGCAATTAATTCTTAAAATTCTGGCTGGGCACAGTGGCTCACATCTGTAATCCAAGCACTTTGGGAAGCTGAGGTGGGTGGAGCACCTGAGGTCAGGGGTTGGAGACCAGCCTGGCCAACATGAGCAAACCCCGCCTCTACTAAAAATACAAAAATTAGCTGGGCATGGTGGCATGTGCCTGTTATCCCAGCTACTTGGGAGGCTAAGGCAGAATTGCTTGAACCTGGGAGGTAGAGGTTGCAGTGAGCCGAGATCGTGCCATTGCACTCCAGCCTGAGCGACAGAGTAAGACTTCCTCTCAAAAAAAAAAAAAAAAGAAAAATCAGGAGCTGATGTTTCTCCCAGATATGACACAATTCTGTCCTCTTTTCACTATCTCTAGTTCTGCCTACTATCAATTTCTCTTTGGCTACAGCAGTAACCTGCTAAGTAGCACATCCATCTTCAGCCCTGCTAGTCCTTTCTTTACACAGAGTGACGAGGACCTTCTGAGCACCACAGATCTAATTATGTCATTCCTCTGTTTAGATACTCAATCACTTTTTATAGCTTTAAGGATGAAATCTGGTCACTGCCAACGGCTCTGGCATCATAGTGAGCAATTTCTCTTCCTTTTCCAGTTCTTTTTTTTTTTTTTCAGTTCCTTAAATGAACCATGGTCCCTTCTGCCTCAGAACTTTTGATTATGTTGTTCCTTCTTCCTGATGCCTTTCCAAATCCTTTGTCCCTTTGAGTAAATCCTACTTATCTTTTTAGTCTTAGTTCAAACGCCGCTGCCTTAGGGAAGTTTTCCTGAACAACCTCTGGCAATATACTGCTTGTTACGTCCTCTGTGTTTTCTGTGTGTTTTCCTGAAGACTGTACTTTTGTATTCTATTATTTCCTATTCATCATACGTGCCCAACCCCAATCCCAACCAGACTGATGATTCCATGGGGAGAAGGACCATGCCTGCTTTGTTCTCTTTGTATTTCCAATACCAAGTCAGTTTCTGACAAAGAGTAGATACTCAGTAAATACATGTCAAATGAATGAATAGATCAATGGATAAGGAGACATAATATGGAGATTCTTCAAGTACCTCAGTTAGCTAAAATATCAAGGTGCAATTATTTTCTCTAGGCTTACTTGGACCATCAACTTCCCTCCCCAAATAATATTTTTTATTATACCCACATCACAATAACACACTGGAAACATATTAGAGAACCCACACTACTTACGCCATCATTAATTAGTGAGTCAGATTCCTCACTACCCCTCTTACCCCGATTCCATAGGCATGTGAGGACACACACACACACACACACACACCCCAAACATACACAAGGAAGGTCAGATTCTGGGAAAAAGCAAATTGCATTATTGTACTTAGGCTGTAAATTCCAGAATTCTCTGATTACTTAATGTTGTTTTTTCAAATTAATATACAATAAATACCAATACCTGAATTTAAAATACAGACTGTTTTTAGAATATTACATTGATTTACTGTGAAACTAATGAATTAGCTTACTAAAAGGAACCTATTCCCAGCATGTTGGGAGGCTGAGGCGGATGGATCTTGAGGTCAGGAGTTCAAGACCAGCCTGGCCAATATGGTAAAACACTGTCTCTACTAAAAATACAAAAACTAGCTGGGTGCAGTGGTGTGCACCTATAGTCCCAGCTGCTTGGGAGGCTGAGGCAGGAGAATTGCTTGAACCTGGGAGGCAGAGGTTGCAGTGAGCTGAGATTGCACCACTGCACTCCAGCCTGTGTAACAGAGCAAGACACCATCTCAAAAAAAAAAGAACCTATTTAAGTTATTGTTTCCTTTTCTGTAATGTTTTCATTTTTCTTTAATTTTTCCCCTTTCCCTTCTAAAAAGTAATATGTTACAAATTAAAATATTTAAAAATAGTAGGCCTAAAATACAGCTTCTTAAAATCTTCAATTTCCTAATTGCTTTGGTTTTCTCACTGTTTCCTGAGAAAATGCCTTTCTGTCATTCAATCTTCAAATGACATTAAGATTCAGGTGTTCCTTATTTAATATGCTTGCTTTCAAAAAGGAAGGAAAAGGTAAGTGAACAGAGGAAAAAACAACAGAATGTTTTTTATTATTTTACATTTTATGCAGTCCATATACTACTGCCCCAGATTATTTGGTACAGAATACTAAGTATGTATATATTCTACATATTTGGCCTGATAAAATCAACATTCCTTTACAGATGATTGGCAGCTCATGAGCTTCTTAATATAGTTCATCAAATTATACTATTGAAAGAGAATATTTAGAAAGCATATTAATAAAACTGCCATTATTATCTTCCAAACGGGCTATATATTTACATCATGATTGCTACAAATATAATAGAATTTTGTCTCAGAAAAAAATCAAAATGTACCACCGTTTAAGAGTGTAATTTTTTTTTGAGAAAGATAAGATTATTTCACTGAAACACTTGCTTAGAAAAAAAGGTTTTGATGCTAGTGAAGACATGTTGATGGTTTGTTAACCTGTCTTTTGGGGCAATCTGGAGGATTCAGAAAGCAAGTGTATTGCTTCCTTTGGAGGTAAGTAACCGTATTTTATCCTCTCTGATACCACAGCACCAAAGACATGCTATTCAAATATATTATTGGCAGAGGAGCCAAAAATTATTTGACTTTTTCTGTGGTTCTAAAAATCTTTTATTCATTCCCATCAAATTTAATTTGACTTTTTTTTCTTTTGAGATCTTAAAATCCGGTAGCTACCCAAATTCTTTCTTATAGAAGATGTTGACGTTATTTGAATGAATGTTGAATTTTCTCTGAATTACAATGTTTATTTTTCTCATCACTCACACAATTTTTTGTTGTAATTATTTCTCATTTGCCTTAAAAATAACATCTGGCCAGGTGCTGTGGCTCATGCTTGTAATCCTCAAGGTACTGAGACCAGCCTGGGCAATATAGTAAGATCTCGTCTCTACAAGAAATACAATTAGCTGGGCATGATGGTTCACACCTGTAGTCCCAGCTATTTGGGGGGCTTAGGTTGGAGGATGGCTTGAGCCTGGGAGGTAGAGATTGCAGTGAACTGTGATCTCACCACTGCACTCCAGCCCAAGAGACAGAGCAAGACCCTGACTCAAAAAAGAATAAAATATATAACATATAACACTTCCAGTAATATTGTTGCCTTTTGCATTTGGATTATTCTAGATATTCCATCTACAGTATAATTTTGGAACTGTCTGATATGTGCAAAGTATATTGAAATGATAATTATGTAACTAATTATTATTTATGAGTGTTTATTACAAGGTGTGTCACCTAACTTCAGGGCTCAGTGTTTTAAAACTTGTTCATCAACATGGAAATGGCTTTAACAGCTTTACCTAATTCTCTGGCACTTTTTTGAAGACCATCTCCAGGCAGTTATGAAATCCACAAAATAGGTTTCTAGTGCCCTTGGCATCTGGTTTTGGACCATCACTCCTTATTTCAGGAAACCCAGTGCCCATCTGTTGTATTACAAAAAAACAACTTCAAAGTCTTCTGAAATATTCGTTAATCTACCAGATAACTGACAGCTAAAAGCGTTTCACCTCTTAGTCCTAATTCCACTTTATTAGTATTGGCATTGATAATAGCTGGTTTCTTTTCATTGCTTCCTATGTGCTAGGCAATCTAGATACTTTTCAAGTAATAGTGGAAATGGAAGCTTATTTTATCTGTTCTTTCTGTGTTTCTCCATCTGAAGCTTTATGGATTGTAAAATGGTTGGTAAAGTATTTTCAACAATTTAAAGAGGTACAGCATAGTATCACTGTGGAACCACTGGGACACAGAGATGATCAAAAGTAGTTCAAAATGTTTAAAAAAGACTGACTGTGGTTGTGGCTTAGTTTTAGAAAGCTTCAGTTCTTTTCTACAAAAGACTCAGGTTTTATTTTTCTTCATAAAAAATACTGATAAAGAAAAAGATGTATTTATAATGATAAACATTTAAAAAAGGAAAACAAGAGTAAAATAAAAGATAAGAAATAGGCTAACATGAAGCCAAATTTATCTGAGAAAATTAACATGGATGTACTCCCCACTCCACCCACTCTCTTGTCAAAGCCTTACAAAAATATCAGTGGTAATGAGGAAAAAAAGATTGAAGATGTGATTAGAGCTGGAAATATGTTTAAGATATAACTTATCCAGTTCACACCACTACCTGAAGACTACAGAGTTAAATTAATCATGGTCAAAAGCTAATAGGAACAGAGTATTCTAGGTTAAGGTTAGTTTTTTTTGTTTTGTTTTTTTGTTTTTTTTTTAGCTGTAGAACACTGCATTCCTTAACACTGATTTATTTTTAGGCATTTTATAGTAAAATGATTATTACTTAGAATAAAATAATTTGATTTCTTACTATTTCTGTTAACTATATAACAAAAGAATGAAATATAGTATGGGAAATATCAAACTTTTAATATGTAAATTATTGTTAGAGATATTTACTTCCAAAGATTGCTTTGCTGATTAAAAGTGATATTTGCTGACATGTATGAAGAACTTCCTATGTGCTAGACCCGCTCTAATTTATCTAAATGTAATACATTATTTTCTTCTTATGTCATTTTGAAGACTTATATCTCATACAACTAGAAGGTATTGTGGTGGAAATCAATGATTCCAGGTAGTTTGGTCCAAAGCCTACATATATTAACACATTATACTTTCAAAATATTGTATATAACAGCAATTTAATTTTAAAACAGAGCAGCCATATATCCGTCTCTAAGCTTAATACGTAGAATATTACCGGTAGGTTTAAATCCTCCATCTGTTCTTCATTGCACTGTCCTCTCTCAGCCTGAGAGATAACCACTAACTTGAATTTGAATTTAGGGCAATTGTTGCTTTGTTTTAATTTGTGCTTTCCTACATTTATGAGAAAAAGAGAACTGAGTGCATGGAGGTATTTTAGCAATCTCTGATAAAGTTTGATTACTAAAATGATAAAGGGGATATCACCATTTATCCCACAGAAATACAAACTACCATCCATGCAAATAAATCAGTAAATCTAGAAGAAGTGGGTAAATTTCTGGACACACACACCCTCCCAAGACTAAACCAGGAAGAATTCCTGAATAGACCAATAACAAGGTCTGAAGTTGAGTCAGCAATTAATAGCCTACCAACAAAATCAAGTGCAGGACCAGATGGGTTCCCAGCTGATTTCTACCAGAGGTGCAAAGGGGAGCTGGTACCATTCCTTCTGAAACTATTCCCTTTAAGAACTTTTCCTTCACCTTCACAACTTGGCTAACTGGTGCGAGAGTCCTATCTTTTGACCTATGTTAACTTTCAGTATGCCATTCTTACTAAGCATAGTTGTTTCTAGCATTAGATTTAAACTGAGAGATGTGTGATTCTTTTTTTCACTTGAAGCCATTGTAGGGTTAATAATTGGCCTAATTTCAATATTGTTGTGTTCTAGGAAATATAGAGGCTCAAGGAGACGCAGAAAGTTGGAAGAACAGGTTTAAAAAACTTCTTTTTGCCTATAGCACTTTTGCTCATCCATAAAGAAATTTGCTCTTAAATTATGTTTTCTTTGAAGTTTGCTTATATTCTTCTAACTAAAGAGTTTGTTACTGCAACCTCTGGGCTTCAACGTGATCACTTTTACATATTTATTAAAGCATTTATTTTTCATTTAATTATATGTAATTTTGTCACTTGGGCAATTTTCATTGAGATTGATTGGAGCCATGTTTGGTGTCTTTGTTATAGGTGTTATACACTTTTCCCTTTCTTTTGTACCCTAGAATTTTTTATATTATGTCTTTTTTTTCTTCCTTGGACAGTTTCACTCTTGTTGCCCAGGCTGGAGTGCAATGGCGTGATCTCAGCTCATCACAACCCTCACTTCCCAGGTTCAAGCGATTCTCCTGCCTCAGCCTCCTGAGTAGCTGGGATTACAGGCATGTGCCACCATGCCCGGCTAATTTTTGTATTTTTAGTAGAGACAGGTTTCTCCATGTTGGAAAGTCTGGTCTCGAACTCCTGAACTCAGGTAATCCACCTGCCTCGGCCTCCTAAAGTGCCGATATTACAAATGTGAGCCACCGTGCCTGGCCTATATGATGTCTTTTAAAATTAAAAATAGTATTCAAATCATGGGTGTACAGCGCTATTAATTAAAACAAGGTGAACTCATCAACATGCCCGTTTTTAAATGAAGAATTAGAACATCCCAGTGACAGCTCTTTAGTCTTTTCTAGTTTCTGCTCACCATCCATAAAAGGTAGTCACTATTTTGAAACTTGATATGCATAAATTTGTTCAGTATTTATTCTTCTATGTGTCCTTCAGCATATAAATTTCTGGGTGCTTATTATCTGCATTATGATTGTTAGATTCATCTATGTTGACTCATGTGTCGATATGTCAGTTATTCTCATTTCTATATAGCATGTCTTCCTTTTTTGGAATATACTGCATTTTATGAATCTATTCAATGTTTATGGACATTTATTTTTATTTAGGGACTGTTATGGATTGAGTCGTATAACTCCAAGTTTTATATGGTGAAGTCTTAACCCGCAGTACTTCAGAATGTGATCTTATTTGGAGATAAGCTCTTTTTAGAGCTAATCAGGCTGTACTGAGGTCATTAACGTGGGCTATCCAACAGACATTTATGGAAGGAGAATGCCGTGTAAAGACCAAACAAACTGGAAGCTAGGGGAGAGGCACATATATGTGATTCTTCCTCATAGCCCTTGGAAACAACAGCCCTGCTGACACCTCGCTGTCATGTCAGATTCCAGCCTCCGAGACTGAGACAACACGTTTCTTTTGTTTTAGCCATTGTATCTGCAGTACTTGGTTACTGCAGCCCTAGAAAGCTAATACAGAGACTATGAAAATATAGCTCTTATAAACATTGCTGCTCATAATTTTTATTGAACATATGTATGCATTTCTATTGACTATATGCCTAGGAGTACAAATGTAGGTCATATGATATACGTTCATTTTGCTTTTGTAGATACTTCCATTTAGTTTCCATGGTAGTTATATCAACTTACAATCTCAAAAAAATCACAAAAGAATTTAACATGAAGGAGATGAGCGTTTTTAAAGGTTTTCCAAAACTTATCTGGTCAAAACTGGATCACAAAACTAAAAAGATTTATTCAAGCTACTTGTATGAAGAATCACATTAGAGAGAGTTTGCTGATCAGTATAGATCACTGATTCTGTAGATTAATCAATGCAGTTTAAATGTTAACAGCACAGAATCGGTATGCCAATTTTAAGAAGAGATTCAACAAGCTTCCATAGATCATACAATATATGTTTACCAAAACAGTTTTTAATCACTGACCTGTCTGATAGAGGTGGGTCTTCCTTACATTCAAAGACATATTGAATGTGGAGTCATGGAATCAGATCTTTAGTGTAGCTTTCCAGATAATTTTGTGCTCAGAATAGGAACTTGTCCCCAACCCAGTCCCCATGTCCTATAGAGAGATTTACCATCCTGGCATCTCTTCGGAGGAAGAAGGAAATTATTCCTAAATTACTAAACCTCTATGTTCTGTTAGCTCATCTCCTCTCAAAAAGTATTCTCAGAAATCATGCCGCAATTAGAGCTGGAAAGGATCTTGCCCAAAATGAAAGCAGTCAGGGCAGACACTCTTGATTAATTGTGTCCCTAAACATTTCATGTTATGACAACTTGGAATTTAGCATGAAGTGGTCTTATCTTGGAGCTTATAGGCTTTGTTTGAGATGTTAAACTGGCCAATGTGTATTATCTTTAAAAAATGAGCACTTATTCCCTTAAAGTAAACATCCTGAGGGGTTATATTAAACTCTCATATTCAGTTGGATATCTAACTATGTGCAAGAAACGACGTTAGTGTTTGGAGGGTGGAACAATATCCACCCAGAAGGGATTTATGATTGAAGAAAGAGCATGCTTTCTGAAATAGAGCTTCATGCTCTATTAACTTTACTTCCTTGTGTTCAAATAAATATATGCCTGCTTGTTGTATTATTTATAACTATTTTCCAGTGCGGTCTTGTTCAGTTTATGCCACACTGAAAAACCTAATGAAATTAAATTTTAAAATGCCATGTTCCACAATTAGAGGTATCAGCTTTAAATTTAATATCACCTATCACCTTTAAATGTAATAACATTAAAATATGAAAAATATGCATTCTTATCCACATGCAGGCAACTGTTCCTATTAAACCACAGAACCCCAAAGACCTAATTAAATCAATAATAGCTTTTTCTGCTGTGTAGTCTCTGAGTGACAGTTTAATAAGGAGTGCTTTAGTGATTCTATAAATCAGAATGATGCTGCATCCTAACAAGATACACACAGCCCTTTCTAGAAACTTTCTCAGAAAACTTATTACTTAGATGATTTCATGATTCCCCACTTATGTAATGAAATACATTTTTGCAACTGTTTGCTCTTGGTAAGTGTTAAAAAATGACACTTTCGGAAACAAGATTCCTTTCATTTTATTTATGAGAATAATGTTGCTGTGAAAAAGATGACATTTTAAGAATTTTGGGGGAAAGAATGATGCATTTAACTATAAATTGTACGTCAAGGAATTTGAATGGCTTCAACAACCGTGTTATTAGTGCAGACCATTCACGTTATAGATGATCCCATGTATTCTGTTTACTATATTTCTCCCAACTTTGTTTCTTCACCTCCTATTTCAAGTCATGGGAATAGCTATTTTAGGCCCTAAAATGTGAAGCTATAATTTCTGAGACAGAGAAAGAATGAAAAACCAAAATAAAATGCTCAATAAGTCTCAATTGAGAACTATTAGTTATTGGACTCATTTTTAGACTTTAATTTATCCTTTAGGGTGAATAGTTTACATGTGTCTCAAAGGCAGTTCTATGTTTGGGAGCTCCTTTGGCCTAGTTGTAAATCATTTGGTTTGTTTTAAAGGTAGCATTATTCTTAGGAGAGAGTAAGAAAATGGATTGAAAAACATCCTGTGTTTTACGGAAGTCAGGGAAGCTCATCAGTCTAATGTTTAAAAGTTCTGTTAGATGCGTCCAACTACCTTATGAATATTTATGTGCCATTCATTTCCTATACATTTTATTTAGAATTAGTCATCAATATTCATTTGAAAAACTCTGCCTTAGAAATGAAATTAGCTCATGTAACAGTAGTTTACTGATTAACTGCTATAACCAGGGCACTGTACTAGGCATTATAATTCAAACGTAATTACTTCAGGAAGCCTCACATTTTAAGAATAAAAGCTACAAGTACAGCTTTCTGATATCACCTAGAAGTTTACAGGTACAGTATAAGCTGATTAACATAACACCCTATTCAGACAAAGAACACCAGCTCCTGACATCCAGAGGCTGGCCTGGCTCTGACAGAGAGGTCTTGGTGACAGCTGCTGAACATCGGTGTCAGACAAGGCCACTTTGAGACCTTGACAAACTGAGACAAAAACCACAATCACTCTGTAATCATGTCTGAACACAGGCAAGATATAAACATTGTCCAAGCCACAAAAGCGACCAAATGTTACTCTATCCTGGAGAGTGTGAGTGACTGCTACCCCTTTACCAACTACAGCTTAGCCTTGGTCTGTACTTCCCATCTTGTAGATAGTATTTATAACATACCCAGTCTTAAAATTACCCATACATCTAGACGGCATCCAGTGCAGAACAAATCTTTGTTTTAAATCCTATCCCACATCTGCTGACCCAAGCTTGAATCCTACAAGTCATTTTCAACATTGTTTTAAGCATGTGTGCGTTTTCCCTCCCTGAAACGACTAATAAACACAACTTGTTCAATTACAGGTGGTGTCTCTTTTTTTTTTTTTTTTAACTAAAAGTTATTGAAAATAAAACACAACAAAAATAGCTAATTCTGTATTTCCTCAAAGCTGAGATGCTATACATTGGAAGACACATTCTGATTTCATAGATACTGATTTACAAAAAGTATGCATTTTAGACTTGATGAAACACTGCATGCATTTTTTTAAATTACATTTCCTTGCTGGAGTTAGGGAGGATACCTTTGGCAAAAACATTAAATTTCAAAGTTGAAAGGCATCTTTTATTTTTTTAAGCAAGGCACTCCTTTTAAGGGTTTCTAAAATGCTCTCCAAGGAAAATGAATCTGTATATCGTAAAAAAGTAGGCTCTCAGTGATTTTTTCTTCAACTAAAGAGTAAGTAAATATGTTATGGATCTGAAATTTGTCAATCTCACCCACTTTCTGTTCTTGTAAATAAAGTTTTATTGGAATACAGCCACATCCATTAATCTGTATATTTTCAATGACAGAGTTTATTGTAACAGAGGTCATATGGCCAGCAAAGCTTAAAATATTTGCTCTCTTGCTCCAAAAGTTTGCTGGCCTATCTCTTAAATAAGGGGAGTGAAATTAGAGCAATTACCTGAAATGAATATATGAACACATTCCAGCTCATAACGCTTGTAAAATACATTACTGTGTTTTTGTGAGATATAATTAGAACATAATAAACAAAATGCTGTGACTCAACATCCTCACTTATAAAATCAGTATAGTAATCTTAGTACTTATGTCATAGAGTTCTCGCAAGGATTAGGTATACTAATATATCCAAAGTGCCTAGAATAGTGCTAGCATATATTTATGCTAATATATGCATCTTCTACTTTTGTAGTTGCTGATAATCACTAACAAAACCAGTAGCTACCCCCAGACTTCTCAGCATTAAAGTTCATTTCTGAAAAATTAAAAAAAAATAGCGAGCAAGATAATAACTAAATAATTGTAAAGTTGATTTACATTCTATCACAAGCCAAAAATGGCCCAGAATATTTTTTAAAAAGATAGAGAGAAAGAGAATATAACAAGACAACCGCATGAAAAGCAAAGGCAATTATTCTATTGAAAACTGGGAAGTGATTAATAAAACTGTTTAGAAGCGACCGTGTATATGATAGCTTTTTTAGAGTCTTCCACTTTTGGATTATGAACAGACAAGAACACAAAAGAGTTTTGAAACACCCACACACTGGATAAAGAGGAGAAATTTAAATACAGCTACACGTCTGCCTCCTGAAAAAATATTAGCGTGGTAATTAGTCTGTTCTCAGATGGGGATTATATTTCTATGTCTTCCATTCTTACTTTATGGTAATTCTTAGAGGAGAAAACCCACGATTTTTAGGTAAATCAACTGGGCAGACAAAAAATGTATACATTAAAATGCAATGAAAGAAAATGCAGGGTAACTGTGTGTAGTTTTACCAGTAGGCAAAAATTACATAAAACTCTCCTTAAAACATAAATAATTTTTACAAATATTTTAAAGATTATTTATTAAGATAATATTCTATGTCAACTGAATGCAATTTAACATTTAGTTAATTATAATATATTATGAGTTGAGTTTAGAAATTCTATTTTTTTGTGGCATAGGTGCTTTATAACCTCGGCATAAAATTAGAAATTTAAAAGAGACTAATAAATAAGTTGGATATGATATATATTTGACATGTTTTATTACTGTTAGTAATGATACCTAACACTTAATGAGTGTTTTTGTTCTTCCCCAAGATGGAGTCTTGCTCTGTTGCCCAGGCTGGAGTACAGAGATGTGGTCTTGACTCACTGCAACTTCCGCCTCCCAGGTTCAAGCAGTTCTTCTGCCTCAACCTCCCAAGCAGCTGGGACTACAGATATATGCCAGCACTCCTGGGTAATTGTTGTATTTTTTGTAGAGACTGGTTTTCACCATGTTGGCCAGGCTGGTTTCAAACTCCTGACTTCAGGTGATCCACCTGCCTCAGCCTCCCAAAGTGCTGGGGTTACAGGCATGAGTGTTTATTAAATACTGGGCATGATATTCTTGTTTATTTTCATTCTTTTGAAAGTCATATCAATGTGTGCATATAAACTGAGACCATCAGAGAAGGTAAGGAATTTGCTCAGGGCATGGCTGAATCTAGTTCTGAGTCATAGATACACACGCTCTACATGTATAGTGTAAAATTGTCCATGCAATTACATTTTGAGAGACTTGCTATTGTGACCACAGTTTGAAGTAATAAATTCTAAATGGCACAGTCAGGATTTCTTTTTGAAATCTAATGTGTGAAAATGCCAAGATCTCTATCTATATAAAAGCATACTCTCTGAAGAAAATTATTATAACATTTTTTTCACAACAGGTAAAGCCTGTTGCAGGAACGGGAAAATGATTTCAAAATGTAGCCAGCACAAAGTCAATATATGCTTTGTGTTTTATGGATTCAAAGAAGTAACAATGTACATATTTAATTAAAAAAACAGACTTTGTTCAGAAATGTTGAGGAAATAAAGAGACATTGTTCAAAATAAGGGGAGGAAATAAGGTATTAGTAAATAATTTCACTTTGCCCTGAT
This sequence comes from Saguinus oedipus, assembly GCA_031835075.1. Lineage (NCBI taxonomy): Eukaryota > Metazoa > Chordata > Mammalia > Primates > Cebidae > Saguinus > Saguinus oedipus. The sequence goes on along the minus strand of CM063188.1, from coordinate 9,183,105 downwards.
CATGTGGTTTATCCAAGATAAATTCACTAAGTATATATTTCTTTGCCGTTGTGAAGAAAATAGTATAAACTTCAACTCCACTTGACTAATATTGACAGTTTGTGCTAGGCTTACAGGAAAAAAATCCTATTAATATTACTCAGAGAGTTAGTTTAAGTCAATACTTTATTAGTGTCACTTCACCAGATGTGGTCACATTCCAAGTCAATCCTGCTTGTTTATGTGTTGAAATACAAAAAGAATCATTTAGAGTACAGAAATATAAAAAGCCTCTAATGTAGTTTTATTATCAAATATAGTAAGTAAAATAATAAAGTTCTATTAACATAAAAGTTTGTTTGGAAATTTATGGGAGCGTTAAACAATCCCTTAATAATTAATGGATTGATTTTTCATCAAAGAAAGGCAATGCTTTACTAAATATGTTTTTATTACTGCAGCAGGGTGGGAAAATATTATATTGGGAATTCTGTAAATTCCCTATACCTTCAATGAGATATATATTGTTTTCATAATCATAAAGAGAGTCTTGAAATCAGTTGAGTGTTATCTTTCTCTATTTCTCTTAACAAGAATGCATATAAAACACATGGTCAAACAAAGTTTTAGTACCAAAAACTCAGATAACAACAACAGTGTTATTTACTTGGGGAGGAAAAGGGATATAGAAGCAGATTTCTAAGGCAATGGTCAGGGAAGGATTCAGAGTGCAATGCTTCCTTTATTGGCCTGGCACAGTTGAAATTTGATTTGATGAAAATATTTGCCTTAGAGAAAACTTTGCCTATTCTCTTTATTACTGATATCAGCTCTATGTTTAGAATAATACTATCTAAGAGTTCATTTAAATTAATATTCATATATCATTTTCAAGTGTGACTTCATTGTGGTCATGTGAATTAAGCCTTTAGTAAGGTACACATCAAGTAGAGAATAATGCTAGACTAATTTTATATGCAGTAGCTGAATTGAATTTTGGATGCAAAGATATAATCAATGAATGAAAAGTAACAATAGACTTGTTACTTTATTTCTAAGTGGATTTTAATATTGAGCTGACAATCAGAACTCTATAGAGTAGAATAAATTGAGTATAATTTATTCAGATATATATCATAAAGTTATGAAATTTATTCAATAGACTTCACATACATTTCTTGTCACTTTGTGTTTTTTTAATAAAGTGGCATTGAACAAGTATATAATATATAGAAAGACGTAGTCCTAGATAAGGATATTAGGAAGGGATTTTAAGAAAGATATATATATATATACTTTTATATTGAATGATTTTTAAATTATGTTATTTAATGGGAAAAATGGTGTGCAGCATGTCTGGTAGGCAGATTATAAGACGACCCCCCAAATCCCTGCATTCTGGTACCCAAACCCTTATGTAACTCACACCCCTTGAGTGTCGGTGTGATCTTTGACTTGCTTCTAACAAATAGAAGACGACAAATGAGATGAGATATCATTTCCATTATTAGGTTACATATGATTGTAAGTTCTATCTTGCTAGCAGATTATATTGCCTCTCTGCCTTTCATGTTTTGGTGTACTAGATGGTCTCTTCGAAGAGCTCTATATGACAAAGAACTAAGGGGCTGTTTTGGCAAACAGTCAGCTAGGAACTGAAGCCCTCAATCCCACAGCTGGCAAAGAAAGCCTAGAAGGGGATTTTACTGCAGGGAGGTGTTGAAAAGAGACCCCAGGCCTAGATGACATCTTGATTGAAGCCTTATGGAAGGCCTTGAAGCAGAGAACACAGGTAAGCCATGGCTGGACACCATGTCTGGAGATGCTGTATGATAATAAATATGCATTGTCTTAAGCTGCAGGAATGGGTAACTAATACATATTTTGCTGCCTGGAAGCAGGATGTTTCCATAACAATCATGAAAAGTGTGAGAGTAGCATTGGAACTGGGCGGTAGTTAGAGGCTGGAAAGATTTGAAGGAGAAGCATAAAGAAAGCCTAAATTGCCTTGACTAGGCTATTAGTAAATATTTGAACTTTGAGGATACTGCTGATGATAACTCAAGAGGGGCATCTTATCAAAACCCAGAGGGACAAGGACCCTTATTTTGAAGTGGCAGAAAGCTTGGCAAAGTTTTCATCCCAATTATGCAGAAAACAGAACATTTATATAATAAGCCTGGTCATTTAGCTAAGGGAATTTCTTTCCTTTTTTAAAAATTTATTTATTATACTTTAAGTTCTGGGGTATATGTGCAGAACATGCAGGTTTGTTATATAGGTGTACATGTGCCATGGTGGTTTGCTGCATCCATCCCCCCCGTTATCTACATTAGGTATTTCTCCTAATGCTATCCTTCTACCCTCTGCTATCCCATCCCTATCCCCCCACCCCCTGACAGGCCCCAGTGTGTGATGTTCTCCTCCCTGTGTCCATGTGTTTACATTGTTCAACTCCCACTTATGAGTGAGAACATGAGGTGTTTGGTTTTCTGTTCTTGTGTCAGTTTGCTGAGAATGATGGTTGCCAGCTAAGGCAATTTCTAAGCAAAGTGTTGAAGATGCCACCCCTCTTCTTGCTGCTTATAGTAAAATGCAAGAAGAGAGAAATTGAAAGTTGAACTGTTAAATGAAAAAGAAGTTAGGGCCGATGATTTTTAAAGTTCTCAACTCCTCATATGGCAAAAGATGTGAAAATTAAGAAATTACCTTCACCCACCGTCAGAAAAACCTGTTGTAGAGATAAGGCCTGGACTAAAGACAGAGCTGAATGTGTGAATGGAAAAACTTTTTTGTTAAAACCTTGGAAAGATAAAGGATCAGAGTACTTAGTCACAACAAGAATCATGAAAAAGAAATTAAGAGTATGCCTGAGGGAGGACTTCAGCGAAATCATGGGCCTTCTAGAAAGTGTTAGGGCACTGTCCCCGGCCATCTCAGCAGAAGCCCAAGGTAGAAAAGGGTTTATCTAGACACGGTTGTATGTGTAACTACCTATGGATGAAGCGAACTCCAGTGAAATTCACAGAAGGCTCAAAAATACTTGAGAAAATTGTATCACCAAAACATCTCCAGTTTAGATAGTTTGAACTGAGAAAGAGAGTATAGAAAATGAAAAAAGACTCTAGGACTTCCCTGAATTTTTACTGGCAAAGAGCACACTGAGAAACACACTTTAGTGAGACACATACTACCTGTCATCAAAAAAAAAAAAAAAAAAAAAAAGAGGGTAAGGCCGGGCACGGTGGCTCACGCCTGTAATCCCAGCACTTTGGGAGGCCGAGGCGGGTGGATCACGAGGTCAAGAGATTGAGACCATCCTGGTCAACATGGTGAAACCCCGTCTCTACTAAAAATACAAAAAATTAGCTGGACATGGTGGTGCGTGCCTGTAATCCCAGCTACTCAGGAGGCTGAAGCAGGAGAATTGCCTGAACCCAGGAGACGGAGGTTGCGGTGAGCCGAGATCGCGCCATTGCACTCCAGCCTGGGTAACAAGAGCGAAACGCTGTCTCAAAACAAACAAACAAACAAACAAAACACACACACACACACACACACACACACACACACACACACACACAACCTCTATATCTGAATCTGATTTTAGTGATGACATTTTAGACTTAGAGCAAATTTTATAATTGCTTAGCACTCTTGGGAACTTTTGGAAATTGGGGGAAAATGTTTTGAATGTGGAAGAAGTGTGGATATTTTGAAGCCAAAGTACAGACTTTATTAGGTAGCTTAGGTGATGTCTCCCAATATTCTTGCTTCCTGGTGTTCGTGGGTTCACATAAATCTCACTCCTGAAGTAACTTGCTGCTAACAATAGAATATCTCAGAGTTGAGGAAATACTATGTTCAGGATTAGATTTACGAAAGACTCGAACTTTTCTCTGTATACCCTTTGCAATTTTTGAAATATTTTTCAGGTTTTGCATGTTACTAAAAATCATAATTATTTTTGTTCTGTAGTTACCTAAATATCAGTTAGGGATTTATTGTATATAAAACCTACCCTATCATTTCTATCTTAGCTTAATGAAACAGCAAACAGCTTGACAGCTAAGATAAATAATTTTTAGTGTAAGAAATTCTAATGGGAGAATAATCAAGAACAGTGAACACCTTGGTTCAATCACTTGACAGTAAGTGTTTTTGGAGTCAAGAAATCAAATTTGTGGTCATTTTGGTGTCTTCTGTTTGTATCAAGAAAAGACATTTTAATGTGTTAAGTTCTCAATAAAGGCTTAATTGGTAGATGGCAGAGCTTTTATGTTCTCGTGATAGTTTATATATAATGTGAAACAATTATCTGCATTTTGCCTCATAAGTTTATTAACCATTTATTTGCATCATTGTAAAATTCTTAAATCTGATGTAAAGTTAACTGTGTGATTTTTTTTCTTCTTACACATGTAACATACAAGAATTAGATGGTTGCCGGCTATGGTTTGAATGTGTCCTCCGAAAAGGATGTGTGGGAAACTGAATCTCCAATGTAATAGTCTTGGGAGGTGGGGCCTATGAGAGATAATTAGGTCAGGAAGATGGAGTGGAGGACTTAATAATGTTATCACATAAATGCCCTGTTTATAAAGGAAGAGTTTGACTTTTTATTTGTTTGTTTTTGAAAAGGAGTTTCACTGTTACCCAAGCTGGAGTGCAGTAGCATAATCTTGGCTCACTGCAACCTCTGCCTCCCAGGTTCAAGCGATCCTCCTCCCTCAGCCTCCTGAGTAGCTGGGTTTACAGGCATGCTCCACCATACCCAGCCAATTTTGTATTTTTAGTAGAGATGCGGTTTCTCCATGTTGGTCAGGCTGGTCACATATTCCCAACCTCAAGTGATCTGCCTGCCTGGGCCTCCCAAAGTGCTGGGACTACAGGTGTGAGCCACCGCACCAGCCAGAGTTTGACATTTTTTGGTTGCCTCTCTTGCGTTCTCTCTGCCCTTGTACTCTCCACCACAGGATAACACAGGAATAAGGTCCTGGCAAGATGCTGGTCCTTTATTTTGAATTTCCCAACCTCCAGAAACATAAGCCAATAAATTTCTTCTCATTAAAAATTACTCCATCTCAGGCATTGTGTTGTCACAGCACAAACAGACTAAGATGTCTCCTGTTATTTATTTCATTGTAAAAACATAAATACATATATGTGCCCGGCATCCGTGATGAACAGGAGAGTTTCCACTCACATGATATTTTTATTCTAATAAAAGAAAAATAAATAAGCCACCAAGCATGTGTCAGTGTGGTAAATATTATGATAGATATGTGCATGGAGATGCTGATGGAGAAAACAAAGAGGCATCTATATGAACCTATGAGATGAGAGACCTGGGAAGCTTTGCAGAAGCAGCTGACACAAGCTGAGAGTTTCTATCTCCTCACATGATTAGTACAATTTCAAATCTGACTTTCATTTTGTCTGTAATTTTATTCTGAACTCTTCTCTGATATTTTGCTTTTTTCTTCTTCTTCTTTTTTTCCCTTTTAAGCTATCTGATTTTGCCGGCAGCACATCCTGAAAAGACCAGCCATCTCTGCAGTGTGGAAAGGAGGTTGGTGATGCTAAGCCATAAAATAGAAGAGGAGTGTTGGAGAGGGGGGAAAAAAAAGGAGCTATGCCAAAGCATCTAGAAGAATGTCAGAGTTGGCATGGGAGGATTTACAGGAGCAGCACAGCAGGACACACTCACAGTGGACCAGAGCAGATGGTGGAAAGAACAAGATGAAATATCTATATGCATATATATATATATATATGTATATATATTTAAAAGCCATGGAGAACAGCCCAATAAGATTGAGTAGGCTGACAATTACCATACCATATTATCTATTATTTTTAGTTTTCAGATTCCTTTTTATTTCACTCAGGGAGTGCTCCTAAGAATACCACATATTTGAAAAGTGGGATTTAGGGAAGAGTGGGTGAGTTGGGAGAGATCAGAGTGACTCAGTGGAAAATGAGCACAGATGCTATGGCACACTGCCATCCTGTCTTCCTAGGAGTGCACACAGACTGCCTAATGAAATTTTCTTGGGGGCTTGTAGTTGCTCCAGAGCTCAGCCCTGTGGACTCTACAGTAAGGCAACTCAACTGCTTTCCAAACAGTCTCTATCTCTGGGCACAAGAACAATCCCTGCTAGTGTTGTGACATCTATGGAAATCTTCACTGGTTTCTGTGAACGTCAGTATGAACATAAGTGTTTCATGATCTTTCTATGTGAAAAAAAAGAGATCATTCTTAAAAATGAAATTGTTTGTAGCAAGAAATGGAACACTTACTTTCAACTAGGAGTGAAACCTTGCATATCTCATTAGTCCAGTGTCTTCTTGTTTGTCCAGTGCCTTATGCAATGTAAGACTTTGGGTAGTATGGGAGAAGAGGGAACACATAGGCCATTTATTGGAAAGATGTATTCTCACTCAAAACCAGCTGTCTAATGGCAAAAAAAATAGTAAATACATGAACTCACAAATGAATGGGACTTTGGGAAGTATCTTTGAATTTCGGTATTTATATGTACCTTAAGTCATTCTTCTGTTTGAACTAACCTCTCCCCAGCCCCACGTGTCCTCAAAAATATACAAATTAGTTTAATAAAATTAAAAGACCTTATGGGAATAATAAACCATTTAAATTATTTAATTATATGGAAGGTTGAAAGACCTTGTCACCAATATATAGTCAGGCTTCGATTTAAACGACACTCAAGGGAAAGGTTGTGTGGTACAGATTGTTTTTGCTTTTATTTGGTTTTGGTTTTTAGTTTAATATTTCTTATTTTCTTTTTGCCAGGAAGTCAATTTTCTCAATTTCTTACATGGTACAGAATCAAGTAGACTTGTGTGAACTAGTCGAGTCTTTAAAACTAGATTTTTTTTTCTGTGAATCCCATATAAGCCTAAACTAACTGTCGCAGAAAGATGCTTGGCATGACATACATATGATAAGGGCAATCATTTCTTGGGTCACTAGCAAGTCGAAAATGACAGTAGAGTGAAGCCCAGAGGTAAAGGTAGGGTGTGGCCATAATAACAGGTAGAATAAACACCCATGAAATTTCTTGGAATTATTTGTTTATTTCTCAAGCCATCATGCAAATTATATATTTTATTCCACAATAATAGCCACTACCACTACTAATTTTACCTCGACATTTGCTGAATGCTTTACATGCATGACACTTATAAACCTTGCATTTATTATTAACTTATCTATTTATTCACTTATTTTTATTTTTGAGATAAATTCTGGCTATGTTGCCAAGGCTGGAGTGCAATGGTGTGATCTAGGCTCACTGCAACTTCTGCCTCCCAGGCTTGAGCCACCCTCCCATCTCAGCCTCCTATGTAGCTGGAACTACAGGTGCATACCACCAAGCTCTGCTAATTTCTGTCAGTTTTGTGGAAATGGAGTTTTGCCATGTTGCCCAGGCTGGTCTTGATTCCCAAGCTCAAGCAATTTCATCACCTCAGCCTCCCAAAGTCCTGTGATTACAGGCGTGAGCCACAACACTCAGATATTTATTGTTTATTTTAAACCTTTGAAAAAACTCTTTGAGGTAACATGATCAATATCTTTATATTACAGATATGGGGAAGAAACAAGGGGCTCAAGAACTTCCCCACAACTCTGTGCCTAATGACTAAAACTTTAAAGTTAAATTCAATTACAAAGCCAGACTTCTCTATATTTTAACATAGACATCATAATTTACTTTACAAATTTTAAGTAATATTTAGATTTCCATTAGATATAAAATGTTTATTCTTTACAACCTAGGTTAACATGTTATATTTATATATACTTATGTATAGGTTAGATATATTTATAAATAAATAATAATATACAAGTAACCATCAGCATCTTTAATATGAAAAATAATTCTTTCTCAAATACTATTTTAGCATTGAGAGTCTTACAGAAGTAACTGTTTTTCTTTTGGTCACAATAACACTTGAACAGGGATGTCCCTTACTCAGAAGTCGTTATTGTTAAGACTGTGCAGGGCAAAGTATATTGATGTCCCTGTCCCTAATATAAATGGCTGTGTCTTAGATCTTCAACACATAATTGGTATCTCTGCAGGGGAAGCAAGGGTATGATGCCAAATAACAAAATGATCAATAATTTTGGCAGAATTTTTTTTAAGCAAGATATTAGACTCAGACACTACTCGCTACCACAGAGAAGGTCAACCAGTCATTGAAATATCCAGTCAATAGAATAAAGTTCTAAAAAGTTAGTGCAACAAAATTTAATACTAAGGAAAACAAAACAACAAATCATTACCTGTTATTACTGTAAGCGTACATCAAAAACACTCTTCAGAAACTTTAAACCTAGAAGAGTTCTAAGTTCTTTGGAATAGTACAAATCTGGAAACTCTAACCCCACAGTTCCAAAAAAAATGGCTACAGCCAAATAGCCATTTCTCTTGTAGATGATACATGTTTGCCAGTTCATCATAGTTTCAATTTCCACTTCATTCACTCACTTTATATTGTCTAACCTCTGTAAACTTTCCAGTTGGAACCAAGTTCTAGAATATGAACCAAGTTCTAGCATGCAATCATGAAAAGGCCGATGCAAGCTTGGGAGCATTTTGCTCATTTTTTGGGGGGTCTGTATTTCTCTTAATAAGATACAGAAGCATTACATAGAATTGTTAAAAATCTAAAAATCTGAAAGCAAAATTAATTGGATTATACACAGAGATAAATACTGTTAGCATTTAATGTACTTCTTTTCTGTTGTTTTTCTGAGAAAGGGTCTCTCTTTGTCACCTATTCCAGAGTACAGTGACACAGTCACAGCTCACTGCAGCCTAGATCTCCCAGGCTCAAGCACACCTCTCACCTCACAGCCTCCCGAGTAGCTGAAACTACAGGCATGTGCCACCATGCCTGCTAAGTTTTGTATTATTTTTGTAAAGACAGGATCTCACTTTGTTACCCAGGGTGGCCTCAAACTCCTGGTCTTCAGTGATATGCCTACCTTGGCCTCTCAAAGTGCTGGGATTACAGGCATGAGCCACCTGCCTGACCTAGCATTTAAGTTTCTTCTAGCTTCAAGATTTTTTCATATGGCACCACCTTGCACCTAGGAGGCACTCAAAACATTTGACTCAAAGAATATATAAGTCATCAATTGTACAGTAAGAGTGTGATGGCGAAGGTCAGCAGAGGGAAAGTAGGTCAATGAATTAAGGTAGGATCCCTAAGTCTCCAAAGCTTGCACATGTGATGCAAGGAGCCTGACACACTGGATGCAAGTGTAACCAGTGCAAGGAGCTTGCACATGGGATGCAAGGGTAACCAGTGAGGAGACACTGAAGTGATGATGTGTTAGGTAGCAGTATCCCAGAATGCTCGTAGAAAGTGGGGCTGTTGTACCAGCGGCTAAATTTCATTTGCAGTAACGGAACCAGTATGTTCAATCCCACATAGTAAAAGGTTACTCCTCCATGTTCAAAGGGTTAAGTGGTGGATCAAGTAATTCTGCAGTAGAGCCCCAGGAACATCAAGTGAACTCTACAGTGATCTTAGAATCTGGTCTTCCCTCAACTACCAGGAGTCCAAAGGAGTTAGATTCTTTCCCAACATATGTTGATACTCCATCAGAGAAGAAAAGGAAGGGAAGAAAGACCTTAAACAGCTATTCCTCTATTAAAACAAAGTAGTTACTTACAGAACCTCATTAAATTAAGGAGTAAAATAATATGTAAAAATTAGGCTAAATTTAATTTTATGAGTTTATGATTTCTCCACTACTGTTGGACACTCTGATTAGATCCATCACAGAGATGATTTGTTTGTTTGTTTTTTGAGATGGAGTCTCACACTGTTGCCTGGGCTGGAGTGCAGTGGAGTGATCTCGGCTCACTGCAACCTCTGCTTCTCAGGTTTAAGCAATTCTACTGCCTCAGCCTTTCAAGTAGCTGGCATTACAGGTACCTGCCACCACGCCCAGCTAATTTTTGTATTTTTAGTAGAGACAGGGTTTCACCATGTTGGCCAGGCTGGTTTCAAACTCCTGACCTCATGACTCACCAGCCTCAGCCTCCCAAAGTGCTGGGATTACAGGCGTGAGCCACTGTGCCCGGTCCAGAGAAGATTTTAAAACTAAAATTTACAATGAATTCTCTATTCAATTCTTCATTGTGTGAATGTCTGAACAATCCATGTTAGCACACAGTCATGGTCAATTCCACCTTCTTCAGAACCTCCTTGAAACATGACAGCACATCTTTGGTGTTATTTCTTCTAAATCATAAAGATTGGTTAATTGAACCTATAACATGAATGACCACTTCATATAAATTATACTCTTTAAAAAGAGGCTATTTATAAGACCCTCTCTACATTCCAGTAGGGAATCAACTCAAAAGCCCTTGAATTACAATTATAGGCCCTCAGAAAAATGAACCTTATTTGGAACCAAAGCTCTATTCTACAGACATCTGGGTCTGCTCTCTGAGGGGAAGCATTAAGCCTACTTATTATTTATATGAAAGATCTATTCCCAAAAGGAGAAAAAAAGGCACTTTTCTAAAGTTTAAAGCAAGTTCCTGACTTTTAACAACCAGAAGCAGTTTAATATATTCATGTGTCAAACTATAAAAGTTAAACTTTACCTTTTTTCACATTTTGTTGCAGTTTGGGATTATTAATGTTTCATAACATGAATCGTATTTATCAAGCTCTTGTGATTCTGATGCGAGACAGGTAAACTTAGGGAAGTAATGCTCTGCGTAACAAGAATCTAAATTGCAGATGCACCTGCGTTCTGTAGCTTCCTATGACACCACACCTATTACATATATTGCAAACTCTATATGAGAGTCTGGAGGTCCATTGTTAGAAAAAAACAGGGACACAACTTAATTTCATGAAGTTGATATTCTCGCAAAGCCGACACATTTTTTAAAAAATACAGAATTTTCTCTTGTGCTAATGGCAGATTATGTAATGTGTACCAACCTTTACATTGAGAATGGTGAGAAATACTAGAATATATGTTGTTAAAATGTGTTTGAACACATAGGAATGTTGCTATTTGATGAGAACTATGAGTAATGTAGCAAAAGAAGATGGAACACAAGTAGTTAAGCTTAGCATTTGGTACATGTTTTCCAAGAGGGACATCTGCCATTTCCTGAATAAGCAAATGGGAGGGTGAGATGCTGAGCAGTGGCAGCAGCAGGTTCCTGGGGCTGGAAGGAAAAATGGGAATCCAGATCATGTCAAAGAGGGAAATCCTAATCAAACCACCATGACTTGCGTTGAGACCACAAAATTTGTATTCTAAAACAGAGGTCAGCAAACAGTTTCCCTAAAGAGTCAGATAGTAAGTATTTTAGCTTTTCCAGGCCACACAATCTCTGTACCCATTACTCAGTTCTACTTTTGTACCAGAAAATAGCCATTTATAACACTTAAATAGCAGGATGTCACTGTGATTTAATAGGACCATACTTCCAACAACAGTTAGCATGCAACATTTCTCCCACAAGTCCATAGTTTGCGGACCCCTACACTAAAGCATGGGTGAACCAGGCTTAAAAGGTAACAGAGTTTGCCTTAAATCATATTATTCTTGTAATTGAATTAAGTAAGGTATGAATGGATTTCTATCATCCATGGATACCTTTAAAATGCAGACTTAAAACCTAGGCAATACCATTCGGGACACAGGCATAGGCAAGGACTTTATGACTAAAACACCAAAAGCAATGGCAACAAAGGCCAAAATAAACAATGGGATGTAATTAAACTTAAGAGCTTCTGTACAGCCAAAGAAACTATCAATAGAGTGAGCCATCAACAAACAGAATGGGAAAAAAAACGTTTGCAAGCTACCCCCCTGACAAAGGGCTAATATCTAGAATCTACAAAGAACTAAAACAAATTTACAAGAAAAAAAAAAACCATCAAAAAGTGGATGAAAGACAGGAACAGACACTTCTCAAAAGAAGACATTTATGCTACCAACAAACATATGGAAAAAAGCTCATTATCACTGATCATTAGAGAAATGCAAATCAAAACTACATTGAAACACCATCTCACACCAGTCAGAATGGCAATCATTAAAAAAATCAGGAGACAACAGATGCTGGAGAAGATGTGGAAAAATAAACACTTTTACACTGTTGGTGGGAGTGTGAATTAGTTCAACCATTGTGGAAGACAGTGTGGTGATTCCTCAAGGATCTAGAAATAGAAATACTATTTGACCCAGCAATCCCATTACTGGGTATATACCCAAAGGATTATAAATCATTCTATTATAAAGACACATGCACATGTATGTTTATTGTGACATTGTTCATACTAGCAAAGACTTGGTACCAACCCAAATGCCTGTCAATAATAGACCCAATAAAGAAAATGTGTCACAAATACACCATGGAATACTATGCAACCATAAAAAAGGATGAGTTCATGTCCTTTGCAGGGACATGGATAAAGCTGGAAACCATCATTCTCAGCAAACAGGCACAAAAACAGAATTCCAACACTGCATGTTCTCACTCATAAGTGGGTGTTGAACAATGAAAACACATGGACACAGGTAGGGAACATCACCCACTGGGCCTGTCCGGTGTTGGGAGGCTAGGGGAAGGATAGTATTAGGAGAAATACCTAATGTAGATGACAGGGTGATAGATGCAGCAAACCACCATGGCACGTGCATACGTATGTTACAAACCTGCACATTCTGCACATATACCCCAGAACTTAGAGTATAATAAAAATAAAAAATTTAAAAAGACAGTATTTGAAAGAGTGTTATTTTGATGTAATGTTAGACAAATAGGCCAAATGGACAGAAGACAATCCAGAAGCAGATCCAGATGTATGGATACATGATTTATGACAGGAGTGACATTGCAATGTGTATGAAAACCTCAAGAAAATGAATTTCAGATAAACTGTAGCACTAAATGTAGACTGAAATAGAAGCAATCTCCTCTACAATAACATAGAAGAATGTAATGATCTTGGGGAGAGAAATACCTGGTAAAAGATACATAAAATACTATCCATAGAGGGAGTAATTGGAAAATTAAACCACTGGGTTGAATGATATGAAATTGCCACTACTTGACCATTTTTGGAAAAGAATATTAATTTTATATCAGTAAATGTGCATTACAATTAAAAACTTGTTTGTTTAAAAAACATTAATATCACAAAAAGGCAAACCATAGCCTAAATGAAACTGAGAAATTTCTCGTATTCAACATAAAGTTTCAAAATCAGTAAGAAAATATTATACATCTCAATAAAAAATTGGACAAGAGACTTATATAAGCACTTCAAAAAATACATCCACCTGGCCAATTTTATAATACAAAATAAAATATCAAATTCCTTAGTCATCAGGGAAAGAACAATAAAAAATGCAATGAGATATGACTCAATAAGCAGAGGAATACTAAAATGTAAGATATTGGCAAGGTTCTAGGACAATGGAAATTTCTGTATATATGTTTCCATATATTTCTATATACTATAAATGTAAGTCACTATAATCACACTCAAAAATAATTTATTATGATTTATCAAATTTGAGTAGATGTATACTTTTTGACAAAGCAAACCCACTCTTACCTTTACCAAAATAAGTATTTCAAAATGTCGACTAAAACATGAGTATAAGAATGTCATAAAAACAAAATTGGTAATCAACAAAACATGAAAACATTAAAAAAGAAAAGTCTGGATAAATTTTTTAGAAGAATGAGAAAGAACCACTCACACAACTGCATAGATGAATTTTACAAATACTATTTTAAGAAGAAAAACTCACAAAAAACACAAAAAATTTAAAAATAAAAAAAACTAAATGCTATGGTTGAAAAAGTTCAAAACACTCATTTCTAAATTATGACATGAAAAGAAAAGAAACAGAAGTAACTTTTACATCAATGGAAAGGGTAACTGTAGAGAAAGGCATGCTGGGTCGATGTTTCCTCCATGTCCTTAATGTTCTCTAATTAAGTGATAGTGGTTCCATGAGTGCTTTTGATAATCTTTTGGGCCTTACATTTATGTTTTGTGTCCTTTTTGTATGTGTCCTAGAACGCAAGACAAGTTTAAAATTTTATTATATACATGATTAAATGGTTTAGTAACTACAGTTGCTATCCTATGAAGTTCTATGACAAGTACAAAAAAAAAAAGGGTTAGAGGGAAATTTACTTAGTCTGAAGGTTAGAGAAGGTTAATCCTGTTATTCTTTAAAGATGAACAGCAGTCATCGCAGCCATTTGAGAAGTTGAGTAGAATTAGAGGGCAAGCGGATACATTGGACTTGTGATGAAAAGAACCATAGCAAGCCTATCATACTTAAGGCAAAACAGCTAAGGCAGAGTGAATGAGTGCGAGCAGCTTGCCATCTAGTTTTGGGCAGAGTCAGGGGCAGGATCATGCAAAGAATTGTTGACCATGGAAAAATTATATTTAAAACTCATATTCTAAGTTTGAAATCAGTGAAAGATTTACACAGGAAGACATGAGACTGGCATTTTTAAAAAATAGTTGGCTGCTATGTGTGGATTAATTAGAGTAAGGTGATGTGTGGATCAATTAGAGTACAGCTGGAAAGACGACTATAGTCTGTCTTGGCCAACCAAGTGAGAGTAATTCTCTCTTTTGCTGCTGTGATGACTCTGAGCCTGGTGTGCATTAACATCTCTGAAATTAAGATATCTGCTGAAAGTTAAGGTGCGTCCTAGTTAACAGTTGTTAATTTTGATCTCTTCTCTTGGTACATACAATGATTGTGCTTCTTTCAAATGATGACATCTAGGCTCAGTGAAGATGACATTTCAAAGGCTGTTAGTACTTCATATTAGAGTAGATCTAAAAGGTAAGGATCAGTCAGTTATCACAAACCAGATCATCAGGGGGGCATCTACTAAGGTGGGAATGTTGAAAATAAGAGATTAAGCTGGAAGTTAGTTGGGGATCATGTTTAGTTTGGGACACATGCTTGAAATGCCAGTGCTTCTCAAGGTAATGATCCTATAGAATCTATTGATATCTGATATATTTCAATAGAATGATCCAGCTTACTATTAGAAAAAGAAAAATCTTTGTGGGATATTGGAGATTGATTTGAGGGAATGATCTATTTAGGTATTTGATGTTTTGTTCAGGAGCCATTGTTAATGTGAATATTTAAATACATGTATTTATAAGTCAGTATTTCGGTACATATTACCATAGTGACTCACATTATACACAGTCAGCCCATGTGCTCTAAAGTTTCATTGACAAGAATTGAAACTCTGTTATTGTGCCTTTGCCATATGGCAAAGAATTTATTTTATTATTTGTAATTTTCTAAAGTATAGTACTCTAAGTGATAGACTTCATCCTGTTTCAGACTTTCTGTTCAAATGTACAGTCAAGTTTTGTCAATAAAGCAATAGGCTGATAATTCCAAAATTGTGATCGATATGGTTTGACTCTGTCTTCCCACTGAAATCCCATCTTGAATTGTAACACCCATGTGTTGAGGGAGGGACCTGTAATCCCATGTGTTGAAGGGAGGTGTTGGGTCATGGGAAGAGTTTTCCGCATGCTGTTCTGGTGATAGTGAGGTACTTCTCACAAGATCTGATGGGTTTATGAATATCTCGCTTTTCCCCTGCTGACTCCTCTCTCTCCAGTTGCTTTGTGACAAAGGTGCTTTCTTCCCCTTCCATCATGATTATAAGTTTCCTGAGGCCTCCGCAGCCATGTGGAACTGTGAGTCAATTAAACCTCTTTCCTTTATAAATGACTCCAGCTCAGGTATATCTTTATAGCGGTGTGAGAATGGACTAATACAGTAATGTATATGCGGTACGTACACAATAATTTCTTATATTTTTATATTGGCTAAGATTGTTCTAGTTTTCTTCACACATCAACTTTTTACATAGTTTACCAATTAAGAATCCCCAATTATTTAATTTCTCTTTTTAATCATTCAGTAAAATTGTATAGTTTTCTTCATAGTGTCCTACACATTTCTTATTAATTATTTTTCTAGACAATTTAAAGTAAGTTTGTCCAACCCATATCCCTTTAGTCACATGTGGCCCAGGATGCTTTTGAATGAGGCCCAACACAAATTCTTAAACTTTCTTAAAACACGATGAGATTTTTTTTTTCAAGCTGATCAGCTCTCATTAGTGTTAGTGTTATTTTAAGTGTGGCCCAAGACAATTCTTTTTCCAGTGTGACCCAGGGAAGCTGAAAGATTGGACACCCTTGATTTAAAGTCTTTCTTGTTATCATCAGGTTTATTTTTATTTTTGTATTTGATTCATTATATTTATATCAATGTAGTTGCTTATTGAATATGAATTAAATAACAAATTACTGGAATCCAATAATAAGATTTCAGTAACCTTATACAATGGATGTAAAAGACTCTAAATGAGTTTCTTTGTTATAGGATGGTTCACAAAACCTGTTTCTGTTCTTCGAAATTGTGATAAATTTACCTGTAAAATACCTGGTTTGCATTTGGGGACTACTTATAAGAGGTGATTCCTCAAAAACTTCTTGAATTTCTTTTCTGTTCTAAGGAGATTTGCAATAACTTCTAAGGTTCAATGATATGTTTTTCTCTAAGCCAGTGGTTCCCATAGTCTACATTTTGCACTTGAGCTAGTATAATAATGAACTGGAATTCTAGTAAAAGGTAGAAGTTATCAGAAGATTCTGACATGTACATTTTAAGGGAATACCAGAGGGCACTACATGTTTCATAAACTTTCATCCTGATACTGATAATACTGATAGGCAGCAAGGTTTGGCGATCATCGTCTTAATCATTAACTATTTCACGTGTTCTAAACATGCATTAGAATAGCTTTTCTTAGAATTATACTAACTATACATGCCACTCTGTAGCTGGTCTTCTACCAGTGAGGCCCTGCAGTTCCATTTAATTCTCTGGTATTAGTTTATTTTCTTTATTATATACCTTTTTGTGAGTTTGGATATGCACTTAAATGTTGGTTATTATATTTTATCCAGCATTTCACGATCTTTTAGAGTGGGCATGTTTTCAGGTTATCTGTTCTCTAAACATAATTACTATGTTATACCCAGGAGTTGTGGAGTTGGACACAGGAGTCATTTAGTATATTATTAGTTGATTAATGATTGCAGTTTACACTGCTGCCTAGTAAAACATTTATTTTCATTACAACTGGATTTTTTATGTCTTGTATTTTATGTCTAGGGTTCCCTATTATATAAACTGATAACATAGAGAAGAGTCAGGCTTTCTTCAAACTTATTTTCAATCCTCTCACTATGTAGGGTTCTACCAAAAGAAGTAACACATTGTCAGGACTTTTATTGACAAAAGGTGACAGAAATTACGAATAGTCCATTAGAAAAAAAGTAAAAAGCATGTGTTATTAATTCATCTACCAACAGCAGATTCTGACTAACAGTTGATTGGTTACCTGATCTCATCGGAAAAAAAGAAGGCTCATGAAATATGTCTTAAATCAGGTGTTTGGAAAGAAAAGAAGAGCATGTATCTATTGATTGCTGTCCGCTTGTTCAAGAATTGCCCTGTGTGTTTTTTAAACACTCCCCTCCACCCCACCACACACACAAGCTACCCATCCATATGATTACAGTGGGAGTGAGTTCCTCATATCCCTGTTCGCACATCCAAAACATAAGACAGGAGAAGTGCCTAGTATAAGAGATTTTAAAACAGTGCAAACAAAATGCTATACTGCAATGCTGTGTATTTTCTTGGTAAAGGACTATAGAACAGACAACTCTATTAATTTTGTCTTTGTAGCCTGCATTCATATTTTATATTAGCAATGCTGTCATTTTTGGATGCATATATTATATTGTTTTTAGACAGGTCTCATAATTTATAAGTAAACATTTCCTGACATCCTCCTAAAAAGAGATCTCATTTGCTTCTCGAGTTTGTGACCAGAATTGTAAGGCATAGCTACAGTGACAGAAATTAAACCGTATATGTTTGCATGTGAGTCTATCTTATTTGATCATTTATGTATTTGAGAAGCATTAAATAGTACATGTGTAGAATATATAAGAACGCATTTGTATGTATTTGAAAAATATGTTGTGTGGAATGATTCAAAAGAATCGGCTAATATGAATAATGACCTTAAGACAGGCATACTGGTGAATTGTGGGGTAAGATCTGTACATACATATAAATCTTGTATTTTATATGTTGCTTATGATTTTGACTTGTTGAAATAGTTTGCATTAACTTCTAATTGCAAAATAAATAATATTAAAAATGTTTATAGGGAAAAGAAGAGGTGGCAATTAAATAGAATTATATTGCACCATTTTGGTTTTTTATACTTTTGTTTGGTTTGAGAGGAGACCATGTTCCCAGATTCTGTTCCCAGATTATAAACAACAAACTTTTGACTAAGGCTTTGAGTGTGTTGCCTGGTGGTCTTCTTAGCTTTAGTAATATACATGTCTCTTTTAAAAATGAATGGAGAGGCTGGGCACAGTGTCTCATGCCTGTAATCTCAGTACTTTGGGAGGCCGAGGCAGGCAGATCACCAAGTCAAGAGATCGAGACCATCCTGGCCAACACGATGAAACCCTGTCTCACTAAAAATACGAAAATTAGCTGGGTGTGGTGGTGCGTGCCTGTATTCCGAACTACCTGGGAAGCCGAGGCAGGAGAATCTCTTGAACCCAGGAAGTAAATGTTGCTGTGAGTGCAGATTGCCCCATTGCACTCCAGCCTGGGAGACAAGAACGAAACTCTGTCTCAAAAAGAACAAAGAGAAGAAAATAGATAATATTTCCCATTGAAAATAAGAATAATATTTTTATAATTTTAGCACTCATCCTTTCTAATTACAATGTACTCTTCACAAAGTAAAAATTACAAACTTGATCATGCATTAATCAGTATTAACTGAGGTAATATTATAGATCAAATACTCCTACGATGCATCTTGAGGAGCTACAAGAAAATAAAACAGGGAGCATGCCTTAAAGGAGAACTAAGAATATGCCTGACCCATCTGCAATCGCTACAGAAAACGTGCTGTGATGACAAACAATCTCTACTCTTGTTGAATATTTGAAAAACCTTTTTGTCTTAAAATGAAAATTTTATATATATGCACATATGACATACACATAATCCTAAATACACAAATACATAAACATTTATATACATTGGAGTGCATATAGGGATAGATAACAGTATGGAAATAGGTTTATAAAGTGATCTTGCCCCAAAGCCATAGTTTTATTTTTCCTACAAGGATCCCTGCCACTCTTTACTTAGAACTTGTTTTAACTAGAAGAGATTATTTTTATTTTGAAAGTCAACAAAGAAACTCTAAAATAGTAGGCATTAGAAAGCCAATGCCAAGTTCAGGAAAACCAATCAAAACTGCCTGACTTATGGGATTTTTCCTTACAGTCCTATTATCTTCAGGTTCTTCTAAGACCTTGCTCTACCTCCTTTAACCAATGGCTTTAAGTTAGAAAGTTTGATTTTACCAAGTCAGTTAAACCAAGTCAGTTAAACCAAGTCAAATTAATTTTACTTCAGTTGCGGGTATATTTAGTGGTCTATGTTAGGATGACTAAGTTTTACATATGGTCATCTAAATGCTCTGATTTGGAATACAACATCATAGAAAAGCATTTTGGAAAACAAAATGCAAAACATTACATAAATAACGCACTTTCCTTATAGAGTAGACTATGACTTCATCTTAGAATTTAGCAAAAGTACTCCCTGAGTAGACACAGCCATCGTGCAGTGGATGACTTGAAACTCTTCAAGGTTTCTAGCTTGTTTTTCTGTGTATCCTCATGACAGTTTTAATATAATTATCTTTAGCTCTCTTGACTCTGTTGGATTGATTCCTACGTCAGCTGATCCTTGCACCCTTCATAAACACAAGCTTCAGCAAGTTCTGCAAATTGCATTTAGGACAAACACTGGGATTTCACTATAGAAAGTATTTGCATTCTGTTTGAGCTCAAGCTTATGGAAAAGTTTTACTGCAGGGTTTATCAGAGGCATGACCCATGTTTTTAGCTTCTGATCATGACAAACTTTTCCCTAAAAGGGTTTATATTTTAAAGTGAGGAATTTTAAATGAATTAAAGCAAAACATTATATAAAGATCAATGCATTGTTTAAATCTGACTAATCATAACTGTTCTATTCAACAGTTATTATTTTTATTTTTTGCTAGGTCAAAATTCTTAGATGCAACTGGTTGTTGCTTATTTCAGTTAATTGAAGCAAGGGGTTAATGAAGCCAGGGTAAATTTCTTATGGGAGCCAGTTATTTTTCTACTTCACTATATTCTCCAAACTACCTAGAGAGAGTGAACATTTAGTCCTCAGAAACCGAGTGGTTTTGTATTTGCTTAAATATATTCTCTTCTCTCCTTAAAGAAGCATAATTTTCCATACTCATGAAAGTTAAGAGCATCACCTTTATTGAGAGGTAGAAAACTGTTGCAGAAAGACTCATTATTTCAGAGTCTAAAGACATTTGAGCATTAATCTCATCTCTATACTAGCTGAATTAGGTAAGATGAATAAACATGTGAGCCTCACCTTTAGTCATTTGAAAAATGAGGCCAGGTGCACGGTGCGTCACTACTGTAGTCCCAGCACTTTGGAAGATGGAGGCAGCAAGATACAAGGCCAGGAGATCGAGACCATCCTGGCAACATGGTGAAACCCCGTCTTTATTAAAATACAAAAAATTAGCTGGGCATGGCGGCGGGTGCCTGTAGTCCCAGCTACTCGAGATGCTGAGGCAGGAGAATCACTTAAACCCAGGAGGTGAAGGTTTTAGTGAGCTGAGATCTTGCCACTGCACTCCAGCCTGGTGACAGAGCGGGGACTCCATGTCAAAAAAATAAAAAGAAAAATGAGGGTGATAAAATTTAATAATGGTCATAGTAGCTTTTTCAAGATTAAATCAAATGGCATGATGTATGTAAGATTAATTTTGTTTGTACTGCTATATAAAAACTTTATAAGTTTACCTTTATTAAAGTATAAGAGTACTTTATAAGGTGATTTTTTTAATGACACAGTTTATCTGAGGCATAGTGTCAATGTAGCCACCCAGAGATGGGTGGATTCTGCCATTCTGGTAAAATGTTCTGTGTAGGTGAATGAATTATGCTAGATATAATTATATTAAGTTATTATTTTCTATAAGCTAAATATAGATTCTGCAGGTTAATTGACATTTGGTAGATTCATGGGAGAATAGGATAATGTGGTTTTAAGAGCTGTGATTCACTTATATATCTACATTTGATTGGGTATTATTGTATTATCAGTACCCATTATAATGAAAGATCATTATTTCCAATTTTTAAAGAATACATCATTGATTTTGTCTAATAGTTATAGCACGTGTATTTATCAGGTGATTGTTATTCCCTAAACAACTGAGAAAGCACTTATAAAAATATTTAAAGCATAGTTAAGGAGAGATATACAAATATAAGTTTTCTCAATGGAAAAAAAATCTATGTGGGTCGGTGCAGTGGCCTGTAATCTTAGCACACTGGGAGGCTGAGGCAGGTAGTTCACTTGAATTCAAAAGTTGGAGACCAGCCTGGGCATCCATAATGAAACCCTGTCTCTACAAAAAAATACAAAAATTAGCCGACGTGGTGGCACACGCCTGTAGTCCCGCTACTCGGGAGGCTGGGAGGATCGCTTGAGCCCGAGAGACCAAGGCTGCAGTGAAGAGTGTTTTTAAATGCCTCATCAAATGTTGAAAATATAAAGCTAATTAATCAAAATCCTGTGTTTAAAAATTATTTTAAATAATTTTTTCGAGACAGGGTCTCAATAAAACACATTGTATCTCAGCCTGGTCAACAAAATTAGACCATGTCTCAAAAAAAAAAGAAAAAGAAAAAATTATGTGGAAGTCTTGTGGTTCCTGTTATTCAATATTTTTTTTAAAAAACTTGGACTTGATGAAGTATGAGTGGATTTTAAAATATAAAAAGATAATGGAAGAAAATGACATATAAGAAGTAAAGAGCAGAATCAATAACTTAGATCAGTGATGTGGAGAGTGGCATTGAGACCTACGCTATCCTGAACCAAATAAGTACTACCGGGATAGATAAATAATATTAATACATAAGCAAAAATTTATCCTAGTGGAGAAGTAAGGTATTTGTCAGAAAGATAAAAATACTGAGGGCAGTGACTCAATTATCCTCAAAATAAATTTAAAAATTTAAGATAGTCTCCATTAAAACCTCAATCTAATTTTGACAGACCTTAAAATATAACTTAAATTTATGTAAAATGATAGTTATGAAAGAAAACTTGAGAAACTTATGAAATTGTAGCTTATATAAAGGAAGATAAGTCCCATCAAACGTTGAACATATAAAGACAATTAATCAAAAGCCTGTGTTCTTGGCACCAGAACAGGCCAATAAATCAGTGACTCAGGAAGTCAAGAAGTAGATTCAAGTATAGATGCATTTTCAATATACATCTTTTTAAATAAAAAGGAATTGATAATTTTGTTAATATATTTTAAAATGTGTAGTTAGGCTATTTTGGAAAAAATACATCATGAACTACCCCAAAATAATATTCAGATAAACCGATGATTTATAAGTAAAATGTGAAGATATAAAAGTAGAAGAATATATAAATAAATTAAAAATATTATACGGAAAAGGTCTTTTTGACCATGATTAAAAGGCTTGAAGCAACAAAGATTTTTAATAAACCTAACTAACTAAATAAATACAATTTATTGAGCATAAAACCCCATAAGTAAAACTGAAAGGCAGATTAGCTCTTAGTAAAACTTATTTGTGATATATGACATAGATAAAAGCTGATAACTTCCATAAATAAAGAGATCATACAAATCTTTAAACAAAGAACAAGTGTCCTAGTAGAAAAATAGGCAATCGGGCAGATATGTCACGAAAGAAGAAATACAATTGCCGCAAAACATAAAATATGTTCCTTAGTTAAGCATTCAAATGAATATAATTTTTAAAAAGGAGATACCATTTTCAGCTTTTGCATTAGCATAAATCAAAAATAATGTTAATGCTTAAAATTAGTGTAAGAGAATACATACACGAGCACAGTGTTGTTAGTAAAGCTGTCTTAAGGTACTGACATTTCATGTTTCTTTTTCCTTTTTGCTTACTTTATTGTCTCTTTGTTCCTTATATTCTGGGTCAGTTAATGAAAATAAGGCCTTATTTCAAATTTCCTATCGGGGAGAATTGTAAAGTGTTGAATATTAACCAGCATGTTTTCCAAGCTGGACCTCAAAAGAATATTTGACTTTCATGGAGGTATTTCCTTCCCTTTCCTACAATTGACTGAGAGTATTTGATTATACTCTTTATAGCCTTCAATCACAATTTGTTTACCTAATTTGTTTGTTCCCCACTAAGAAATATTACAGTCACACCTAGCAATACTTTAACATCTTTGGAAACAACACAATTAATAGTGAATATTGTCCCTTCCACCTATTATAGATCAGGCATAGCATGGTGTAAAGTGATGATAAACATTTCAAATGAAAATCTCCAATTAAGTCTCATATTTAATTACCAGAATCACTCACCAATAAGCTGTTAATATAGACTGGATGATGCTATAGGGCCCACACTAATGTGTGACGTAGCAGAGTTGCACTTCAGGGTTACAAAGTGAAAGTAGGAAAACCACGTCTAGTACATCAAGGGGCAGATTTACCTGATGTAACATAGTAAAGTAATATGCAAAGTTTGGGCAAAGGTAAAGAAAAGATTTTAGCAGTTCCTGCTGAAATATTTTTGCTTATACTATTTCCATCAAATTAAGTATACATCATATATATGTCTTCCATTTCCTAAGGACTGAAGAGTGTGACTACTCTGAGATAGTTTATCTTTCTCTAAATTCAACTGCTGCCAAACATTTTAAGTTATAACTTATGGAAAACATATATCAGTGAAAAGTCAGATTAATTGCTTTCTTCAGAGACATTCTTTGATGTTTTATTTCCTTAGTGAAATTTATCTCAAAAAGAGATTTGCAAGCACAATCCCATGCCTTCTCCCTAATTTCCAAATTCTTCAGAAGAACCAGAATCAGCTCTCAGTAATTTGTTGCCACCTATTAAGTCATAGACTGTTCGAATTTCTGTCTCTTCCTGTGTTTTGGTGCCAGCTCTTTCCCTTTGACCATTTCAGTCTTAAAGTTTCACTTCTCAAAAGCCAAGCCAGTCACCATAAAGTGAGCCTCAGTGAAAAATATTTTAGTTTGCTTTCAATTCATCTTGCTAGACCTACACTTATTAAAATGTAATACTGTACTAAATTATAACAAATCATTATATTTATTAAATAGAAATGTTGAAATTAATTACTTCTGAATATAATTTATGGAAGTTCTTGATGTCTACATTAAAATTCTACAAATCTACCCAAGTATTTAAGTGGAGATATAAATACAAATGACAGCTTAAAGTTAAATGTCCATTCCTCTAAAAAGAAAACCTATCAAGATTATCTACTGGATCTGTCACCAAATCTTTCAAGCCTTAAGATATTGGGTTCTGGTGAGGATTTCCATTCCAAATTCTAATGTTGCAGGTTTTTCAGTAAGACAAATTGCCTTCTGAAGATGTCCACACCCTTATCTCTGGAACCTGTCAACTGTTTTATTACAATGAAAAAGGGAATTTGTCGATGTAATTAAATTCATGGACCCGAAAATAGGGAGATTATCCAGGTGGACCTAATCTCATCACATGACCTCTTAAAAGCAGAAAACTTTCTCCAACTGTAGGCAGAAGAGATAGGATGTGTTTCAAGGTGTGAGAAGAGCTTGACCTCCCTGGACAGACTGGAACTTATAGAAAGCATGAGAAAGAATCTGTGCAGCCCTAGAAGCAAAGCCCAGCCCCTGGCTAGCCACCAGCAAGGAAGCCTGCCTTAGTCCTGCAGCTGCTAGTAGCTGAATACAGGCAAAAACCGGAACAAGCTTGGAAAGAATTCTTCTTCCCTAGAGCCTTCAGTAAGGAATTCAGCCCCTGCAGCACCTTGATTTGGGCCTTCAATCATCCTGAGCAAGGATTCATTCAAGTCCATTAGACTCCTGACCTATAGAACCTATGAGACAATAAATGCGTCTTGTTTTAATCCACTAAAGTTGTGGTAATTTGTTATGATAGTACTAGAAAAGTAATGCAAGCTATCACAGGGAAGTCCACCCTGGCCAGCTGGATTTTAGGTTCTCCATCTACCTGTGTTTACTTTGTCTTTTTTAATCTTTACGGCAGTATCAAAAACATCAGCCATTTACAGTTTATGTATTTCCTTCTTAAGTGTTTTATTTGTAATTAAAGCCCATTACAATGCATTAATAAAGTGTATTTTAACTTTTACAAGCATGTTTTCATTTCATACAAAAGTCACATGATTTCTTGCCTTTCATCAAAATGCAAAGCTTTAATGGGTAAAGTGTACATAATTCAGGTCATAATTGCACTAAAAGCCCAGACTTAACCACCACACAATATACCCATGTAACAAAACTGCACTTGTACCCTCTAAATTTATACAAAACAAAAAGCAAAAACAAAAGAATCTATATAGCTTGACAAATATTTACCTTGAAAATTTTATTGTACCTAACAATCACTTATGAATACGGTAATTGTTTTTCCCTACTGAAGAGAGTGAAAGAAGAGAGCATGTGCAGTAAAGGTAAGATTTAAATGATTGTAGAACACTTAATGCAATTTAGGAGCTTTTATTATGAAAATAATGACTACTTAATTAATATAGAGAACATGTGATAGGAAAACAAGATACTCATATGGATCAAAAACAAGAACATAATCTTTCAGAATTATATCCATTTTGGATATGTTTGTGTTTCTATGGTTAGTCTTAGAAACATAATTTAAGTTAAATCCATATGCACAACTGCAAAAATAACTGACTAAAAAAGCTACAGGATATAACATATTAATCTAGCCACTGGAAATGGTTTCTTGAGTATTTGCTATATGTTCAATACTAGGCTATGTACCATCAAAGATATAAAAAGAATATAAGACATATTTCTAGAGGCAGAATCATGGTTCGGGAAACAAATTCCTGCTCAGAAAGACAAAGATATAAACGATTTATTTATGCATTGAATAATTAATCAAGAACGTATTCATTTATTCAACAAACATTTATCACATGCATATTGTATGTCAAGCATTGCATAAAGACAAAGTTTACCTAGTCCTGTGCTTTCAAAAAGCTAATCATGGAGTGAGGAATACCCTAGCAAGTGAAGAACTAACACACATACATGCAGCAGCACATGAGAATAAGACACCCGTCCAACAGGGAGCATCGGGAACTGATGCTCAGAAGAGTTTTATATGGGAGAACCCCCTAGAAAGAGTCCTGAAAGACGATCGGGACTGCCCCACTTGAGAGACGAGGACACTCAAATGGGGAAAAAAAGAAAATGATATATTTGTGGTGACCTGCACATCTGTGAGGGTGGATGGAAGAGATGAACAAAGGCCCAATCATGAAAGGCTCCTGAGACATTCTAAGCAAGGGTAGATTTTATTATGAAAGTGCTAAGAAGCAATTGAAGACTGTAGCAGGGAAGTCACATGACCAGATTTGCATCTTATAAAGTTCACTCCTGTGGCAAGAGAACATCAAGGTTTTTCCTAGGGAGATCAGAAAAGAAGCTGGGTAGATACTGAATAGCAGCAGTACTATGTAAGTTATTGTGAAACAGGAGCAAGTGATATATTATCCTCCAAACTCTAATAATGATTGGAAAAAAATTGCTCTCTGACATTTAAATTATTAAAGTAACACACAGTGGAAGAATTTGGTCAGTTGTAAACTCAGCAGCCTAAATAAGAACTTGAGTGTGACAAATATTTGTTTCTGAGTCTGACGACGGAAGGTAACATTGGGCAATTCCCCTTATCAGTTGAGCTTTGTAATGGAAGTGACTACACCAAGCTTGTACCATCCATGGCTTGCGTGCCTCATGCGGCCCAGGATGACTTTGAGTGTGGCCCAACACAAATTCATGAACTTTCTTAAAACATTATGAGATTTGTATGGGATTATTCTTTTTTAGTTCATCAACTATTGTTACTGTACTTTACATGTGACCCAAAACAATTCTTATTTCAATGTTGCCCAGGAAAGCCAAATGATTGAACACCCCTGAAATATACTATTATGAATAGTGTTGTGAACACACCTGAAAGGAAAACCATAAATAACAAAAGTGTCCAAGGGGAAACAGGGCATTCTAGTTTCCATGATAGGTATCTGCTCAGCGTAAATTTATTAGCAGTTTACGTCCCTATTTAGATCCCCTTTCTGCCTAATTAGTTTAGATTATCATGGTCTGCTCACTCTAGGTAGTGACAAACTAGTGTCTTTGGGCTAGAAAATGAAGACTAGGGCCTTCAATATAGTAAAGAATTTGAGATATTACCAGTAAATCTTTTTTTCATGAGATTTTACTTCTTTCTTCAAATGTACCAAGGCACTGTTCTTTGTGGATGGACAAAGTCCAATATGGGATAGACATTAGAGTTCAAACATCATAGATATTTATTCTAGAAGAATCCTAGGCAGAAGACTGATGTAATTAAAATAATGCTGTAGGATTGAGCAAAAGAATGAGTGGACTGTTCTTACTGGACATGGGTAACAGCAGCAGAAATAATCTAAAGAAAGAAATAGCAAAATTCTGAAACGAATCCCACTTCCTGTTTAGGTTCCATTTTCCCATATTTTGCTCCCGCTACTCTATCTGGAAGAGGAGGAAATTAACATGTATTGGAAATAGAGGAAATTAGCATGCATTGAGTGATCTGTGTGTTAATGTTTGCTCAAAGTTTATACTTAAGTTTTGTTTAGTCAATCTAACAGCTTAGAAGAAGAATGGCACTACCAATTTTACAGAACAGAAATGAAGTCTCAGTGGATTTTAATTGGTTAGGATCATCAGACCAGTTAAAGGGCAGAACTTGCATCCAGTCCAGGTGAATAAAATCCCCATATCCATGCTCTGACTCATACATCACACTCCCTCTTCTGAGCTTCTCCATCTCCAACAAAATCTAAATGGAATTATCATAGCCTCTTTCTCTTATGTCTTCCAAACTTTCTACAGTCTTAAAGTCTACCTGAAGTTCAACTCCCTTGAGGAATGACTGCTGATGATTCAGCTCACAAGTATTTTTCCATTCTCAGAATTCATGTAGAACAATTCTCAAAGTGTTTCCTGAGAACATTGGTTTTCCAAAACTCCACAAAATTAGGTTCTGTAATGAAATTAATTATAAATCTTGCATGTTAAATCTATTTTAGGAGCTACCCAGTATGTTTTAATCTATTTTAATCTTGAATGAGTATTTTCCAGTCAGTCCTATAATTATATAACATCAGGCCAACTCAGCTGTTTACATACTATTTTATTTTTTTATTCTGGTAAGTCATATTATGAAATAAATTATAATCTTTAATTTCATTATCAAGTAGACAAATTACATATTTGCATATGTAATTTGTGTATATGTGTGTAACACATTACATAAATACTTAAAATATTTCAAAAATAAATAACAAATATTTTAGACTATTATTTACTCTCCAAATCCATAAAAAAAATCTAGAGATTTAGAGGGTAAGCCTGGTTTGACAAGAAGAAATATATCAATTTCTGCAGGTTTGCATCTCTTTAAATATTTGTCACATTAAAACTGAACAGGTTTTTCTTCTGATTAAGATGAGAATGGTGCAAACACTATTGCTCTTATGGTAACATCAAGAAAAATTCACATAAAATAAAAAAAATCTTTAAGAATAGGACTATCAAAGAGCAATAGATGAAGAAAAAAAAAATTTGGTGAACTAATTTCCAAAAGAAAATAGACCGTCAGAGGTTAGCAGAAAGTTGTGGCAACTTTGGAGGGTAAACATGAGGGTCACTAAAAGACAAGGCTTGCAAAAGGCAAAGAAGGACTAACATAGCCATTCGCAATGGTAAAAACAGGCAGGAATGGACTAGAGTCTGAAAGATTCCCAAATCTAACGATGTTTTGATTAGCACTGCAATTATTCTTCTCTCTTTGGCCTCTGAATCTTGCTCAAAAAAAGAGCAAGTAACTTGAGAATGTAAAGGAGAAGGACTCACATAGATCAACATTCTTAAAGCTGCAGCCCAGATCCTCAATAAACTCAAAATTCGGAGACATCTGAAAGCTCACCGCCTCACTTTATCTGTTTATAAGGAATAAGCTCACATGCTATGCAAAATGTAAAAGCAAAGTGGTGGCCTATTTCAATCTCCACATTTTTCTATTAGTATGCACAAAGTACTACACACACTCAAATCTAATTACACACACAAAGAATACCAATATGTTGAGAAAAGAGAAAATGTAAAAGAAGATCACAAAACCAATCTATAAAGAGCCCAGGTATTGAAATTAGCAGACATGGATTTAAAATAAGTGTATAACTATTTTTAATATGTTCTAGAATGTATAAAGAAAGATGGTTACTTGATTATATTTTTTCCAAACATGGCTGTAGCAATCTCACCTCATGCTTTTCTACAATATGACTTTGACCTTCTTCCCATCCAGAAATAGGAACTGTACCCTCTCAGCTTGCATCCTGGCCAACTTACACCTCACTTTGAAGACTGTGGTGGCAGTGATGCTGCCTGACTTTTGAAGCTAAGACAGAAATGGCATGCACCTCTACCATGTTGGCTGGGGCAATCACCTTTGAAAGTTTCAGCCACAGAATAAAGTTTCATTACCCTGAGACTTCTATCATGTGAGAAATCTAAACCAACTGGAAAGTCAACATATAGGTACTTAATCGGTCTTTGAGTTATCCCAGTTGAGTAGCAGTCAATGGTCCTTAAGTGAATCCAGCTTTTAGCCAAAAAGTCATCTCAATATTTAAAACTTTACAAGTGAAGGACCAGTCCCAGTGGAGCAGGAACAAGCCATCTTACCTTGATGTTCTCAGATTGCTAACTCACATCATGTAGGATAAGCTAAGTTTTAGGATAATATGTCACACAGCAATAGTAACTGGAACAGCTGCTTCACACTGTAGCGAGAAAAGTTTCACATGTAAAGCCCAAGATAACTGCCTCCTAAAATCCCAAAACAATAATCCTTAAATAAGTAAAATAAATTCTAGACTTTCTACAATATGTTATTAACAATGTCTGGCTTTTACCCCAAAATCACAGGATATGGAGAAAGAAAAATATGCACGATATCCAAGTAACAAAAGCAGTCAACAGAATAGATATTGAATGGTTTCAGAAGGTGAATTTAGGAGTCACAGTCTTCAAAGCAACTATTATTAACATAAGTCAAAGGAAAATAAGTTTAGATAATTGTTTAGTACTCAATGTCAAATTACAAAATTTTTAAATTGTAGTATATTGACAAAATGAACTACTGCTCAGATTTAAAAAAATGAATTCATGATGCATGCAACAGCATAGCTGAATCTCAAAATTATTGTGTTGAGCAAAATAATTCAGTTACAATCATGAATATGCTATATGATTCCATTTACAAAGCTCTAGATGGCAAAATAAATCTACCTGAGTAGAAATTAGAATAGTTGTTGGTTCTCAGAGAAAAGCAAAATGTTTGGAATTAAGTATACTAGGAAGGTCTATGGTGATAACGATGTTCTCTATCTTGATTAAAGTGCTGGTAAAACAAGTATAATTATTTGTCAATCTCCTTAACTTATACATTTATAGCCTTTTTATTTTACTCTTTGTAATTATACATCATTTTTTAATCCAAAAAAATGAGTGAACATTGGTGCATATTCCTTTTCTTTGATTTCTTCTCAAGAAAACTAAATTTAATGAACTGTCTTTTGTTTTATAATTCATTTTATTTAATCATTAAAACATTGAGCTTGGAACACAGCATAAGAAATCAGAGTCATTACAAAAAGATTTCTTTTTTATTTGGCAAAATCTAAGTTAGACATATGTGACAAAATCTAATTTAGAAGTTTTCAAAAAACCTTCAATTTAGTTCAATTTAAGAAGTAAAGCTCCTGTATTTGCTAATACAGTAATAGCCTATTATAAGCTGAAAAATGTGTTTGAAGGTAATGAAAGTAACTTTTTCTAATAAAATCTGTAATTCTGCTTTTCCATTAATTAAGATTATTGTATTAGTTTCATAATTCAAATTAGCACAGTTGCTCTTATTTGATTTGTATAACAAAGATATTTATATTTTAATTTTGACAACATTTTACTGCTTCAAATCTTTTTTACACTCATTACATAGATGTACATAATAGGTACTGGTTTAAATTTAATGTGGCTTCATTTGTTGATTCTTTTTTTCTTTTTTGCAATGTTAATTCACTTTATTTTTCTTGTATAAAAACCCTATGTTGTAGCCACAGCTGGAGCTTGGGTCCTTTGCACGGAGACTGTGGTGTGGGTCTTGACAAGGTGGTCAGTGAATTCCTGATAGGGTGACTTGGTGAACACAGTTTCCTTCCAGAGATCGGGGGTCAGGTAGCTGTAAGTCTTAGAGATGGCATCAGAGGTGGCCTTGGCAAAGTTGCCCAAGGTGGCAGTGCAGCCCCTAGCTGAGGTGTAGCAATCGTCGATACCATCCATCATAAGCAGGTTCTTGGGCACCGGTGCTGAGACGATGCCAGTGCCCTGGGCGCAGGGATGAGGCGCACCAGCACAGAACCACAGCGGCCTGTCACCTTGCAAGGGACAGTGTGGGGCTTGCCAATCTTGTTCCCCCAGTAGCCCCTGCGCACAGGGACAATGGAGAGCTTGGCCAGGATCGTGGCCCCACGGATGGCAGTGGCCACTTCCTTGGAACACTTAACACCCAGACCGATGTGACCATTGTAGTCCCCAATAGCAACAAACGCCTTGAACCTGGTGCGCTGGCCAGCACAGGTCTGCTTCTACACCAGCATAATCTTCAAAACCTCATCGTTGAGAGAGGCCCCCAGGAAAAAGTCAATGATCTCAGATTCCTTGATGGGCAGAGAGAAGAGATAGATCTCCTCCAGAGATTTAATCTTCATGTCTTTGACCAGGCGGCCCAACTTGGTGACAGGCATCCACTCCTTATCCTCGGCTTTGCCTCCGCGAGCTCCGCGGCCTCGGCCCGGCCCCTTCCACGGCCACGACCCAGGCCCCAGATGCCACTGAAATCTCCGTGGAAGCCACGGCGGTTCCCCACCCCAGGGCCCCACCCCAGGCACCCCCCACCCCGCCCCTGCCCTGGCGTCATCCGCCATTTGGTGTTTTATCGGAGAAGAAGCCATTTGTTGATTCTTACACAAACTAACATCAATTATGAGACTGTGTAAAAAGCAGAAGTAATACTAAATTTGAAATGATAAAAGATCTTGTGACATTGAAGTGGATAAATAGGGATCTATGTAGTATAGAATCTTAGCGTTCAAAAATATTTTCTTTTTCATTCTCTTTCACTTTTAACAGATAATTTTTTTTTAATTAAATTTGCCCAGCACTTTGGGAGGCTGAGGCAGGTGGATCATGAGTTCAGGAGTTTGAGACTGGCCTGTCCAAAACGGTGAAATCCTGTCTCTAGCAAAAATACAAAAATTAGCTGGGCATGGTGGCGCATGCCTGTAATCCCAGCTACTAAAGGAGGCTGAGGCAGGAGAATCGCTTGAACTCGGGAGCCGGAGCCAGCGGTTGCAGTGAACCAAGATCACGCCATTGCAGTCCAGCCTGATGGCAGAGTAAGACTCCATTTCAAAAATAAATAAATAAATAAAAATTAAAAATAAACTAAAAATTAAATTTTGAAACCTCAAATTAATGTTGACCTGGTCAATGATTAAACTATTTGTTTTAATTGTCATAGTGATGATAGTAGAATATCTTTGTCTTTTGCAGACACAGATTTAAAACTCAGAACTGCCACCTGCCTGATAGCTATGCAGATAAAAATGGGAGAGATGCTGCATTTTCTCAGTCTTAAGATAATTTTAATATTATAGTTTCACAGTATGCATTAAAATAACATGTATACTACTCCTGGTTGAAGATGCTCACTTATAGATATTTTTATTTTCATTGTTATTACTATTACTACTATGCCCAGTTGAGTGAGGGTTTTAATACAGAGGTGCCAATACATTCTCATTTCGTGGCACCAGAGCCAAGGTTAGAGTCTTTCATTGTCTCACAGTACCGCAAACATGTGCCCGCTTATCTTATAAAACGGATAAAGCAAACAACTTTATAATACCCCTAACATTACATATTGTTAAAAATAATGCATATGAGATAGAATTATTTAATGTTCACTCTTGATGGAACATAAGGATTTATGAGACATAAGTATTTGCTGGGCATCCACATCCCACAGATCTCAGAATTAGACTAAATGCCAGCCCCTCATTTCCTAATCCACTTCATTTTTTTTTTTTTGCACAATTCTTGCTATTTATCACAGCAATTGCCTAAAAACAGTTTTGTAAAGATATGTTCCACTTGAAATGAATATGACATGTGCTAAAGTTGGAATTCTGAACTAACTCAAGCCAGTGGTTCACTCAGTGTCCATCGTGTCTGGTGTCACTGAGTCTGTGATTTCTTTTCTTTCCTTCCTTCCTTCCTTCCTTCTTTCCTTCTTTCTTTCCTTCCTTCCTTCCCTCCTTCTGTCTTTCTTTTCTTTTCTCTTTCTTTCTTTCTTTCTTTCTTTCTTTCTTTCTTTCTTTCTTTCTTTCTTTCTTTCTTTCTTTCTTTCTTTCTTTCTTTCTTTCTTTCCTTTCTTTTGACAGATTCTCATTTTGTTGCCAGGCTGGAGGGCAGTGGCATGATCTTGGCTCACTGCAATCCCCACCTGTCAGGTTCAAGGGATTCCCCTGCCTCAGCCTCCCGAGTAGCTGGGACTATAGGTGCACACCAGCCCGCTCAGCTAATTTTTTGTATTTTTAGTGGAGACAGAGTTTCACCATGTCGGCCAGGATGGTCTCGATCTCCTGACCTCATGATCCACCCATCTCTGCCTCCCAAAGTGCTGAAATTAAAGGCATAAGCCATCTTGCCTGGCCTGTGATTCTTAGCATTTTAGGATATCTCACAGTGCTCTGTGAGTTTGCCGTGGTGTCCCAGGGCACTAAGTTGTCCAGTTTGGGAGACATGCATATCAATAAAAATCAAACACCAAATATTGCTAATCATAACGTACAAATTGAGAGAACATTCCCTTGAATTAATATAAAATACGTGACATGAAAAAGTATCAGACTAGGAATACAAAACAGGAGATAAGGAAAATTGAACTGGTAATTGCCTTAAAGGAAGAATGAATAAAATATAGTTTTTTACTTTCATGGGAATTAGAGCAATTAAAGGAACAGCCATTCAGAAACAAAGCTGCCATAGTGAACAAAGTGACTTAAAAATGGTAATGTTCCTTTAGGATTTTGTTCTATGGTAAAGACCTTGACTAGCAATGACCCTGAAAATTCCACGATTCCATCCTGCATTTTTGAAAAACTTTAAAAAGTTTTCCTAAACTGGTTCTGGAAATTATTCCCTGAATCAGTTCAAGAAATCAATTTAATAACCCTTCAACAAATCTCCCTTATTAAAATATATAACAGGATTACAAAGGAGTGAGACATGTTTGGGAAAATGTCATCCATTTATTGTTAATGCCTTCATTGAAAAAAATGTCTGATTTATACAGGATAATTTCTTACAGAGGAAAAAATAACAAATGTACCTTGTAGAGATTCCAAGATATAAAATTATAAGAAATAAGGATATCGGAACATCTTCAGTACAAGAATTGACTCTACACTTCAGGAGTTTATAATTTGTGCTTTGGGCCAAGTGAGGACTGTACATACATGTCCACAATTCTTTATTTACAATTCTAAAACACAAAATGCTATAGGAAATTTTGGGGGTTTTATTGTTGTTGTTGTTGTAAATTTGGTCCTAAAACTCACTCATTTGGTGACAAAACTGTGACTAGTCAAAGTGAACTAAAGGAGACCAATTTACTCCTATGCCTAAAACAACCAACCAGAAATATACATAATAATGGTTTTCAAGATATCCATTGTCAGGCAAGGAAGGCCACTGACCCATGAAAGCTAACAACACGAGGCCTGTGATTGCTCCAGCTTACTGCCTGGAGATAGTTTCCATGCCCAGCACAGGTAGGGAGGGCAATTAGAACTTCTGTTCCATAGAGGAGATTGCGGACATGAGTCTGGGTACATCTTGGTAGTGGCTGCTGTTCCCTCTGCCACCCAGTACCAAAGGGAGCGGTCTCTGGATTCTCCCTTATCTTCCCTGTGAGGATCTGATGGAGTCACTGGAGGAAAAGCCTTCAAGGGAGTGAGAGCCCACCTGTGATTAACATGATGGAGTTTCACTCTCTCACACTTGGCCTTAAGCAATTTGCTTAGCAATTCTTGATAAGTCTTCTCAATGGCTTAACTGGTGTTTGATAATGGCTGCCCCGAGGCAAGCAAATGCTAGGGCCCTGTATTTCCTCCTAAAGCACCTCTTTCCAGGTTACACGTTAGTTGTTTGCTCTGCAATTCCTGTTCTCTTATGGGTTCAAAAAAAAGTCTTTAATCTGCAGTTTATCCAGTTGTTTTTCTGTTAAAGTGGGAATAGTATGTTTTCAGCCTTCTTCATCTCTGAGCCAAAACCCAAAGTGCATTATGCTTCCTAAAATTAAAACCAGCAATGAAATTCTCTCCTCTCCCTTATCATTTAATTCTGGATGGCCTGGGTGAAATGAATCTGACTCATTTTGCTTTCATTACAGACCAGGTGAGCATACAGCAGACCCAAGGAGCTCACCATAGTTGCACCTTTTCCTTTGAATCCTCTTAATGTTTGGAGGGGGAGGGTTTTCTTTAAGCAATCTCTGAAAACTTGAAAATCATCTGTCATTGGCTTGCTTACTTATGAATTGAAAATAACAGGAAATTGTTGTCACTCATTTAAATTTTTTGAAACACCTATGCCATTTTAGGGAACATATTCCATGTGATTGTATATGCCTCAATTAATTCCTCTCAA
The DNA here is from genome assembly GCA_031835075.1 of Saguinus oedipus. Classification (NCBI taxonomy): domain Eukaryota; kingdom Metazoa; phylum Chordata; class Mammalia; order Primates; family Cebidae; genus Saguinus; species Saguinus oedipus. Next base: position 9,146,918 of record CM063188.1, on the reverse strand, counting down.
ATTTTTTTAATAGTCCATGGAAGATCAAGAGAAGTTCTACTTATTCAGGGTATCTTCTTTATCAGGTCAGTACTGATTGTTAAGAATGATTGGCATCTAATTCTTGACAATGAAACAATATTCTCAATGGTGAAATCATAGATGTGGAATTCCAAGAAATGTGATTTACCACATGCATTATGGAAACGAATTCCTTCATTTTGGGTCCACTTATCCTGTTCAGTAATTTACTGAATGTCTACTATGTGCCAGGTACGGTCCTAGAGCATAGGGATCAAGTGGTAAGAAGAAAGATCCTTTCATAGAACTTACAGACTATACCAAGAAAAATGGATAAATAAATTGTACTTGCAGTGAATGTCACAAGAAGTACAGTATATGATCAGAATATATAACGGAAGAGTCTGGAAGTCAAAGAAGACCATCCCGAATTGACAATACTCAAGGTGAACAGAGAAAGGCATCACACAATAACAATGAGAGAAAATACAAATTAACAAAATAAAGCATAAGAAAGTTAAGTAAAAAGTATGAGAGCTTTTTAATTGAACTGAAACATCATTTTTAGCTGTATCTTAATTAACATATAAATACCTATGAATACGATTGTCAATTGCAAAGCAAAAAACAATGAAAATGTATCAGTTTAATTACTGCACAGATATGTGTAGACACTTGGTCCCAAAAGATATATGAAAAGTTTATTATAATTTTAAAATTTAGTAAATGTTCTCTTTGGTCTCTTTCAATTCCAGTTAGTAATGCATTGAGGAAAAAATAGTGTATAATCTTTATTCTTTAAGAAACTGTAATATGAAAACCAGAATGTTTTTCTACGATATTTTGAATGATATTCAGAGATCTGTTTTTATGATGCTCTAGGAAAAACATTAATAAAATGAGAATATTCTATCACCTAAAATAAATATTAGCAAAAATGAATGAATCATAACATTTCTCTTCTTAATTCAATATAATTTTCTTCAACATAAATATAATTCAATGTAACTTTGCAATATATCACAGCATTAATTTAAATTCCTACAAAGAAAGCCACACATGTGTAGTACCAAAATAACTTTAGGAAATTTTATTTTTACCCAGTAGTAATTCATGTGTATAAATAGATATGCAAGTAAAATGTAAATGTAAAAAGTAAAATGTATATATGTACACACATGTACATGTGTTTTCATATGTATGTATTTTCTTTTTAAGTATATTTGTTTTCTTAGTACTAACCAATAAATTCTTCCTTAAACTAAGAGTAGCCTGCATCAAAACCATAAAATGACCTCCTTTTTAAATACTTTGTGAGCATTTATAAAAATTTTTTTAAAAATAAAAAAATTAAACAAAACAAAAAACAAATGGCACCTCATTGAGGGGGAAAAATAATACCTCAGACTTCTTCCAGCCTTATTTCTTCTCTGAGTATTAATAGGTCCCTTAATTTGAAGAGTTACAAAACTCTTTGAAAGCTGGGATATTATTTTCTTACAGCAATATTATTTTTAACTTTTAGGCCCAAAGTGATACAAGTTCAAACCTACAGTGTCACCACAGGTATCAATGCCTCTAGTCCAAGGTCCACAATAAGCACCCTTGTGCCTGTCGACTTCTCATGTCATCTGTCAGAGCCTACGTCTTTTCACCGATAAAATACGGGACTCAAGCCAAAAGCTTTTATGCATCATCTGGATTTAAGTATAAGCACTCCAGCCCAGGATCACTTCAAGACAAGATGAAAACTATTTATGCTTGGTCTCATAAGAAAACATATGCATATAAAGTCCATTTGAAATCTCAGTGTTTAGCTGTAATGAGCTAATTGCTAATCTTCACATAACCATTATGCACACACTTAACTTGGTCAGAAAGAACACATATGGGGCCCTTCAGTGTTGACAGCAAATGACTAGAGCTTTAAACAGAAGATAAAGATAAGTAATAGACAACTCAATTCAATTCTACCCTCTGCTTCAATAATGTTTCCTATATTAAGTACAAACTAGTTAATTTATGTGAAAACACATCCGAAAAGCACTTTCTAAGGTATAGGCCACAGCTTAGAAATTCCTGAGGCCAACTGATCATCATATACGTGTTCGTTCTGGAAATAAAGAACATAGCAGCCAGTGTGAGTGAATGCTCTTATAAAGGTTGATCTAAGAGAAATTCATAGTCTCATCTATCTTTGGGAATTGAATACCGTAAGTCATACTGATGGCTGGGCATCCACACAGTTTAATGGAACCAACAGACATACAGAGATGGAAACTACAATCACAAAGTATCAGAATTTGTGCTGCATTGAAAAAAAAGGACTACAAAAAAGAAACTTTTCTGTCTGTAAGGAGAAAGTCTACAAGGAAACAGCAATGATGTTTATAAAAATTACAAACAGTGTTAACATAGACTCACATGAGAAATTTATGAGATATGTTAAATAAAAGGACGTTCTTTAATCCTGAGTCTAAAAAACATTGACAAACCAAAAGGAAAGCATGAAGCCACTAATAGGAAGTGAAATTCTTTCAGCTCATTCCCTAAAAGAGGCATGAAAATATCCTTAAATGGAGTAAAAAATGTTTATAATGTCAAAGTCGGGTATATAGGAGAAAAATTCCATCCCACCTTATCCCCTACATGCAATAACCATTTTTTTTAAGTTAGACTGATTTAGAAACAACTCCAAGAGTGAGTTTATGCCAAAGCTTTTCAAGTAACTCTATAACGTGGTGTTCAGTGCCACTAACAGAGACAGAGAACAGAGTTCAATGGGCCAAATATCCCAACTCGACACTGCTTTGGTTTTATCAATGCTATTTACAATACCATTCCTTCAGGAGGGTTTCTCCTATGTGACACAACTATTATAAGATGTTAATGTTTTTCTGTTAAAATGAAAAATTGTGTTATGGCTTAAGCTCTGTGCGCTGTGTTTAAACGAGGGAGGGAAGAAGGACGCTGCCCATTAGTGGATAATTCTGTAGGGAATGCAAAGCTAACCTTTAAGCTGAAGGGTATTCTGCCTGAGAGGATGGAAAAACATATCAGGTTGACAGAAACTGAGAGACAAATAACAGATTCTGTTATGAAGAGGATATGCCTATTCCAAATGTATGCTTCTAAACTAGCTTAGAGAATGCAGCATTAGCAGAAAAAATCATGTGTGTTAAATTCAGTTAGTGTTATTGCCAAATCCAGACAGGTAGAATTTTAAGTCAGAAATTCATTAAATCACTGTTTAAGAAAGCATACCACGAAAATATTTCTTTAAAACAAATACCATTTTTTTAAAAAACACTATAAATACAGTAAAATTATGTTTTCAATTCTGTATATAATTCCTTCAGAGAAAGGAAATTACCACATATCCAACATCTACTAAGAACCAGTGGCTGTATTAAGTGATTAACATACTCTGTTATGTGGTTCTCATAATCTTTTAGGTAAATATATTAATTCCAATTCAAAGATAGGAAAGATCTAGTCAGTTAATTTAAAAATTCCACATACTAAGCATGGCGCTACCTTCTAAGGGCCCTAAGGGGCTCTTGGGGTTCACGTTTATCAGTGAAGAGATATATTGTGCACATACTTTCACATTTGTATATTGTTGTTGCTGCTGCAATGACTTTGCATGTACTGTCAGTAGGAGAGACCAAAAAAGCAGACACAAAACTACCCAGCCTGGTTTAGGAGTCTGGAAAATTCTCCCAGACATCATTTTAAAACTCAAAGTGATTAAGTAACTTTCCCTGTCACACTGCAGTGTGTGAAAAGAACACCCCTTTGAGTTTGTCTGTCTGACTCCATAGCCTATTTTCTTCTCTTTTTGAGACAGCTTTGCTCCTGTTGCCCAGGCTGGAGTGCAATAGCGTGATCTCAGCTTACTGTAACCTCTGCCTCCTGGGTTCAGGCCATTTTCCTGTCTTAGCCTCCCAAGTAGCTGGGATTACAGACATGCGCCACCACACCTGGCTAATTATGTATTTTTAGTAGAGACGGGATTTCTCCATGTTGGTCAAATCCACAGCTTATTTTCTTGGCTGTCACTTGTAACATTTGGTTACTATAATAGTTTATTTGTTTTTATTCAGAAAGAGTGGGTGTGTATTTGCTACCCAATTATCTGGGCAAAATCCATGTTCAAAAGCCTAATGTGTGCTTTAATCCCCAAGAAATCAATGTGCTCTCAGTTGCTACTTGCAATAAGGGACGCGCCTTCCATCCCCGTACAAAAGGAGAACCGAGGGAGAACCTCAAGAAAACCTAGGCCACTGGAAATGTGAGCCAGAGCCTAGCCAAACCCAGACAGTTCCCTTTCAAGGCACGTTTGTTTACAGTGATATTGGGTAACCTTAAGCGACGTAGTTCAAAAGCCGCCATTGACAGATTCCAACTATATATCTTCCTTTTTGGAGACCAAACCTGGTCTTTATATCTGCCCTTCCACCACCCATGACCTCGCTGACCTACTCTGATCTGTCAGATCCAAACTCAAGGTGATAACCAGATGTGGTTTGTATCACTGACATTGCGGGTTTTGTTTCCCATTTCTGACTTCTACAGCCAGCCGGATCCACTGAGGATCTCACACTCATGTCCTGCACATTCATCACCACGTCCACCACCAATATTTGCGTGACCCATTTATGGAGGCCCCCAGACCAATTTAGCATCTATTTAAAATATATATCTCCAGCAAATAAACCAATAAGCTAAATTTAACTTCAATCTGTCACCTTTCTCTCCAGCCCTACCGTGCATTATCTCTAAATAGTTAGATTTTCTGAGCATGAAGATTGTTTCAATTTTGCTACTAAATAAATCCAACCTAATAGAAGTAGCACTTGACACTCCAGGTGCAGTTATTCATTGATATATTAAAGAACTAGTTTAAAAGTACCTCAAATACAGTAACTGAAGTCTACTTAATTCCAGACACGAATAAACCCCAAATGGCTAGAACCAGAATGAATATTTCAATGTGCTGTAGAATCTACGTTGCTTCTCAAGGTAGATCTGTTTCAGCTTTAACTCCACCTTGAATTACTTTTCCTATAGGGGGAGCAAATTTAAATCTCATTCACAGCCAGGACCCCGTCATGGTGGCAACAGGAGGGAGAGACTGGTGAAGAGGAAAGCAGTAGAACAAAGCCTACAAAAAGAAACCCTTAAGGCAGTGTGTACCTGGCTTCAGGGATTTAATGATGGCTTTGAAATAACATCGTTAAAGAAGCAACGCTAAAAAACCATAATTTTAGGTAACTATGCATGCATAGCATAAGAAATCTCTGCAAACAGTAAATAAACTTGTCTTTACCAGGAAGAGACAATGCTGGCCCAGTTTAGTTAGGACACAAAACAACATGGGATACCCCAAAGTGGATTAATTGTACTTGAATACCAAAAATAAAGTAGAATCAAATCACCACAGAGTACCCATAAGCCAGAGTGGGCCAATAATTAATAAGGAACATTATGTTAACATGGGCCTGTCTCTACACTCTGTAAATTGTTGTACAAACCTACATTAGCCATAAAATAAGTTGCATAAAATTTTCATTCCAATGTCAACACCTACCTACGTTTATGGACATTTTCAATTTATTCTTTTATTTATCACTATGATTGAGAAGGCTGGATTGAGGTTACTCCTAATAATGATTTCAATACAAATTTTCATGCATGGCATAAACAGACTAATAAGCACTTCTCTTTAAAGGATGTGAAATTAGCTGAGCCTTTTCCTGGCTGGTTTGCTACACGTGACCTTAACATGTAAGCTATAATAACTAATGCATTCAGAAGGAGGCTCTGTTAATAGGATTTAGGTGTGGACATATTAATAATTCATAACTAATTTTGAAAAATAGCAGGCATTGAGAAAGTCCCACATAGGTAAATCGTTGCAAAAATTACAAATCCAAATGCTGAATAAGGGTAAAGTTCAGTAAATTAAATGAATAATCAGACACAGACTGGGTGGGTCAGTAGTGAACTGGAAAGAAACATACAATTTTTTTTCAGTGAAGGAATATGCAAGCCAAGCAAAACATGCTGAACAACAGCTCTTTGTTTCTATTGATGCTTACCCAGAAAATTTATACAGTAAAATACAGTGCATCAGCAGAGTGTTACATTCATAGGAATATAAAGACAACTACTCTACCTACACAAAATGAGAGATGATAAACATTTATATCTTATACAAATTGTATTGGTTATAGCATTTTTGCATTGTAACAAGTGCTGTCAATTTATATGCATTTAAATGATTTTGTCAGTGAAAATGTGTTGCTTAAAGATAGTTATACCACGTTGTATCTAAATTAATTTGTATTTCTGAATATTAATTTTTATGTCAAAGATTCCACAGAGGCAGAAAAATCCATTGGATGGTTGTATTTGAGAACACCTTTTTTAAATAATAAAATTATTATTATTAAAAGGAGAAAAGATAAGAGTACCATAGTTTAGTGAAATTCCCTGAAAAGTAATTCTCCAGAGAGACAAAGGAATCTAATTTAGTGAATCCTGATAATTGCTTATCTTTAAAGTCTGAACTTTAATTATAATATGCAAGATAAAAACGAAAATCTCTTTAAGCAGCCGCTTAAGGATGGTCAGTGGCAGGTGAATGTACAAAGTCTGATCTGGCCTTTGTTTCAAAGTATGAAATTTAAACAACTCCATTTTTAATGTCCAAGTAAGATTACTTGTATTTAGTAAGCACATAACTGGACATGTGGTTAATAAGATTTACCACCTAAACTACCAGAATGTGGAAGTTAAAAACTATGGCTGTAGTTTTACAGCAGGTAGTCATTTGTAATTTTCATTTACAGTTCTGTATCTCCTTTTCACTGCTAAATTGATAGCAATTTAAAGTAAGACTCCAGCTGGGAAAAAGCTGTCAAGTACAATTTACATCATAAATAGAATCCTGTAATTAGAAATACCCAGAGAGATATCTTGACATTTCATTTGTCTGTTAGGTTGATGGTCATCCAGAGTAGTGAAATACACATCATATCTTTATTAATAGGATGCTTCACTTTTACTGGAACAAAAAATGGAACAGAAAATATAAACCTAATAAAAGGTGAAGCTACCAATTGCATGACAATCTTTAACACAGCAAGGATTCCATGAAACAATCAGAATATGACTTGAAAATCTCTACCATCACTACCAATCCATCTGTGTGGTTGTAGGGAAGACAGCTCTCCATCTCAGGGCCACTAGTGGGCTCCTGTACTCATCCCATAATTCCTATCCTAGTCTTTTGTTCTCCTCACTCCTCTGGGATATTTTAACTATAACATATCTTCAGTTTTCATCAGTTTCCGTTGACTCTGAAATCTGTATCTCCATCTCAGTATAGTGTCCTTAGATCCTGGCACATACCTCCAACTGTTCAGTGCATATTTCTGCGTGATAACAATGCAAGAACCTTAAGTATATGCCCTCAAATCAGTTCCTTCTCTACCCTGTCTCCTAATCAGCTCTGTTTTCAGTGTTTCTGTCTCCAGCATTTCCCCATGTCTTTTTCTGGAATCATCCTTGATTCATCTCTCCTATTTTTCCTTCACATCGAATCTACCTCAAAGTTCTTTTGGATCTACCTTCAGCGTGTGCCTTAATTACACTGTCTTCAAAACAACCTACATTGTTGTAATCCTTGTCCTCACTATTATCAGCTGTTGCCTGCACAGGGGTGATGGAGCTCTTATGTCCCCCACCTCCCACCTCTGTAAGCCATTCTCCACAGTGAAACCAGAACAAAATCTGTAAAAGAATATCTTCACATGTGCTTGAAAACATTCACTGTTCCTCATTAATCTTCAGTGAGATTTGGAGAAGATAAGTTATTGCTCTCAGAAAGTCATAGTGGGTCTGATACAGCAACAAACAGAAGCAATGTGTCCAGCAGTTCTCAGCTTATCCTCTCTCCTCTGTTGTATGTCCATTTCATCTGTTCACTTTCTATCTTATGGATCAAGAGCAATGCCAGGCACTCCACCAGACTCTTGGATGTTCACAGACAGAGAAAGTAGTTGCACAGAGGAAAGAGTCTCCCATTGATCTCCCTGCAGTACTCCCTTTTTGTTCCATCTGCAGGGGTTGTACCTGCTTGGCTTCTCAGATTTTCCCATTAGTCAACTGTTAAAAGCAAAAATAAAGCAGAAAGGGAAAATGAAATGAAATGTTACAAACAGTGGAAGAATGAGTACAATTTAGCTGATTTCTTATAAGAATCCATGAGGTCAAAAGAGAGTGGAATAACTATAAAGTGTTAAAAGAAAAAAAAATACCCAGAATTCTATCTCTAGTGAGGTTATCCTTCAAAAATGAAGGAAAAATAAAGACATTTTCAGAAAAGAGAAAACTGAGAGTATTAGTTTTCAAGAGATCTGATTTATAAGAGATGATAAATAAAGTCCTTTAGGCTGCATGGAAATGATACCAGACAGGAACTCAAGTTGGCAGAATGGAACTGAAAGGAAGATTCTTAGAAATGGCAAATGTCCAAGTTAATTAAAAGAAAAATACAGAAGGAATGATTTTCCTATTTTACCTCTTCATTTTTATATACATTATATGTTCCAAGCAAAATTATAGTATTTTCTTATGAAATATATAACCTAGAGTATGTGATACCATATATCATATTATATCATATCATATTAACAATTATAAAAAATTAGGGAGTGGTATGAACTCATGGTTGCAAAATTTTTACATTTCATATGAATTGGTACAATATTAACAATACTTAGACTGTAAAAATGTAAGGGTGTATATTTCATACTGTAGAGCAACCACTTAGTGCATGCACACACACACACACACACACACACACACACACACGAAGTCTAGCTAAAAGGCTAACAGAAAAATTAAAATAGAATTCTAAAAAGATTTAATTAATTTGGCAAAAGTCAGTGTCAATGAAAAGAGTCAAACTATAAAACATCTGAAGAGATTCTGAGCCAAATATGTGTGACAATGGCCTGTGACACAGCACTCAGGAGCTCCAGAGAACATATGCCCAAGGTGGTCAGGTGCAGCTTGGTTTTATACATTTTAGGGAGGCATGAGACATCAATCAAATACATTTAAGAAATACATTGATTTGGTCCAGAAAGGTGGGACAACTCAAAGGAGAGGTAGTGCTTCCAGGCTATAGGTGAATTTAAATATTTTCTCGTTGACAATTGGTTGAGTTTGTCTAAAGACCTGGAATCTATAAAAAGGACATGTTCGGATTAAGATAAAAGATGGTGGAGACCAAGGTTCTTTGGAATTTTTTTAGTGGCTGCCCTTAGAGACAATAGATGACAAATGTTTCCTATTCAGATCTTTAAAAGGTGCTAAACTTTTAGTTAATCTCTTTAGGAATGGGAGGGCCTGAAAGAAAAAAAAAAAACTAGTTATGTTAATAGAGATTCTTTACAGATGCAATTTTTCTCTCACAAAGGACAGCTTTGTAGGGTAATTTCAAGATATGGCAAAGAAATATGTTTTGGGGTAAAATATTTTGGTTTTCTTTTTTGTCTCGTAATGTTATGCCAGAGTCAGGTTGGAAAGCAAGTCACAATATATAGGCTTAAATAAAACCTATCTGATGAGAATTTATGGTTATTAGAGCATGACTCCCTAGACCCCTTAGATAGGAATTTGGGCAAGACAAAAAATCAGAGCTTAGTCTTCATTAACAAAGGAGAAATTGAGGAACAAAAACCAGAGGAGATAAGTAAACGCCAAATAATAAAATAGTAGACTCCACACCAAGTATATGAAAAATTACATTAAATCATAATGGACAGTATCTAAAGTTGAGGTTATCGAAACGAATTTAAAAACTAGTCCCAATTACAGGATGTCTACAAAAGTCATGCTTCAAGTATAAAGAGATAAAAATGAGAGTAGGTATAGGGAAAACATCTGTCATGGGAACAGCAAGCATGGGAAAGCTGCAGTGACTGGCCACTGTGATCGTCACCCCCCACCACCCAAAAGTCGGCTGGGATGTCAAGACAGATAAAGACATACATGCACATATACCAAAAGGGTGTGAAAAGGTTTATCACCTACATAACTGAGGCCTCTGGGGAGAAGCAGGGCAGACCTCTAAGGCAGGTTCAAAACGATTGGTTTGGGTTGTTATTGTCACTGCTGGGCAGGGTTGGGGTGAGCGTTCCTGTGCCCAGGCCTTGGCTTGTGAGGTTTTAGTCTCCCGCCTGCACCAAAGGAGGAAATGTTAAAGATAAAAGAAATAAGTAAAAATGGATTATCTGAATTCTCACCTTAAAAAAATTAGGAAAAAAAAAAAAAAAACTACACCCAAAGTAAGTTGAAGGCAAGACATAAAGAAAGAGCAGAATTCGATGACGTAGGAAAACAACAGAGAATTAATGAAACCAAAAGCTGGTTCTTTGAAAGCATTGCTAAAATTTCCTCTAGCTAAACTAATAAAAATAATGAAAAAAGAAAAACTGGTAATATCAAGGATAAAAGAAGGAAAATACCTACCTGTCTTTTGTACATTAAAGTGATAATGTGGGCCATGCATAGTGGCTCATGCCTGTAATCCCAGCATTTTGGGAGGCAGAGGCATGTTCAAGGAGCCTAGGAGTTCAAGACCAGCCTGGGCAACATAGTAAGACCCTGTCACTACAAAAAACACAAAAATTAGCTGAGTATGGTGGCGTGCACCTCTAGTCCCAGCTACTCGGGGGGCTGAGGTGGGAGGATCACTTGTATCCCAGAGGCAGGGGTTGCAGTGAGCCAAGATCACACCACTGTACTCCAGCCTGGGTGACAGAGCGAGATGCTGTCTCTAAAAAATTAAAAAGAAATAAATAAAATGATAATATGGGAGTATCATGAACAAGTTAGTTTCAATACACTTGACAACCAAGGTACAATGAACTCATTCCTCAAGTCAAAATTTACCAAAACGGATGCTCCCCCACAAAAATAAAAAAGTACAAAATATTATACCAATTAAAGAAATCCAATTAGAAACTAAAAGTTTCCCCCAAAAAAATTTTGACATGGCTATACGGCTTTATTCTTTCAATCTGGCACAAACTGTTTAAGAAAATATTACATAGATGACAGAATGGTTTACAACTCATTTGATTTGACTTACAGTATTGAAACCAGTCCAAGATATCTTAAGAAAACAAAGATACAAATGCTTATTCTTCATGAACACAGGTACAAAAAATATATATCACACAGTTTTAGACATTGTAAACAACAATATGTAAAAGGTCAATGCCTCATGACCATGTGTATTAGGGTTCTCCACAGAGACAGATCAGGACGATAGAGGGGGAGTTACAGACATGTGGACAGGATCTTATTAGGGGAATTGGCCAATAGTGTAATTCCCAGTTGGAGGTTAACTGCTTGAAAATGGGCTGGGTGGAAGGGACTGGGGTGAAATGTCAGTTCCAGAGCTCAAAGGAGAGAGAATCTGGTGTTCTAATGTTCAAGGTCAGGAGGAGAAGGGTGTCTCAGTTCCAGGAGAGAGAGAGAAAACTCAACTCTTTCCCTCTGCCTTTTTGCTCCAGCCAGGTACCCAGCCAGTTAGATGGCTGCCCACACTGAAGGTGGATCTTTCTTCCTGAGAGCACTGATTCAAACACCCTCACAATCACAACCAGCAATAAATGCTCTACCAGCTATCTCTGTATGTCTTAATCCAGTCACACTGATATCTAAAATTAACCATCACTGTTAGGTTTATTTCAGAAATTAAGGTTTTCCAACACTTAAAATTAATGTAAGTCACCATGTTAACAGATTAAGAGAAAAACCATATTAACTGTTGCAATAAATACAAAAAAAAGCACTTGAAAATATACAATGCTTATTCATGATAAAGCCTCTGAGTAAACTAAGAATACAAGAGAATTTCCTAAAACTGATTAAAGGCATCTAGGATAAGAACCACAACTAACATTATGCCCAACACCAAAAGGTTTAGTTATTTCTATTTAAGATCAGGATCAGGGCAAGAATGGCTACTTTCAAAACTTCCATTCAAAATTACACTGAAGGTATTAACCCAGTGTAATAAGGCAAGAAAAATAAATAAAAGCCATAAAGATTTGGAAGAGAGAAGTATAATTTTTAAATTGCAGTGATATGCTCAAATACGTATAATAAGTTCTTTAGGAATCTACCAAAAAAAGTCTGCAATTAATTGTCATAATAATGCCAGCCCACCTCTTCCACAAATAAAAATTAACTCAAAATGGATTATAAATATGACAGACAAAGTCATAAAACTACTAGAAAAAAAATCCAAGGAGAAAATCTTGGTGACACTTAGTAAGGAAAGTTTTCATAAACAGAACACAAAAATACAATCTAGAAAAGAATAAAACAATGCATAAAATAAACTTCTTCCAAATCAGAAACCTTAACCCTTTGTATTAGGGCTCTCCAGAGAAAGAGAAGCAGGGGTGTGTATCTCTCTCTCTCTGTGTGTGTGTGTGTGTATGTGTGTGTGTGTGTGTGTGAGAGAGAGAGAGAGAGAGAGAAATAAAGAGAGACAGAGGGCAAAAACAAAATACAGATCTATTTTAAGACGTTCACTCATGCAATTGTGGAGGCTTGGTAAACCCACAATTTGCAGAATAGGCCCACAAGTTGAAGACCTGGAGAAGAATCGCAGCCTGCTCAAAGGCAGTCTGCTGGCAGAATTCCTTCTTGCCCAGTGTGATAGTGAATGTTGTGTCAACTTGATCGAACTAAGGGAAGCCCAGATAGCTGTTAAAATATTATTTCTGGTGTATCTGTGGATGTTTCTGGAAGAAACTAGCATTCCAATCAGTAGACTGAGTAAAGAAGGTCCACCACCACCAATGTGGGTGGGCACCATTCAATCCATTGAGGCCCCACATAGAACAAAACCATGGAAGAAATGAATTCATTCTCTCTGCTGAGCTGGGACACCCGTCTTCTCCTGCCCTCAAATATGGATGCTCCTGGTTTGGGGGCTTTTGAACTTGGAAAGGAACTTACACCAGTGGCCTCTAATGCTGAGGCCTTTGGACTGAGAATTACATTACAGGCTTTCCTGGTCTTCTAGCTTCAGATGGCACACTTTTGGGCCTCTATAACCATGTGAGACAATTTCTATTATATATATATATAAAGTCCTGTTGGGTTCTGTTTCTCTGGAAAACCTTAACTAGTACATTGAAAAGAGGTTAGTCTTTGGCCTATTAAGGCCTTATATTAATTATAGAGGTTTACTCACATTAGGCAGGATAATCTGTTTACTTTAAGCACACTCACTTAAATTTCAATCTCATCCAAAAATCACCTTCATGGAAATATCCTGAATAATGTTTGACTCACTATCTGGGCACTTTGTCTCAGTCAAGTTGGTGCATAAAATTTACCCTCGTGCTCTTCAAAAGACACATTTCATTTTGCTTATGAGCTACATTTGGTGGTAAATATTTGCAGAACATAAATATTACAAAGGGCTTGCACCCAGAATACATAAAGAATTCTTACATCTGCAAAGTAAGGTAAATGACCCAATAAAAGAGAGGTAACATATTTATACAGATACACAAATAGCCATTGAACTCATGAAAAGATATCTCCAAACACCTGTCATTTCACTAATACTTTTTAAAACCAGCTACTAAATTAACTAAAGCTGAAAAGTGTTGGCAAGAATATGGAGTAATTAGAATTATCATGTTTTGCTAGTGGAAATACCATGATAAAATCACTTTAAAAAATACTATGTTAGCATACTATAAAATTAAACATACATTTATCATTTGACCTAGCAGTCCTGTTCATGGCCTTGGACAATGTAATAGCCACCAGCTGCATGTAATTATACAAAGCTAAATTTAAATTAATTGAAATTAAGTAAAATTTAGAAAGTGTTTTTTTAGCTTCTTAACCAGATGTCAAATACTAGTCACTTGTGTTAGTGGCTACGATGGTGTGCCCTGCGGATATAGAAATATTTATGTCATCATAGCACATTTAATTACACAGTGCTTTATTAGCGATATTACCCAGGAGAAATCTGTGCAAATATACATATATGCAGAAAGACTTATTTACTGCTGTTTCTAGAAGGATTATTTCCAACAGTGCAAAATTGGAAGCAACCCAATTGCCCATCAACTGGCAATGGATAAATAAAGCATGGTATTTTCATACTGTGGAATACTCCCCAGCAATACAAACAACCCAAATACAAATAGACACAACAGCAGGACTGAATCTAAGAAACATTATGCTAAGGGAAAGAAGTCAAATAAAAAATACTTCATATAATGTGAACATATTTACACGAAATTCTTGAACATGCAAAATTGTAGTGAAAGAATGTGGATCAGTGTTTGCCTGTGGCTAGAAGTTGGTAGAGTTGACTGCAAAAAGGCATGAGGAAACTTATTAGAGTGACAGAACTTTCCTATATCTTAAATTTGATGGAGGTCATATGACTGCATGCAATTACCAAAACTGATCAAACTGTACATCTCAAATCAGTGAATTTTGTAATATATAAACTATACCTCAACAGAACTGAAACAAGCGCACACACACACACACACACACACACGCTGCTACTATACTCATATAGCAAACTACTATGCAGTTCTGAGTTTACCCCTAGTTTGTGTGATCAAAGAGAGCGAGAACACACATGCATGAGTACTTTCACAAAGAGGAAAATGCAGTACAACACTGAATTTCTTTTTAAACAAACGTTGCTCTGTCAATTTGATATTCATTTGGAAGTATTGGATCTTGACTTAAACCTCACATAATGCACCAAAATGATTTCCATATTCACTGCAGATCTAAATGAGAAAGATAAAACAACAAAATTTTCAGACGAAAACAGAAAAATGTGTTCAGGACTTACAGAGGAGGCACATATTCTTAATACATGAAAATACATAATAAAAATAAATGTTGATGAATCAGAACATATTATAATTAAGAATTTCAGTTAATAGAGAGAAAGAAGGCATGCCATAGAATGGGAGAATGCATAACATTTATGATTTCTGACAAAGTATTTGTACCCACAAGATATATAATTTCTGTAAGCAAATAAGAAAATTAAAAGAAACTTGCCAAGGCAATTCACACAAGTATATTTACATGGCCAAATGAACAAACAAAATACAAACTATGTTCAACCTGATTAGACATTAGAAAAATGCAAAACTATGTCATATACTTATAGTCCCATCAGCATGTATAAATGAAAAGAGAAGAAGGAGAAAAGAAAGAAAATCTATAGGAAATTGAGGTGATAATGTAGTATGACCATAAGTCTCAAACATTGGTGGTGGTGTATAGACTGATTCATCCACTTTGGAAAACCATTAGACAATGACTAGTAAATTTGAATACACGCAGTCTCTATAATCCAGCATTTCCACCTCTCTCCACATATATCTAATAGAAATGAATTCACATTTACCAGAAGACACGTATAAAAAATGTTTAAGTACTATTTGTAAAAACCAAATGGCTAGAAACTAAGCACATCTTTATTAACAGTTGAGTGGAAACATAATCTGTAGTATAATTAGATAATTCTATAAAACAATAAAAAGGAACTAACTGGAACTATATGCAATGAAATGAATTAATATCATAAAAGATGCTGAGTGAAAGAAGCTGGACAACAATGGAGTATACAGTGAATAATTTCATTCAGGAAAATTTTAAAACCAGGCAAAACTACTCTATGCTTTTAGAGATCAGGACAAGAGTTGTTCTTGGCAGGAAAAGTCATTAGACAGGAACATAAGGATAGCTTCATGTTCTGTTTCTGAATGATGGTTATAAATATGAGCACCATTTGTGAAAAATTCATTAAGCTGTACACTTTTTACATGATTGTTATCGTTTGAGAAAAGATTTATTTAAACAAAGCGGCCTAAGAAAAGGCAAAAGAACTGGCTATTAAAACCATCACATCAAAAGACTGAAAAGGCAAGAGATGGTATAGAAGACGGAAACTTCCAAGCTACCCAGACAGATGTTATTTACAGATTGATGAAAATTCGCTTCCAAGACATTCATCCTAACTTCTTCAGGGATGGATTATTTAATTGAATAGTATTATTTATCTTGCTTTGTTTTTGGCAAAGTTGGTCCTGAAAACTTAAAGAAACCTGCATCATCTCACTGCACAATGACTATGGATTTCTACTCCTGCCATTTGGTAGCTGACTTTAAAATGTGATGTCGGTCAGGGCATAGTGACTAATGCCTGTAATCCCAGCATTTTGGGAGGCTTAGATGGGAAGATTGCTTAAGCCATTAACGGACATGTGGTGTGTGCCTGTAGTACCAGGTACTGAGAAGGAGGGAGAATCACTTGAAACCAAGAGTTCAAGGCTGCAGTGAGCCATGATCACAGCAGCCTGGGTGATGGAGCGAAACTCTATTTAAAAAAAAAAAAAAAAAAAAACTAAGAAACAAAAGGCAATGTGGTGCAGGAATCACTTTTCCTTAATAGTCAGTATCATCATATGTAATACTAATAGATATTAACAGATATCTGCTTATTTGTTTATTTTGTACACGGGATTTTCAGTCTAAGGTTTAATGACTGCCCTATTGGATTTCAGACTTGCATGGGGCCTGTAGCCCCTTTGATTAGGCCAATTTCTTTCATTTGGAACAGATGTATTAACCAAATGCCTGTATCCCCATTGTATCTAGGCAGTAACTAACTTGCTTTTTGATTTTATAGCAGAGCGGTGGAATGGCCTTTTGAAGTTACAGCTACAATACCAACTAGGTGACAATACTTTGCGGGGCTGGGGCAAAGTTGTCCAGAAGGTTCTGTATGCCCTGAATCAGCATCCAATATATGGTACTGTTTCTTCCATAGCCAGGATTCATGGGTCCAGGAGTGATGGGTCCAGGAAGTGGAAGTGACACCACTTACCAGCACCTCTAGCGAACCATTAGCAACATTTTTGCTTTCTGCTTCTGTGCTTTATGTTCTGCTGGCCTAGATGTCTCAGTTGGAGAGGAAGGAATGCTGCCAGCAGGAAACCCAGCAATTATACTATTAAACTAGAAGTTAGGATTGCCACCTGGCCACTTTGGGCTCCTCCTGCCTCTAAGTCAACAGGCTAAGGAGAGGTACAGTGTTGGCTGGGGTGATTGACCAGGACTATCAAGATGAAATCAGTCTATTACCCCACAAAGGGAGGTAAGGAAGAGTATGATGCGTGGAATACAGGAGATCCCTTCGCGTGTCTCTTAGTACCACCGTGACATGTGATTAAGGTCAATGTGAAACTACAGCAATCCAAGCAGGACTAAAAATGGCCCAAACTCTTCAGGAATAAAGGTTTCGGACACTACATCAGGTAAAAAACCACCACCTACTGAGGTGCTTTCTGAAGGCAAAGGAAATTCAGAATGGGTGAGGCATAGTATGACCTTATTATTGTCATTACTGGAAGACTCTATATTATTTCAAGTGATGTGTATGGGTTCCAGTTGACAAGGGGTGGACTTGTGATGGTTAATACTGAGTATCAACTTGATTGGATTGAAGGATGCAAAGCACTGTTCCTGGGTGTGTCTGTGAGGGTGCTGCCAAAGGAGATTCACATTTGAGTCAGTGGCCTGGGAGAAGCAGATCCACCCTCAATCTGGGTGGCACCATCTAATCAGTTGTGCATGGCTGGAATAAAAGGAGGCAGAATTTGGAAGGACTTGACTTGTTTCCAAACTTCATCTTTCTCCTATGCTGAATGCTTCCTGCCTTCTAACATAAGACTCCAAGTTCTTCAGCTGTTGGACTCTTGGACCCACACCAGGAGTTTGCCAGGAACTCTCAGGTCTTTGGCCACAGTCTGAAGGCTTCACTGTCGGCTTCCCTACTTTTGAGGCTTTGGGACTTGGACTGGCTTCCTTGCTCCTCAACTTGCAGACAGCCTACTGTGGGACCTCACCTTGTGATCATGTGAGTCAATACTCCTTAATAAACTCCCCTTCATATATACATCTGTCTTATTGTCCTCCTATTTGGAGTTTTCTTTCTATAAGAGACTTGCAACACCTAGAGAAAAGGTCTGAAATGGTATAGCTTTAAATAATTCAGGAAGATATAAAAGTGCCTCATATAGTAAAGAAAGAAATGGGGTGTGTGTGTGGAAAATCTGCCTTAGATTGAGTCATCAGCTTGATTTGTGAAGAGAAAACTCAGAATCATATTTATGAGAAGCTAACCAAGATCTCTGCAAATAAATAAAAAAGATATGAAAATAATAGGGGAATTAAAAGTATAATAAATTCATATTAACCCAGTACAGTTGTTTCTATTAATAGGACAAGACCAAAAGACAAAATCAAATGAATTTCCTTTTGTGAAATTGATGCCCCCTATGTTGAGGGCAAATGGAAATCACAGAAATTTTATTGTCTATTTTAAAGTTGATGAATAGCAGAAATAAAATATTAAAATGTAGGCAGTCTATAGTAAAAATCAAGTGGCAATGCTGCTGTATTTCTAACAAATCAAAATATCTTCTAATTCACATGTGAATTACAGGTGACTAATGATAAAGAGAGAGATATTTAGCAAAAAAAAAAAAAAAAAACCCACAAAACTAACAACAACACAAAAAGCCTTGATATCTGTTATCTCCACAGGCTTTGTTCTCATTTATTTGTAACCATTATTTCTGCTAAATTATGTAAACATTTGCTGGACAATACAAAGTTTAACTTGAACACCAGCCAAGCACTTAAAATTCCTACAATAATGTCTTTGGCAGACTACCTGAGATTACTCTCTCCACCTCCAATCCTCATTTACTATCCAATGTTTTGAAGGATCTTTCAGGAACAAAACAGTAAGTATAATTTTAACAGGAAGATTTCCCCCACCAAAGATGCTTTTCCATTAAACATTTAGCATTCACATCTTTGGAAATCAAAGTTCAAGTCTACTGAAAACAGATTTTAGTAAAACAAAAGTATGGTGGCAGATCACTCTTGGGATTCTTGAGGGAGAAAAGAAGCAAATAATAAAAGTCAGTGAGAAAAATCTGGATGAATTTCAAGGAGTGCATTCAAGAGATTTTAGGCCAGTTATGGTGGCTCACATTTGTAATTCCAGCACTTTCGGAGGCCAAGGCAGGCAGATCACCTAAGGTCAGGGGTTCAAGACCAGCCTGGCCAACATGGTGAAACTCTGTCTCTACTGAAAATACAAAAATTAGCCAGGCATGGTGTCAGGAGCCTGTAATCCCAGCTATATGGGAGGCTGAGGCAGGAGAATCTCTTGAACTCAGGAAGCAGAGGTTGTAGTGAGTCGAAATTGTGCCATTACACTCCAGCCTGGCCAACAAGAGCAAGACTCTGTCTCAAAAAACACAACACAACAAAACAACAACAAACCCAGAGAGTTCAGAGTATCCATCACAGCAATAGAATTTTAGAGAACTTAAAATTCAAGTTAAGCTCCCTGAGTTCTCTCTACCTCCTTAGTTTAACAGGTGTGGCAAAGGATGCCCAGAAGAGTTAAATTGATTCCTCAAGGTCCTAAAAGACAGGCTCACAGGTGGCCCTGGAACCCCAGTCTGCTGATTGTCCTATCCACTCCTCTGCCACACCAGCTCTCACTGAGGGCACTCTGTGCAAGCCTGAGTTAAGCATCGTGCTACACCATGTGAGTTATGCATTGCGACAAAAAAATGAATGTAATTTATCCAAAACTTCCAGTGCCTGTGGTCAAACCTCAAAGCAATAAAAATCCCATTATTCTTCCCACCTTTGCCCTCATGACATTAATTAGAATCACTCTGTGTCTTTTCACCATGAATCTTGGGAGGTACATTTTCCTTCTTGTAAGCAATTCTTCCAGTTTGAAGCTCTGTATGTTTAAGTTGTCAGCCCATTCTATCATGCCCTTAGTAGTATTGATATGGACAGGAGGCATGAAAATATTTGATAGAAGAGGGTGGTTTCCCAGCAAAGCCCCCACCCTCAAGCCTGGAAAACTCTGGCCCTAAATGGGAATAGGTATTCCTGTTTTTGCGCCCAAATGTTGCCTTTTCCAAGACCACTCTGGCCCACCACGCCCCTAACCTGTGCCTATATAATCCCCAAGCTCCATGAGCAGAGGAACAGAAGAACTTAAGAGTGGCAGAGTGGCACGGCATATGGCAGAGAAGGAGCATCTGAACGTCAAGAGGAGTTCAGCTGGGGATGGTCAGAGAGACCAGCTGCAGGATGGCCAAACTCCAGGGAAGATCACCTTCCCACTCAATTCTTTTTCAAGCTCCCTATCCATCCTGCTGAGAGTCACCTCCATCACTCAGTAAAACCTGTCCTTCAACTCCGTGTAACCTGATTCTTCCTGGACACCAGATAAGGATCGGTTACCAAAAGGGCAGGGTGTAAAAGGCTGTCACCCCGACTCTCCACTGAGCTCATTTAACACTTAGCCATCCATGGACAGCAACTGCTGAAACTGCATTAATTGTAGCACACCGTTGGACACTACTATGGGGTCAGAGCCCAAAAGCATTTACCCTGACTCCTGCTGCTTCCTGCCTGCGTTCTACCCCTCCCACTCCTGTCACAAATCTTGCAAGGGGATCAGCGAACTCTACTATTTCTGTATATATGTGAGTGCCTATGAAGAGCTTGCCTGTATTCCTTAAGACGTGGTCCTACCCTAAGTTGAGGTAGAACGCTGATGGGAGGGTAGAGGTTCACTGAAAATGCTTGAGTTTAAGATAAGTGAATGAGAAAGCAGCCTACTGGATGATGCCTATTATTTGAAATTTATTCCCGTCTTGCCAGTGAGAGATTGATGGTGTGTATCAGCTCTCTTTACCTCCTTCCGTACATAAATGAGGTACAGTAATAACTTTCGAGAACAGAAATCAAAGAGTAAAGGAGAAAGCAGCTCCTTGAATGTGCTCAGTTGTGGAAGCGACAGGGTAGCTGGGGTAAACAGTAAAATTTCTGTATCCATTTTATCTGCGATGAATGGAAAGAAATAACACATAGACGCTGTGTCCTCCCCCACTTTAGTTCTCTTCTCTAGATCTCTTGAACACAATGTCTTTAAAATCTTTGACTCTTAACAATCCTTCTGTTGATGATGTGTCTGTTTCCACTCACTTCTTAGATGTAGATACTGTTCATTATTCTTCCCTAAACAACTGAGTTTTATAAAGACCAATATGATTATGTCATTACCATGCTCAAAAATTGTTAAAAATTCACTCCTGGCATAATACAGAGCAAACTCCTCAGCATGGCACGCAAAGCCATGTACCAACTGGCCCCAACTTCTCTCACTGCCACTCACCTAAGTCCATTCAGGAAAATACACATATTTTGTAAGTACACTGTACACCTTAATAATATTATTCTTTTCCTTTTAGTGAATTCTTATGGTGGTAGCCCTTCCCTAACTTTTTTTTTTTTTCTGAGACAGAGTTTCACTCTGTCACCAGACTGGGGTGCAGTGGCATGACCTCAGCTCACTGCAACCTCTGCCTGCTGGGTTCAAGTGATTCTCCTGCCTCAGCCTCCTGAGTAGCTGGGACTACAGGCACATGTCACCACACCTGGCTAATTTTTTGTATTTTTAGTAGAGACCAGGTTTCACCATGCTGGCCAAGATGTGGTCTTGAACTCCTGACCTCATGATCTGCCTGCCTCTGCTTCCCAAAGTGCTGGGATTACAGGTGTGAGCCACCACACCCAGCTACCTTCCCTAACTTTTTAACATTGAAACTGTACATTCCTTATGGAACTCTTCCATACCTCCCTAGTTTGCCTATTTTTAATTTCTATTTTCATGACCACTATTATGCCTCTCATATCATTTCAAAGCCTACCATATATAAGCTGTGTGCTTTTTGCTTCCCACATATTTTCTTTTAGCTCCTGAATCTCTTTTATCTTTATGCCTTGCCAGTACCATGGGCAATGCTTTTTATAAATAGCACATACACTATGGCAACTGAAGAAGTGTATATGTCACATTAAATTGAGAAGTAAATAGGTCAATGCCTTACTTGACTTTGCAATCATAGAAGGACTTCATACTAAGAGGATATTGAAGATTTTTTTTTCAGAAATGAAGAAAGGTAGTATCTCAGTGAGTACTTCCTTAGGAAAACAGACATTGCATCAGTTATTTCAAGATAGAAGCCATTCAGTGCAAAAAAATTAAGAACTCCTAAAACGTTTAGAGACCAAGAGACCAAGGTCAGAAAAAAAGGCTACTCATGCTCATGAAATTAAGGAACTGCAAGACACAACAGCTAGTGAGTGACCTCAGTTGTCTGCTGCCCTACATGGGTGACTTACAGAGATATACTCAGAATTGCTGGAAAAATCTCAGGGCTTCCAAGTCCAAGGCCCACACTCTTGCCTGCATCTGCCACAAGACCACATGGCTCCTGTTTGTCTTTTACCTCCCAAATCTGAGGCAAATGTCCCCAGCTGATGCCTCTAAGCTGTGGTGAAAGTTCTGAGAATTGGAGTTACCAGGATTGCAGGACTTATTAAAAGGAACCATTGAAAAGGAAAAAGATTTCTAAATGTTTAGTGACTAATTTCCCTAAGTCAAGACTATTTTTCTGAGTTGTAGAATTTGGATATAGACATACATGACTAAGTGAGAGAATTCTATATTAGATTCATAAGGCAAGTAACTGTCAGGCCTTTAACCCAGTTGAGCTAAATGGGTTGACTAGAATATCATCATCTAGTTATTTAGCTGAAGGGGACCCAATTAAAGACTCAAACATAATTATGTGTTTCTTAAAATATTCCTTGTTGGAAAATCTAAGTATTTGTGACACCATTTTAAAAATAAGGGAGGGGGCCGGGCACAGTGGCTCATGCCTGTAATCTCAGCGCTTTGGGAGGCTGAGGCGGGCAGATCACCTGAGGTCGGGAGTTCAAAATCAGCCTGGCCAACATGGAGAAAACCCACCTTACTAAAAATACAAAAATTATCTGGGTGTGATGGCGCATGCCTGTAATCCCAGATACTCAGGAAGCTGAGGCAGGAGAATCACTTGAACCTGGGAGGCCAAAGTTGCGGCGAGCCAAGATCATGCCACTGCACTCCAGCCAGGGCAACAGAGTGAGACTCCATCTCAAAAATAAATAAACAATTAAATAAACAAAATAAAAAAGAAGTGGAAAGGTTAATATGGAGAAGGAAACCCTAAAAAAATTATTATATCATATGAAAGAAATAAAAATTATTTCTACCATAACAGTGATCTCTGAAAATCAACAAGCTGAAAAAGTTGCTGCATCAGTAATAAAAAACTGGTTCTTCCCTGCAGAAACTGATAGAGCCTCTGACATGAGTTCCATCAGAAAACTACCAAAGACCTATAAATAGTTACAAGAAAAATTCAGCGTTTCCCATGCTTCTTTCTTCCAAGTAGTCACATGATGTTGATTTTTAAGAAATACAACTTGTAGGTCATTAGGATTCTGTCAGTTTTCATTCATATCTTTACCCTGACTTTTGGCTTCTCTATTCTTCCATATTTGCATGTCAGCCTGTCTTAGGCATTAAAAAAAAAACAAAACCTGTTTTGCTCATACATGAAATAACATGTAAATAGCATAACGTGAAATCCACAGCTGTGAAGTTAGATATGAGTAATATTAGAAGCAAATATATTGTCAACAGATATGATAGCATATTTTTAGAAAAACTGACCTCTTGCCAAATAGAATGGGAACAGTCAGGAGACAGACGAGAGAAAAAGCAAGAAAATATACATGGTGTTTATAAGTCTGTAAAGCATTTTGGGATATTTTGGGCATATCACTAATAGTTGTGTGACACTTGACAAATTGTATAACCTCTCTGTGCCTCCATATTGTTTATTTTTAACCCATGTATATGAATACAGAATAATGTGCTAAGTATTAAAATAGAAAATAAAACATAACAGAATCGCAAGTGAGTTTAAATATTCCTCTAGCTGAAGAAATCTCAGAAAGATCACGATGAAAACAATACAATTAGTCCTCCACATCCACGGGGCTCTGTGGTTCTGCAACCATCTTTGGATTAAAAATATTGAGAAAAGGAAACAATGAAAAATACACAAACAAAAAATACAGTATGATAACTATTTACATCGCATTTATGTTGTATTAGGTGTTATAATTAATCTATAGAAGATTTAAAGTATACAGGAAGATGTGTGTAGGTTATCTGCAAATATTAGACCATTTTGTATCTAGGACTTGAGCATCTAAAGATGTGGGTATCTGTGAGGGTCCTGGAGCCTATTTGCCATGACTGCCAAGGGAAGATTGCACTTGAGTTCAGCCTCAAACCAAGTAGATACCCATTTCCTAGGTAAATTAGAAGTAAAGCTCAAATGTAAGAATCATCACACCCAAAGGCAGGGGTCTAAAAAGGGCATTCAGTGTGGTTGGGGCAGAGAGTTGGTTGAGGGTAAAGCGTGCTGGGGAGGTTCAAGCTTAGTTGGGATACATTTTGTAAGTATTAATATGGAATTGTGAAGTTATCCTTTGGGTAGCATGTACTCAAATGAAGGACTACTATATTCACATTTCTTTTTTTTTAGGATGCTAGCTCTGGCATTTCTCCAAAAAGAATACAAATCCTTCTTTTTATCTCAAGAGTCATACATATTAGATAAGTTTGGCTATTACACACAGATAATGTTTTTTTCAAATTTTATACATTAGCAATGAAAAAAGGAGAATCTTTTAAACTATATATTTAAGGTTTAGGAAACCTAGCCTTAACTTGGGGCCTACAGAAAGTTCAAGCTCTGTCTCACATGTTTCCTCGTGTAATGCGCAGTTCTGCACCTGATGATGTTGCCACATACACATTTGAGTCTGTAGAGGAAGAAGCAACACACACAAAAGTCATGCTAAATGCTGAGAGAATTTATCCCCTGGTAGGGAGGCACACAATTATGCCATTGATACACAGAGAGTTTAAACTGGAGAAGACCTTTCTACTTTTGCTTGAATTCTAAGGCGGCTGCATCGGACGTTTGGATGATAGCTGAGGAACACACCTCCATTTCAATTGCCCTTTTACTATTCACCAAAATAAGCTGTTGAGTATGTGGCAGTAATGCCCTGTGTTTCTATGCTATCAAGTTTGTTTTTCTCACATAAATATAGGGATCTTTTCTACTTTCAGAGCTTTTAAATCTATTAGGATAAATAGTCTTGGAAACCTATTATACAGAGAAGGTTGCCTTGATGGTTCTCATCAAAGCTATTAGAAAATGTATTTTAAACATATAAATTGTCAGAAGATAATGTTGCACACACTGCAGGTCTAATAGTCACCACCCAAATTCAACAGGAATGATTTGATGCATTCTATTTAACAATATACATTACCAGTGAGAGCTAGTGACAAGACAACAGCCTTGCCATGTCCAAATTCAAACTCCTGGTACATCTGCCACTCACAGGAAATGTAACTTCACTCCTGTTGCTTTTATTTCTGTTAATGAGACCATTATCCTCCTAGATACCTGAGTTTTCAACCTCAAAAGTGTGTCTAAACTTCTCTCTCTTTCATTCCTTCAAAATCCTGTTAGTCATGGTGAGTTGTAGACTTACTATTTCTAAAATGTCTCTGATGTTTTAGGTATCTCTGATATCCACTCTTTTATTCTCATGGCCACCTCACTCATTTACATCCTTATTACCTTATCTGGACTATTCCTGTAACTTCTAAATTGGCCTGTTGCTTCCAGGCTGTCTCTACCCAAAACAAACCATGCACTGTTGCCATAGGAACCTTCCTAAGGAACAGCTCTAATCACTCTATTCTCCAATCAAGCGCTTTCAGTGGGCTCCCCTTTGCCTACAAAACAGCTCAGCATAACATACCAGACTATCCAAAAATTGTTTTTGAACTGTCTTCCACTAAGCCTTCCTATTCACCATCAACTATCAATCTGGAACTTGCCATTAGTCTAAGAATCATAGACAACATCTTGAGATTTTTTGCTTTACATGGTGCATATCCACATGTAATAATAATGATTTCCTATTAAATTGCCATAGGATTTGCTTCTAAATACTGCTGCATTTTATGTGTTCTAGTTTGCATTACAAACACACACAAATACACATATAATACAGCATTTATGCACATACATATGTGTGTGTGTATATATACATGTATACTTATTTATATATGTAAATTTGTGTTTATGTTTTCCACCATTGGTTTCAAAGTTTGTTCAAGGGAATCCTAACTCAGATGCAACAAGGATTACAGTAAGAGCACGTAGAGGTCTGGCAAGGACTGATGACAGCATGGCTCTATTTTATTATTTTTTTTAATGAAGTATCATCCGGAATTCAGTTTTATTTTTAATGCCTTTTTAAAATTTGTGGATGCTTGCTTCCAAGTTTAAGAGGTTTCCGGCACTCATCTCCTAGATACCCATACTGACTGGAGATCTGAAACGGAATCTATCAGGATTCTCCAAAATCGAAATTTCACCACAAAAGAACTACCTTCCCTAAGATCTTCAGATCAAGCATCCAAGTAGACATGCTGGCTTCTTCCCAAGACCTTCGGATCATGACACTCATACTATAAGCCTATGATTGTGACAACCGGTTTTTTCTTTTTCTCTTCTTTCCATTGTCATCTTTTCTGCTCTCTCTTCCTCTGAAGTTTCTGGTTGCTAAAATGATGTTTAAAGTTTCTTCTCCCAATCTCTGTTCTCTAAGGAGATCAAGAGAGTGAACACAACTCTATGGATATCAAGCAAGCCTTATCTACAAACTCCGGAAGAGATAGGATTTATTCTCCTAGATGATCCCGGATGGAGCAGGATTTTGTCTAAAAGGCATCAGTCCAAATATTCTGATAATTCTCCTGTTAATGAAACCACCTTTGCAAAATTATGACTGAGACAATGAAAGAGATCTAACTTAACACTATTTCGCTTCTAACCTCCAAGCTGTTCTTGTTCATTCCTGGGCTTAGGCTGAACTAACTCAGGGAGGAACTCAGTTTATAGTTTATACTTTAAAGTTTAAAACACAGATGATAACTGCCATTTCCCAAAGCAGACCTCCTTCTTGCCTAGGGACTAGATTGCCTTTGTAGGACTAATGTTAGCCAGAAGATTAGAAATTATGGTTAGGGGTCATGCAGCTAAAGGCTAAAAAATTCTGACTCTCCCTAAACTACTCCTGAGATGAGTGCCTGGGATAGTCTGAAGACCCTGCACTTAATGGATCAGCTGGCACCACCCAGTTGGATTAACTAGCTCATCTGATTTTGTGCCCCCTCCGCGACCCAGGAACTGACTCAGCAGAAGAAGATAGCTTTGACTGTAATTTTGTCTCTGACCAAACAGAGCTCCTGGCTCACTGGTCTCCTCAACCCATCAAGTTGTCCTTAAAAACTGTAATCCCAGCACTTTGGGAGGCCGAGGCGCGTGGATCACTAGGTCAAGAGATCGAGACCATCCTGGTCAACATGGTGAAACCCCGTCTCTACTAAAAATACAAAAAATTAGCTGGGCATGGTGGC
The DNA here is from genome assembly GCA_031835075.1 of Saguinus oedipus. Taxonomy (NCBI): domain Eukaryota; kingdom Metazoa; phylum Chordata; class Mammalia; order Primates; family Cebidae; genus Saguinus; species Saguinus oedipus. The sequence goes on along the minus strand of CM063188.1, from coordinate 9,119,302 downwards.
GCCTGCCTGTAATCCCAGCTACTCAGGAGACTGAGGCAGGAGAATTGGCTGAACCCAGGAGGCGGAGCTTGTAGTGAACCGAGATGGCGCCATTGCACTCCAGCCTGGGTAACAACAACAACAAAGAAACTTTGTTTCCAAAATGCTTGGGGAGACTGATTTGAGTCATAATGAAACTCTGGCCTCCTGCACAGCCAGCTCTTCCTGAATTACTCTTTCTCTATTGCAATACCCCTGTCTTACGAAATAGACTCTGTCTAGATAGCTGGCAAGATGAACCTACTGGGTGGTTACTTTAAGTCTTGTTTTTCTCACAATTGACTGTGCTTCCTCTGGATTCATAAATGCTTCAGAACAGCTACTAACTCAACAAATGATTGAAGTTTAGCTACAAAGACAAAAGTCACAAAAAGTCCTGATGGAAGTGCTCGAAAAACAATACCCTACAGTATGGAGCTTTGGCACTTTGAACTAAGGAAAATTAAAGGCCTTAGAAGCAGCTTTAGAACCAGGACTTTCTGACCTGTTTCTCCCCAGGAACGTAGGGTGGAACTCTCCCTCTCTCATTGAAGTTTCCTTATCTGAAGCTCCTCCATTAGAAACACAATTGCCTTTACTTCCCTCCCTGAAATTTCATTAATGAGAGAAGACTGAACTTATACCACAGCCCATTCAACTCTCCTGAAAATCATTTCTACCCCTTAAAATTTCCCCATGTCCCCTCCCTTCCCCCCGCCATGATGAAGAAAGTTGTATAAGGGTCTGAACTTCACTGGATTATTAGGTAAATACTCTCTGTGATTCCCCCACACAGATAATAAACTTGCCTTTGCTTTTATTAATCTATTGTCAGTTTATTTCAGCATAGTCAAACCTGTATAAGGAGAAGGAAAATTCCCTTTGCTCCAATGGTAGTCATGCCCAATGAGTCTGAGATGTTAGCAGTTGCAAGTGATATAAGCTGTCTTAGAGGACAGAACGAAGCAGCAGTTTCTCTGTTGACTAAGAGGAAAGTGTGCAGGAGACATTGAAACATTAAAAATTGCGACTGTAGTCCTAGCATGATGTTGACCCCTGCAAGAGCTTCCTTACTGCCCTTTGGTAAAGGACCTTAGCTCCTGCAGCAGTCCTCCTCACCCTTCATACTAAACCCAAATGACCCAAACCAACAGTTGCTAAACTATAAAGAGTAATTTCTCCCTATTCCAAAAAGCTTTTTGACCAACTATTCCTAAAACTAGCTGAACTTCAGTTTATTCCTCTGGCTAAGGTTCTGTAAAAACTCCCCCTTTCCTTCCCAAGGTAGACACTGCTTTAGGGATCTTATGCTATAGCATTCCAAATAAAAGTCTGAGTTTAATGCGCCTGTTTGATCTTACATGTTATCTTTCTCAAATCACGTAAGAAGTAACTGGCAGAGGGCCAGGTGTGGTGGCTGATGCCAGCACTTTGGGAGGCTGAGGCTGGTGGATAGCCTGAACTCAGGAGTTTGAGACCACAGTAGACTGGGCAACATGGCAAAACCCCAACTCCACCAAAAATATAAAAAATTACAGGCAAAATGGGACACACATGTGGTCCCAGATACTTGGGAGGCCAAGGTGGGATGATGGCTTGAGCCAGAAAGGCAGAGGTTGCAGTGAGCTGAGATGCCACCACTGCACTCCAGCATGAAAGACAGAGCAAGATTGTCTTGCAAGAAAAAAAAAAAGAACATAACAGGCAGAGTCCCAACAGACAGGCATATTTTCTGTTAACCAACATAAGGTTCTTACTGACATTTGATACTGACTCATAGTCACAACTGCCATATGAATTGAAAGAGAGAGACTATTTTTCCCCCCCTGGCAAAATATGATGGTGGAAGATACTTAGTATGGTGTCCTGATAAGATAAGAAAGCAACAATGAGGAAGGGACTCCAGGGAGGGAGAACCATTGTTCTGAGAGAACGGCTAATCACAGACAACCTTCTGGCAAGACATCCTGTTCCCAAATGCCTTGCTTGGCAAGTAGCCCCAGCAACAGGACCTCATTCTGCAGGTAACCCCTCCAGCATAACCCTGCAAAACTTCCCTCCAGCCTCCGCCTCTTAGCAGACAGGCTTCTCTCTTCTGCACTGCCCATTGCTTTCTTGCAGTATTTCTAATTTCTCTAATAAATCTGCCTTTTCTTACCCATGACTGTCTGTCTTGGTAAATTCTTTTACTGCCCACAACACCGGCCACTGCCAGTGGCACTCACAGCATCTAGGAAAATCAAAATATCAAGGTTGACACTCTGGATACCAATATGTAATGATGTGTTCTCTTACAAGAGTTTACAAAATAGATAGAAAATTAACGATTTTTATTAAGCAAGATATAAAAACATAATAGGCTCTTCTTGTTTCCATTCATAGACGATAAATGCTATCCCTCACTTAAGAGCTTGCTTATTTGTCGTGTATAATGATAAGGATCTCCTTAGCAGCAAAATCAGGCAAAAGAACATTGACATTTCATGTCCTGGTTAGACCACTCTGGCAGCTTGCTGGAATAGTCACTAGCTTCTCCCAGCTGGAGCTTGAGTCCAGACCCCTTTGTTGTCAGCCCCCTCCCCGGCCACTCCCACCACAATCAGTTAATAAGAAATACCAGCTGCAGAGCTCAGAACTGCTATGACAAAGCTTCCCACTTTTATGAAAACTGCTGAAAATGGAGCAGGAAAAAAAGGAGTGTGACAGAATTTCTCTATATTGTTTGATGCCTTGCTTCCAATGTAGAAAGACCTTTAACTGATTTTCTGGCTTTTGGTTCCATCCTATCATAAACAAAGAATCAAAGTATAGCAAGGTTCATAGAAGTAGTGAGTGCTAAATTTAGCAGACAACACAAGACATGGTTAGAAAGACAGCGTCCTCCGAGGAGATGAGAATGATGCTGAGCCTTGGCAAATTGCAAGGAATGCATAGTTAAGCAGAGCAACTTTTCAGAGTCAGAATTAGAGTATAACTCTAGAATGACGAGACACACAAAAAGATAAATGCTATTTATCAAGACTGCTCACAATAAGGAATCAGTAAGCAGCCATAACAGATGCTGTGCTGGCCAGATCCCCTCTGCAGGACGGAGGTGCTCACCCACCAGCTGCAAAGACTCCTGCCTGAGTCCCTCTCCAGGCAATGCTCTCTGGTCAAAAGGCAGCTGCCCTGCGGGAGGTAATAGCTCCATCCAGGGACACACAGAATCCACTGATTAGCAGATATGGGGGTATGAAGACCATGTCTTTCTCAAATTAAAACGGTTCTAAAATTACTGGATCCTGGCTAGAATTACATTGCAGGTGAGCTTCTTTCTCCATCCAGTGCTGTTTCACTCCACTACAGCTGTGAGTCCCAAGAGCACTTCACAAGAAACGTCCAGCACAGAGTCTCCTTCTCTGAGTCTATTTCTAGGAAAGCCTGACCTAAGACAACAGCCTTCCTTTGGCAAAAATTTTCAAATTAATAATTGCTTTACATAAGTGATAAAACCACCAGCAACCAAAACTTTTATTTAGAAAAAAAGGACAATTGTATGAATAATCGGTGTACATTTAACTTCAAGATTGAAAATGTTGCATCCTGAGCTTAATTTTCTTGACCTTACTTTGGACACTCACTGAGTTGTGTTTCTATTTTTAGAGCACAGAATTTTAGATAAATGTGCATAACTTAGAGAAGTTTCAAAGAAAGGCAAGTCAAGTGATTAAATAATGAGAATAAAATTAGTATATTAAGTGCCAGGAACATTTGGTCTTTTGAAAGGAAGGGTAAGGGGCCATTTTAATAAGAGCCTTCTAATACATGACTATTCAGATGGGTAAAGAATGGATGGTTGTGTGAGGTCAAGCTGGAGAGGCTGGTAAGGATCAGATCACTGTAGACTCAGATTCGTGCAGCAGCTTCTCACATTATCTCCCAGCCTTCATGCTCCTGGCAGCATCCAGAGCGATCCTTGAGAAACCCTAACAAATCACATCACTCTTCACCTCCGATCCATCTCTTCACTCTCCATCAGTCCTTCTTATGAACTCCACATACTCCCTGACGAAGCCCTGGCTGCCTCTAGGGTTTGTCTCCTCCCATTCACCATCACAAAGCTTCTTCCTTGAAGGCGTCCAGCAGGCCAAGCCACTCTGTTCACAGGGATCTCCCTATGGCTATGTTCTTCCCTTAGTACCACAAACCATCCACCCCATTCGCTTCTCTGCTCAATGGCACCTCCTCTGAAAGGATTTAAAGTAGCCCTCCTCTTGATGTTTTTTATGCCCTTACTCTGCTTTGCAAGTTATCAGAACATTTACTACTTCTCAATATTCTAATATTCTAATGTTGTATTTTCTATACATACCATTAGATTTGGAGAGCATAGATAGATATAGACAGTTAAAAAAATAGAGAGACTGTCCTTTGTTTTGTCCTTCGTGCCCACTGAAATGTAAGCTCCATAAAGGTAGAATCTGTGTCTCTTAGTTAACTCCTCTATTGTGGAAGAGATATGGAGACACCCAGAAGTTTCTGTCTAAAAAACAAGTACATACTTGATAGTTGCCTAATCAATATTTGGTGACTGAATGAATGGATAAATGTGATCCCTTTAAATCTGTATCCACCGTGAACAAACTTTCTGAAATATATATTAGGTAATTTAGCCAAACTTTTCTTATTTATGCAAGTGTTGTGTGTGCTCTGTCTTTTCTCCCTCCTTGACCTATAACTATGTGATTCCATGGCCACCAGCCTCCTTCTCCTATTCTCTAGAAAAGAAGGAGGATTATCTATAAAATTCATCTAACCCTATCATCTTTTTAAGGGGTATAATATTAAGGGGAAATTCTCTACAAATTTAAAGTTATATTCAATTAGTAAATAAGAATAATTATTATTGCTTTTAACTTTTTAACTTGTACCACTGGATTCTGCCTTCTTGAAATTCAGTAATTTTAATTAGAGCTTTCAGAGTCAGCTTTTGATTTTATTGATCTTTTTTATTTGTTTTGTTTCTTATTTAATTTAATTTTGTTTCTTATTTAAATTAAATTATCTGTTCTTGTCTTTTTAACTTATATTTTTGTGTTTATTCTTTTCTTTATTTCTAAATTCCAAAATGAAATTCCCAGTTATTAAATATATTCTATATATGGCATATATGTCATATATATGCCATCTATAGGACATATATATGTATGTCTTTTTTATTTTTACTTATATTTTTTGTTTAGTCTTTATTTCTAATTTCTAGAATGGAATATATATATGTGTGTGTGTGTGTGTGTGTGTGTGTGTGTGTGTGTGTGTGTGTATTCCATTCTGGAATTTAGAAATAAAGAAAATGCTAAACACAAAAGTGGCAGAACACTGGTTCACTGCAACCTTTGCCCCCAACGATCAAGCAATATATATGTGTGTGTGTGTGTGTGTATATATATATATATGTATATATATATATATATATATATGTTTGGAGCAGCCTCTGTATTATGGATAAACATTTCTCTGGAATAAACAGCAATAAGTTACATAATATATATATTATATATATACACATACAAATATATATGTTTAAAATTCTCTTGTTTTTAATAAATGTGGGCATGGCTGTGCATTCATCTGTAAACACTACTTTATCTCATAAATTTTAATGCATGAGAATTTTACTGTTTTTGACTTTAAGTTCATTTTGAAATCCACTCTAATCCATGAATTTTTTAGTCACAAACTCTTTTAAAATATATAAGGTGTTATTGTTGTTAAATTTGGTTAAGTATTTTAATTGTGATGAGAGACAATTATCTGCATTATGTCACGTATTTGACACTAGCTGAGACTTCTTTAGTGGTCTTGAGTGTAATTACTTTTGAAAATGTCTTGTGATTTCTTGAAAATAAAATATGTGCATTTACAGGGTGCAATGTTCTGTGTACGTTTAAGCTTTTTAATTACGTTGTTCAATTCTATCATATACTTAATATTTTTGTATTTGCTTGATTAGTTTCCAGTAGACTAATATTAAAATCAATATTATAACTGTAAATATGTCCTCAAAATTCTGAAGGATTATGTTTTAAATCTTTTATTTATATAGTCTTTACTATGTTCCAGACATTCTTCTTAGCATTTTGCACCTATTAACTCACACAATGTCACAATCTTTGCATTTGCTTGGAGGATTTTTTACTATTAACTACTTTCCCTATCAGTTTGGATTAAAATTGTTGGATTTTTAAAATATGAGGTTTATCACATAATTATTGTTTTATTCATGATAGCTTTTTAAAGGTAGTTTTTAGTAGTAGTAGTTTTAATGTGAAGCTCTTTGGATATTTCAATCTCTTTTACCTCAGCCTCATTCTCAAAGCATATTTTACCTGTGCATAGGTTTCTAAATTAAAAATATCTTTTTGTTGTCTTTTGATGTTAAACCTACTACTATTGTCATTGCTGTGGTTTTGCAGACAATCTTTTTTATAGCTTGTTTTTAAGAACTTTTTTCTTGATACCGTGAGATATCTTTGATACTGTGAGATTTCATTGCATTGTGTCTATGTGTGGGTTTATTTTAGTTATTTTGCATGACACCTATATTAGTGAACTATTGGTATGTAAAAAACACAAACCCCAAACTCAACAGCTTAAAACACCATCATTCATTCATTCATTCATTCATTCATACTCAGATATTCACAGGAAGTTTGGGAAGGAAGTTATGCCTTACCAACCTAGTCAAGATTTGACCTAGTCAAGATTTGGTAAGGCATAACACGAAGCTGTAGCTTGGGGTCAGGAATAACATTTCACATCTTTCCACCTATGGCCAGACACACACACAGTCAGTGCCAAAGTCCAGAGGAGGAAAGTACACTTTCCCTCAAAGCAGAGAGGCAACAAAGTCTGACAATGGACAAGAACACTGGGGACAAGAATTCATTCTGCCATAATCCTTGCTTTCAGTCTGAAAATATATATCATCTACCTTATTATCAAAAGATTTTTAGTCTGCATCCTTTTTTGTTTGTTTTTTGAGACAGTCTTACTCTTTTGTCCAAGCCATAGTGCAGTGGCATGGTCTTCGCTCACTGCAACCTTTGCCTACCAGGTTCAAGTGATTCTCCCGCCTCTGCCTCCTGAGTAGCTGGGATTACAAGCGTGCATCACCATGCCTGGATAATTTTTCTATTTTAATGGAGATGGATTTTGCCATGGTGGCCAAGCTGCATTGTTTTGAATATTGTTTCAAACTAGTCCCTCTATTTTTATCTTTCGTAGCTTCTTTTAGATGTATATTTCAGACTATCAAAATGTCCTCAACATCTCTATTTTAATTATCATTCTATTAATTTTCTATCCTTTCTATACATGACAAGAAAATGAAATTCTGCTAAAGATTTTATTTTGCCCTTTTAGATGTTCTAAAATTTATATTTTAATTTAAATTACATAAATAATATAACATGTATTTATTTTACAGAAATGTTATGATATATACAGTTAAATCTCCCTCAAAATTTTCCTAGCTCTACCTTGACCTGTAAAAGATAATCAAAGATAATCACTCTTATGTATTCAGCATATATTATTTCTGATCTATTTGCTGGTATATATATATATATACACACACACACACACACACACACATATGAACATATAGGAATACACATTTGTTTTGTGAGAGCTTTTTTTTCACACACGTGGTTATAATTTTCATGTTTTTAGGAGAGCTTTAGGTTTGTGGAGAGTGAAAAAAGATTTGGTCCAAAGACTTGGCCAAGCCCAATGCAAGTGAAAGGCTCCCTGCATTTTACACTTCCTTTCCTTTGTGGTAAATCTGCTCCTCTGTATTTACAGGAACTTATTTTTCACTAAAAAATTTACATTGGCTGTCTTTCCATTCCTAAGAGAAAAATCTAGCCCACAAAATTCATTTGAAATATTGCAATAAGGGGTTTTATTCGTATTAAATCATCATGTTATAGCTCTTAACCAAATGTTTGAAGCAGTTTCTGTCTTATGGATAAGTAGTTCTCCAGGATAAACAGCAATAAGATCAAAGCTTTTATGAAAGATATATATTTGTAACTGGACTATATATACTGTGAAACTGTCCTCAAAAAGTCTGTTCTATTTGACACACTTACCAATAATTGTTACTATTAATCATTTTGCCTGGCTTTAAAGCATTATACTAATTGGCACCTCTTAATGCTTTGAAGTCTGTATTAATAAATTTAATTTAAAAGGGTGTGTTTCTTTGATAACATCAAGGAAACTCAAGAGGCAAGATGGAAATAAAAATGAGATATATATTATCTAATAAACTTGAAAAACAAATATCAAATGAGATAAGCCCCATTCTACTACTTCAAAAAATATAAAGCAATGGGAATACTTATGCATACACTTCGGTATACTCTATGAGTGCTGATGATGCACATAAACCTAGTTTGCCCACCGTCTCAAGTCATCTGTAGTTCTAACATTCTATCCCATTTGGTACTTGCTCCAGCATTGTTCTCATTTTTGACAATAATTATTATTATTAATTGTTGCATTTAAATAATCCAGATGGACTGGAGAAAACTCCACTTTGTATTTTCAGCTTCTCATATGCTCTTTTCTACCAGAATGTAAGACACATTAGCAGAAAAAAAATTCTTATGTGAACACATGGTGAAATCTGAAAAAAAAAAAAAAAAATGAGCAAAAACTAATTTCTATTTCTCAATTCTTTCCAGATACACTATAGCTAATACCCACTTTCAATAACAGCATAAAGTGAATTCACTGATAATAACCAAGTGCAGCTTACTCGTTCTGGTCCAGGGTGGTGGTCAAAGTGGTATTCAATGTTGGTGTTTTTCCCAGCCACTTTGCTTACCAGCTAGTTCTTCCTGAACCATCACTGCAGTCTACAACATTCAAAGCTTATAGGCAACCAATTGATGAGGTCAGTGGAAAATGTAGGGAGTTATAGTTAAGATAGAAGTGACACATGAGGGAAATAGAGACTGGGACATCCTATCATTTAATTCTAAAAACAATTTGAATATTCTCACTATAGTTCTTTTAGTAATTAACAGATGCCATGTATCTTCAACTATTCATTTTATTTATTCTATTGTCTGACATGTGGCAGCAATGACTTTCAAGAGAAATGACTCAACGTCAAAAGTTACATATACGCTGAGAGCAATATAAATAAAACATTGCCTGAAATTTCCATTTCATAAAATGTTAAAATGGACAAACTTTCAAAAAATATTTATGAACACTTATAATCTTCCTATGTGCTATAGTAACATTGCTGTCCACATTTAAAAAAATAATATGATATAATTCTGTTGAAGGAAACTCAATGTCCACTGTAAAGTTAGTACATTTAGCAAGATTGCCCCCAAAATGATTATTTAACACATGAAAATAAAGAAGATGTTTTTACATGTTAAGCATATAAATCTATGAAGCTTGTTTTTCATTTAGATCAAATGAGTATCTCCTAAATAAATTCTGCTTCTATCAATGTTCTACTGTGAATTATTAAAACAGTGATGTGTCCTTTGTAGGGACATGGATGAACCTGGAAACCATCATTCTTGGCAAACTGATACAAGAACAGAAAATAAAACACCGCATGTTCTCACTCATAGGCAAGTGTTGAACAATGAGAACACATGGACACAGGGAGGGGAACATCACACACTGAGGTCTGTGGGGGGAAAACAAGGGAGGGACAGCGTGGGGTGGGGAGTTGGGGAGGGAAAACATGGGGAGAAATGCCAGATAAAGGTGATGGGGAGGAAGGCAGCAAACCACGTTGCCACGTGTGTACCTATGCAACCATCTTACATGTTCTTCACACCCCAAAACCTAAAATGCAATGAAAAATAAATAAATAAATAAATAAATAAATAAATAAATTAAATTAAATTAAATAAAGATGAGTGGTGCTTCTGCCTGTCGCTAGGGACGACACTACCAGCCTGCGCGCCTCTATGGAAGCCGAGACCGCGCTTCCCGCGACGGCCCTGGCAGAAGCAAAAACAAAAACAAAAACAGTGATGTGGTAACAAAGTATTAACTTCATTAGTAGAAAAAAGTTACAGTTAAAAGATACCTGGCTTTATCAATTTAATCAAATGCTTAAAATACAAATTGGTTAACTTTATTCCAATAACATTGTTTATACATTTTAAAAAATATTCATTCATGAAGGAAAGAGAAAGTATTTAAGAGCTAATTCTGACAAATGCAAAATATCTAACTTTACAATAAATATTTTCATAAGTTTGTCGAAAAGCTTAACACTGAATAACAATGAAATTACTCATTTGTGGCAATAATAAAAATGTAAATTTTGATGGAATACAGCATCACGGTAAACACGATTTTTTTGCCAATTCAACAGACTTAGGAAGCAGAAGAGTACTTGGATTTGCAGTGGATACAAAATTCATAACCGCAAGCAAGCAAGTTATAATGTCCCAACGGCCTAAATAGAAACTCTAGTTGTCATTTTTTGTTTATCGTACACACAATTTGAGTAACTAAACTACAAAGTTTTTTTATGATAAAGTTGATGTTGAAAACAAACCAAAAAATCATTTTTCAGCGTGGCGATATGCTCCACTCATTGGATTTTACACGTGTCTGAACATGTAAAGAATTATTTTGTAAATCAACCTACATATGTGACATTTGTATTAAGCTTTTTTATTTTGGTAAGTGGTTACTCTAAAGATGAGTATCCTTTGTTTTTGCAAAACCAGTAAAAATATTTATAATTTTAAAAATAAATATAGTACCAAAATGTTTGAAGTTTCTACTGAATCATTGAAAACAAAATACGTAAGCAGAAATATATGACAAAGTCAAGAGAGAAACTGAACAGCTTATACAAAGGGCATGCAACTTGTTTACAAAATTTATTTTTCAATTTTATAATCCCTTTCTATAATATCTTGACTTGCAGGAGAAAATTTTTGATGGAGTTTCTATGTTTAATAAGATAAATGGATATATTTACTAAAATAAAATGAAATTAGAAAGGCCTATGATTTTGCAGCACAAATGAAACAATATATTTTAATTGCTTTTCTTCTAATTAAACTAAGAAAGAAAAGTATTCCCAGAAGGAGACCCAAGGACAATATCTGTAAAAATATTTTAGCTATGATATTAAAAATTTTCAATACAAAATATTCTCCAGAGAGCAAAAGTTTCTCTGAGTATAGAATTTATCTGTAGAGAGAATATTTTTTATCAATTATAGATGAGTTAAACATTTTAACTTACAAGATCAAATTTCAAACTTAAAGCAATTTTCTGAAAAAAAACCAAAAATACTAAGACCAAGTTGAAAAAAAAAATACATTTAATAAACAAATGATGATGAATCACCTTATTGGTGTGTTAATATCTCTCAACACATGATTAAGTATTTTATTTATCATAAGTCCATTTAAATAAATGGATTTTTCCTAATTTTTTTCAGTGTACACATGTTATCATTATAGTTTAGAAACAATTTATAAATAATTAGAAATAGCATTAGAAATAACATCTTAGTTCAAGGTACTTGAACAAAATACTATAGACTGGGTGGCTTATAAATAACAGATATTTATTTCTCATAGTTTTGGAGGCTGAAATTCCAAGATCGGGATACAGCATAGTTGGGTTCTAGTGAAGGCCTCTTCCATTCAGAAGACTACTGTGTTTTTGCCGTATGCTCACATGGTAGACAGAGATCAAGAGAGCGCTCTGAGTTCCTTTTTATAAAGGTGTTAATCCCATTCATGAGAATTCCATCCTCATGACCTAAAAACTCTCCAATTCTTCACTTTCTAATACCACTCCACTGGGGTTTAGGATTTCAACATGTGAATTTTGGGGTCACAAACATTCACTCCAAATCAGTCAGTAAATACCAATTTGATTTATATAATATCAAGTATTTGATAACACCCTTTAACTCTCAAAATGTCCCTATGTGTACCGTAATTTATATGGTAAACTTATCCACGGTTGAGTAATTCCTTTCTTAGTTATTTACCCAGAGGATTGCAGGCACAACAACGCTGAGAGACAGGTTAAAAACAATGTTCCCAGCTATGTCGTAATAGCTTAAAATTAGGAACAATCCAAGTGTCCAAACCCAACACAAGGGATAAATAATATAGTTTAGTCTTAGCATAGATTAGCATAGAAATAACAGGAAAAAATGCAACTACGTGGATAAATCACACGAATGTACCACTAAGGACAAGATTAATAATAAAAAAATGCACACTCTGTGAATTAAATACAAATGTTAAAAAGAGACTATACTACCACTATTATTCAGAAATCTGTATGCAGTGAAACTATATAAAAAAGAAAGAAAATTCCACAAATTTCAAGACTGTGTCACTTCTAAGGAGAGGAAAGAGTCAGCTTTTCTGGGGCTCTGAAAGGATTCTATTTCTTGACTTTGACAGGATTTAGACAAATGTTGACCTAAATATTTTAATATAACATAATTACAGAGTTCTATTTTTTTTAAAATTCATAATGCATGGAATTCATTTTATAAATACATATTAATATCTCTCTAGTAAAGTTAAAATAAAGCAAGTATGTATCTTGAGAATTATGCTGTCATATTCAAGGTCCATATTGAATTAGAAAATGTTGGGCCCAATCTTTCTAGCCATGGAGATTGATCAGTCATCAGGGTATTTACTGTAATTGTCTACATGATCAGGACTCTGTTGCCTGGTTCAGCACAGCAGATCAACTAGACGTCACTAGTTTAGGTAACAGGTAACCGATCTCACTGGAGGAGGACAACTGAACCAAACAAATCAGCAAAGACTGTGATGAACCAGCCAACACTAAGAGCAGTCAGTGAAACTCTGGACTAGTTCTTCAAAATCTGAATCCTCGTGTTTTTCTTGGCGAATAGATACAGGAATTATTGTGGTGATTATGTGGTCTGTGTTTTTATATTTAGTCCAAATTTGCTGCTTTCAGGGAAGTTATGGGCTTGCTACTTTGGACTTTGAATACTGAGGTCCTCATGCAGATATGAAAGAATGTCTTGTCATAGTCTGTGATATGGCTTGTGGACAGGCTTGGCTTGAGGGCGCAGGGAACGTAGAGCACACATGTACTAATGAGATAATAAGGTAAGCATGAGATATTCTGGAGTTCAATATTCTAATCCTCTACTTGAAAACAAAGTAAGATATAGGATTGACAGCAATTCTGGTAAAGTCGTGGCAAAAGAGTACTGTCCGTGACCCTGTTATTCCAGCAGGTTCTCATAGAACATGACATTAACCTCAGTCCACAAGGGAGTATATAATACAAGGAAATGATTAAAAATGGCTGGTGTCTAACCTCCTGTGACTTTTGGGTACTGGGTTGTCCATAAAACAAAGGCACATCAATTTCACTGAGGAAAACTCCATCCTTCAGAGACTTAGTTTGGACTTGCTCTCAATGATGTGTGGAAGTGAAAAAGTAAGCTCTTTGTTCATGGTGTTTGTTGGTTTATCACAGTTGTCATTCATTTGTTCAGCAATTGTTTATTCAGAAATGTCTATACATAGGCTTTGATTTAGTTATTCACCTGCAAGTGAAATAGACATTTTCTTCTTTGTTAGAACTTATTGTCTAGAGGAAGATGGAGATAACATACAGGTAAATGATCAAACAAAAATGTAAAATAACCTGAGAATAATGCTATGATACAATCAAATTAGAAGCAAAGCAAATAATTCGAAGGAAGGGCACATGTAAATAGCTTAGACAGGTCATAGCTCTCAGAGGAGTTGGAATTTGAAGACCTTAAAGGAGCTAGCCATGCGCTGTGCAGGGAGAAGGAAGCGAGGCAGGCTCAGAGTTTCTCATGGTGTCCTATCAACTTCACGGTGCTCTTTGCTAAATCTATATACGTTTTCTTGACATCACCAAAATCTTCAGGTTAACAATATGAACTGTGTAATCCAATTAATTATTTTACCATCATCATAAATCATCACACAAAAACAAATTATTATGTCATCATCCCATGCTCAAGGGCTCCACTTCGAAACTGAAATTTTCTATGACTAGCTGTGTTTTATTTATTTTTTCAGATAACATGCTTAATAAACATACACTGAAAGACAATGGTTAGCTTACAAAACAGAGCATTAGGAATATTGCTGATGCTCTTTGAGTGCTTCTCCCCAGTTTAGCTGTCCTTTCTACCCATCAAAGGTATCCATTACTTTGTACTCTGTACTTCTCATTCTTTTCATTGTTGTTTGTCTCCCTAGATTTGTATCCTTAAATGAGGTATTGTTTAGCTTTGTTTGTATTCAAACCTCAGTAAATATAAATGTATAATTCTCCATTGACTTGCCTTATTTTATTGAATTTTGTTCAATATTATGTTTCTGAGGTTCTGTTAATTTCTGTACCTATAGTTCATTCAATTTCACTGTTGTGCATAGTTCCATTATAAGAATTTTCCCAAATGGGTGTATCTATTTTTCTATTAATAAACTGTAGGCGGTTTTCAATTTTTCTTATAATCAACAGTGTTACTGTGAACATGCTTCTTGTAAATGTTTTCCAGATGGTGTATATTTAGTAGCTAGATTTCTAGGTCTGTGTTGGATCATGTACAAATTACTAGGTAATATCATTAGGCTTTTGAAGAGAATGTACCAATTTATATTTCCACAGGCAGATTTCAAATGTTCTACTATTCCACATACCTATTATTTTGGGATTTTTAAGTTTCTTTTCAATGTGTTAGATATAAACAGGTATCTCCTTTTCATTCTAGGTTTGCATTTCTCTAATGACTCGTGATATTGTGAGCATTTTCATTTGTTTACAAGTCGTTGACATGTCTTCTATGAAATGCCTGATCATGCCTTTGGCTATTTCATCTTCTAGACTTATTGTCACTTCCTTATTGAGTTTTAAAAGTTTGTATATTCTTCGTATGATTTCATTTTTGCACAGAAGTTTTACTTTGAATGTAACTAAACTTATAAATGCTTCCTTTAAAAGTTTTTGCTTCTTTGTTTGGTTTAGGGAATCTCCATAACTAAGTTAATTCTCTGCCAAAACTTTTGAAATTTTACCCTTCACATTTGTTTTTGACTTAGGTAAATTATTCATTTTTGTGTATTGTGTGGGAGAATCCTATTAATATATCTTGTCAGAACCCGCTGTGGATCAGTGATGGTTGTGGCAACAGGGAGAGTCTCCTCTGTCTGCGGAAATGAGAGAAAAGAGTAGGAAGGGTTTTGTATTGTGGTTTGAATGTCAGCTTAGCCACAGTAGACTAGAACATCAGGTAAATTGCTAAGGCTTTTTACTCGAATTTCTTGCTCCCAGACAGCATCTCTGGACATATGCAGGGTCTGGGGAAACTCACTCCACTTGAAGGGAAAGATCTGAGGCAAGGCCCAGTGCTGGACAGACTTCAGATTTGACCCAGCATAGTTCCAGGGGTGGTGGCCACAGAGGTGGTGGCCACAGGGGTGCTTGCATCATCACACACGTAGTTCCAGGTAGCCCGGCACACAGAGAGAAGCTTCATTTGTTTGGGAGAAAGCAAGAGAAAGAACAAAAGTCTCTGCTTGGTAATCATGAGAATTATTCTGGATCTTATCCAAGATCACCAAGGTGGTACATCTACAAGTCTGCAAAACATATCAGTTTGCAGCTTAAGTCTCTTTGAATACCCAGAAAGCCTTCCAGGGAAGGACAGACACAAACAAGCTGCAATGTGAAGACTACAATAAATACCTAACCTGTCATTGCCCAGACACTAACAAACATCTACAAGTATCAACACCGTTCAGGAAAACACGGCCTCACCAAATGAAGTACATAAGGCAGCAGAGTTCAATCCTGGAGAAACAGAGGTATATGATACATCAGAGAATTCAAAATAGCTGTTTTAAGAAAAAGTTCAAATAATTTTAAGATAACACAGAAGAAATTCATAATTCTATCAGATAAATTTAACAAAGAAATTGAAATAATGTAAAACAATCATACATACATTCCAGAACTGAAAATTGGAATCAACATGCTGACGAATGCATCAGAGTCTTTTAATAGAGTATTGATCAAGAAAAAAGAGTTAGTGAGCTTAACGGCAGGCTATTTGAAAATACCAGTCAGATGAGACAAAATGAAATAATATAAAACAATGAAGCACACCTGCAGGATCTAGAAAATAGCCTCAAAGAGGTAAATCTAACAGCTATTGGCCATAAAAGGAGCTAACGAAAATATAGAGGTAGAAAGTTTATTCAAAGAAATAATATCAGAGATTTTCCTAAACCTAAAGAAGGATATCCACATTCAAGTGCCAGAAGGTTATGGAATACCACGCAAACCTAACCCAAAGAAGCCTACCTCAAGGCATGTAATAATTAAATTCTCAATGGTCAAAGATAAAGAAAGGATCCTAAAAGCAGCAAGAAAAAGAAAGAAATAACATACAATGGAGCTCCAATATGTCTGGCAGCAGACTTTTCAGGGAAACCTTACATGCCAGCAGGCCAGGTGAGAATAGCATGACATATTTAATGTGCAGAAGGAAAGGAAAAAAAAAGTTTACCCTATAATCATATATCTGATAACAATATCTCTTAAGAATGAAGAATAAACAATGCCTTTTCTAGATAAACAAAAGCTGATGGATTTCATCAACACCTGATCTGCTCTACCAGAAATGCTAAATGGAGTTTTTCAATCTGAAAGAAAAGGATGTTAGTGAGCAATGAGAAATCATGTGAACGTATACAACTCTCTGGTAATAGTAAGCACACAGAAAAACACAGACTAATATAACACTGTAATTACGGTGTGTAAACTACTCTTGACATAAGTGGAAAGACTAAACTATAAACCAATCAAAAATGATAACTACAACAACTTCTTTAGATATAAAGAGTACAATAAGACATACAGAGAAACAACAAAAGTTAAAATGTAGGAAGATGAAGATAAAGTGTAAAGTTCTTATGAGTTTTGTTTTTGCATATCAGTTTATTTATGCAATTACTGGTAAGTTGTCATCAGTTTAAAATAATGGGTTGTATTTGCAAGCCTGACAGTAAACTGGAATAAAAACATACAACAGTATACACAAAAAATAAAAAACAAGAAACTAAATCATATCACCAGAGAAAATCACCTTCACTAATAGGAAGACAGGAAGAATGGAAAGAAGGAAGAGTACAAAATAACCAGAAAACAAACAAAATGACGGAAGTAAATCCCTCTTTATCAATAATGTTAAATGTAAATGGACTAAACTCTGCAATAAAAAGACATAGAGGGGCTGAATGGATTAAAAAAAAAAGACCCATTGATTTATTCCCAACAAGAAACACAGTTCATCTATAAATATGCACATAGACTAAAATAAAGGGATGGATAAAGATATTCCATGCTAATGGAAACCAAAAAACAGAAGAAGCAGCTATTCTTACATCAGACAAAATAGATTTCAAAACAAAACTCAATACTGGAGCATCCAAATATATAAAGCAAATATTGTTAGAGCTAAAGAAAGATGGACACCAATAGCTGTAGGCTGGAACACCTCACTTTAAGCATTGGACAGATCTCCGAGACAGAAAATCAACAAACATCAGATTTAATCAGCACTACTGAACAAATGGACCTAATAGATATTTACAGAATATTTCATTCAATGGCTACAGGATACACATTTTTCCTCTCAGCACAGGGAGCATTCTCAAAGAAAGACCCTATGTTACATCAGAAAACAAATCTTAAAACATCTTAAAAATGAAATAATATCAACCATCTTCTCTGGCCACAGTAGAATATAAATAGAAATCAATAACAAGAAGAATTTTGGAAACTATACACATGGGAACTTAAAAATATGCTCTTGAATGATCAGTTGGTCACAGAAAAAAATAAGAAGGAAATTGAAAAAAAATTTAAAACAAATAATAATGGAATCATAGCATATAACAACCTCTGGGATACAGCAAAAGCAAAAGCTGTATCCCAGAGGGGGAGTTTAGAGCTGTAAGTACCTACGTCAGAAAAGAAGAAAAACTTTAAATAAATAATATAATGATGCATCTTAAAGAACTGGAAAAAGCCAGAGCAAACCAAACCCACAGTAGAAGAAATAATAAATATGAGAGTAAAAATAAATAAGTTTGAAATGAAGAAAACAATACAAAAGATCAATGAAACAAAATTTGGTTTTCCAAAAAGATAAACAAAATTGACAAACCATCAGCCAGACTAACAAATAAAGAAGAAAAAAAAGAGAGAGAAGAAGACCCAAATAAATGAAATCAGAGATGAAAAGGAGACATTACAACTAATACTGCGTAAATTCAAAGGATAATTAGTGGCTGCAATGAGTAACTATATGACAATGAATTGGAAATATCTAAAAGGATTGGATAAATTTCCAGATACATACAACATACCAAGATTGAACCAGGAAAAAGTCCAATACAAATAACAAATAATGAGATAGACACTGTAATGTAATAAAATGTCTCCCACTAAAGAAAAGCTTGGGAACTGATGGCTTCACTGCTAAATTCTACCAAACCTTAAATGAAGAATTAATACCAATCCTACTCAAATTGTTCCAATAGAGGAGGATAGATTATTTTTAAGCTACTTCTATCAGGTCAGTGTTACCCTGATACCAAGACTAGACAAAAACACATCAAAAAAAGAAAACTAAAGGCCAATATCTCTGATGAATAAATAGAACAAGGAACTGAGTGTTATATTCCTCCACTCTCCCTCAGGACACTGAGAGAGTCAAAGGTCAATTTTCTTTTTGATGATCCCTTCTCAAAACTTGCCTTAAACTTTGAATTATGAAATGTGTAAACTATCACTTCTGCCTCCAAGTACTTCAGGTCAGTAATCTGTTAAGATATACTGCTTGCTATTAGACTATGAATTTAAACATAACAATACATTCCACAAATGATGATATTCTGTCACTTTTGTATACCCTTTACGTGCCTATCAACAATTGTAAAATCTGAACACATAATGCATATGTCTAGTCCTTCATCTTTTTGGAGGGAGTGAGGTCTTTCTCAGCACACATAGATGAAAAATGATGTAAGAGAAAATTCCACTCATTTCTTTTGTGTATGCACGATCCAAAAGTAAACTATACTCCCCACTCCAGGCTACAGTATATATTTTATTCATGTGTCTAGACAAGTACAATGTGTATGTTATCCCATATGACACAGAAAATATATCACTGCATAGCTTTAAAAAATCATTTCTGTCATTTTGAGTCAAAAGGTTGGGGAACAGATGGGTAAAACTAGCCTGGAGAGAGACAAAGCTACTAGAGATGAAATGCAAGAGGAAATGTCAGAGTCTAATGATGAGGGCATTCTACTACCAAGAATGTGCAAAATTTCGTTTTGGTAAAAACTTTTCTACCTGGCCTGCATTTTGTAGCTTGGGGTTATCTGCTGACAATGTAAGAATTGAACATCAAGTGGAATCTGTAATGAATCCAGGTGGATATTTTAAAAGTTGCTACAGAACTAAATATAACTGAGTAAGACGGTGGGCGTTTATCAGCACAGAGAGCACATTATGCATTGGATTGGAGATTACAGCCTGTATTATCAAGGCTATCCTTAGTAGTTTCTACGTGTCCGATGTTTGGCATCAAAAGGTTACCAAGTGTTCTTCACAACCAGCTGATGAAGTAGGTTAATAATTTCTGTGCTGTTGTATAAATGATCCAATTGAAACATATAGGTTCTACAAACCTTGGAACGCATACAGAGTAGAGTGTGTTATTTATAATATGTTGAAAGCTATATGATAAGCTATATTATTATAAGTATATAAAATGCCAAATAAGGATAAGTAGTTACCCTCTTAATTTTGAAGTTCATATATATATATATATATATATATATTTTTTTTTTTAATAAAGACAGGATTTCACCATGTTGGTCAGGTTGGTCTTGAACTCCCAACCTCAGGTGATCCGCCTGGCCCACCTTGGCCTCCAAAGTGCTTGGATTACAGGCATGAGCCACCATGCCCGGCCTTGAAGTTCCGTTTAATCAAGCTTGGAAATTTCAAGCGGTAATATAATTTTTTGATTAATTTAATTGAAGTAGTTGTGTAAGCTCTATAAATTAAATTTATGATGATGTGGGTCAAATGAAAATATATGACTTTACAGTAAAGCTGTAATCCTAAAAGGGTAAACATTGCCCGAGTTGTTCTTCCAACTGAAATAAATTGGTTACTTAAAAATCTCTTCTCAATACTTCTGACTTCAGCTCTGTCATATACGAGCCCGGAAAGCATCAATCCCATTTTTACAACAAGGAAAAAAAAAGGGTAACCTACTAAAAATCAATGGCTTTTTAAGACTCCTTTGAGAATTGAGGTCACATGGCAAACTGCTACCTAAATTCTGTAGACAAATTAATGTAGAGAATCAAATCAGAGAACAGCTCACTTAGAGCAGAAACCACTGCAGCCAGACACTAGCAGGAGCACTCACTTTGTAACTTTGATTTATTTCTTTAGGTTAAGTGTGCATTAGATTGAGAAAGAAAAATTCTGGATGGTTTCCATCTTATGGGGACCCCACACTTTCATAAATTTTACCTCCAGGAATCCTATCATATTCTCACAGCAAAGAGTCAAAAAAGATCCCTTTTTGGCTCTGGCAAGAGGAGGTGAAAGTTATCATTTGGAAATACATGTTCCATAATGAAGGCCTGCTCTCCAGAGGAAGGGCAACACCCCACACCAGGCCACTCGAGGGTCACCTCGTGTGAGAAAATCAGTGAGAAAAGTGTTAAATACCCTTTAAAGGTTAAGATCACATCAGTAATGGAATTTTACTATTCCAGACAAGACAGATGTAATCCTAAAATTACCAAACCCTTGAAGCCTTCCCTTCCTCCTTTTCTTACCACTATACCAACAGGCTCCAGTGTGATACCAGTGGATACCGATGAAAGAACTGCAAAACACAGACTCTAAGAAGGTCTTGGGGAAAACTCAAAGACAACAAGAGAGACAAAACCAAGGACACTAGAGGAATTTGCAGATCCTAGAACCTACAACTATTGCAAATAGTATGCGCAGTCAAGTTCCTACCCCAACAAACATAAAAACTCACATTGAAAGCCTATTTTACCCCATTCCTGTAACTCAGTATGTCATGTCCAACTTCTAAAAAAATTGCAAGATAGGCTTACAGGGAAGGAAGAGAAAACACAGTCTGAATAAACAAAGCAAACCTCAGAATCAGACTCAAATATAACACCAAATTTGGAATTATCAGATAAGGATTTGAGATAACTATAATTAATATAATAAAAATTCTAATAGAAAAAGCAGAACAGATGGATGATATAAGCAGAAAGAAGGAAACGTGAAGAAAGAATCAAAAGGAAATGCTGGAAATAGAAAACACAGTACAAATGAAGAATGTCTTTGGATGGACCCACCAAGAAAATATGTGAACTCGAAGCAATGTCAACAGAAATTTCACAAGCTGAAGTAGAAAGAGAAAAAATAATGAAAACATAGAAGATTCAAGAACTTCGATACAATTTCTAAAGGCATATTATACCAGAAGGAAAAGAAAGAAAAAATAGAGCATCAGAGATATTTGAAGTAATAACGGCTGAAAACTTTCCAAAGTTAATGACATACACTGATTCACAGATTCAGGAATTTCAGACAATACCAAACAGAATTCTCCCCAAATATCTACAATTAGGCTTGTGTATTCTACTGTGAAATTCATTTCATTTCAAATACAATGAAAAAAGAGAAAAATATGCCTTACCAACAAAGAAAAAGGATGAGAAATGTCTACTCATGAGAAACCATGCAAACAAGGAACTATTTTTAAAAAAGCCTAGAATTCTAAAACCAGCAAAATTATCCTTCAAAAGTGAAAGAGAAATGCCTTCTTAGAAAAACAAAAAGTAAGAAAGTCATTATAAGCAAACCAGCTCTGTAAGATGTTAAAAGAAGTTCTGCAAGAAGGAAAATGATATGGGTCAGAAACTTAGATCTACACAAATAGAGAAAAATATTTAGAAAAAGAATAACAGCAGGCAAATAATTTGTTTTTTAATTATTCAATATAGTAGATAACTATATAGTAGATTACTCAAAGTACTCATAGTACTAATAGATTATGTGTTTATAGTATGTGACAAATGAAATGACTTATAGTAATGACATAAGAATCAGAGGGAAGAATTGAAAATACTGTGTTTTAAGTTATCTGTACTACCCAGGAAGTGGCATAGTGGTATTTGAATGTGGACTTGTATTAGTTGTAATAGTATACTGGAAGATGTAGGGCAAAGAGAAGAGAGAAAATGGAGTCATAAAGTGCTCATACAGATACTCTGGAAGACAGTTTTTCAGTTTCTAATAAAACTAAACATAATCTTACCATGTAAGCTGACAATTGCACTCTTTGATATTTTATGAAATCTTAAGGCTCTACCAAAACCTTCACACAGATGTTTATATAGAAGCTTTATTTACAAATTGCCAAGACTTGGAAGTAACCAAGATGTCCTTCAGTTGGTAAATGAAAAGATATACTGAAGTGCATTCAGACAGTGGAATATTATTCAGCACTAAAATGACATGAGTTATCAAGCCATGCAGACATGGAAGAACCTTAAATGCGTATATCTAAGTGAAAGAAGCCATATTGAAAAGTCTGCATACTACATGACTCCACCTTTATGACATTCTGGAAAAAAGCAAAACTAAAAAAGTGGCTCCCAGGGGCCAAAAGGGAGGGAAAGATGAATAGGCAGAGCACAGAGAATTTTCAGGGCAGTGAAACTACTCTGTATGACACTGTAATGGTGGACACATAATTTCACACTTACGCAAACCCAAAGAATGTTCAAACCCAGGAATTAACTCTAATGTAAACTATGGAATTCAGATGATAATGACGTATCAGTGTATGCTGATTAATTGTAACAAATGTATCACTTTGATGGCGTTGATAATGGGGCAGGCTTTTCATGTGAGCACATGGGGCATATGAGAAATCTCTGTATCGCCCTCTCAGTTTTGCTGTGAAAATATATATCTACTCTAAAAATAGGCTTAAACATGCTCAATTAAAAAAAAGAAACAAAGAATAACAAATAGAAAACACAACATGGTACACACACACACACACACATATATACAAGCACATGTATATACATACATACACACACATACACATGTATGTATATGATGTGCACATGATATAAACAAATACTGACTAGATTGCATCTACAGTCATTCCTCAATATCCATGGGCATTTATTCTAGAAATCCCTTGCAGATAACAAATTTTGCAGATATTCAAATCTCTCAATATAAAATGTAGTATTTGCATATAACCTAGGAACACCCTCCTGTATACTTTAAATCATCTCTAGATTATTTATAATACCTAATCCAATGCAAATGCTATGTAAATAGTTGTTACAATGCATTTTTTTAATTCGTTTATGTTTTATTTCTGTATTGCTTTTTTTTTTTCCAGAATATTTCCTATCCATGGTTGGTTGAATCTGCTGATGCAGTCCCTGGGGAAAGAGAAGACTGACTGTATAAATAAATAGGGGAGAAGAGACAAATTTCCATTGCAGACAAATTCTGCATAAGTTATGCATATGCTATGCATAAATCTGCACTTTTAAACTATAGGCTACAGGTAATGACTTTGTTCCACAAAAATCTCTACAGAAAAGGGAGGCAAAAAAGACTAAGTGGAGAGGACTAATAAACGCTACTTTATTCACGTGGCCAAGGTCAACATCAACAGTGGTAAGTCATGATAATAGTGTGTACCTTTTTTTTTTTTTTGAAACGGACTTTTACTCTTGTTGTCCAGGCTGTAGTGCGATGGTGTGATCTTGGCTCACCACAACCTCCACCTCTTAGGTTCAAGCAGTTCTCCTGCCGAGATTACAGGCAAGCGCCACCATACCCGGCTAACTTTTGCATTTTTAGTAGAGAAGAGGTTTTCCTATGTTGGTAAGGCTGGTTTGAAGTCCCTACCTCAGCTCTTCGCCCATCTCTGCTTCCCTAAGTGCTGGGATTACATGTGTGAGCCACTGTGCTTGGCCAATAGTATTTATCTTTATGGTGGGGGAAGAACCCATCACCACCTGTCCCATTCTATGAGTTTCCTGAATCGAGGCTCTGGGTCTGGAACATTCTCCAAAATGGAACTTGATTCCAGATTCTTTTTACTTATTAGGAGAAACTTTCCCATGCTCTGGTATGCAGTGAACTTCTTTGTGTTGCTTAAACATGTGCACCCTATGGCACCTGGCCAGCCCCACCAGTATATCTGCACCCCCAAGGAGTGAGTCTCTTGACTGCAGCTAAGAAGGGTTCATTCTATTCATCACTCTGCATCAACTCTTGACAGGTCCCTTGACAGGGACCTGTCTCACTCTGTAGTGAGACAGAGCACACTACAGATGCTGACCTTGTTTCAGCTCTTTCCCTTTTTTGTGAGTACAAAGTTGTTCTAACCGCTGACTTGCATGTTAAGTGCTCTTTGGCAACTCCTCAGCCTTAGAACATGCAGTGCACTGAGGTCTGTGGCCTCTGATGGTTGACACTGCTATGATCCTTGCTGGTGGGAATTCTCCCTTCAAACTGGTCGCTGAATCTTCCTGTGTGGTAGTGGGCTATGATCGTCTTGGCACTTTATATTTGTGATCTTCCCTATAAAAACCCATTATTCTAATTTAATTATGAGAGAAATATCAGGCAAATTTTAAGACAATGGCATCCTATAAAGTACTTGACTGGTTTTCTCAAAACTGTCATGGTCATCAAAAGCAGGGAAAGTCTGAGAAACTATCCAGCCAACAGGTGCCTAAGATGATATGACTATTAAACATAATGTGATAACCAGGATGGGGACCTGGGATGGAAAAGGACGTTCAAACTACAGAAATTTGAATAAACTGTGGATATTAGTTAATCATAATGTATCACTATTTGTTCATTAATGGAAACAAATATACCATACCAACATAAGATGTTAATTATGGATGCACAGTATGTGGGTATAAGGAAACTCTACGAACTATCTTTTCAATTTCTTTAATAAATATAAAACTGTCTTAAAAATAAAGTCTATTGGCCGGGAGTGGTGGCTCAAGTCTGTAATCCCAGCACTTTGGGAGGCTGAGGCGGATGGATCACGAGGTCAAGAGATGGAGACCATCCTGGTCAACATGGTGAAACCCCGTCTCTACTAAAAATACAAAAAATTACCTGGGCACAGTGGCGTGTGCCTGCAATCCCAACTACTCAGGAAGCTGAGGCAGGAGAATTGCCTGAACCCAGGAGGTGGAGGTTGCGGTGAGCCGAGATCCTGCCATTGCACTCTAGCCTGGGTAACAAGAGCAAAACTCTGTCTCAAGAAAAAAAAAAAAAAGTATATTATTTTAAAATATTTTTGTTAGCAGTTGAATACAATGTCTTCACTGAAACCGAAAGAATATGTGCCTATATTTCCTTTTGAAGGCATACAGGCTTTGTTTAAATATTATTTTCATGTCATTAATATTTGTAGTGTAGAAGCTAAACAAGCATAAAAGTGAGTTTATTTAAGAAATGAAAAAATAAATGCATCTCATCTTTTGATGAGTGGCCAAATGTGTTGATCTGGAGATTACCCCTAGAACAGCTCACATGTGAACCTAGGAGCTAGTCTCGCACCTGAGTGAGGAAGAAAGCCTGTGTGTTAGCTCAGAAGTGTGGGTCTTGGTGCTCTTCAAAGCACAGTCCATGGGAGCTGAGAGCACTGAGTCAGAGCAGTTCACCCTGGAAAGAAAACAGGGAAGACACAAAGCACAGCACTTTCGTATAAAAGTGGATGTGAAAGCGATGGAACTGTTCCCGGGACTGAATCTGGCTTTCTGCACAGCAGAAGCAATGACGATGTGTGAAATGACATCCTGGAATCCTTGCTAGGGTGGAAAGGTTTTCAGGAATCCCTCTTTCATGTTCTGCTTATGAAATCTGAAAAGACAAATTTTTCCTTAACAGGAATAACTTTTAAAAGATGAAAAAAAAGCCTAAAATAGATACTCTGAGCTAAGGCAGAATGTTCAAACACAGCAGCTGGTAAACAGTGGTGAGCAGCCTGTGTCAGAGAGAAGGATGGGAAATGCTGTGGGTCGTATTAAGAGAACAAAACTCCTGGATGCATGGAGGGTGAATCCACCCGTGGAATATGTCATACGTACCAGGTAGCAGCAATGCCTCTTGAGCAGGTGGGTTACAGACACCACGCTTTAAAACTGGAGTATCTTCTGTACTGACTAGGCATTAAGGCCACACAAATACTGTGCTGTGGAGGATCTATGCTACAACCAGAAGAAGGAGAGGTAACTGAAGCCCCTGGGGGCGGAGATGGTGTTTTTAATTTATATTCCATCAGGAGGCTGAGAGTCAGAAAAGAAAGAAGTATTTGGAGGCTGGGTGCAGTGGTTCACTCCTGTAATCCCAGCATTTTGGGAGGCCAAGGCAGGCAGATCACCTGAGGTCGGGAGTTCAAGACGAGCCTGACCAACATGGAGAAACCCCATCTCCACTAAAGATACAAAATTAGCTGGGCATGGTGGTGCATGCCTGTAATCCCAGCTACTGGGGAGGCTGAGACAGTAGAATCACTTGAACCCGAGAGGCAGAGGTGTGGTGAGGTGACAGCATGCTACTCCACTCCAGCCTGGGCAACAAGAGCAAAACTCAGTGTCAAAAAAAAAAAAAAAGAAGTATTTGGAAAGAGAAGAGCAATGTCTACAGGACTTGTAAAAGAACAGGATGTGGTTTGCAGCATGAGGACTACCTTGGAAGGACATCAACACATTTTCACGTCCAGCCTCTTCTGTCCTGCCCTTTACCCTTCTAGTGTAGCTATGAAACGGTAAGTGTTCACAAAAGCCCATGTATTTGTCTGTCACTGCACATGCAGCTGACGTTGTCATTGTCTAGTAGACAGTATTAGGGGATGGAGATGGCTGTTGTATTCCCCAACTGGGCTTACAGGGAACTCTCCACTTACGCATTCATGAAGGATGAATCATGAGCAGGAGAGGTCAGTATGGAAAGGGAAGGACTGGACTGAATGAAAATCTCAGGAAGATGCAAGGCTCCAATTGTCACCTCAGCATCTATCTGGTATCATCCTTGACATAGAGCACAGTCTCAGTAGATGTTTGTTTAATTAAATATTGACTTAATTAATTACTTAGAGCAGACAATTTCTCTTTTTTAGAAAAGAGAAAAATCACTGTGGTCAAGGGAACATGGATTTGAATTGTAGATCTTCCACTTCTTAGTCCTGTGACTTATAGGACGTTATTAGAAACATTCTATATACACAAAATGACAATATTCATATTTATTTCACAGCATTGTAAAGAGAATTACATAATATAGAGATAGACAGACACAGAACATTCTTTAGAAGGCCAGTTAGAGCAGATGCAGATGATAGAATTGTAGCTATGATTGGTCTTATTAGTGTTTCATGTCTTTTTTCCATATTGGCATAGGATATATGTTATCAAGGGCAGAGGAAATCTTTTTTTCCCCTGTTTTGTGTCCCTTTGTATAATGTAGCCTGTTATGCATGCATTTTTATTTATCTAAATCTATGTAACTGTGAGCAAAATGAATTTTACTACAATGTAAGTTTGATAGTGAAAATATACAAAAGTATTCTAATTCCACAAAGTATGTGGATGCCTCCTAATGATAAAGATAGGACACATATCGATATGCACCTTAAGACTCATAACCAGTTGACCTATGCATTTCAGAGCTAATTCACTGCATTTGCTTACCCACTGAAATCCCATAGGAGCGTGCAGCCATGAAATTGTTACAATTCAGTCATTTGCCAACTATCACTCTGAAGACTTTCAGTTATCACAGTTTTGGGAAATAGGACTTTCAGTTTCTCTGACTTCCTCAATAAATAACATAACCATTTAATAAACATGTGTTTGTTTAGTAAGCAGGGCTCTGCCGATGTGAAATAAAGCCTTTTGGGATCATTTACTTCTACACACCAGGGAGGGATGGCACTACCTGCCAATTTAATGGTTTATCTTTCTGTGGCTACAAATAATAAAAAATATTCTTCAGCTTTTAAAGTTTGCCCTCCAATAAAAATATGTAAAAAATAGAAACAAATGTCTTGTTAGTTTCATACCGATATTATTTTACTATTTATTATCGTGCTTGCATTTCAAGAAAAAGTCAAAGATACAAAGGTATACAGAAAAACCAGAATGTTTCTCTCTCTCCGTTACAGCATCCTTTGAATGTTTATTACCAATTCTGAAAAAAACATCTTAAAGCATAGACAGCCCTTTCTTCACCATTGCTTTTTCTCAAATTCACACACACACACACACACACACACACACACACACACACACACACACACACACACAGGCTTCTTGTCAATGAGGCTGCCTGATAACAACGGAAGGCATCTTACCTTGGCTTAGTGCTTGCATAAAAACAGCCTCGCTTTCTGCTGACCCTGCCACTCACTGTAAGGCTACAGGAAAAGCTATGGGCTTCAAAATCTTTGGCTAGTGCTAAGCAAAAGGCAGAAGAGGAAGATATATGCAGCGTTTTGAAATGACTAGATAGAATCCAGGTAAACCAAAAGGAAAATGTTAACATTTTAAAGAAAGAAAATTCAGTTTTTATCTTTACACAGAAAAGTTGGGTAGAATTTTTCTATTTCCATATTTCTCTGTAGGACCACGGGAACGTTGTACATCACATCTGTGTGCATGTGTTGCACATACACGCATGTGCACGTTTGTGCATGCATGCACACGTTCAACTTATTTACATGGTAAATACAAGTCTTCCTTCCTTCTTGCTTAGCATTTGAGCTCTCATGACAGACACTTCGTTCAGCAAATATTAAGCAACATTCACCATCAGATCGGAATATAAAATTTCCTTAACACCCATAAGGATTATTTGCCTGACTATCCACAAAGGCCTCAGCCCTATGACTGAAACGAGACAGGTATGAGTGCACAGTTGCTCATTTGTTCTCTCAGGTGACTCAGTAATCGTTATATGATTTACTGGATTGGCATCTTTTTTATAATAGCTCTATTGAAATATAGTTTGCATTTTAAAATTTATCCTTTTAAAATGTATAGTTTACATTTTAAAATATATCCTTTTAAAATGTACTATTTGGTGGTTTTATTTATTTATTTTTATTATTATACTTTAGGTTCTGGGGCACATGTTCAGAACATGCAGGTTTGTTAAATAGGTATACACATGCCATGTGCAATAGCAACAAAAGCCAAAATAGACAAATGGGATCTAATTAAACTTAAAAGCTTCTGCACAGCAAATGAAACTATCACTAGAGTGAACTGGCAACCAACGGAATGGGAAAAAAAATTTTGCAATCTACCCATCTCACAAAGAGCTAATATCCAGCATCTATGGAGAACTTAAACACATTTACAAGAAAAAAAACCAAACAATCCCATCAACAATTGGGCAAAGAATATGAACAGACACTTTTCAAAAGAAGACATTTATGCCACCAACAAACATATGAGAAAAAGCTCATCACTGGTCATTAGAGAAATGCAAATCAAAACCATATTGAGATACCACTTCATGCCAGTTAGAATGGCGATCACTAAAAAATCGGGAGACAACAAATCCTGGAGAGGATGTGGAGAAATAGGAACACTTTTACACTGCTGGTGGGAGTGTGAATTAGTTCAACCATTGTGGAAGACAGTGTGGCAATTCCTCAAGGATCTAGAAATAGAAATACCATTTGACCTAGCAAGCTCATTACTGGGTATATACCCAAAGGGTTATAAATCATTCTATTATAAAGACACATGCTGATGTATGTTTATTGCAGCACTGTTCACAACAGCAAAGACTTGAAACCAACCCGAATGCCCATCAATGATAGACTGGATAAAGAAAATGTGGCACATATACATCATGGAATACTATGCAGCCATAAAAAAAGGATGAGTTCATATCCTTTGCAGGGACATGGATTAATCTGGAAACCATCATTCTCAGCAAACTGACATAAGAACAGAAAACCAAACACCACATGTTCTCACTCATAAGTGGGTGTTGAACAATGAGAACACATGGACACAGGAAGGGAAACATCACACACCAGGGCCTGGGAGATAGGGCATTAGGGGACGAATAGCAGGGGTTGGGGGAATTGGGGAGGGATAGCCTTAGGAGAAATACCTAATGTAGATGATGGTGCTATAGTGCAGCAAACCACCACCATGGCACGTGTATTTGATGATTTTTAGTGTATTCAGGGTTTTTTCATCATCAGTATCTAATTTTAGAACATTTCACCCCCCAAAGCCTCATTTTTATTAGTAGTCGCTCCCCCTTTCTTTCTCTCCAGCCCCCGGCAAACACTAATCTACTTTCTGACTGTATGGATTTGCCTCTTCTGGTATATTTCTCCTTTTCTTTCACAGAATTATATAAATTATCTCAATCTCAATCAGTTACCTGGCATGTTTCACTTGGGGATTCAAGTCAGGGTTATATCTCCATTAATAGAGAAAATGTATATTTAAAAATCTCTTTTAAGAGAAAATAATTTTTAGCTTATGTCTTAAAGAATAACATCTTATAGATGATGAAGCTTCCTTAAATGCATTAACTAATTTCAGCAAATATTAATTGAGGCACTGAACCAGTGGGTCTCCAGGTACGGTTTTTAGTGGCTTACATCACAACCACCTGGGGATACTTATTAAGGATGCAGATACTTGGGATTCACCTCACACCTACTGAATTAGACTTTCAGGGAAGAGGTAAGGGAATCATCATCTTAACAGGGCCCCTATGTGCTATTCTTATGCACACTCACATTTGCCAATCAGAGGCCCACCCTGTACTAAGGCGTGGGGATAAAATAGATGATCAAGACACAGAATTTGATATTAGATGATTTCAACACATTTAGCTTACACATTATGCCAATGGTATCTTAGCAAAATTATATAAATACATTGATAGGAGAAGGAGGACTGAAAGAAGATTCCCGGTGATCAACCACTTTCTGCTTCTTACAAAATACTCCACAAATACTATTTTTCTTACAAAGTGCATCACTCAGTACCAGATGCTGTGATATATATGTTTCCCATATTAGATCTTGCACAGACATACTCATATTAGTCTACATTTACTTATTTATTTATTAAATGAATGTGCATTGAGTTACAACTATTTGTTAAGCCCTGCTAAGGCAGCAAAAAAAAAAAAAAAAAAAAAAAGTCTCTGAACTGTAAAACTAAGGGAAAGAGAAGAGTAATACAAGAAAGAGAGAACACTGTGGACTGGGAAGTCTTCATGGAAAGATGAAAATGAACTGGTTCTCAGAGAATAGGTAGGAGTTGTGTGTGACCCAGTAGATACAGGCAATTCCTATAGCGGGAGATACATAATAAATGAATGTAGAGCACCAAAAAAATGAAGCATTTGATTCAGATTAGATCCAACCAGCAGTCAAGAACCTGCTGGTGTCTGGAATACAAGAGGCTTGATGAAAATAACTGGAGCTAGACTATCTTACTATATATTGGAGCCATGTGAGAACCTACAGACAGTGCTGTAAGTACCTAAGGAATGGCTCTTAACAGAGTGTATCCTGATGGAAACTTAGTCACTTCAGGGGAAAATGCATCCATTTAGCTCCAAGGGAACATGTATACATCTATCGGCATCTATATATCTATCAGCATGAATGAGCTTGGGCTTCCCACTCTGAAAGATCTGGGAAGCTAAATGACTGTTTCCATCTTCTCTAAGAGAGGCATAAGAGATGGAACACAAAGTGGTATCTTTGGTTCTCTGATGGTGGAATTCACAACCTGCCGCTGCTCAACTACTGGCCCATAAGTATAGGATTCTGTTAATTCTGCCACTAATGTGGCTATTTTCACTGGAGTTACCTCCGAATATGAGTCTGAACATGAACAAACAAGGAAAGAACAATGGTGGTGCACTAAAATGTGCTAGCTGGCAGAGAGAGAGGGAGGAGAAAAACACAAACCTAGTTTAAAGCACATGCAAAATAAAAATTTTGGAGGAGACAGACCAGAACATGAGCATTAATGAGCATTTAGTGAGCTTCAAGTATAGTGCAAAGACTTTAGAGAAATATGAAACTAAAAAAAAAAAAAATCGACCGGGTGGGGTGGCTCACACCTGTAATCCCAGAACTTTGGCAGGGTGAGGCGGACAGATCACCTGAGGTCAGGAGTTCCAGACCAGCCTGGCCAACATGGTGAAACTCCAAATCTATCAAAAAATACAAAAAATTAGCCAGGTGTGGCAGCGGACACCTGTAATCCCAACTACTCAGGAGGCCGACACAAGAGAATTGCTTGAACTCAGGAGGCGGAGGTTGCAGTGAGCAGAGATTGCACCACTGAACTCCAGCCTGGGCAACAAGAGTGACTCCATCTCAAAAATAGATAAATAAATATATAAATAAATAAATAGATGTTGAAAAACAGGACAGTCACTGTTAAGATCAGACCTGGTGTCCTCGATGACACAACGTAAGAAATATCTTTTAAGATATTTAGATCAGGGTCAAAAATATGAAGAGACCAAAAATGATACTTGAGAATTGGAGGAGAGCTCTGAGAGAACCAAGTATGAACTGTAGGAGTTTCAGAGGGAGGAACAGAAACAGATGGATGACTCAAAATAATAAAATCAAAGATGTATTTTTGTTTTTCATTTGAGCTGAAGAAAGAGCTGGGCCTTCCCGTGAAATTGTTCAATGAACAATCCAGGCAAAGTTCATGATTTTTAAGAAAGGGTTGGAGAAATTGCAGAGCTTCTAATTTAAATAAAAGAAATACAAACTTCCAGAGAGAAGAAGCAGGTCACCTCATAAAAAGAACAAATTAGACTAGTCACAGGCAACTAATTTGCTCCATCAGAATCGAGAAATTGGCAGAAAGCCACTCATAGAATATTATTGAGAAATTAGAATTGCAATCTAATCATGTAATTCCTAAACAAGATAGTAATCTCTGATAGAGGGGAAAAAAAGATGTATGTGGATATCTATGCTTTAGGAACTATATCATGCTTATTCTTTATCTAACCAATACAATTATTCCAGGAAAAATGGAGGCACAGAGATGAACGATGGTGAGGGATAGACTGCAGGTGTCATAGACCTATAATTAACATGGATAATGAGACACTTGAGAAATGTCATAAAATGACCATAAGAATCCTGAAAATTAATGAGAAATTCTGGAAATCAAGTGAGTGAAATTGGAAAGAAATTCTTAACATTGAAAGCAAAATCATAGAATCTGGGATTAATAACATTAACATTAAACTCTCAATTAAAACTCTGGGTTAAGGTGTGGTGAAGAAAAAAGAAAAGGAAAAGAGAATTCTAAAATTCTCTTTCAGGTTGTGTTGATGAGGAAAGGAGGGGAATAATTTTCTTCTCCTTCCTTCCTTCCTTCCTTCCTTCCTTCCTTCCTTCCTTCCTTCCTTCCTTCCTTCCTTCTTTTCTTTCTTCTTTCTTTCCTTTTTCTTTTTGAGGCAGAAGAGTCTTGCTATGTCACCCAGGCTGGAGTGCAATGGTGTGATATCAGCTCACGGCAACCTCTAACTTCTGGGTTCAAGTGATTCTTCTGCCTCAGCTTCCTAAGTAGCTGGGATTACAGGCATGTGTCATCATGCCCAGATAATTTTTGTATTTTTAGTAGAAACAGGGTTTCACCATATTGGTCAGGTTGGTCTCAAACTCCTGACCTCAGGTGTCTGCCCACCTTGACCTCCCAAAGTTCTGGTATTACGGACGTGAGCCACCTTGCCCGGGTGTAAATACATTCTAAAGAGTTCAATTTTAGAGGAGGGGTGACAAGCGAGGTGAAGTCCTTGTGAGGGAATAACCAGCCCTTGTGTCCAAGCAAAGCAGTGTGACTATAAGAGTTGAGAGAAACGATGGCCACTCATTAAGTAAAAGCAACAGTAAATATAAATACAAGTTGTTCAAAGGTTTACATTTTTAAAAAGATAAAGAGAAAAGAAAAAATTGGAGAGAAAAGATAGATTTTATAGCATAAGATACAAAGGGGGAGAGAAGCAGAAAAGAAAACTATTGGGTGCTGGGCTTAATACCTGGGTGATGACGTAATATGTACAATTAACCCACCTGACACAGGTTTACCTATGTGACAAACCTTCATGTGTACCCCAAACCTAAAATAAAAGTTAAAAATTAAAAGAAAAGCAATTGATAAAATAACCAATAATTTGAATATTTATGTACATATATAGCAGGTGTGTGTGAGTGTGTGTGTGTGTGTGTGAGAGAGAGAGAGAGAGAGAGAGAGAAAAGGTCACATTATTATAAACCAATGAGATTGGAAATAAAGTATTAAAAGACCAACATAATTATATCTGCTTAAGAATTAGAAAACACAGTACTTGATAAGCCTTGAATCAAAAAGAAAATGCACTCAGTTTACAAAGTTACAGAGCAAAGAATGCATCTACCAGAATTTATAAGACATAGCAAAATTATACTCGGAAAACTGATATTGCCTTAAGCGTCTTTATAATTAAAGAAATTTTCTGTATTAAAATTTCTCATTATCAGATGATAATTTTAAATATTTTAAGTTGAAACAGTATTTCTTAAGATTCATAAATTTCTCTTTCAGTATTTGAATGTAATCAGCTCCATCAACTGAATAATTTCAGAAAGAGTTTTCTCTTAAGGCAAAAGAAAAGACATTGACAAAAATTCAGTATGGTAGAGTTTTGTGTGAAAGCTGACATCCATTAGAATGTTAAAATCAGGACACCTCACTAACCGGATAACTTGGTAAGTTTTTGTTGCCCATGATGGACTTTGTATTGTCATTTCCTTTCTGTGGAACATCCGTTCAATTTGAAATAAATCCAGTGGGGTGTGCAAGCACAATAGTTATTTTGCAGTTTGCGTCAATGTTATTATAAATCTTTACGTGTGCAGTGAGTCAGCCTATCGTTTCATTAGCTAAGCAGTAACTTTAAACATGCTTCCTGCATAAGGCTAAGGAAGGACTTTGGTATCTATGTAGCCATATTCCTGTAAGTACACTCTTTCTTCAAAAGCTTTCTAAGACCAGTGCACAAACTAAACATGGCCAGCTGTTGAATGTATCTCTTAAATATTAACTTCTCTGGTTAAATTTATCACAATCCACCTTACACATAAGAAGCTATCTCTGAGATCCTTATCATACACTGCTAACAATGGATGAGAGCTTAGCAGCTAATAAATCTGCAGGTCCAGCTATAACAAAGGTAAATTAATGTATTTGAAAGGAGAGTGATAAAATAACCAAGGCATCATAGCCTAAGACAAACAAAATCACCTAGTGGTGACTAATTAACATAACACATGCAAATCTTCAATATTATTCACTGCTTGAAATCCTTTATATTGAATGATTGTATGAGGCGTTCATATATAAGAACTTCACTTGACCCTTTATATGAAATAAAGTTTCTTCTTCTTCTGTTCAGTGAAAATAAACAAAGCCCACTCAAACGAGAACAAACAAAAGCTATTTATTCAGAGCCTGTTACAGCAAGAGAGTCAGCACCAGCACTTGGATTTGGCAGAAGCTCAAAAGCAGGCAGAGGAGTGAAAAAGTTTCAAAGTGGAAAAAATAGGAGACTTCAGGTGCACCCTGATAGGAGGTTGTTGGCATGGAGAAGCCAGAGCGGGGTGAAAGTAGAAGTCGGACTTCCTATGTGACTGGGTAGGGGAGCATATTTGATTTCGTTTGTTTGGTCATAAGTTGGAAGTAGGAGCAATAATTATGGAAGATGGCAGTTACTGATTACTTGTGTTTTTGGCTGATTGCTACAGAGGTTGCCGTCTGCCTTCCTGGACTGCTTTATTTTTTAAATATGATCAGAGTTCTGTTTAAAAATATGGTCTGGTGTTTATCTGTTTGCATATTTAGTCTCTTAGTTCCCATCCTGTGTCTGTGTCTGAAAAATATTACCTCAATAGAATTTGAATTCAAAATGGTTTTTAGCACTATCAGAAGAAACAGACAAGTCTTATTTCTGAGTAAATATGATCAATCTGATCATCTTCAATTTTATATATTTTGTATAATAATAGGAATTTCTTCTTGTGTTAATTTCTGTCATCTGCTATAGTATCTAAATGTTTTCCAAGCACATAATTTAAATCCATGAAAACGGATATGAAAGGCTAAAAGAGCCCTATTTTATTATAAAGCATGTATATGCATTGTAAAAAAATAATTTAGTCTATATGCAATCTTGTCTTTTCCCAGTATCACAAATAAATTCTTAAGGGTTAAAGCATATGCTATGTATTGATGGAGAGTACATTGGGTTAAAGCAGATGCTATGTATTGATGGAGAGTACATTAGACGTACGGATTTCAAATTCACTTGAATGAAACTTTTATTAACTTCAGATATTCAGACCTACACAGATAACTCTATTCCATGGCCTATAGCCAAAGGGCCAATGTTAGCTTCATAGTAACACAAACAACCACCACCATAAGAAAAATTATTATTGCCATTTACGGAACCACTACTATCTGTCTAAGTCTCCGTGTATATTTATATTTAAGTTTATTTAATCTTTGTAACACTTTAAATGTAATGTAAAACAAAAAGATAAGTTATATTGACTCATTCATTCATTCAAAAATCAGTTATTGAACCATTTTGCTTTGAAATAAGTTTAAATTTATTAATTTCAATTCGTTTGAATTTTAATATATATATTAAATATATTATATATTTATATATATTAATTATATTATATATTATATAATATATATAAATTATATTATATATTATGTATAAATATATATAATATATAATATATAAATATATTATATATAAATATATATTTAATATATAAATTTATATATATAATATATATATAAGTATATTGTTTTATATATATATTTTATATATATATTTTATTATATATATAAGTATATATTTTTATATATATAATATATATATATAATAAAGTATATATA
Source organism: Saguinus oedipus (assembly GCA_031835075.1). Taxonomy (NCBI): domain Eukaryota; kingdom Metazoa; phylum Chordata; class Mammalia; order Primates; family Cebidae; genus Saguinus; species Saguinus oedipus. The sequence continues at coordinate 9,082,073 of CM063188.1, read as the reverse complement.
TATAAGTGCAGGAGCACATTAAAAAATTAAGAAACATCCAAGGAATAGAAGTTCATAGTCTTTCATATTTTCTTTTAAAGTGATATTTTGTTTTCCAGCTGACACAGAGCAATCTTGACATGCAACTTGAAGAGGTTAGCTAAGTGTTCATATGAGATATGATGCTGGCCAGAAGACAGATGTTCATATGTAGTAAAAAATATATTTCATTATTAAAATGTGTCAAATTAGAAAAGATAAATCAAAAGTCAACCATCTTCATTCCTTGCTGGTGGCAGAGATTAAGAGTGCATTGTTTATAAAGGACAACTGAGATGTTCATTTCACAAAAAAGCATTCTTGGGCTGGGTGTGGTGGCTCAGGCCTGTAATCCCAGCACTTTGGGAGGACAAGGTGGGCGGATCATGAGGTCAAGAGATTGGGACCATCCTGGCCAGCATGGCGAAACCCCATCTTTACTAAAAATACAAAATTTAGCCTAGTGTGGTGGTGCACACCTGTAGTCCCAGATACTCTGAAGCTGAGGCAGGAGAATCGCTTGAACCCAGGAGACAGAGGTTCAGTGAGATGAGATCTCACCACTGCACTCCAGCCTGGTGACAGAGTAAGACTCCATCTCAATAAATGAATAAATAAATTAATTAATTACAATTAAAATACATTTAAGAAGCATTTTTTAAGACCATGCATTTTAAAGTTTTTTATAAACACAAAATTGTGTTTATAAAGAGACATTGCAATGACATTTATGACTACAATAATATTCTTCAAGTGTATAACACATTGTATAATGACAGAAGAATGGTAAATGAAATGTAGAGTAGCCAAGTGGGGAAATACTATGCAGTTATAAATATCTTGTTTATGAAATCAAATTATGTGTTAATATCTGGATATTTTTGTTGATTTTGTTTTTCTTTATTGAAGTAATTTCTTTTTTTAAATAGTCACAATATTTTTCAGCATTTCCCATGAAGAACTGAAGTTCATTTCTCCACCTTCTGGATCTGGGATTGAACATGTGAAAATCTTTTAGAAAAAATAAAATAGTATTAAAGCAGTGTTTAGAAGTATATATGCAGTATATTATCATTTTGCAAAGTATGAAACATGTAAAATAACACTGTACATTGTTTATGAACAAATGGATAGGTAATAAAATTATTAAATCACAGATGGGAAAGGTACACAATTAGTTCAAAACCTTAGGTATTTTTTGGGAATAAAGTGGAGGGAATAAGACTGAGAAGCATAAAATGGGTTTCAATTACATTTATAGCTTTTAAAACACCAAAAGCAAGTATAGATAAATATCATTTTTAACAGATTATTAGAATTGTTGTATTAGTTTGTGGGTGTGAAACATGTATAACATACATAAAAAATATGGTAAACTTACCTGAAAGTCATAAGTAAGGAGAAAATGTGTAAGATGAACATTTGTAAATGAGTATATGAAACACCAAATGTTTCTTAGGTAACAATTTTAACCAAATAGAATCTATGATGAAAAAAAAAACCTCATTCAAAACAACAACCAAATATGCAACTCCTGGGGATATTTAACAAGAAATTTTTAAAATACAAATTCTTCAATCAAATGGTTCTACATAATTTCAAATAAATTTCAGTGGAGATTATTTTGATATCCCACAGTGAGATTAGAAATTTCAGTAATATTGCAAATAGCCATAACGGATAAGATCATTTTTAATATGAAGACATAAAAAGAAAGGTTTTGAAATCTCAATAATTAAAAGAATAGGTTACGGATATAGTCTGGATATTTGCCTCATCCAAATTTTATGTTGAAATGAAATCCCTAGTTTTGGAGGTGGGGCCTGGTGGGCAGATTGGATAATGGGGGTGGATTTCTTGTGAATGGTTTAGCACTATTCCCTTGGTGCTGTCCTCATGAGATCTGGTTGCTTAAAAGTGTGGCATCCCCCCAACACACACTTGCTCCTGCTTTCGCCACATGAGAGGACTGCTCCCCCTTCTTCTGCCATGTTGTAAGCTTCCTGAGGTCTCCCCAGAAGCAGATGTTGCTATACTTCCTGTACAGCCTGCAGAAGTATGAGCCCATTAAACGTTTTTCCTTTATAAATTACTCAGTCTCAGATATTTATAGCAATGTGAGAATAAACTAATGCAGTTATTTATGCAAGGTGGTTAATAAAACCTCAATGGATCACGATTCTGAAGAAATAAAACTTAGTACAACTTAGTGCTCTCATTCATAAGAATTTATTTTTATAATTGTGTTTATTAGCAATATGTAATAATTAATTTTCCATTTCAAATAGCTGAGAATCAAGTTGATACATAGTTTGGGATCAATTAACTAAACTTTAGAGAACTTAAGAAGAAGAAGGAAGAGCAACAGTAACAACTAAGTTAACTTTTTAAAAACTCTAGCAGACATTCGAATTTGGAATAGCTGGAAGCAAAATTCACCATCCCTTGCTCCTGCCACATTGCAGGTTTCACTCAAATGCAGACAGCACACTTAGGGAAGTAGAAATCTATGGCCACAGATGCTGCAGGAGAAATTACCACTGGCCCACATCATCCCTGAAGGAGCCAGCATCAGCTTCCAAAGCTGGGAGCTACCCTGTGGGCAATCTGTATACAATACCAAGCACCTGCGGAAAAGAACTGCCAGGCATAATAACTTCAAAATAAAAGCAAATTCACCAAGGAAAGCAAATTTAAAGAAAGAGATAAAAGGACTTAAAAATATCTAATTAGTGTTCATAGTTGGATTTAAGAGAATTGCAGTGATAAAAACAATAGCAACTTGCAAAGAAAGTGATGCAATCAGAGCAAGAAGAGTTCTTGGAAATAGAAAGAATGATTGCAAAAATTAATAACTTAGTAATAATTCAGTAGCAAAATTTATAGTTCTAGAAACTGAATTTGTGATAAACAACTATATTAAAATTATGGAAGAGGGAAAAGATAAAACACATAGAAAATGGTAAAGTATGTGCTTGGCAAAACCAGCCAAGCCAATACCCATTAACAACATATAGAAAGAAAAAAGGATAGAAATTAATAATCAAACTAATTATACATGAGAAATTTCCAGAGCAAAAATAACGCTGAGACCTCTTATCCTCGCATACACATCCTATTAGAATTTTTGAATTCCTGTGTTAAAATTGAAGTGCTACAAACTTTCAGACACATAGATATATACATGCAGAAAACGCAGCAGTGAAATAAACAAAAATAGCAAACATACAAATAAGCAAAAACCCCAGGTTTTCAAAGGAAAGCGAATCACAATAGTTGTGTGGCTCTGATCTGCAGTACAGCATCACGTGTGAACAGTTAAAAAAAAAAGTCATTGCAAAAATCCTCCAACTCTAATTTAATTGGAAAGACAAAAGCCAGTTGTTAGACAATATAAATCATATTCTCATTTCTTTTTTTAAAACTACATACATAGAAATGTCTTCTAGTAGATATGGATTATGGGGAAATTTAATTTTTTGGACATTTTTAACAAGTGTATAAAGAACTCTATTGTTCACAAATTAATATCGTACTACATATCAACATGGACGGTTGTCTCACTTTGAGGCCAAGCATGGTGATTCTCCTGACTTTAAGGAACTCCTCTTCCATTATGGTAGACAGGACACAAACAGTCCTAAACCAATGATAACATGTCGTGAGGAGAATCCTTTATATGTAGTATCTTGGGGCTACATTTCTGGGCTCTAACTCAGCCAAATAAATGAGTATGGGGACTATAGCTAAGGATAAGTCTTAAAGAAAGAGAAAGATTTAGCCAACTCACAGGAGTGGGGGAAGCATTCCAGGCAGAAGGGAAAACATGAGGCAAAAACAACACCTTGTGTAGGAGGAAGGAAGTAGGACAACAAGCTGAGCAGTTGTCAGAACATTTTAAAAAATGAGTCATTGCATTAAAAGAAATGAGGCCAAAAGGGTTAGCTGTGTTCAGATCACAGAGGGTCTTACAAACATATGCCAGGTAATTGAAAGCATTTTGCAGAGCACAGATTTTCAATCTTTTAAAGTTAAATAACCCTTTATTCAAACAATATCTACCTAGAGATCTAATACATAAAAATGTGAAAAAAATAGTCCCTTACAAGTTTAATTATATGAGCTACATTTTATGATGTCAACTAACATAGTCAGGCATTAGGTTCAATGAGGCCACTGCAATGAATCCCCAAAATCACATATTCATCACATAATTTATTTCCAAGTTCAATTCTAGTTGCACAACGTAAAAAGAGTTTGAAATGATAGAGAGAGATTTTTTTCAAATGGTCACTCAATTTAAACAGAAGTAGCAAAAGAGGCATTATTCTGAGATCTGGGAAGAAAAAGAAATTGAACGCTAGGAATAATAATGAATATTAGTATTAATAAGCTGACCAGTGATAAATCATTTAGGTGAACCTCTGGACAGGCTAAATATTTGATAGCATTTCCCCAGTATTTGCGTAACTTTTATTAATAGCAGAGGGCTGTTGATTTTCTTTGAAGAAACACTGTATTTCTTTGCATTCAAAATTGCTCATTGGCAAGTAAGAAAATCCAACTCTGGGCATTTAAACAAAAGAGAGAAGCTAAGAGAAGATAATCAGGGCTTATAGATTGAATAAGGATGGAAAGAGCTTGGAAAATGCACAGGAACCGAGATAACTCTGAAGTTCCAAAATTAGAACTCTACCTTCAGTAGGGACAATCTAGCCAGAATACAAACAATGTGTTGCACAGCACAGTTTCCACTTCAGAGACACTGTAGCTGTTGCCACCGATAATTACTAACTAATCATCCCAGCATGAGTGTCTTTTAGCTGAGCTCAGGTCCTGGGCCCATCCCTGGTTCCTTATAGAAGGACTATCTTGCTCCAGGGGCTTTTGCAGTGGGCAGGTAGCAATGGCTACTGACAAAGAATGGGAGGATTTGGCTTAAAGATTAGAAAGTAGAAGTCAACCAATTGCAGATGGAGGTAGCTACTTGACTGTCTATGAAGACTGGCTAGCAGGTGACTTTTACTCTTGCCTGTACGATGGAGAAATGCCCAGGGTCGGTACAGAGGTGGAAAAACACCTGTCTTCATGGGACATGGTCATTCTGACAACATACTAGTGTGCACTACCAATGTGTTACTACCAATATGAACTGAATTTCAGAGGAGGTCCTTCTTTAAACCTGTACTCCATTAAACTCTTGAACATCCCTAAGGCAGCAACTCAGTGGGTGAGTAAAGCAGATAAAGTAAGATGTAGAGAAAGAAACAAATAATCATAATTATAAAAACTGCAGAACCAGAAATACTCATAGCACTTTATGCCTTCACTTATTCCTCATATCCCCCCATGTAGTATGTACTACTAGTATTATCCACCATTTTACATGTGTTACATATGAAGGAATCAAGAACTAATGGGATTAAGTAATATGTCCAGAATTACACAGTTAATAAAGAGCAGAAGCAGATGTGAAATCCAGACAGCTTACTTAGAATCTATGTTTGTAGCCTGTATGCTGAACTTATTTCGGGGGGCTAACACTAAATTTGATATCAACTACATTTGCATAAAAAACAAGAAATTGTTTTCATTGTTCATAACTAAAAAGCATTGGCTACTCATACTCATGAAGAAAGTGGCTAACAATTGTCAAAGTTTTGTTTAATATACATGTAATTTTTCTGTCTTGTGTGAGAAAAAATTCACCCTATTCTGTTGTTCTTGTTTTCTCTTTCAAGTTCTTTTGTGATTCTTCTAATCAAATATATTTTTGAACAAGAGATTAAAGATTTGAAAAATAACTAGATAAATAAATAAATTGCTTATTCTTTAAGAAGACTACTGCCAAATGGACTTGGTTTAGAATTCATGGAGATGGGGGTAATCAACATCACGAGATTCTTGGCAGAAATTTACTTATTTGCTTTGTCATTTATTTTGAAATATTCAACATATTTCAATATATAAAATAAAATTTTATGAAAACTTATGCTTAAATGTAAATTTCTTAGTGATTACCTCATATTCTCAGTCTGCCGCATGTTCTCAAAAACCGTGCTAGCAGACAAAATTTCTTGCTATTTGGAGGAACCAAGCAATATCCCCCATACTCTCTAGGTCTCATATCTCAAGATTATTTGGCCATAAGACAACTGAGTTTTTTGATCCCATTTATTTTATTTTAAAAATAAGGCTGGTGTTTGGGTTTAGTTTTACTCTGTGATTTACAGGTGGTTAGTCAAAACCTCCAGCATTACTTATATAAGAGTCTGTTGTTCAGAAATTTACAATTCAAACATACCTACTCTAAGTGCTAAGGCTGTCTTTATCTACTTAGCTGTATCAATTAACATTATGATCTTAAGTAATATCTAAGAGATGTCCGTCCATTGTCTAGAAAATTTAAGATTCCCACTCTACCAAGAATCCATTGAGCTCAGCACCCTATACATTCTGAAGCAGATTGAAGATTCAGAAGTAGAACTGTATTAGCAAATAATCAGAGACATTTCTTCCGTCTGACATGAGATTTAACCAAATACTGTTGCTAAGATGCTTCACATTTCTCTTGAATGAGTGTTCTGTGTATAGTGCAAAGACAGAAAGCTCTGACTTGAAGCTTTCAGTGGGATCAGACAATTCCTTTTGTAATTTCTGCTAGTATATGATTTTTTTTACGTGGTAGCATTAGGTCTGAGATTTGCCTTCATTTTGGCATCTGCTATTGGTGACAGAGTTGGAAGGTTAGAAACCCATGCACCTCAGCTACCTCAAGAAATTGGAGAGTGTTCATATCCACCAAAAATAACCAATAAATCGGGAGTAACCAAATCAGCCATGTGAATTTGCCAGAGGAACTTGATTGGGCCATGCATTTCACCTGGGCCCATTGTAAAAATATTTAATGGAGATTCGTCAGTACCACTGAGAGTTAGTTTTCTGCTTGTTTGTTTTTGTTTCATGGCACTTTGGAGAAAGAAGAACAAGCTTACATTTTGCTGATGATCTAAACATTTTCTTGCATTATCATAAAGTGCCTGTTCTTAGTACAAAGTTCTTTGTGCTCCTTAGATGAAAACATTGTGAGCAGCCATATGGTGGCCTGCCCCTTAACCTAACTCCAAATTTGAGGGGTTAAAAATAATTTTTATTGAAACATTTTTGATCTTTCCAAAAAGATATAGAACAGGAAAACTATTTTAAACTAAAATTGTAATGGAGCGTTGGCAGAATCCCTGAAGCACCTGCATGCTATGAAGAATTTGAAAACTGCTAGTGTAGGTGAAGGGAAACCAGCAAAGGATTGTACAGAAGGGAATGGCACTGTCAGATTTACATTTGAAAGGTATTTCTGCATCTGTGGGAAGAGCAATTTTGATGAGAAAAATACTGAAAACACAGAACTCCATTAAGAAGGCAAAGATAAATTAGAGTAATAGTGGTAGGAATGAAGAGAAGCTGGATTGAAAGATTATGTAGGAAGTAAAAGCTGCCAGGATTTAAATCATTCTACTCTCTTGTAGTCTCATTTGTAGGCTTTCCAAAAAGCCATTAGATGAGCTGTTTCAACTAAAACTGGCTAGATGGCATAACAGTGATGAATCCGGACTTCTGTTTAAATCCCTGACCTGGAACTTACCAACTTTGTGATGCTGAGTAAATTACATAACCTTTTGGTCCTCAATTTCCTCATCTGGAAAATGGGAATAATAATTTCTACCTCACAGGTTTAATAGCAGAGATAAAAAGGAAAAAAGAGTCTATGCTAAAGTATTACAACAGTGCCTAGCTAAGCAAACAGTAAATGGTTACTTCTTTTTAACTCAAGAAAGAAGCAGTTTAAGAGTAGACAATAAAAGAAAAAAATGAAGGCTGGGTGCAGTGGCTCACGCCTGTAATCCCAACACTTTGGGAGGTGGAGGTGGATGGATCATCTGAGGTCAGGAGTTTGAGACCAGCCTGGACAAAATGGTGAACCCCATTTCTACTAATAACAAAAAATTGGACAGGCATGGTGGTGTGTGCCTGAAATATCAGCTACTTGGGAGGCTGAGGCAGGAGAATCACTGGAACCTGGGAGGCAGAGATTCTGTCACTGCACTCCAGCCCGGGTGATGGAGCAAGACTCCGTCTAAAAAAGAAGAAAGAAGAAAAGGTATGTTAATGATCTAGATGGATATATTAAATAACAACCTAAGAATTAAGCAGTATTAGCTGAGCACAGTGGCTCATACCTATAATCTTAGCATTTTGGGAGGCTGAGGTGGGTGAGGTAAGGAGTTCGAGACAAGCCTGACCAACATGGTGAAATCCTGTCTCTACTAAAAATACAAAATTAGCTGGGTGTGTTGGTGCATGCCTGTAATCCCAGCTACTTGGGAGGCTGAGGCAGGAGAATCACTTGAACCCAGGAGTAAGAGGTTTCAGTGAGCCAGGATCACACCATTGAACTCTAGCCTGGGCAACAAAAGCAAAACTCTATCTCCAAAAAAAACAACAAGAATTAAGCAGTATTGCCTTCGACCTGTTTATTACCAAGTAAATTTGGCAGATAGCAGAGACTTCCTCTGCAAAAGTGAAATAAAATAGTGAAAGGTGATAAGATGAAGCAAATAGATTTGCCGGTGTAAGATTCTTTACAATTTGAAAAGAGAATGACTATCACTGGCAAGTGAGCTTGGGTTTGTTAGAGAGGAAAGGTGAGAAGATCGGACGAGTTGTGTAATAGCTGCCTCTTCGACTGAAACAGAAGCAGATGAATGCAGCTTCCCTGTTATGTGAGTTTCTGCACATCATCAGCTCTCCCTGGGTGCAAGGTGAAATTTCTCCTGTGAAAAGCCAGGATAAGCTTTTCTCTCGTTTCTCTAATTAGGACTGAGAATGAAATAGATGATCAAAATATTAAAGCAGTATCCTCTGGAGCTCCTATTAGGTGTTTTATGGACCTTATTTTCCCTTTACTTCAGAGCCCAGATTTGAGCAAAGATGACATATGTCTATGCCTGAAATCAAGTTTTTGTACACTCTAGAAGTATCTACTTGGTAGCATGGATTCGTTCCACTAAAGTAGATGAAACCACTGTCCTAGCATCCTTTTTCTGTTTGTAATTACAGGCAGCCAGTTTCCCCAAGGGAATAAGTTCTCATATATTGACTATTTTATTATCATAAATTTTTGTCATCTGACAACACTTTTGTCACATAAGATTAATGATAAATTGTGCTGACCTTGAATATCACCAAAAAACAGACAACCTGGGTTTTTTTTTTTTTTTTTTTTTGATAGTGGTGAGAAATTTTCACTACTTTAAAAAATTTATGTATTTATTTATTTATTTACTAGTTCATCTCAGTCCTGGACTCAAGTAAATCTGGTATATTGAGAAATTCTACATAATGTCATTTTGACAGTGTGGCACTGATTTTTCACATTACATCTAAAAGTTATTCTCAATGGTTTTATATCAGAATATAATCTCTAGTGTGACTAGAATTTAATACAGAAAGCAACATAAACAACCGTCCCTATTTTTTTTCTCATACCACGTATAATCATAGCTCACCTTCCACTATGCCAGGAAATGTCTCTGGATGCCTTCCAACATAGTGAGTTATGATTTGATTGATTTGTGATCCAGTTGACTTATATGCCACCCAGTCCTATGCTGAAACCATTTTACATGGTCCTGAGCTTGGGCAATTCTTCAGTTGGGCTGAGATGGCTGAAAATATCTGATATAGGACTTTTCTTTTATATTTATTCATAAATGGTTAGTTTCCCATTAAGAGTATCGATTCTATGCTCCCAAAGAAAACGGCTACTCTAAACACGATTCTCTTTATTTATTTATATATCTAACTAAAAAGCCTCTTTCATAATTTCTTTCAGCAAACATCTATTGACAGCCTAAAAAGTAGCAAGCACTATTCCAGGCACAGTAATCATCACAGGCAAAAATCCCTTCCCTCGTGGCAATTACATTTTAGTTAAATTATGGGGACATAGTCAACAAACAAATAAATGGGAAAATTCATAGAATGGCAGATGAAGATAGCGCTATGGAGAGAAATAAAACAGAAAAAGATATTATGGAAAGGCTGTAATTTTAAATAGTGTGTCCTGGAAAGTGTAAACTTAGCAGACACATTTGAGCAAAGACTTGAAAGCTGTTGAGAAGCAAGCCTTGAAATGCCTGGGGCATTGTCTTTTAAGTAGAGGTCACAGCAAATTCCTTCCACGTGCCTGATACTGTGTTCTGTGTGGGAGGAGCAGTGACAACACCCACCAGTGTGGTCAGGAGCAGGACCTAAGGGCAGAGTGGGCGGACGAACAGAAATGCAGAGAACCAGCAAGTGAGAGGAAAAGAAAGACAACGGGAAAGGTGGAGGGAGAGGAGGTTTGAAAAAGATCGGAGTCGATCTGTTTGGAGTCTGTTAGGATGGGGGTGCCTATTAGCCACATCCCAGTGGAATGATACATAGACTGCAGGAGTTCCGAGCAGAATGCAGGGAGCAACGCCCCAAGAGGGAGAGCTGAAATTAGCATCATGCTCAAGCTTGAGCCAGGCAGAAGTGACCCCGATGAAATTTAGAGCTTCTTCCTTCTGGACTCAGGAGACTGAGGCAGGAGGACCACTTGAGCTCAGGTGTTTGAGGCTACAGTGTGATATCATTGTGCCTGTGGATAGCCACTACACTCCAGCCTGTGCCACATAGTGAGACATGTCTCTAAAATACAAATTAATGACATGATACAACAATAAATACATAAAAAATTAAATAAAGATCTTCCTTCTGCAGAAAGGAATAAACGACGGGAGGAAGCAGAGACAGTCTGGTATTAGAAGACCTAAAGTCGCCATAATAAAATACCATTTCTAAAATATAAATAAATAAAATAATACTGTGGAAAAACGCACACCTTGAATGAAGAGACCTTCCAAACAGGCTTTGTGTGAGCCACATGGCTGTTTATTCACCTGAGTGCAGGTGGGCTAAGGCCGAAAAGGGCATTAGCAAAGGACAGTGGGATAGGAGTTGGTTTTATAGGTTTGGGGTGGGCAGTGGAAAGTTACAGAGTAAGATCAGTTACAGTGGTGGGGGGTAAGGGCAAGGAGTACACAAGTTCAGTTGCAATGGCAGGGTTGGGTGAGAGGTATTTACATTATCGTAAGAAGAGTTAAGATGGCAGGGTTGGGTGAGGGGCTTCTGGGAAGCTCTGCTGGGCAATCAGGGACAATGGTGAACACAGGCAGTGGGCGGGAGACATCAGTCGAGGCAAGCAGGACTTCAGACTTTCAGGCTCCAGGCTTGCATATGGAGACCTGACAAATACAATAATAAAAAAAAAGAATAAATAAAAATCTGGTTTTCTGCAGAAAAAAAATTATTTAATGGAAAAAGGCAGAGAGAGCCTGGTGTTGGAAGACATAAAGTCAGCTCTGAGAAAATAATGGGTGGGAGGTGGTTAAAGTTCCGGGTAAAGGAGACATCTACATGAAAAAAAAAAAAAAACCTCATTTGAATAGACGTAGAGTCCAATCCCAATCCTAACGCGGGGAAAGGAAGTACATTTGTTACTGGCTATAGCCTCCATTCTTCTCATTACATTACTGTGGTTTAATTAACAAAACAAACAAAATTGAAACACCTGATTCTTCAGGGAGACATGAGAGTAACATTTGATATGTATTTATTATCTGGGATTACTAGTGAGGTAGAATGTTCAAAGGAAAGGACAGGAAGCACTTCCAAAGTCTTGTGAGAGCTCCAGTACAAACAGGGCTAAAGACATGTAAATTAGCAGCTGGAGTGACCACATATGGGCCATTCATCAGAGTGAGGCATGAGGGGAGAGTGGCAGAAATAACCTACTCTCCAGATTTAAGGGCAGAAAATCTGGATTCCCTGATGATGCCCTCACATGTGAATAGTAATACACTTAGAGACAGAAAAGGTGGAGTGCTGCTATTGCTGTTACGATAAATAAGAGCGTTAAGCTTCAACGAGATTCCTTCCCTTTGTTTTAAAGAGCAGTATACAGAAATTCTTTCAGGAGTCCAACCCATCCTCAAGTCCACTAGTGTAAATTTCATAATGTGTCAGGATCAAAATAATTTTTCAGTCTTCTCAGTGATTGACCCGAAATTTGCCGTAATTGGGAATACATTCTGTAGCAATGAAGTCTGTATTTATACATTGTTTTATGAAAATGAAGCCTTTTTGGTCAGAATCTGTCATTCTGATCATCCTTGGCTGAGAATTAGGAGGGAGCAAAATGTCCCATGGTATGAAACCCTATTTTGAGAAGGACCACCTAGAAGAGTAGTTCTTAACCTCCTGGGAATCAAAGACTCTGTTGAGAATATGCTAAAAGCCCTGGACATCTGATTAAAAACACATAAAATAAAATACTTAGCACATATGAAGAGAAAGAAGTTTGCATGTTCAGGACATTCATAGTTATTTTACCTGATGTCTCATTAAATCAAAGGTCCTAAAGTCATCCCTCTAAGGGAGAGCAAATTAAAATAAAATCAAGACCCAAGGCTTGGACCTTTCATGATCTCCACTGCTTTATGCTGTCTTTTTTTGTGTGTACCGGGATGTTAGAGTGTCATAGTTTTTAAACCTGCAGTAGAATGTAGAGTCCTCACTACATTTATCTTCTAAACCTGAAAAACTACCTACATTTTAAGCAAAGGAATTATTCTCTGCACATCCTCTTTTAAAAAAACTGTTTAGTAATGACGCTTAATGTAAAGCAGCTGTCGCCTCTCACAAAGAAGGTTCCACAGTGTTGCTGATGAGTCATGAGTCATCCATGAATATGGAATTAGCAAAATGATCATTTGCTCAATTGTCAAGGCCTGTCTCCAGAATGAATCCTATTGTCAAAGTGTAAAGTTTCTGTGAAAATATGAAAAGGAGGAGAGGCACTTTTATTTTATGTAGGTTAGAGATATTGGACTCATCCTTGCTCAGGTAAAATAATGTATACACCACCCTATAAGGAATGCGAAAGAAAACTGGTTTTGTTTTGTCTTTTTAAGTTATCAGTAAAGTGCGGTTAGTTCTCTGTAACCCCTGGGAAGTATGTTCTGAAACCAGAGGCACCCATTTCAGTATGGAGGAATCTTTTAGATCCTTCTAATTTCTACCAGTCTCTTCTCAGGGGTTAAATTGGGGTTAGGGACAGAACTTAATTGATGTGTGTGTGTGTGTGTGTGTGTGTGTGTGTGTGTGATATATAATGTGTAAAATATATACATATGTAATATATATGTAAACTATATATATATAATCAAATATGAGAGGTAGCCCCTCAGGTATGTGGATGAAAATTAAATTAGCTTTCTACGTTCAAATGACTTGCTTTAACCCTGTCATAATCTGACTACTTGTGTCCCCTCAAAATTCACAAGTTCAAGTCCTAATACCCAAGATGATAATGTTAGGGGGTGGGGCCTTTTGGAAGGTGATTAGATTATAAGACTTGAGCTCTCATGAATGAAATTACTATCCTTATAAAGGAGATCCTAGAAAGTCGCCTCATCTCTTCCAGTCTGTGATGACACAGTGAGAAGGCACCCTCTATGATCCAAAAAGTAAGTCCTCATCAGACACTAGATCTGACAATGTCTTGATCTTGGACTTCCCAGATTGCATAACTGTGAGAAATAATTGTCTTTTGTTTATTATTATAAGGTTTACAGTATATTTTTGTAGTAGCTTGGAAGGACTAAGACAAGGCCTATAGGAGACAACTTAGTGGGAACACAGGTAAGTCATCTTTCACAGAAGAGTGAAAGATACAGACAATGCCCCCTACTCTAGTGGAAACAGGGAGTACCTCAAAACTTTAAATATTTAGAAATATGGCTGGGTGAGGTGGCTCATGCCTGTAATTCCAGCACTTTGGGAGGCCAAGGTGGGTGGGTCACGAGGTCAGAAGTTCAAGAGCACCCTGGCCAAGATGGTGAAACCCCATCTTTGCTAAAAAATACAAAAATTAGCTGGTCACAGTGGCGGGCACCTGTGCTTCCAGCTACTTGGGAGGTTGAGGCAGGAGAACAGCTTGAACCCTAGAGGCAGAGGTTACAGTGAGCTGAGATTATGCCACTGAACTCTAGCCTGGGTGACAGAGTGAGACTCCATCTCAAAAAAAAAAAAAGAAAGAAATATATAAGTGCTTTTATCATTAAAAATCATATCCTTTGAGGCTTAGAAAAGAGAATGTTTATTAATATAAACCTGAAAGTTGTCAGCATGTACATTTACTCTTTTTCTGAGGAACGATATAAAACAGCAGAAGAGTGACCTTCTTAGCATTTAAAAAAATGTTATTCTTGATCAACATTTTTTTCCTAGAGAAGCATGTCTATTACATGGTAAACATTAAGAAAGTGGAGAATAAATTATTTCCAAATTATACAGTTATCTTCAAAGCTTGGAGAGGTAATATATTTTTATTTTTTAAGTCAGTGTGGAAGGCAATTTCAAAGGCATACTTCAAATTTACTTTATAGTTTTACACTGTTGAGATGAAGACCACATGCTAATGAGAACTTAACAAATGCAGTGTAATAACAGCAATGCACTCTTGAACATATGTGATTTTAATCTGTTCTTAAATATTAAAGTGTACAATCTGTAGATAATGGTTAAGATTCTAGATTTAGGCTTGGAGTCAGACAGTTGAGATTTTTAGAGGGTTACACTCTGCTTTCCAGTTTGTGCTATTCTAAGCTGTTTAGTTTATCATTTCTATGACATTCCAAGTCAAACGAGGACAGCTTGATTTTGCTGATAGCTGATGAAACTGTAGAATGCTGCATAATTAGATAGAAGGGAAGTATCTATTTAAGAGGGAAAAGAAACATCCAGGAAGTTATTCTATGAGGGGGGAAAAGTGATGTGAAAAATATATTTGCCCTGTTACCAGACTTTTCCAGGAATTTAGATTTAGCTTTTGTTTACAGCATTGCTTGGCATTCCTGGATGTCTTTATATAATTGACTTAAGTAACTGACATTTGAGTAGTACTTTCTGCGTATGAAACAGCTTCACACATACAGACTCCTTTAGGACTCCAAAATAATTGTAAGAAAAATATTGCCATTACCCAGGTTAATAATAAAAACACTTAAGCTGCCTCAAGTTAGATTATTTTCCCGAAGTTGTACAGGGTAAGTGAGTAAACTAGGAAGTAAACTCAAAAATATTTTGTCTTTTCCCCAGTATCATGCTGGCTTTAGCTTGAGAATCTCTAAGGCTGAAAATGAAGAGTCAGTCATCTTGGTTTGTTTAAAATCTCCTGACTTGTATCTCTGCTGCTGTCTCCTTACACAAACTCCATCCCTCCTACATACTGGTGATTCATAAAGCAGAAGCAATCAAGTCGCTACCGACTGAGGAGGCTGCTAGCATCTTAGCCCGGGAATCAAGGCTTTTAAATACAGCCAAACCACAGCTTCAGTAATAGTTACCACACTTATAGCAATTGCTTACACAATGTTCCTACTTATTATGTGCAAGACACCATTCCAATAATTTTGCATATATTATCTCATTTAATCCTAACAACAATGACAACAAAAACTCATGAGGAAGGTACTATTAGGGCCTCAATTTTCCAGCAGAGGAAATGTGAAAATCTGGAAAATGAAGTCACTTGTTCAGGATATCCTGTCTTCCCTTTCACTGTGTTCATGATGTACTGCCTTTTCTTTCCGTTAACAAGGTGAGAACTAGAAGGGTTGGGGTGTACGGTACCCGGATATTAAGTGCCTTGGGTGTTTGGGAGGGGAAACTGAGGACTGTAGGTGTGACGCATTACAGAATTCGGAATGTTTCATAAATTTGTGTTACAGTGATAGAGAAAGAGCATGACACGTTATGTAAGAAAATGCTATTCTCAAAGACCAAGAAAGAGGCACAATGAGTGCAATATAATCACACTGTTAACAAATTGGGATGCCACACAAATTAATTTGTATGACCACATCCGACTAAATGCTGATTAGACAAGAGACTTCTGAAATATACTTGAGATGTGAAAATTGGAGGGGAAATTTAGTAAACACAAAAGAAAAAAGAAGAAATGTAAATGTAAATTAGAATATCGTTCGAGCAAATTTACATAATTAATCCAACTATATACTAATTATATGAAACACTTCTGAAATTTACTGAATGTTTAAAAGGAAAAACAAGTAAATAGCAAACAGGTGAAACAGGAAGAAATAGAAATAGAAATATCAAGCTGCATTGATATAAATGTTGCTGAAACCAAAACTGCTCTTTTGTCCTGAGTGATGGAATACAATGTTTATCACTGGACAAATGCTCTCTTTGTGCTGCTTCCAAAGCTGTATTTCAACTGGAAAAGGGAAGAGAACGACACTGAAAAGGTGGCTCCCTCCGTACTGGAGCAGCTTAAATGGCTTTTGTGGAAGATAGGCCTAGGGAATCCCAGAACTGATGCTGGAAGTATGAGCTAGAAAGAGATTTATCTGAATTGGAAAATAAGAGGAATTTGTTGTTCATTCATTGTTATTTCTTAGTTCTAAGGAGAAGAGGAAAGGTAAATATAAAATTAAATTTACCATGTTTTGCTTTGGGCTATATAAATGCCCTTGTTCATCTCTAAGTTCTCAGTAAAACACAACACAGATAAACTCTCACGTGGCAGTCTCTGAGTATGTGGGGTTCTAAGTGTGTGACTCTGTGTGTATGTCTGTGTGTGTGTGTATTTGCATTTAATGTTCTAGGTGACCATTGGTTAAATCCTGAAGTGTTCAAACACCTTCCAAGCTTCTGAGGGTTTTCTCGTTTCTCTTAAGCAAATAATAATTTTTTTTTTTTTTTGAGACGGAGTTTCGCTGTTGTTACCCAGGCTGGAGTGCAATGGCACGATCTCGGCTCACCGCAACCTCCACCTTCTGGGTTCAGGCAATTCTGCCTCAGCCTCCTGAGTAGCTGGGATTACAGGCACGCGCCACCATGCCCAGCTAATTTTTTGTATTCTTAGTAGAGACGGGGTTTCACCATGTTGACCAGGATGGTCTCGATCTCTTGACCTAGTGATCCACCCGCCTCGGCCTCCCAAAGTGCTGGGATTACAGGCTTGAGCCACCGCTCCCGGCAAATAATAATTTTTTTAAGTGTCACCGTTAACTATTATTTTCTACTATGTCACAGGAACAGCTTTGTTCATTTTCTCAGAAGATGACTCTCATATACTGTCAGAGATGAAATGTGTAATATCTGCAAAATTCACTTGAGAAACCTCTGTCCAAATTTGTAACATTGATGCTACAATAGAAAAGCAGAAAATATATTCATTAAGTTGCTCAATGAAGTATTGTAAAATATTATTAACCTTACCATGGCCAGTAATTTCTGCCTGAAAACATTATACAGGGACAAAATACCTTTCGTTTTAATACACATTCCCAGCTTTGAGAAACGCCCCCTTGCAAACATCCATCCTTACCTGACTGGGTCTAAATCATTAATGATTCACCTAATACTTGAGAGTATTATTAACACTCTCAAGGGATAAAAAAAAAATTACACACCAACAGTAAGCAGTGTTAACATAGACACCCTGACACATAGACATAGAAAATGCTTATGATTTCAATTCTATTATTTCAAACCAAAGTAAATACAGGAACACAGCTACTCACCTGTCTAGATATGAAATAACTTTTCTCCTTCCTACTGGGCAAAAACATTCTTAATTGGTTTCAACTAAAATAGACAAATAAGTCATCAAACTAATCAATAACAAAACAGGCTCTCCGTCATCTCTCATCCAAGATATAAAATATCTCCATAGACCATTGATCCATTTATAGTGATCAACAAACATTCAGACAATAAAAACTAATTCCTAATCAATGCTGCCACTAATGAGGAACAATAACTTATCAGCCTTTAACAAACCATAAGGAAAAAACAAAACACAAAAATTTTGGAGACAGGAAGTAAAATTTTGAAAAATAGAGTTGATGAAGTTCTTCTGTCACATTGGATCTGCCATAAGTAGGTTTATTCTGTGCATAAACTGCACCACTTCTCTGGTGATGAAGTTTATTTGGTTCTGTCGAGTGAATCCATCAAGCTTTTCAGTGGAAGACCTCCAAAATTATATAAAATTACAATATTTAAGCATTGGGATACCGGTCCATAAATAGAAAAACAGTTCAATGAAAGAAGAAATAGTCTCAAATCTTCCATAGGGCATGTAGAATAATTTAATACAGGCTTACAGAGGCACCACAGATCACTAGAAACAAATAAGGATTTTTCAATAAAAGACTCTGAGAGAATTAGTTATTTGGAAAGAAAATAAAATTAAGTCATAATCTTATACTAGCTAGCACAATAAAGTCCAAATATATCAAATGAAAAAAATCAATCACTTTAATAACTACCAGAAAAAAAGATGATTATATTTGCACTGTTTGGGGAAAAACTTTATAACATTTTATTTTAAAACTCAGATACAGAGATTCGATTATATGATGCTGTCGGTCTGTAGTCCATTCTCATCTCTGACCACTTTAAAGCTCTCTTTTTGCTTCATTTATTGTTTGAGTTACTGTTCATATCTCCCATCCACTGTCTTTCTACTCCGCTCATGAAGGACCATTTTGCTGTTTTTAAATGTTTGATATTTTCTGTTTATATGTGTTCATTATATATACATATATATCTGTTTTTAATTTTCATAAATATCATCGTGTTATGTATCTTATTCTATATTTACATTATGCTCTTTTAAAATTATACTTTAAGTTCTGGGGTACATGTGCAGAATGTGCAGATTTGTTACATAGTTATACAGGAGTCATGGTTGTTTGCTGCATCCATTACCCTGTCATTTATCTTAGGTATTTCTCCTAATGCTATCCCTCCCCTAGCCCTCCCCACCCTGACAAGCCCCAGGATATGATGTTTCCCTCCCTGTGTCCATGTGTTCTCATTGTTCAACTCCTACTTGTGAGTAAGAGCATGCAGTATTTGGTTTTCTGTTCTTGTATCAATTTGCTGAAAATGATGGTTCCCAGCTTCATCCATGTCCCTGCAAAGGACCTGAACTCATCCTTTTTTATGACTGCATAGTATTCCATTGTTTATATGTGTCACATTTTCTTTATCCAGTCTATCATTGATGGGCATTCGAGTTGGTTCCAAGTCTTTGCTATTGTGAACAGAGCCAAAATAAACATACCTGTGCATGTATCTTTACAATAGAATGATTTATAATCCTTTGGGGATATACCCAGTAATGGGATTGCTGGGTCAAATGGTATATTTTGCTTTAAAAATCCCTCATGTTGCTGTGTTTTCCATTATCACTGTGCCTCAGACTGCTGCATAATACTTCACGGTCAGCAGACATGGAGTGTTTTGGTGTTTTATTTTTGCTTTTGGTTTGTTAAAGACCATTAAATTATGAATCCTCACTGCAATAAATGGGCATTTGGGTCTATGTTCAAATTATTTCATGATCACTATACATGGATTAATGGTTTACAGATATCTTTTATCTCTTGAGTGAGAGATGACAGAGAGTCTGTTTTGTTCACATTTGTTTGTCCATGACTTAGTGGACAACGCTTGTGCCATGGCCAAGTGCAACATCAATGTATAAGGAAATAGTTCTCTCACTTAACTGAAAAAGTAAAAGGCTGACATCAATAATCCAGTCTGCCATAGAAGACATTTAAGGCAACATTGAAGTTGTCAGGAAACTTCTTGGTGTTTCAGTAACTTTTTCATCAGATATATCTGAAACAACTGATGGGGGAAGAGTATCAAAAGTTAGAGGAGCTGAAAGAGCAGGAAAAAGAACAGGCTGGGAATGAAATTAAAGGTTAAGACAGATGACTAGTATGTTTTCCCTAGGATAAATATTTCAGGTGATTCAGAAGATGAAGAAATGCATTTTGAGCAGTGAACAGGAGCCAATCAATTGAGCATAATGAATATCGTTACCTCCATTTCTCCTATTAAAAAATGTTATAGATTGGGGAACATGAGAAAAATCCAAGGTGGTAGAAATAAATATCCTTTACATCAAATTCTCCCCCTTCAAGCAAACATGCTTAACAGACCTTTTGCATCCCACAGTCCTTTGAGAGTTAGGAGCACTGGAGCCTAAATGACTATTCTATTCTAGCTCCATTGTTATAGCATCTGAGCAGCAATATGCAAGTTATTCTAGCTTTACACCTTTACCTCTGGATCATGATCCTATTAATAGAATTATGCTGAATAAAATATAAAATAGTTGAAATGAATGACTATGCCTTAATTAAAAATATATTTTTTAAAAAGCACTCACCTCCACACTGGAAGCACTCACTTCCACTCAACTGGAAAAGGCAATTAGCTACATTTTAGAACAGTTCTAATTTAATCAGAATTTCAATGATATTAACTTCTTCATAGTATGAGCTTGGATCTGGGTAAGATTCATTCATTTTTAAACCTGAGGCTTATCCATCTACATATATAAATGAGAGTTAGTCATTTATAACACTACTTTCTATTCATGCTGGCTCGCATTTCCTATATACCAGTAGATCTGTTCCTCAATGGAAGCATATTTAATCAGTACGTCAGCCACACTTTTCCATTCACAGAAGAGCAAATGAGATTCCAATGCTATCTTCAAAATAATTCTCGACTTATAAAACCATCTAAAAACAACTTTTTTTTTCTAAAAGCTTACATATCCAGTAAGTTCCCCTACTTTACCACGGAACTTTCTTAAAGCAAACATCTATCTCCCACCACACACTGGTTCAAATCTTCACAGAAATGACAGAGATCCCAAATATTACCAACATCTCCTGCTATTTAGCCCAACACATCCTTTCTCCAGGGTTCTCTCTGCCCTTCAATTTTTCTTTTATAAATTCTTACAAGTGGCCAGGTGTGGCTAGTCACAGCTAATCCCAGCATCTTGGGAGACTGAGACAGGCGGATCATGAGGTCAGGAGTTTGAGACCGGCCTGGCCAGCATAGTGAAATCCTGTCACTACTAAAAATACAAAAATTAGCCCGGAATGGTGGCGTGAAGTCCCAGCTATTGGGGAGGCTGAGGCAGGATAATCACTTGAACCCAGGAGGCGGAGGTTGCAGAGAGCCGAGATCGCACCACTGCACTCTAGCCTGGGCAACAAGAGTGAATCTATAATGCAATAAAAATTAAAAAAAAAAAAAAAAAGAGTGAATCTCCATCTCAAAAAAAAAAAAAAAAAGAGAAAAAATTCTTACATATTACTCTGTCCATGATGTTACCCACAAATTAAGTCAATTTGTTTGGTATTCTTTATTAACCCGCCAATCAAAAAAGATACATTAATATCCACTAATACAAAAATGAAATATAAAAAAGAAATACATTTTACCTTCTTTGAAAGTACGTCATTCAATGACGTTTTCATTAGTTTTTTTTTTTTTTAACATTATTTTTCTAAAATAACTAAGAGTAAAGGAATTCAGCCTGAAAGTAACTGGTACTTAGATTGCATGACACTGGCACAATAAAATACAACAAAATAATTTGGAAAGTGCCCTTCACCCAAATAAGCAAATTTGTATAGCCACATTCTCTCAAAGAGGATTAACCTGTCCCTGAAGCATTGGTACTTACTGGATATTGAGAAACACAAAATACCTGTGCCTGTAGCAGCATGAAGCCTGGCAAATAGTCCCAAAATATTACCAGAAATATAAAATCATTAATATGCACATCATTAAATACATTCCAAACTTTAGAGGGAACTCACTAAATCTGCTTAGGATCATCTGAATTAGTCATTAAAATATATAACTAAAAGTATTGTTTTCTTAATACAGCAATGAAAATGTAGGCATCTTCTTTCCTCACTCTAAAATTGTCAGAGAGATAGCACTGGCTCTTGTATTTAAAACCTCTTGTATTGAAAATGTATGTTCCATCTTTTCCTGAATGATTATTGCCTATGATCACTAACAAAATGCTGGCCTGGAGTCTAAGCTCTTTAACACTGCCTGATTCAGCAAACATTATTCCTTTTTCAGTAAGGTTTAGATCCTGATTGATTTAGTGATACTGCTGGGTTGAGAGTAGCAGGATTACTGTTAGGAAAGAAACAAATGATACATTTTTCACACCGATTTGAAGGTCGGTTGTTCATACGAACCCAGTGAGTTTTCCATTTTGCAGCAATGATAGCAAAGAGCAGCAGCAGCGAAAGTCTTACCTCCAGGCCAGGATCAAGGAAGGAAAAGGGGGTGTAAGCACTAGCAGGCTGGTGAAGGTAAGGAGGAGTGGCAAATGCCACGGCCACGTGGGTCAGTCCAGGAAAAGAACAACAAGTTGGTCAAAATGCAGACCCAATAGCTGTCTAGTCCATTCATAAAGCGTGTTCCTGTACATCCCCTAGCTTGGGGAGAATGATTTCTCCCTGGCCTAAGCTTGTGCTTTCTGGTATGGACACTTGGGAAGGGAAGAAATTAGAGTCCGAAGACAAGATCTGGCTGACACAGTGCTGGATCCTTTAGAGGACAACATTCTGCTTCCCAAGCACAAAGTGTTGTGGTGAAAGTCTCAGAACAATGTCTCCCTAAACGATTATCTCTCTGTTATCATTTACCTTTATCTTGCCGAAGAAGATATACTTTTCATGTTTAGTTAAGACATGGGATTTGCCAGGATTGTAAACCACACTGAGAGTCAATTTTGGAGTTTGGCAATCATAGATGCACACCTGACCTAGTATTGATATCTAGCTGTCCACTTTTTATTCTGCTGTCTAGCAGCTGTGTTAAGACTGGAATTAGAAAAATCTAGAGAGTAATGAGTTGACAGAGGGAAGGAATAAGGAGCCATTTTTTATTGTTGAGACACTATAAGTGCATTTAGGGAGGTTATCTTGGAAGACAGTACCACTCCAAATGATTAGAATTTGGTGCTCGTATTCTAATGATGTGCATTATATTCCTAATTCTAAATTGCCGACCACTCCACTGCAAGCCAGCTCACGGCATTTCCAGTGGTCTATGTCCAAACCTTGTTGTCTGGTACAAACAACATGTAGTTGTTACCATTGGTAGTTTGTCCTACTACACGGTCCCTGATGTCAGTCTGGCTATGGAAGGAAAACACTTGACAGGAGACTGAGCAAATGCAAGCCCAAATGTCCGAGATGCTCTCCACCTGTAAAATTCCCAAGAACACCCCAGTGCTCACTCTCTGCATACTCATGGAGATATCCACTTTCTACTTGAAACCATTCCAGAGCTACCAACAATATTATTGGTATTCTCCTTGATACTAAAAGAAAAAACAAAGAACTATCTAGATGCATTCAGAAGATGCTGCACTTCAAGAAGGAGCTCCTCACTTAAGCCACAATAGTGAAAGATGCTTCCCCAACCTTTCCCACAGCAGCTCTCAAAGTGCAGCAGAACCATTTTTACGAAATGACAATTAACATTAGAACTTTTCACAACACAGATCACGTAATGCTTATGATGATGGCTGTTTTCAAGAAATAATTGGAAAAACTGAATGACTGCCAGGATATTCTCAATAAAACTGGTAAACATCCCATGGACATAATTACAACAAGCAGGGTGGAGGTCATTATGAGACTCATCACATTGCATAAAGAATGTCAGGATGACAAGAATTTTTCACCCCATGGTCAGCACTGACAAATTTCCAGGGAGATCTTTTGAATGGCTGTGTCATTGAGCTCATTAATGAATTTGAAAGGAGGTGAATTTTAATCAAGAATGTAACTGAGAAGGAGAAAGTTAAGGCACTATAACCCACTCACTTTAGGCAGAGAAGTAAGTGCAGAAACACAGTGCCAATAGAGTGAGGGTGCTCAGGCTAGCCTGGCTCGCAGGCCAATCCGGCCTCTTATTTCTAATCAGGTGCCGGCAAGGATGCAATTTTGATCTTTTGCTAACAAAATCATAGCAGAATCCCAACCTAATTATGAAACTGACTGCTGATAGAAAAACAGTCCCCTTTACAGGAATATCCAGGGACAACCTCTTCATACCGAACCTCCAAGCTTGATGCCCTCTGATTACTGAGAGTTCTCTCAACACCTAGACGGCTGCTTCCACTTGAGGTCACACCCACAACCCCTACTTGCCTCTACTCCTGGCTTCCAGGATCACCTGACTACCAAAGTGGGTCTTGTTTCTGAAAATAGATCTGAGATTTGACTCGGCCACAGTCACTATGGATACTCCAAGAACAACTGACATATGTCCTGAAGCTCTGATCTGAGCTGCTTTCACTTGAGGTCACAAAAGACTCAGCTCTGCATTCTGTTTTCAGGAAAATCACATTTGAAGCATAGAGAGGCACTTGTGGGAAACAGACAGAACTGACTGTCTTCATGTAGTCTGTCCAAATCGTTGCTAGGTGTCACAACGCAGTCCACAGTTCAAGTCCTAATAAGAGGAACGAGGAACTTCAGCAACAGCGGTGCCCAAGTCTGCATCTTTCTACCTGAACACGTACGATCTCATAGATCCTTCCTTTACACACACAGAGCATATTTAGTTCACTGATTTTAATCTTACAACATATAAGAAAGGATGTTAGAAGTAAAACTTGAAGAATGAGTGGTAGATACTGAGGGAAGAAGAAACTCTTGGTTGCCAGACCCCCAATAGTCACCCATAGCAAAAGAAATGAAGACGTAACAATGGATAGAGAAAGAGGAAACAAAGAAATAAAAAAAAAACTTCAAAATTCTGTCACTGATTAGTATCATGATGGCTGCTTGTGATGTCTCTATGTCAAAAAAATTTAAGTTGGTTCTGTACACTCCGTGTACGAAAGTGCCAAGCTATTAAAATAAATGTTTCAGTGTTTTTCCAGACCAAGAGAGAGAAGGTAGAAAGAAGAAAATAATAACTACCAAGATATAAGCAAAAGGGATTAGAACTAGGATGTTAAACAAGTTTCATTTCATTTGCCAATTTTGTTTCATGCTTAGGGTCCTCTTGGAGCACTCTCCTGCTAAGGAGGATGGGACTATGTCCAGTAGAAAGATGACTGGGGATAATTAGCGATGTTTTCCATGGCTTTGGAAGTAGGGAAGCGGGTGAAGTATAGAATGGAGGAATAGGAGGTGAGTTTAGGTCCTATACTTTCCACCCCTGGATAAAGAAGGTGGTGCTGTAGATAAAGGTAATGGAAAAATGCTATTGGTATTTACAAAACATACACAGTTCACTCCTAACACATTTTTTTTGAGACATAGTCTTGCTCTATTGCCCAGGCTGGAGTACAGTGGCCGCCATAGCTCACTGTAACCTTAAACTCTTAGACTCAACCAATCTCCCACTTTAGCCTCCCAAGTAGCTGGGACTATAGGTGCACACCACCACACAAAGCTTTTTTTTTTCTTTTTTGTAGAGATGGGATCTCACTATGCTGCCCAGGCTGGTCTTGAACTCCTGGTATCAAGAGATACTACTGCTTTGGCCTCCCAAAGTGCTAGGATTACAGGGATGAGCCACTGTGCCAGGGACTAAGACTTTTAAAATATTACTAAATAAAGACATGTCCACTGCTTTCATAGCTTAAAATAAACAGTTATTAAAATTTGAGATGAATTCACAAAAATTAGGCAGTATAATATGGCAGGAGTCATTTAGCAAGATTCAGTTAGAATATTTTGATGATAGTATGTTGTATTGTAAACATTTCCATCTATATTTTATTTCTGAGACTAAGAGTGACTTCTTTTAGTGAACTATCTATTACGTCATTCAAGTTGGTCTTTAGAGGAAGACGTGATAGAGTCAAGATTCCTGGGAACATCTCCCGCTGTGTGCCATTAATTAGCTTCGTGACCCAGTATAAGTCATAACATTTCTTTGCTTCAATTTCAATAAACAGTGAGTTCTCCATTAGCTAGAAAAATCTATAAAATCATTGTAAGTCTAGGGAAATTTATACTCTATAACAAATGTAAAATTCTCACAAAAGTAATGACATTAACACATTGATCATCTATAATATTTTATAACACTTTAATTTACCAGCCATATGTTCAGATTACAATCTGTTTAAGGAAAGCAAAAACACAGGCTGTTAGCATGAGAAAGAGATTCATGACCCTTCTTGGTCAGCAAAAACAACAATTTCAAGTGAGCATTCCTTAGTCATTTATTCGCATTACCAAGCCTGTCAGGACATTTAACATTGCTGAATTCAGTTAACACAAAAAAGAAAATCTGATTTTGACAAAAAGTCATAAAATGAAACCATTTTAGGGCAATTATTTGAGGTTCTTTACTATTCAGTGTCTGTATCCTGTCTCAGAGCAGGTATACTTACTGCCAGCACATCCTGGCTCATGAAAGCCAGACAAACTCTGCTGGGCTCTGCTGCTTCAAAGTCTTATTTTTCATCGTGTGCTCAAAACAACAACAATAAAAAAAAGAGAAGAGGTACAATCAAGTGATTTTCTCAGTGTATTTGCCACTAGGTTCAGGATGCAATTTAGGCAAATTAGTGAATCCTGCTATAAAAATATGAAAGCTTCTGGTCATTTGTCCATATACCTGGCATAATACATTGAACCTAGTAATCAGAGAAACTTGTTTTAATCAAAACAAAATTATAAATAAGTGTTTTAAACCATTAAGAGTAAAAACATTGTTAGATTTCATTTATATTGCATTCTTCACAGCCTATCATTCACCTATAAAATTCTGAACCATATTGCTTTATATGCAAAAAGTCCTAGCTTATGCTAAAAATTTAGTTATGCTTCTTTCCACATGATAAACTGAAAGTATATTATCAAAGTTTCCAAACAAATTCACCGTTAAATTAATTATTGGAGCAAAAAATAAATAAATAAACAAGACAATAACGATAGCAACAACAATAAAAACTCACAAGCAAAAAAAAAAAAAAAAAGACAGTATCTTAAATTTAGTGGTTGTGCTCAGGGGAGTAATGAGTAACAGTGCTATCGAGTTCTTGCCAAATTTTTACTTTTTATTATTAATGTTTAATTAGGGGGACTTACAATATCTGAGTAGTCTACATTTAAATAATGTTGGGAATTGCCAATCTTATCCCATTGAGATTATAATAAATATTGCACAATTGCTTTAATTTTCCAGCTCAGCTTTATTTCTTTTTATTTAACAGATGTAATAAAGAACATTAAAAAATACACACAATGTCTATACTGTAGGTGAAGATAATTTAGTTCACACACACACATTATAGAAGATATTTTAGTTTTAGTAGAGGCACCACTTATTCTGCAAATCCTTCATTGACGTCTTGAGACTGAGTTAGATTCTTTGTATTCCCATTGTACATCACAATGATACATTGAGAATCATACCATGATACACCTGCCACAGTGTCAAAGACTTCCTGAGTGCCTGTCTACCCAATTTTGACCATGAATCTTCTCACTCTTAGACCACCAATGCCTGACAAACTTCAGAGCATACTGGATCTGTTCAGTAAATACTTAAGTGAATGAATGACATTACGGTTGAGGAAAAGTAGTACAGGTTGAACCCTAAATTTCCGTGTGGAATTAACGCCATTCATTCATTGATCATTGAAATATTTACTATTGGCAATTGTGAAAAGGAAAGACCATTGGTCATTTTACATTGTTCAATAACACCTTATATAAGTTTTGCATAGTGCTTTCCTCTAAAAAGCTTAATACCGTTTCAAGACAAACATTAGAAATACATGTTTGGATTTTGGCCTTAACTTTTAAATATATTATACTTTAAGAATCAGATCAGCCTTAAAATTCATTACTTTAAATCATGCCAAAGTTGAACTGTGACTAAAGGTGTGAGACAAAGTTTAACTAAAAACTTAAAAGGAACATTAGGAGAATTTTTAAAGGTGAGCAGTTTGGTGACTAGGAATATCTCAAGGCAGAAATGGAGAATGTTTAATATTGTGTGGGATAATAAATACGAATTTAATAACCCTATAAAATTTCTTAAAAGTTAATTTCTACATAGTTCAAATTAACTATATAGTCTACTAAACTATAGGATTTTTAAAGAATCATTCATAAAGTGATTCCACTGAGTTAATATCCATATAAGGACATTTCCATGCATTGATATAGGATATAAAAAGGAGTCTGATCATGTTCTGAAGGAGAGGTTATTTTAATTAAAATGACTATAGTTTACATCTTTAGAGGACCGTAATTTTGAATAGCTTAGAATTATTCCATGCCATTTTAAAATATCTGGAAAATATGTGAGACATGCATATAACTTTTATTATATGCCTAAATAGCTGTCTTTTTGTGAGCGTATTGAACTTTCTACCTTAAAATAACTTCAATGAGTAGAAAGATCTAGTTTCAAACTACTTTCTTCAAAACTACAGAAAGAATAGTAATGATGAGTTGGAACAGTTTTGACTTTTAGAATAAAATTTCAGAGTTGGCTGATATGGAATGAGGTCACTTTTCTCTCACTTTTTTTTTTGACGTTCAGAGCTTAAATAAATACTGTATCATTTTTGTGACTGATGATTCCCCCAAGGACTTACTCACCCATCCACTGTGAGACCATTGCAGGGATTGGATTTGGAAAACAGACTGACAGTCAGGCAAGGGAGAGAAATTTCAGTTCATAAAGCACTTGGATAATTTTTGCTCTTATCATTTCTGTTCTTTTTACTTGTTTCTTTCATTTCCCTTGGTAAGTCAAATGTCCTGTACTTTAAGTGCTTATCAGTTTCACGAATTGACTATTTACTGTAGCTACTCTACTTCTTTATTTCATTTTACCTTGTCTCGTCCCTGAGAGGAAAAAACCTTTCATACACATCTTGTGGTGTTCTTTTCTGAAATGATTCTTCAGGATTATTGTAATAAAATTATCTTTTTATGTATTCAGTATTTTGGATGTGATGTATTCTTTACAAGTCTCTAAGATCCATTGTTTTATGTTATTAAACTTAGAATATGATTTCCATTGCCCTGTCCAATACTTACGTAGAAAGTACTGAATTTAAAAGAAAGAAGAACTTAAAATATTTACTACATCCTCTTTTATCGGAAAGTAGTGTGTTTGGAGATGCATAATTTGTCACAATTTAACTTACCTATATTCACATAAGAACATGGCCTAATGAAAATGTAAACTGATAGGAAAATGAGTTCCCATAACCAATAAATTTGTGCTAAGATTGTTACTTTCTTCTAAAATTTTTTTTTAAATTATACTTGGCAATTACAGAATGCTCATATAAAACGCAGAGTCCAAGACAAACTCTCTACAGCAACTACTCTATCAAGTGCAAGTATACCATGATGAAATCCCAATGAGGTTAAAAATTATTTAAAATTTGGCCGGGCATTGTGGCTCAAGTCCGTAATCCCAGTGCTTTGGATGGGTGAGGCAGGTGGATTACCTGAGGTCAAGAGTTCAAGACCAGCCTGGTCAACATGGTGAAACCCTATCTCTACTAAAAATACAAAAATTAGCCAGGTGTGGCTAATTTTATACAGGTAAATATACATAAATATTTAAATAAATATGCATATTTAAAATTCATGAGAATTAGGATGAAAGACATTTAACAAGCCTGTGAGAATGCACATGTAAATGTGTATACTCACACAAATACTGAACTGTCAAACACTAATTGACATAGGTTAAATTTATTGATGTAAATAGGACCCAAATCATCAAAGAGCTAAGAAACGCTTTATTTTCTATTATCTTTACTGTCATTTACATTAAAAATCTATTTGATGTTTTCATTGCCTAATAAATTATGTTTATTTGTGAAGTTCTCTTTGCATTTAAAAATAGTTTTATCAAAGTGTCTCCACTCATTATCATAAATCCAATGCTTAATAATATTAAAAAAATTCTATACAAAAATGATAGAGTATGATGAGTCAAGTAATCTTTCCCTGTAAAAAATAAAATACTAAATAAAATGTCAACATTTAAAAAAATTATTTGGTTGACTCCCAAGAAAGGATAAAAAAAGTAATTGAGGCTCCTCAGGAAACAAGGTACCCAAATCATGGTGATCAGCAGGTGAAGCTAAGGCCTTAGAGCCAAGCCAAGGTCGTACATTTACAAACACTGGATTTAAGTTTTAAGAGCTGCAATTTAAATGTCCAAACATGTGCCATAAGACCTTAGAGTCAGATCCACTATCAAAATGACATAGCAATGTGTTTTCTAAACAAATCTTGAAGCCAGGGATTGGAAAACCGTAAATAAGAGAAAAGACAATCAATCAGCAAAATAAATATCCTTCTTGATTATGGAAAGGAAACTGACTCCAGTCTCAGGTGTAGGGGGGGTCTGTATTATGATTGAATACAAACTTTAAATGACCAGCATCTTCAGGATATTAATGTAAAAAATGAAAGAACAAAAACCAAACAAAAGACTTCTCTAGATTGAAAAACACATAGCAATCAAAAACAATGCAAGAACCTTGATGGGATCCTAACTTGGGAGGAGATGCATAAAAAGAACTTGTAACAATGTGAAAAAATAAATATGGACTAATTATCTTCTCATATTTTAAAATTATTTTTAGTCTTCTGAGGTACAATCATGACATTGTGGCTATAGAATAATTCCCTAATACTTAGGAGATGTGAGCGGAATCATTTGCGGGTGATATTTCTAAGACAAAGACAATCTGAATTTAAAAACACAATTAAACTCACTATAACAAAAGAAAGAGGAGCAGATACATTCATCTCAATATTTACATTTGAAAAGTTTATACTCAGGTTTGAAATAATACATTCTTAGCACAAATTAGGCATAAGATTAAAAAAATAATACCTACCCCGTCAGCAACTGGTAAAGTACAATAAAATTAATTTTTTTGATTAAATTTTTTTTTTGAATATTCAGAGAGAGGGTGTCACTTTGCCACACAGGCTGGGGTCTGGAGTGCAGTGATCTTATCAAACTGTAGCCTATACCTCCCAGGCTCCAGCAATTCTCCCACCTCACACTCCCAAGTAGCTAGAAATACAGACATGCACCACCACATCCAGCTAACTTTCTAATTTTTTGTAGAGACAGAGTCTTGCCATGTTGCCCAGGCTGATCTTGAACCCCCGGCCTTGAGTCATCCACCCACCTCAGCCTCCTAAAGGTTGGGATTACAGGTGTGAGCTACCATTTCCAGCCTAGTTTTTTGTTTTGTTTTGTTTGTTTTAATTTACTATTTCCTCACATTCCATAGTTAAGAAAAAAAAATTCCACTGTTTTTCTTAATTGTAACTGAAGCGAATGTTAGTTTATCTGAAAGGGAAGGGGCACTAAAAACCACAGACACTCTGCAACTTTGGATAACTTCTCTAAGCTTTAAGAGCTTCAGAGGCTGGGTGCGGTGGTTCATGCCTGTAGTCCCAGCACTTTGGGAGGACAACGTGGGCGGATCACCTGAGGTCAGGAGTTTGAGACTCACCTGACCAACATGGTGAAACCCCATCTCTACTAAAAACACCAAACATTAGCCAAGTACAGTGGCAGGCTAATGTAATCCCAGCACCTGTAATCCCAGCTACTCAGGAGGCTGAGACAGGAGAATTGCTTGAAACTGGGAGGTAGAGGTTGCAGTGAGTTGAGACTGCACCATTGCACTCCAGCCTAGGCAACAAGAGCAAAAATCAGTCTTAAAAAGAAAAAAGAGCTTTGGAGATCTACGAATACATAAATAATCAAATTTAAACTCTGTAAACTGAGAATCTAACTTATCCTAGAATAGATGCTCTATGAAAACATCGAATTTACATATTACTTTCACCTCCAAATCCTTTGCCATCAAGAGGGTATGGTATACAGGCACTCAATAAATACTTGTTAAATAAATTAATAATATTAGTCACCAAATAAGGCATTTAAAGGAGTCAAATAAAGGAGGTAATGCATGAAAAGCATTCAACACAATGCCTGGTGTACACAAGCATTCAAAAACGTTAGTTATCATCAACATCATATTTATCATGAGTTTTATAATTATTATTAAAACTCTGTCATTTAATGAATAATTTCACATACAAGGAATTGCAGTTACCAGCATTGCATGTAATGTCATGTCAATGTCAATGTTCCAAACATTGACAAGATCTTGGAACATAGTGAGCTCGAGAAATGTTTGCTTTTGAGGCAAAACCTCTGAGCACATTTTGTTGGAGTGGATTGTCCTCAGTGCACTTATATCACTGGAGACAGCTAAGGAGACAGACCTGGGAGTCTCTGTGGAGCTCTGAAATTAAATCATATTATTAATATGAATGTATTTTATAAGTGTATATTCCAACTGCTTATATAATTTTGCAATGTATTGATAGTTTTTTTGGACTCATGGCACACGTAAAGTATTTCCAGAGGCCTCTGGAAATATTTTTCAGATACAAATATTTTAACCTAGTGATTTTCTTACAAGTGAACAATCATCCAAAGATTTGGGTAAACCTCAGGTTCTGATGACCATTGACTCAAGGTAAAGCATTTATTACCATTAATACAGGTAAAAGATTTATTTATTTCTTTATTTTGAAAGAGAGTCTTGCTCTGTTGTTCCAGCTGAAGTGCAGTGGCATGATCGTGGCTCACTGCAACCTCTGCCTCCCAGTTCAAAGGATTCTTTCCTTCCTCAGCTGCCTGAGTAGCTGGGACTACAGGTGTTCACCATCACACCCAGCTAATTTTTGTGTTTGCAGTAGAAATGGGTTTCACTATGTTGGCCAGCCTGGTCTCAAACTCCTGCCCTCATATGATCCACCCGCTTTGGCCTCCCAAAGTTCTGAGATTAAAGGGGTGAGCCACTGCATCTGGCCAGATTTATTTATTTATTTATTTATTTATTTATTTATTTATTTATTTTTTCAGTTTCAATGTCACTTTTCAGGAAGAATATTGCCATGCTTTCTAACTTTTCTTCTGAATTGAATTGACTTGCTGCACCATCAGTATTTGTGATGTTGTAAGATGTAGCATCCAAGGAAAATGCAGATGTTCTCTTCTAAACCAAATTCCAAGAATAATATTCTAGCAAACTTCATTACTTGATGAAATATTTATATTGGCATTTATTATACTCTATTTATTACAGATATAAACAGTATGACCTTTAGATGTATAATTTTTTCTTTATTGAAAACAATTCACTTCCAATGTAGATGACATGTTTTAACAATATATGTGAGTGTCTGTTAAAAACAACCGTAAACAGTTGAAATCTTTTACAGTCTATATAGGTTGCCTAATATGGGCAACTCAAGGGATACACATATTTTTGGTTGAAGCATTGATTTATTATGAATCATTAATGGCAATCTTACTTTTAATCTGGGGAACAGAAAGTAAAATAAAAGACATCTCGCCTATACTGTAATTAGATTAATTTTTTAAAGTATGTGAATGGAAATAAAAAGGATGATGATAAGGATATTAATGATAAAACAATAATCTAGCTTATATAAAGTGCTTGTAAATTATTAGGCTCTTAAAAATTGTTACATAAATTATCTTATTTAATTCATATGGCAATCCTACGATGTACAAGTGCTATCCACTTTTTGCAGATAAGGAAAAGAGACACAGGATTCAAATGCTGAGCTTCACTGTAATACAAGGGTGTTCTTCCATAATACCCTTAAGTATATCTAATCCTAATACTTTTTAGATCTTTCTATAGGCAAAGTCTTATTTTAGGTGCCTCAAGCAATAGACAAGTTAATGATGCAAGTTTCTACTCTCCATAGGTTCAAAACACAATTAAATAAGTATCAGGTTTCACAGCCCTATCCACACATAGTCTGACACTCAGAAGTTTTCATGCCCAGGAGTCTGCCACAGAATCCTCAGCTTGGTAACCTCCACCACCAACATCAGTGGGTCCAGGCTCTCTGGGTCTTCAGCTAATCCTGCAGAGGCAGTGAGTACATTAAAGCATCACACCTAATTCCACTCTCGCCTTACCCCTTTGTTCTAGTGTAGTTTGAGCTAGCCTCTCACATCTGAACTCTGTTAAAACTGCTAGATTCTTGCTATGAATCAGAGCCAGGTCTGCCTCTAGGGGGTATCTGTAAGTATTCACATTGGTCAAAGCTCACTGGTCCTCTTTCACTGATATGCTTGCCAAACCTAGAAAAAATAGAGACTGTACTTTAACTTCCACCCAAATATTCTGCCCGATGTGTCTGTCCTCTCTTAGGACAGGAGTTGTGCCCCAATTATTTGTCTGGTGTTATCTTCTTGAGGGTTGTCTCTTAATCGGACCACTCAGTGTTATAGGCTGCCTACTTTACTTCACTTCCACTTAAAAATGCTGGTGCCAACTCTCCCCTGAATCTCACCTGAGCATTCCACATACTCTGAATTCTGTGTCTACCTATTTAACTATCCCCTCAGTCTGGAGTCAAATTCCCCCCATTCCTTCTCATCTCTCTAGTCATAAAGGGCAATTGTGCTATTCCTGGCTCTTGATTCCTTACATCTTGCCCAGAGTTCATATAATTATATCACCATGTCTCATTCAAATGTCCAAATATAATCAGTCCCCCAATAACTATAATGCAAAACCAAATGTAACAATTGGCAAAAAAATGTAAATTAGAAAGTCTTTGAAAATTAGAAATGATAATTTTGTAAATTTTATAAATTAAAAGGAGTTTTTGTAAAATAGAGTATTTTTCATTGAAAAAAATGATGAAAGGTACCATTGAACCATGATATGTGTGGTGCAAATTTTAAGTGGTTGTGGCAAACAAAGATGGTAGACAAAGGTGTGCAAGTAGGGAAACAGCTGTAGCCAACTGCATGGGGCGCAGTAGCCATAATCATGTAACACAAATAAATAACTCAGTCTGTGTCGTCTGTGTGGTATATGAGATTATGTAATATGAGACAAATCTGAGAAAGCAGGATAAAACCACATTGACAAGGATCTTGAATCTCAAAAGATGAGTTTGCAAAAAATACTTTAAATAAAACAAATTAATGAAAAGATTCTCTCTCTCTCTCTCTCTCTCTCTCTCTCTCTCTCTCTCTCTCTCTCTCTCTCTCTCTCTCTCTCTCCAGGCATAGGAAGAATTAGAAAATATTAGAAGCTGGAATTATATTTGGGAGGAGATTGCAACAATACAAAACAAGATGAAACAGTAGTCTGAATTAAGATGCTTATAGTAGAAGGAAAAACGCTTGGTAGAAAATAAAGCGGAAGACTAAAATTAGTATTTGAAAGAGAATTTTCTTGTTAAGAGACACTGAAGGATGATTAAGCCCAAACTTACCTTACCTTTGGGGTCTCTTGTTACCACCCTTACGACTATATTGGCCAACAAATGCCCCTGCTCTCTCTCAGTCCTCTGATTACCTAAGAGTGGACACCTAAGCTCCCTTCCCCACCTACTCGATAGTACAGCAGAGACAAGATTGGAACAATAAGGAAATAATTTATAGAAGACTAGAATGCAAGTTGATGTAGAATGTAAAATCTGAATGCACTGACATATGAAATAATGACATCGTTTTTAGCCTGTGATTCACTACATAGAAGCTAGTTTGTAGGCTACTGAAGTTTAATAGACTTTTAGTATCCACCAGAATCACACATCTCAACATAATTCAAGTCAAAGGAAGGGTTGAGCCTCTTAGCAATCTAATTATTTTTCTTTCAGTTCTAGCTTCCTGATTGACAACCTGTTTCATTTCCTGGCCAACTTATACAAGGAATGAACTCATTCTGCTCATTCATTTGGCTATCATTTCATCTTTGACCTCTTTAAAATAGCTGTATCAAAGTACATTGATCAACCCAACATCACTGGTGTTCTAGTAAATGTTTAGTAGTAGATTCCCTAGGAAGAAACACACACACACACACACACACACACACACACACACACACACACACACAAAATAATAATAAAATAAACTGTTTCATATTGTTTGCCAATTAATGTGGTGTAAATATTCCCACTAGGGTCAGTTTCAAGCTACTTACCTGAGGTGTTTGAATTAGGATTTGGGAAGCACTGCTATTGATGTATAGTAACAATAAGTGGTATTTGTTACATCCTTACCAAATGCAAGAAAAAAATACTAAGCAATTAACATACATTTTCTCCTTTTATCATCCAACAGCTCTCTAAAATAGGCATTATTTTATGATCATTATGTATAGGGAACAAAAAATTAAAGATTAAAGAGATTAAAACTCTAAAACTTACAAAATTAGTCAAGGGAAGTGCCAACATTGATTCCTATTATGTCACGTCTTCCAATGAGCATGTCCATCTCTTAAGCAGTGAGTTCTAGTGTTGGGATCAGTTTTCACCCAAGAATCTGCTTTCAATGCCTATGCTCTTGAGGTATTTTCTATACTTTTCCTACAAAAGAGGAAGTTACAACATAGAGATTGCTAACATAAAAAATAATAAGCAATAAAAGAACAGGTATAACTTTGTAGATATTGCAGATATAAAATCTGTATGACTAGGCAGTGGATTAGATATAATAATAAGAGGGACAAAATATCCCTATCTTTTGTTTCTGGATAACTGGAGGAATGGAACAATCATTACAACTTTTATAATCTGAAAAGAGTCTTGGTTTACAGAATATATGTTTGAGGAATGTTGATTTAGGAAGAGGAAGAACCAAAACATTTACAAGGAAAATATATTTTGCAGTAACCATTCTAGCAAGAGAGATGAGATGTCTGCCAGAATCAGTTTGGACAATGTGGAAACAAGAAAATTAATTTTCATGACTTTAAGTTATCCAATTTTGAAAACCTAAAGTTGAGAAATCTGCTCAGATTATTTCCTCAGATTATGATGGAAAGATTAGCATAATTTTTACCAAAAAGGCTCTAAGCCCATCTCCAGTAGCTTCTGTGAAGTTAAGGCAAACTGAAACGACACTCTACCCCCTCTACCAAGAGAGAAAGCATCAGTTATAACAGCATTCTAGTTCTCGAACCAATTCATTTTCTGCATATTTCTATAAGATTCATTTTTCTTTCTCACCATTGTATTGACAAAGGGCCTCTTACAGAGAAGAAAGGCCTTGTCTTGTTTCATTTTTTAAACATCTGTACAATCAATCCAAGATGTCTTGGCCTTCCAGCAAGCGCACAAGACCTTACCATCACAGAGCTAATAATTCTGAATGCGAGAAATGTGATATTTCCTGCTCTGTAAGTTTCTATAGAATCTTGTCTTGTGGCTTTAATATCCAAGAATCTGACAACTTTAAATTTATATTTGCTTTCCTCTGTGAGGTTGTAACCTGACACCTCACCCCAGTGTATCCAGGAGGTGCGACATGGAGATGGAGTCAAAGATTATCTTCTAACCTTAATATTGATTGCCCTGTGGGGTTTGGGGATAACTTGAGACCTGTTATGCCTTTATTCTTGCCTATGTATACCTTTTAGAGTGGTAATGTCCATGCTATTACTTTCACACCATTGCTGTTTAGGAAGCTCATAGCATGTTTGATTTTACAGGCCCACAGCAGGAGGGGCATTTGTCTTAGGGTGAATTGTACCTTGA
The DNA here is from genome assembly GCA_031835075.1 of Saguinus oedipus. Classification (NCBI taxonomy): domain Eukaryota; kingdom Metazoa; phylum Chordata; class Mammalia; order Primates; family Cebidae; genus Saguinus; species Saguinus oedipus. Next base: position 9,044,445 of record CM063188.1, on the reverse strand, counting down.
GTCTCACTTGTTTCTGGTTTAGATAAGACTCCCAACTTTTGACTTTTGAATTGGTCCTAAATGAGTTAAGACTCGGGGCTACTGGGATGGAATGAATGTATTTTATATCTAGGAGAGCATGAATTTGGGGGGACTGAGGGCACAATGCGTAGTTTGAATATGTCCCCTCCAAAATTCATGTGAAAACTTAAGCCTTATTGTGGTAATATTAAGAGATGGACCTTTTGAGGAAGTTATTAAGTCGTAAGGGCTCCTCCCCGCTGAATGGATTAGGGCTTTGTAAAAGGGCTGGAAGAAACTCGCTTATGCCCATTTTAATCTTCCACTCTTCTACCATGTGAGAACACAGAACTTACCTCCTTTTCCCCTTTCAGTTCTTTCTGCCATGTAAGATTACAGCATTCATCCCCTTTTGCCCTTTCCTTTCCTCTATCATGTGAGGACACCACACTTGTCCCTTCTGGAGGACGCATTTACAAGGCTCAACTTGGAAGCAGATCCCATGCTCTCACCAGGCACCAAATGCCAGCACCTTGATCTTGGACTTCCCAGCCTTCAGAACCACAACAAAATAAATTTAGGTTCTTTGTAAATTACCCAGCATCAGGTATTTTATTACAGAAGCACAAACCAAGAGAAGCAAGAGGTTAAAAAGAAATCCCAGAGACTATGATTCACACTTATCTCAATGCTGTCCAGGATGGCCATGACAGAGAGAGCATTTCTGCAGAGGATCTTTCCTGTAGCTGGTGCCTGGAACATGGATGAGTTGAGAAGAGAGGTATACAGTGATGTGTCAAAGCCAAGCTTGTGTAGGTTGCAAGAGGTGATTGTGTACATCTCATCCAAACTGCACTTCAAGTGATCTATGACTGTAGTTTGAAAATGACCATATGAGAATTTTTATATAATGGAAATAGTCACCACTACAAATTAGAGATTTTTTTTGCCCTGAAAGTCTGTTATTAAACTGTTAAAGATAAGCCATTGCATATGTTCTCCCATGTTAAAGTCAGATAAATAGACATAAAACAAAATAATCTGGAGTCTGAAGAAAAGGATGGTTAGGAACTGGAATGAAAATGGGAAAACAGCAGCTTAGCAGGGTGGAAGAAGTTCAAATACAGGAAGTACAGGATAGAGAATGCAGTAGGAATGAATGAGACCTTAAAGTGGTGCTGGCCATTGAGAAAGAGAAGGAGAGGGTTAATCTGAAGATAGCCTCTGATGTTAGTTTTGGGTTTCCAAGAAGAAGAGGCCAAGATAGGACTAAATGTTCAAGAGATTTATTAGGGGAAATGTCTGTGATGGCTAAAATGGAAAAAAGTAGACAGGAACAGCCTTCAGTTTGAGATCCAGAGCTGAGAAAGGAGAGGAGGAAGTGAAGAAGATGAGGTAGGAAGCATCTCACACTACAGTGCAGTTCTGAAAAAGTTTCAACCAGACTAAGGGGTGCCTTGCAAAGTTCACCAATAGAAGAATCTCACATACTATGGGAATAGGCCCACACTTGGTTCCTCTGCCATGCATGCTCTACCATCAGCTGTGAAAAGCATGGGAGAAGCATGGCCTTGGCATGAATGCAGTGGTGAATCCACTGTGGCAGCTGCTGGGACCATCTGTCAATTGTGTTCCTAGGAAAGCTGAGCAATGCATTTACATGTAAGTGGTGCTGTTTAGGGAAAAAAACAAATTGTTCCATTCACCATACTCTCACAATATGCTTCTGACACCAGATACGTGGGGAATTTTTCCCCACTCAAGCAAGCAACAATTCTGAAGCAGACACCAGCTGGGTGTCCTCCCATTCTACCCTGACTACCAGGGGAGAGTGCTTCAGACACCACGCGAGCCACAGGTTGTTTTTCCTGTACTTCTGACCCTCCAGCTACACATCAGGGTTTTCTTGACCTCCTCCTTAGATTCAACTAATTTGCTGGAGTGGCTCACCGAACTCAGGGAAACACTTATGTTTACCAGTTTATTATAGAGAATATTACAAAGGATGCAGATAAAGAGACACTTAGGGTGACGTATGGAGAAAGGGGCATAGCGTTTTCATGCCCTTCTTGGACGAAAACTCCCAGCGTCCTGGAAGCCACTGGGTTCTGGAACCTCCCAGTTTTCTTTTCATACCCCTTTTTGGGAACCTCCCAGGTTCTGGAAGCTACTCATACTTCATCCTCTTGGATCTTTTATGGAGAGCTCACTGGGTAAACATAACTGAAGCATGGACAACTGTGTAGATATGTGATTGGGCAAAAAGGAAATGATCTAATACTAATAGGCTGAGTGGGAAAGGTCAGAAAGGCCGTCTGTGCAGGTTTTTCTTGGCCTCTCTGTGCAGCCTGCCTTCCACCTGGCTGTGGGGCAGGACTCCTTCTGAAATAGAAGCCTTAGGACCTGCAGTCAGACAAATTAGGTCAGGGAGTTTCCTTATGGGCAGCTGTAAGACAGAAGGGCAGAGGAATATTCCTGCCTTGGGGAGAAAAAGAGGTAAAAGAGGGCAGGAGAAGGTCTGAGAGAGAGATTCTGTTTCCTGAGGTCTGCTTTTGAGGCCTAGAGTGCCCCAATATTATAACAAAATACTATCCTTTACCTTTATTGCTCTGAAGCTGTTTTGAAACCACTTCAGGAACCAAGGACAAAAAACCAACTGCTTTAATGAAAGTTAGGCTCATTGTTTTAGTCACTTAGGAAATAACAAGGACTATGGGAGTTACGAGCCAGGAACCATGAACAAAGATGTATATACATATGGAGTTTTAGTGGAGACAGGATTTTCTGTGGCAACCCATTCTACTACATAACTGTAAGACTGCCTGGCTGGACCTTCACTCCTCTGGGGCTATCTTGAAAGATACCACTATTTCTTCATGGTGGATTTAGGACTCCATTAAGACCGGCTGCATTTGCCAAGACCCTGCTACAATTACATTCTAGGTCTAAGGCCTTGATTATCTCTAAAAACAGCTAATCATCCCTAGCGTCTGGCCTTCCCGGTGTCCTGCCTTGAAATTCGGTCATAAATTATTTCTAAATTTGCATATTCCATGCATATTATTTGAAGTTTTCTCTGACCTCAGATATTTTTCTGATTCATCATATCATGCTCCAGTTCCTCAATTCTGGTCTCATATTTAATGAGGGTTGCCCAGCAGCTGAGTTGGGGCTGTGTTGACCTGACTTTCTCAGCTGGGCTGCATGTTTCCTAAGGGTGACAACAGTGTCTTTTTCTGTCTTTATGCTTCCCCCAAGCACATCAGATGGTTGGGCATGCAGTTGAGCTTCTGAGACATTAGTCAGTATCCTTCTTTCTAGGACTCACATTTGGGATATTGGAGCTGTTTTGCATTTTGCCTAACATCTCTCCTTTCTCCTTCCCAGACATTTCGTTTGATGTACAAGGTAGTGCATTAGCTATGTGACTTCTGCTTATAGTTCTGGGGAAGCAGAGGTGGACTAGAGGCAGATGGATAATATGTCCACCATATATCAATATTTATATTTATTTGGTACCTCATCTACCTAATATTTGCAATAGGGAATTTTTTAAATGTGGAATCAGTTCACTGAACACTAAAATAATTAATCATTTTATCACTATTGTTTTTCTAACAACAAATGGATACTTTTCCAATGTTTCTACATGGATAAAGAAAAGCACTTATTTTGTGTATATAAATAGTAATAACTTGTAAAATGAGCACCCAAAAGCAGTGTTAAATGAAAAATCTTCCAGCAGATTTTAACTGAGGCATTTTCTTTTTTCTTTTATTTTTTATTTTTTTGTGACCAGAAGCCTTGTGTCAAAAGCGGTAAAAGATAATAATTTAGTTCCTAATTACGGTACTAAATATAGCAAATTTTATTTTCTGTTAGAAAGCATGTAATTCAAGTTAAAAATAAAATATAATTTCACTGCCTCTTAGTATTTTGTCCTGTGTATTTAGGGTAAGAAAAAGGCCATTCTCACTGCATAGATTTTCCTCAAAGTAATTCTTGACAGTTAACCACAAAAATCTGTAAAGGTTTAATCTGAATCTTCCTCTATATTGCAATAATCTGGAAATAATATAGAAGTAGTCATGCCACCCTCAAGATACCTAAAGAAGTAAACTCTTTTTTTTTTTTTTTTTTTTTTTTGCCAATCAATGAGAGCTTGTAAGATTGCTGAGGTTGGTTGGCCTTGAACTCTTGGCCTCGCCTTCGCAAGCGCCACGACATCTGGCCAGAGCCACTTTGGGCCCCGAAGTAAACTCTTAATACAACTGAATTAGCCTATATTTGGGGTTGTAATTGGGAAAGAAATTGATTCCATTTTATATTCTGAATTAAGGACCGAAGCATCTTTATTTTCTGGTAGTTAAGAACACAAATTCCTTCATCAGTTACCATACATTTTATTAAGTCTTCTAGTCACCACTTCATAGAATTACTACTATATTTTTTTCCTGCCAATCCAAAAACTCATTTCTGATTTTTAATAGATTGCTATGCCCATTTAACGTAACAGTGTTACACATCTTTTTCAAGAAAATAAACGTATTTAAACATTTTCTAGGGTTGTTGCTACATTTATTGATTTATATATTTATTAAATTATATATACACACCTTAAGCATTCTCAAAGGAAACATACTTTATGTATAGTTTAGGAGATTCTAAACATGTCACATTCCCGACTCTACCCATTCTAATTTAATCGATTACAACATGGGTTCTTAACTTGAGGTCCAGAAACTAGAATTCAGGAGGACTGTGAACATGAACCAGTTATTTTCTCTAGGCTGCAACCAAAATGTATCACTTCTTTCAGCTGTGAATGAGTCAACAAACCACTAGGTAAATGGAGGAAGCCATTGCTAACCATTATGGCTACCTGCCGTAGGCCTTTGCAGTTCCAAAGATGACACTGCTTTTTATCAAGCCAATATTTACTTAGGAAATTCTCTCTGTGTTCCAGAGCATAGCGGTTCTTACTGTTTAGTCATTACAGGTCACCAGTTATCCCTCTGCATTTGGGAATTTGCTGCTCAGTGGTATTTGTCTGGTGAGTGCCTCTATCTACTGGAAGAGTTCAGGGGGTTTGTCTTACTGTACTTCCCACTCCACTGATCGGCTGTTACCCATCACCTGGGATAACAGTCTTCACTAAATGCTCCGGTTTGCGTTTCTCCTCCAAAACTCATGTTAAAATTTAATCCCCAATATGTCTGTACGGAGAGGTGGACCCTTTAAGAGGTGATTGGATCATGATAAATCCATGCATGGATTAGTGGATTCATGGGTTAATGGATGAATGGGTTATCATGGGAGGGGAATTGGTGGCTTTATAAAAAGAGGAAGAGAGACCTGAGGCAGCACATGTGCATGCTTAGCTTCTTTGACATGTGATGCCCTGCACTGCCTCAGGACTCTGCACAGAGACCCTACCAACAAGAGGGCCTCGCTGGTTGTGGACCCTCAATCTTGGACTTTTCAGTCTCCATAACAGCAAGAAGTAAATTTCTTTTCTCTGTAAATTTTCCAGTTCCATGTCTTCTGTTATAAGCAACAGAAAGTGGACAAATACACTGAACATGACAGATTATTAATCATCTCCAAATATGACATTGTACAAACCCAAAACTTGAAGATTAAACATCCTTCTTCTCAAAGTCACATTTCACCATCTTCTGCCTCAAGTTCCAGAGCGAACGTAAGTTTCTTTCCTTTTAGATACAACAAGGGTTATCTTTTTTCAGTTTACTAATGTCTGGAATTATCATCCCATATTTAAAGATTCATTAATATACTCTGATGTTCAATGCAAGAGTTGCTCTGGAGCCTATCATCACTTTGAATTACGGAAAAACTGGTAGAGGTGTTTAAATGTTAGTGTTCGCTCATTCTCAGTATATAACATGTATGTATACGTTCATGTAAAATCCAGAATCATCTCAAAGAGAGCTAATAATGACATGTATAGTTCACATATGATGAAACAGGTACTGAAAGTTATGGTATTTGGTAAGGACAACAGGTGATACATTTAGAGGTTAAATTATTGAAAATAACTTTTAAAATATAAGAATAAGGAAATTTAAAAAATACTGTGACAAATGAAGACCTCCTGAGATTAACAGCATGAATGTCGTCGTAGAAGAAAAGAGAGATGACAACATAAAAATGATAGCAAAGTGTTTAAACAAAATTAAAATTTGAAGATAAATTAGGGAAAAAAATCAAGCGGTATAATTTTAAGTACTTAAATATGCAAAACGCACTTTCTAATTAATAATGAATTAAAAATTGAAAGCATGTAAAATGTGCAATTGTACTAATAAAATACACCAATACCTCAGAAAGGCCATTTTTTACAAAGTTATGTGAAAATATTTCAAAATGATAAAATGTTTTTCATCCATATAACAATATCATGTAATGCTTAAGTAATTATTTCAGAAAGGTTTTTTTAAATATAGGAAATTGTATTATAATAATCAATAAAATAATGTAGAAACAGCATATATGAAATCTGCATATGGGAATGTGTATGTACAAATTGGAATAAATGCCTAAATATTAGGGGCAATTATGTCCGGGAGTATAGTTAATAGACAGTTATTATCCCTGTATTTCATTATTTAATTGTTCTAACACTCTTCAGTGACTATATATTATTTTCTTTGCAGAAAAAAGATGATTTTATTTAAAATATCAAATAGTGAAGGTATTTTCAAATTAATCTGAACAAAGTCCAAATCTGTCCTTACCCATTGATAATTGAACACTCATTTGGTTTCTGAAGGACTTTTGGCTGTGAGAGATTTTCTAAATCTCCATCATTTGTGACTACTTAAAATATGAAGGACTAGAAAAGGAGCCAAAAGTAGTATTTGGTTGCCAGTATCAGAATTGATGAAAAAGGCAAGCAACAACGTTGCTTGAAGAGTGGAGACAAAAAAGACCAAAATGCTGTCTTTATAGACTCTCATATGCCTCCAGATGTACACCAGCACATTGAAGCCCTGAAAGAGAAATCAGTGCAACACCGTGAAAGAACGGTAACCTGAAATTCAGGTGCCCTGGATGCTAATTCTGATTCCTCAGCCACGGCACCTGGAGCAGTCATTTTCTTTCTGTAGACCCAGATCCCGAAATCCATAAAATGAGAATCTGAGAACTAATTATCTTTATGATTCCTTCCTATTTAAAGATTCTTCTAGGTCACTAATTACGTTTTGAAAAGAAAGACTGAAATTTCTATTTTACAGCCACCATCTTTGATAAAATAACCATCACGACAATAGTTGCATCCTGAAGTATGTTTTACGTTTAACTTAGGATAGTAAAATAGTCAGGAACATTGAATTACATCCCCTGGCTTTGAAATAATATTTTTAAAATTTCTTTTCAAGTATGTACAGCAAGCCAAACAGACCAAAGCAAAACTCTCCTGCCAAAATATGGTGTCCTGGACCTGGTCACTAAAAGTTAGCTAAAACAAGTAAATATTTTTAAATGTATTGAAGCATTTTCTTTTAATCTAAAATGAATACATCTGCATTTATTTAGACATTATTTGATAAAGAAAAAAGATTTTTCTTTGAACAGGAGTTCTCTGATTTGTTGTGTTTACTGCAAAAAGCGTATTTAAAGGTGATTACCTGTGAATTTCAGTTTCAGTCAACTTAAAACATCTTCACAACACTTTCAACCTTAAGCATAGAAACCTTTCCGATTTGTAGAATATTTCCCCTCTCTTTTCCAGTCATATTTTTCATTCTTAACCTGACTACAGTTTTATTTACCAAGCCACCATTATTGATTCTCTTTGCAGAACTCACGTTTTATAGAAACAACCATTTTTTATTGCATTGGTTTAAATGCGATTCATTTAAATAATCTAATTAGAATAATAACAAGTGTCATAAGCATGCTTTATGAAAACATAGTAAACAGACTACTGGTAAATCAGTGGAAAGCATCAACGTGCCAGAACACAAGAACGTGACCTACTAATTGTGAGCATTCCACACAGCCCTGAGTGAAACTGGAAGCAAAACCATTTTGAAGATAAAATGCTATGTGCATCCATAATTCTGTTTCATTGAGAGAAAAGGGAGTGCCAGTGAATCTGGCATGTCAGTTCTGTGATAACGAATAACAGAAGTAGGGGGTTTCTACACTGTGTTTATATTATCTACACCACTTTCTACTGTGCCCATAAAAAAGGTGCTGCTAGAGTTAATGTGTAATTTATTAGAAAGAATGATCTTCAAAATATTTCAGGGTAGATGATTCTAAATGCCAGATTTCATATGATATATGAATCAGAATTAAGTGCAAATCAGCTTCCAGTTAGAAAATTTTGAACAGACTGGTGAACATGATATCACCTCTTAGGCCGTGTGTAATCATGACTTTCAAGGTAGTATAGTCACTAATGAGAACAGTAACATAACACAACCCACCTAAGAACATAACCCCATTGATTAGCTCAGTCCTCAGTAGCACTTAGCATGCATAGCTATTCTCAAATCATATTTTTGATGTTGAAATGACCTACTAACATGTGTCAGCTGAAAATTCAGATCCAGAGGAAAGATAATCAAAAGGGAGTAAAGTAACTAATCTGTATGTATGAAATGCTCATCTAAAAGCATTTGGCAAAGTATACCCTTCATTTCCGGAAGTGAGGAACTTTCAATCAGGGGATAGTAATAGTTTGGGATAGAGTCCAGGTGTATCTGACTCATTATGAGAAAAGTACAAGTCATTTAAAAAATGTTTTTCACCTCTGTTCACCTACTTATACTGAATGTAATATTGACCTCTTGCTTAGGATTGTTGCATGCCCTGATAGTAAAAATGAAAAAGAAAGTATTTTGAAAATAAAGTGTTGTGACATTTTGACAATCTTCAGGGTGGAATCTGTAAGACCTGTAAAAGAATTAAAAAAACAAATTTTTATATAAATAAAGATAATTTGTCTTTTAAAATTGGAAGAATGTTTAATATAAATATAAAATTTCAAAATATAAAAATTTAGCATTTATAAAAAAGGTTTCTTCTTATGATGTTTATTTAAAATGATGGCTTCTTTGACATCATTAAATACTGGAATATATTAACACATAATACAAGTGTCTCTAAAATGTTAATTTTAAAGTTCAACAGACATTTTTTAAATGCCAACTATATGAAGTCTATTACTTTAGTTGCTGAGGAAATAGATAAATAAGACATGGAAATAGATAAATAAGCTCTTAATTAGCTTATAATGGATATTATAGAGTCAAATTATTTGCTTAAAATTATTGTCTGGATCTCAGCTCTCTAGTTAAAGCAAAGCAACCATAAAGCAGAGACAATTTTTAATATGAAATCATGTCTTAATTTGAGAAGGGGCAGACAAAGGTTTAATTTAACATAATTTATTAAATATTTTTAAATATTTCTTTCTTCTTAGGCACGCTATTATATCCTAGGAAAACAAACCTCTATAAAGCCTGCCTCCTGCCTGGTAGGCCTCAAAAGACATTAAAGAAAACATGCAAATAATGAAACAGTGGGAGGAATATAAATTATTGCCAAACCTTTTCCAAAAAGATAAGGAAGGTATAATGGGAGCACAAAGCAGAAGGTGGTCATTTGAGGATTGAGGCTGTGCAGTAGTCTAGGTAACTATAGTTCAGAGTAATAATACAAACTTCTTCCTCCAGTATTCTGCTGAAGCATGCTCTGATATCCTGCTGGTTTTCCGGCAGTAAACTTTATTTGATGACTCTAATAAGTCTCCTGGATTAGGTTATGTCTAACTCCAACACTTGTTCAGATTCCATAAAGATCCATTAAAATTTATTTGGGTAAAGGGGGCAAGAATATACTTCCATTTTTATAACTAAACTTCTTTCAAAAACTTACCATACTTTGGGCTCTACATGTGCACATCCTGCATCCTGCAGGATTATTGCAAAGGTACATACATGCCATAGTGGTTTGCTGTCTCCTTCCCCTGACAACCACCTCCTGTTGCCTACATGAGGCATTTCTCCTTGTGTTATCCCTCCTCTTCCTCCGTGCCTCTCACTGTCCCTCCCCTTCCCTCCCATCCAGCCCCCCACCCCACCTAGCCCATTGAGTGTTGTTTCCTTCCCTATGCCCAAGTGTTCTCATTGTTTGTCATTTGCCTATGAGTGAAAACATGTGGTGTTTGGTTTTCTGTTCTTGTGTCAGTTTGCTGAGAATGATGGTTTCTAGATTCATCCATATCTCTACAAAGAACACAAATGTGTCATTTTTATGGCTGCATAATATTCCATGGTGTATATGTGCCACCTTTTCTTTGTCCATTCTATCACTGATGGGCATTTGGGTTGGTTCCAGGTCTTTGCTACCGTAAACAGTGCTGTAGCAAACATACATGTGCATGTGTCTTTATAATAGAACGATTCACAATCCTTTGGGTATATACCCAGTAATGGGATTGCTGGGTCAAATGGAATTTCTAGCATTATGACTTTTGAAAAGTTATATAACCTTTCTAAGTTTCTAACCCATGACCTTCCTTGTTATAACTTGCCTCCAAATCAAACTATTTGTCAAAAAAGGGAACAAGTAAAAAATTTAATTTAACCTCCACCCCTACTTAACACCACTCCTTAGCATTAACTCATAAAGAGCTTGATTATACATAAAAGCAAAATTAGTAACCTTTCTGGAAGAAAATAGAAGGGAACATCAATGCATTCCTTATGGTTTAAATAGTTCTAATCAGAGGTGAGTGTGGGTTGCAGGGGAGTCTTAAATTATCCAGGAGTCATGGAGGAAAATCTTACTGCCTATTAGACAGCTTACTGCCTATTAGACTGCACAAGCTGTCTAATAGGATATCCTATCCAATTCAGGATACCTTCAGTTTTCATCTATGAAGAACTGAACATTTATTTTTAACCGTTTTCAGAGACGAATATCAAGACAAAATAATCCTTAATCCTCTTATTGAAAACTGAAACAAAACAAAGGATTATACATCTCACTCATTCCTCTGGTTCCTGGGTTTTTTTAGGTCTTGCTTTCTCCTGCCAAACTTCAAGTTTGCCTACATTCTTTTTCCATTTTAAGTGGACATACCACTTTAGGAAGTACATTGTCTTTCAAATCATGCAGGACTGAGTTAAATTACTAACTCTGCCATTTAATTCGGTTGCCTTAAGCAATCCTTAAGCAAAGCACTGCTTAAGAAAAATACCTTTTTCTTAGTCTTTCCTTTAACAAATAAAAAGGAACAACAAATAAATAAATGTTTTTTTTATTGTGAATGCTGAATGAAATAACATGGTGACACATTATGACCCACAGTAGTCATTTTAAAATGTTAGCCTCCGTTTTTGAATGTAAAATCTCCTATTTGATTTGTGTGTCTAGTCAGTCCAGCTTCTCGTCAATCCTTCAAGAACTATTTAGGGCAGAAATTATTTTACTACTACTCTAGGTAAAATCATTGTTGTGAGTAATCCAGCATTTCCATTGTCCTCTTGTAATGAATTTTATGCTTTTATTTTGCTTTTTTTTGTCTTTCAGAATTTATGACATCAGGACAGAGAGAATTTGTTCATTTCGTCTTATTTATACTAGTGGGAACCGTCGGTGAAAGAGAAACGATGGAAATCATAAGGAACCCGTAACTTTCCTTGTGCAATCAACCTCCAGAACAAACCATTTGTCATGAAGGGAATAAGTAGAAATTTAACAGCTTTCTCTCCTTTCTGTTTTTCTTTTGTCCAGGTTCTTCTGACCTCTGTTACAGCTCTAAATTGTTAGAAAAGCAATCAGACATCTGTAGCAAAAGAAGGATGAAAGATAAACTGTTTAAGTTATCTGTAAAAGAAAATGAGTTTTTCATAGTAGGAGCAACTAGCTGTTGGGGATCAGAAAATGATGCCCCAAAATGAAGGCTCATCAGTCTGAGAAGCATAAGTGTCTCTCAGACCTTCCCCTACCTTCTTGTAGGGGGTGCCTACAAGAGAATGAATGCCTCCCATTCTCCTCAAGACTAACCATAGGAAATGGAATGTCTCTTCTCCAAGGCAGGTTATAGAAACCAGAACCTCTTATTAATCTAGTCCCATGTGGTGGCTTATGCCTGTAATCCCGGCACTTTGGGAGGCCAAAGTGGGCAGATCACCTGAGGCTGGAAGTTCAAGACCAGCCTGACCAAAATGGAGAAACCCCGTCTCTACTAAAAATACAAAGTTAGCTGAATGTGGTGGCACATGCCTGTAATCCCAGCTACTTGGGAGGCTGAGGCAGGAGAATCACTTCAACCTGGGAGGTGGAGGTTTTGGTGAGCCGAGATGGCGCCATTGCACTCCAGCCTGGACAAGAAGAGTGAAACCCCATCTCAAAAGAAAAAAAATTACTCTAACTTTCTCCCCGACCTGTCTTTGTAAAATCTGGCCATCAAGAACTACCTGACGTACCTTATTTGAGTGTAGGTCATAAGACCCCCATTCCACAGAGAGTCCTGCCCATACCCAGAAGGAAGGAAAGCTGCAGAGAGAGGACAAAGGGGAATTTAGACAGACAGACCTTGCTGGGTTTCCCCACTCAGTTTACCAGCATTAGATCATTCCCTTTTGTCCATTCATATTTCTACACGGCAGTCCATATCTTGTTGAACCTAAGCATAAAAATGGACAGTTCCCCTGGTATTTTGGGGTCTTCATTCTGAAGGTCTTGTGTCATGCAAATCTATGACCAAATATATTTGTATGCCTTTTCTTGAATAAAGTTATCTTTTGTCTACTGATTTTCAGCAAACCTTCAGAGGGTGAAGTGGAAGCATTCCCATGGCCCCTACACTGTTCTTCAGCAACCAGCACCGGAACATCAGGTGGTTTCTTTGTGACCATGCTTCATCAGCTAGAGCATCTATTATTTCCAGCTGCAGCAGCAGCAGCAGCAGCAGCAGCAACAATCCTTTTAGGGAGAGGAAAAAAATGGTTAATGACATTTCCCCTCGCAAGCAGTAGTTATTATCATTGCTCAAGGTCAGTGTACATAAAAGAAAGTAGAAATTCCAAAGAAGAAATGTGAGGAGTTTTTATGAGAAAGGAACAAAGCTCCAGGGCTTTGCACAAAAGTGAAAAATGACTGTTATCTTTCATTGGAATGGCCATATCATGTGTATAAAATAGAAATTGCTTTTTAAACTAACCATGATTATTCTGATTATTAACTTTCAAGAAAAAGAAACAACATAATAGTTAATTTCCTGTTGGTGCAAAATATATTATTTTGATAATGCAGAGTGATATCATTAATCATATTTTTATAACATATTGGGAGAAATTATCAAATATCTTGGATGCCTTACCTTTAAAATCTATTGTCATTCTTTGCAATACTTCAATTAATTCTCCATATCTCTGAGCACAGATTTCTGATATCTGTTTTAGTTATCAGTTATTTAATGGTTACTACATTCCAGGCACTCTGCTAAGTTATATAAATTATTTAACCCTTTGAAATGATCTTCATTGGGTCAACCCAAAATAACCTAAAGGAACAAAATCTAATTTAAAGAAAGTTTATTCAAGCACAAAGGGATGTGAAGGTGGCTGTCTGGGGAAGAGCTACACTAAAGAATGGTGATCAGTGCTCCTGGTGTGGAGAAAGATGAGGATCATTGAAACCCCATCTCTACTAAAATACAAAAAAATTAGCTGGGCATGGTGGCGCGTGCCCATAATCCCAGCTACTCAGGAAGCTGAGGCAGGAGAATTGCCTGAACCCGGGAGGCGGAGGTTGCGGTGAACTGAGATCGGCCATTGCACTCCAGCCTGGGTAACAAGAGCGAAACTCCGTCTCAAAAAAAAAAAAAAAAAAAAATCGAGGTGGTGAACAAAATGACATTTTTCCAACAAAGACTGACAGGCAGATAACACAATTTGGTACTACTGATTACACTCTAAGAAGGTAAAGTAACATTTTATCATAAAGAGGTAACAGATCACAAGGGTCTCTCTGACATCATGGAGTCTAGGTTTGAGTAAAGAATAAGGAGTCTGGTTACTGTTTAACATCTCAAGACCAAGGTCAGGAAACAAAGACACGCACCAGAGAAGAAAAACAGCCATGTTCGATGAGTCAGTTTCCAGGGCTTATTTTTTTCCTTTAACTTAATAAATTGGGGTGATCCTGAAATGTTCTTTCTTTTTACATTTTCCTCTTCCCTTCAAACGCTAAGAGAAAGCATTGCAGAAGAATTAGCTAGTCAGATCGTATATTTGATCAAATCTCGCATTGCTAGGAAGGCTCATTTTTAGGAAGTCGTGTCTGATGGAGGAGAGAAACATTAGAAAGGACGAAGGCCAAATTACAAAGAAACAAAAGGAAAGTAGTCTTGGAACCTGATTAGGCTTCATGCCTATCTCTTTAATCAAAGCATGTTCTGGAACAACCACTACTTTAGTTTTTGAGTTTTTACAATTCACTTGATTGTAGACAAGTGTCGTACAGCAATGGAGACAAAAGCAGGATAAAACACAGCAAATGATGATAATTTTTAGAATATGTAACAGTGTTTGTCATCAAGGTTCCTGTGATCCAAACCAGTTATTTAGCAAATTGTTTAGAGGAGGTTTTGGATCTGAAAGTTTGGTTTTTTGGGGTTTTTATATTAGCCATAATTTTAGTCATGTTATTTAACTTAGCTGCAAAATAGATACAACATTTAGTTTTTCTGATAGCACAGGTTTCTTTTGGGCTGCAGTGTATATGTCTGAAGTCATGTGGTTTTATAATATAGCCTTTTTTGTGATGGTAACTTTATTATTTAATAATAAGATACGGTATCTTCTTATTATTTAATTACAAATTATGAAATGCAGCTGTCATTTAGGGCCTTTGGATGTAAGTGCTTAGGGCCTCTACATGTCAAATGACATCTTTAATCCACAGCTGTGGTATTAAGATATATGCTAAGTGATCTCACCAACGGAACACAGAATATACCTAGTGAGTTTGTAAATGGGGAAATTTTGTTGGTTTTGACAGGGTGTGAACTATTTGACCTCATACCTAAGTATAACCCAGGGGACATTGTCCTCTTTATCTTGAGGTAAATGTGGCCATAGGTTGGTGTCACATAGCCAAGACATTTTATTTGGAGTTAACCAATACATACCCAGTTGTGTCTCTAATGAATGGCATGTGAGTCAGCACTTTGTAATATAACGGTGTGGGTGCACAGTGTTTTGGGTATCTTTCCTCTATCTCTAGTGCACTGGGCCATTCATCTTTGGTATAACTTTCTGTTCCCAACATAAAGGGGTATGTTGATTAAGCTGGCCAAAAGAAGGAACGCGGTAAATAAACCTTTTCCAAATTTGTACTATATCATCTTGAAATCAAGTTATCCTTTGGGGCAACACCAGGTTGAGAAAAAGATGACAAGACATCTTGACCTCGTTGATCCGCCCACGTTGGCCCCCACAAAGTGCTGGGATTACAGGCGTGAGCAACAGCACCCGACCTGGAATGGTTTTTAAAGAGAATTTCACTTACTGTTAAAGCCATTGCTCTTCTGTATTGAAATGCTTCTACTCGATGAGAAAACATGTAAATCATTGCCAGGACATATTTGTATGTTTGTGAGGGTGTCAACTAGATGAAATCAAATTGCCACACCTCAAAAGGGACCTCAGGTAAAGAAAAATATCCTTGGGAGCCATGGAATAATTTCCCTGAATTATATTTTGAACAAATGTAGCAAAGAGCTATGGTTGAAAAAGGTTTTAAACAATGTTATTTTCCCCAAGCAATCATGTCTCAGGGCTCCAGTGAGTTAGCTCACGTACATAACTGTAATTCAGCAGGAAGCAAAGGCAAATCATTTGGCCCATACCATGTCTCCTTTAGGGAGGTTAAGTTGCCTCTTTTGCTTTCCAACTTTTCTGTTTTGATTTTAGAACTCTAGATTAAGCTACTTCTTAAAATCAAAAGTAGATTTTTTAAGTTAATATCAATTATTTTCTTATTTAGATGTATTTAGAGCAGTTCTTTTGTTAAATTAGCAGCTATCTCACTGCTTGTTTGTTCATTTTCTGGGGTATCTGATTTTGAATGACCTGGAATTCTAATTATGAACAGAAACTTCGATAATATAGCTTCTAACAATTGTGAAATGAGGTGTCCAGTTTTTATGGATTGACCAGAAGTGGTTAAAAATCTCTGTTTCCATGACATTAAAAAGTCATGCACTACTTCAAAAGCGTATCTACTGTCTGTATAAATATTAGCAGTTTTGTTGTTGTTGTTAATTAAGGAGCCCCAGTCAATGTAATTAATTTTGTTTGTTGAGTTAAAGTGGCTTTTGGAACTTAAGCACTTTTTATTTCTTCAGTTAAGGAAACTTTTAAAAGTAAAATCCAATTTGTAAACCAAACAACACCAGCATTAGCAAAGGGAATCTCTTGTAGGCCAGTCCTAGAAGAGAGAAGTTGAGGTTGGGTGCAGTGGCTCACGCCTGTAATCCTAGCACTTTGGGAGGCCAAGGTAGGCAGATCACAAGGTAAAGAGATAGAAACCATCCTGGTCAACATGGTGAAACCCTGTCTCTACTAAAAATACAAAAATTAGCCAGGCATGGTGGTGTGCACCTGTAGTCCCAGCTACTTGGGAGGCTGAGGCAAGAGAATTACTTGAACCTGACAGGTGGAGGTTACAGTGGCCGAGATTGCACCACTGCACTCCAGACTGGTGACAGAGTGATACTTTGTCTCAAAAAAAAAAAAAAAAAAGAGAGAAGTTGAACAGTTAGGGTTATGTAATTGTCCAGAGTTTCGGCTGACAATGGAAGTAGAAGAATGCAGAATTTAAGTTATTATAACTAGAGATGGTGATATGAGAATCGGAAAGAAGTAAAACTTTGTATGAAGCTATTCTACCAATTAAATAATGTTGAATGTGGTGTGAGTTAGGCATTACTTCCACAAAATGAGAAATAAAAACACTAAGTTGTGTTCCCATCTAAAATTTCTTCAGTTGCCTTAACAACGCAGTGGCTTTTACAGCTTTCATGCAGGTGAGCAATCCTCTCGTTGCAGGATCTAACTGTCAGCTCTAATACCCTACAGGATTATTTTGTTCTCCATGTGTTTGAGTCAGGACCCCCAAAGCATTACCATCACTCTTACATACAAACCATAAAAATGAAGGCTAAAATTTGGATACACCAAAACCTAAGCATTAGCAAGGAGCATTAGCATCATCTTTTGTCTCTTTTGGTTTGTTAATTTTTTTGTAGTGATTTGTTTAACTTTTGTTTGTTTATTTTTTGTAGAGATCTCATGATGTTGCCCAGACTGGTCTTGAACTCCTGGGCTCAATAAATCCTCCTGCCTTGGCCTCCCAAAGTACTGGTATTACAAGCATGAGCCACCATGTTGATTTTCTTTTGTTCAATCCAGAGGGTCTTAAATGTCTTGTATGAAGACAGCATATAAAGGAGAGGCTTTTAAAGAAAAATTTAGGATCCAATCTCTAAATTACCCTGCTGTCCCCAAAATCCTCTCATCTGTTTCTTGGTTCTCAGTGGTGAAAATCTTAAGATACTTTTTAGTTTGTCTGTATTAACAAAAAGTCCTTCCTAACATATTAGGTGGCCTAAGTGTTCTACTTTTTTTTTTTTTTTTTTTTTTTTTACCAAATCAAAGTTTTTCTTTAGAAATCTTGTGTCCTTTAAAGCTAATTGTGGTGGCAAGTAAATGCCATCTTCTACAGAGGTCTGCTCATCCTCTGAGCAGAGGAGAAAATTGTCTCCAAACTGTAATTAAAAGGATTTTTTAAGGAGGTCAACATCTGAGAGGTCTTTTTTAACATTTGTGAAAAGTAAGTTGGGTTCACAGTGTATTCCTAAGGCCTGATTGTTCATGAGTATTGTCTGTCTTTCTAAGTGAAGACAAAGAGAAATTGACTATTTTTATCTACAAGAACACTAAAGTATTCACTACATAAGTCTATTACATTAAATAGCTACCTTCAGTTGGAAAGGCAGCCAACAACGTATGGGGGTTTGGCACTATTGAATGTTGAGGAATGACTGTATTGTTAATTGCGTTCAGATTCTGTACAAACCTCCTTCTTTTACCATTTAGTTTTGCTACAGGAAGGACTGGAATGTTACATGGGCTTGTAGAAGGAATAATCAATCCTCTCTTTAAATAGTATCCTAAAATTCTGGTCTTCATTCCCTTTAGTGCTTTATTCCTCAAAGGATATTATTTGAGTTTGGAAGAAGTTTTGATGAACCTACTTGAACTTCGATATGGATAGCTGAGATGATTTCTCCAATATCAGTGGAAAATTTTGTTAACAGTCAGGTTTTGTAATTTTTTATTACTCAGTAATTTAGTGTTTTCTGTGGCAATATGGATTGCAATTGGATTAGATTTTCAAAAATCTGTTATGCCTAGTAATTCAGTTTTATTATTTTATTCTATATATGTTTTCCCTTTTTGGGAGAAAGAAATGTGAGTATTTTATAATTTTAAGAATTATCATTTTGTAAGATGGATGAGAGCTGATAGAACCAGAGGAAAACATGAGTTTCTTGTAAAGGACCTAGTTGAAAAGCTACAGGCTGAGACTTGTATGTTGACAAAGGATTATTTGTGACATCTACCATTGGAATTGTTTGCCTACTCCAAGGAATGGAATCTTGTAATAAGCTGGGATTTACTACAGATAAAGTGGCTCCAGTCTTAACAAGAGCTTGTGTTAGTAACAAGAGCTTGTGTTCACTTTTTATTTAAAATAACAACTATTTTTTTAAGTCAAGCCAGAGTCATAAGCTTAAATATTTAATTTAAATTTCCTGAAAAAAACCCTAGGGTCCTGGTAAAAATCAGGAAAATTTTAAAGTATATCTCTATGTTTTATCTTTCAACATGATTGATAAACTAGGTCAGGCTTTTACCAGCCAAACACTGCTGTTTGAGAAATGGAGCCAGGGACAGGAGAAGGAGTTAGAGGGGGAGGAGCTGGAGAAAGAGGAGGAACAGGAGAAGAAAAAGAAGGGGATGGAGGAGGAAGATTTGAGGTAGAGCAGGGGGAGGTGAAGGAAGACGAGGTAGGTCTGAGCAAGGTAGTTTAAATAATGATGGACAAAAAGAAGGAGGATAAATTTTAGCAGTCTTTTTACATTTAGAAATTCAGATAATTATTTATTTTTCTTATAAAGAAAAAACTTTATCAGAACCTCTTTTGGACACTTTTAAGTACCACTGAAAATACCTCTCTTGATTATTTTGCTTTTTCTTGGAGCTGGCGTTTTAAAACCGAGCATGTGAGTAAATTGGTTTAGGCATTTTCAAGGTACCTACTTTAGCCGTTGCGATTTGGTGTTTTTAGGAATTGTGTGAGACCTTTTAAAAAAATAACAGCATGAGGAGACATCGTAAGTATTATATATAAACCCATCTGGTATTTTTAATGGTGAATTTCTCCCAAGGAGAAAGACTCAGTTTTGGGTGAACAATGATGGATAATGTGGGTTTCCTTCTTTATTGACCAAAGGCTGTAGGGGAGATTTGGTCCACTGAACCGAATTTCAGAACTTGGCCAGTTTAAAACCACAAACAGCTTATGCAACAAAGATTCACTGTCTCTCTGTTTTTTCTTTGATCAAATTTGAACCAGAAAAAAAAAGTTTTATAATTTAGCAAGTAAGACAAATAAAACCCTAATCTCAAAGGAAGGTGAAACCTGTAAACAGCAGTATTTTTAGAGAAATACAGACGAAACTCTTACCTTTAAAAATAGAGCTTCAATTCAGGTTGCTTGCATAAAGTCTGAATCTCAGCCAAGCCAGGGAGATTGAAAACCCAAGAGAAGCCTTCCAGAGATACCTGCCAGATTCAGTGAAGTCAGATAAGTGACAGCTGCTCATGCCAGTACCAAGCCTCTGAATTTCAGTGAAGCAGCAAGGATCTCAGGAGGATCACTTCGGGTCCCTTTGTGGTCAACAAATGTCAACCTCAAATAATCAAAGGAATCATTTCTAATTGAAAGAGAGTTTATTTAAGCAGAAAATGCGAGGGTGACCATATGGGAAACAGAGCTACTCCGAAGAGTGGTGATCAGTGCTCCTAACATGGGGGAAAATGACGTTCATTTATAGAGGCAAAAACAGAAGTGCTGCACAGAATTACAATATTTTCCATACAAAGGCTGACATGCAGATATAAGATGTCACCATTGATGACACTCTGAGGTCTCCATCTCCAGCGTCATTTGGTTCAGCATGAATAAAGAATAAGGCATCTAGTTATCGTATAACATCACATCAAGATCAGGAAGGAAGGGTCATGCAGCAGAGGAAAGCAGCCATGTGGTGTGGCTCAGTTTCTAGGACTTCACTTTTCCCCTTGGCATAATAAATTCGGGAAATCCTGAAGGTGTATTTTCTTCTTAAAATTATTGTATTGATTTTAGAGTTGAGAAGACTCAGATATAAGGATATTGTTCAGCCCTCCAATATCTCTCTGTCAGTAACTAGTGAAGTTTACATTTTAAAATGAGACTTATCTGGATTCAAGTTTAGGGCATTGACAGAACATTTAAATGGCAAATCTTCTTCAGTATGTTGTCTTAATCCTCCTCTGCCTTCATTTGTGTTAGCTGTTTTATTGTCATTATTTCTTAAATAATGTTTCCTTTTTATAATTTGAAATATAAAACTATAATTTTGCTCTTATAACACTAAAAGATGGAAAATAAAAAAATTGGGACTTTACGGTTTGCAAACTTCATATTATCAATCTTTAAATGGTGAAATAATGATTACGATACAAATTTAAAATGGGCATATGGCAAATATTAACTCATTAATGTGGGAACCAATAATATGTTACAAGGATTTAAAGAATCCCAAGAACAGACACATACACAGGCAGTCAGAAATGCTGGCATACATTTTCCTAACAGATGCAAAACTGGTCAATAGCAGAGCACTAATCAGCCTTCTCCCCAGGGAAACCTGTATTTTTGTGGACAAAAATCATTTGTGTTACTTTCAGTATTCAACAACTTACAGAGTTTTAAAGTAGCACGAAGACAAGGAAAGGACAAGAGATGCCATTGAATCGCTTACTCCGGCAGTGCCCAGTTTTCTTTTGTAAATATTGAGTAATATTTAAGAAAGAAAGAAAAAAAGACTGTATCTGACAGTGCAAGCCCCTTTAAACCATCAGGCTCAGAAATGCAATTAAAATGTAACAGTGGTTGGGTACAGCGGCAAACACCTGTAATCCCAGCGTTTTCGGAAGCTGAGGCAGGTGGATCTCCTGGGGTCAGGAGTTCGAAACCAGCCTGACATGGTGAAACCCCATCTCTCCTAAATACAAAAAAACTCACCGGGTGTGGTGGCGCATGCCTGTAATCTGAGCTACTTGGGAGGCTGAGACAGGAGAATCACTTGTATCTGGGAGGAGGGGGTTGCAGTGAGCCGAGATCGCATCATTGCTCTCCAGTCTGTGCAACAAGAGCGAAACGCCGTCTCAAAAAAAAAAAAAAAAAAAAGAAAGAAAGAAAGAAGGAAAGAAAACAAGAAATGTAACAGCACCAGCAGCCACATCTCACTCCATGTGGAGTGAAATAAGTATCTCTTGCAGCTGCCTGCTATGTGGGCTTTAGACTAAATGGCACCACATAGCCGTCAAATGTCATGCACCCTATAGTTCAACTGTGTCTGGTCAATCACTAACCAATGCTATTTCTGTAAACCAATGACAATTCCTAACAAGTAACTTTTGTATTTGCCCCCTCTCTTGATTTTTTCTTTCTTCACAAGCTGGAGTTTCTTTTTTGTTCTTAAGAGCTCTCCTCAAGGTAACTTGGAGGTGTGTCCTAAGCTGCAGTCTCCACCCTTTGCCCTAACAAACGCTGTTTAAACTAGATTCTGACATTTTTGATTATTTTAGGTTGACATAGTTTTGGTCCATTTCAAAGTCTTTCACATTTTTCTCTAACTTCTTTAATTTCGCTTTAATTGTAACATTAAAATAATAATAAAAAAAGTGGAGATGAGCAATGGTTAGCTAACGATCAAGATCACCATGGCCAACACTGTTAAACATGGGGGAATCGTATATATCCATCTACTTTCCTTCTAAAATCTCACTAAAATGACAACACGGAAATGAAAAAGCGTGGTCACTCAAGAATGAAGAGAATGTCCGTGTAGAAAAGTTGGACCACCGGAAAGTTACTAACATCCTACAAATCCCAGTGGGTAAGCCCACTACACCTTAGCCTCCATCAGGAAATCAGGTGTTTGATATTTACAGAAATTTAACCATGCATGCTCTGAGATTAGCAACTTCAGGAGCTGTTGGCAGAGGGAGATTAGCACAGGACTGAAAACAAAATGATGCCCTTGTGAACTCTGGGACTTCTTGCCTCTTCTCCTTCCTCAAGGAAGCGTGCCTTCAAATTCTGAGATTTAAGCATTTCTTTCTTGAAAAATTGATAGTTCCCAAATAAATTATCTTCGTGTCCTCATGTTGCAGACCTACCAAGTTATTGTCTAATAACCGAGAGGTGCCCCTGGTAGCTAGTCTTCTCCACACCTCACCCTTAGAGTCATTGGAATAAGGCAATACAGCCACAAGGAAAACAATAAAACAGAAACCTATAAAGTTGTCAAAAGAGAAAATTACAGCAAATTTAGTTATGTATCAAAATAGTTTTTATTTGAGATTCCGGAATTGGGGCAACTTCCATTCTACAAAATAGAATGGACACTCCCACCAGGAAATTGCAGAGCAGTGAGTCTTGTTAGGTGAAAGCAGAGAAATAAAAGAACAGGAAAAAGAAAAAGTAAATAAACATAAAGCGCAGGGAGCAGTGGCTCACGATTACATAAGTAATCACGGCACTTTGGGATTGAGCTGATCACTAGAAGTCCGGAGTTCAAGACTAGACTGGCCAACATAGTGAAACCCTGTCTCTACTAAAAATACAAAAAAATCAGTCGAGAGTGGTGGCGTGCACCAGTAGTCCCAGCTACTCGGGATCCTAAGGCACAAGACTCCTTTGAACCCAGGAGGCAGAGGTTGCAGTGAGCTGAGATTATGCCGCTGCATTCTAGCCTGAGTGACAGAGCAAGACTCTATCTCAAAAAAGCAAAACAAAAAAAAAAGGAAAAATCCTGATTGATTAACATCAGCTTATTTCAGGTTATTTTTCTGGAAGGGTTAAAACAGAGGAGACTTCCTTAATATGCTGAGTCAGGTAGACTGGAATTTTTTGTTTTTAGAAAAAATCTTGCCTGTTTTGGGGTCTCTCTGCTTTCTAAAAATTTCAGTTTGATTGAAGAGTATTTAGCATGAGTCACTCCATTAGGTTTGGTCTGATCTGTTGGGGCCTAGGGCAGGAGTTCTTTCCAAAAACAATATAGTCTCTCATCATTTTGTTTAACACAGTATGAAGGCATTAATAAAGAATAGAAACAACATGTGTGGATAAAATAAAAATGGAAACTTCTCTACACTCTCCGAACAATTTCACTTATTGCTAATTTAATGCCTGATATTTCAAAATGGTTTAAATCACTGAATTTTTGACCAAAGGGGAAGCAAGAGAAAGATCCAGGTAATGCTTTGAAAAGGGCTCTTTGCTGCTTTGGTATAATGTAGCAGGGATAAACTTGCCACACTAGAAAATAGCTTTGGTCACAAACTTGAAAAAAGAATAAGGGCAGGAGATACATTGAGAAACTATCACGTTTTAAGATGTTTTGTTAATTGTGCTTTCACAGCTTTTCGAACCTCAGATATCAAAGAACTGCTTAAGTGATTATATCGCAAATTACTAGTCTGAAGCAGCAAAATAGAGACAGGAAATATTTGAATTGGAAGGAATCTTAAGCATTATTTAGAATAATTGCTTCATTCTATTCTAAGGCTAAGAATGTCCCATGAAGCCACGAAGTATGCTCCAATTTTCCCAGATAATTAGTGTTAAAGTAAGGACCCAGGTTGTCTGAGTCTTGACTAACCTTGTCAGCATTTCACAAGTAGGAAAACATAAATCTATCTTTAGTCCTTACAGATTAAGAAACCAAGTGTCAGATCTAATAAAGGATTTA
Source organism: Saguinus oedipus (assembly GCA_031835075.1). Classification (NCBI taxonomy): domain Eukaryota; kingdom Metazoa; phylum Chordata; class Mammalia; order Primates; family Cebidae; genus Saguinus; species Saguinus oedipus. The sequence goes on along the minus strand of CM063188.1, from coordinate 9,020,303 downwards.
CTTAGAACATATATGTTAACATCTTGATTTCCAGCCTAGCTCAATTCCCATTACACAATGCTGGTGTGTCTTAACTGATCAAAAATTAAATTTTAAAGGTTTTACTTTTGAATTGAAAATAAATTTGATGATAATCTCTACTGGATGTGGTCACTATCAGAGTACTGAAAGGTGACATTTCCAAAACCATTAGATATTTCTTAGAAATCACTTTATGCATCCTATGATAGGATCAGTTTGAATTTCCTCAATATTACCGTATAGTACACATTATTTGTAAAACACATTTTTCTTTGGAATAGCATCAATTCAGAATCTTCTTTTTCTATGAAGATCAGTGCAATACAAATTAATATATACATTTTATAATTCTTCTTGTAAAATGAGATAGCACTATATTTGTGTCCATTTTATATTTGTAAAGACCGAAATTTTATGTATCTGTAATTCCCTTTTAATTCTTATGATCAAACAGATCATTATTTTATTATATTGATCACCCATCCAAATCATTGAAAGCCCTTATTCTGGTTTGTTTACATGTTTTCTTATATTTTACAGATCAAACTGATTTTTTATCTAAAATCTTTTATCTTTATATTCTTTAAAAGTATTTGAATAGTTTCATATACTCCAATATATCTTATTGCATGACAGTAGAGTAGCCTCAACACTTACCAGAATATACTTAAATATATATTATTTATAATACTTATGTATTATGTAATATTTAAAAATATTTAATATGGACTATTTAATATATAACATTTAAATTGAATATTATAAATCCTTAAATGTATATTTAGGTATAGTCTGATAAGTGTTGGAGCTACTATAAACATTAAGTCAAATATATTGTTTTCTATCATATTAAAAACATGTAATACATAAGAAAAATATATAATATATAACAAGTATTATATAATATTTTATATATTAAGTATATTCTAATAAATGTTGTTTGCTACTCTGCTCTCATATTTGTTTGAGAGTCTCATATAACCTTTGTGTTTTGTTAAATTAATATTAATTCTCTAAAATCTTACGCTTATTTTATTGGGTATTGTGATAAATATGTAAAGAAATACGAGAAGAGTTGAAGCATTAAAATATAGATTTTTCATTAAGTAAAATATTATCATATCTCTGCATGTAATTGCCTCCTTTAACATTCCTATAAAACTATCATTTCATATATTTATATACATTTGTGAACAAAGTTAACTATTCAGTATTTATTTTTTATTATTAAGAAGAAATTGTTTTTTTGGTTGAAACTTATACCCAGTCATGGGAGGATTAAGAGAATGCCTTGAATGAATACTTTAATATTTTATAATTATATATATAATATATGACATACATAATTATAATTCATGTATATGAATATTTCATCATCACTTCCTTTTGGGAGAAATTCCAATGATTAATTAAAGCTTAGACATAGGAGACAAAAATAGAAACGAAAACAGATGGATTTGACTCTAACTTTGTTTACTGCTATTGAATTTCCAATTATGACACCATGCTTATTAGTAGAAAATATAAACATTGGATGTGTGTCACATTTCTTCAATGTCTTCAGCAAAAGAAAAATAATGCCACCCAGTAAGTAGAATTAATGACTGGGTTTTCGTTATTTAACTTTTTATATTGAGATTCATTCATATTGTATTAGGCACACATTTTAATTAATTTTTATTGTGATGTAATCGTTGGTTTTATGGATGTACAAGAATGTATTTATCCCTTCTAATGTTGGTAGACTACTTGATGATTTTCAGTTTGGAATTATTTTGATAATGCTGCGAACATATTTATTTTCCAACTCTGCGTATGTACACTTTTTACTCGAGTAGTATTGCTGAATCATAGGCTAAGCATATGTTCATGTTTATTATATACATACTGCCAAGCAACGTTCTAGAAATATGTAACGGTTTTATTACATAAATAATGTTATTCCACATCCTCATCAATACTACAGCCCACATAAATTTTATTTATGGAGTGATAAGAATCAAGGTTAATCGTGTCTATTTTTATATAGATACTCAACTGATGCTGCATCATTTGATGAAAACAATACTTTCCCTTTCTGTAGTGCATGATTATCATAAATCACACATCTAACTGCATTTGGAACTGATGTTTTGCATAAACTAGTGTAGTGAAAATTTTCAATTCTCCATGAGGTTGAGAGCTATGTCATTTTCAACTTTGGCTTCTTGGAATTTTGACAGACACTTGCAAACTTGAAAAAAAAAAAAAGTCTTAATAGAAAAAGTGTTGCTGGATGTCAGGATCACCACTCTAGGTTTTGCAGTTCTTTAGGATCCTGTACGCCTCAGTTCTCACAGCATTGGTAGCCCTCTAATGCCTTCAGACCATTTTTGTATTTTACCCAGGTTTTAGAGTTGTTCTCAAAAGGGGGCTTTTCTAATGTAAGCTAATTCCCATATCCAAAATTACAATTATCCATTATAAAGTGTACAATTTCTTTCCAGAAACTCTTCCTGCCCTTGAGTAGTGGTTGTTTCCTACAATTCTCCCTGAGCTTTCTTGGCACAGCCTAGATGATTTCCATGAGAGATTGTATCTGTCCCCAGAAATTTAGTGAACCTCTATGCTTATAACTTTTCAATATATGATTCAACTCCAAGCTTTTCTTTTATGCCAAACCTGTAGATTCTATTGCTTAATGGAAAGTCTCCCCTTGGACATACCAACTATACCTCAAACATTACATATTTAGTTTTAGACTCATATTTTTTGTCCCTTAAAATTACCCCATCATCTAGAGTTTCCATTTTTATGACTGGTACTAGAAGCCATCTATTAACTAAAGCTTAAAGTGTGCCTCAATTCATGTAACTTCTTATATATAACTAATAACTAGTCACACATTTTCATCCTATTGATAACAGTCATACATGTCATCACTTTTCTGCTGATACTGCCCTTATTTACACATTTTTTATCTCATGTCAAAATTGTTTTGGTGATTTCTAAATGACACGGTATCATCACCTTTAGCCAGAAATTGCAACAGAAATTACTTACAAAGCTTTTCCAAAAACGCAAGTGTTAGGTTTTGCTTCAGACCAACTAAATCAGAATCTCCAAGAAAATAGTTTAGGCACATACAGTCTGAATTGCATCTGGTAACTTTACCATTATATCCTATGTATTGCTGCCAGGATAATCTTTCTAAAGCTTCAATGTGATCATGCTGCTGATCTTCTGAAATTTCTTCAGAAATCTCTGTAACTTATGAAGAAAACAATCAGATGCTTTTGCATGTCCCCTATGTTCTTCACAGTGTTCTATTTTACTTCAGTTTTGTTTCTTGCCTGGGGGTTTTGTTTGTTTATTTGTTTCTTTTGCGCGATCTGAGCCTATGCCCTAACTAGGAAATTGCTCATGTTTTTCTTTGCCTAATCCTAGTACCTCATAAACTCTATTCTCTGGCCATAACTGTTGTTAATGTTTACAAGATGTAATTCATATATGAAATATTTTCTGAAGTTAGTAAATTTTTTCTTTAAAGGTCAAAATAATAAATATGTTAGCAAATAGTTTTGCAAACGTAGTCACTGTCACAATTACTCAACTCTGACATTGTAGCATGACCAGAGCCTTAGATAATGCATGTTTGAATGGCTATGGCACTGTTCAAATAAAACTTTATTACAAAACAGACAGCAGGAAACATTTTGGTCTAGGGCCATAGTTTGATGATGCCTGCTGTAGATAAGGTTTTCCACAATATACTTTACACCTATCCAGCACTGCACTAGCTTCTTTCACAGGATCAAGAGTACTTTGTTTTTATTTTATTTTATTTATATGCTGGCCATTTATTAGACTGTGAGCTTTTGGATGGCAAGAAAATTTTCTTGTTTATCTATGATTATGCCTAATACACAACATGATAGTGAACGAACAGTTCTTAAAGAACAAATAGTGTAACTTTCATTAAAATGAAAAAGCCCAATGCCTGCATCTTGAGCAGAAATTCCAGAGGTTAATAAAACCATAATTATCTCCAAGTTTTATTGAATAAAATATATATAAATTGAACTTATTTTAAAGTATTCATCTTAAAGTAATATCACCTTAAAGTAATAAGGTAGAGATGAAGAAAAACACATATTTATACCTAGAGACTTTACAAACATAGAAATAAAAAGCAAATATGTATTCATAAAATTAGCATTATTTCTTTCTTCCAAAAATTAAGACTGTTATACAGACCACAAAGATATTAAGCAGGGGCCAATGAACTGTTAGCCATGAGATCAAGGACTGTTTTCTTTACATAATATTTAATCATAGTATATAGTGCAGTGCCTGAAATAATGCAAGCTTGGTGTACTTACTAAAAGAAAAGAAGAAATAATTTTAAAATATTTTGTTCTCTTTATCCAGTCTACCATTGATGGACACCTGGGCTGAGTCCATGTCTTTGCTATTGTGAATTACACAGCAATGAATACAGAAGTGCAAGTTTCCTTTTGGTGGAATGATGTTTTTGGTGGGGGGTATATACCCAGTAATGGGATTGTTGGCTCGAATTGTAGTTCTGTTTCAAGTCCTTTGTGAAATCGCCAAACTGCTTTCCACAGTGGCTGGACTAATTTACATTCCCAGCAACAGCATATGAGTATTCCCTGTGCTTTGTAGCCTTGCCAACATCTGTTTTCTTCTGCTTTTTGATAATCGTCATTCTGACTGGTGTGAGATGTGATCTCGTTGTGGTTTTGATTTGCATTTCTCTGATGATTAGCGATGCTGAGTGTTTTTCATGTTTGCTGGCCACTTATATGCCTTCTTTGGAGAAGTGTCTCTTCATGTCCTTTGCTCATGTTTGATGTAATTATTTGTGTTTTGCCTGTTGATTTATGTTATACCATGGAATGCTATGCAGTCATAAAAAAGACTAAAATCATGCCCTTTGCAGCAATATGGAATGATCTGGAAGCCATGATCCTTAGCAAATTAACGCAGGAATAGAAAACCAAATACTGCATGTTCTCAATTATAAGTGGGAGCTAAGCATTGAGCACAGAGACATAAATATGGAAACAATAGACCGTGCAATACTGGAGGGTAAAGGGAGGGGTTGGGTTCAAAATCTACCTATGAAGTACTGTGCTTACTACTAGAGTGATAGAATCCATGTTCCAAATCTCAACAGAATGCAATATTCCCATAACAAATCTGCATATGTAACTTGTATGTAAAATAAAAGTTAAAATTTAAACATATATATACAGTTTTTATCTTTTTCTGGCTCGACTACTTCAGATTTGTAGATATCCAGCCTTTTATAAAACTTTGTAAACTTTTATCTTAAAGCATTGAAGAACTTTATTATAAGCTCCATATCTCCTTAAAAGAAGATGTGGAGCCATCCTTTTAGCTTTGTATTTTCCCAGTATGCTTCAAAAGTTCCCCATGAAGTTAATAACAGGATTCCCCAATTCATTAAGAAAACACACAAGCCTCACTTCAGAAAATGCCTAGTCTACATTACCAGCTCACCAATTCAGATCTTGCCTTTGGATCTATTTCTCGCTTTTTATGATATCCACTTGTTTGATGAGATTTTGGTCCTTATCTTTTAGAAGAATTTTAGGTATTTCCCCTTTCTCCCTCCCTTTCCCAATCCTAGGACTACAGTTCTATTGAGATTCATTTTTGTTTATCAGACGCATATATATTGGATGCGTATTTTGCCTAGTTATGGTTGGACGTACAGGCAAATTGAAAACAAAATGAACACAGTCTCTACTCTCATGGAGCCCACTTACTAGAGAGGGGATGTTAGATGCATTAATTTATTTGTTCACATCTCTATTCACTCCAGAACAGTTGGTCTGACCAAATGCTATGCTGGGGCAGAGGTGGCATAGGTTCCCTGGCTAAAGGATGCTTACAGCCCTGTTTGGCAGTCTGATATCATGATTGTAGCCCGATTCAGCAGAAGCAATATACAGACGTTTTGAGTGATGTGGGTTCATAGCAGAAGCAATATACAGATGTTTTGAGTGATGTGGGTTCATAATGAAAGGGCATTTATTAAATAATAAGTGATTAGGTGCTATCAGGGTGAGTAAGTGTGAGAAAAGACTTGGTAGGAAACATTTTTTTATCAATCAACACATGGGGCTGAAGAAACAGTACTAGAAGAAGATGAAGCTAGGGTTATATATTAAACTAAACAACCAGGATGTTAACTGAGTGCTTTGAAAAGAATATTCCTTACACTAGGTAAATTATTATGAAACAAGCACTCCTGTGTCACAGAAAACACCTAATAGTGGTCAGACACAGTGGTTCATGCCCATAATCCCAACACTTTGGGAGGCTGAGGCAGGAGGATCACCCGAGGTCAGGAGTTGGAGACCAGCCTGGCCAACATAGTGAAACACTGTTGCTACTAAAAATAAGAAAATTAGCTGAGTGTGATGGTGTGTGCCTGTAATTCCAGCTACTCAGGAGGCTGAGGCACAAGAATCACTTAAACCTGGGAGGTGGAGTTTGCAGTGAGCTGAGATTTTGCTACTATACTCCAGTCTGAGTGATAGAGCGAGACCCTGTCAAAAAGAAAGATAGAAAGACAGAAAGAGAGAGAGAGAGGGAGGGAGAGAGGGAGAAAGGAAGGAAGGAAGGAAGGAAGGAAGGAAGGAAGGAAGGAAGGAAGGAAGGAAGGAAGGAAAGAAGGAAGGAAGGAAGGAAAGAAGGAAGGAAGGAAGGAAGGAAGGAAGGAAGGAAGGAAGGAAGGAAGGAAGGAAGGGAGCAAGGGAGGGAAAGAAAAGAAAAAAGAAAAAATAAGAAATTCCTAATAGCTTCCAAAAAATTGTGATTCTTCTTTATGTTTGACAAAGTTGTTGCTGAAAACAATTTACCAGCCAGGGACTAAATTTCTCATCCTGCTTTGCATGTAAGTAGTACTATATAACTCATCGTCAGTCACAATTATTAGTTGAAGTGATGTAGATGACTTCTAGGATAAGAGTTAGAAAGTGAGTGTGCATTCCTCACCTCTTAATCCCCACCTGCAGATGCAGAGTATTCGTGAGCCCTTGGGGATGAGTAATCACAGGACAAGAGGAGCTCATTTTCCTGAGTCACCACATGGAGGAGAGCTGCAATCACACCATGGTGGTTGCTGTTGCCAGGTGGTATCCTAACAATTTCGTTATTTGGTAATCTGCATAATATTCTATAGAATTTAAAAGAAGATTTATAGTTAGCTGTCAAATGAATAAATAGAAATATGTCAATTTGGTTCTGCATTCTCCTTATCAGGAATTTATTTTTTATATAAAACTATGCTCTAAAACTAGAGTTCTTAATTATAGTAAAAGCCTTTTTATCTTTTCCTTTCACTTTTTCTATGTACTGCAATGACTAGTACTGCTTCCCTAAATGCAGTCATCAATCTCTTGGGGACCCATGACTTTTACTGACTATCTCTTACTCAAAAAAAAATAGCATTCTTACACAAGTGACTTGGATTATGGCTTAAATGGAAAACATTGTTTTTTTTTTTTTTTTTTTTCAGGAAAATGATTTGTTTTTCTAAATGGTTGTCAAGATTTGTAGATTTATGTGAGTGTGAGCATTATATGTGTTAGGGTAAGAGGGGTTGCTTTGTATATCTCTAAATTGTCATTTCTCATGGCCTACAGAAGGAAATCTTGGAAATGGGGATAAATAAGCAATGTTCAGACAAGGAAGCCCAAGTAGCTAATAAATATGAAGAGGCTCGGCCTCACTAGTTGTCAGTTTGTGAACAAATTAAAACAGAAATGCAATGTATGCTACCTATAACAAATAGGCCTAAGTGTTGAAAGCCTCATTGTACTCAACGTTGACACTTGTGTGAGAATATGGAAATTCTTTGATAATTCTGATGGAAGTATACATTACTTCAACCACTTTGGAGATCAATTTTCTAACATCAGGTCAAAATACTAAAGATGTGAACATCCAAGGCTGAAGAAGTCTCACTTCTAGGTGTATACACGATAGAAACACTCACACATACATGGAGAGAAACAGGTAAAATAATGTACACCAGGCTGTTCTTGGAAAGGAAGAACAGAATTAGGAAAGGAAGGAAGGATGGAAGGGAGGCAGGGAGGGAAGGAGGGAAGGAGGAGGGAGGGAGGAGGGAGAAATGAGGAAGAAAAATGGAGAAAGAAAGAAAGGGAGGAAAGGAAGGAGGGAAGGAATGGGGGAGGAAGAAGAAAAGATGGCATCAAATTTAATTAATAAAAGACTGGGTAATTAAATTATAATATATTTACAAAGGGACCACTAAGCAGCAATATTTAGTACATTAACATATATATTCTCTTCTGTAAAGTAGCATATATGTTACCTTACATAAAACAGCAAACATACAATATATTTATTATGAATACATGCATATGTAGTACAAGTGTAAAAACACAAATGGAATAAATAAAAAACAAATTTAGCTTGTGGATTATATATCTAGGAAGGAATAAAGGTAAACATAATTGTGCAGGTGACTTCTCTTTCATCTGCATAATGGTTAATCTCAGGTGTCAACTTGGTTGGGTTAAGGGATACACCGTCATTGTAAAGGAACACCCATTACTTCTCAGTATGTTTGTGAGGATGTTTCAAGAAATTAACATGTGAATCAGTAGACAGAGGAAAGAAGATCCTCCCTCGCCAATTTGGGCAGCCATCATCCAATCTGTCAAGGGCCCAGATAAAATGAAAAGGTGAAATAAGGGCAATTCTCTCTCACACCTGGAGCCAGGACATTTGTCTTTTCCTGCTCTCGAACACTGGAGTTCCTGGTTCTCTGGCTTTCTAATTTGGAGATTTACACCATCCTGAAGCCACTGCCAAGTTCTCAGGCTTTCTTCCTTGGACTGACGGTTGCACCGTTGGCTTTCCTGGTTCTCAGGCATGAAGATTCAAAGTGAATGACGCCAGTGACTTCCTTGGATCTCCAGCTATAGATGGCATATCATGAGACTCCTTGATCTTCGTGATCATCTGAGCCAATTTCTATAACAAATCCTCTCATATATCTGTATCAATATCAACCTAGTTGTGTAACCATATCTTGTTGGCTCTGTGTTTTTAGAGAACCCTGATTAATACAATCTGTAAAATAACATTTCTTTAAAAAGTAGTAAATATTTCTGAGGTGCATTGGTAAAACATTAACGTTTTTAAAATCTCAGTGTGAAGTACATGTAGACATTATATTATTTTCTGTTCCTTTGTGTTTGCCTATGTTACTTAGTAATACAGCTCTATATTTTAAAGATTCATGCCAGCGCACATTTCGTAAGATAGTTCTTCATTTTCAGTCTCAATCACTGCTTAAACTGCCATGTGACTTCCCTCCAAGTGATGTCCACATCAACAATGGGACCCATTCAAAAACTGCTTGAATAATCAGGACCCATAAGCTCCATAAGATCTTCAAAGTCAAGAACTGTGCCCTCATTATCTCTGTGTATGTAGTACCTGACTTAACGTAACAGCTCAGTGGACACTTTGTCCAGTGAACTTACTTGTGGCTGCCAAACTCATTCCAGGTTTAGACTGTGATTAAAAGCTGGTTAGGTCTGTCTTACTTCAGTTTTTTTAAACAGTTTCACAACGTTCAGTGTTAATATGTGTCTCCAGTAAGTAGCATCCAGTTAGAATTGTGAGCAACTGAAAGCTGTGTATGTTCAAATTATATATCCACTTCCTGATATGATAAACTACGGAGACATAGGCCTTACTACTGACAAAATATACATCACCCAGTTGTCCTTTTGCTTACTGACAAACTCCTCACTGAGAGTTCATTAAGTCTTCTATCTGTGACTAGCTAGAAGACAGCTCTCACCACTGGGATGGGGCCTGGCTGACTTTGCTTTGCTTTGCCCTCTGGTTGGGTTCCATGCTTGTCTTGGCAGGTCATTGCCTATTCATGTAGAAACTTCTATAAAGATGAACTGGCTGCAGAGATGCTGCAGGCTTTTAGGGCTTCAAATTACAAGGTTTTCTGCATAAAATGCTGTTGCTTCTATTCTTCTCCTGCCACCTCTCTAACTCATCTCCCACACAACCCATCTCATAATTTATACTCCAGCAATGCAACCTACTTAGAATCCCCTGACACGCTGCATTGTTTCTTGACTCTGTACCTTGGCACAGGCTGATTCCTATGCCAGGAATATCATTCTCTGTTCCTTGTCAATGACCTGGCAAGCATCTAAGTCTACCTGGCAAGGCCCTACTCAGACATCACTCCTTGTCTCATCACATCCCTGAATTTTGCAATCCAGATTTATAAGGACCTAAACAAGAAAGGACAAAACCCAGTCACCGAATCCTGAAATTTAATATTCTCCACAATATGCCCAACATGTTTGTTATCATCCATTTGTTCACTTAAAATGTATTGAGACTGGGCACAGTGTCTCACACCTGCAATCCCAGCACTTTGGGAGGTAAAGGCAGGCAGACTGCTTGAGGTCAGGAGTTCCAGACCAGCCTAGCCAATATGTAGAAACATATTAGCCTAGCCAATATGTAGAAACACAGTTTCTACTAAAAATTCAAGAATTAGCCAGGCATAGTGGCACATACCTGTAGTCCCAGCTACTCAGGAGGCTGAGGTAGGAGAATCACTTGCACCCAGGAGGCAGAGGCTGCAGTGAAGCAAGATTACACCACTGCACTCCAGCCTGGATGACAGAGTGAGATTCTGTCTCAATAAATAAATAAATAAACAAATAAGTAAAATGTATTGAATGATTACTAAATTTTAAGAAATATGCAAAGTGCTATGGTTTGGATGTTTGTCTCCCCAAATCTCATGTTGAAAATTCATCCCAATGTTTGAAGTGGAGTCTAATGGGAAGTGATTGGGTCATGGAGGTGGATCCATCATGAAAAGATCAATACCCTGCCTTTGGGAGGAGGATGGTTGCATTCTCCTCTTCGAGAGCTGGTTGTTAAAAAGAGTCTGACTTCTCCCCACTATCTCTTGCTGCCTCTCTCACCCTATGATTTCTGCACAGGCCAGCTCCCCTCCACATTTTGCTGTGAATGGAAGTAGCCTGAGACCCTCAGCGGAAACTGGGAAGCTGCTGGTGCCATGCTTCCGTACAGCCTGCACAACTGTGATCCAAATGAACTTCTTTTCTTTACAAACTACCTCTGCCTCCTGGGTTCAGGCAATTCTCCTGCCTCAGCCTCCTGAGTAGTTGGGATTACAGGCACATGCCACCATGCCCAGCATATTTTTTGTATTTTTAGTAAAGATGGCGTTTCACCATATTGATCAGGATGGTCTCAATCTCTTGACCTCGTGATCCACCTGCCGCGGCCTCCCAAAGTGCTGGGATTACAGGCTTGAGCCACCGTGCCCAGCCCCAAGGGCATTTTAGAAATCTTTGAGGCAGTTCCTCGCATTACAGTCCTAGAGACCTAGGAGAACAGAACGACAGAATGGTTTCAGGGGAGTGGCAGGCAGACTGCTGCCCTTCCCCACCTCAGGTCACTGACTATATCCACGCTGCTTCAACTCTATCTATGACTCAAACAGCCCCAGGTACTGCTTAGGCCTTGGCCATAGAGAGTGCAAACCATCAGCCTTGGTAGTGTCCACATAGCATGAAGCCTGCAGGCACACAGAATGCAAGAATGGTGAAGCTTGGTAGCTTCCAGTTGGATTTTAGATGATATATTGAAAAGACTGGGAGCACAGACAGAAAACTCCTGCAGAGGCAGAACCACTGAGTCCCCAGTGGGGCAATACCTAATGGAGAGGTGAGAACAAACCTGCCATGGAGACGCCAGAATTATAGAGCCACTGGCTGCATGCAGTGAAAGGCTACAGGCATTCAACTGCAACTCACGAGAGCAGCCACATGGGCTGCACCTAGTAAAACCTTGAGTCCAGGGCTGCCCAAATCCTCAGAAGCTCACCCCCACACCTGTGTGCCCTGTATGTAGGACATATGGAGGCAAGGAGATTGTTTTGGAGCTTTAAGATTTCATACGTGTGCTGCTGGGTTTTAGACTCACAGGGAGGATATTACCCCTTTCTTTTGACCTATTTTTCCCTTGTAGAATGAGAATGTTTACCCAATGTCTGTACCACCATTGTATCTTGGAAGTAAATGAAGACATTTGTGCAGCCAACAAACATGGAAAAAAATGCTCATCACCACTGATCATTAGAGAAATGCAAATCAAAACCACATTGAGGTACCATCTCATGCCAGTTAGAATGGCGATCAAACAATCAGAAGATAACAGATGCTGGAGAGAATGTAGAGAAATAGGAACGCTTTTACACTGTTGGTGGGAGTGTGTAAATTAGTCAGTTCAACCATTGTGGAAGAGAGTGTGGAAATTCCTCAAAGATCTAGAAATAGAAATACTATTTGACCCAGCAATCCCATGACTGGGTATATACCCAAAGGATTATAAATCATTTATTATAAAAACACATGCACACACATGTTCATCGTGGCTGTTCACAATAACAAAGACTTGGAACCAACACAAATGCTCATCAATGACAAACTGCCATGTTTACCCAATGTCTGTATCACCATTGGGTCTTGGAAGTAAATGACTTATTGTTTTTTTTTAGTCTAGCAGCTGGAAGGAATTTACCTTGAGTCTCAGATGAGACTGAATTTTTAAGTTTGCGCAAAAACAAGCTAAGATTTTTGGGACTATTGGGAGGGAATGATTGTGTTTTGTAATGCGAGAAGGACATGTTTTTGGGAAGCCACAGGTGGAATGATATGGCTTGAATGTCTGCCCACCAAAACCTCTTGTTAAAATTTGGTCCCCTGTTGTGGTGGGATCCATGTTTGGGTCATGGTGATGGTTCCCTCATGGTTAGATTATTGCCCTCCCTCCAGGAGAGCGTGAGTGAGTTCTCCATTAGTTTTTGTGAGAGCTGATTTTTAAAAAGATCTGGCATCTCCCTTTTCTCTCACTTGTTTTCTGTTTTGTCACGTGATCTTCACACACCTTCGCCTTCTGCCATGAATGCAAGCAACCTGAGGCCCTCACTAGAAGCTGGGCAGGTGCAGGGGCCGTGCTTCTTGTACAGCCTGCACAAGCACAAGCCAAACAAACATCTTTCCTTTACGGATTACCCAGCCAAGGTATTTCTTGACAGCAACACAAAATGAATTAATTCACAAGGCATTAAAATAAAAAGATGCTAAGACACAATGTTTGGCCATAAAGAGCTTATCGGATAGCGGGAAAGACAAAAATCTAATCCACAAAACTCAGTATGTATCGTATAATTAGCTAATACATACATGTTCATATGAAAATGTAGAAGTCATTCACCAGGTGGATAAAAGCATCAGGGAATGCCAGATAGAGTGGGCAAAATGCATTTTAAGAGAAAAATTGAGATGTGATTTACCATTCACAACACACATATATGCAGGCCCATCCATAAGAGAGCTCGTAACTTAGCTTTTACACATGATTCCGTATACATGGCTCTACTCTAAACCAAAAGCATCATAGACAATGACTACTTGGTTTATTTCATTTTGTATTTGTGACATTAAGTGAACAAAATGACCAGAGGTGACAACATCAATGTGGCAAAGATACGCAAACCATCGAAATCTAACCATGGCTTATGTGTATAAACCTAGAGTATAAGTTCTCTGAAAGCAGGAATTGTTTTATACTTTGTCCAAAGAGAAGAAATGTTAAATTTCCAGTAGCAAATATTGAATTTCTAACATCTATAGTGGTGCCTGATATAAAAAGAGATACTCGGTAAATACAGAAAATATGAATGCATGAATAAATATACCTAGTAAAAAATAAAAGAAACAAAAGTAAATATATCCATCTAAACAATCTAAGAACAATAGTTTCAATTTCTCTTTTGCAAAATCTTTGACTTCCTTATCCTCCTTACTTTTTATTGTGTTCAAGAGTCAGAATGCCAAACCTGAAGGAATCCTACCACCTGCCGTATCTCTAAGTTTGCCTTAACAGATTCACAACTCTGGGGGAGAAATATTCAACCAGATCAGCTGGTTGTGCTTTAAGCCAATGGTTCCTAAACTCAACTAGTCACTTATCCATCTCTGGCCATCCTCATATGCCTACCTCCCCTTTCTTGAAACCATCAATTCACATTCCTTTAAAACATTTGTGCTCTCCCTATACATCCATATTCAGTAGAAAAATATATGGAAGAGTCATCAGATAAGGATTTTACTCCAATATGACCACAAACCTATCCTTTCTTATGTCCATTTTTGTCATCTTGTCTAATTCAGTACAGGAATAACTCATCCTTCTACCAATGTCTTGCCTAGAGAATCTATGCAGAACTTTACACACTGCCTTCTTCTCAAGGGTATAAGCCATGTTATCTGCTCCTGATTCTGTCCTATTCATCATTCCTTCTCTACTGGATCATTCCCTTCAGAATATAGATATATGCCTATAGCTACCAGTTAGAGTACATATCCCTACTATTTTAAATCACAGTATTTCAAAGTATTGATCGAAATTCATAATCATTCTATTTATTTGTTTGGAACTTCTGGAGTGTTGGCAATGTTCTAGTCATCGACCTGAGAGTTTACACATCTTATATTTCATCTAGCTCTACACTTAGGTTTTATGAAGATTTTTTGTATCTATTATACTATAAGACATTAGTTTTGTATTTAATATATAGATTTTTAAAATCTTTAAATGTTAAGTGTATTTATCATGAAAGTCTCATTTTTGTACTGACCAATATGAACATTTCATTAATAGCAGGAGGAAAAAAACTAATTAAAACATCTTGTTGTTGCTAATAAGTTATAATTTTATTATCTTGAATTGAAATGTGGGGTCTTTATTACTAACATACATAAAACAAAAAAGAATGAGAGGCAACTCATCATCATCCTCAAAGAGGAGAATAGAGATAACATGGGAGGGACAATATTTATAGAAATAATGCCTGAAGTGTTTTCAGATTTAACAAAGGATGTAAAATTTTTGATGAAAGAGGCAATTCATAGATGCTGGAAACAAAATGTACACAAATAAGAGAAAAATAGCAATTCAGTGCCTCAGCACACTGTAGTGGAACTTTCAGCAGGTGATAAGAAGATCAATTCTAGACAGTGGAGTCAGGAGATGTAATTTAAACAGAGAGCTGAATGGAGTGCAAGAGTGAGCCATGCAGGCTTGCTCAAGGAAGAATGAAAGTCACTGAGCTAGACCACATTTACAAGAGAAGGGGTAGAAAATGTGTTTGGAAATTTAGGCAGCTCCTGTAAATCTTGGAGGTCCTGGGGAGAAGTCTTTTTTCTAAAGGTGATAAGAAGCCATTGGATAGTTACGTGTATAAGAATGACATAAATGAATTTATGATTTAAAGTGATTACCCTACCTGTCTTGTGAGGCACAGACTGTATTGGGTCAAGAGTAGAGGCAGAAGAATTGCTTTGGCCAGCCAGGATATGGGCATCATCTGTGTGAAAGATGAGAGTTGACTGTAATAATGTAATAACGGTAGAAGGGTATCAAGGCATTGGATTTGGAATGTGTTTTGGAAGTATAGCTTCATGAATGTAATCCCAGCACTTCAGGAGGCTGAGACAGGAAAATTATTTGAAGTCAGGAATTCGAGATCAGCCTGGTCAACATGGTGAAATGCCATCTCTACTAAAAATACAAAAATTAGCTAGGTGTGGTGATGGCCACCTGTAATCACAGCTACTCGGGAGGCTGAGGCAGGAGAATTGCTTGAACCGGGGAGGCAGAGGTTACAGTGAGCCAAGATCGTGCCACTGCACTCCATCCTTGGCAACAGAGTGAGACTCCAGCTCAAAAAAAAGAAAGTGTAGCATATAGGGTTTCTTGATGGATTTGAATGTGAGCACTGAGGGAAAGAGAACAATAAAGAATGACTTTAATGAGTTGAGGGTACAAAACAAAATTCCCTTTTAGACATAATAAGTTTGAAATTAACATTAAGTTGAAAGGTCATATAAGCAATTGGATAAATGTGTCTCAAATTCAAGTCAAAGTCAGGGCTGAAGATGTAAGCTTTGATTTATTAATGCTATAAATAATACAAATAATATATGTTGACTATAACAGGTGATGATCAATTTGTTAATGTGTCTCCTGACCTGGAGAAAACAGTCAGACTTGTTTTCCCAAGACCAAGTATATTAATACAACTGAAAGAGATTTTTGCAAAAGCTAATTATTTGATTCAACTATGACATTCCAATCATGCCCTCCAGTATATTGAAGGCTGCAAGATGATCAAATTTAAATAATGCAATACAGAATTTCCTATTTACTTCACACTTTGGACTATGTTTTATTGAATAACAAATTCATAACATTCTTCTCCAATATTAAAAATTTATTGATGTTTATCTACCGAAAACATCTTCCCTCGTGGGAGGACTAGAGTGATCCATAGACTTGTTTATGCAGAGATAGGGAAAAAAAGAATCCTTCAACAGCAATTTTCTTACCCCTCTGGGAGATCCTCTGCTCTTCCTTCCCTTTTAGCCAAATCTAAAGAAATTGAGTAAAAAAACATTGAATTTATTCAGTGTCATCTCAAGCTGGCTAAGAGAGTATCTCTCCGTGGCATTGCTGCAAAATGACACAGGAAAGCTGTTCAGTCTCATTAACTTTACAAGCCAATCTGCTATTAGCATCTGGTGGTAAATTTGCCAATAATGAAAAAGACTGGGATATACCTCCTGGAATCATAGATTTATACATTTTGAATATTCAGTATGATCTTTCCTGTATTTCTGATCATCTGCCAAATTCTAATTTTTTAGGAATAGCAAGGAATGTTGAGAGGAAGATTGACAGGAGACACAAGCCTGGACTTTGTTTTGTTTTTTACAGCATTGTTCT
Source organism: Saguinus oedipus (assembly GCA_031835075.1). Classification (NCBI taxonomy): domain Eukaryota; kingdom Metazoa; phylum Chordata; class Mammalia; order Primates; family Cebidae; genus Saguinus; species Saguinus oedipus. The sequence continues at coordinate 9,003,350 of CM063188.1, read as the reverse complement.
AGTACATTAGAGTATTTACCTCAATTTCTTTACTTATAACAAGAGATACCCAGTGACTAAGGAGCCTCACTAAGCCAAACTGTGTACTAGAAACTTCAGGTTTTCTACACATCAAAACCAGTCACGTGCTTAGGCCCACTGAAAGATACATCATCATAACTCTAGATTGACTTCTCTCCACTTTGCAAGCCTTTTTTTTTTTTTTTAAATGGAGTCTCCCTCTGTCACCCAGGCTGGAGTGCAATGATACGATCTCAGCTCACTGCAACCTCCACCTCCTGGGTTCAAGCGATTCTCCTGCCTCGGTCTCCTGAGTAGCTGGGATTACAGGCACCAGCCAGCATGCCGGACTAATTCTTGCATTTCTGTAGAGACAGGATTTCACCATGTTGGCTAGGTTGGTCTTGAACTCCTGACCTCAGGTGATTCACCTGCCTCGGCCTCCCAAAGTGCTGAAATTACAGGTGTGAGCCACAGTGCCCTGCCAATCCTATTTCTTAACACTAGACGTTTTCACTTACAATGAAAGTTCGCTTATGCTAAAATTTAAAAGTAATTTTCAAGGCTGGAAGCAATGGTTCACGCCTGTAATTCCAGCACTTTGGGAGGCCACGGCAGGCAGATCAATTGAGGTCAGGGGTTTGAGACCACCTGGCCGACATGGTGAAACCCTGTCTCTAATAAATAAACAAAAATTAACTGGGGGTGGTGGCCAGTGCCTATAATCCCAGCTATTCAGGAAGCTGAGGCATGAGAATCACTTGAACCTGGGAGATAGGGGCTACAGTAAACCAAAATCAAGCCACTGAACTCCAGCCTGGGTGACAGAGAGACTCTATCTCATTTTACTAAATAAAAGTAGTTTTCAATTTTGCAATTTGACCACAGAAATCTGCATTTAAAATAAATTGCCTAGTTGTTGTTGATATTACTGTGAGTCAAGACCAAGTAAAGGACCACAGAGGAGACAGAGGTGAACTCAGGCACAAGATTTAAGTCCCATATAGATGTGAGAAACTAACGTCAAAGGGTTTTAACTGTCAATAGGAGTTTTTAGCTACCCGTGTCGAGCTGCCTTACCAAAGTTATTCTTGGCAAATACCGTAATTTCTAAATTAAATACAATGCTGATGTCAACAAGTGTAAATCAGAAATGACGTAAACACAGAAAAATGATCCCATACTCACAGTACTATTGTTAGAATTTGACTTTGTATTTTCATGTCTCCAATACACTCTAGGAATTCTGCTTTCTACTTGTCCCAAGATTAAGGCATATCATGGAAATAAAAGCTAGACACAATCAAAAAATCACATCCCTTGATACCATTCATCCAGGTTTGCTTTTGAGTTGACACAGAATAGTAAATTTTCAAAACCACAACCAAATACACTTACTAAGAAGTATAGCTATGTTAATACCTCCTAGTACTTAAAAATACTGTCAAAATATATCACATGATGTGTTTCTTTCAACAGACCTTTGAAGACACTACTGATACCTTAAAGATGAAATTAAATGAGATTAAACACATTGTAAATGGTAAGGAAGAAAAGGCTCCAATCCAGATCTTATAATACTGCTGTTTCCCACTATGAAGTGTCTATCACACTGCAAGTCAGACATTTTTATAAACTGTGATTATGTTACATACCGTTCTTGAAACCAACACTTTGAGTGGTTTAGTAAATGTGGATGTATGGACAATCTTTTACTGTTTTGTTCAGATGTCTTACCCTGCTCCTTCCTTTGCAACCAACAATGCAAGTAAGAAAAAAGAGGCTAATGCTTTTGGCACAAAGTATAGCCATGTAATTTAGAAATCCAAATGATTTTTTGAGACTGAAATATATATAAAAATTTGTAATGAAAGCATACTAATCCGTACACCTAAAATATTGTTTGCCAAGATTTGAAATATGATGGTGATATTTTTATAATTTATTTCTCAGGGGCGAAATTCTGAATATTAGGAGAATGTCCACACAGGAAACGTGTGTATCAGATTGAAGTTGAAGATGAAATAGAACCACAGATAAGTGAAAATACAGAATGCTTTCATTACAAAGTGCTATATCTTATAATCCATTAAAATACTAAAGATTTGCTATTAGTTGAATCAGTTAAAGGGCTTCTCCAAAACTATGACCCCTATAAAAATATACACAGAACTAACTTTTCAGTGCTTCACACTTTGTATTCTGCTCATTTAACTTTAGCAATAGCTAAAAAGTTTTACACGTTCACCATTGTTACTGCATTGCTCTGTTAAAAACATTAGGACATACACCATGAGTATTTCATCCCATAGCTATCAGGTAAAAATATAGTTTCTAGTGAATAAAAACTGCGGATGACCAGTAGGTTCTACCTATGAACCAGGTATATGGAATAAAAAATTAACCATCAACAACAAATGGCTTCATCAGTTGCTATATATAGTAAATCTATTTGAAGTGCTGAATGTCTGAAACATTCAGCTGGACCATCTTATGATGAAAGAGAACAGTCCTAGAAAAATACAGAAAAAGGGATAATATATTTTTCTATGTAGAAAGAAACTGACATTAGACTCCAGCTAGGAAAAAGAAAGTAAACATAATTTGACTGCATATGACAAAGAAAAATGCAAAAGCATTTAGAGGCAAATCCTCAAAACATGTAAACTTATAACTGGTTAAATAATCAAACTTATTAGGGTATCTTGAAATCACACATTTTTCTACATCCTACTCCTTTTTATATGCATAGCATATAACCCAGTACCTGAAATATAGTGCTTAAAAATACCATCTCAATTTTACTAAGTTTTACAATATATCAATAATATCCATTGTTATAATCAAAGCTCTAAGCTCTTGAAAGGAGCATTACAGCCCAAACATAAAAGGTTTCAGATGAACACGTTGCCATCCCCGTACAATTCTCCCAAGAAGGGGAAAATATCCATGTGCTTTGTGATCAATTGGCTGCAAATATTCTTGTGTGCTTTGTCATAAACAGGCTGTTCTGCTGTAAAGACGTAAATACTGGCTCGTGTCCAGTTTGTACAAGAGATTAACTTTATCAAAGTCTCTGAAGATAAAGGCTCAGGCCGATTCACGTGACTGCGGTCACAACAGCATAACCAATGTGAAAAACCTTACAAAGGAACAATGACGGCCTTATTCACAGTGAAAGACATGGGTGCATAGATACCGTAAGCTTCAGCAACAACAGCAAAAAATTGGCATAGTTACTTGATGTGGTCACCAAATCAATTCCATTTTTTTGTGGAACTGGTACCGTGAATGCTGATTAGATAAGGAAACAAAGGCCCCCAGGTCTTAGAGGAAAACGTTTTTCCATTGGTTGATGATGAAGCACAGCTGGAGCATAAAATATTCTTCTCCCCAAATAGATGATATGGAGAAAAGAACAGTCTCCTGAGTCTTGTTGTGATTCATTTCTCTGGAATTTGCCTATCCCTAGAGCTTTCCTTAAAGGGGGATTTTGGCCACTGGATATCAAGACCACTGGGGAGGTGATGAAGCCAGGTTTGGCAAAAGCTGTGAAGGTAGTGGCACTCACTGTAGCTTTCCGTTTGGAAAAGGGTAGTCTGGCTAACTTCCAGACTCACTCTCTTGGTCTGCTGGAAAGGCCACTCGCCACAAAAAGTAGGATTTTATACAACTATAGAGAATAGAGTGTTGGAAAAAATAGCAAATACTGACTTTTTTGGAGGGAGAGGAGGAAAGAAGTAATTGGTGGTGTCCTGCTTGTGGATAAATACATATTTAAGACTCACCTTCTACATTTCTTTTCAATGATTCCTAATGTGTATTCATAAAAATTAAAACTGAATATTTAGACCCAAATTTTTTTAAAGGAAGAGAAAAAGCTCACCATCAACTACTTATTTATTAAAGTATTTAAGGCAAGATTTTCATTTTTTCTTAGATTTTCCCCATTAACAATTGAGAATAATGTCCTTTTTTATGTTTTACTTTCTTGCACATGTAATATTATGTATGCACAATGTTTCAATATTACTGTATGGTACATTATAATATTGCTGTATGGTAGAGGTAACTTATTACAACTACTGGTTATGACCTTTTGTTTTACTTTACGTAGAGAACTTTAAAACGCATGTATCATGATAGCCTATAAAAAATAGTTATTTGTAACCTCTTTAGAAGAGGCCAAATTAATACAATGCCAAAAGAGGTTCCTTTTTTTAGCTTTTACATTACTTCCCATTGCAAAGCAACCCTAAACATGCAAAACCACATTGAGTTTTAACTTGGGAGCTTTACTTTGGCACACATATACTAATGCAGAGAGCGTCACTCACTAATCTGATGAAAGGAGTGAATGCTGAAACACCTTCAGTCATCAGTATTTGGTCCCTGGCCCTCTGTATATACTACTAAGATTTCTTTTTTCTATCTTATCTTGTACTTTACTTTTGCAAATTAAATCACTCGACAAAGATTGATGCAGTACCCACGCTAAGCCATAGATGCCTCAGGTCCTGGTAATAGCAGGATGGAGACCATAAAGCTTTTGGCATTGTAAATTCTGAACTCTGTTTAACATCATTTAGATTTAGAATTCAAATAGCTCTGTGGAAATAATTTTTATCCTAATACAAACTTTTCACTCGTATATGAAAACAGTTTTTTCAAAGAAGTAGATAAAACCAGCTTATTCCTTTGTTTGGGTCATACTAAGGTAAGAGCAACTGAAAAATTAGCCATCACTGTTGGCTTCCAAGCGCTATTCACTGAGTAAGTGATGTGTATGAATTATCTCAGTTTACTCACACAGCAAAGGAGTTAGTATTGATACTGTTTTGGGGGTATCAATGGGGATAGTGCTACCCGAAAATATCAAATAACTTACTTGAAGTTACACACAAAAAATGAATGCTACAAGTAATATTAACCAAATGGCAGAACTTTCTCTGTTCTGCATCTTAGTGACATAGACAACTATTTTGCCACTTCTAGAGTTAATTTCTCCATAATCTTATTCGCAGAGAATGTATTACTTTTGTGAGCCTTACAGCAATTTACTTTCATTATGGATATTTACATGCTGGTCTTAATACTCTTGGAAATTTCAAGTTTATTTTAAGATCCATGTCTTTGTCATAAATGCATAATCCCAGTGCATAACATGGTATTTTACAAATCATAGCTACTTAATAGTGAAGAAACAAATACTTTCCAGGAAGTTACCACTTGTAAAACATCCTAAGAGTTTACTATAGTAACACCTTGTTCTTTATGTTAGAGAAGGCTGTTTACATTAGGTAAGCAAATGTTGGGGCAACAACTCCCCATATTGTAAGTAGAATTTTAAAAAGCATCATTTGCTCTTCCTTCCTCTTTCTATCACATTACAACTTCTAAACCTGATCTCCTACTGCCTAATTTTATTTACTTTCATGGATATTTTACAATCTTTATTTCTCAACTGCTCTCTACCCAAACTTAGCCCTACCATCACTACCACCTCTGCAGAAATAGACTTCCTTTCATCTTTTGTAGCCTATTTTTTTTCAATCCTTCAAAACTCAATTTTAGATTTTCTAGCCCCATTTGACTTATCAATGGGGATTCTCTTAAAAAAAAATCTTTATTTTTGTTTGTATTTCTACTATAAATATGGCCAATTCTTATATATGTCTCTATTTCTAAACAAGACTCTAAAGTATTTGGAAATGAGTTGCAATATCTTACACATACCCTGAAAAAAATGACCCAAACTCATAACACTCAGTAGAAAGCTTTTGGTAAGCCTGTAGCAAAGATCAATAGATGTATAAGATTAGAGAATACTGCAGTGGTTGGTTAATTGCCATTGTTAGACAAATTAGCATCAGTTGCCTGGGGTTTAAGGGTTCTACCATATTTTTGCTAATGTTGTGAGTGAACCAGTCATTCTAAATGTGTATTATTAACATATTACACAATGGACAGATGTTCACTTACACTGAGTTGACAACAGATTTTTTCATGTCAACATTTATTTGTATAACCATCTTGTCCAACCATATGCATAAACATTTGATCTATGGAAGTTATTAGCTCATTTACATTATTTTCAGGAGGGAAGTAAGCTGAAAAAAAAAAATGTGCTTTTATGAATGTGCTCCAGATGTTCAGCACCAAAACTGTAGAACTTGAAAATCAAACAGCACATTATATATGATTGGATATGTTAAGATCTGCTTTCAAAGACTCTTAAGTGCCTGCTCTTTTGCTTTTCTGTCTTCTCAGTGATTGTATTTTTTCCCTAAATGGAAACACTTTATTGATACTTTTTCAAGATATAACTGTCATTAATTATTATCCTAAAATATGTAATGAACTCACAAAGTTTCACAAAGAATTAACCAGATCATAAAGTTATAAAATCTGTTATTCACTTACATGAGCCAATAGAACAGGAGCGGATAATTTGAAATAAGTGGTTTTATGTATATACGTACCTCTCTATCAAAATACTCAGAAGCAAGCTACCGCACTATCAGAGTTTTTTATTGTATACAAAAATAAGTAAAATGACTTCACTATAATTAGAATTTGGGTCTCATTTGGATAATAAAGCTTGACTAACTCTCCAATTAGGGAAAGCTGGACATACTTGAAGGATCATGGGCCATGATCTAAAGGAAGGAGTTGTACCCTCCCCACTTTATATATTTAGAGGGAAGTTAGGGAAGGACAAAGGACACCAGATGAGGTAATAACTTCCTTCTCTGATGAAAGAAGCCTCCTTTAAAGAGAGAAAGATCATCTATATGTAAGCAGTCATTAGTAACAATCTGCCCTGTGAACTCCGTCCTGCTGATACAGCTCATTGCTATGTGCCATAAGATAGGGGGAGAAGTTGGTAGGGGCACCCAGCCCTTTCTCTCCTCATCTAGTGAGGGATGCTGAGAAGGTACAGAATGAGCAGAATTTGGAAGAATAAAGTGGAAGGACAAAGCTCTTTTTAATATTTAGTAAGCATAAAGTTTGATCCTCTAGTTAAGATTTTCAGCCAAAGATTGTTTGTTGTTTACCTCCTCATATTCTTCACTCCACCAGGAGATACGGTTACCTTCTCTCATGTAAGTGGGGGTTAGGGGGACTCGAGCAGCTACATGTGTGTTAGTTTCCATTTTGAAGAAGAATCTTACAGAAAAAGCAACAACATTCACGTAGTTGCTTTATTTATTAAGGTCTTCCTTGGTAAACATACCGAGGAATGACATGCTTGTCGTGTAGCTGTTAACCTTGCTTGGCCTTCTTCTTAAGCTCCTGTGGATATTCTCATATCATTATTGCCTAGACATTAGAAAAGTAATTAATGACTTCTTCTAACACAATTAATAGGTATTCATTCTAAAATAAAGCTTTTAGTTGGGCGCAGTGGCTCATGCCTGTAATCCCAGCACTTAGGGAGGCAGAGGCGCCAGATCACTTGAGGTCAGGAATTTGAGAGCAGTCTAACCAACATGGTGAAACCACATCTCTACTAAAAATACAAAAAAAAAAAAAAAAAAAAAGTGAGCTGAGTGTGTTGGTGCCTGCTGTAGTCCCAGCTCCTTGAGAGGCTGAGGCATGAGAACAGCTTGAATCTGGGAGGCGGAGGTTGCAGTGAGCTGAGATGGTACATGGTGCACTCAACTCCAGCCTGGGTAACAGAGTGAGACTCTGTCTCAAAAAAAAAATTGTAAATAAAAAATTGAAAATTGAAATACAGCTTTTAATTTAGATAAGGTCACCTGTAGTTTTAAGGAATACATCCCATTTGAGGACAGGTGTGGAGGTCCCTTTGGTTCACAATGCTGCACAGCCATCCAGAAGGTCACAAGGTACACAGACAGGGCAGACATGCACACAACAAGTTTTCAATCTGTTAGATGACTGGGAACTTTTTCAATTTAGATCACGGTGTGCTGTTTTGGAGAAACAAATTTAAAACAGCCTTTCATGTATAAGTGACACTGACAGATAATAGGTTTGATATCAGTGCTTCAAACCCATGCATAAATGATTGTCCTAACCCACAATACCTCAGAGTATGACTGTTTTGGAGGTAAGGTCTTTTAAAGCGTAATTAAGTTAAATGAGGTTATTATGTTGGGCCCAATTTATGAAGACTGGGGTTCTTATATCCTTATAACAAGAGGAATTTTAGACATAGATATGCACAAAGAGGATGTGAAGACACAGGGAGAAGACAGCAACCTATAAGCCAAATGGAAAGAAATTGACCCTGACAACACCTTGATTTGGACTTTTAGCTCCCAGAATTGTGATAAAACAAATGTCTGTTGTTTAAGCTCCCTCAGTCCATGCTAATTTGTCATGGCAGCCCTCACAAACTAAGAAGGAACTATCAGTCTAAGTTCTGGTGTATGTGAGGCCACAGACATCGTCTATTAAGATGACACAGATGCCTTCTTGGGTCAGGCCAGTTCTCCTGAGGTGATGAATTGATGCCTGTGAATCATCTGAGCCACAAAAGCCAAGAAAGAAGGAGGTGGGCCTTGCATAATGACTTTGAGCAGATTGCTGGTCTCAAGGAGTTATGCCATCTCTAATCCAGGATTGCAGCCAGATTTCTGCCTGGAGGCAGATGAAGTCTGTTGAATCTCTGCATGGTTATGGTTCAGTCCTTGTTAATAGGTTTATTGCCTTTGCCTTACTACTGATGACAGGGAAACAATTAAAATGAGGGTATCATTACAAACTGGTAATAGATTCATAGGGATTTGATTAGTCCTGACCCCCACCATGGCAGAGTGTAAAATAGGCTTACTAGAAAATCCATTCTATAGATTCAAACCCAAGTCTCAGTCCCACCAGGGAGCTACTATCATGGCTGAGATTATAATTTTTGACATAATAAATGTGTTTGCAAACTCATTTTAACTCTGAAAGTTGGAGAAGCAGATATGACAACCCCTTGCAGAAAGAATTCATTGAATAAACTGGGCCAGTACCGGGAAACACCAGTGATCTTGCTAAGGATGACTTAATGCAGTGTAAATCAGTATCCAGAAAACTAACAATGTTAAGCAGATTTCATATAATCAAGGACTCCTTCTCAGTCAGGGGAGGAAGATTCAGAAGTGAGAGGAATCCAGAAAGCAAGTTTATGAATCTTCTTTGCTTTCAAAACTCACTCACTCATATTGTCACCCAAACTGGAGTGCAGTGGTGTGATCTCAGCTCACTGCAACCTCTGCCTCCTGGGTTCAAGTGGTTCTCATGCCTCAGCCTCCTGAGTAGCTGGGATTACAGGCATGCACCACCATGCCTGGCTAATTTTTCAGTAGAGACAAGGTTTCACCTTGTTGGTCAGGCTGGTCTCAAACTCCTGACCTCAAGTGGTCTGTCTACTTCAGCCTCCCAAAGTGTTAAGATTACAGGTGTGAGCCACCACGCCTGGCCAGACAGAAAGCAAGGTTTATGGATTTTTCTAATCTGCTAGTGTCACAGGCTTCCTGGTTTGCTTCTAAGATATCTGGAAAGTAAACAAATAGCATACAGAGAAAACAGAAAGACATGAGAAGAGGCCGGAGACTTGATTGAGTTTTATGCCACTAGGCATTGCACTGGTTAAGCTAGAGAAACATAACTTTAAATTTTATGCTTGGCTGGTCATAGGACTCTATCCTAGTTGGGGGAACCATAGCCATTCCTAGCACAGACAGTTCATGAAAACCCTGCACGTGGTAGGCATAAGTTGATATAAGCCTTTTGCGTCATTAAGGTAAGTGGTTACTGCTAATTAGAGGCAGAGGTAATATCAGAAGCATAGCTACAAAACCTAATAGAAAAGTATACCTAATATTTACCTTTAAGATAAGTTACCTGAGCATGTTTCGGATTGATGCTCCCTTGTGGAAGCTCTGGGGAATTACATAGACCAGAAAGGCAGGTGGTCCTTCCCCATCCACAGGCCCTGTAAGGTGCACTATGGCCTTGCACTTTATGTGGGTGAAATAATCAGCCAGTCTTCATGAGCCGAACAAGTATGGCTAGCATTCCTTCACAAAATCAGAGGCGTATACTCAGCCTACAGCTCCGGTCAAAAGTAGGCTACAGAATCTGAAATAAAGTGAAAATTAAGGCTTAAAGTTAGCCCTGCAGGAGTCTATTCAGTGTGGACCCATTTAGAGCAAAGCAACCAAGGCTACACCAAATTAATTGCCTTTCTCTCTTAGCTTGTTGGGCAGTAGTCTTCATTAGGTTAATTTTTTTAAGGGATAATTTCTTAGTATCACAGATAAAGCTAATAGTTATTTTCCTCCAGCAGAATTGATCCTTGTGCAGGAAACAGTTCCCTAGAAATTCTTTTTAAATCAAAGCATCCCTTCATTACTATTTCCCTGTGTTCTAGATTAATTGGGAAGGAAGATGATTTTCTTAGCTCAAGAGAGTATAAGGTTTATATTTCTCAAAATCCCAGGCAGTATGGTATATCTTAAATAACTCCCTGATATGAAATTAGTTGTTCTATAATCATGCAGTCAGGCAAGGTAATATAATTCCTTCCATGGATTATTGCTGGTATAATGACCAAAAAAATGCAGACTGGAGTGTATACTATAGCAGGCACAACAGATAACAAAGTTACCCCAATATGGGCCTCATTACATGGGGTAGGTCTTAGATAATTCTCCAAAGTCTCAGCTTGTATCAACAAACTTCAATGATAGAATGTTCTCAGGAAAAGTAGCGAAATAAAATGATAGAATGTTATCAGGAAAAGTAGCGAAATAAAATGATAGAATGTTCTCAGGAAAAGTAGCGAAATAAGGACTTCTGAAAATGAGCTCTTCCACAACAGGAATGAAGAAAAAAAGGGCAAAGTTGTCAAAATCAACATTTTCAAAATTTGGGCATGCAATCAACCACAAGTTTGCAGCATTTCAGGCAGCATTTATATTCAAGAAAAGCAGCTGAATCTTAGTATGAACTTTTGTGGCATTTTAACTTGCTCTAGTTCCAGTTCCTGCTCTACAGCTCTGTAGTAGCATTGAAAAATAACAGCTCAGAATCACAACATCCTGAAAGCTACTAGAAGGAGCAGACAGTAATGGAATGCTTTCAAACTCTAATTGTCAAAGAACTGCCATTATTCAACCTACTGATAGTTTCCTGGAAGACCTCATTTAGCAAGATTATCTATGTTTGATAGGCTTTGAAACTCACTCAGAGCAAAAATTCTCCATCTGAAAGGTGTTTGTCAAAAGCAGTTACAGGCAAGTGTTTTAACCTCATGTTGGCTGATACAATGAATAATAGCTGGTATGAACAGCACACTAACCAAAAGATAAAAAGGGTCAATTGGGGAATAAGTTGTCTGTAGGGACTTTGAAAAGTCATGACATATCCCAGAAATCTAGAACACCACACGCACATGTAGGATTAATCACTTACCTGAGAAAGACTTGAGAAAGCTGAAAGCTATCACTCTGGCTTACTTTGAAGCTCTGCATGACCATAGAGTGAAGACAAAAGCAGAACTGCTTTGCTGACTATTAAAAATCTGCCTGGATATGCACACAAAGTCCCTCAGCAAAGACTGGGGTATTTTGCAGCCTCTGGCATTTAAGAAAATATCTGTCTAATTATTCATTAAGTTAACACTAAGCTAACAGAGTAGAGACTTCAATGATCAACACACAAAAAAGAATACTGACAGCTATTTTAAACATGCTTTAAAGAGCTAAAAGAAACCAAGTGTAAATAAATAAATGGAAAACAGTATTAAAATGGTGTCTTATCAAATAAAAAATAAACAGAAATTATACATGAATATATATGTATTTATGTATATTTGTATATAGTATATATTTTATATATTACATATACATGAAAACACATGTATATTTATATATTTATATATATACACACATGAACTTATATATACATACATGAACCAAGGAGTCATTCTGGATTTGCTGGTGAAAATCTAGACCAGGTCCCGGATAAGCTGAATAAGTGCCTGTGAATCATTCAAGCAACAACTTATTGAATTTGTTTATCAAATCTTAAGAGTTTTTTAGGAGGAGCCTTAAGTGTTTTTAGACATAAAAATCATATAATCAGAAAATGATAGTAATAATTTGACTTCTGTTTTTCCAAGTTGGATACCTTTTATTTCTTTCTCTTCCCTGTTTGCTCTGGCTAAGACTTCCAGTATGTATATTATGTTAAGTAACAACAGTGAAAGTGTACATCCTTGCCTTGTTCCAGTTCTTAGAGGGAATGTTTTCAACATTTTTTTTATTTAGCATGATATCAGCTGTGGTTTTGTTGTTTGTGACCTTTATTTCTGTGAGTCATATTCCTTGTATACCTAGTTTGTTGAGGGTTTTTATCATGAAGAAATACTGAATTTCATCATAGGCTTTTTCTGTGTCTATTGAAATGATTATATGATTCTGTCCCTCATTCTGCTTATGTGATGTATCACATTTATTGATTTTCATTTTAAACCATCCTTGCATTCTTGGTATAAAATCAAGTGATTAGTAGTGTATTATCTTTCAGATGTGTTGTTGGATTTGGCTCACTAATATTTTGTTGAGGAGTTTTTTATGTTCAGAAAAAGTATTGATCTGTAGTTTTCTTTATTTTTTGTGTCCTTGTCTAGTTTTGGTATCAGGGTGATATTGGCCTAGTAGAATAAGTAGGGACAATTACCACCATTATGAGTTTTGGAGCAGTTTCAGGATAAATAGTATTAGTTCTCCTTTGTATGTTTAGTAGAATTCAGCTGTGAATTTATCTGATTTTGAACTTTTCTTTTGATACCACTTTGCTACTGATTAATCTTGCATGTAATTGTTCATCATAGCTCCTGATAATTCATTGTGTGTCTGTAGTATCAGTTGTAATGTCTCCTTTTCATTTCTGATTTTATTTGGGTCTTCTCTCTTCTTTTCTTGGCTATACTATTTAGTGATTTATCAACTTTTTTTTACCTTTCAAAGAATAGATTTTTTTAATTTTGTTGATTGTTTGTATATTTTTAGTCTCTAATTTAGTTCTGCTCCCATCTTTGTTATTTCTTTTCTTCTGCCAGTTTTGGATTTGGTTTGTTCTTGCTTTTTTAATATCTTGAGGTTCATCACTAGATTGTTAATCTTTAACCTTTCTACATTTTTGAAAGACATTTAATTTTAAAAATTTCACTCTTATTACTGCTTTTGCTGTGTCCCAAAAGTTTTGATATATTTTTAATCTTCATTTCTTTCAAAAACTTTTTAATTTCTGTCTTAACTTATTCACTGGCCCAGTGGTACAGGAGCATGTTGTTTAATTTTTAGGTATTTATATACTATCCAAAGTTCCTCTTGTACTGATTTGAAGTTTTATTCCACTGTGGTCTGAAAAAACACTTAATATGATTTCAAATTTAAAAATTTGTTAAGATTTGTTTTTTGGTGAAATATTGCACCTACCTTGGAGAATGTTCCATGTGCTGATGAAAAGAATATATATTCTGTACTTGTTGGACTGAATAGTCTGTAAATGTCTATTAGGTCAATTTGGTCTAGCAACTGTGACATTGAAGGTAGGATAATTTGTTAGCTGTCAGTATAAAGGACCAGTTAAAGTTTTAAGTAATTCTCCATACCCTAGCAGACACCAGCATTTATTCTCTAGAAAAATTAAACTGGGAAGCTCTAGACATAAGTCAGTGAAGAGAGTGAGAAAGAGAGAATGAGGTACTATGCCAAAAACAGGAAGATAAAGAGACATTCTACATAATGAAACGAGACAACCCCCTGCCCATCCCTAATTTTCTGCTGAGCTATGGGATTGCTAGAAGGCTTGCTAACTCTCCTCAGGCAAATGATTAAAGGATTTCTCCTTGGAAAACCTTCTTAAATAAGAAAGAAAGCCTCCTGGTACTTACGTTTAGGTAGTTCATGTGATAATTAATTTTATGTATCAACTTGGCTGAGCCTCCATGCCTAGATATTTTGTGAGACATCATTCTCAATATTTCTTGCACCCTAAGCGAGAATCATACCCCTAGACCAATGAGCCACCATTCTTGATATTTCTGTGAGGGTGTTTTAGGTGGACTAACATTAAATTCTGTGAACTTTGAGTAAAGCAGATTGCTTTTCATATTATTGGTAGGTACCCTATCCAATCAGTTCAAGTCACCTCAAAGGACAAAAGACTGACCTCCTCCCCCAAATAAGAAAGAATTCTACTAGCAAGATGATCTTCATATTTGAACTAACAGCAGAGGATCTTTCCTCAGTCTCCAGCCTACCAATCCCTCTTGCAGGTTTTGGACTTGCGAACCTCCATAATCACATAAGCCAATTCCTTAAAAATAAATGTCTCTCTTTCTTTCTCTCTCTCCTTCCCTGTCTTTCTCTTTTTCTCTATTCTCTCTTTCTCTTTCTCTCTCTCTCTCTCTCTCTCTCTCTCTCTCTCTCCCTCCCCCTCCATTGGTTATCTATCTCTGGAGAAACACAATTAATATACTCTCAAAAACAAACAAACAAAAAACCCAGGTCTCTATCCTAACCCTCACAATAACATTCATTAGCCAACAAGTCCCATATACAAACATAAAGTTTGAATTATCTTTACAATGCTTTAGGCTAAGAAAGCAAATATGTGAGGAAAATCTAAGAGTTCAAATCAAATAGATCACAGAAGATTTCAGAAGACAAAAAAATGCAAAAAGTTATAGAAATTAGAATTAGTATTCTCATAGCAATGAGAGAAGATACTTTACTCATTATAAAAGAAGAAAAGCCATAAAAAAAGAGAGAACAGGAAAAACTTTCTTAAAATAAAAACTATTGTAAGAATTAAGAAATATGAAACTACTGTTGAGAAAATGTCCCCCCAAAAAAGTCAAAAAGAATAATGGGAATAAGATCAAATAAAATGACAGAAGAAACAAATTTTCAGGCATGCTAGTTCTTAAAAAATTAACTTCATGGGTACCACAGTAATTCTCATGAAGGCATTGAAAACTGTATTCCACTAAAACAACATACCAGGAGTCCAGGAAAGAGAAGATCCAACGCAGGAATCAAGCAAAAGGACCTCCCAGGATGTGAATGACAGGCAAAGATAGAGAACAGAAGTGTCCTTGAGCTAGAAAACAGTCCAGGTAAGACCAGAAGAACAGTCTTCCCAGAAGGTGAATAAAAGATTAAAAAAAAATTAAATCAAATCAATAGATTACTTCATTAGAAGAGTATTAGAGACCCATAGGGGAATTTGGGAGAGTATGAGACACAGTCATAGAAGATTTCACACATATTTAGCATATAATGAGAAATGTAGAAGAACACAGATATAAAACTAAGAAAATATTTGTAGAATATGAATATAAAACTAACAAAATATTAATTTAAATATTAACCTTTAAAAATATAAAACTAATAAAGAAAAATAATAGATCAATGAAACAACAAACCAATAATCCAATGAAATTCAGTAGGTAAATAATATGAAGAGATGATCTGTAGAAATACAAACCCAAGTGGCTAATGTGCATGAGGAAAACCTCACTGGGAAATGCAGAAATCATAATTAGATAAATCAAAAATAAAGTAAAAGTCAGGCATCATTTCACCACCATACAAAATGGGTAAAGATGTAAAAGTCTTATAATATCAAGTATTGTAAATGATACAGAATGGGGGGTATAGTTTTATGTTGGGTCCAGGAATATAAATTTGTCCAGCTGCTTTGGAGAACAATTAGGGACTATCTAGTAAGGCTGAAACTGTGCATATTCTTCAATCCAGGATTGAAGTACTAAAGAAAGTGTTGGGAGTTTGTCTTACACACATCCATTGACATTTACTAGTCATAGCAATATGAGGCATTGTTTCTAGATACGTGTGAATTTGTTGAGAGTATACAAACAGTCTTGGCATGATAAACATCAAATTCAGAATCCAAGTTAATTGAAAAGAAAAACAAGGAAATGCAATTTTGTTGAGGATAGGGTACATTAACTGAATCTATGAGTGCTCTGAAGCTAGAGTAGCAATCTAAGTTTTTTTTTTTAGTGGGTAGCCATATGATTGTTTATATTAGGTCAGTGCAAAAGTAATCACAGTTTTTGTCATTACTATTATGCATGCTAGAAGTATTTCTATATTAAGAAAAACATTGGTAGGTAGGTCCTGAAAAAATTGATATTTGTATCAAAATAGTCTGAAGTGTACAGAGACAGAAAGAAAGAATGTGATGAGCCAGTACAGTGAAGAGGAAAAACGAACCCATGAGATACTCTGCAGATGGATGACAGTGCAGACGACATTTCAGACCAGCAGGAAGAGCACAATGTAGGAAGCAACAGAAAATGGCGCCCAGGCCACAAGTGTTGGAGCGAACCTTATGAGGATGCAAACTAGTTTTCTCCCAAGGGCGCCTATAATAAAATCAGTCAATCAGAGACCAGTGCTCATCCTCTGTCTCTGCCATTCACTAGGGAGTTAGTAAGAAAATCGGTGGATCACCCACCATAGTTTTCTTATCTTTAAAAGATAGGTCAATGCTAGGAAACTTCAAGGCCATTACATTTGCATAAAGAGATTTGCGGCTTCGGCTTTTAGAATGCACAAGATTATCCTTCGTTTCTAATTGCATTCTTTTATTCCTAAAATTGTAATGGCAAATTATTTGACCCCTCACAATCTATTACGTGGTTTTTGTGTTTTTCCTTTCCCGTGTCTCCCCATCAGCCCTTTCTAGCCTTTTTCTCTTAAAATGTAATGGTCTCTGTTGGTTTTCAACACTTCCTTTGATTTTTAGTTTTTCTCATACTAAACAATATTCAGTTTTTTCTACCCCTTTCTTAAGCGTTTGTTCCAGAGCATTTCATTTATTAACAAGAGAACAATTTCCAGAAGTGTTTTAGAAACTAATATATGAAATATGACAGAAGTACAATGCTACTAATAATCACACCCGAGGTTGACATGTTCTCTCATTCATATTAAAGAGAATCTATATGAATTTATACTATATTTACGTAAGGTAATTCCCATTTCAAAGGCAAAATAAAAACTAGGAAAATAAGTGTCTTGATAATTTATTTGATTAAAAAAAAGAAACTTCTTAAATCACTACATAACTTCAACAACAGCAGAAGAAATATCTTTTACAACTAAAGCCTAGATCAAACTGAGACCATTTGATTTAGGAGAGCTGACTTAGGTAATGTGACCTAGAGTCTTGACAAACAGATATTTGTCCTAATCAAAGATGTATTTTAATAATTACTTCATATTTGATAATTATTATGTTAACTGTACTATTCTAGTACTGCTCCTATCTATATTTATACATGAAATTAATATGAAAATATATTAACATATTTATACATGATATTAATATGAAGATATATTAATAGGTATAAATATAGATAGGAGCAGTACTGGCATAGTATATATATTATATATACTATTCATACAATATTTCATATAAAATATGAAATATTAATTTAATTGCATTGAATCCAGATACGCATATACGTCAATTTTTTTTAGAGTACATTGTGGTATTGTCACGTCTTCAGAGTGTTGTACACCTTGGAATTCAAGAGAAAAGGAGCAATGAGGAAATGTAAACTAATAGGAACCTTCTCTGAAAGGATGAATGACACCTTCAAATAAAGGCAAAACTCCAGTGAAATAAAAATAAGCAAAAGTACAAAATGACATATAAATATGTAAAAGGAAAATAAATCTGGGGCCCCAAAAGCATTAAGCCAAAGGGAAAGTCAAGCAGGGAACTACCTCAGGTAAACTTGCCTCCCATTTCATTCCTAAATAAAATAGCTACAGAGATAAAAAGCTACAGACCTTCACAATTTGCCCTCAAGGAAATTCCTTGAGGGCCTGGAGATCTTTACCCTAAACCAGTTCTGTTGAATTTCACTCTGGCAATGTAAAGTGATAGCTTATCTTTACAGGTGCAGGACAGAAAGTCATTTCTCTGCTCACCTGAGACAAATGGGTATCTGATTGATTCCTGTACCCTATTGTTTACCTAAAAGTGCAGATTCACTGAGCTAGACTAGATTGAGTATTCCGTGAAAGGCTGTTTGGGATTCAGAAGAATGCAACCTTTTGTCTCTCCTCTATGTATGACCTGAAAGCCTCCTCACCCTTGGAGTTGTCCTTCCTTTCTGGACCAAACCAATGTCCACATTACACATATTCATTTATGTTTCATGTCTCCCTAAAATGTATGAAAGCAAGCTGTACCCCAATCCCACTGGACACATGTCTTCAGAACCTCCTGAGGCTGTGTCATGGGCATGTCCTTAACCTTGACAAAATAAACTTTCTCAATTAATTAAGACCAGTCTCAGATATTCGGAGTTCACAATTATAAGAATTTTTTTTACGCTGCTTTGGTGATAGGGAGTAAAATCAGTAAGTTTAGTATGTAACTACAATCTTTCAGATTGTATAATCCCTCTGTAATCAACTCATCTTCCTTCCAAACAAAGCACCTTGATATAAAAACTGAAATTATTACATAAAGGAAGACAGAAGCACGAGTCTAATGTGGATGTAAAATAAACAAAGCAGTAAATTTGCCAAGCAAGAAAAGCAGAAATGCCCTACAGTCGAATTTCAGACTAATTCAGCTTCAAAGGATAATGGCCTTAAGCAACACTTAACAGGAAGTCACAAAGTCAGATTGTGAAATCCGGGGAGCTCAGAGGAATTCTAGAATTGGTAGCTGGTTGGATGGCCTCCCACCTGCCCTGGTTATATTCTAAGAGCTCTGATTCTTTAGATGAAAGAAAGAACCAGAAATCTCTGGACAGTGACAATCCTTCAAGCAAAGTGAGTAACAACGGTGTTTTCTTTCAGAACGGAACCCACCCTGAGCCAAGGAATACAGAGGGAAATTTGGAAAAGAATATACAAAATATCAGAGTGTCAGCCATGTTATTCCCAGGGGTACTACTATTTAAGAGAGTAGCCATTAGCTATAGGTGGCTATTTAAATTTAAATGCCTTAAAAATAAAATTAATGATCCAGTCCCTCATTTGCACTTAACACATTTAAGTGCCCAGTGGCTGATATACACGACAGTACAGATACGGGGTATTTTAATCATCTGGGCAGTCTTGCCACTCAAAGTGTGGTCTTCAAATCAGCGCGTTGGCTTCACATAGACATTTTAAGAAATGCAGAAACTCAGTCCCCATTGCATCTTAATGTGAACCGTGTGCACGTTAAAAAGTGTGAGGAGTACTGGCCGAAGGTTCATTCCAGAACTCCAGTCATTGAAAGAGAAACCAAACAAATCAGAAAGCTGAGACAGAGTGACTCAATATATTGTACGGGAACTGCCTATGAACCCATTTTCCCCTAGGTTCATCCAAATGACTTTAGATGCCTGGTTTATGATTGTACAACTATTTTCAAAAAATTTTGTGGAGCTAAGATAATGAATATTCTACTTTGGCCCAGATTGTCTAGGTTATATGTATATATAAAACACATATACAAATAAACAAATAACATTTGCCAAGAACTTTCTATTTGACAGTAAACTGGGCAGTTAATAGGCATTTTTTAAATGATATCACCTAAGTGATTTTCAAACAAGTTCCTTTAGAAACAGTTTTTACTGATGATATAATTGATCCTCAACAAGAAAAAAAATCATGCCCAAGAACACATGGTTAATAAGTGCTAGAGCCACATTTGTACAAAAGCAACCCTGTGTTTTTATTTTTATTTTCAATCAACAGAGTTAGAAGATGTATTATTATTTTTGTTCAGGGGCTAGACTTTCTACCCATAATTATTATTGTAGTGGAAATTAAACAAAACTTATTTGAGATTCATTACTAAGAGAATACGAATGAGAACGATTTTGTGTCTAGACTCAGCAGTGGTGAAATATTTTCTCAAAAGTTTTAGTTTTCTGGAGAGGCTCTAATTGGCGTTAACAGAGATTCTGCCCTTGAAGCGACTTTCAGTTTTCCTCTCTGTGCATTTAGAAATCTGAATTTCAAGTTCTCTTTTACTTAACAAAGGTTCACCTTTCTTCATTGTTGCAAATGAAGCTGGTGTTTTGCAGGAGATTTGTTTTCATTGTTAAGCAAACAATATGAGCAACTGTTCTCTTGGTGGGGATTTTTTTTTAAAGAAAAGAAGCCTATAGAGAAAAAAGAAAATGTAATGAAGATTAGCCATGAAATTCTCATTAAGCATAGAATAATTCCATTTATAGTTCTGTTACAGGAAAGGGGTCCTAATCCAGACCCCAAGAGAAGGTTCTTGGATCTTGTGCAAGAAATAACTCAGGGTGAGTCCACAGTGCAAAGCGAAAACAAGTTTATTAAGAAAGTAAAGGAACAAAAAAAAAAGAATGGCTACTCCATAGACAGAGCAGCCCTGAAGGCTGCTGGTTGCCCATTTTTATTGTTTTTTTAGATGATATGCTAAACAAGGGGTGGACTATTCATGCTTCCGCCTCCTTCTTTTAGACCATATAGGATAACTTCCTGATGTTGCCATGGCATTTGTACTCTGTCATGGTGCTGGGGGAGTATAGCAGTGAGGACGACCGAAGGTCATTCTTGTCATTTTGGCTTTGCTGGGTTTTGGGCAGCTCTTTTACTGAAACCTGTTTCATCAGCAGCATCTTTAGGACCTGCATTTTGTGCTGACCTCCTACCTCATCCTGTGACTTAGAATGCCTTCACCATCTGGGAATGCCTCCCAGTAGTTTCAGCCTCATTTACGGAGATTCTGTTTAAGATGGAGTTACTGTGGTTCACATGCCTCTGACAGTTCTTCACCCTCAAAAACTTACCTATTTCTTCAGTTTAATCTGTCTTCAATTTTCAAATATTTATTTCATACATTCTAAGGTAGTATATATTTTATAATGTGTTCTAAATATCCACTTAATACTCTAAATGTAAAAGCGCAGGCCGGGCGCGGTGGCTCACACCTGTGGTCTCAGCACTTTGGGAGGTGGGTGGATCACGAGGTCAAGAGATCGAGACCATCCTGGTCAACATGGTGAAACCCCCGTCTCTACTAAAAATACAAAAAAAAAAAAAAAAGAATTAGCTGGGCATGGTGGCGCGTGCCTGTAATTCCAGCTACTCAGGAGGCTGAGGCAGGAGAATTGCCTGAACCCAGGAGGCGGAGGTTGCGGTGAGCCAAGATTGCGCCATTGCACTCCAGCCTGGGTAACAAGAGCGAAACTCTGTCTCAAAAATAAATAAATAAATAAATAAATAAATAAATAAATAAATAACTGTAAAAGCATGATTTTTAACAAAATATTCTAATAGATGCTAGTGCACAATGTCTTTATATTTTATGGTAGAAACTTAATTTCAGAAATTCTCATCTGTTCATAGATTTGAACGAGTGACTCAGATAATTAAGTATTTTTAGCCTAAGGAGCAGAAGTTTAAATATTTAATGACTTTCATGTGGATTACTTTTTGCAGCATCAGGATGTAGATTTAGGGTGAGTGAATGATTAAACAACACTAGTGACAAATTCTAAAGCAATAATATATTATTTATTTATTTATTTATTTACTTTTGAGACCATGTCTCTCTCTCTGTTTCCCAGGCTGGAATACAGTGGCATGACTGCAATCTTCATCTCCTGGGTTCAATTGATTCTCCTGCCTCAGCCTCCTGAGTAGCTGGGACTGCAGGCACAAGCTACCATGCCTGGCTAATTTTTTTGTATTTTTAGTAGAGATGGGCTTTCACCGTGTTAACCAGGATGGTTTTGATCTCCTGACCTCGTGATTCGCCCACCTAGGCCTTCCAAAATGCTGGAATTACAGGCGTGAACCACTATGTCCGGCCTAAAGCAATAATTTCTAATAATATGCTCTTTTAAAAAGTTCATCTCAAAATAATAAGTTAAAAACAAACGAGAAATTCAGATGCTGGACTCTAGGTGACCTGGTCACCTCCTGGGAAAACTCACTCATTGCTTCTTCAGAGAGAAATGTTAAGCTGATTAAGGGAGAATTGACATTCTGAAAGCTATGTCAATTTCAGGGGTGGGGTTTTATGGGTGAGGATCAAAGGAGCACAAACTGTTCTTCCTTCTTGCAGTTTGTTTCTTTCCTCTCCAGCTGTGGCTACGTTTAGGTAGACTAGAGATTACTTCTCCCTGTGGGTGCTCTTAAACTTAAAATGTAAACCAATGGGCACAGTTCAGCCTGTTGTAAGATACAAGTGAAAAATACCAAAATCTATTGTCTTAGCACTTTGGGAGGCTGAGGCAGGTGGATCACGAGGTCAAGAGATCGAGACCATCCTGGTCAACATGGTGAAACCCCGTCTCTACTAAAAATACAAAAAATCAGCTGGGCATGGTGGCACGTGCCTGTAATCCCAGCTACTCAGGAGGCTGAGGCAGGAGAATTGCCTGAACTCAGGAGACGGAGGTTGCGGTGAGCCGAGATCATGCCATTGCACTCCAGCCTGGGTAACAAGAGCAAAACTCCATCTCAAAAAAAAAAAAAAAAAATTAGAAGTTGAAATTTTGAGATGTAACATTAAAAGTACTCACGGTTAAATCTGGAAACTACACAACATTGCTGAGATGAATTAAAGACCTAAATAAAGGACGATGTATTCATGGTCAAAGGATTCAATAATTTTAACATGATGAATGTTCCATAGATTCAGCATAACACAATCAATATCTTAGTAGGCTTTTCTGGAAAATTTAACAAACTCATTCTAAAATTCATGTGGACTTACCATAAAACTATATTAACAAGACCTGTGGCATTTTTATTGAAAGAGATTGATAAAATAATTAAGTCCAAAAATGAATCCCACATATATGTTATTTTTTTTGGACAAGGTTCAAAGACAATTCAGTGGAGAAAAAACAATGTTTTTAGGTAATATTGCTGGAAATCTTGAATCCATGAACACACACACACACACACAATTTAACAACTTCAATTTATACCTAGAAACATGTATAAGAAATAACTGAAAATAGATCACAGAGCTAAATATAAAACCTAAAGTTACAAAACTTTTAAAAGAAAACAAGTAAAAATCTATATAATCTTGGGTTAGGCAAAGAATTCTTAGATACAACACCAAAAACACAACTATAAAAGTACTAATTGATAAACTGGACGAAGTCAAAATTAAACAAACGATACTGCTAAGAAAATAAAAAGCAAAGTCACAGATAGTGAGAAAATTTCTGTAATTCATATATCTGATAAGGAACTTTTATATCCAGAATATATAAATAAACCTTGAAATTCAGAAGTAAGAAAACAAGTCAAAATTTTAAATGGTCAAAATATTTGAACAGATACTTTATCCAAGAAATATAATAATCATGGCCACTAAGCACATGAAAAGAAGCTTAACATTATTTGTTAGGCTAAAAATACAAATTAAAATCACAATGAGATACTCCTGAGACAGCCAAGTATAAAGGGGTCCCTGGAGAATCTCTGACCGGCCTAGGCACTGGGAAGAATGCCCACGGGCGGGGGTTGGGGGGGTGGAGCCTCGGGAAGTCAGTCAGTTTGCACAAGAAAGGAGCCTGGTCACTCCTCTTCCGGGGTGGAACCAGGGATTCAATCTGTGAGGCAGGAAGCATATATTAGCAGAACTTTTGCTCTGCTCAGAGTCCCTCACTTTCTTTTTTTGTTTTTTGTTTTTGTTTCCGCCCAATAAATTCCATTTTCTCACCCTTCAAATGATCTGTGAGCCTAATTTTTCATGGTCGTGTGACAAGGACCCCTTCTTTAGCTGAATGAAGGAAAAGTCCTACGACATGATGACACATCTATTTGAATGGCTAAAATTAAAAGGACTGACCCTATCAATATTCATTAGGATACAGAGAAGCTAGAAATCTCATGCAGTGCTAATGGGAATATGAAAAAGTACAACGATTTGGAAAACAGTTCAAAAGTTTCTTCAAAAGTCATATATGTAGCTATCATATGACACAATCATTCCTGGGCACTTATTGAAGAAAAATAAAAGTGTATGTCCATTTAAAGGTGTGTATATGAATGCTCAGGCAGATTTTTTGTAATAATCCAAACTGAAAACAGCCCAAATGTCTTCAACAAGTGAATGGATAACAAATTGTGGTATACATATAAATTGAATACTATTAAGGAATAAAAATAATAAATTCTTACTGATACATGCAACAGCATGGATAACTTTTAAAATAGTGAGTTGAGTGAAAGACACACACACAAAATAACAAGATTCAGTGTGTTTAACAATCTAGGAAATGCAAACCACACAGGAGTGACAGAAAGGCCATCAGTGTTGGAGAGAAGTTGGAGTAGTGAGAAGGTGAGATCGAAGAATTTTCAATGAACATGAGAAAACCTTTGGCGGTGATTATATGTTATATTGAATGTTCTGACGGTATTACTGGTGCATTTACATGTCCACATTTACATTGTACGTTTTAATATCTTCAGCCTATTATATAACAATTATACTTTAATAAAGGTATTTACACAAAAGATTACTTTGAATGGTTGAGTAGGTGTAGAGAATAGGCTACTTAGAATCAATTAATTTGCAGATGAAATTCCATATAGGTTAATTATTCCACACCTTTATATGACACTTGAGTTTTCTCTACAATATCAACACTCACCGGGTTGAATACCACAGGATTGAGAGACTTGCCATCTTACAAGGCAACTCCTAACAACTTTGAAAGCTGTCAGAGTTTTTTTTTTTAATACTTACTTGATTGTAAGGAGCCAAAATAACGGCCTCTGTGGTATTCACACATGGATCCTTTACTAACTCTTCACCATTTTTGGATCCTTCACTGACTCTTCAGCATTTTAGGGCTTTCTAAAAAGTGTAAATTTTAAATTTAACCGCTTCAAATGTTTTGGGGGAAAAATTAAGGGTCCATGACTTTTTTCTTTTATAGGATGAAAAGCTCGAGGTACCTCATTCAATAAATATTTATTGATCACCTACTATGTTCCAAACTCCGTTCTTGCTGACAGAAGATGCCATCTCTGACCTCATAAAAGGAAAGATAAATGTTAAGGAATTAATAACAAAATTTGATGCCTTTTAGAACAGTATCGGGGCATGGCTCAAGCTACAGGATCATGTTACAATGTTCATAATCTAGTTTAGGCGTCGAGGAAGGCTGCCTCAACAATGTTATGCTTCAGCTGAAACTTACAAATAAGTACAAAGTTATTCACACAAAGATGGGTATGAAGTGTGTTCCAGCCAGACTGGAAACCATGTGTGTTTTATAAAGGAGTCAAAAATGTCCTGATGTATTGTTACTTCTTCCCTACAGGGTAGGACCCATTACTTCAAAATCCCACCAGCGCCAAACTTAAATTTTATGCATCTAGACATCCAGTTGTTTAAGCATAACCCAAATAAGCAGATTTTTAAAGCCATTTAGAGTCTATATGCTTTATACAGTTTATGAAACTATACCCAACATATCCTAGCTATAGATAAGATAAACCCTGTAGCTATATTTAAAAACAAACAAACAAACAAAAAACAAAAAGAAACCCAAGTGACTGCTGCCCTTCTCAGCTGTCTGATCCAGAGACGCGATCTCTGCTGCTGAGAAACATTACCTTTCTGAGTTGTGGCGTTCCCTCTCACCTTCCTCACTGCCTCCTCTAGATGGTTTCATGCTGTTGGGGGCTGCCTGTGCAAAGAGACAGCTTCTCCTTCACCTTCTGAAGGCTCATTGAAAGTCATGACAAAGGCAAACTTACTGGAGAAAAGGCACACACATTTACTTGTTTACAGTTTTGTGTGATACGGGAACCTAGAGAATGAAGACTCAACTATAAAGGGGAGAGTGTTCATTTTTATACTTAGGTTCAACAAAACATGGACTGCCATGTAGAAATTATTGGACAAAGAGGGAGTGATCTAATGCTGGTAGACTGAGTGGGGAAACGCAGCCAGGACTGTCTGCTTCAGTACTTCTTGGCCTCTCCGTGCAGCATTCCTTCATGATATGTAAGGGGCAGGACCCTCTCTGGAATGGGGGTCTTATGACCTACAATCAAGCAAGTTCAGTCCAATAATTCCTTTATGGCCAGATTTTACAAAGAAAGGAGAGAGGAAAGTTAGAGTAATATTTTTAGGTTTTATGTCTGTCTTGGGGGAAAAGAGGTTCTGGTTTCATAGAAATGAATTTAAAATTATTTCATCTTTCTTAAAGTGCTGATAGATTTCAGTAAGGAGAAATAAAATCCATTCACAAAAGTGGCCTTTCTTCATCCTTAGTAATACTCCATTAGCAATAAGATACTTGTGTGTGCATATGTGTATGTCTGGCTTTGTATGTGTATACCATTTAGACAGCTTAGTCATTTTATCAATCTCCTTAGAAGCCTACTGTTTGTTCTGTTTGTTGACACTAGGTGTTAATATGAATCCAGAGATCTCTAGTCTAACCACAGTTGCAACTGAGACCTCATAGCATATGGTAGATTATAGGTGGCTACAAATTCTTAGCCATTCTTTCTACGAAGAGTTGTAGTCTAGAGTCTTTTCCCCTGAATCTGGACTGAGCCTGTGACTCACCTGATGGGTAAATAGCAGAACTAAGTGATGTCGCATGATTCCCAAAGTTAGGTCATATGAAGTGTTACACCTTCTGCCTACCTCTTTTGGAATGCCTGCTGTAGGCACTCTCTTCCTGAGAATTCAGTTGTCATTGTTAGAATCCCAATCCACAAGGCCTGTGTAGGTAGCCAGTCAATAGCCATAGCTGAGCTCTCAACCAGGAAATGGCATCAAACTCCACCCATGTGAGTGAGCCCTTTTTGGCATCCAATCAGTCACACCCTTGGCTGACCGCAGCTTCATCGACCACATAACAGACCTCAAGTGAAAACTATTCAGCTGGGTCCAGTAGTCCACAAAGCTATGAGAGAGAGTAACTGAAGCCACTAAGTTCTGTGACGGCTTATTACACAAAAATAGATAATCCTGAGCCAGTGAACTCAGAGCGTCATCATTCAATTTAATTCTGTTATCTTTTCAACCTCAGAATAACCGTGATCAAAGCCAAATCATTCACACTTCAAACAAGCTTTGTCCTGCTCTGGAGAACGCTTATCTTAGTAGAATTTTATGTGACTGGGGATAGAAACTCTGAAATGATCTTTGATTTACTTCATTTAAGCTTTGATTCTGCTTTATAAAGTAGATTTGCATGTAGATACTCGTAAGTTTGGAACCACCTTTCACTTTATAAAAAATGGAAAACTGAAAATACTTTATTATTAATGGATAATGTA
Source organism: Saguinus oedipus (assembly GCA_031835075.1). NCBI lineage: Eukaryota > Metazoa > Chordata > Mammalia > Primates > Cebidae > Saguinus > Saguinus oedipus. Next base: position 8,976,021 of record CM063188.1, on the reverse strand, counting down.
TACTTAACTGGTAAAATTGAGAGTTTACTATAAGTTTTATCCAAATGTACCCTAGATGTAAACAGGGCCAATACTTTCCCTAAGGTCTAGACAAGATTGGTTCAAATTCACATTTATTCATTAATGGAAAACATCCAATGCCTTCCTTAAAATTTCTGTGAACTAACTAGGTTGGAAAGTGGTTGCACCTGATTTTCTTAGGGTAACCTCTGGTTTTGGGCTACTGCTTCTGAATTTAATGAATTTCAGAATCTTACTGACATCCAATTCATACACTTCTTATTCCAAGTTCTATAGACCTAGATAAGCATAGTGTAATTCTTTAATTTCCTCCAAGAAATTGTAAACAGATTTCACTGTGGGTTCAGGGAAGATATAGACACTTATTAAAAGTCAACTCAACAAGAGATATTCAGGTTCCTTAAAAGTAATCAAACTTCCTTAAATGAAGGAGCAATAAAGCAGCTCTTAATGATTCCACGAAGGTGGCATTTGTCACTTGTGCTCACATTCTATTAGCAAAACCAAGTCACGTGGTTAATTTGGTGTCAGTTGGACATAAATGGATTCTCCTTCTTAAAAGAAGCAATGCCAAGTTTATATGGCAACAGGAGAGGGCAAAAATCCTCTTACAGTTGGTGGACTCATCATGTGAAGAGCATTCTAGAAGAGGGACTACCAATTAGAATACTTTTGAGGCAATAATTTGCTTGATACATTTCGGAGACATCATCAGGACAGGTTTGTCTGTAACAAAGTGAACAAGAATAATGAAAGAAAATGAGGGCAAAAGTAGTCAGGATTGTGTAGGTTGTGGTAAAAACTTACAGTTGTATTTTAAATGTGATGAAAAGCCAGAGAGGTATTTGAAAGGAATGGTATGATATGATTTACATTTTAAAAGAATGATGCTGCCTTTTAAATGGAGAATTAATTCTGGTGCACAGCAATGGAAACAGGGACGCCAATCAAGAGGCTTTTGCAGTCGTTGAGGTAAGAATGGAATGCAGTGTTGATGTTGGAGTGGTGATGTAGCAGGAAAGGTAGTGAGAAATAGTTGGATTATGAACATATTTTAATGGAAGAACTGAACATTTTTGGTAACTTTGATGGCATAAGAAGGAGGAAATAAGGGGACATTTACTGAAAATTTCTCATGGAAGAGCAGATTTAGAGACAGGTATAGGTCAGATATGTTAAAATTAAGATTCCTATTTGATATCCAATAAGACATACATGATATGTAGCAGGACATATGAGTTTGAACTTAAGAGAGGGATCTGGAAGATACTAAATTGCATTTCAATTTGTTTTATTGTTGCATGTTTGCTATAATCTTTTTTTTACATTCACTGAATGTATCTAAACCTTATATTTTTCTATTACTTTGGATATTTCATACTTTTAAATTATTGTCCACCATGTTGTATTTCACCATATTATATTTTTATTTACTCTGCTTTTATTTTTTCACCTTACCTGTTTTCTGTTGACTTAAGTGGTTTTTATTTCCACTATTTTTTGTGTGTAGCACAGTACAATTTTCTTATTTTTTCAAGTAGTTATCTTAAATATTTAATATGTATATTTGATTTTACAAAGTATATCACCATCACCATCCCCAGCTTTCTCTCAGATAACATCAAGAATTCAGAATGTTACATTTTTAATTACCCAACTGCCCCATTTCTTGTTATTCTAGTTTCATACTAATTACTTATTCTTGCTTGTTATTATTAATTATTCAAAATATTTAACATTACCTTTGTTTTCTAAGTCAGTGATAATTATTTTTTAACTAAACTCATCTTTTTTTTTTTTTTTTTTTTTTGAGACAAGGTTTTGCTCTGTTGCCTAGGCTGGAATACAGTGGCACAATCACAGTCATGACCTCCCAAGACTCAGGTGATGCTCCCTCCTTAGCCTCCCGAGTAGCTGGGATTATAGGTATGCACCACCACTCTCAGCTGATTTTTTTTTTAATTTTTGCAGAGATGGGGTTTTGCAATCTTTCCAGACTTTGTCTTGAACTCCTGAGCTCAAGTGATCCATTCACCCCAGCCTCCCATGGTGTTGGGATTACAGGCAAGAACCACCATGCCTGGCCACAATTGTTTTTCTTTATTCTACTTCAAAATTCTGGAGTTAATTTTCTTTCTTCTTTCTGGAGCATAATTCAATACAGTACTCTTTTTAGTGAGCAACTAGACTTGGAATGATCTCTAATTATTATGCACAATGTCTTTATTTCCACTGAACCCAGTGAACATGGAATTGTAGTTTAATTATATATGTAAATTGAATTATTCTCCTTTAGCACTTTGGAGACAGTTTTCTGCTAAGTCTACCTAGTATTTTTGCTCTTCTGGGAAGTCTAGTTTCACTTTAGTCATTATTTTCTGGTAGGGAATACAGCTTTCCTCTCCAGTTGTCTTCTCTTTCTTCTTGGCATTCTACAGTTTCACAACACTGTGTCTACAGGTGGATTTATCTTTATACTAATATTGTATCTAAGCAGTAATGTATTTAATCAGCTTGTTAAAAATATTTGCATATTACTTATTAGCCATTATCTTTATTCACTCTTTCTCAAACTATTATTAGGTGCATGTTGACTATTCTCATTCTCTATTCTTCCTATTTTGTCTCCATGTAGTGTCTTTATAATGTCTATATCTTTACTTCTTTTGAGTGAATTCTGGGTAATTTGCTAAAATCTATCCTAAAGTTTGACAATTCTCTCTTCATACACACACACACACGCACACACACACACACACACATACATATACATATACATATACATAGCATCTAGGAGTGTGTATGTATATGTATATACACATATATATGTATATGTATGTGTGTGTGCTTGCACATGCAAACACATTTACTACTATTTTAGTGTCAGTTGCTGTATTTCAAAGTTCTAATTCTATTTCAAATCATGATATTGTTTGCTGATAGTGTCAAATAGGGTTTATGTTCCTTTACTGAAATTTTCATTGCCTTATACATTTACGTATGTTATACATAATGATTGTGTTTTTTTTTTTTTTTTAATTATTCATCCATGTTGAGGCTCTTATGATCAAATCCTCCTGTGTGGTGTTGAGTTGGTTTGCTCACATTTGTGGAAGCCTTTTTTCTTATGATCTCTGCATGTTTGTTGTTACCTTATCTGCAGCACGGCTTGTTTTTGAAATGAGAGTGTCCTTTGAGCCCCTTGTGGGACTTGTGACCAGGGTGTGGCCCTTTTGATCCACCTTACAGGAGGGGAGCATGCAGATGGACAACTGTAGGAGTTGGGTGAACACTTTTGGGCTCCAGCCCCATGGTAGCATCTAGGAGTGTATTACAATTAATGCTGTTTAGCAGTGGCTGTCAGTGGATGGCTGTTAAACCAGCTCAGTGGAGAGTCAGGGTGACATCCTTTTACACCCTGCCCTCTTGGTACTCAGGTCCTTGTCCAGCATCCAGGAAGAATCAGGTCACAGTGACTTGAAAGATGGTAAATGCGGGGATTTTATTGAGTGGTGGAGGTGGTTCTCAGCAGGATGAATGGGGAGCTGGAAAGGGAATGGAGTGGCAAGATGATCTTCCCTTGGAGTTCTGTTGTCCTGTGGCCTATCTCCTCTCTGACCATCCACAGTCAAGCTCTTCTTGACATTCATACACTCCTTCTCTTCTCTCCTTCTCTGCTGTGTCACTCTGCTACTCTGTCAGTGGAGTTTGGGGTTCATATGGGCACAGGATGGGGTGTGGTTGGCTAGCGTTGTCTTGGTAAAGGCAACATTTGGACACAAAAACAGGAATGGCTCTTCTCATTTAGGCCACAGGTTTCCAGGATTGAGGGTGTGGCCTTTGCTGGGGAACTGCCTTCTTCTATCCAGTATTTTCCTGCTTCCTGTCTGTATCATTTTCTTTATGAAAATATCCCAAATTTCAGATCTGGCTTTTGAAAGAACCTTCAGACTAGCTTCGTGTTTGCTTCTGCCAGGGATGCCAAAGTTCTCATTGGTCCCAAAACAATTTTATACATAATTTTGCTTTTAGAGAATTCATAGTTTGCATAATTTACTCTAAATCTATGTAAAAAACAATCACATGAATATATGATTCTGTTATTCACAGGACACTTTAAAAATTTTTTTGCACCTAGTACCAGGTAGCTTGTTAACCTCCTGTAGTAATAGATAGCTATATTCTACTGATGGTATAGGACACATAGTATCTCTATGAAAACAGGGGTCATAGTTACAGTTCTTGCCATACAAGTACTCAAGACCTTGTATTCCATGGTTACTGGTCAAATGACTTCTGTTATGCTCCTTAAACCTTATATAACCATATCAGTTCACTTCTAATTGTTCTGGTTTTTATTTTCTCTTTACTTCTATCACCTGAGAATTTCCTATTTTTATTATTTTTGCTGTTGTAATCAGTGATTCTATGCATCAATTTGCATCTAACATAAATTTCTCTAACATAATTTTTAAATTAACTGTGTGGGGAATCCATTAGATTGGGGTAAAAATAAAGTTTGGGGAGATAAATATTATTTATTAATATAAATAATAAATATTATTCCTCAATATGAAATAAATAGTTAAAGAATTTCTCATAGTTTCATCCCTTTAGGCAGTTTATATTCAAGGCAATGAGCTTATTATTTTTGAAGTCCTCTGGCACTTAATATAAATGTAAAGACATATGTTCCCAGGTATTAGCCAAATTTTTATAATGGCTAATTTCATCATACTTCCCTTGTCCTTTTTACTTCCTGGACTTGAAATAATCCACTACCTTGCTGGCAATATGACAGATGACTGGATTGGCTGCTGGAGCAGGTGTATCCATTATTGAATTAACTCCCCTCAGCAATCAACTTCTTAAAGCCTTCCTGAGAGAACAGAAGCTGTAAAAGTTGAGACATATTTCAATTTAAGACCACAAATATAAAGGACATTTTTGTTTGAAACTGCCAGTTTGGACAATAGTAATTTAATAAATTGTTAGAGAAGGTGTTGTTCTCATGTTTCTGGGCAGCAGCTGGACATCAAAGGTGTCATGTTTGAAAGTCTTTTCCTCTTCTCTTTGTTCCTGTTATATCAAAAAACTGTATGGTTTATTCTCATGTCCCTCTACTATCTTTTCCTAGCAGGGACTATCTTTCAGAGATAATATGAGCTCCGCCTCCAAGAGATGGAGCTATAAGATGTATCTGTGTGTGTGTGTGTCTGTCTGTGTGTGTGTAGTTCAGATGAATTCAACTGTGTGTGTGTGTGTGTGTGTGTGTGTGTGTGTGTGTAGTTCAGATGAATTCAACTGTGTGTGTGTGTGTGTGTGTGTGTAGTTCAGATGAATTCAACTGTGTGTGTGTATAGTTCAGATGAATTCAACTGTGTGTGTGTGTTTCTGTGTGTGTGTATGGGTGTGAAGATCTTGATATATTAGCCAGAGCAGAGAATTACAAATAAGTAGTAGAGAAGTTGCAGGAAGTCCATATGGACATTTTGCATAGTCATCTCAGGTTAAAGGAATACAATTACTAAAGAACTTTAACACTTCACATTGAGGTTTTAGACATACTGGTGATTTTTTTATCACTCCTTGTGAGTGGCTTATGTTGGAAATAAACATGCATGTGAGCATAGTCAGATGCTAGTATGTTTTCTGCTCAAAAAGAGAAAATCCAACAGGTGAAATTGACATTGAGTCTTGAATATTTCATATTATGGTTGAGATCTATGTGTTTATATTTAAATTCACTTAAAAACTCACACTAATTATCCAGAAATTGTTACTAGTTCCTCAAAGGATGATGAAGTTTAGAATTTTCTCTGATAACTACAGTTTTTACTAGTATAGTACTCGTAAAAACACACAAGTAATAATATTAATGTATTTCATGATAAAGTTACCATGGTAAAGATAAAGTAGTTTTAGGTCAGCACAGAGCCTGCTTGCCAGTAGCTCATTGACAGTTATAAGTTGCATTAGTAAATTGGTAGGTAATTTTTAATGATGAACAATAGAAGTTTTTATTGTTCAGAATAGGTTCTCAGCAAATGTTTGTTGATGAGTTGTATTTATGTGGTGACCTGCCAGGCTACCTTATGCAATGCTTTCTGTCCCAACATGTGTACCTACAACAAAGTGCTCCACCTATAGACAAAATCCTACCTAAATTGAGAGTCAAGACCATCTATGGACAAGGAAAAAAGAGTTTCTTAGATTATTACTCCAGTGGCTGAATCTTAAGTTGGCTTTACTTACAGTCCCATTCCAATACTGTAGCCCATTTCAGTTTGAATAGTTCAGTTATCATTTCCCTTGTGACCAATGTCTTTGCTTTATTCTATGGTTCCTTTAAACTTGCAAATCAACAGAAAAACTAGCTGTCAGCATTATTTCTTCTCTAATGCCGAAACCAAAACATCTGTTTTTTGTGGTGGTGGTTGTTTTTGAGACAAAGTTTTCACTCTTGTTGCTCAGGGTGGAGTGCAATGGCATGATCTTGGCTTATCGTAAGTAGAGATGTTGGCCAGGCTGAACTCCTGACCTAAGGTTATCTGCCCGCCTCAGCCTCCCAAAGTGCTGAGATAACAGGTGTGAGCCACCACACCTGGCCCAAAACATCTAGTAATAATTACACTGTCTACCATCCTCAGTGAAGAAAACATTAAATATGATTCAATATCTGCTACTGTGTTTCAAATCTTTAGGGCTACACTTCTATGATTCAATAAAATAATTGCTTCTAAGGTCAACAGTGAGAGTAACAAGCATTAATAAAATCCACTTCTAATTTTACTGAGTCAACAGTTTCAACACTTGTCACTCCCAGCCCACAATTCTACTGAGCCTAGTCAATAAAAGAAAATAACAGAATTGTGACAAGGTCCTTGAAACTTCAAAATATGCATTGTTCATAGAAACATAGTTTTTCAGTAGATACAAGGAAAATTCTGCCAGACTCACTCTTGGAGATTAGGTGTGCATACAAGGAAGAAAACTGAAACTTTTTTACCAGGCTGGATTTCCGATATACAGAGGACTTTCTGCTATACTCATTTGCTACCTGGAATGAATAAATAATATTAGTAAGAGGTGCCATGGTGGAGCTCGCCAAGCCAAGGGGGAAGCAGAATTGACATATTCCATTCCCTGTCTGCCATGTTGACCTCCCGGTTCTCCAGAAGACTATGCAATCTGTAAGATAGTTGGCCATTAAAAGTGCGTTGGGGTGGGGGTGGGGAGGCAACGATAGTCTACATTTTTTAAGGATTATTGCAGCACTGGGCAAGTGGGATACAGTTTGAAAATTTGATACATGTTTCAAAGCGATGCTGCTTAGATGTATAGCTAGGGGATCAGATAAAAGAGATGACTACATTGACCAAAAATAGAAAGTATATATGGAATTTGCATATGAATGACCTTAAATGCCATAATGAAAAATGCTCAAACAACTAAAAGTGAGTGAAAATTCTATAATTTAGTCAACATGTTATTAAGAAAACTGGTGAAACCCCGTCTCTACTAAAAATACAAAAAATTAGCTGGGCATGGTGGCATGTGCCTATAATCCCAGCTACTCAGGAGGCTGAGGCAGGAGAATTGCCTGAACCCAGGAGGCAGAGATTGCGGTGAGCCGAGATCGTGCCATTGCACCCCAGCCTGGGTAACAAGAGCGAAACTCCATCTCAGGAAATAAAAAAAGAAAGAAAGAAATAGGGTTTCATATGCGACAGCTGAGAAGCAGTGATTATAACAAATAAAACCGTTTCTTGTTTATCCTTCTTCATGCTGAAATTCTTCAATAAATTGATTAAAACTTCAAATGTATTCTCATGCTGAAAGTGATAGAAGCAGGATTTAGAAGTCTTGCAGATTTAAGTGATTCACTTCATGTTGTGGGTTTAGTTGTTATCAAGAAAGTAGGAAATGTAGCATCGTTTTATTTTTTTAACTAGATATTATTGCAGACAAATAAGCTTCAGTCTGCTGTAACTGTGTCATTTAGTTTACTGGATGTTCTTCCTATTTTATCAACTAAGTATATATTTCATAATTTTTTTCTCCATTTCCTTTCCAAAATACTTGATCTGACTATAATACCACAAGGCAAAAAAATTCTCAGGTGATTAACTGAAAAGAATCTCAGTACTTTATTTTCATTTCTTGTTTTGTTCACCTTGGATTTAAGTGGTAATTTTAATAACTTTTTTTTTGCTTATGAATCATAAAAAGGACTTAGCTAGAAGGGCCTCATATATTATTGTAAAATATCCAAAAGCCAGATAAAGAACCAGAGTTAGCAATTCTTTGTATATTTACTAAACAATCATCTATTCACAAGTATAAATACAATGCACTAGACCCTGTGGGAGCTTCAAAGAATGACAAGAGGTTATACCTCTCATGCTTCATAACAAATTACCATCAACTTAGCCACTTAAAACAGTACACATAAATTATCTTACAGTTTTCATGGGTTAGATATGCAGTTATGAGTCAGCTGTTGGTCTCAACCAGGTTGAAATCAAGGTGGGGCTGAGCTGTGTTCTTGTCTGGACTTAGAATCCTCTTGCAAATCACCGATTGTTGGCAGGATTCAGTTCCCTCAAGCTGGAGGACTGTTTCCTGTTTTCTTGCTGGCTGTTGACCAGGGGTCAATCTCAGCTCCTAGAAGCCAACATCAGGTACTAACCACATTTTCCCCTCCTCTTGCAAAATGGCAGGTTAGTTTTTCAAGGATAGTAAGGGAACTCCTTTCATTTGGACTCTCTCTCTCCATCCAGTCTGCTAAGACTGTTTTAAATTACTTACCTTAAGAAGGAAGTGACTGTCCCACCATGTTCAAATGTCCCATCCGCACTGAAGGAGAGGGAATAATAAGAGTGTGCACATCAGGGACCAGGAATCTCAGGGTTATATTAGAATTCTGCCTACTCTACCTGCTTTCAAAAATCTTTTCTAGAGAAACGAGAGATTATTTTCCCAAACAGCTGTGATACCTAAGCGAATCCCGCTATTAGTATATACTTCCAACATTTTCAAACAAAACAAAACATCTGAATATTAGAATTAAATACTTAGAATATATTAAAATATATACCAAATATATACTAAATGTAAGATAGTAAGTTTTGTTTAAAGTTGAGGTTCATGTTTATAATTCATTTCTTTTTTCTTCAGCTGAAAATTTAAATCTCTTATATATGTCATGGTGTTGCAAATATGATGCATGTATTTTGCTTTTAAAAACAGCACAATAATTAAGTTAAAGTTCTTAAATGTTAGGATATTATTTAACATTTTATACATTTTATAATGGTTCAATAAATGTAAATTTATTTATCAAATTTGGAATTTCTTTTATTGACAATTCTGTTTATGTACTTGCCAACCTATTTTTTTTTCAGAGCTGATTATAACGAAGAAAACTGGAAGGTATGCTCTCGTATTATATCTCTTTTTAGTTTGTTTGTTAATTATGTATTTATTTGAGACAAAATCTTGCTCTGTTGCCGAAGCTGGATTGCAACAGAGTGATAGATCGTGGCTCACTGCAAACTCTGCCTCCCAAGTTTAAGTGATTCTCCTGCCTCCACCACCCATGTAGCTGTGATTAAACGGGTGCACCTCCATGCCTGGCTAATTTTTGTATTTTTAGCAGAGACGAGGTTTTGCCATGTTTGTCATGGTTGGTCTTGAACTCTGACCTGAAGTAATCTACCTGCCTAGGCCTCCCAAAGTGGTGGGATTACAGGTGTGAACCACCACTCTCAGTCTCTTTTAAGTTTGTTTAAATTAATTTTCTGCAATACAGTCATTTTAATCTTATTCATGAGTATTTTGTTCTGGGCATCTGTAAATGGCTTTATGTTACAAAGAGACTCATTTATACTTTATCTTAATATTTGAAAAATAATTTTTAATTTGATTACTACATAGACATTAAAACATTGATCTGTGGATTTTAATTTCCATTCAACTTTTGAATATGATTGCATTATGATGTTATTAAAATTTCATTATGGCCAAATATTGGCACCACGGAAACCGAAAAGACAATTTGATGTAAAGTTAGTAAGATTTCCATACTAAATTTAGTAAAAATTGATCTAACTTAATTTAATTATAAGGTGTATTATTGAGACAAAAACAGAAAAAATTATACAGAAATAATCATAGCATTTTAAAGCAGTGGAGTTATGGACTGTTTTCATTTTCTCTTTTATTCCCCAAAAACTCTAATTTTTTGAAATTTCTTTGATTTACCAATTAATTTTGCATTGTAATGTAGGTATGGGAAAAAGAGATTACATTTTTCCTTAGCTTGCATTAAATGTCATAGAAATGTATGTACTTATTCTCTAATACATGAGTCTAATACATGAAATAACTGTTTCATAAAATGTCTAAAAACATAAGGACCAGTACTTTGTAATTTTGCTGCTCATTTTTTTATTTCCTCAAATAGAAATCCTGAATATACATATTTTTGAAACACAATGTCACTTCCTGAGAAGGTAAACATAAGTAATTCATAAATTAAGATCATGTAGCACTGCGTGGCAGTGTGGAGTGCAGCAGTTCTGGCTTCCTACAGGAGACCCAAGCAGGTGGTGCACAGTGACAGGGACCTCACCCTTAACATATGCTGGCCTACGGGACAAGCAGTAGGCAATGGAACAGTTTAGAACAACGGTGGTAAAACACGGTGTGACTTTACATGATCACCAACTATCAAATTCCAATAAAGATCTTTTTTTTTTATAGAGTAGGAAGAAGCATTACCTATTCTTGAAAGCATCAACTCTATTGAAAGTGAGGTGAAACTGTTTTGTTGTTCTTAAAGAATGCAAGGATCTCCAAATATTACATAGGACACTGTCATTTCTACATTTTACACATACATATGTGCATAGGCATATGGATATACATTTAAAGGGTACATACATGAGTAAAGTCTTTAGTCTTTGTCTTTTTCCTTAACTTTCTTTATTTTAAAACTCTGTATTTTTGTATATCCTCCCCATCTATGTAATTATGTGTGCGTGTGTGTGTGTGTGTGTGTGTGTCTGTGTGTGTGTGTGTGTGTCTGTGTGTGGCTTTTCCAAATCTTTGGATTTTTTTCCCTACATGGCTTTATTCAATATCTCCTCTTGTGGGTCATTGAGTCTTAATATTAAATGGGTTATCTGTATCTGTGCTAAGGTAAGAATATAGGTCAGAAAATTTAGTGAAATAAATAAGGCAAGTGTTATTAAAAACCACTGCCATTTTATTTTTCCATTTACGTTTATCTGATCAAGCTGTTAAGAGTAAAAGTTCTTGTGCTGCAATCTGTATAGATTTCTCTATCACTGGAAAGAACAATGAGACTTTGGATTTACCTGTTTACAAGGAAAACATTTGGAATACAGAAACCAAATCTCCTAGCTTTAAGTTAATACCATGTCAACCCGATAGCAAATGTTCTTGGAGCATAAAGCAGCAGCAGTTTATTTGGCCAAAGCAGTGTAAAAGGTTGCATATTTCAAATCCCCGACATATGTCTTCCTTCATTAAAAGTTAGCTATTTTGTGTCATAAGGCCTTTCAGTGCTGTGTGCCCGAGTTCATTCAAGTCAATTTGACACCTGCTTGGAATTAGTCACCAGGCCTGCTACCTCTAACTGAATTTGCTAAAGTAGAAAGTAATGGTTCTCTTAGACATGGTGAGACCCTACTCTCCTGTATCTACAGGACACAATTGCCTCCAAGTAGCAGAGTATACCATTTCCAAAGCCTACCCTCTTGGAAATGTGCAAGTCCACAAGTTAACTGAGTAAAATCACAGCTTTCTCACAGGTAAGTCAAATCCTGAAACCACATACCATAGCATTTTAAAAGCTTTTTTTTTTCTTTTATCCAAATGTACTGAAAATATTGAGATAGAAAAATATAAATCAGAATAAACAGCATCCAAATAGCAGACAGTTTCCGCAGCATCTAGGCTAGACTGGTTAAATAAATAGAGGCACTCCCACATTCTTCACCTGTTTGAAAACTTCACTGTGAAAAAGGAGTCCATTCCAAGAAGTACCACTGTTTGCTTTGGCATAAAAGTTTCCTCTCCTGCAACGATTATCTCCACTGTTTGTCAGTTAATATTATTGCTTAATTTTTTTGGAGTTTGGACATTATCAGTTCTTTGATTTTTTTTAATTGAAGAAGCATAGTAATAATGACTCCCAGGATGCAAACTTACATGAAAGTGAAAGTCATTAAGATGGAGCAAAAGTTTTGAAAAATGGGAGATGCCAACAGTAAACTAAAGCTACTCCTTAAGTTTCCCTGACCTGTACCTGTCACTGAAACAGATAATCACGACGTGAGTCACTAAAAGGCACATCTCCCACCGTCAATTCTAATATGGGAGCTCTAGCACATTGAGATCAGGAGCAAAATGTTGGAAATCTGGCTTCATTCCTATTGAGAAGATTACTACCATAATCTTGGTGTTCTCAAAGTATAAAATCTTGTGGTGTGATGTAGATCTCATAGTGACTGAATCTGCTAAGTAACCTTCAAGTCACTTGGAACATGAAGGTCCTTTAAGAAGGCAAGACAGTTAGGAATGTTGATGGAATATATGTTCACACTGGCATATTAAAATGTAGACCAGAAACTTCTCAAGTGTTCTTCATACTCTAGGGATGGGATAAGACTACATATTAACTTCTGTTTGTTTTCAAACATCTTATAAATAACATAGAAAGCAAAAAAAGCATCCATTGTAACCTTCATTTTACAAATCCTAATGGAAACCTGAAGAACTAATAAAACAAAAACAGAGTTACAGACTTAAGGGGCATCCTAGCAAGACATCCAATGATACTACTGAACATAGTATCATTGGCATTTGTAATGTATCAGTAGAAGTCCTGTTGATGATGAAGCCGCTAGGATTGGCTTTGATTTGTAAGAAGATTTGAAGGGTATTCATCCTTACAACTTTGGGAAAAAAATAAGAAAACGTTTTTTTTAGATATTCTTCTGTTCTCTGTTCTTAAGCATTTTAAGCCTTAATCTCAATCTTACATATCAAGAGTTTCTTTTATTTTCTTTGAAAAGATTTACTTGCAAGACCATAAAAATTGACAACAGCCTTGCTCAGAAAAGCCTAACTTTTAGCTCAAGATTAATTAAAAAACAAAAACAAAAAATGAAAACACTGACTTTTAAACCTTAATATGTCGCACACTGCCAAACCAGAAACACCTCCACAGACACGCACATACATATGTGTATATATTACAACTTGCCAGGAATATGGTTAATCCTCCAAGCAATTCAGTGAAATACTGTTGCTCTGAGTCTTCTGAGAAACATTTGCCAAGACAGGATTATACAGGCAAGGATTTTGTTAGAGAAAACGCCAGTAAGAAAAATGATTAAAGAGCAGAAGGCTGGAGAACCTTCACACAGAAATGCAAGACTGACCTTGAGTGAAAGAGAGAGGGAAAGAAAGTGACATGAAAGCATCCTCAGTACCTTGTAGTTAAGGAAAGCTCAGCCTGGCCTTGAGGAGTTCTCAAGCCAAAGCTGGCCGTCAGAAAAGGTCCACGTCTTCCAGGACTGTGCCTACCTAGTATCCTTGCCACACTTGAGGATTTCCAAATCCAGCATCTGAGGCCTTAGGGCAATCACGCTCACTGTCTTTGGAGGTCCAGAGGGTAGATAACGACAAGTCACCCTTATCTTATGCAGCACTACTTCACACGAGTTTGAGGAACAATTTCTCTATGGTTCAAATGGTCCTTTCGTCCTGTAGTGAACACAGAATGTTAGTGAAATGAACTACAGAGCTGGCCACCTCTGGATGGAGGGGTATATGTGTTGACAGATGAATCTCATGGTCCTAGACTCAATTCCACACTCCCTTCTCTGGACAAAGCCTACAGAGTATGAGATTCCGAGTCTATAGATTAGTCATTCCATCAGTCCCAGGGTCATGATGATAGCTGATGCGTTACAGGCATGTGCCTGTAGTCGCAGCTATTTGGGGGAGGCTGAGGCAAAAGAATTGCTTGAACCCAGCAAGTAAAATGCAACAAAATAAAGAGCCACTAATATAAAGCGATGGATAATAGGTAGTTTATTTGATGATCTTTGTTTTTGAAACAGAAGAATATATCAAACTCGTGAGGACCACCTGATTGTTTTTGAAACAGAAGAATATATCAAACTCGTGAGGACCACCTGATTACAGCTGAAGAACACTGCAGACAGACAGTTCATTAGGGCAGTGCTCCTCATCCCACTGACCCATCTGCATTCAAATCTTCTGTTCTTCCCTCCTGGGAAAAACAAATCACAACTCATCAGGTATGCCAGGCATGCAGAAAAGGCCCCTGGAAGCCTGGAAATGGTCACACCCTGAAATTGGGCTAACTAAGCTGCAATTTCCACAACACTCCTAGTCAAACACACTGTTTCCATGTTTTCGCCTATAAATTGAAGATAACAGAGCTTCAGCAAATATATGCCATTGATATCCACTAATAAAACATTAAGTATTTGCTGGACACCAAATGTCATCCTGGCAGTAACACAAATCAGCTCACTGTAAGTATCTGTCTAGTCTTAGGCATTTTAGTTGAAGTCTCAGGAGAAACAAACAAACAAATTTAAAAAAACAGCAGGCAAGACTCTAGGAATGAAGGTCTATCTTGAGTATGGTCTACGCTTAACTGGTATAGCCAGCAGTCCAAATTAGCACTCTGGGCCTACAGGTATCAGTCTTGGAAGAAATATTGATGGAGCCGCATGACCAGTGATTCTCTGACACTGAGGATCAGGGAGAATAAGACACCATCACTGCAGACAGGACTTTCAGAAACTAGCTATCCATGTCTGACTACATCCCGCTCCTCCATGGGTTCCTTGGACAGTCATTTTTAGTAATTCATTCTGCTTATTAAAAATATTCTGAACTGCGACATACAACCTATCAGAATGTGGACAGAGGGGAAGAAGATGCATTTAGAACCAAGCCACCTTCTCCCCCAACACACTAACCCTTTAACTATTATGCACAATGAATTATGAGAATTATTGGTAAATATAAATGTAGTAGGAATGGAACAGGATATATCTGGTGAATGAGACGGAGAAGCTGGAGTCTCCAGGTATCCTCCTCAAGGTACTAGGTAGTTTGCTCAGGTTTGGACGAGATGCAACCAGAGGTTACCAATGTGGGGAATGGGGACTTGTAAGAGTCAGTATGTCATCAGGGCCCTTTTAAGGAAAGTCTGAGTTTGGAGAGAGATTCAGTATCTTCAGGGAAGCTGAGTAAAATCAGAAAACAAAGCAGAGGCAAAACTGCCCCAGAGTTTAGAAGAAATGTAAAACTCAGTGAGCATTTCTGTTGTGCAGCTGTAAGCCCTCACCACTGAATACTATATTTAAGAATTTCAGACTAATTTTAGGTCTTATTTATTTCTAAGGTAAAGCTCTTTACATATTCATTACCTTTATTTAGATTGTTTCAGTGGATGGTGAGGGATAAACTAGCCTTTCTTTGACCACAGTACAGTAAAATTAGAAATAAATAACTAAAGAATAGCTCAAAATAAAATTACATATGTCTATAATTTTGTAACAAAGTGCTAATTAACAATTTTATTGAAGAGGGCGTCTTAAAAAATCATAGACATAGAAATAATTATCAGTGAAAACACTATGTAATAATATTTGTGAGACAGTCCTAAAAATGTTGATATATATAGCTCTAAACATATTTGCTAGAAAATAAGAAATGTTAAAACTACATAACTGAGCACTCACATCGAGAACCTGGAAAAAAGGAAACATAGCAACTCCTTTAGTAATAAAGAAAATAATAACTATAAGATCAAGACATAAATTAGATAATTAGAAAATGAATCCAGTGATATTGACAACTTGAGTCTTTGAAAAAATAAGTAAGATATCCAAAGTTTTAACAATAGGTAACAAGAAAAAAAACTGCAAACAAACAAAATACATTAAAGAGGATAAGGACAATTATAGATTCAAGGGAGGTTAATAGAATCATAAATGGAAATATTAATTAAGTATACACTCAATTGGCTAGACAAAATCGATGTAAGTAAATTAGACACTATTGTGCAAACGGGAATAGAAACCTCAAAAGAGCACATGGCATTAAATTGTTGAGCAACCAGACCAATGAGAAACGTCTTCCATTCTTCCCTGAAGGCCCCTGACTCAAATGACTTCTACCAAAATTTCAAGGAACAGAGAAAGTCAAATCCACTCAATCCATTTTACAACACGTGTATAAACTTAATGCCAAAAACGTAGTAAGTAGACTAAAATAAAGGAACTATAAGTCAATTTTATTTGTAACTACAGTTTTACAAATATTAAATATATGTATTTTTTGAGATGGAGTCTCACCCTCTCGCCGGGCTGGAGTTCAGCGGCACAATCTCAAATCACTGCAACTCGGCCTCCTGGGTTCAAGCAATTCCCCTGCTTTAGCCTCCTAAGAAGCTGGAACTACAGGCATGCACCACCATGCCCAGCTAATTTTTTGTATTTTAGTAGAGACGGGTTTCACCATGCAGGCCAGAATGGTCTTGATCTCCTGACCTCTTGATCTGCCTGCCTCAGCCTCCCAAAGTGCTGGGATTAAAGGTGTGAGCCACTGCGCCCGGCCTAAATATAATATTTTTAAGGTATCTATCACATGCAAGAGTTGTTTACTAAAATAGTAATAGGTATTGGATTTGATCTGCACATATTTATCAAATCGCATGATATTTTCTCCTTTAATCTATTATTGTGTTAATACACTTACAGATTAACTTAATTGCTGGGATGGATATTTATCAGAAAATGTTTGTTAAGATCCACAAGGAGACATGTACATAAAAGTCTATAACTCTAATTTTTGCATGTGATAATAATCTGGAAGCAACAAAGTCCATAACTGGAAAAATTGATAAAGAAAATGGGATAAATGCATACAATGAAAGAGTATGTAGCAGTATGAAGCATCCTGAATAGAAATTCAGTGCATAGCATTGAGTGATAAAATAGAATAAAATATGTAGCATAATTTAATACATGTTAAAATACATATGCATACAAATTATACTTCTTTATTAAAGAGGGCATATATAGTCAACATAGTAGTGCATTTATTAAGTACCTTATAGAATATGCCTCACAGGAGGAAGGGAAAAAGTTATTTCCAGTGAACAATAAGAAATAAAATACACAATAGAAAAATGAAGGGGAAAGCCAACATCTTTATATGAGCTAATGAGATAGTGTGCTCTGAGCTGAGGAGTCTGCAATTTCCATTGCAGACTATACGCTTGGGGAACACCACATTTTCAAAAAAAAAATAGGAAGAAATGTCATTTGAGATGATGACTCATCACCTTTCCACCCTAAATATGGTAATTATCCCCACACCTTTAAAGATATATTTTTTAGGCATTTTGAATTTCTGTTGGTTCAATTGCAACATTATATTTTTATGATGTCGCATTTAGTGAAATTCTAAATGTACATCTAGTGCACAACTGTGATGAGTCAACTTGGATACATGTCAGCATAGACAGCCTATAGTATCCAGTAGTTCAAAACTAAGCTAAAGTGTTGCCGTGAAGGTGTTTCATAGATGTGATTCACAGTTACAATCAGTTGACTTAGATAAGGAGATTGTTTTCTATAATGTGAGTGGGCCTGATCCAATCATTTGAAAGACCTTACAAGCAGAACTGAAGTTTTCCCAACAAAAAAGACCACTGCCTCTCAATGGACTGCTCCTGCCTGAGACTTTTCAGGCTGCTGGCCTACCCAATGAATTTCAGATTTGCCCTGCCACAGCCCACAAACGCGTAAGTCAATTCCTTGAAATAAATCTATGCATCTATGTGCATGTGTGTCTCTGTGCATGTCAGTGTGTTTGTGTCTGTGTGTTTGTTTAGGTGTGTGTGTGCCCACCCATCTCTTACTGATTCTGTTTCTCTGATGGGATCCAGACTTACAAAACCCTCCAAACTTTAATTACCAAAAGACCACAATTAACATTATGAACAAAATGATCACTAATTTCAACATCAATGGTGAATTTGGTATAAAGCGGGACAGGCACAAATCCCTCCCCAAAAAACAAATATAGTTAACCCTTGAATAATGCAGGGGTTAGGGGCACTGGAGCCCTCACACAGCACAGTTGTAAATCTGTGTATAATTTTGTACTCTTCCAGAGTTTAACTACAAATAGCTCACTGTTAACCAGGATTCTTACCAATAATATGAATAGCTAATTAACACTTATTTTGTATGTTATATGTATTATATACTGTATTCTTATAATAAATCTAGAGAAAAGAAAATGAGATTAGGAAATTCATAAGGAAGAGAAAATACATTTACTGTCCAATAAGTAGAAGTCCATCAGCATAAAGATCTTCACCTTCGTTATCATCCTCACACTGACTAGGCTAAGGAAGAGGAAAAGTAAGGGTTGGTCTTGCTGGCTCAGGGTTAGCAGAGGCAGAAAAGGTGGAGGAGGTAGAAGGCAGGTAAAAGAGTCAGGCACACTTGGTGTAATTTTACAAAAATACATTGTATTTTCTATCTGACTTTCTGCTTCTACATTTCTCTAAAATGGTGCTGTATGGTACCAATCCTTCTTCCACTGTTTGCTTTAGTTTCAATGCTTATATCATAGAAGGGTCCATGTTATAAGAAGTCAAAAGCAGTCTTAAATAATCAATACCTTTCTGCCAGATTATCTAATATCAATTTGTTTTCTGGCACTGCTTCTTTTTTTTTTCTTTCGTTTTTTTTTTTTTTTTTTTTTTGAGACAAGGTCTTGCTCTGTCACTCAAGCTGGAGTGTAGTGGCATGATCTTTGCTCACTGCAACCTCCTCCTCCCAGATTCAAGTGATTCTCATGCCTCAGCCTCCAGAGTAGCTGGGACTACCAGCGTGTGCCACCACGCCTGGCTAATTTTTGCATTTTTAGTAGAGACAGAGTTTTGCCATGTTGGTCAGGCTGGTCTTGAACTCCTGGCCTCAAGTGATCCACCCACCATGGCTTCCCAAAGTGCTGGGACTACAGGTGTGAGCCACCATGCCCGGGTCCCTGGTCCTAGCACTGCTTTTGTATTTCTTCTTCCTCATTGTTACTGATTCAGAGACACTCATCTTCATCAAGTCTACCTCTGTTAATTCCTCTGGTGTGGTGTCTGTTAGCTTTTGAATTTCTCTAAGATCCATATCTTAAAAGCCTTCTATCTATTTTTTTCCCCTATCCACAATCTCTTTCATAATTTCCTTGATTGACTTTGTCATAAATATAGTTACTCAGTTTTCTCCAGCAGAAATTCGTCATTTAGGGCTTGATGGCTTTTGCATCTTTTTCTGTAACAACAATGGCACCTTCAAAGGGAAAATCCTTTCAGACTTTTATCATGTTCTCTCTTTATTGGAGTTCTCTTCCATAATGTTGACAATCCTTCCCAAAGAATAAATATCATATGTAATGAGCCTTAAAGTCTTTATGGCCCCAGATCTAGAAGCTGAACCAGAGATGTATTTGGGACTAGCATACCACTTTGACATCTTCAGCATGAACTCACGGGGTTCTGCCTGGCCAGGGGCATTGTCCAATATCAAAAGAACCTCAAAAGGCAGTCCCTTCCTGGAAGGTACTTCTGGGCTTCAGGGGGAAAGCATCAGTGAAACTCATCCAGGAAAAGGGTTTTTATCGTCCAGGCCTACTTTTTGTACAACCAAAAATCTAGCAGCTGGTTTATCTCTCCCCTTCAAGGCTCAGAGGTGAGCTGCTTTATAGATAATGGTAGTCCTCATCATAAACCTGACCGCATTTGCATAAAACAGTAGAGTTAGCCTTTGACTTTCTGCCTTAAATCCTGGTGCTCCCTATAAGGCCAGTTGCCTTGCCGTGGCGGGAGTCAGAAGGACACATTCATCACTCTCTGCGCCTGATACCTGCGTCATCACCCGAGTTCATTATCTGGCTTCCCAGTTTCCCCGCACCCGCCTCTGCATACCATACCCAAGCCCCTGCTCAGCACTAAATTATGCACCCAACCTCCAGCCCACTGTTAAAAAACCCTGCAGAAAAATTTTTAAGGAAGACCCACCATACCCTGCCCAGCAACAGCTGCCCCGTATGCCCCCAGCAGGCCCGCATACCCAAGGTCCCGTCTGCCTATCAATGACAGCTAGTTTCATGTACTTCCTACTTTAACTCCATGTACTTCCTGCTCCTCAACAGCCAATAGAAATGCCTTCTCTTTGTTTCCCCAGTAGTCAATCAAGGCCCACCTACTCAAGGTCCCGCCCACCTACCAATGACAGCTAGTTTCATGTCCTTTCTACTTTAACTCCATGTACTTCCTGCTCCTCAACAGCCAATAGAAATGCCTTCTCTTTGTTTCCCCAGTACTCAATCAAGGCCCACCTACTCAAGGTCCCGCCCACCTACCAATGACAGCTAGTTTCATGTCCTTTCTACTTTAACTCCATGTACTTCCTGCTCCTCAACAGCCAATAGAAATGCCTTCTCTTTGTTTCCCCAGTACTCAATCAAGGCCCACCTACTCAAGGTCCCGCCCACCTACCAATGACAGCTAGTTTCATGTCCTTTCTACTTTAACTCCATGTACTTCCTGCTCCTCAACAGCCAATAGAAATGCCTTCTCTTTGTTTCCCCAATACCCAATCAATTGCCTGCCCTCCCCATAAAACCCCATGCGCTGAACAGCCAGGTGCGACTTCTCTGGCCCCGCCTTGGACCACTGAACCTCACCCAGGAGCTGAATAAATTAGCTTTTCACTTTCTTATTCTTGCCTCAGTTTCCTCATTTTACCTCAGCAATAAATCTTACACTCCCTGTTCTTCTTTACTAATAAATGCCCTCTGTATTTTTTTTGCCCAGAGAAAGGAACATTCATTGTTAAAAACCTGTTCAGGCAGATTTCCATTCTCCTCAATGATTTTCTTAATGGCATCTGGGAACGTGTCTGCTGGCTCTTGGTCAGCAGAATCTGCTTCCCCATTATCTCCACATTTTTTAAGCCAAACGTTTTTCTAAAATTGTCAAGTTATCCTCTCCTGGCATTAAATTCTCTAGCTTTTGATCCTTCTCTTCCTTTTGCTTGAAGTTATTATATAATGGCTTCAGTTTTTCACAGACCTTGTTAGTCTATAGACAACCCTTTTTTATAGCAATCCTGCACCCACATAAAAGCTGCATTTCAACACAAGATAAAAATGTATTTCGCAAAAAGTGCAAGGTTTTGCACCTGCTAGCATAGCATCAGCAATTGCTTCCTGAATTTCCCTTTCTTTTTTTTTTTTTTCACAAAAGTCCTTATGTGGGATCCATTCATCTTGAAATGGCAGGTAACCACAGCTGCAGACCTCCATCCATGATACATATCAAGCACTACAACTTCTTCTTATAATGTCATGACTTTTCTCTGCTTTTAGGAAGCACTTACAGTGTCATTAGCGGCACTTTGTACAGCTTCCGTGATGTTATTAAAGGTGTACGATGTTGCACTAAACACGATGAAAAATACCTGAGAACAACAGGAGATCACTTTTACTGTGATATGCAATTTACTGAGAAAAATAAATTACTCATGAAGAGTGATTGACTTTGCTAGGTGTTTTTTTTTTTTTGAGACGGAGTTTCGCTCTTGTTACCCAGGCTGGAGTGCAATGGTGAGATCTCGGCTCACTGCAACCTCCGCCTCCTGAGTTCAGGCAATTCTCCTGCCTCAGCCTCCCGAGTAGCTGGGACTAGAAGTGTGCACCACCACACCCAGCTAATTTTTGTATTTTTAGTAGAGACGGGGTTTCACCATGTTGACCAGGATGGTCTCGATCTCTTGACCTCGTGATCCAGCCACTTTGGCCTCCCAAAGTGCTGGGATTACAGGTATGAGTAAAGTTTTTCTTTTTATAATAGATTTGTG
Source organism: Saguinus oedipus (assembly GCA_031835075.1). NCBI lineage: Eukaryota > Metazoa > Chordata > Mammalia > Primates > Cebidae > Saguinus > Saguinus oedipus. The sequence continues at coordinate 8,953,987 of CM063188.1, read as the reverse complement.
TTTGTTTTCTGATAGTAAATGACATGATGGATTAGTATCTATATATATTGTATGCATCCATTACATAGATAATATATTCTTAATTCTTAAAATATTTCTAGGCTATGCTGTTTATCTATGAGTTTTTTTCAAATTGTTACAAATCTCCACAAAATCTTGCAATATAGTTATTGAAAAAAAGCCTGCATATAAATGAATCTTCAAAATTCAAACCCATGTTGTTCAAGGGTCAACTATAGGCTCTTTTGACTGATTTCATTTCTAGTATGAATTAAATATGTTTTGAATTTCTGACGTTGCTGTAGGAAGGTGATTTTATGTATAAATCTGTATGCGGAGATTTACCCCATTTTGTGAAAATTATCTCTTCATATTCTCAAAAGTTAGGTATTGACACCTATCTTCAGAGATGCAAATACACAGAGTAAAGCAAATTTCAGGTGGGCAAAAGTTAAGCTTATGTGGGAACAATAATTTGTTATTGACAGCAAAAATTTTCTTAATTTTTATCTATCTGTGAGCTTCTTACTTTCACGTGCAGTACTTGGATTTCCAGTAATTCCTTCATTTTGGCATGCTCTGTTTTCAGGTATGCTGAAAGCCTTAGTTTTTCTTTGTAATTTCAAAATATTTATTCAACTCTCTCAACAAAACAATTCTTCCTTTACTACCCCTTGGGGAGATTGAACCAAACTGTCAATAGTTCTTTCTTTGAAATGTCGGTTTTGCTGTTTGAATATTTAAGCCATTATGGAGGGGGTCAGAAAAAAGAAAAGCATCCACTAACCTTATTCTTTCATCATTCTCTTCTGCCTCTTTTTCTGCTCCCACCTGTGGTGTAGCTTCTGTGGCGGGGTACATCGGTATGGCTGGGAATTGTCTAGACTTTATAACTGTTGACCCTCCTTGTCTGGTCCCCTGGTGTTACCTGCATCATCTTTGATGCAGTCCACGGAAGATGGAGGGGCTCTGTTTCTCCCAGTACTTCCAATTCTTTTGTGAGCTTACCTCCTCCACTCCTTCAAGTTAAAAGTCGTTCTAATTGAATTTCCTTGGAGGTCCCTCTGTACTTCTTTCTCCTTTAGCCACGTGAACCTTCCATCCTTCTCTTTGACAGAGAAGCCAATGTGTTTACTATAAATATTACACATTCTGAAACAAAATCTTTTGAATACCCATTTGTTTCTGAATGCCCACATTTATCATCTCCTCTAAACAGGTCTTGAGATGTAGGTAAGGGAAAACTAAAACTTAGGTAACAAATACAACAGTAACAGATATAAAACTTTTTCTTCACTGGATCATACAAAAGAAAATACAGACCTTATTTGCTTTGTCATCTCAGAAAAAAATATTTAACTGAGCATCATCAATAAAATGGAAATGATATCTGTCTTGCAGAATAATTTAATGATTATATATGTAAAGTGCCTGGTGCATGTTTAAGCAAGGGTAGCTGGTTAATACTAAAGTATTATTGATGTTCCTTCCAGAAGGGACTTAAGTACATCATCACAATTTATTATCTCCTCTCTGTGATCTACAAACCAGAATCACAAGATGGGCTGAGGACCCCACTTTTATCCTCCTTAAAATTACTTCCCTACCTACCATGCTGCATTAGTCTATTTTCACACCGCAGACAAGACTGCACAATTTACAAAAGAAAGAAGTTTATGGGACTTACAGTTCTACATGTTTGGGGAGGTTACACAGTTATGGCAGAAGGCAAGGAGTAGCAAGTCACATCTTATATAGATGGCAGCAGGCAAAAAAAAAAACAAGAGCTTGTGCAGAGAAACCCCTGTTTTGTAAAACCATCAGATCTCAAGAGACCCATTCACTGTCACGAGAACAGCAGGAGAACGACCCTGCCCCCATGATTCAATCGTCTCCCACTGGGTCCCTCCCATAACACATGGGAGTTATGGGAGCTACAAGATGAGATTTCGGTGAAGGCACAGAGCCAAACCATATCACATGCCTTCATGAAGCCTTCATATTAGGGCATTTTTGTTCCCTGCAAGTTGTTCAAGTGTCTTGACCCTGGAGTATCAACATGAAAGCATATTGCTATTTTCCCCAGGAGTGTCATTCAATTTGGACTTTAAAATGAAATTGTCCATGTATGAATACAGATTAGGCAACCCCCTGCCCATTAAAATGTATTTTTTTTCTATTTTTTTTTTTAAAGATTTTAAGCTGATATAGCTGGAGAGGTCAATTTGTGACTGATTAAATTCAACATAGTCAGGAACTTATATATTTTTGGTGTATTTACTTTGAGGATCTGCCTTTGATGTTTTTCATTGAATTGAAAGATACATATGTAGTTGAGCATCTAATGAACTTTTTTCTTAACCCAACTAAGTGCTGTCTAGGTGGTAAGAAGATCCAGCGACAAAATTCAGATAGAAGAAATGCTGTAAAAACACAGAGCTAGATCCGGAACCCATACAAGGCACCTGCTGATACACAGAGTGTGTCACTGTTAACTGGAAGAACAGAGAGACAGCCGCCAAGCAGAGTGCTGGACCTCACTTGTTCATAGACACCTTTGCCTTTTCAAAACCTGTCCCTTCTCCACAGCCTCCGAGATTGGTGGAATGGGAACCTGAGAAAGAAGAGAACTTATTCAGAGCACGCCAATCCCCTCCATTTTAAGCATTTCTCACTAATTTCAAAAACAGAAAATGACAAGGCCTATAGAATCAGTACTAGAGGGCAACAATGTGGTTGGGAACCAGCCAAGAAGGGAGATTTGACACAAAAGACTAGAAAGCAATGATTGAAACACAAGTAAAATGTCTCATGTCTGTATCCTCAAAGTAGTTGAGACCCACCATAAGCCAATTGACTGTAGAATCACTTTTATTTATTCTCATAAATACAATGTACCAATATGGATAGTACTGTCATGTAGGATCCAAAAATATTTAAAGACTACAATTACATTTACATAAAATAGGCGTATATTAGGTTAGATTGAAATAGATGAATATTTTTAGACAAGTTATATTTGGATGATAAAATATGTGACTGTTTTTGTCTTGTTCTCCATTGATCACTTAATCTCACAAAGTATTTGTGTTGGCTTCTAAATGAAAATATAATTTTATAAACCATAAGAATGACTTAAAAGTATTTATTCCTATTGCTCACCTAAGTTTTCATGTAACTTACCTAAAATCTCTCTCCTTCCCTTCTTACTCAAGTTTCTTACCTTTGTTCTCTCTGCTTTTCCACCTGGTGTCTCCCATTCAGCCTTCAATTCTAACTTTTACTTTTGAAATTGCACACAGCCTATTCTTGTGAATATAAAAGTCTTGCCCTCCTCAAATTTATCGCATGCACAGCCATAGAAATGATCATCTTAAAATTAATACCTGATTACATCCATTCCTCCTTTCAAAAATCTGTCAATGACTTCCCGTTGGCCATGTTATAAAGAATTCATTTTTGCATTTGAAATAAAGCCTTTTTTTCTCCCTCTCTCTGCTCTTAATCATTCCTTCACTCCCATTTATATGTATCTCTTTTCTGCCTCTCTAGCCTCACCTCTCAACTCATCTTTTTTTCAAAATTTATACCCCAATGACAGTAGTATGATTACAGCTTGCTGCAAAGATAATCAGATTTTTGTTCTTCATTTCTTTTAGGCTTGCAAAATACTTCCCCTCTTTCTGGGAAAGGACCTCACCCTTCTCTTGCCTCCAAGATTCCTGCACTATTGTTGAGTATTGAGCTCATCTAGGAAGCCTGTCCTGTTACTCAAAGGATTGTTTAAGTGCTCTTTCTTTGTGCTCCCATTTCCTCATTAAAATTGTTGTGGAATTATTTTTTTGTTTGTTAATCTATGTCCACCACTAAACAATGACCAGTTTGGGAGCAGAGATAATATCTTATTCCCCTTTGTGTCTCCAGAGTTTAGAATATTGCTTGATACATGATCCAATTTTAGTTTTTAGAATAAAAAATTGTATCATTAAACTACATTTGTAAGATGCATTTATTCCAACTACTTAATACATTTGATTGAGCACTATCATATAGCTTATAGATTGAATGACTCTCCACAAAAGATGTCATGATAAATTTGATTAGATGTTTTGTTACACAAAAAGGAAAATACACATTGACTATACTATTCTCATAGAGGCCGCATTAGAAATGAGGTTGAGAGAGGAAATGACAGGTGTCTGTTATCCCATATATGGCCTGAGTGGGGCACATTCACATAAGTCACAATGCATTGACCTGAACCAAGTGCAGAAGATGAATCCTGTTTTGCCACCTCTCTCCCCTTTCTAGGCAGTCTATTTCTGACCTGGTTAATTCTACTGCTCCAGTTTGCAGACTGCTCTCCGGTCCTCCTGGAAATGACTTAATCATAAACAAAACTTAATAATGGCAACTTCTCAGCATTTGCAAATCTACAACCCTTTCCTTAGAAGTAAGGACAAAATTATATCCTGTCTTCTACATTTGTGACCTTTCCTGTTTCTGTAACCGAGTCCAAACTCATTCTGCTCTCCACACAACAGCCAATAAATCAATAGACAAGGAGTTGGCACAAGAAAAGTTATTTTATTTCAGAGAGCCAGCAAACCAAGAAGATGGTGGAGTAATATCCTAAAGATCCAAGCCAGCACAAATTTCAGGCTCTTTTTTTAAGGGAATGAGCATAGAGGGAATTGGGATCAGGAGGTGACTGATGACCACAGACATCTGGGCACCAGGGAGGGTCTAAGAAGGCTGTGAAACATCTCCATCCTTGGTCAGGTCACAGTGTTCTAACAAATCCTCAACACTGTTAGTTGTGTGCACATCTGTCTTATCTCCTCAGGGGTTAGTTTTGGGAAGGGACTATTATTTTCCCTGCTTTAAAGTTAAACTATAAACTGAATTCCTCCCACAGTTAGCTTGGCCTATCTGTGGTGATAAGCAAAAGCAGCCCAAGAGATATCACGGCAAGAGGAGGGAATAAAGAGAAAAATGGGGTAAGTCATGCTAGGCCTCCTTTCCAGTGATATTTCCTCTCCCCTTACCAAAACATATGTGAATAGTTCCTGTAGTTTGTGAATCCACACATTCTTCCTCAGCAATCACTGGCAGGTCTTACTGCTCCTGTTTACGATCTTTGGTGGGATCTTCCCCATACCATTCATTTTGCCATTTAATTTTTTCTTCAACTGATGCTCCACTGTGTGTGATCTATTTCCAGATAGAATGCAAAACGAATGAGGGCAGAGATTGTAGTCCATTGTTGTCATCCATGGAGGGTATTCATTTCACACATACCTTTTTCATTTTTTTTTTTTTTTCGAGACGGAGTTTCGCTCTTGTTACCCAGGCTGGAGTGCAATGGCGCGATCTCGGCTCGCCGCAGCCTCCGCCTCCTGGGTTCAAGCAATTCTCCCACCTCAGCCTCCTGAGTAGCTGGGATTACAGGCACGTGCCACCATGCCCAGCTCATTTTTTGTATTTTTAGTAGAGACGGGCTTTCACCATGTTGACCAGGATGGTCTCGATCTCTTGACCTCGTGATCCACCCGCCTCGGCCTCCCAAACCTTTTTCATTTTTAAGAGTTCATGTTCTGTGTGCCAACCATAAGAGAGGCTTTCAGGATACAAAGATGATTCTATAGTGGGGATAAACAGTTAGGTAAAGAAGTGGATGTCATCTTCTTGTTAAGTCCCTCAAACACCGTAGGCTGAGATAAGGGATTGTAGATAGGTGGCTTCCTTGGGGAAGTCATCCAAGGAACAAAATGGAGGCACAATCATGAGTGTGTGACGAACATGGGAGCAGCTGTGGATAGTGTGGGGCCAGCTCCACTGGGGATCCTTTGAGAAGCCATGAGAAAATGGCCCACAGAATTGTTCACCTTAGTCATTAGGCAAACAATTAGCCTTCTTCCCTCCCTTCAAAAGCCCACCACCCCTCCCCAAGTCTTTTACATGGTTTCTCTGTCCCCCAAGTCGTGGCTGGGCCTCTGTCCTTCCACCCACTGTTTACCATCGTCATCTTCCAAGTGAGTCCTCTAGAGACCGACCCAGCTACTTAGGCTGCTTACGTATTTATCACCCTGATGATCTCTCTGGATCTCTGTAAACACACAGCCTTCCCCTTCTCCAGCAAGGGTCAAAGAGAGAGAACAGAGCCCTCTGGACTGTCAGACAGGGAGTGGAAGAGAAAGAGGTTTGATGTCAAATGAAGGAGATCTGGATTCCAGTCCCAATTCTCCTATAAATAAACAATCCTTTCATTCGTTTCTAAAAAAAAAAAAAAGTCATTTAATCACCCATTAAATCAGGGCATACTTATCCACCAACCCTTCTTTCTTTTTGGTCAAGGGGTTTTTGAAACGTCCTGGCTTGCCTCACTGAGGTGAGAAATGCCTGAGTAGGTCCCTACAGGCACCTATGTGGGAGCAGTGGAGAAGTCCCAGAGCAAAAAGTAAGAAATATATGATCGAGCCAAGGCGTAGTATGTCAGCTTGCATTGCATAGCGGTGGTCAGACCAAACATAGAGTAACAAGATGGGTGAGCGAAGATGACCCAGGTACAAAAAGTGTCTAAGCAGTAATAGCAGCATTTCTGGCTTTTAGTGGGTAAACGAGTGAGATGTTCAGCCTCCCTGGGGTAAGGAAGGGACAGGGAAAGCATCGTAGATGAAATAATCATTCAGTTGCACAAAATACCAGCTTCAGCCTCAATGAATTACTATAGTACAGAATGAAATGCTTTGGCAAAATTGATGAATAAAAAGGAGAGATTTTTCTATTTCCCTTCCTTGGCATCTTACTTACAGAAATAATTTCATTCTGACTCTGCGTAATGAGGTTTATGACCCTGATCAAGTGAATGACTTGGCTGGGCTCCAATTTCTTCATTTATAAAATGAGATGATCACTGAGTTCCATTCCAGGTCTAACATTACGATTTTATAAATCTATGTGCACACAATATACTAGAGTTTAAACTCTGACTTTCCAGAACTGTGCACATTTGTATTATTGTACTTGACTGTCCTGCCGGTTTCTCTACTAGAATTTTACCAATGCTGGGAGATCCCACCGCACTTTCGTTTTTGTTCTTCTGTGTGCTGATTATAATGATTGCTCTGGAATTTCCTAAATATTATAGAAACAAAAGGCTATGAAGAATGAATTCAGGAAAAGTAATTTACGTGGACTATATGAAAATTTTAGCATGTATGCCTTTGGAAATGTTCACCTGTACCTGCCCGTGAAATGACAAATTTTCAGAGCTTTCTCATCAGAATTACAAATAACACTGAATGCTTTCTCGTGGTCTCCAGGTGGCATATGATCTGAGGGACTAACTCTGCTTCCTCCCCTCCTTCCACTCTCTCTCCCTTCCCTAATTCTAGCCACACTGGCTCGTTTCTGCTCCTTGATCACATTTAGGCTTTCTGCCTCAGTGTCTTAGAATTAGTGTTCTTCCTGCTTGGACTCTTCTGTTTGTAACTTCCCTTCTTCTCCTGATTCATCTCTCAGAGCAAACATTGCATCCCTGGAGAAGCCTGCCTGAGACATCCAGTCTAAATTTGCTCCAGCCACTCTGTTGCTTCGTTTTATTTTTATTTTCAGAATTATTATTATCTTTTTTTAGCATATTTGTAGTTATTTATTTGTCTGTCCCTCATAAAAGGTAAATTTCATTCTAGCTTGAAACCTGAGTTCCCATGAGAATATCTACAATATAATAAATGTAGGATAAATATTTGTTGGCCAAATAAATAACCACTGAGTGTTACATGAGTCAACATTCAAACAAAAAGAAACAAATACTGAGCTTGAAACTAGAATTCTTGTTTCCATTTTGTCTCTCATGTGAGAGTATATAATCTAAAAACAATAATTCCTGTTCACTTCACAGGTTGTTGCTTATGTTTAGACTTTATGTGTGATCACCTGAAATCTCTGTCTTCAAGAATATTCTAGAAGAATACATTCATTCTGCCATGCTTTATGTTTAGAGTGTGAATCTCATCTTCATCACTTATTAGCTGTGAAAACTTGTTCAAGTTACTTAGCTCCCTTCTATTTCCTTATCTATGAAACTATGATAACGACAGTACTTCCCTCAGATAATAGATTCAGAGTACTTGGGAAATGCCTGACACACTGTAACCACTATGTAAGTGTGTTACTTGTTTTCACTGAGTATCAGCTTCTTTTCCTATTAATAACTGAGTTACTCCTGATCATCCTCTGAGGCAGCACTAAGGTCTTCTGTAAAGCCTTTACATATATCCCGTTTACCTATTCCTTCCCTAACTACATTACACAGAACATTAGTGAATCTTTACATCCTATTACCTTAGCCAATACTTTAAAACTTGCTTGTGTATTTATTATTTTCTTTCATAATCCAAAGTAAAGAATCATTATGAATTTCTCTAGTGCATTCATTCAATCCTAGTACACTTCTATCCATTAATTTGTGGACAAACGTATTTTTCTCCAAATGGATGGAATTCTCACTGTCTCAATTTATTTAAAATATTTACTTAAGACATTTGAACAAAACGATATTCTTTTGTAAGCATCGTTGATCATAAATAGAAGAAAATTAATTTTCAAAAATAGATTTGACAAAATATTTTTTAAGTCAATTGCCTTTGGATTTCAAAATACTTCAGAAAGTTTCATTCTTCTTGGACTATAATTTACCTATTAAAATTCAAAATGAAATATTTAAAAAACAGTTATTGCATTAAATAAGCAAAAGCCTGTAGTCCCAATCCCAAAAGGATGTATATCTGCTGTTTTATCAGACGATTTGAAATTTTAAAATAAATTTAAAAGCTTCCAGGGTACTTTGTGGTACAATTAAAATAGTTATATCTATCAATAAAGTGCAGAGGCAAATACTACACACAAATCATAGTTTTCATGTCTTTTTTCAGTTAGAGTCAACAATGCTAATTATTTTATTTTATTTTTATACTTTTTCTTTTGCTTTCTTTCTCTCCTTATTTATTTATGCATTTATTTTGAGACAGTTTCACTCTTTCACCCAGGCTGCAGTGTAGTGGTGAAAGCTTGGTTCACTGAAGTCTCAAACTCCAAGGCTCAAGCAATCCTCCTGCGTCAGCTTCCTGAGTAGCTGGGACCACAGACATGTGCCACCACGCCTGGCTAATGTTTATATCTTTTGTAGAGATGGAGTTTTTCCCTGTTACCCAGGCTTGTCTCAAACTCTTTTATTCAAGCACTCCACCCACTACAGCCTCCCAAAGTGCTGGTATTACAGGCTTGAGCCACTGGGCCCAGCAAAATTTTCCTGAGTGTATTTAAAAGTTAAATAAGCACAATTATTTTATTTATTTATAGTCAGCCATGTTTTCTGTTTCCTGTAATAACTTATCAAAGCCTCTATCCATCACCCCAAGTCCCCAGGAATACACATCCTGGATCTTCATCTGCAGATAAAATAGGACCGTCTGATATGAGCTTTTTGATTTCTTTCTGCTTACAGTCATAAAAGCCTCTATATTAGTTTATATTTACTTCCTGTCATTCTGTGTAAAATAAAAGCATCCAATTTCAAGTTCAATCCTTTCTTATGCTTGACCGATTGGAGTAAAAAGACTATTAGATATACCTCATATAGACACACCCTGCCTGAATCAAAATCCCTGACCTAAACTTGCTCACTTAGTAACTATAGGCACTGGGTTATTGAATTAGCAACACACACGTGCAAGTCCTAAATAAATTGATTGCCTTCTTCAGCTTTCTTTTCTCTCTTAAATTCAAAACTCTCTAAGACTCAATTGTCTTTTTCTCTTAGTACCCGTTCAATGATGGGTGATTCCTTTTTTTTTTCCTGAATTCAATCTCTCATTTTAAAATGTTTATCTTATCTGTATTTAAATTATACCCCGACCAAAAAAACACAAACATAAAAAGGAAACTATACCAAATTGCTTAAGATCAGTGATGAAGAAAAAATCTTAAAGCAAACTGAAAAAAAAAAACAAAAAAACTGAATTATACACAAAGGAACAGAAACATACATGACAGCAGTTTCTTGGAGAAATAAAACCAACCAGAAGACAGTGAAGTAAAACCTTAAAAGGAACAAAGGAAAAAAAATCAGCCAACCTAGGAATGTACATTTGACCAAATCATATTCAAAACCAAAGGAAAAAAAAAACAACTTTCTAAGACCAAAAAATTGGAAATAATTTAGCAGTAGCAGACCTGCACTACAAGATATATTAAAAAAAAATAAGTCCTTCAGGAAAAACAAAAGCAGCAGCCACTGGAAATCTGAATTTCCACCAAAAAATGAAGAGCACTAGAAATGGTCATTATGTGAATAAATACAAACTTTTTTTCTCACTAATTAAATCTCTTTAAAAAATAATTGATTGTTGAAGGCAAAAATAATAACAATGAAACTGTGAGTTTTGAAACATTTGTCAGGAGTCACATGTATAACCAAAAATATCACAAAGAAGAGATAAACATAAGCATATTCTTGTAAAGATCACAGCGAAGTGGTACGATATCACTTTATGGTAGACTGCAGTAAGTTGAAGATGTACTCTATAAATGCTAAAGAAAAAGAAATCACTAATATAATACAATAACGAGTTGCAGTTCGAAAGCAAACAGAGCACATATAATAGAACCGTAAAAACTACTCAGTGAGTTTAAAAAATGTCAGTAAAGAGGGAAAATGGAACAAAGAACACTTGGAGCGAAATAGGAAACAAATGGTAGAATGGCATATTTAAGGCCTAGATTATCTAAATTCACATGACACATAAATGCTCTACTTATTCCAATGAAAATACAGAGATTTTCAGTTTGGGTAAAAAAGCGGTACCAAACTATTAGCTTCCAACAAGAATCCAAAACTCATATTAAATATAAAGACACAAAAAGTTAAAAGTGAAAGATGGAAAAAGATGCAGTATGTTAACACTTATCCAAAATGAGCTAGAGTAGCTATAGCAATATCAGACAGAATGTATTTCCAAGCGAAGAGTATGAACAGAGATAAAGAAGGTCATTTCAAAATGATAAAGGGGTCAACACATCAAGACAGCACAAAATCCTGTGTTTATGCACCTAATCATAGAGCTTCAAAAATCATGAAGCAAAAACCGATAAACCTGAAAGAGGAAACAGAAGAATCCACAATTATAGTTGGAAACGTCAACAACCCTTTCTCTATAATTGACAGGAAAAAATAGACAGAAAATCATTAAGGACATGGAAATATTGACCAATATTATGAACCTACTTGAACACCTCGCAGTTTTGCAGAGTACACATCTTCTCAGGTATATTGGAACATTTAAGAAATTGTTTCATAAAAGAACTGCCAATAAGTCTAAAAGAAAAAAACATTTTCCAGACTAAGTTTCTCAAAAAATAACAAGCTCCTCTGTTGAACAGAAATAATTTATTCCTGGCTACTTATTACACAATATTTTCAAACATTGGCCTTAGATCATAACAGTTTTTCATATCAACACTTACAAGTTTGTATCAAATTTTCTCTGCTCTTTTCGCCATTGCCCTTTGTCCAAATTGCTGTCCACCTCCTTTGCGGTACTTGGCACTTTGCCCATAACCGTGTCATAAAACTTTGCCTGTTGGAATCAGCTAGACTGTGAATGACCCTCATCCCTCATGCATTTTTATGGTAAAACCAATGGTAACTTCTCAGTCTTTACCTTATTCTAACTTTCATCAGCATCTGACAAGATTAATTCTCCTTTCTTGAAACATTTTCTGTCCAGTTAGCTGTCATGACATCATCACATGCTCTCGACTTTTCTACAACTGCTCTGGCCCCTGCTTCTGCCTGTCTCTGGCCCAAGTGAACATTCCCTGCTGGATTTGTGCTGCTGGCTATGTCAGCTCCGCCCCCACAGCTCAATCCTTTACGTATGTTCTGTTTTATTTACTCTCATCTTTTTTTACTATCTCTTCCAGTTCCATGGTTTTGCATACCATCTACATGCTGGCAGACCCCAAATTCCTTTTTATTTTCCTTTCTTTAGTGAGACTCCCTTCTCTCGAAAGAAAAACAATTTTAAAAAGAAACACCAAATGTTTGTCTTCAGCACGCACACCTCCCTGAACCCCAGCCTCTGACATCTATCTGCCTACTTGCCATTTCCACCTGTGTGTCCCGGTGCTAGCCTGTCCTCACATGAGCCCTGAGTCTTCTCTCAAACCTCCTAGCACAGGCTTTCATGTTTCATTAAAGGCAGTTCCATCCCTGCTGTTGTTCAGACTGAAATCCCTGGAGTCATTTCCAACTCTGTTCATTTGTCTCCTGTAATATAGCCAGTCCATTAGCAAATCCTCTGACCTCTGTCTTCAGAATCCATGCAGAGCTCACACACCTCCTCCACTGTCACCACCCTGGCCGAAACCACCTTTCTCTGTTAGCTGGATTGTCACAGAAGCTTCTCAACCTGTCTTCCAGCCGATGCCCTCACTCTTCAGACCCTGCTCAACATGGGAGGTTAAGTGAGCCTGTGATTCAAACCCTGTTCATGGTTTCACATCTGACTCAGAGTAAAAGGTAAGACCATTGCAAAAGTCTAGGGTCGTTCAGGACTTCTCCTCCCACTCGCAGCTCATTACCTCCACTCCTCCTCTGTGTATCCCTCTGCTACACTAGGGCTTTGTCACTGCTCTTCAAACATCCCAGGCAAAATCCTTTATACCTGCTGTTTCTTCTGCCTAGATACAAGGGTGTCCAATCTTTTGGCTTTCCTGGGCTACACTGGAAGGAGAAGAATTGTCTTGGGCCACACATAAAATACACTAACACTAAAGATAGCTGATGAGCTAAAAAGAAAAAAAAAAAAAACACAAAAAAACTGATGACACTTTAAGAAAGTTTATGAATTTGTGTTGGGCCGTATTCAACGCTGTCCTGGGTAACAGGCAGCCCACGGACCTTGGGTTGAACAAGCCTGGCCCAGAGCATTCTACTCCCAATTAACCACATGGTTCATTACCTCACTACTGCCAAGTGTTGACTCTAATATTATCTTCCTAGAACAGCAGCCCTCCCTGATCTTCTCTAGGGAGGTGAAACTCCCCTGGCCACCTTCATCTCCCTTCCTACTTTATGTCTTTCAATAAAACATATCCCCGTGTGGCCCATTATACATTTTAGTTATTTAATTAATGTATTGGCTCTCTCTCCTCCCTTGAACACAGGCTCCAGAGGGGAGGGATTTTGTCGTTTTTGCTTACCACACTTTTCCCAGCACTTAGAACAGTCCTTGATACATAGAAGGCACTCAAAAAATACTGTGGAAATTGGAAAAGTATAAAATAAGTGAATGAATTAGTGAATAAATTATGTCTCAGGACCTAACTTCATTTTTACTATAAGTGAAAAAAACGCAGTAAGCATTTATTGACATAGAAAAGAAAGCTTGGGCAAACAAGACAAAGTTAAAATAAGAAAAAGGACAATGAAGATGAATGGGAGGCAAAAGTAACATACAATGATCTCTTTTCTGATCTTCATCTCTGATTTTGGAAAGGAAGAATTGTTTTGGACAGCTTATGTTATTCTTTATTTCAGCATAAGCACTGAATTTTTCTTTTCCTTTTTCGAGCTCCCCGCCTTTCATTATGTTTGTAAATAACCACGATCCACCCCATCCCTTGGGCTCTGTCAGCTAACCTGACCTTTGTCTCAATCTTACTTTGCTGTTTGACCTACCCCGCCCTGCTGAGAAGACATTTATATGTACGTCTCTGTTAAACAAGTCCAAAAGAATACACCAGTTTCTTTCAGAAGAGATTGTAATTTGTTCTCAGGGAATAAAAGTGTTTAAATGTTAGTGGAGACATAATTGCTGTTATGCCTCCATTTAAAAATTTTTACTTTTGTATGTAATCCTACTTTAGTCAAGGTATGTTGTGAACATTTTCAAAAATTTTCCCTCACTTGACAAAAGTCATTTTCTCAGGATTTGAATAGAATAAAACTCAAGGTGTGTCCATCTCTACCTATTTATTGTAGTTTGTACGGACTCTCTTATTATTAACACAAAGGTCACTCTATGTTTTAGTTTTACTATATGCAAACTTTTGGGTTTTTTTTTTAATAACTAGGGGGACCCTGTAATTGCCGTATACAGCTGTTTCTCACCCTTACAAATTGAAGATACTGCTTAAGCATTAACACAAATTGCTAGCCAATCAATCAGCAATCATTTCTTGAGGGAGCTCATGCTCTCAAGGATCTAATGATTCAGCAGTATGACCAGCTATGCAACCAAGATATAATATTTAAATTCATAGAACACTGGTATTAAACACAAGACGGCTACTGTAACTCACATACAAGAGCACATGAAATGGATTTTTCCTTTTGATCTCCTTTGAGACAGCATGTAGCTAGCTACCTTCTGCCCAGAGTCTGGAGTCTGCCCAGAGACCTTTCTTTACACTACAATTCCCAACAGAAAGCCACTTTGATGTTTTCTGCTCTTGCCATCTTCCTCAGTTCCTATTAACACCATCTCTACTTGTCCCTGCAGTCCTCAGGCGAATCAGGTATAAAACTGATCAAGCTGGGAAAAAACCAAAAGGAAAAAAAGTGAATTGAGTGTGTTTTCTGCCAACACGGCAATGGAAAGACAGTTCACACTCATTGAAAGCCAGGGAAGAAGAGTGCATAAACCGTTCTTTACTTCCAGGCAATGCAACCTAACGTATAAATTTGTATAAGGTGTAGCAAAACCAAAAGCAGCTTTGAAGAGACCAGGTTGAAGTTCCCTAAAGGAGAAGGATGGAGACATTCGTGTGATGAGTGATGAGAAACAACCATCCTGCTGTTAAGGAAGGGAATTCACCTGAAGAATGGACTTCCTGACCGGCACTAGTTGTGGTCCTGAGAACTTTTGCTTCCTGATAGACCAAAATTGTGGTCTCCGGGGTTTCGAAAACTCCAGAATCTGCAGGGTTTGGAACTCTGCCTATTTGCTTCTGGTTTGGATTTCATCTAACAATTTGAGGGGAGCAAGTGGACAACTTGGATATAGCCATCCCAGAAATAAGCACCTGCTGTATTACCACAGTGGGTTCCCCTCTTTCTAGTCATCTTGAATTGCAGGATATGATCTGTTTCTTTTCAGATATCCCCTGCCAGGCTCCTGTCTACTCTGCATCTCAGGAAATATTTTCCACGCTCCCTTACTCTCTGTCTTCAGGATGCGTTCAGTCCATGGGAGGCAGATCTTGAGGAGGAGAGAAGCCTGAGAACAGTGTATCACTCCCGTGCCTGCCCCTCACCATCCTGGCATCTCCTCAGTAGTGTCAGTTTCCACTGGAAACGACCTTTCTTTATATGACAACTCCGAACAGAAAGCCACCTTGATGTTTTCTGCTTTTGCCATCTTCCCCATTTCCTATTAACACTTATCTACCTGTCCTTGCAGGCATTGGGTGATAGGCTTCATATGGTAGCTAAATTTTGGGTCATTTTACTGCCTGCCTTTGGCTTGTCAGGTCTTTCATAACCTGTGTATTGAGTTATTTTATTTGGAAGCTAATGTCCTTTCCATGTTTCTGCTACATATTGATTGATTCACAGGTTGTCGATAGAGTTACCTCTTCAACCACTTTTTAGTTGGTTTTGCTGAACTATAGAACGGTCTAGTATTAAACAGACCAAGTGTTTTCTCAATCCAGCAAATAATAGCACTGGTGAGCCATAGTCTACGGTTTTCATAATGTTTTTCTCTCTGTAATTTTGTCTTTTAAAATATTTTCTTAGCTCTTCTTGCCTGGGTGTGGTAGCTCATGTCTGTAATCCCAGCACTTTGAGAGACAAAGGCAGGTGGATCTCTTGAGATCAGCAGTTCATGACCAGCCTGGCCAACACAGGGAAACCCATCTCTACTAAAATTCAAAAAAAAAAAAAAAAAACTTAGCCAGGTGTGGTGACACATGCCTGTAGTCCCAGCTACTCAGGTTGCAGTGAGCCGAGATTATGCCACTGCACTCCAGTCTGGGTGACAGAGCAAGACTCTGTCAAAAAAAAAATACAATAAAATAAATAAAATATGTTCTTAGGTATTCTTTAAGAAGACTCGTTAAGAGAGGATTTGAAAGGAAATGTTAGCCTGAAGACATTTATCTGGGCACCAAACAAAGTCCTTTATGTGACTTTAGTCAGTCTAATTGGTCAGGCTATTGTCCTTAATGGTCATTTTTAATTTTAATTAATATTATTAGAACTTCGAATCGAAAACAAACATTCTTATGCTTAGCACAATTTCTTTAAGTTTCTTTTTCTCTATTTCATTAAAATGAATAGCATCCACTCTAGGAAAATTACTTCTCTTTCCTACTCTCCTTCCCCCCAACACACACACACACACACACACACACACACACACACACACACACACACAGTGTTCATTCCCTAAAGCCTCGGATTCTGTGGCATCGCTCACCTTATCTAAGCTGGTCTCTTTCTTATTTGTGCTCCTAACAGGCTCCCAATTGCTGTCTGCTCAACCTCCCTCTTCTTAGGATTCTTCACCTTTTATTTTAGATCATTCCCCTCAGAAAAGTTAGACTCATCACACTTTTTTTAGCGTTTACCTTCTGCTCTGTGGTCCCTCTCACTCTCTCTTTCCTTTTATACTGAAACTTTATGGGAGATTATTTAAAGTCATCCTTTCTAATTTGTCACCTCTTGCTTCATTATCATCAGTTTATGGATCCTCTTCCCACTAAATCGGATTTTTGTGTGGTCTCTACTCTACTAACTTCTTTAAACTCCTTGGTAAATCTTGTTTGGTCTGTGCAGTGTTCACTGCCTTAGACCACTCCACTATGCTTTCTTCATTATTAACTGATGTGACAGCATCCTCTCCTGAGTTTCAACTGCATCCTCGTTTACCTTCTTTGTCTCTTCTCTGCCCTGTGTGTATTGAAATTCCTGGGTTCTTCCTTGGTCATTCTCCAAGACCCATTCATCTACTTTTCTGGGCAAAATGGTGTGTTCTAAGTGCAGTTTTTAGAGTTACACAGTTTGGTTAAGCCAGCATTTCCCTAGTGGATGTAAACAGGAAAATACATATACGTATACATATGTATATGTATATATGAGAATATATTCTTCTGTAGAAATGCTATAAAGAATGTTTTCTCTAGTCAAATTAGTTCAGATAGCAACTGACTAGAGAGAAGGTAACAGCAAGAGCATAAGACTTGCCATGCACTATTTCCAAAATGTTTTAATATAACTTTTTAAAAATTAACATCTTTTAAAAAAGTTGTTAATCTTTTGTCACTATTGTTGGGCAGAAGCCTGGTTGGAACATTGAAGGTGAGAATACTGTCTCAGGAGGACTCCTGTATACATTTGCATTAAGATACATTAGTTTATTTGGACTCCTTAATAACCTCTTTAGTGCACGCAGAAATAACACAGCGTCTGTTGTGTTGGAATATAAGATGGGCAACTTTTGATGAGAAAGGAAGTGAAAGGACTGAGATGATATAGAGCCATGAAAAACACCAACCTGAGATAACAGGCATCCTTAGAATTTTTGGAAAATTTCAGGACAATTTCAGTGTGGTAATAGACATGTCAGATAAATGAAAGATTGAATGAGACAATTGTTCTGGGCCACTGAGAGAAGAAAAAGGTGAGAAAAATTGTTAAAAAACAAAGTTTTATAGAATAATGAAAGTAAACTCTTCAAAATATGTACAACTTCTTTTCACCAATTTCATCAGAATACTAAGATAAAAATCTTCGAGAAAATTTAAAAAACTCTTTTCCTTAAAACAATTGTATTTATTTTTTACAAATGATAAGGCTGTAACTAATCAAATATGCAAAGAAAACAACCTAGTTTCTAAAGATAACTGACATTGTGCTATTGTATCCACAGAACTAATTTTTGTTTTTCTTGAAGTTTTGGTTTGCAATAGAAAAATGAGGAAACAAAACTGAATTTCAGTTAAGGCACAAATGAAAATTTTGATTATAAACATTTTGCATGTTGTCTAGCTGCAGTGAATACATACTTTTTAAAGTCATGAAAATTTTTTTATGTTTCAGACAGGGTCTCATTCTGTGGCCCAGGTTGGACTGCAATTTCACAAACACAGCTTACTGCAAACTTGACCTAGCAGGCTCAAACAAACCTTCCACCTCAGTCTTCCAAGCAGATCGGACTACAAGTAAGCACCACCACATACGGCTTTTTAATTTTTTTGGAGATGAAGTCTCACTATTTTTCTCAGGCTGGTCTCAAACTCCCGAGCTCAAGTAATTCTCCTGTCTCAGCCTTCCAAAATGCTGGGATTACAGGTGTGAGCCACTATGCCCAGCTGGAAAATTGTTTTTGTGCAGTGTTTGCGGTGTTTTAGAAAACAAAATCGAAGCAGTGGTACTTTTTTATTTTTTAGAAAATGAAGTTTTATAAAGCTGGGACAACTATATCAAAACTTCAAACAAATGTAATACATTGACACAGAAATACGACACAGGAAAGTTGAAGTTAAATCGCATCTTTTAGCTTCATTACTCCAGACAGACACAGTATTAGGATACATCTGAAAATAAAAAATGACCCATTTCAAATGATGCTATTAAAAAAGTAAGTCATATTATATAACACTTTTTTCTTATTACAAATCATATCACAGATAATTGAAGGCGATAGCATGTTAAGTTAAATTTGTTTCTTTATCATAGCATATACATATGATTTTTTTCAAATATATGGCTGACTATGAGTTTCAAAAATTACATACTTGGCCTCATAAACATTTTACATGTTTTAAGTGCACATATTAAAAGTTCACATTACACTGTAACTTCTAAAGAAACAACATTCAGTCAGCCAGCAAGAGTCAAAGAACAAAAATCTTTGTGTTCCAACTTAAACATCCTATATTGAAAAGGACTTGCTGGTTCTCAAACTGTGTCTGTACTGCAAGCAGATTGCAAATTATTTCTCTAGATCCCTCTGGGAGCATCTCTCTATGCAGCAGCTGTCCCTGTTCCCAGCTTCACTCCTCAGTGTCACAGCTGTGTTAAAGTATAACATCCTTTTTGTCACTTGGCAAACTATTCTTCCTCATGAGCATAGAACTTGGGATTCCCAGGCTCCACTCCAAACTTGAGAAAAACATCTTAGAGTATGTTGCACTTCCCTGCTAACCTTTTCTCATTTTCCAGCCCCCAAATACATTTACACGAGGAGGAAATGAAGAGAGAACTGTCAGATTGATATGGTTTGGGTATTTGACCCCTCCAAATCTCGTTGAAGCTGGATCCATACTGTTGGAGGTGGGGCCTACCAGGATGTGTTTGGGTCATGAAGACAGATCCCTCAGGAGTGTCTTGGTGCCATCCTTGCAGTAAGGAATGAGTTCTTGAACCGGGTGTGGTGGTTCACACCTGTAATCCCAGCACTTTGGTAGGCCGAGGTGGGTGGTTCCTGAGGTCAGGAGTTCAAGGCCAGCCTGGCCAACATGGTGAAATCCTGTATCTACTAAAAATACAAAAATTAGTCAGGTGTGGTCATGGGCGCCTATAGTCTCAGCTACTCGGGAGGCTGAGGCAGAAGAATCACTTGAACCCAGGAGGTGGAGGTTGCAGTGAGCTGAGATTGCATCACTGCACTCCAGCCCGGGCAACAGAGCAAGACTCCATTTCAAGAAAAAAAAAGGAGTGAGTATTCCTCTATTACTTCCTGCAAAAGCTACTTGTTAAAAAGAGCCTGGCACTTCCCTACCCTCTCTCTTCCTTCCATTCTTGTCATGTGATGTCGGCACACACGCCTGCTCTTCTTTTCCTTCTGCTATGAGTAGAAGCAGCTTGAAGCCCTCCGCAGAAGCAAATGGGGCACCATGCTCCTTGTACAGCCTGCAGAACTGTGAGCCAAATAAACTTCTTTATACTTTACCCAACCTCAGATATTTTGTTATAGCAACACAAACAGACTAAGACACAGATTGTTGGGAGAATTCTATGATAGCAGAAGTGCACGGGTCTCAGTGGGATGTGGGAGGCACTGATATCGGCCTTCCCAGTGTTCATTCTTTCCTCCCTCCTGCCTAAAGAGCCCTCCCTTTGTTTGGGGATTTTGGGGATACAACATTCTCAGAAATGATTTACAGCTTATAGTCTCGGGCTGCGGGGAAATCTTTTTTCTTTTATTTTATTTGAGACAGTCTCACTCTGTCACTGAGGCTGGAGTTTAGTGGTGCGATCTGGGCTCACTGCAACCTCTGTCTCCCGGGTTCAAGGGACTCTCCTTCCTGAACCTCCAGAGTAGCTGGGACTACAGGTGTGCACCACTACGGCCAGCTAATTTTTTTGTATTTTTAGTAGAGACGGAGTTTCACCTTGTTAGCCAGGATGGTCTCAATCTCCTGACCTTGGGTTCTGCCTGCCTTGGCCTCTCAAAGTGCTGGGATTACAGGCCTGAGGAAATCTCTTTTAAAGGGACAAGACTCAGTTCACATGTGCCCTTGCCCTTTTTCATCTCCCTGCCTGAAACTCAGTGCAACACTGGAGGTGAATCAGAGGTGACAAGCCTAAGCACTCAGTTTACACGTGGAGGACCCGGAATAAGGACTAAATTCCAGGAGAGTCTAGGGGCCACCACACCAGCCCTGGGCAGCCTCCTTCTGGACTACTTGCCATGTGAAAAAAAAATTAAATCCCTCTTTAGTACAAACAATGTTTAAATTTGGTTTTCTATTACTTGTACCTAAACACAGTCCTAACAGCAGTGATTACAGTCTATCTTAGTTAATATCATAATACTTCAAGTGTTTATAGTATTTGAGCCATAGGAGTATGACCTTTTCTGATTTATTATGGAATGAAGATGCTGCACTTCATTACTCTTTTAAATCCTTGTTTTTTGGAATAAGCTTAAAAGCAGCACAATCATCAGGGCTATAGCCATCGGAAGTCAGAACAAAAATCAGATAAAATTGAAAAATTTATTTTTGTTGGATACTGTTTAGCACTTTATTTATTTATTTATTTATTTATTTATTTAGAGACAGAGTCCCACTGTGTTACCCAGGCTGGAGTGCAGTGGTGCGATCTTGGCTCACTGCAATCTTTGCCTTCTGGGGTCAAGTGATTCTCGTGCCTCAGCCTCCAGAGTAGCTAGAATTACAGGTGGGTGCCACCATGCCCAGCTCATTTTTGTAACTAAACTGTAATTTTTCAGTATAGTTAGATAGACTAGTCTCAAACTCCTGACCTCAGGTGATCCACCCACCTTAGCCTCCTACCATGCCTGACCTTATTAGCACTTTAAATGTTAATGGTTTATAAATTGTAAATACACTAATTAAATATATATATATTAATTATATTGATTTAATTACAACTATATTATATATGATTATGTATACATTTAATTAAAATACATACATTAATTAAAATGGATAGCTATAAAATAATAAAGTGTATGCAATGTGAACCATTCAAAATAATTATAATTTAAATGAAAGAATGTCTGCTAAATTTAAACAAAAGAATCTTCCAACTTAAAACTCTATAAAGCTGGTAATTCAATAAACATTGTTTCGGTGTGAAATTTTAAAAGGACACGAGCAGCTATGCTGTTGATAAGCAGTATACGGTTTTGTAAAAACAAACTGCTCATGTAGAATCCATGAAACAGAAATCTCAATTGTGTATTTATATCATCATGATATGCTAGATAAAGATAGATAGGTAGGTAGGTACACAGATAGACTGGATAGATAGATAGACAGATTGACTAAGATAGATAAATAGATAAACAGAGATAGATAGATGATAGATAGATAGATACACAAACAGAAGTTGATAAATGATAGATAGATGATAGACTAACTAACAGATAGACAATAGATGATAGAAAGATAGATAGATAGATGATAGACTAACAGAGATAGGTAGGTACATACATACATACATACATAGAAATACAATGGTGATTGTGGTACAAACTCCATAATGCAGCCTTCATGACTCTCAGTGAAGTATTACAGTTCTTTTCTTCCCACTTAGCCATCTTCAAACTCTACAGTCAGGTAAACATAGAGACATGAGAGTCATTCTTAGTTACCCCAGCCTCTGAGGAAGAGCAGAAAGGAGCTGCCATTCTGCTTCCACTTTGAAACTGAGTACAAAATGTCTTTGAAAGAAGATAAAAAATGGAAGGTGTAGTATATATTTACATGCATTAATTAGGCCAGCTTTATCATTTAGATTATGTAAAATGCTTAACTAATGCCTTCCTTTGATAAACATATATTTGCAGGTGGCTTAAGGTAACCAGTACTGCAGAAATTTTGTAACTTATATGCTGTTGATTTGGCTCTTAGATACACCTAGAATTCTCCATTTTCCTTGCAAAAATACTTACATGGGTCTAATTACTTGATGGCAAAACCCATCTGATCTCATCTGTTTATACTTTCTACTCATGATGTCCATTATACATTTTAATTAGACAGTCAAAACCTGAATTAAAAATAGATGTGTGAAGAAAATAGCTATGTAAAGATAAGCTAAAAACTTAGAAACTCCGTAAAGACAAGTGGCTTCTATTCTCCCCTAGCTCCCAAACCATCTGTGGAATTAGGTGTGGAACAAATAACTGTAAAATATGAATTAAAAATGTAAATGAATTGATGAATTCTTAATTTGCTTTACAAGTGTTTATAATCTATCACTTAATATTAAACATTTTAATGGAAATCTTTGGCATTGCAATATGAATAAGGTTTATGCAAGAAAGACCAAGAGATATCCATCAATGGGCATCTGTTCAAATAAAAGGCTTTGCTACTACATCAAAACACGAAGAAAAGAAGGTATACTGATAGCTTTTAAGTTACAGAAAGATGCCAATCATCTGGTCAGAACATTATTTTATCACCTTTAAACTGTGAATTTGGTGTAATTATGCCAACCCTACAGAAGAGGAAAGGCTCAGAAATGGAAGTAACTTGGCCAAGATCATATTATGTAAGGAGAGCTTAGATTCAAAGAAAATCTGCTAAAATTCAAAACTATTGTAGGCTGATATTGAATTTCTTCCTCAGATAACAAAACTATGGTATATTAATATTACTGAGAGTGGTTAGATTGGAAACAAATACGAACAAGTAGAAAATATATATATATCTTCGAGCAAATCACTGATTGGTTTTGGGTTCTATTTGCTATTATTCAAATAAAAAATAGCATTTCAGGATTAATATTTGTTAACAACAAAATTATAATGATTTCTACTAAGGCAGAATACATTTACTTGGATCCTGAATAATAAGATATTTACTAAATTTGTGTAGTTGCTAAGTAACAGATGAAATGCAACCCACCTCAGTGATTCTAAACAATGAATAAATGCCACCAGTTTTTAAATAGAATGTGTTTAGTGTCATAGAATCCTCAGCCCTTAGTTCTTGAGTTGCACTACGATTAGAAACATTAATTTTTCAACTATGGAAATTATTCTCCTTCCTCCAGCCTTCTTATTTGATATGAAAATTTCTTTATCTTAGTCTCTTCTCGTAAAAAAACTTAGAAATGTACACAGGAAGAAAATGAAGGTTCTTTAGCTGATAGAAACTTTAGCTTAACACAGGAAAAATTTTAAGATCAAATGACAAATAAAATATTTCGTATAACTGATTTTGTTAGTAGTATTCAAAAATACATTTTTAAAATTAGATTTTAAAATAGTCCTTTCTGTACACAAGGTGGGCATTTTTGTTTCTTTCTGTTACATTCATATTTTTAGGGTTTAAAACTTTGTCTCTAATAAAATACATCTTTGCATCGTTTCTTAATTTTGTTTTAAAGAAAGGAAACGACTCATATTTTCTCAAGTTTAAAAGATTCATACCACAAAATTCAGATAAAGTTTTTAACTTTAGGAAGAGTCCAACATTGTAATTAGAACAATGCCTTTTTAATTAAACAGTCCCTTCACCAGATTCTAAGGCAATGTGGAAAAGTACTGCTTCCTTGAGAAGTCATAAATCTCATAAAGGCATGCCTCACCTTAAAAAAATTATTTCAAAAAACCACCACTTAAGGAAAAATGATAACGTATGTATATATACTCTGGTACAAGTTCAATAAGCCTCTTACTTATGTACAAATCTGTAGCTCATGAAAAATCAACAGCGGCAAATATCTTTAATGTGCTCTGAGCCCCACAGACCTTAGTTAAACAGAGGAGCTATTAGTGTATTTACAGTAAGGAACAAAGAACTCAACATTAGCAGAGAACCCAGATGCTTTTAACTTGTACGTCTGGCTTTTAAAGAACGCTTGTTTGAAATAAGACTTTGTCTTTAATAAAATACATCCTTGTACTGTTTCTTAATTTTGTTGGAAAGAAAACGACTCATATTTTCTCGTGTTTAAACTTATGGCCTCATCCTAGGTTATGTTTTTTCTTCTTATCTAGAGTAAAGTACATTTGTTTTCTAGGTATACATTTTCATTTTTATAGCAAAACAGAAATAACTTAAGGTTAGATTGCTTTAAAAAGTCAACCTAGTGTCTAGCTTTGTTGGACATGTCTAAAACCTGACAAATGTCAATTTTACTGTTACGCTCGTTGTCTTGAATTTGCTTGTGCAAATTTTTTGAGAGTAGTTAATTCCAGTGAGAAGAGGAGCGTTTTCACGGTGACCAAGTTATTCTGCAATGATAAATTATAAACACAGCTTATTCATTCCTTTGATCTTTTTGTCTATTTTATTCTCTGGCTAAAAGTCTTCGTGATTTATCTTAAAAAAAAGGATTTTACAAAAAATGTTTATAACTGATGTTCTATGATTCTGTAGAGTTTCATTTTTAACCCTTTCAAGCCCTCATACATTATGGATGTTTACATGAGTTCATAGTTTCTGTTTCTTTGGGAGCAAATCTTCATATCCTCCATGTGCTTTCTGTATGTTGCACAGTAGATAGTCAAAATATATATAATTGCCATAGTACACAGGGCAAAGAACTCATTGTTTATGGAGCAGCTTGATATTCATGCATTGGAAAACTACACCAAAATATTCTACACTAAACTATTTCAAAGCAAGAAAGGCTGGGCATGGTGGCTCATGCCTGTAATCCCAGGCACTTTGGGAGGCATCCAGAAAAATACATCAGTTCAAGATTCCTCTTCAGGATAAAACAAAAGATAACCTGAGGCCCAGAGTTTGAGCCCAGCCTGGCCAACATGGCAAAACTCCATCTCTATTAAAAATACAAACAATCAGCTGGGTATGGTGGTGGGCGCCTGTAATCCCAGCTACTCTGGAGACCGAGGCAGGAGAATCACTTGAACCCAGGAAGTGGAGGCTGCAGTGAGCTGAGATGGTGCCTGGGTAACAAGAGCAAAACTCTGTGAAAAAAAAAAAAAAAAAAAATCAAAGCAAAAAATATAGTACTAATTTTGAGGAGAAAATTTGTTTCCAAAAATGTCTAGTAAGTAAGAAAGAATAACTTTACTGTATTTAAAATTGTCTTTTTTTTTTGCTTGAAAGATAGCTTGATTAAATTATTATGAAACTACATATTTTCATTGTGTATAACTGCTTTTAGAAACCTCATATCTAAAAATACCTAAAAAAACAGGTTTCTCTTACGTAATATTTAGTTTAAACCAACATAGATCTGTTTAAGCAATGCAATGTTTCTTGTCCCGATGCCTGAATAACTGATTTTATTTTTTATATTGCAGAAATTTAGAGAGCATTAGTTTTTCCTTATCGCTTTCTAAAGATATCTAAAATATGTTTTCAACGAAATTATTATAAAATATTCACATAATTGAGGAAATATTTACATCACTTGAACATGTAAAATTCAAATTTTTGTTTGAAGGAACAAAAATCATTCTTTTTGTTATTCTTGGCTATTGCCAAGTATTTTTGTTCCAAGGAAGAAGGTAAAAAACATATATCTGAAAAATGAACACGATCGTTAAGAGAAAGAGACTAGATGAGTTACATTTATTCCCATAAAAGTTGTTTCACAAAATGTACTTTGTTGTTTCCCAGGTCCTGATCACCTATTACAGAACATACTGTTAATCACAGGCCTAGCTTATGAGTTACATCATTTATTTTAATATTTCAGGTGCTCTAATTTTTTTTCCTATGCATTAGTCTTTCCCAAGAATGTTTCATGGTATATTGTCTTTGTTTTCTTTTTCACACGAGCAGTTGCAGACTTGAAGTCCCCATGGGAGAAGAATCTAGGAAAAATTGTTACTTTTTTCTCTTTTCTGTATCTTGCTTTATAGCCTAAAAACAAACAAAAGCTCTCATCTTGAGAAAGCATAAAATAAATTACATCTTTTTAGTGTCACCCAGGAATTAAGGGCCCTAATCAGGGTGTCTGCCTCTGGAAAGAAAACGCTGTTGAAAGGTAGAAGCACACATTCAGCTCTAGAGGGCGCTCAAGAGTCCCCACCTGCCTTCACATGCTCACCCCTCTGAGCCAGACACTGGCTGCTGATTTTAGCCAAAACGGAAGACAGCATTGGTGCTGGGGCATACACCTTTGGCATGGGTGAAGCATGAAAAAGATATCAAAAACGAAAACCCCCTGTTGAATATCTCTTTTGAGATGTTCCTTTAAGGATAACTGCTTTGGGGATCCACCTCTTTCAGGTCTTCCTCTTCCATAATCCTTTCTTCCTTCTTTGGATTGGTACTTTTGGATGACTACTGTTTCTTTGCCTGTTGGGTCTGATACAGGACGTCTTCCTGCTTGACATAATGCACACCATTCATCTGCTTAGAACACCAAGTGGGAACTGGGGTGAGGGCCAGGGAGAGAAATCGTGGGGCAAGAAGCACACGTTTGTCTCTAGACAGACAGTGGAAATTCCTCAGACTCACATGTAGTCTACTTTATTCCCTTAAGTAGATTTCACGAAAATTGGAGGCCAGGGCCCCAGACAGTAAAATGGGGTTAATTTTATCCTAGAGTTTCTTCTCTGTCCAATTCACTCAAAAACTTGAAGAGAATTCAGTCAGGTGATCAGGGCTGGATTCTAGCCTTCTGCCTTTAGAGACTCCATTTGAGATAAAGAGGCGGGCCAAGAATGTGGGTCATTTACATATGGGTGACTAGAAAAAGAGAAAAAGAGCCTCAGAGGATTAGAGAAGGCAGAGAACTCAGGCTTGGTCTAGACACCCCCAGGGGAAGTGAAGGCAAAGCTATAACATCAAATCCACCCATGATCTTATCCAGAGAGAGATTTAACGTACAAAAAGAGCTGAGATACCACTGGATTCCATCTCAGAAAGAACAGGCAGAGATCTTTAAAGTCCCTTTTATCAGGGTTAAAGTGGGTAATCTGAGTCCTAGATGACATTTTACCAGGTGGCAAATACGTGATGTTTGCTGAAGAGAGAACACACATTGGACCCCCTCATTCATGCCATTCATAGCCAGTACAACCCTTAGACCTGGGTAAGTGGGGTCCTTAATCCCACTGTGAGGTGCCTTCCTCAAAATTTACCAAGATCCCTGTGGTGTGTAGGACAAGCTGGGTCCCGAAGTGTTGTCAAGGTGGGGTGCCGCAGGCCTGGACCACATGGACCCTGGTCTCCGTCTCTCCCTTTTGGGGAACTCTCCAACCCAATCCCACTAACCCACCCCAGACATAGGGTCAAGCAGATGAGCGAAGCTGTTAATTCTCACACCTTTCAGATTATTCCAGGATCCTGTGGCCAGTAGCCAGTTCAGGAAAGAGCTTGGTAAACAGATGGATGCCTCTGGCTGCTGCCGTATTTCTTCCAGAAGTTGGTGTGAGATTATGCTGCAAAAATGGCACTGACACCTTAATTGGGAGTAACTGTCAGTCATGGAGAAAGCAGAAGACATTCAAGGCTTTGGATTACCAAGGAACCCACTGACCCTTGGGCCTAAGCCATGTTTGAGAGACAGTTCATCGGCTCTCACTCCTCCATTACTGCCTCTAGTCTATACCAGAGTAACAAGTAGAAACAGGCTTCCCTTACTCCAAGTTCCCCATGCCATGGGTGACCTCAAGGATTATCAACTAACTCCCTATAGGCTTAACATCATATACAAGCATCATTTTATACCCTCAAGTGGGTCTCTTGTTCTCTTTTCTTTCTTTCTTTTTTCCTTCTTAAGGTGAAAACACCTCGGTGTTTTCAAAATCTTTCCCACATTTTTATCCTACCCATGGATGCTGGGCGGCCCTTTTCTCCCCTTCTGCTCTGAAAACGTCCTCTTTAGCATCCACTCCTAATGCTCTAGGAGCACTCCTGCAAATGAGACCCTAGAGATCTGGAGTTACCAACAGGTACAAATTAAGTCCCCACTCGGATTTTTGTTACATACTTAACTTAGCTGACTAATATCCAAAATGAAAAAGATAAAAGTACAGCGCTTTATTGTAATGTTAACAATGATTTTCCAAACCTTTCTAACTTGATATTTACTTATTTAAGAAATATTTTCAGGATCTTGTTTTCAAGGAATTTTGAGACCTCTGCTCCACAAGAACAATGGGCAGGCCATTCTGATCAATGTCCACTCTTACCTCCAATGGATACGATAATATTATGGTATCTCTGGGCATTATTGAGCCATGCCAAGGAGGAGCTGACAATCCTGTGAAAAGGGATCAACTCGGCTTTGCCTATGGGCCCCTCAGTTACTCTCTCGACTTGTGTTGGTGTGAGGACTGCAGGGTCAACACAGTAGGATCACGTTCTAGGAATACAATGGTGGTGGCCTTAAGCTTTCAAGGAAGAAGAGGCAAAACCATGTTTCCCTGTGCTTATACCATAAAATTCTGACAGTAGGCCGGGCGCAGTGGCTCACGCCTGTAATCCCAGCACTTTGGGAGGCCGAGGCGGGTGGATCACGAGGTCAAGAGATCGAGACCATCCTGGTCAACATGGTGAAACCCCATCTCTACTAAAAATACAAAAAATTAACTGGACATGGTGGTGCGTGCCTGTAATCCCAGCTACTCAGGAGGCTGAGGCAGGAGAATTGCCTGAACCCAGGAGACGGAGGTTGCGGTGAGCCGAGATCGCGCCATTGAACTCCAGCCTGGGTAACAAGAGTGAAACTCCGTCTCAAAAAAAAAAAAAAAAATTCTGACAGTAAATGTAACACAATAAGAAAACAAATCAGCTTTCACATCAGTCTGAATACACTGGAAAAGACTCGCATCTGGAGTCCTTATCGACAAAGCACAGTAATAACCTTGCAGTGTTAGTGTCCACGCAACCAGCGGTAAATAAAGAACAGCAGGAAAGTGCAAAGGTGAGAATATCTGTATTATTTCAATACAAACAGGTTCTGAAGAGCCGTGACATTTTGAATAATAACAGTGTTGCTCCCTTTTTATTTTGATGGACGTATGACATTAGCCAGGAATGGTACACTTGACAATGAAGAACATGAAGAGATAGTTTCTAAACCGAACCAGGAAATGATAACACCTGAATATCACGAAGAATTCTCATGATTAGACAACAAATAAATATACAATTACCTCTTGGTCACTCATTATTCTAAAACCAAACCAAAACAGACAAGCCGCTGTACCTCACAGGGTCCCCTGAATTTTGTTTATGAAAACAAAAGCCACATCAAAAAAGAAATTGTGCAAGGTCACACCCGCACTGGTAGCAGCCTTGTCGACATTCTGGGACTTGGCAGCCTGTTTGGCCCTGGCAGTGTCAGAACAGCAGGAACTCTGTCACTCACAAGGTAGACCTGACCTCACCATGCAAGAAGCAGCAAGTTTGTCCCCATTCCAGGGAGTGATATCTCTTCGCAGGTGCCAACCGCGGTACCAGCAGCTGAGGGGTGGCTTGGGTTGGGCAAGGGTGTATTTGGAGCAAGTGCTTGAGGAAAGTGAGAGAATGTTTTAACGCTTAATGTCTATATCACAATTCCCACTACCATCACCAAAAATATACCAAAAGACCAGAGTGCTAAGGATGGCAAGCAACCTCAAGACAAGTCCCAAGACTTTCCCAGTTTAAACCGGATTATAATTGCCAAGCTTTTTTTTTTTTTTGAGACTCTCACTCTGTCACCCAGGCTGGAGTGCCGTGGTATGATCTCAGCTCACTGCAACCTCTGCCTCCCTTGTCAAGCCATTCTGCCTCAGCCTCCCAAGTAACTGGGACTACAGACATGCACTACCACGCCCAGCTAATTTATATATTTTTAGTAGACATGGGGCTTCACCATGTTGGCCAAGATGGTCTCGATCTCCTGACCTCGTGATCCACCCGCCTCGGCCTCCCAAAGTACTGGCATTATAGGCATGAGCCACCGCACCTGGCCTAAGCCTTCTTTTTCTAGATATTCTAGTCACTACTGTTAGTAGGATTAATATAAACATTCATTCTCTGCAGTGAGATGCTAAATGAATCCTTTTTGCCTGATACTCAGGAATTCTTACCACCAAGAATCATTAACAAAAGCTTATGTTACACAAAATATAGTCTAAAGAAGTATTAAATTCCCTCATATTCTTCGTTCCTTTGTTTTTTAGTGCCAGGGTCTCACTATGTTGCCAAGACTAGAGCACAGTGGTTCAATCACAGCTTACTCCAGACTCAACCTCCTGGGCTCCAGAAATCCTCCTGCCTTAGCCTCCTGAGTATCTGAAACCAGAGGCATGCATCACCTTGCTCCACGAATTATTTGCTATGTTTATTTTTTTTGTAGAGATAGGGTCTCGCCATGTTGCTTCGACTGGTCTCAAACTCCTGGCCTCAAGTCATCCTCCTGCCTTGGCCTTTCAAAGCTTGAGGATTACTGCCTTGAGACACTGTGCCTGGCTAAGTACCCGATATTCTAAACAGGGCTCCCTTAGATCTGTACTAAATGTATTAAGAGCTTAGTTCGGGATGAAGAAACAAGCCATGTTAAATTCGATGTCCAAGCAATTTGAAATAAAGCTGAGACACTGAGAGAAGGGGAGAAGTCACTAAGACCTCTCAGAAAAGACATTTTCTTACCCTCCACATGGGAAAAGAAAGGAGAGATGCTCTTGCTTCTCTCTCTGAAGTCAAGTGAGTGTGGTTCCAAGAAAATCTTGCATAAAGTTTAAAGATGCCTTTCAGAAGGGCGTCCTGGTATCTAATTTCCCTCTATGGATGTCAGTCTCACTGATGTGGCACTGAAGAGAGATTGCAGAATAAGATGAGGAGGTGGTCTTGGAGCCATCTCTATCCCCACAAGCTGGTGAACAGGGATGTAAGAAGTGTATCATGAGTGAAAGCTGACAGTAGAAATAAATAATCTCCAGCCATCTTGCAGGTTCCCAAGAGGCAAAAGATGGAGGATGGGATGGTATTGGAATACAAAAAAGGCCGGTTGGAGTTGAATCTTTAAGATCAGAGAAAAGTGCAGTATGCCAGGGAGTGAAGGAGATGAAGAACACTGAAAGGTGCCCCACAAGTGAGCAAGCATTTGGACATTTGCTACAAAGAAAGCATTGACAGTGGTAAGTAAGCCGGACAAGAAGCCCCAGCACAGCCATCAAGGTGAGGACTCTGACAGTGGCCAGTTCAATAAAGCCTTGCTTGTCTCTGCCCACTTTATCCTAATCCCAACACATTGGAGAAATGTGGGTGGAAGACGGAGGACAAAGAGGACGTTTCTTAGGAATGGAAAGCTTGACCAGGCCCATCCCCTCCGAATGGGTGCTGCCTTGTGGTGGAAGGACATTAGAATCAAGTTTCAGAGTGCAGTTTTCAATTGCACTCAATTTTGTTCATAGGACTAAAAACTTTCAAAGTCTTTCTAACATGTCATTCAGGGCAGGAAAGAGATTCAAGAGAGTCTGATGGAAAGCAATCACTAGAAGGAAAAAATAAAAAGACACCATATTTATATCCCTTGAATTTGGAGTGCTAAAGAAACTGATGACAAACTGAGACTCAAGTTGTCTCAAACCTGGGTGATATCCTGCCAAGTTGTGGTACCTCCCTGCTTGATTAGTGAGTTGGCTGTTTCTACACCTAACTGCAAAGCCTCCCTTTCCAGTTTTTTTTCTGGCATTCACTCTGGGGAGAGCTTGATGGAAAACAGGTGGTTGGAGGGTGGGTTTTCTACACTCAGGAAATGAGATGCACTTTCTCTGTTTTCTTTCTCGGGATTCATCTTAGAGAGGAGCTTTTGTTGCTTACTGTTCTTGGCAAGATTTGACATTTCAGCCTGAGTGTGGCCCCCATATCCCAAGAGGTTCTTGGGTCTTCGTCAGCAGAAGTTCAACTTGGATTAAACATTTTGAGTAGTTAGGCATCCAAGGTGACCTGATAGGAAACACCCACAGGCTCCTGTTGTTCTACCAATTTGAGCTAATTTAATTAGTTGAAGCCTAAATTCTTGAAAGAGGTATTTGTGGGTCTCTGAATTTATTTATTGTAGACCAACGCCAATAACATTAAGATAATATTATTCCATCTACCTATGTCTGAATACAGTGAATAAAGGTTAATTTTCAGGATATTGCACTATATTCTTGAATACTAGTCCAGTTCTTAAATATCAATAAAGATCGTCATAAAATCATTACAGCAGCAATGTACAAGCCAAGTGGAGTTGACGTTTATAAAGTCTCTCACTGAATTTTTCTGACTTAGTGTATAAATACATTCTTCAAAATTTTTATTTAAAAATAACCTAAAGAACAAGCAAATAAAGGAGAAACTTAAATAATTGCCAAGATTGTCTACCAGTGCCTTCATTTCTCCTGGCTCTAATTATTTATGTCAATGTGTCATCAATTACATAGAATAACTTTCAGTAGTGTTAAAACTCATGGGTCAAGCATTCCACTCTTCTCTAATTTTTGGTATAATTATTATTTCTAGTTGAAATTTTGAAAAATAACTCCACTAGGTTTTACTTTTGGGGTATCTTTCTGGAGTCAGCTTCAGTGTTCTATTCATTGCGAAAATTTAATAAATGCTTTTTGATTGAGTATCTCAAAAAAGAAAGCATTCTTGGTATTGTACTTGGGTTTGAATGGAATTGAACTCCTAGCTGACACTTACTTGTTAGGACCTTTTCCCTATGTTCCATGGTCTCTCTGGGCCCCATATTATTCTATTGTAAAATGAAGAGAATGGACAAAAAAATTTATCTTGAATGTCTGATAATTGAATGCTTTGCTTTACTCAGTTTTGTTTTTAAGTGACCAAATTGAATTTTTTTTAATATAAAATTCCACAATTTTATACGGAAAATTCTGCCTTTGTACAGTCCATAATTCATGTTGAATGAAAAAATCTTCCTGTGAGCATTTTAAAAATTATAAGACCCTATTTTATTTTCTAAATTAGCTTTAATTTTTAACCATGTATATGGAGAGAGGCAAGAAATGATAACATGTAGCCATTATTGTTTTTTGCCTGACAGCTACAATATATTTGACTTCTTTTCCTGTTGCTGTTAGTTTGCTGGATGCCATTTAGTAAATTATTTCCACTAGCCAACTTAACCTTTGGTGATAAACTTGCCTCTTACTTATTGGATTCAAACTAGGAAACGTTTATTTATTTAAAACTAATAAAACATTTAAATATCTCGCTTTGGTCTGTGAACCAACATAAACATCTTATTTGTTTTCCTAAATCTTTTCCCCTGAAGAAAATATAATCTTTGAACAGATTAAAGAACCCTAGAAACGATAGTGGAATAACATACTGTCCTCTTTAAAATAATACTTTAGAGTTAAACCAAAATTTTAGCTGTAGAATATGGTAGAGAGTTTAATTGTGAATAATGCTTGAAGGTCTAACCCTACTTTCTTTTCTTTTTTTATTTATTCTTTTCTATTTTTATTTATTTATTTTTTTGACACAGCGTCTCGCTCTGGAGTTCAATGGCACGATCTCGGCTCACTCCAACCTCTACCTCCTGGATCTAACCCTACTAGTATTATCTTCATAAGAAATACAACATTCTCATGACACTTAAAATCATGCATTTAATATTCACCCATAAAACATAAGTTGTTTAATAATTAGAATAAAGAGAGTGAGGAATTACTTTCACTTTAAATAACTGTTGCATGCAGTACTGACCTGATAATTTGGCCACTGAAAGCCACAAGTCAGAGCTATTAACAATTAACTAAGGGAAGCTATAATTGTGACATGTGATAAGAATGACCTTGTTTAATAATACAGTTCACAGGTGAGCAGGAAAGTTTAAGTCCCTCGATGCTTAGAATCAGTTCTAAATTAGCCCTAATACATATTTGCATGCCAAAAATTACAGTACTCACCAACCTTATTATAATGGTGACAGTAAAATGTATTATTCTCTGACAGAATCAGACATAAGGAAGTTTATTTTGCATGCTTGGAATCCATAAAATAATATCAACCAACCTACTTCCTTATATGGACTAAACAAATCTTTGTGATTTCAGGAACGTTAATAAATAAATTACATCTGAAATATTTTACGTCTCAACAGTCAATTGTTTTGGGGGTTCCACGATAAGTATTCAATTAAGCATTTCAAAGCATCATAAACATCTATTTTTACTACCATTGAAGTACAGTGGGAAAATCATAAATATTGCGGCTTTTGCTCAATGGGCAAACTAAATTGCTGACTGATGCTTTCTTTTCTTTTCTTATTGATCTGACTTAAACAATCATTCAGATTTTGATCAAGCAGATATTCTGACATGTGATGAAGATTTTTCACTCCAGAAAATAGAAATAAGAAAATGTATTTGCAGCTAGAGAAACAAAACGTGAGCACTTAGTCTTCCACTGAGACATGAGCAAACAGGCAAGGACCCTAACGCAAGATGACTGCTCTAAGCACCAGGAGCTCCATGTACTACGCTTATTACGGATTTATGGGGTTTAAGAGAAGACACGTAAATGAAGACTATTGCTACTTCCCCAAGAAGTCTTGAAAACGCTGGCTTAAAAAAAAACATTCTATATTGCAAAATTTTTAAAAGTACTTAATACGCTTTGGGTGCTTTGTTTCTCTCCAAATGGAGAATCGAGCAGAATCCTAAAATTACTTTCAATGGAACTAGTTTTTGGTTGAGTCACTATTAACATCTTGTGGAACACTACCACCCTGCAAACACGGTTTGGAGAATGATGAACTGCAGCTTTATGTTTGAGAGTAACCAATATTTATGTGGTAATTAAATCCTGGGAGTATAAGAGATTGCTCATGGACAAACGACCAACAGGAACAGAACCTTGCAAAAGAACACTGCAATTTGAATAGGACTAAATTCCTAGCTGACAGGTATGTGCTAGGATACATTTCCCCATGTCATGTGACAACTCCTATATGGTGGGAGTAGTTATGAGCCTTAGTTACAAGACAGTCAGGGTATTGTATTATAAGTTTATTATGCGGGCCCTAGACTCATCGAATTTTAAAATTAGGAGAATAGAGATGACATAGTTCAACTATCTCATTTCATAGCTGAGGCAATTAAGGACTAAGGAATTACATGACTTATTTAAATATACACCGCTTGTTTCCCGGTTGCTCATCAAACTCAAAAGAGAGAATATATTACCTAAAGAAACTGGTTCTGAACAAAAGCAAAAATGACTTCTGGTCACAAGACATTAATGTTAAAAATAACTTCTTAATATAGATGGTGAAGGAATCCTCTGAGGCCCATTCCTTCCTTCATTTAATTTCTCATGATAAGGAGGGAATTTTTTGAGCTGACAAAGGAAACTAAACTTTCCTTGGAAGCACCCACACAAGAGTGCTCATTACTGTAATAGACAGAGAAAGGAAAAGAACCATCTCTGTGGTTTGTAGTCTTATGCACCCTTTTGTTGTTTTGCTTGGGAATGTTTTATACAGACGAGCATAGTTATTTATTATTTTTTCTTAACTCCTTAACAATCCTGATAATCTTATCAAGCAGGGATGTTTTTCTTTCTAGTAAATGGGTCTCTGTTTTGACATATAATAATTTGAAATGCTATAATCCCACTGTCTGGATCATTTCTTATTTATTTACTTATTCATTCATTCATTTTGAGATGGAGTCCTGCTTCTGTCCCCCAGGTTGGAGTGCAGTGGCGCTGTCTCAGCTCACTGTAACCTCCGCCTCCTGGGTTCAAGGGATTCTCCTGCCTCAGCCTCCAGAGTAGCTGGGATTACAGGCATTCACCACCACACTCTTGATTAATTTTTGTACTTTCAATAAAGATGGGGTTTCACCACGTTAGGCAGGCTGGTCTGAAACTCCTGACCTCAAGTGATCCGCCCACCTCAGCCTCCCATAGGACTGGAATTACAGGTGTGAGCCACCACTCTGGGCCTCAATGTTGTTTTTATTTTTTAAAAAATAACAATAACAAAATATGACTGGCCACATAATTACCACACACTTAAAAACAACTATAATTGTGGTATAAGGAATTGTTGCAATTCTTGTTTCTGGTTCTCACACTTAACAGCGTTTGCTCATATAAAACGGGTCACTGAACCTTTAATTGCTTCACAACTGTACCTTTGGTCTGCTCTTATTTTCCATCTAATTAAATGTAAACATTATTTCAAATTATAAACCAATGGGACTAGGTGTCATTTTCCCACCCTTCTCTACATTTTCTTTATTTCCTTGAACAGGTGCCATAATAGACACTCAATATAAATGTCTATAAAATGGAATGAACAATAATATATCCCTCATAGTCTTATCTAGAGGCTTAAGTGACATCATCTACGTGAACTGTGAACATTTTTTGCAAAGAGTGAAGCATTACTTAAACACTACGGATTATTATTATGTGAGTCTGAATTACTACTAGAGTTATCATTATTTATAGGACACTTTTCTAGATATTGTGACTGGTATTAATAAGAATCAGAACATATAAAGCAATGAGACAACAATATTTACCATATACTAATTCCTCAAAAACTGTTTCTTGAATCATGTATAAAACCATATGGTACGAATAGAAATCAGTGGAATATGGGTACAGAGAAAGAACGGGTCAGCGTCTCATGAAATTAATGTGAGAAGTGAATATTTAGCTAACCTGAAACAAAAGGGAAAGTGAGAGACATAGAATCATAATTTGGTGGAGAAGACAAAATAAGGAAGATAACACTGTAAAACCAAAAATGGCAGAAGTAGTTCTTAGCAGGTTAAGATGTTATCAGGATGGGTATTTGTTTCTGATTAGAATGAAGCTGGAAATTTTTCTGGATGTAAAGAAATACGTAAGGCTATCCAGGAACTAAAATGGCATTGGTGAAGAGGCAGTTCTGTTCCACACAACTATTTCAATGAGACAATCTTTGTTTCACTTTAAAGATACCTTCTCTTTAATTCTCTAAGTGAATCTCTCCCTATAACTCCACAATTAGACATCTAGTCATCCATTTGGCAGCCACACCTGGATGACTAGTATAAACATCAAAATTAATATGTCTGAGAATGAACTCTTGCTCTCTACACCAAAAACCTTGGTTTCCGGCATCTTCTTCATCTCAGTAAATGGCACTACCATTCATTTATTCATTCAGGCTAAGATCCTTGGAATCTTTTTTTAAGTCCTTTGTTTTGCTCATACCCCAAATTCAAATTCTATCAGCTTTCCCATCAAGATAAATCCTGAATCCGTAGATTCTCCACGTTACTGCAATTGTAGTCAAACGCATAGAGTGAGATAGCCTCTAAATTGGTCTCCACTTAGAGACCATTTATCCCACTCTTACCCCACTACTACCCAGAAGCCAAACCACAAACCAAATGATACTTTAAAATGTAAAATATCTAATGTCATTGTTCCACTCGAAGTCCTGCAATCAAATGTAGAATAAAGTCCAAACTTCTTACCTAAAGAACTACATGAACCTGGCTTTGACTTCCTCTGTTATTTACTTCCTCTGTGCCTATTCATCCCTCAGCTCCTCAATATCTCAGTCTATAATAGACTAAGAATAGGCTTTAGACTATTCTATAATTAGGCCCATGATGGCATGATTCTGCAGAAGATGCAATATTATCCCTCAGCTCCTTCTTTGTTAGGAGTCAAGTAAGCCGCCCTGACAGATTGCAATGTCATTTGACGAATAAGCGAATGGGGCGCAGGGGATGAGAATACTTTGCTGATGAGAACCAAGGGCAATTACAGAGGTTATATAGCTGGGTTTTAATGATGATAATCCATTAAGCTCACACCTTATTTTTCTCCATAGGTATTCAAGGCACTTTATATAGTTGCTCCTTTTATGTGAAGTTATATACTATATTCATCTTATAAAAATATAATGAATGAGCTGCTAATCATAGAAGCTCTAGGGAAGAGTGTTTGAGTTGGGGTCCCTCAGGCTGCTGGCTGCCCTAAACCATGCTTCCCAAGGTGAGCTTTCAGTTAGTAAAAGCGAAATGTAGATTTGAATAAATTATCTGGAAAATTCAA
The DNA here is from genome assembly GCA_031835075.1 of Saguinus oedipus. Taxonomy (NCBI): domain Eukaryota; kingdom Metazoa; phylum Chordata; class Mammalia; order Primates; family Cebidae; genus Saguinus; species Saguinus oedipus. The sequence goes on along the minus strand of CM063188.1, from coordinate 8,915,488 downwards.
GCAAAAACATTGCTTTAACTTGAATTGCCTGACTAATTGCAGGTTAATCATCTCTTCACTATTGAATTCCCTCCTAGCAAGTCAATTGTCCACATAATGGAGACCGAGAATGGTGGTGACTTAAATTACTCAGATAATTGCATGCTTGCTCAACTCCACCTTGCCGGCAAGACCTGGCTATGATGTAAAGAACTTCAGTGGAGAAATGACAGGAATTGATAGTCAAGGCCAGCACTATCAATAGGGGGTGAAACGGGCGCAGTGCAAAAATCAGGACTTTGTTAGGAAGCAACTGCACAAGTAAGCCTCCCTGCCAGATTGCAAAGTCAGTTGATGAATAAGCGAATGGGGCGCAGGGGATGAGAATACTTTGCTGATGAGAAATTCTCACAAATGGGAGATATTTGGGGAATAAAATATCTCCCTTCCTAGGCTGGTCATGGTGGCTCATGCCTGCAATCCCAATCCCAGCACTTTGGGAGGCAGAGGCAGACAGATCACTTGAGATCAGGAGTTCTAGACCAACCTGACCAACATGGTGAAACGCTGTCTCTACTAAAAATACAAAAATTAGCTCAGTGTGGTGGTGGGCTCCTGTAATCCCAGATACTTGGGAGTCTGAGACAGGAGAATCACTTGAACCTGAGAGGCAGAGGTTGCAGTGACTGAGATCATGCCACTTCACTCCATCATGGGTGACAGAGAGAGACTCTGTCTTAAAAAAAAAAAAAAAAAAAAAAAGAGGCCTTTGCAATAGGGATTCGGAATTTTAAATTCAAAGTAGTAGTTAAGGCACCCTAGTACCTTATGCATTAAATAACCTAAAATGTACATTTAGTAAAATTGCACTCAACAAACTAATAACACTAAGAAATACTCTCTAACAGTATTATACTTTTATTTGCTTTTTTTTTTAAGTATGAATTCCTCCATTAACCTTTCTCTATTGCTAGTAATGGGATGGAGGGAGAAGTGATCCTTTACATATAAATAATTCATGCTGTGCTGAATCAACAATGACTACATTTCCAGAACTGAGGGCATTCATGAAATCCTGAATCTATATCTACATTGCTTTAAATCAAGATGACAGTAGAATAATTTCTGCTGAAAGGCTGTCCTATGAGATATTGGACATTTATGTTATGAAGGTCATAACCAAATTATAGGTTAACATCTATTCATTTATCATATTAATTCAACAAACTTTTATTATACACCTACAATAAGAGGTACTGTGCCTTCACGTCTTATCTCATACATTTATTTGCACCACAATGCAAGTTGTAGATCATCACTGCATCTTCCCACAAACTACTCTACTTCCCATTCCCAGAGCTGTACCTTCTATATTAAAATAAAATGGAAATCCAAACAAGATAATGATATAGAGAGAACTGGCATTGGATATCAGTCCCGGCTCTGCCAATAACTGTGTTTTCTTGTCTACACAATTAGTATGTTGATGTATAATGTTAAAGTTTCCCTCCAAGTAAAATTTCTGACTCTCTCTATTATTACTAAATTAATGTTATACTTTGTGTTCTGGTAGTGGTAGCAATGTTTATTTACGGTTTTATCCAAGTCTTTTTCCCAACATTTGATGAGTCAAATGAATCTACCTGACCACACTAGCAATAGATCTGCTTTTACAGAAGAAAATGTGAAATATGTGGTGAAGAGTGTGGTTTGGCATTACTTGGGCCTTTTCTTTTGATTTCTAATAATCATGTCTGCTTCTAAAGTTTAGATAGATCATAAATCATAGTATACGTGGAAATATGGCAAATTACTTATATCATCAGATAATGTATATCTACTTCTTCCTTTTGAACTGATCAGTTTAAATTAGCAATGTTTCTTAACTCTTATTTTAAAATACATATATTTATATTTGGGGACTTTGTTTTCTAATTTAGTATTTCCAGTTAATGCACATGATGTCAAATATTAATATTATGTGAATGAATTACTCAAGGTTATGCCAAAGGCTGTTAAAGTCAGGCAGTGAAACCTTATCAGAGTAACTCAGCAAGGCATGGCACAGCTTTGAGTTTATGTAAGAGAAGGCAGAAAGGTACAAATCATTGATATGTCAATTTAGGTAAGAGATCAGCTCTAGAAATCACCCTGCTCTATATAAACAACATGCATTTGTTCAGATGTTTGCCTTGATAATTTTTGTCCTTTTTTTTTATTCAGGGGATGCAAAAGGTTCAGGCTGATTGATCCCAGGAAAGAAGTCAATGGATCATGAACTATTTTGTGGCTCAGTTACCAATGCCACAAAAGCAATTACATTCAATTAAATGCCACTGAACTAGTAGTTTTTATTGGCTTCTTAAAAGTCTCTCTCTCTCTCTCTCTGTCTCTCTCCCCTCTCCTCCCACTCCTCCCTTACCTTTCTCATGCAGTCATATTCTGCAGTTGGCACTGAAAGTGGCTCTTAGCAGTTTTGTTACCCTGAAAGATGTGTCAATATTTTATTATGAGACCATTTGGAAGTATTTATTAGGAAGGCATTCCTATTTGCATTGGGTTCAATTTGGCTCCAGCTAGAAACACATTTGTTCTTAGATTTTTTTTTTTTTTAACTGCTATGCATGTTGGAAGGGAAGTTGGATGACGTATTTATTTTAAGTTGTCTTTTTGTTTTTCTAAGAGTGACAAAAGGAAGGGTGTTTTAATCTTTTTTTAGACACTGATTTCTGCAAACAAAAGCTTTTTCATATTTTAAAATAATTCCTTTTGTAAAATAGATTGTTTGACTTTGATATGCAGTTGTTAGGCACATTTATTGACTTCTTGCCATAGCAATTATTTATGTTATAGGACATCCCAATGCCACATGTTATCTTATTTAAAAACCGGTACTTCTCAAAAGCCCTCTGATAACTTAATAAGTTCTTGCAACCATTAATAAAAACTACTCTTACTTTTCCTATTTTTTATTGAAAAATGTCACGTGACAATCTAACAAAAGTAAACCTGAAGCTGAATTTTATATCATAGATCTAAGGTGGATGGTACATATGTTTTTTGTTGCTGATATTTAAAGCAGTCGTTCTTAATCCTTGTTTTTCATCTTCAAATATTTATTGGGTACTTGCTGCATGTGACACACTGACCCTAGGACTCTGAAGTTCACAAAGTATAGATATGTAGTCCCAAACCTGAATGAATGTGTAGTCTATTATGAAAAAAAACACTGTTTTCACCTTCTGACACCTCAAATAGTGTCTAACCGAGTATAGAGAAGGAAAAGACAACTTGTAAACGGGATATGAAGAGCACTTCTCCAAGATGTATTCGAGCTGGAGGATGTTTACAACTTCCACAGGCGATGTTAGGATTTGGAATCCCAGAAAAAGAGCATGAGCAAAGCGAGGAAAGCAACAGGACACAGTAACTCCCTGGGAAGCGCCTATTAAGACGAAACCATAGGAAAGTGCTTTAATGGAAGACTAAAAGGTGAAGCAATATTTAACTGTATAAGGAATTTATTGTCAATCTAAAGAAGCTATTGGTTATTCAGAAGATAATTGAGGAATCACTACTCAGATATTAGTGAATATATATATATTCACTTATATATATATATATTCACTTATATATATATATTCACATATATATATTCACTAATTTGTATATATGGAGAGAGAGAGACTAACAAATGTGTGTTTGGGAAAGAGAAATCTGATGGTTGAGAATAAGAAAAATCAAAATGTAAGCAATAATATAGTTAATAATATATTACTATGACTATCATCATTACTATGATCATTAGAGACAATGGTGCCACATTTCCTTCTATTGGCACTAAAATAGCTGTGAGGGAGATGTCCATCTTTGTTCCTCTTGTTCAGTAGATGAGAAAACAGCCATCTACTCTATCTCTCTAGTGGGATTCTAACCTACTTCCCATTCTGTAGTGCTATGAGATTGGCAGACGTTTTTGATGATACCTTGGGTAGTTCCTTTCCAACCACGGTTTTCTGTGCCTTGCTGAACTCCAGAGCACTGCTCTGCAAGGGGAAATCCCATCAGATGTTTCAGGTTATCTTGGAGTCTTTTCCCAATTTATTCCTCTTAGCACATTATCTCACCCCAATTTTTGAGGAAAATGAATCCTTCTGATTTTTCCTTATTCTATTCTGATGCAGCCCTTGGGAAATTCTGGGTTAGCACTAGGCAGTGTGTCTCTTTGCATTTCTGAAGTTCATACTATTTCATCAGGCTTTCTCATCCTTCAGTTTTCAGCGTGGCTAATGGTTGGCTAACTCTTTCCATGGACTGACAAAGAGAGGAACATGTTTTAAAGATAATATAACTAACAAAATACAGAGTAGAAAATATATTAATAAATCAAAACAGTTCCAATTTACTGAACCTATGGACTGAAAAGGTCAATATTGAGAACAACTTCCTTCCTGAAACACTTCTCTTGACTTACAAGACATAGAAATATTTTGGAAGACACTGATCCTCTTTGTCTCTCTGGGTTTATTTTCCTCTTTTCATCCTCGAAGTTTTCCATAGAATTTTTAGTAGAATTCAGCAGCAGAATCAGGCTTTAGAAGAAAACAAACTCAAGCTTAGACATTATGAATTTCATTCATAAGTAAAATAAGAGATATGATAGTTGTAGCATCAGTAATGGATGAACTTCAAGGAAGGAAGGAAGGAGTAAAAGAACCAGAAAATAGGGAGAGGACGGTCAGAGAAACAGACTGAGAACTTATGAAGATACTTCTATCTTGTAAGTGAAGAGAGGGGGTAAATGTTCCAAGAAGGACATTCTCAGTAATCAATGAGGTCAGATTTTTCCCTATAGGAATGAAAGCGTGAAATCCAACAACTTAGGAAAGAAGAAGGAGTAAAGTTTGAGAAGGCAGCGCGGTAAAGTGTATTTAGTACTGGGTTAAACCAACAGTTGCATGAGAAGAAGATAGTGAGTCTTAAAATACGAAAGAAGCTATACTAAATATTCTTTACAGATACGAAGTCCAACTTAAACTAACATCGAGAAAAATATATTCGATTACATAAGTGACGGTTCAGGAAATCAGTAAGTGTCATTACGTTCTGGTTTCTCTCAGTGTTTCAGCTTTGTTCTCGTCCACATATCGGTTTTATTTTCAGACACAATGTGATTTCAATGGCTGCGAGTGGCTCCAGGGCCACATTTTCTCATGATCAGAGCTATTGAAAAGGAACATCGTCTCTTTCCCAGTCCTTATGAATGTATACAGCCCCGATTCACAGTGGCCTGAGTTGGGCCCAGGTGCATCACAATTATTTAATTTAATTTAATTTAATATGATTTAATTATAGCTGGTGGTTTTCTGATTGAACAGACTTGAGCCTTCTACTAGCATCTGAAGTCTCCTCTGTCTAAAGTGTCAGTATTGAAAATGAGAACAAATGGTTTCCCTGTAAAAGATAGGGTAAGTTACCAAAAAGAAGGGTAAATAGATACCAGGTCGGTAAAACAAAAACAAACTTAGGTTTACGTCTTAGAAAGAACCATGGTATGTAATAAAGAGAGTGAAATAAAGAGGTTATTTGGTGGGATCTGAGAGAGATTTTGGGAACTGTTAAGACATGAATGGCAAATTGTAAAGGAGCAATAAATCTGCATGCACATTACAAATAGGGGCAGCAAGAACGGATTCGTTTGGATATGTTTGAGGAGAAACATATATATATATATATGTGTGTACACAACATATCTATATATAAAACATATATATACACACACATGCAGCATATATACACAACTTATATACACATATAAAGTTTTTTTTTTTAAACCTGGCAATACAGGGCTACATCAGAGTGAATTGCTCAAGTCACAAAACTCCTAGAATTTGGAGGGTAAATGGTAAGAGAAAGGATAACTTGGCATTCATTCAAAAATTTAAGAATGCATTCAGTATTTGAGTACTTACTATGGACTAGGCACTATTCAAGGTACTGGAATAAAACAGTGAGTATGATGAGAAGAGTCTCAGAAAAACAGAAAATGAACAAATAGAAACTTAATATATTGTATACATGGAAGTGATGTATACACTGAGGAAGAATAAAACGGGGTAAGAAAATAGAAGCTTACATGGACTTCTTATCTGTAAAGAATATTTAGTATAGCTCCTTTTCTATTTTAAGACTCACTATTTTCTTCTTATGCAACGATCGGTTTAATCCAATACTAAATCCACTTTACCATACTGCCTTCTCAAACTTTACTCTTTCTTCCTAACTTGGATTGTAAGCTTTTACATCTATAGGGAAAATCTAACCTCATTGATCACTGAGAATGTCCTTCACATTTTGGATGTGGCCAATGAGGGAAATCCTAAGGAGATACCATTTGGTCATAAATATGGATTAAGTTAGTGAGTAGCTCAGTGAATATCTAGGGGAAGGGCACATGTAAAAGCCTCAAGTCTTGGGTGTCCTAGCAGAGCAAGAATGAAAACCAGGTTAGAATAGAGTGGGAAATTCTCAAAGACTGACAGTAGAAGCGGCTGTAGACAGAGGCAGAGGGCTTTGGGCTTTGGTTAAAAGATTGCGTTTTATCCTGAGCGTGACAGGAAGCTCCGTAGGGGAATCTTGAACTGACGTACTTTTCTGGCTACTGTGTGAATTGGAAGAAAATGCCAGTGGAAGCCAGAATACTTGAGTATTACAAGGAAAAAAGATCATGGTAGCTTGATCTACAGTGTAACAAAAAGATGAGAAATAGTCAAATTAATAATGCATTCTGATGACAGAGATGAAAGTTTTGACAATCACGAAGTTCTGGAGGTGAAGAAAAGATTGGAATAAAAGAGGATTCAGATTTTGTGCCTGAGCCACTGGAAAATGGTGAAGCCATTCTCCAGCATAGGGAAAACTGTGGGAGGTATTAGGAAGAATGGTTATTCGGGGACAAATAAGAGTTCAATTATGGAGATGTTAAGTTTTCAGTCTTGGTATACATCTGGGTGAACGGACCCAGGGGGCATTTGGAGTTGAAATGAGAATAAGAATGTGGAGTTCAGGGAGAGGTAGAAGATGTGATGAACTGGGAGGAAGGGATAAGAGGTTTATGGCCAAGCCTTGTCAACGTTTTGTCCTGGTGATAAGTTGTCCTATTAGATTGGCCCTAATTGGGACAGCTGGGATAGGATAATCACAGATTTGAGTTTCATACAGTGAAAATGAGAGATATTCTCGTCCTGGATTTTCTAGCTAGAAACAAAAAGGAGAGAGCCAGGTTCTTTGCCACAGCTGCTGAGCTTGCTGAATGATGTTCTTCTGCAACTGTGCTTTGTGAAAATACTATGGCCCAATTCTGTTTCAGGTTTGGTTTGGAAGAACTTGTTGTCCTGAATGAAGATTGATACCGTGGCTCTTAGATTAGAAAGTTCTGAAGCTTGCCAAGAATTCTGCGGCACCGTCTCCCAGGATTCTAAGTTCTACCCCTGGGTAGTGATAAACTGAATCCACGTCTCACAGTGAAATGCAGGAAGGCAGGGCAGAGCTGAGAATGTCTGCATGATACCAGGTTGCCTACTGTTGCTAATCTCTCAAGCAAGCCCCAAAACAGATGTCAATGGGTGTGGCCATTCTAGGAGCAGTCGGGCACTGCAAGTCTCTGATGTTGACCAATAGCAAAACACATCCTAAAAATAAAAATATATTTGCAAAAAAAAAAAAAGAAAAGGAAAGAAAAACAAAATAATCTCTAAGATCCTTATATAATACAATCACAAGAAACATATACCAAGCCTAGAACACTAATCCATACTTGATCCAAGCTAATAAATCTGAAAGTCCCCACTCTTCAGGCAATATCCAAGCCCAGGTACACAGGATGGCAGCACCAATTTGATGTGATCTGTTAATTAATGTCCCTCTGAGGGCTAACTATGAAGGATACTGGGCAGGACAAATTCTCTGTCACACAGACTCTATAATGGGAGACGCATTGACCAAGAAATCACTCTAATACCATTGAAATGTCTCAATAAACAAAACACTTGTCCAGTCATTTATCACTCACCAATTAATTAGTTAATTGAAAAAACAGCTATTGAGCAACTATTATATATTAAGTACTATCCAAAGCTTTGGAGCTAGAACAGTTGATATAAAAGACAAAAATTTCTGCATTTGTGGAATCTCTTTTCTAGTGAGGGGAGACAGGTAATAAACATAATAAATAAGTAAATTATATACTGTTATATAATATGTTCAAAGAATATAATATAATACGTCTTTTATTATTATACTTTAAGTTCCAGGGTAACGTGCAGAACGTGCTTTGTTACACAGATATACAGGTGCCATGGTGGTTTGCTGCATCCATCCCCCTGTCATCTGCATTAGGTATTACTCCTAATGCTATCCCTCCCCAATCCCCCCACACCCCTGTTATCCCTCCCCCGACAGGCCCCGGTGTGTGATGTTCCACTCTCTGAGTCCACGTGTTTTCATTGTTCACTACCCACTTATGAGTGAGAGCATGCAGTGTTTGGTTATCTGTACTTGCATCAGTTTGCTGAGAATGATGGTTTCTACCTTCATCCATGTCCCTGCTAAGGACATGAACTCATCATTTTTAATGGCTGCATAGTATTCCATGGTATATATGTGCCACATTTTCTTTAGCTAACATATTATATAGCTTACTTATTTTTAAGTGCTGCAGAGAAAAAGCAGGGAAGTCAGATCAGGATTGTGAAGTAGGGAAAGACTTGGGAGGAATTGAGATCTGAATTGAGAAATGAGTGACCTCTTGGAGTAGATGACATTTAATGAAAGACTTAAAGCAAAAGGTGCAACATGTGTTCTGCACTGTTAGTGACAAATAGTGCTCAGTAGAGCTTTTATTGCCCTCTTATTTTCATACCATATTTATTTAGGTGACTTTTGCATATTGCAGCAACTTACTATTAACAATTAGGTAGTTAATTTTATCATTTTGTTCGTAAATTGTGGCATGAAATGAGATCATTTTGAGGTCATGTGACAAGAGTTATGATGGTCATTTCAACACTGTGGACTTGTTCATAGTGACCCCATAGCTTTAAATGCAAAAGCTGGACCCCCTTTGGAATGTCTCAGATTAGCTGTAGATGACTGAGCTTCAGGTAGCTCCTGAGCTAGTCAGAGAATGTTGGAGAGGAGCAGCACAGGATTCAGAGACGGAGACAGACAGTCAACAAGCAAAGAGGCCACATGAATACTTTTGGATCTGAATGGTTCTGTCTCTCTGAGAGCTATTCTACCTCTCAGGGATGTCCACCTGCTGCTCCATTGGAAACAGAGGCAATCTCACAAGACAGAGCAGAACAGATAGGAACATTCATCTGGCCCAAGCTGGGCTGATCGGGATCTCTCTCCAGGAATTTGGATTTGGCATATTTCTGCATGTAACTATAAATAAGGATTTATTTCTAGAATCTGGATCTGTGAGGCACCCAGGTGCTGAAAGAAGCAGGCATACTCCACAAAATAGGAACAATAAGGTTGATGTGCAGAAAGAAGAAAAAAAGATAAGCAACCATATGCCTCCAAGAAGAGCCAGAGAAAGTTTTAGTCTCCGATAGCATTCATATTCCAGTTCCAGCCCCTCCTAAAGGCCAGCTGCACACGAACTCTGCATGGATCTGGGATAGTCTTGTGTTTTTTAAAGGTAAATACAGATACAGGCTCATATGTTATAATTCTCTCTTTTATTTTCTTAAGATTTTGCAAATGAAGAAATGTCCCCAAAAACAAATGAAATGGGGCTAAAGTCAACCACTCACTCACACGTCTGAGTAAATAGCACTGGCTCATAGAATCAGTAAATAAGTGCAAAGATGTTTGTTGCCAAATATCAGAAGGCTTACGGGTCTGAAGCTAGAGAGAAAGGGAGGCTCAGGATAATCCACAGGAAAACTAATTACCTAACAAGTGGAGGAAAAGTCATTTGGCATCTTCTGCATTACAGGGACTGATTTCTGTCTTCAGGGATCAAAGTCAGTGGTAGCATTTTAGAATACGAAAGATTTAATCACAACATCTTACAGTTAAGATGTAAGAGTTTGTTTTTTCATGTGCTTGACTGTGAGGTCAAAGGAAAAGGTTACTAAATGCATCCTTAATTGACAAAAGTCAAAAGTAGAATTTGATACCTTTTAAGTCTTACTTACAAGTCAACTCTGAGGCCATTTCAGAATCATACATAATCTAGAGAAGCAATGTGAGCTACAATAGTTCTCAGAATTTAGTGAACATTAAATAACCTGGGAACGTGCTGAAGTTGTTGTTTTCCGAGGCTTCACTCCCATATATTTTGATTCCATAGATCAGGCATAGGGGCAAAAATCTTTATTTTTAAAAATATCTCAAGCATTTCTGATGTGGGGATGGGGGAAGTTCTCTGAACCAAGCCTTGAGAATTCTGATCTGGGGATAATTATGACAGATCTTTAGAATAATTACTGGCCTTTGTGCCAGAAGTCAGTACATTTCTGAAGCTGTTTATTCTTATTAAGAAATATTAATGCCATCCTTCCCCATCTCAGTTGTCAGGTTAAAACGATATAATGAACTATGATTATAATATTCATAGATGGCTACTTATCAAGTCACAAGAGTGAAAGCTTGCTGGTTCCAAGGGAAAGTGCTTACAATATTGAAGTATCATCTAACTGCACTTGTTAACAGGTAGGAATTAGACAGTCAAATTAAAAGTCTGTAAGAAAAAAAATCTCTGATATAAAATTGGTTTCCTTTCTCAAGCCCCCTTTCCTTCTCAAGGGTCAAGGGTTAACAAAATTATGACATTTCCAGGTATTCTTCTCAATTCCAGTTTAAAACTTAGCTTCCTTTGGGTAAAGATTCAGTTATTCTTTCCGTCACTATCCACAGTGCCTTACTTCCTCCCTGTCTCAAGACCTTTACCTCCTGTTCTCACTTCTTTCTCAGGCTGCTTGTGTCCTTTTCCATCATGGCTGCAGGTGGTAAAGCAGCTGTGGGTTTATGTGCTTGTCCTCCTTAAGGGAGAGATGTTGCATGTCTGGTTTGTGTGATCCTTTTGTTTTCTGTCCCTATCGTCTTTGACCAGTCTTGGAGGCAGGCAGGGTCCAGGTGGCTCCCTCAGCCTAAGCAGCACCCAACGCTGGCCTCAGGATATGAAGCATGCTATGTCAGTGGGTCCCCAGCTGTACCCTAGGGCAGGGAAGTATGGCCACATCCTCACAGTTTATTCCAGAGGGGGTTCTATCCAGAATCTTGACTGATAGAGCCTGCTTACTGTAATTAGCGGTCCTGTGTGGTGCCTGGGAAGGTGGCTTATGTATTCAGATTCTTGCATAGACCATGTTAGGCCCATTGGAAACCTTGGATCTCTACCAGGCCAACGCAGCTCTAAGGGAAATTGAGGGATATCCTTGCCTTCCCCACCGAGTTATGTCCCTTTTCAAGTTCTGTGCTATCTACACTCCAAAATTGCCTACTGTTACTTGTAGGGCTGCCAAGCAAACATCACCAAACTCTAGTCTCCTCTATTCAGAAAAAAAAAATGTCTCTAATGTCCAGACAATGCTCCTGGAGGCTCTATCTTTAAGGGGAGACGTTTTGGGTACACCCCTGCTGTAGGGATGAAGGAAATTACATTCTTCAACTTTCTTCTCTACTGCTTCTCTCTTTCCTAAGCTGGATTGCTCTTTCTATCTCTGCTGTAATAAAAAGAAAATAATTAATTTTGCCTCATTCACATTAGGTTTGAATCATGGGCACCTGACATCATTAGACGGTGTTCCTTGAATTTAGTTTTTTTTTTTTTTGAATTCAGTATCTTTAATCTCAACTGTGTGCTATATCTTAGAAACTTATGCATTTTCAGTTCAGTCACTAGACATGATAGAGTGCATGCTTATTTCTTAAAAACAAACCAACAAACACTACTATCTGAATACCTATTACTTGCAATTTCATTTGCTCCAACAGTACACCCTACATTTCACACACTCACTATCGGGGCATTTAATTAATTTATTGGTAAATTAGTTATTTCAAAAGAGCATTTTAAAAGTGTCTGTCAGGTTTCAGTCCCTGCAGATAAAAAAATTATAATTAAAACCCAACCCAAACAAACTGCTTATATCCTTATGGTGTTTGCAATTGAATGGGTGACTTAGGGCAGGCAATTATAACACAGTGTGCTAATTTTATCACTGCTATTGTTCAGGTACAACATTCTACTAGACATTCCCAATCCAGTCTCTAACTTCTAAGTCCCTGATAATACTATTTTCAAGGAGTCTTCCCAGACTCCTCATTCTGATTCTAAAGGCTCCCACAGTGAGCTCTCATGAGTACTTTGTCAATATGTCTACTATTGTAATTAGCACACTGTGTTATAATTGCCTGCCCTAAGTCACCCATTCAATTGCAAACACCATAAGGATATAAGCAGTTTGTTTGGGTTGGGTTTTAATTATAATTTTTTTATCTGCAGGGACTGAAACCTGACAGACACTTTTAAAATGCTCTTTTGAAATAACTAATTTACCAATAAATTAATTCCATTAATACTAAGCAAGGAAATATAACCGCGAATAACATTTATCATGTGGCATATATAAACTACCTAGATTTTTAAAAAATGTCACCAACTAGGGTGCCAAGCAATGATGGGTTTTAGATCCTAGAAATAAAAGGACGACCAAGACACAGTCATTGACAACAGTGAGTGGCCTTCCTGTCTGACAGCAAAGAAACAAATGATTACAATGAATGTGGACTCAAAGGAGTGTTTGAAAGGCAATGAGAGTTATAGCATGTACCAACACAGAGAGATGACAAAATACCCAGCATGCCTAAGGACCATTAGACAACTTGGTGTGACTAGGATATGTTTATGTTGGCTGCGGTAGGAGATAAGGCAGGAAAGAGTCTTCATACAACACAGAAAGCTAATAAGAGGAACACTGATAGTTCATTTCCGAGTGCCCATTATGTAGGCTGGAAGCATATGCAATGCATGCAGTACCTATTTAATCTTCATAACAAATTAAATATCCTTTAAGAGTTCAGATAGATGAAATGCTTTATTCAAAACTTCTAGCTTGGGGTTCAGCACATAAGAAGCTTAGAACAATTGAATCCCACAATGTGTCAAAAAATTATATTCCACCGCTGAGATTTATTTCACTTATGCAAGGATATACAATTAGTGTAATCTGTTACATCAACAGGCTAAAGAAGAAAAATCACATAATTGTATCAATAGATACAGAAAAAGCATCTGACAAAATTTAACACTCATTAATGCTAAAAACTCTCAGCCATACTAGAAACAGAATAGAACTTCCTCAACTCAATAAAGACATCTACAAAACCTACAACTGACATCATACTTAATGGTGAGAAACTCAAAGCTCTCTGGCCAAGATTAGGAACACTGCAAGGATATACCCTCTTGCCACTGATTTTCAATATCATCCTGGAAGTTCTAGCACATGCAATAAGATAAGAAAAGGAAATAAAACGTTATATGAATCAGGAAGAAAGAAAGTGTCTTTGTTCACAAATGACACTATAATCCATGTAGAAAATCTGAAGAGTGGATCAAAAATCTCCTGGTACTATAAAGCACCTGTAGCAAGGTTACAGGGTACAAGGTCAACACACAAAATTCAATCATTCTCCTGTATCCCAGTGGTGAACAAGTGGAATCTGAAATTAAAAGCACAGCACCATTTACATTAGCACCTCCACAAAATGAAACACTTACATATAAATCTGACAAAATATATATAAAATCTATATGATAAAGACTATAAAATTGTGATGAAAGATATCAAAGAATTAAATAGATACAAATTCCATGATCATTGATAGGGACCTGATATTGTCAAGATGTCAATTCTTTAAAACTTGATTTATACATTCAGCACAATCCCAGTGAAAATCTCAGCAATATATCTTGCAGCTGTCAACAAACTGATTCTAAAGTTTATAGAAAGAGGCAAAAGACCCAACATAACCAATTCAATATTAAGGAGAACAAAGTTGAAGAACTGATGCTACTTTACTTCAGCCTTGCTGATAGCTACAGTAATCAAGGCAGTATGTTACTGGCAAAAGAACAGACAACTAGATCAAAAGAATAGAATAAAGAACCCAGAAATAAACCCACATAAATATAGTCAACTGATTATTGACAAAGGACTAAAAGCAATACAGTGGGACAAAGATAATCTTTTTAACAAATGGTGCTGAAACAACTGGACACCTACATACAAAAAAAAAAGTATCTGGACGCAGACCTTACACCCTTCTCAAACATGCCTCCAAATGAAACACAAACCAAATTACAAAATGCAAAATTATAAAACTTCTAAAAGATAACATAGGAGAAAACCTAAGTGACCTTGAGTATGGGAAAAAATAAGCAAATATGTTTTGTATAAGCATTCACTTATCTAACACTTGCCCATGTGTAAGGAGACATATCCTCTTAACCCTTCCTTCAGTCTTGAGGTAAATTTTCACTTTGCTACAACTAACTTATGCCTTTTAAGGCTACCTCTTCTCCTCCTTGAGAACATCATTTTCCACAGCTCTCCACAGTTGGCTAATCTGAATTCTCTTACTGATTTAGTTCCCTTTTTTCCTCTGTCTTCAAGTTTGACTAAAATCATTATTTATTTATTTATTATTGAGATAGGGTCTTGTTCTGTCTCCCAGGCTAGAGTGAACTGGAGCATTCATACTACAGCCTCGAACTCCTGGCTTCATGCCATCCTGCCTTGGCTAAACTTATTTTATTCTGAAATTTAAAAAGTAGTCAATATCACTCACTGTCCCTTTCCAAGCCTCTTTAAGAACGTTTAATGCCTTTGTTTCCTTTCTGTTCTCTCATAACCTCTTTCAATCAGACGCCTCCTCCCACTACTGGCCTTAAACTTTCCCACTTGTCATTGACAAATTCAGTAGGTTCTAGTTATCAATCTTCTTCTTTCAGCCCTGAGTCAGTTAATCATCCCTTTTCCACAGAATTTTTTCTTCCCTCAGTTTCCATTAACTACAATATACTAATTCTGTGTTTCTCTGACCATCCCCTCAGTGTTCTGTATTCACTTAGTTCACTCTTCCCTCTGAAAATTTACATTCCAAATATTCAGGCCTTCTGTTTTCTTCTCTTAATGACCTTTCCTTTGTGGAGTTCATTCATTCTCAAAGGTAAGATGTCATTTTGATGGAAACAGTACTAGACAGGAATTTGGGACAGACTCGAACTCAATTCACAGGGTAGTGTCTGAACTTCTCGGGAACTCAATTTTTTTCATTTGTCAGTGATGAATAGTTTTCTGTAAGATAACATTGAGATCTAAAACATTGAAGGTAAAACATTTCAGCTGCAAAACATGGTTACCCCTGAGATCTTTATCTCTGATCATTTTGCTATTTTCAAGTAGCCTTTCCACTGCTTTTACAAATCAATGTAAGTAAAACCAAGTGCTTCCTTTTACTTCCCTTAATGTTTTGCTCACCAATGTCTCCATTATTACTTTTTCCACTTGGAGGTCCTCTCTTTGACTATATTGTTGCCCACGGGTCTTAATTTTCATTAAACATTGTTTGGATTATGGTACCAGTTCCTCCAAAAACCTAACTTCATTTTGTTTGCAGCATTTTAATTAATTCTTATTTTCTCATTTTCAGTACCCTTTTAATCTGGTCCCCACGTCAAGTACCTTTTCTCCTTCTACTCTCTGTACTTCTAAAGCCTTTTCCCTAAATGCTTGGAAAATGTCTCAAATTTGTTTCTACTTCTATAGCTTTGCTCATATCTTTCTCCTTTCTGAAAATATCCCAAATTCCCCCTAGCTATTAAAATACAATTCATGTAAAAGCTCTTTCGTCCAAGAAATCCTCTCAAACTCATCATTGTCTTCAATTATTTGACCCTTTCAAAAATCTTATTCAATGAATGGTCAGCATACCATACAGAATTATAGCTCACAAGAGCATAGAGTTTACATCTTAGGATTCATCTATATATTATCATGTATGGTTTGCTAATTGTTTCCTATGGTAAGGGAATATTTTCAATATCATAAAGACATCCTGGGAGAAATTTTATGCCTTTTGGACCTATCATTTGTCAATCACCTCTTGAGTGGGTCACACGTTTTAGCAACAATCCTTTTAAAAACTAGATAAATTTGTTATTATTATTCAAACTTTATAGTCGAAACATTAAAATCTGAGAGATTCAGTGACTGACACAAATTTACAGTGTGAAAGCCGAGCAGTTCCAAATCAATCTGTCTCTCAAGCCCAAGCTTTCACTTGTTAGTGGCTGTAGGAAGGAAACTCAGAAAATACTCACAGATTAATAAACTGTCACCAGATGTGTGACACAATGGAGAGCAGGGGAGATACATAATTCAACTCAAGCGTTTGAAATTATTTTATTCTCAGAGACCAACCTTAAACCCAGTGTCACCATAAGTAGTAGGAACCTCCTCAATGGTGTGAGACGATTCCACAACTTCGATATTTCACAAATCACATTTGTACCAGCTTGTGACTTACTGGATAATGTAGTGGTGCTTTGGTCTCATCTTACACGTCAGGTAAATTCACGTTTTCACATTAGACCATCTGTTCTGGTCTGTGAATAAAGAAGTAGAAAAAAATAAAAATCGAGGCTTTAGCATTCTTAAGTGCACAAATACGATAAATTTTATCTGTGGAAAAAATACCATTTCACCTGATAAAAATGGAGTTAAAACATTTAGAATGAATTTTAATTAGGTAAATAAAACTGAAGTGTTGTGTGTTTATATGTTTGTGTGTATATGCACACCTATATTTCAGAAGCTGGGTGTCAGATTCTGTTTAGGGTTGCTTTTTATCTTCTCTACACCTTTATTCCTTATTCATCTTGAACTTAGTATAAAACTAGCTCAGATCCGTTCTTATATTAAGATCCACTAGCCTACATGTCAGATATGTCACCCATGAGTATATTTGGTTTTGAAAAAGAAAACTAACTGTGACCACAAAAACATCACTTTCTTTTCTATTTGCCAGCATCGAGAACAACGTAAATGTGAAAACTCAAAGTGCACATAAGATTCTTCCATAATGCTGACCCTTGGGAGAGCAATGAGAGGAAGCGACACAGTGAGGCAGAACCACAGCTCAGCATGAGCCACCACACCTGGGACACGGCGGTGCTGGCCAGCTTTCCACTCACGGTCTTGAAATGATCACAGCATTATTTCTAAATTAAGGAACATGATTTATGTAACTAACGGGACTCTTGCAGAACAAATGGCACTGAGGTGAAGTTCAGACCAATGTTCCTAGAAATTTAACTTTCCTGAGAAACAAACTATAACAGAAAAAGTCTGTGTATTCATTTTAATAAACATTCATTGAACACCTATTCTGGGCCAAGTGCTGTATTAAATGCTGTTGATAGAGGAAAACTCGCAAGGCAGGACTTCACCCTCCAGGATGTCACAGGATTCGTGGGAAAGTAAGCCATAAGTTATAATGTGATGAGTACTCTGGAAAAAAAGTGCAACAAAGAAATGTGTAAAAGAAGATTAGAAAACTAAGGATGAGGAGCTTACTTCTAAATGCACTTGGGGCTGGGCGCGGTGGCGCATGCCTGTACTCTCAGCACTTTGAGAGGCCATGGCTAGCAGATCACCTGAGGTCAGGAGTTCAAGACCAGCTTGGCCATCATGGTGAAACCCCGTGTGTACTAAAAGTACAACAAAATTAGCTGGGTATGGTGATATGTGCCTGTGATCCCAGCTACTCGGGAGGCCCAGGCAAGAGAATCGCTTGAATCTGGGAGGCGGAGGTGGCAGTGAGTGGAAATTGCACCATTGCACTCCAGCCTGGGCAACAGAGCAGGACTCCGTCTCAAAGAATAAACATAAATAAGTAAATAAATGCAGTTAAGATTAAAGTGGTTTTTGAATAAGTTTAGATATCCATTTTGAGTGATATAGAAAGGTAATAAACACCTGATCCACCCCCTACTCCTTGAGACTTAACCTCGTACTTGTAATCCAGTATAGGAAAAGTAAGCACAGTTAAAAATATCTTCTATTTGTAGACTACGTTATGGCAAAGCAGTTTAACACTCTCACCAGAAAATGCTGTATGTGTGATTAGCAAAAGAAAACAGTTTCAAGATCTTAGTAATTATGATGCAGTATAGGAATTGGACCTACTATCAGAAGATTAATTTGAAATGCCAAGTTTATTACTAATAAGATCCAAGACCGTGAGAATATTATCCCACTGTTCTGTGGTTTTATATTCTCATCATTAAAATTACATAATACCTATATTTCAGGGTAAATTATAAGGAGAGAGAGAAAGAGATAAAGAAAGGTCTTGCATATAAATCTCTTTTTGTATATTTAGCAAAATTAAAAATACTATATTGCTTTCCACATCCTAAAACCTGATGTTATTTTTGGAAGCAGATTAATTATTTTGGAAGATGAAAAGATCATAAGATTTTTTTCATTGATTAAAATTCATTTATTAAAATATCACATACTAGATAAGTGTGCTTGCCAAATATTTGAAATCCATATTGTTTAAAACTGAAGATGTGATATCGATATCCATATCTTCTCAAGTCTTTTCATAGTAAAGTATAGTAAAAGTGAAATGTTTTAATAAAAAACGACTAAAATTAGAAACTTAATATTTCCATCCCAAGTATTAGTTGAAGGTCTTTTATATCCAATTCCACAGCTCCAAATAGTGGAGATACAGAAATTTAGATAACCCTTATGAATTTTAGGGTCAAATCTGGAGATAATCCATTCATACAAAGAAAAAGATAACTAATGATACAAGAGAGTAGTAATAGATATGATCAATTTTATTTTGTCTGCCTACCATGTGATAGCATTCATTCTTTCTCATGAATAGCAGAGGAAGCAAGCAGAACATTCCTGAATCACTTTTCCAGTACTATAGAAACATAGTACTTTCTGCTTTCAAATTCAGAAAAGAGCAGAGGCCTGCATCTCACCTATGAAACGTACAGGAAATGTTGGGAATGGGCATGAAAAACAACAAACTGAGCTGCAAACAAAGTTTCATTCTGAAGACTGGGTTTAATACATAATAATAATAATAGATGTCCAACAATAGTGGGAATAGATCAATTTCCAACCATGAAATTGTTGTTGTTTTTTTTTAACTATTTAGTTCCATCAAATTTAGGAATAGAACAAATGATACCCATTTCTGGGATTCCACAATTTTAAACCCACGTGCTATAGATATTGGTTCAGACCTCTTTGCATTCAAGACACAAGCACGTTTGCACAGAATTAATAATTCTCGCATTCTCTTGTGACAGAGAAGGAGGCACAACCATGCTTATTCACATTTTACAAGGTTGGCAAGATACTGGTGTAATATTATCCAAAGCCATAGAGATTGTTGCCAAGACTATAGCTCATAGCACAACTGCAGTGAAAATGCAGAGATTATAATTCTAAGAATTCATTGTACCTGTAATTCATCACAAAATAAAAATAATGTACTTGAATTTTTTCCTGAATAAATATATTTATAAAATAATTTTTAGTTGGGCAACCAAGCTATGCTTGAGTGAAAAATCTTTTCATAGTAAAGTATAGTAAAAGTAAAACATTTTCATATAAAACTACTAAAATTAGAAGCTTAATATTCCATTTCCATCCCAAATATTAGTTGAAGTTCTTTTATATCTAATTCCACAGCTCGAAATAGTGCAGGTGCAGAAATGTATATAACCCTTATGAATTTTAGAGTCAAATTTGGAAATAATGCATTCATACAAGGGAAAAAATAACTAATGATACAAGAAAGTAGTAATAGACACAATCAATTTTATTTTATCTGCCTACCATGTGCTAGTCCTGTTTCCAATATACTACATTTTTTTTAAATCTCATATCTGCCTTTTAAAATAAATCTTTATACTCCAGTAATCCAGATAAAGAAATAAGCTCAAAGAGATTATGTAGTTTGCTTGAAGCTCTATAGCTAGAAGTGATAGAGCCAAATTTGGAAACTAAGGTTGTTGGATTCAGTCTCACCGAACCATAAGAGATATTTACAGTAAATTCTGTCTGACATTAAAAGAATGAGAGGGCTGGGCGCGGTGGCTCAAGCCTGTAATCCCAGCACTTTGGGAGGCCGAGGCGGGTGGATCATGAGGTCAAGAGATCGGGACCATCCTGGTCAACATGGTGAAACCCCGTCTCTACTAAAAATACAAAAAATTAGCTGGGCATGGTGGCGCGTGCCTGTAATCCCAGCTCCTCAGGAGGCTGAGGCAGGAGAATTGCCTGAACCCAGGAGGTGGAGGTTGCGGTGAGCCAAGATGGCACCATTGCACTCCAGCCTGGGTAGCAAGAGCGAAACTCTGTCTCAAAAAAAAAAAAAAAAAAAAGAATGTTAGATGGTTTGCTTACTGAGGCCTGAATTTAGCTCTTACAAATCAACAAAAGATAGATATAGAAGACATTCTAGGTATAGTTAAATGAGCAAAAATATGAAGCTCCCTCTATGAGATAACTTCAGTTCCTTGGAGTGAATGTCCACACAGTTGGGAAACCTTAGGGTTAATAATCAAAGATCAAACCAAGAGCCTCAATAGTATGCACTGGAATGGACCAAGGTTAATTTACAGGCACGTGGATCTGTTTGGTGGTGATAGTGAAGCTGACTGGTGGGGAACATTATGAAGGAAATGTCCTGCAGGTCTTGGTGGCTGAGTCAGTAAAGTCTGTTAAATGTTCCCACTTTCTATTCCTTCCCCTGTTGTGCATTTCTTCTTCTTTTATTCTAACCTAAGAGGTATTTGTATGGATCTAGAGAAGTCACTTCCACACATTGGCCTTAAAATATTCACCTAAACAATGAGGAGTTTGGACTAAAAGATCTCTAAGGATATTTCTAGCTGCACATTTAAATGATGTTTTGCTTAATTAAGGGTGTCTAATAAATAATTATTAAATACTATTTAATAAATAATTCTTGAAGAAATGGGTCTCTACTTTCTGCATGGGAATATATTATAACTTCCTAAATGGAGGACACTAAAGCAAGTATAGGGAGACTCCTGGTAATGATGACTATGTTTTACAGCACTGGAATATGTTTACCTTTTGATGAGTAATATACATTAGAGAAGAAGAAAGACATGTAAAATGTCACATTCAATAGGGGAAAATGAGTAACAAAAACAGGATTCATTTCAGAATGGGCATTTTTCTTTTTGTAGCTTCAGTGGGCTTTCTGGGCAAATCTGCTTCTCTCAGTAGTAAATGTCACTCAAAAAAAGATACTCTATGATTGACAACACAGAAAGAAAAGCTGATGAATTATTCACCAAAGCACTGAGATTCACAGCCTATAGTAACACAATTTACAATTAAAGAAATTAGGAGAGTAAAGTCTTCTTCACAAAATGTAAGGCTATTTCTGTAACTAACAAAACTCAAAATCTGAAATCAAATAGAAAAACATCACAATAATCTCATGAATTTTTCCCTGTTAAAATGGAGCTGACATCTCAAGACTTATATAGACTTTTCCCTAAAGATAAAGCTGTAGATGTTTTTAAAACAGCCTCAGAGAAAGAGGTCAGTGCTCTTTAAGTATGGTTTCAAGAGGTTTTTAAGGAAAGTTAATAGAAAATCTTTAACAGAAAAAAAAAAAAGAATGTTGGTTGCATCATAGTCATAGAAAAATTTTAGAAATCAAATGTAACAATTGAAGGAGAAAAATTGAGTCAGGACGAACATTTAGTCTTATCCTAATAACACTGAAGACACTTGGTGTTTACTCAGTCCTTCCATATTGGTTTAGCAGAGCCTCAGTGAGTATGCTTTGCAAATTCGACCTCTTAGCTCAACTAGAATAATTCTGATACCTCTATCATTGGTTAAGAATTAATATTGTACAACAAGATGCATTTGCACAGACTCAAATCCATTGATATTGCTAAAGTATCAACCCAAAGGCCTTTTCTTATAAAAAGTATTCTGTCCATTCTTAAGCATGAAGGATGGCATGTTCCATAGCAGTGATCTAAACTAGACCTACAAGAATATCTATCACTTCTTATGTAGACCAAATACTATATGCAGGTGTTGGCGTGAAAGTGCCAAGAGTAAGGTAAATAATGATTAAATTTCTGCATAATTATTGGTGGTTTAAACGATGTGTGTTTCGGTGAGAACTCTGACTTAGATTTTTTCTCTTACGAACTTTCATAATACTGCTTTAATTACATGAGAGAATTGAATTAAAAAAGAAGTCTCTTTTCCCTCTAATTAATCTTGTGTCTGCCTTCTTTCATTACTTTGTCTACTGATTCACAAAATTAGCCTTTGCTACAGAGCAGAGTATAATATATAATTGAAGTTATACTTTTTTTTTCATCCAAAATAACAAGAAAAAGCAAAATGAGCAACACAAACTTTGTAGTGCATGATTTCATTTTCGAAAGTTGGATTCTTTTCTGTACTTTGTGTAACTGTTACTGAAGCTTTCAGCCTTAATGCGATCATGCAAGGAAATACTATTCTTCGATAGAATAGAGAAGTAATGCATTATAGCTCTTTCCACTCCAGTAGAAACCTACCCAGACCATGTCAGCATTCTAGTCCTTCACTTGTATGTTCCTCCCTTGAGAAAGAAGACCGTTAACCCAAAGTTGTTGATAAACTGTTATATCTAGTTTACCATTGACAAAAGTTACTCTCATATCATTAGACAGAAATAGTAATCATAACAGTAGCATGAGTTAGGTAGCCTCTACCATGTTGAGGCCCTGATCTATACACAGTAGTATTGACATGTTTGGTAGTCACAGCTCACTGAGTGGGTAAGAAACTGATTGGGTAAGTGATGTTGCATAACTACACAATACAGTCAGAACGTAAACCAGGCACTTGGGCTCCAATTCTAGAATCACCACTGTCTATGCCGCAATCAGTAGCTTCAGCCAAATATCAGCATTTTAAGGCCTGAAAACTGCTTTTCCCCTTCATAACAGTAAAACTTTCAAGCGAGCATTCTAAACTA
Organism: Saguinus oedipus; assembly: GCA_031835075.1. Taxonomy (NCBI): domain Eukaryota; kingdom Metazoa; phylum Chordata; class Mammalia; order Primates; family Cebidae; genus Saguinus; species Saguinus oedipus. The sequence continues at coordinate 8,892,367 of CM063188.1, read as the reverse complement.
AGAATAAAGAAACATTTAAAAAATGAGTATGTTGGCCAGGTTCAGTGGCTCATGCCTGCAATTCCAGCACTTTGGGAGGCTGAGTCTGGTGGACCACGAGGTCAAGAGTTCAAGACCAGCCTGGTCAAGATGATGAAAGCCCATCTCTACTAAAAATACAAAAATTAGCAGAGCGTGGTGGCACGTGCCTGTAGCCCTGGCTACTTGGAAGGTGCAAGCAGAGAATTGCCTGAACCAAGGAGGCAGAGGTTGCAGTAAGCCAATATTGTGCCACTGCACTCCAGCCTGGGCGACAGAGTGAGACTCCATCTCAAAAAAAAGAAAAAAAAGAAAAAAAGGGGTATGTTTATTTTAGTTACTTTGAAGGGGAAGAAGTAATCAGGAGTGTATTGTAACATAGTGAGAGTCATAATACATTTTGGCTTCTCATAAGTATCTCAAAACCAGAAAATTAATTTTATAATAATTCCAAAATGTATGGTTATAAGAATTTTTGTAAACACTTCATTCTTCAGGTTTTGTTTCTGCGGACTTTGTAACATAATAAATAGACCAGCTCTTCTATAACTTGGAAAAATACAATTTAAATAAACTAGTTAAAACAGGTTTGCATTTTTAGTAGAATGCTTGACATCACGTTTTTAATTTAGGCTTTGCTTCTGATTAAATATCATATTGGTCATCACAAATTCAGGGACTTAAGTTAGAGTTCTACTGGCCGGGCACAGTTGCTCATGCCTGTAATCCCAGCACTACAGGAGGCCAAAGCAGGCAGATTGCCTGAGCTTAGGAGTTTGAGACCAGCCTGGGCAACATGGCGAAACCCCATCTTTACCAAAAATACAAAAAATTAGCCAGGTATAGTGGCACACGTCTGTGGTCCCAGCTACTTGGGAGACTGAGGTGGGAGAATCACTTGAGCCTGAGAGGCAAGGTTGCAGTGAGTTGAGATGGCCCCACTGCACTCCAGCCTGGGTAAGAGTGAGACCCTGTCTCAAAAAAGAAAAAAAAAAAAGAACCTCCTGAAGTTTCCATATCTTTTCTAGTTTGTATTCTTGGCCTAAGCTATTTCAAATCTAAATAGATTTTAAAAACGCTATACAATTGGCCAATGTAAGCTTCATTTCTAGTATCACTTCCAACTATTTCTGTTGAAATTGGGCAAAGAAAACAAATAGTAAAAATAGCTACACAAAATTATTCTAGAGAAATGAAGTTATTCAGGGCCAGCCTACAATAGTGGAAAACCACAGTCTTAACAAGGAAGAATTTTAGTAAAAATAGGAATCACATGTTCAATAGTCACAGATGATAGGCACAGATCTAACGGTCAAAGCCTTGTGGATTATATTGTTTACTTGTTAAAAGGTTTTCTTCTGTTGGAGATAAAAAAGAGAAGCAAAACCATTTGAGGGTAGAGTTCCGAGGGCTGATAAACAAACACAGCACAGTTCATGTAATTCTGATTTGGTGAAATAAGTTATATTTTGTGCTAAGTAGCGTTTGCATTATTTCTGGCTTATGAGAAATGCTATCAAGCTAGGTCACCCTGAATGATTTCATGTGCAAGTCATTGAAACATCATTGAAACCTCTAGCCCTAAATACCATCTTCCAAATATGTCAAAAGAACCTAGAGGTAATTAAATAAAATTTCTTTGCAATGATTTTTTAAAAATTATTGGATTTACTATTTCTTATGCAATACTAGCTAAAATATGTTCTGTTAACTTCCGTACAGGTAGATGTTAGATATTAGAGGAAAAGTAATTGAGCAATGACTTTTTAAATTAATCTAACCATGTTCCATCTTCTTACCTCTTATAATTTAATAAATACTTATTGTGTTGTGCTTATTAGAAAATTCATTCAAAGGCTTTGTCAGTATCTAAAAATCGAAAGGAAATTCTGAAGTTATACATATGCTTCATTTAGTACATTTATGATGATCATGAACTATTTTCACGTGGGTCAGCCAAAAAGTGACGCTTCCATATTTAAAACTCAGCATAAAATAATGTCAGAAAGAAATGCTAAGTGGAATAACCAACAGCAAGATGCCACTATTAAAAAAGAGTCTAGCTTCACTGCATTTCTGAAAAAACATATCAGGTCTACCTGCAAGAAAACTATTTAGCTTTGTCATCTGATTTTACTAGAGTCAGAAACATGGCATGACACACTCAATGGGATGAAAAACACCTCCTATTTAATTAAATATCCTGTTGGTCAAGTACTTGTCCACACTAAAGCATTATTCAATATAAAAAGCACTGGTTTTTACTTTTGCACATAAATAACCATAAAGAAAATAGCATAATTAATTAAGTGTACTATATAGTGACTCACTGTGGCTAAATAAATAACCTTTGATTGTGAACAAAGTTTACCTATTAGCAACAAATGGCTAATAGATGTGGGAAATCAGAAACCAAAATGTTACTTTTTTTGGTTATAGTATAGAGTGTCATAGTTCACACACAGGCTACATTAAAACCTTTGTGATTTCTTCCAAAGAAACATTAGGAAAGTCTACGTTTCATATACAGCATGCAGACAAGGATGACCATCATTCTGATGACAAGCTGAGGACTCAAAGAAGAGACGTGTCCTTATTAGCTGAGCCATCCATCACGTACACTTTTTAATGGAGATGGCAGTACCCAGAGAACCGCCTGTATACTGATGTTCTTTTTATTTCTGCATCGTGACCTAACCTCACTAAAGTTAATATATCCTACTTCTTACGACATTTTTAAAGGAATAAGAAAAGCAAGAGAGAAGACAGAGAGATAACTGAAAGAGTAAGGGAAAGAACCAAGAGCCTGAGATAACATGAAATGGTAGCTAAGGAAATTATGTTTCCAGGGAGGTGATGTTACCTAGTCTTGGGAACAAACTGTCTCCAAACTTAATGCCTTAAAATAATGGCTGTGTATTTTCTCATAATGCTGTGATTTGGCACTTGGGGGTGGGCTCAGCTGGGAAGGATTGTCATTGCTCACTCACGTCCTTGGTCAGGACAGCTAGCATGACTGGCACTTCCCTCTCCTGGTACTCGTCAACCTCCGGAAGGCTAGCGGAAGCTGTTGTTTTGTTTCGGAATGCTGCAAGAGCTGTTCCAGAGAACCATCTTGCTTCAGCAAGTCCTTTTCAAATATCTACTGGCTCTACATTTGCTAACATCCCATTGGTCAAGCTCAGAGGAAATGCAGGAGAGGTTCACACAAATGCCAGAGTGGTGAGAAACACTAGTTATTGGGCGCCGTTATTGTAACAATCTACCCCAAATGCCATAGACCACATTGTCTAGGTTCCATTTGATGTCGTACTTAAAGATAAGTTTTAGAAGTAAGTGTGGGGTAAACAAAAAATATTGACAACTTTTTCTTTTTTTTTTTTTTAAGAAGAAGATGAAGAAAATAGGAAAGGATTCCCAAGGGTAAAGAATAAGTAATTTTGTGGGGGACGAAAGCAAAGAAACCAGGCAATGCCAGAAGAGGCAGAAACACTAAAAGATTTGTTAGCTTGTTTTTTGTTTTCTTGCTGCTTTTAGGTTGAAGTGAATTCAGCAGTTTTGTTGCTTGAGAAGAGTTATAGAGAGGAAGATATAAACGTTCTGAGAGATAAAGACCAGTTATTCCCTAGGCAAAGATTGGTAGATGGAAAAGAGAAAGCTAACTCCAGCCTTCTTGAGCTCTGAACTGAGTGAGGTGTGAAGAACTGGAAAGTTTATGGCTGCACGTTAATGATTAGACATGGTAATAATCTAGAAGGGTGTTTATCTGCACAGCGATAGAGCCAGTGCTCAAATAAACTTCCTTGACTCCCTTGCCTACATCTGTTTATAGCTGTGAAGCTCTCCAAAGCTCTGGGAGAATTACCGGATTCACCACCTGCAATAATTGGATTATGAAGACCAATGATGCTACAGGGTTCCTGGCCCTCGGACCAGGCTCTCTAAATGATTTTTGATTTACCGTCTTCTGGATTGAGAGAAAAAAGAATATTGTTCATAACCCTGCAGTTTAATCCTTGAGAGTTTAAACAGATTCTTTGCCTCAAAAATATATATAGTTGTGACATTTATGTAGTTGTAGTTGAATGATCTAAAAAGTCAAGAACCATTTAATTACTAAAAATAAAGGGTCCTCACTGTTCTTTTGCCAAAGAAATTAACACTCGAGCTTTCCCTTCATGTACATTTGTCTGTTAGACTCTATTGACACCATTGCTAATAAATTATATGACAATCACTTTTCAGTGTTCAGTGGAAATACAAATATGAGCTCTTTCTTGTCTTGGGATGATTTAGAATGCTAAAAATAGGGTATTGGTTGATTACTCTCCCGATACAGTGTTTATATATATGATTTCCCACACTTCCTGTGCAGTCATTGATGTGTATAGCTTCAGGGAAAAGAATCTAAATGCTTGCCAAAGATTTTGCAAAATCACTAAAATAATATAATCACTAATTTTGTTTTCAAATGGTAGTGAGTCAGAACAAAGAAAAGTTCATCTTCTCACTATGATTTCGGGAAATCTCCACCACCAGTTTGTTTCCCAAACTGAAGAAGCTAATGAAATATCTAGCTTGCTACAGAAAAAAAAAAAAATCCTGTGACATCAGAGAGCAGGACATAACAGGTTAAAGCTATAAAAACTCAACCCACCTAGGGGAGAGAAAGTGTTTTCTCACAAATATTTAAGGCAATCTAAGAACTGTCATGTACATCTCTTAAAAAATGCCAGCTGGGAGACACTTGTCGACAAGAATGCTTTTCAGATTTCTGTAGGTAAAAGAATTACCTATGAGCCATGTTTTTTACAAATGAAGATTCCTGACTCCTTTATCATTCTTTCCAAAAGCTCTTAATTTTTTAAAACACCTTGAGTATTTATAATAAAGGTGTTTCTAGGGCAAAACTTTGAGAACTATGCATCAAAAGAGAGAGAGTGTGTATATCTTCAGCTTGTATATAATAGTCTATCGTGCTCTTTCCAGCATGTAGCCTATACCTCTCCAAGTCCTCATGGTTGCACTTGGAACAACTACCATCTTTCCACAGCTAGGTTTGCAGTGGAAAAGGTCTCAGTTTACACTGATGGATAATGCTACATCAATTTAGATGGAGTCATTACATCTTGTGTTAGGCATTCAGCGTGAGCTTTTACTGTTTTTTTTTTTTTTTTTCAACTGGATCCAGGTGCCATCTGGGAGAGAGAGTGATGCCTCATGCGGATTGCTGAAACTCTTACCACCTGGACAGGTATAAGAAGGAAGGGAGAGAGATGACAGAGTTGGCTTCCAACCCACTTCCATAATAAAGCACTTCTTACAGTGTCATCACTAAGGTCGCAGAATCTGAATGGACCCAGTAGTCGTCATTTTAATGTGCCGTAAGACTCTAGCCTTAGGTGGCAGAGTGACGCTTCTATTGGAGGAAGGGGTAAAGGTGGATGAAAGACAAAGAAAATGCCTTAGCATTCACCTACCGTTAAGGATGGAGTAAAAAGCCAACCGACAAGTGTTCAGGAATCTCTGTCTCCTGGACTCCCTTCATTCTAGCCCCAAAGGAACTCAGATTTCACTCAGTTATAGCATTTACGGAATGACCCAGGGTTTGGCATGGAAGATACTAACATGATTAAGATGCAGGTTCTGATTTGAGGAACCTCAAACTCCCCAAAGTCATAGAGAAATAAAATTATGGACATTATGAGCGTTAGAATAAAGATACCTATTAAGCAATAGAGCAGCATGAGAATACATATCTATAGAGTTACGGAAAATTGCACACAGGAATTTAACATTTAACTGTGGCCTGCAGGATAAGACACTGGTCCCAGCAGTGAAGGAGAAAGGACACTACACACAGAAGGAGCTGAATATGGGGCAGCACAGAGGAGAGACAGAAGGTGACATTTCAGGGACCTAATGCAGCCATATATAAAATGTGGTGCAGGAGAACCACCACTGCTTTCTTTTCCAGCAAGAAGAGTGACGCCATCAAGAGATTAATTCAGTAAGTCAATATTTAATAATCCCTACAAGAGATGTTTGTTAAATAATAAAATAAAATATCACGAACACTTCATAAACGTGTCACAATGAAAGTTTATCTTTTATTCATTTTAAAAATATATCAATACCTTCAAGGGCACCTGAAGGTATTGTGCGTGCGTGCGCGCGCGCGCGCACACACACACACACACACACACACACACACACTCTCTCTCTGTCTCTCTCTCTCTGTCTCTCTCTCTCTCTCTCTCTCTCAATTCATTGAAAGCTAATCTCATTAAATTATTCTGTCCAGTAACTCTGACTGATGTCACGTATGAAACTTCTTTACAGCGGACTGTCACTCCTTTACAGCAGTTAAGAAGGGTCTAGAGTCACATCGGGTCTCTAGTGTCTCCACAGGTTTTGAATTCATTCATTTGAGAGCATAATGATCACAGAGAGGACCTTGAATAGTCCCCACCCTGAAGAGCTAATCAAGAAGAAAGTCCCCAAATCAGTTAACCAGTTCATTCTTTTTGTGATAGGAAAAGACAATTTAAGAATACAAAATAGAAATGAATTCCTGGTTCATATCTGTTCCAACAAATTTGGTTTAATTGGTTCAGTCCTAATTAAGAGACCTAAGCCTAAAAGAGGGATGACTGCAACATAAAAAAGTGTATTGAAATGCAAATGCATCCGAAACTTGAAGGAGTTTTCTTTTAGAGAAATTTAGAACTATCCAGTTTCTGGATTTTAATCTCTTTTTAATTAATAGACTTTTTAGAAAGTACTTTTAGGTTTACCACTTCAAATTAAAAGAAAGTACAGAAGTAACTTATACCCTCTCCCTGAAAAAGTTTGCTCTATTATTAACATCTTTGTTAATGTGCACGTTCGTTATGTGTTATACTGACACATAATTATTAGCTAAAGTCCACAGTTGACCCTAAGGCTCACTCTTGGTGTTGTATATTTTATGAGTTTTGTGCATGTATAATCCCATGTGCCCACTGTCACATCATCATGTAGAACCATTTCACTGTCCTAGAAATCAGTCACTGTGCTCCTCCTATTCTATTCAGTCACCACTCCCACACTCACCATTGACCACTCCCTCCCCCCATTGACCTTTCTTTCTTTCTCTTTCTTTCTCCTCCCTCCCTCCCTCCCTCCCTCCCTCCCTCCCTTCCTTCCTTCCTTCCTTCCTTCCTTCCTTCCTTCCTTCCATCATGCCCAGCTAATTTTTGTATTTTTAGTAGAGACAGAGTTTCTCCACGTTGATCAGGCTGGTTTCAAACTCCTGACCTCAAGTGATCCGCCCCCTCAGCCTCCCAAAGTTCTGGGACTACAGGCGTGAGCCACTACGCCCAGGCGATCTTTTTACTCTCTCCATAGCTTTGCCTTTCACTTGGATGCTTTTCATGGTCTCAAGGTCCCAGAAATTTTTTCTCTCTGTTGCAAATTTCTTCTTAACCTCCTCTTACAGATTCCAATCCCATCTAGTCTCTCCCAATCACACGTTTTTATGACTACAAATATGGCCTGAAGTTTTCACAATAATCAGCAACGTTGGTTTTAGCATGAAAATTGTATTTCTTTCTAGATCTTTAACATTCTGATTTTCTGATGTCATTTTTTATTGACAAGTCGTACCAACGTATATGTATGGGATACAAGGCAGTGTATTGGCACTTGCATACGATGTGGCATGATTAAATAAAGCTGATTAACATATCTATCACCTCACTTCCTATTATTTTTTATGATGAGATACTTGAAATGTATAACACAGTATTTGTTTGAAATCTATAACACACTGACTACAGCCACCCTAGTGTGCAATAAATGTCAAAATTTATTCCACCTGTTTTAAACTTTGTGCCCTTTGATTAACAACTCCCCATTCTCCTGCCTATCAAAGACTTCATACCATCTTTGTATTATTGGTCAAAACACCCCATTTCTTCCCTCCCTCCCAGCCCACTCCCAACCTCTGGTAATCATAGTTCTATTCTCTACTTTTATAAATTCTATTTTATTAGATTTTACACATAAAGGAGATCATTTGGTAATTATCCTTCTGTGCCTGGCTTATTTTACTTAGTGTGGTATCTTCCAGATTCATCCATGTACCTTGCTTTGGTCAATAAATGAGAGCTGCTATGTTGGGTGAAAGTAGTAGAGCCTATGCATTATCTGTGTTTTCTTTCCTCCTGGCATAGAGGTAACTTGCTAATTAGCCTGAATAATAAACTAGGTATTGATACACCATATCTCAAGCTAATAAAAGCTATTTACAACAGACCCACAGCCAATATCATACTGAATGGGCAAAAACTGGAAGCATTCCCTTTGAAATCTGGCACTAGACAAGGATGCCCTCTCTCACAACTCCTATTGAACATAGTATTGTAAGTTCTAGCCAGAGAAATCAGGGAAGACAAAGAAATAAAGGGTGTTCACTTAGGAAAGAGGAAGTCAAATTGTCTCTATTTACAGATGACATGATTGCATATTTAGAAGACCCCATCATCTCAGCCCCAAATCTGAAACTGATAAGCAACTTCAGCAAACTCTCAGGATACAAAATCAATGTGCAGAAATCACAAGCATTCCTATACACCAATAACAGACTAACACAGAGCCAAACCAAGAAAAAAACTGCCATTCACAGTTGCTAAAAAGAGAGTTAAATATCTAGGAATACAACTAACAAAGGACATGAAGGACCTCTTCAAGGAGAACTACAAACCATTACTCAAGGAAATAAGAGAGAACACAAACAGATGGGAGAACATTTCATGGTTAGGAAGTATCAATATTGTGAAAATGGCCATACTGCCCAAAGTAATTTATAGATTCAATGCTATCCCCTTCAAGCTACCAATGACCTTCTTCATAGAACTGGAAAAAAAAAACCTTTATAAAAAATTTAAAACTTGTCCATGATATATTGCAAAGTGAAGATGGTAGAATAATGTATATATTAGAATTCCACTTAAATAGAAAAAGAGATATGCTCATATAAGACAATAAAAATTATTGATGTATAGTCATGAAAATGTTAACAATTGGTAAGCTATGGGAAGTAAGAAATTATGAGGAAGAGGTGGAGAGTCTTTCTTTCTATATATTGTACTTATTTTTTAAAACAAGAAGCAAGGATCAGGTACAGTGGATCATGCTTATAGAGGCTGAGGCAATAGGATAGCTTGAACCCAGAAGGTTGAGACCAGCCTGGGCAACATAGTAAGATCCCATCTCTACAAAAACTAAAAATAATTTAGCAAGACATAGTGATGCATGTCCGTAGCCCTAGCTTATCAGGAGGCTGAGGCAAGAAGATCACTTGAGCACAGGAGTTCAAGGATACAGTGAGCTATGATCATGCCCCTGCACTCCAGCTCGGGTAAAAGAGTGAAATCTCATTGCAAAATAAAAAAAAAAAAGAGATTGTGAGAGAGAGAGAGACACACAGGTTTTATTTGTAAACTTTAAAATAATTTATCCTGATTAACTACACAATAAACCATAAAATAATTCTAAGTTTATTGAAAAGTATTAGATATGCATGAGAATAAAATGATTAATAAATGTAAATAGCAAGTCCAGAGAAGACTTAAATAGAATTGAACATTAAATGAGTTTATTATTTGGTCGGTGCAAAAGCAACTGTGGTTTTTGCCATTACTTTTAATTGTTTTTAAAAGTAACACTTTTGCGCCAACCTAATATTTCAATTCTGTGCAGCAAGAAAGGTCTATTCAATGAATCAAGTTGATACATTGGTTAAACGTGGAAAGGATTACGTGAAATCCACACCTTTTCTTTTTAGCCAAATAAATTTTAAACTGAGCCAGTTATAAATTTAGTAAAACAAATCACATACACAAATGATAAGTATTTAATGAATTGGAAGGGCTTTCTAACTGTGATACCAAAGCCAGAAAGAGTTATGAACAAATTGATAGATTTGATTACATAATACATATACAAATACGTAAATCACAAAATAAGGGAAATTTTGCAATATATCAAACTGTGCTCAATCAAAAATGTGTAAGTCTACCCAATAGCACAGCAATTACATTTATTCCTCAGTATGACTTACCAAAGATGACTATATTTTTTGCACAAGTGGCGTGTTGGTGTCTATCTGGGCGTTCATCTCTGGGAGATTAGAAATGTAAATTATGATGAGTAAACAGCACATCATATTTTGCAAAATTTAGAAGAAGCAATTGACTAGATATGCACCAAGAAATATGGATGAATCTTTTATAAAATGTGGTGATACATGAGAAAATTATAAAGTAGAATGAGTTCGATAACAGCAATTTAAGTAAGCTAAGCACATGTGTGTTTAAAAGAACAACATATGTACAGGAACACAGATGAACAAAAACACAGTAAGTGGTTTAAGATGTACGAGGACCTGTGTAGGAGGTGAGATATGGAAGAGGGGGGAATGGAACGTATCGACAAACATGAACAAAGTCAAAGAACATAACAAGATTGGACTTCTCAGAGACCACTGATAATTACATTCTTTAGTGATGATAAGTACTTATAGCTCAGCTCAATGGAGTTGAAGCACAAAAAACATATTTTTCATTTTTTAAAAATAGGCTTAAGAAGGAGCTAATAAATTAATAGCTAATATGAATAAATAGTAAATGTATGAAAACATTCACTTTGACTAGAAATTAAATAATACATATTAATACAGAAGTTTACATGTATTTATTGACCTGTTCATTGAGAAGTGGGAGAAAAGATGATATTTAGAAATATTATTCTTAAGGGCACTAGACAGTAGTAGAAACTTTCTGGACCACTCAGACAAGTGTCAACAATACTTGAACAAAAGTTTTGATTATAAAGGCTGAGAGTTGAATGAGAATTAGTCAACACTTCAGGATTTGTTCAAACAAATTCTACATCAAACAATTGCGTATGATGCAGCCTTTGAGGGTTGATGAGATAGAGGATTTTTTTTCTCTTTGTCTCTGTATTGTTAAATCTTCTCACATTGATATGTACTATTTTCTGCAAAACAAGTAATAAGTAAATTTAAAAATTCAGCTAAAATAAATTTGAGGATACTGTAAAAATTAAACAACTCTGGGAGAAAAGTTCCTATAGTTTATGTTCTATTCTACGACCAGTAAAGTACTAGAATTGTAATATATTTTATTTTGCTTCTTTCACATAAATAACTTGAAATAGACTCTATTGGCTTATAACTTCATACATTCCCTTCCCATGATTAAGAAATGTTTGTGATTGCTGTTAAAATTCTAGATTTTAGACTATAGCTAAATGGAAAAAACACGTACATTTTTCTGCACTAAAAAGTTTTCAGAAAAACTTGCACTAAACCAGGTTTAAACATTTCCTGACAAGGAAATGGCATAAAAAACGTTTTTCCCCTATGAAGTTAATGCAGTAGTACATTTTGATAAATGTAAATTGAAATAACTGCAAATTTGATATGTTTAATCAACTAAGAAATTATATTTCTTGATTTGGGAAGTAATTTATGGCCAGCAATTATTTTTTAAACACAAATATTCCCTTTTTCTCAAGCTAATCAGAACTTTCAGGTATGTAATATTGAAGAGCCTGCACTCTGATAACATTTATTCCCTATGATATGAAAAAAGAGGATCGTTTTTATTCTGCAACAAATGCTGAAGACACTGCATGAGTTTGCCTGGCTTGCTCTTCTCCCCTGGTTAATGAATGTGTTACTTAAAAGATTAATTTGCTCTCAAATCATCTGGCCACACAAACCCATTATTTCCCGCCATAACATTCTGTTTCACTGATGTTAGATTAATTTACCTTTTAACATGGTACTTATGCTGTTTCCGTGGACACATTCATCTTCAAAAATACAAATGATTCAAGTAATAATAGAGAAGAGACCCGGATGGAGGTCTGGGTTAGCTGTGTACAGCGATAGATGATGGGATGGAGCAGAGTCGCATCCTGATATGAGAGTCTTTCACTTTTTTGCCCCCCTCTGAAGCTATAGGGAATGAATAATTCACTCTTCTTTGTGGCGTGATGGCAGTTTAAGGTTTTACTGAGGATGTGGTCTGGCAATGGCATTCTGCAACCCACACGCAACACATAGCACTAAAATCTTTATAATTAACTGCATATGATTTAGCAGGGTCATTTAGAAAGATGATTCATCTCCAGTAGGTGTAAACTGGCTCACTAAACTTAAAGCTTGGAGGGAAAGACAAGATGGAATAGTTTCTTGATTCCACTTTAGGCTAATAGCCAGGTGACTCAGAGTCCTTAAGAGCCATGATTCAGGCCTCATTTCTCAGCACTGGTAGCTGCTGGAGTTACATGCCCAACAATTCATTTTTCTGCTTCTCAGCTACATAAGTCTCTAAAACCAGCCTTTGTCAGGGGGTCTAGGGATCGTGCTACCTATAAGTCTATGCTCCAAAGTACTAGTATTTTTCTTCATTCTTCATTGAATTTGAATGTGTGTTTCTGTATAGGGTTTTTTTCCTCCCAATGTAATTACACATTTTGGTAAAATGTGAAGTGGGCACTGCTTTTCTTCCATGTCTTTCCATCTTCTTGCAGACTGGTCATGTCCTGTCTTCTAATGCTCCCTGAGCCCTAGCCGCTCCAAGAGTTCCATGATAACAGACTCCTTCTCCAGGCATCTCTTGAATTCTACACAAATCTGTACCCTTTTCTCTTTAAACTCTGCTTTCAGCAAGGTGCCAGTTAGAAAAGATGTGAAAATATCATCTTCTAAATGGTTAGTAGTTCACTTATTCTCCTCAGGAGAACTTGCACTGCAAAAGGGAACGGATCATTGTCTTTAGGCAATGTTCTGCAACTGAGGACAGCAGAGTCTCCAGGAACGGACTTTTAGAAATGCAGATCCCTAGGCTGTCACAATAAGAATACATGCTTTCGAGAATTTTCCAATCTTCCCAGATTGGAAAATGACAACTATTTGCCTGGAACGATCAAACATTTGGACATCACCATATTCAGGTACAGATTTAGGGTTAAAGCAAAGACTATCTGTACCCTCACGTGTTTTCCACCATGCCTCCTAAAGACATTTTTTATGCAAGACACACACAGACACACGTGAGTGCTATAATTTGGTCCCATGCCAAAGGTCAAGAAGAACAGAGTCAAGTAATAAGCAATATTCATCCACTGAAAACTTTGAGAGAAACTATACTCTTGGTTAGCTCAGGATCAAATGGAAAAACATTCCGTTGAATGTATATTGAAAATCAGTTAAATCTCTTATTTGGAGGGAACTGCATTCACTTCACCAGCAATGATATCTTTCTGATAGCATTGATTGTTCACATAATCCAACATCCAGTAGTTTCACAATATTTTTGTTAGTTTATTGTAAAACTTTTTATTGCTATTGTGTTTTATAAATTCCAATACAATGCAACACATTCTACTCTTTGAAGTACTACTGTTAACATTTTAATGACTATCACTGCATTCTTTTATTTATTTATTCATCCGTTCATTCAGTAAATATTCCAGGAACTATTCTAAGCTCTGTGAACAACTTACACAAAGCCTACATACTCAAGCTAGCATTATAGTGGTACAGGTAAAAAATGAAACATGTAAGATCCATGAAAATGTCAAACATGATTAATGGGACTCAGACGTCCCGGGGGAGGGAGTGCTACTTTAGATTGAAGAGTAAGGAGAGGCCTTTACAAAAATGTTGCTTTTGAGCTTATACCTGAATGATAAGAAGGAGCTACTCCTGAGACATTCTGGGGAATCAAAATCTCTACAGAGGCACTGATCATGCAAAGATCTAAGGTGGGAATAAGCTTGGCATATTTGAGGATTAAAAGGAAAGTCAGTTTGATTAGAGTATGATAAAAAATGTGGAGACTGATAGCTCAGATGGGAGAAGTAATTAGGGCTAAGCCACACATAAGCTGTACTGTCCAGTATGCGATCCACTGGGCACATGCAGCTACTGATCCCCTGAAGTCAAGCTACTCTGAATTGAGATGCACTCTAGGTATAAAACACAAATGCAGACTGGATTTTGAAGATCTAGTATAAAGAAATAGTGTATCTCATTGATAATTTTTATTATATATTGTAATTACAATTTTAGAATACATTACATTAAATTAAAATATTATTACTATTAATTCACTTGTTTTACTTTCTCTAAAGTGCTTATTTAAAAATTTTAAATTATGCTTGTGGCTTACCTTATATTTTTATGAACAGCACCATTAAGGAGCCTTGCATGTCATGGTCAGAAATCTCGGTTTGTTTCATTTCAAGTAGAATGAGAAATATTTAAAAGATTCTAAAGAGGCGTTACAATATGATTTACCTTTTTTTGGTTGTATTGTTGTTGTTTTGAGACAGGTCCTCACCCCTGTCACCCAGGCAGGAGCTCAGTGGTGTAATCATGACTCCCTGAAACCTTGACTTTACAAGCTCAGGTGATTCTCTCACCTCAGCCTCCCAAGTAGCTGGGGCCACAACCACAGACCACCACGCCTAGCTAATTTTTTGTATTTTTAGTAGATACGGGGTTTCATCATGTTCCCGAGGCTGATCTCGAGCTCCTTGGCTCAAGCAATCTGCCTGCCTCAGCTTTCCAAAGTGCTAGGATTATTGGCATGAGCCACCATGCCCAGCCTCACTTAAATTATAATTTAATTATATGACATATAATTTTAACTATATTGTTGCTATGAAGAAAAAGAACAAAAATGGTAATGAGAAATCCAGGCATACGATTTCTGATGGTAGCTTAGACTAGGACAGTACAAATATAAATGGTGAGAAGAGAGTAGTTTCAGAATTTATTGTGAAGACTGAGATACAGAAAAAAGAGGTCATCTTAGTTGTTATCATGAGTCAATGAATGGTTGGGGGCCATTCAGTGGGATAGAGAAGACTTGGATGGCAATGTGCTTGAGAGTGGGAGAAATAAGAGGAGTATTTTGGAAATATTTTGAGATGTCTATTGAACATCTGAGTAAGCTCTCCAACAGGTAAGTCATGCAGAAAAGGAGGAATAGAACAAGAAAGAGAAACCTAGTAATTGCAAGAAAATAAGTGCTCAGTGGTGTTCCAGAAGTCAAGCAAATAACTTGTTTCAAAGAACAGAGAGTGGTTTCGTATGTCAAGTACTGTCCAGTAGGCGAGGAAGATGTGAACAGAGATCTGGTCATTACATCTGGCAATATGGAGACAGTCAATACTCTTGGTAAGAGCAGTGTGTGATACTGGTAGCAATGCAAGTCTCACTAAAGTATATGGAACAATAAATGGAAGCTAATAAAAATGGAAACAAAAAAAATAGAACTTAGCAGATCTTTGAAGATTTGCTGTGAATATGGGCAGACAAAAGGAATAAGAGCTGGAGACATGATGTCTGTAAGTTTTTTGAATTGATGATTGATTAGAGCTTAGCTTGTGCTAAGGGGGATTATGCAGTAAAGTGAAAGAAAAATGATGCAGTAGAGAAACAGGATCATTGCAGACAAAAGGTTCTAGAGTAAACTAATTGAAATGGGAGTCGGAACTCAAAGGCAGGATTGGCCTTTCATAAGGTTCTGATGCTTTTCCTACTGCATCTGAAGATAAGATTGAGTAGATGAGTATAGATACAGGAGGGTCTTTATTCCCCCATCACCCGTGTGTGTGTGTGTGTGTGTGTGTGTGTGTGTGTGTATTTGCAAACCTCTCGTACCAATTTGTAACATTTGTGCAGTCAAACGCTCTGCCACTAAGCTACACTCCCAAATCTGTAACACTTGAACACACAATTTTCAATTCATTAATCTGCTGTGTTCTAGTATAAAATGCTATTACAGAAAAGTTTGGTGCCCCTTTTTACCTGTGATTATTTGCATAAGACCTATCCTTTAACTCTTGAAACTTTTATGATCTGATATTTTAAATCCTCCCAAAATGTGACTTGGTTAAGTCTTTTGTTTAATTCATTATCTGAACACCCACTGATTCCCTTCAATCTGGAGACTCATGTTCTCTATTTTGGTGAATTTTCATACGTGCTGTATTAGTCCATTCTCATACTGCTAATAAAGACATATCTGAGACTGAGTTACTTATAAAGGAAAAAAGTTTAACTGATTTTCACACTTCTGCATGGCTGGGGAGGCCTCAGAAAACTTACATTCATGGCAGAAGGGGAGGCAAACATGTCCTTCTTCACATGGCAGCAAGAAGTACAGAGTGAAGGTGGGGAAAAAGCCCCTTATAAAACCATTAGCTCTCATGAGAACTCACTCACTAACAAGAAAAGAATGGAGGTAACTCCATTAAGTGCAGTTTCTTCAAAGCTGTTTTTGCCTTCAACGTGGGCTCTGCTCCTTCTTAGCTCCCTGTTTATCATTTGCTGCTTTTTCTCTTTTTATGTTGGAGACTATTCTCAAAAGTTTTAAGATGCTAAGCTATCTGTTCAGATTTAAAGCTTGTTTTTAAGCTCTGCATGAACGGCAGGTTGTTCTTACTGGCAGACTTCACTTTGAAATAATTAGGTGGCCTTTGGAAATGACTAACTGGCATGACCCAAGTTTTCTCTCTGGGATGATTCAGTTTCTCTAGCAGAAGATTCCTCAAATTCTTGATCCAGTTAACAAGCCTGACTTCTGGGGAGGGGGAGGTGGTCCCAAACATCTAGTTGCTCTTATGTAAACTTCCAAATTACTCCAAGCTTACATCCCATCTCCAAACACACTCTTTCCTATAGTTCTGGTTCCTCAGCTTCATAAGTCAAAAGAAGTTCCATAAAAGAACAGATTAAAGTGTCCTTACATGAGTTCTAATGAACAGCTTTCTTCTCACTGATAACTCCCTTTATAAGTACGTGTGTGTGTGTGTGTTTGAAGTTTCTCTAACTTATTAATTTCTTATTCATATATATTTGCATCTTTATATATTTTGATTCAAAATTACAGATAACTCCTAATTTAATAATAGATGTAATTAATGTTTCTGCTTCCTGGTGGGGGCAGAAACTTTGCTAAGCTGTCCTCTTATATCAGAAATCTATTAAATTCAATGCAAACAATGATATTGTTCTAACAAGAAAGATTCTCTAAAATATTGCCCTTCATAAATTCCAAATTCATAACAACACCATATTCAACATGTTTTATATTGCCATATCCATGCTGGGTATTAAATTTTATTCTAAATGTTAATCAATATAGTAGAGAATGAATATCATCTTGTTTGCATTTGCATATTTAAGATCTCGAAGTGGTATTGTCGCCTGGAAAAAAGTACCTAAAAGTTTAGAACAGAGTTGAAAACAGCTAATTCTGCTTTTCTAGTGAAACAGGGAAGACTTCATAAAAGACCTGATATTTCACCTATATCTTCAAAGATTTATCTACTTTTTAAAAAGACATTTAAGGAGGGAATTATATATCACAAGAGAATGGAAGTGAAAAAGGAGACAAGCATGTTCATAGAATAATGAGAGATTTGGGAGAACAAAAAAAAGATAATATATGGGAAATAATTTTGAGAAAAGTTAAAAGTTTACATGAATTCATAGACATTATTCAAATGCATTATTTTTATTGATATTGATTGCATTTTCTTCCTGGAGTTTTACATCTTCTGAATGAATAATATATATGCCAAATGGTCTAGTTTACAAAGAACTCACAAATCTACTTCAAGAGAGCCCTAGAAGAGATTCAATTCCAATTTCATAAGAATTATTACTTGATAAAGAACTCATAAAACTATCATAGTTGAGAATTAGGTTATAGCCAATGGTTTTGATTCATTGTGCAAATTCCCCTAAGTCCAGCTGTTTTCAGAGCATGGGTGCTGGGTAATTCCATGTGCCTACCCAGTGTCCAGTACCAGGAATGCCTCTCTGCTGCTCAAGGTCTTCTCCTTTGCCACAGGAGACCATGAAGCTGCAAGCTAACTCAACACACGAAGGTAGGGGAATTAATACCTCAAGAGAAATCTTTCTCAAGTGAGAGAGAGTAGTCTTGAGAAAGGCCCCAGCAATCCTGTCCTCTAAGGAGACAATGCTAAGGACTTTTCTTTACAGTTTCTCAGAGGGTCCATGGAGACTGAGCCTCTGCTTATCCCCAGAAGCAATTGCATCATCGAACACACAGCTGACTCCTCTTTCTTCTTTTTCTCACTTTTCCACCTCTCTCACTTCTGCTTACTAAAATGTCCTCCTGAATAAACAAATGACCTATAGCCACTTCTTCTCCTCAGTCACTGGCTTTGGGAAAATCAATATAGGACTGATTCTTAACAAATGAGTGCCTGTACTACTTATCTGTTTCTATCAACTCCATATAATTTACAGGCATACAGCCTTTTTCCATTTCCTTATTAGAAAAAATGAAAAATAGTTTTCGATTACGGCTAGTGTTTCTTGACTTGCTGGCATTGATACAGTGTTTTTTGGATGAGCTCCATGATACATAAAGGAAGAACACAAAACTAAGAACCAGAAAATCCATATTTTAGCCCCAGAATTTGTACTACCTAGCTGTGAGACAATATAGAAGTCATTTTCTGTCTCTAAAACTTCAGCTTCTTAATTTATTAGAATGAAGGTGTTGATGTCAAAGGTTATCCAAAGGCTTTGATTTCATTATTCCATGAATTTATCAAGACGCAGACCTGCTTTGGACAAAGCTGTCAGTTGGACATGTTTCCCAGTGGTCAACAGGACACAGCTGCGAGTCCTGTGCGGACCTGTTGCCTTGCTTCCCCAGTCCTGGAGCAACTTCCCACCAACACTCAATCCAAATCTGTCCCTTGCTTGGATAGTTCCTGATGCCTCAATGGCCCACAGCTTTAAATATACACATATTCAATGTATGCAAATAACAAGTTCTGTCTGCTTCTAAAGAATATTACAAAGTAAACCATGTTAACAGGAAATTGACTGAGAAAGACAAGCCCACAAATTCCATGCTAGCCCTGGGTTCTTCTGCTTTCTTATACAATCCTCTTAGGTAACACATGTGAATGTAAGTGACCTTCTCTACACCAGTCACCTGACTTGCATTGTTCCTCAAGGGTGAGAAAGTGTCTAGCAAAAGGGAGGGGAGACCCAGTGGTAGGTGGAACTTCGTGCTCCACCTTTCAGGTAACAGGTTGCCAATTCAGCTGGACTCAGGACAGGCAATGAGAGAAGGCATTAAAAAAGTAAAATAGTTCCTTTGTTCTGACTCTAGAAATGCTGAAAGGAAATTCCTGTTCACAGCAGGTGATTAAACACATTTTATTAGAGGCCATTACATGGAGAGAGTTACTCATGCTGCTTTCTTGCAATAAAATGGTTCATTTTCTCCTTTTTCTCGTAATTTACTTCTCAAATAGTAGTAACTAGATTTATCGACAATTTGATAACCTCCAGAGTGGCTGTCAGAATCCAATTAGGACACTTTAACCTGTTCTCTTATAGCAATGAAGCTCAAACTTATCAACCAAATTCCTCCTGAGATAAAGATGAATGAAGCTGTATTTGAGGGATTGGGATAGACGGGTATCTGACCATGTAGCTCAAAGAGTAGATGACAAGCATGAGATTTCTCTGAAACTTTCTCCTTCATGTTCGAAACTCTCATGAATTTGCTTTCTACTCCAAAATAATAAAATTTAACTTACATTAATTTAAAAAGTATATGTGCAAGTATTTGCTAATTACCTTAACTCATCAAAAGGTTTCAGGAAGAATAGCATGATTTAGATTATATGTTTTATTCTTGCACTTTTCATCTATTTGCAGGGTAAAATAGAAATCTCTCTTTTCTCTCAACACCTCTAAACTCTTCCTATATCATGTATTCAACCTGGGAGGTAGACTTCCCTCATTGATTATGAAGCATATATTTTGTGCAGCTGAATTTCCCTACCATGTCTAAATGTGAAATTCAAAGGTCAGTTTCACTATCCTTGCCAGTGAAATGTAAGTATCAAAATTGCCTATATCAAGTGAAACTGGAAAATAAAAAAGGAATATTATGGCATTTGTATCTTCAGACTACATTATTCCTAATATTTTGCGTTATAGCCTGTACCAGCTGGACAAACCCAGAAATTATTTTTTTTGCTGCTGGCATCTTATCTTTGATGATATGTGGGATAGAGTTCAAAGCGAGCACTACACACGACAGAAAAATTGATTTCCTTCCCTGTATTCCTTTACTTCCTTTTACCCCACAGACTTCTTCTTTAACTTGCGTTTCCTCCCTTTTATTTGACAAAGGCATCACTGCCCTCTTCAGAGCACGTTTTTGTAACTTTGTTTCTATCCCACATTTTTCTGTACGGAGGATGTCATTGTTTTGTAATATTATAGAAACACATAAATGTTTTTCCTCCTTCTTTAGTCACTCTCTCTGAGTGTTGTATTTCAAAATCATTTCTTTTCCTTGCTTAATCAATGACTACTCTTCCTCCAGTAAATTCAGTAAGTTTGACTGCAAAAATCTGCCAAATGCTTTGAATATCACAGAAAGAAAACCTCTATATAAATGTCTGCTATGATTTCTATTAGAGTATGAAGACACTTTGGGTATGTTTTATTGGTCCATTAATAAATGACTGGAGAGGTAAAGCTATCTGGCTAGAAGCCCCGTTTTTTTACAAGCACAAAATATGTGGCTTAATGGAGCAATTAAACATTCTTTCATATCCCAGAGCTCTAATAATATTGGGAAAAGGTAAATGAAATACTAAAATGAAGAGACCATTGTCTTGTATTTACATACAGAACAAGAAGCTTTAACCTCCATATAAATAATAATAAACTATAGAACAGAATTTCAAACAGTTGCCATTTCAGAACACCAAAACTGATACACTTAAATCTTTTTATCATCAAAATAGATATCTTGTTTTACAGAGGTGAAGGAAATAGAAAATAGAGAAATTGTCCACAAAAGAGTCAGACAATAGGACAGTATTAGGTAACATCAGGTAATGGCGTTCAAAAGAATTTTAATTATAAGGAATATTAGGAATTATCTAATTTTGAAATACTGGTGTGATAAGACCATTTTTAAGATATAAAAGGCCTTACGAGTTTGTGACATAAAGTGCAAATGCTGAAAATGCCTTCAGTGCAGACCCAGTCTTTGTCTCCCTGGCATGATGTGCAGGTGTGCTGTGTTGCATGTGATCAGTCACTGGTAATCTACCAACAGTGGTGTACCAATAATTAGTAATAATAGTAATAAATATAACTGGCCAGGTATGGCGACTCACACCTGTTATCCCAGAACTTTGGGAGGCCGAGGCTAGTGGATCACCTGAGGTGAGGAGTTTGAGACCAGCCTGGCCAATATGGGGAAACCTCATCTCTATTTAAAAAAAAAAAAATAGCTGGGTGTGGTGGCGCCCCACCTGTAATGCCAGCTGTGGACAAATTCCCAGAGAAAGGAAAGGTTTATAAGGTAAGAATTCCCAGAGAAAGAAAAGGTTTATAAGGTAGCTGGGGAAGTGGGAGTTGACATGAGGATGACATCAGGATGAATATGAATAAATATGTAGGGCTAAAACCTGGCAGGCCTTTAGAGGGCATATTAAGGAGTTTGGTTTTTGTTCTTTTTTGAGATGACGTCTCACTCTGTTGCCAGGCTAGAGTGCAGTGGCACAATCTTGGCTGACTGCAATCTCCACCTCCAAGGTTCAAGAGATTCCCCTGCCTCAGCCTCCCCAGTAGCTGGGACTACAGGCACACACAACCAAGCCCAGCTAATTTTTTGTATTTTAGTAGAGACGGTGTTTCACCATGTTGACCAGGATGGTCTCAATCTCCTGACCTCGTGATCCACCCTCCTCAGCTTCCCAAAGTGCTGGGATTACAGATGTGAGCTGTCACACCCAGCCGAGGAATTTGTTTTAAAGGTTATTCTCTCCCAGGGAATAGAAACATAAGAGTTGCATTAGCAAAGACTTCAAAATATTATTCTGTATGTACTGGAAAGGATAAAGTGTGGAATTTGGGAGAATGGTGAGCTAGATCTTCTAACCAAAGTCCAGGAAAGAAGTGTCAGTTGTTTAAAATATAGTAGTAGGGTGAGGCATGGTGGTTCACGCCTGTAATCCCAGCCCTTTGGGAGGCCAATGTGGGTGGATCACTTGGTCAGGAATTTGAGAGCAGTCTGGTCAACATGGTGAAATCCCTTCTCTACTAAAAATACAAAAATTAGCCCAGTGTGATGGCATGTACCTGTAATCCCAGCTACTGGAGAGGCTGAGACAGGAGAATCGCTTGAACTCAGGAGATGGAGGCTGCAGTGCGCCAAGATTGTGCCACTACACTACAGCCTGGGTGACAGAGCGAGACTCCATCTCCAAAACAATAATAACATAAATAAATAAAATGCAGAGGTAGAAGTAGAGAAGAGTAGATGCAACTGAGATATTAATACAATGACTGAGTAAGGAGGCAGGAGGCAGTGCACTGGGCAAATGAAATCCTGTGCCAGAAGAGATATACAGTACTAATAAATGTTGCTAAGTATTTATTAAATGTTGGGGGACAGGCTTATTGATTTATGAAATCTTGGAATACTAGAGAAGAAGAAAAGGAAGAAAGGTAAAGAAGGAAAGAAAGGAAGATAAGAATGATGGAGAAAGGGAGGGAGAGGGAATATTCAGAACTCCAAAATGTCAGGAAAAAAAAGCAGAATAAGATGAGGAGGAGGAAAGAAAACTCCAAAATTGAAACCAAAAGTAATTTTTATATAGATAGAGGCTGAAACAGTAATAGAAGTTTTTATCATAGGTCAAAATGCAGTCTCCCACTGTCTGTCAAAGCCTACAGGTCATTTTTGCACAATCCACAGGCTAAATGGCTCTGGGAGCATCAGCCAATATATTTAATGATATGTAATTAAGTCTTAATTCCAAACATTAATAATTCAACAGAAAATCAAGAATATATATATACATCTATATAACTTTTTAATTCATTCTGTAGTATTTTATGAGTACATTCGATCTCTAAATTATGTATTTCTTTTTTGGCAACTGTTACAATTATTTCGTGGGCACATGTTCTCTAGGGCACACATACTAGGTAAAAAATTCTTGTGTTAAAATTGTACCACAGAAAATACTAAGTAAATGTGATACATGTTTTAGAATGTTATAGAATATAAAACGATGGCCTGGCATGGTGGTTTACATCTGTAATCCCAGCACTTTGGGAGGCCAAGGCAAGAGGATCTTCTGAGGTCAGGAATTAGAGACCGGCCTGGTTGCATGGTAAAACCCCATCTCTACTAAAAATACAAAAATTAGCCGGGTGTGATGGTGTGCATCCGTAATCCCAGCTACTTGGGAGGCTGAGGCAGGAAAATCGCTTGAACCTGGGAGGCAGAGGTTGCAGTGAGCTGAGATCGTGCCGCTGCACTCCAGCTTAGGCAACAGAGTGAGACTCCATCTCAAATAAATAAATAAATAAACAAAACAATTATCTGAGAGGAAAAATTGATTCATAACAAAGAGAATAAAGGATTTTTTTGGGGGAGAGGGTATTTTGTTTTCACCTAGGAACAACTGTTCCCCTCATTGGGTTAGTTTTATTTGCAAACAGAAATTATCTCCACATGATTTCCAGGGTGATAGAAAACTGAATACGAATCCAACTTCTGCCATCTATTCACTTCTGTCACCTTTAATAAGACACCCATGCCTATTTTAGCATGTTTTCTTTCCTGCAAAATGAGTTAGTAACATCAAGAGATTAAAATAACACAAATCAGAATATTAATAGTATTCAAATATTACATGCAGATATTAAACACAATAATTGTTGTAATTATTCCTAGAAAGGACATTGCCTCTACCTCAAGATGAAGGTCATTTTTCTTGACTTAAAAATTTTTTCCAATCTTATTATCTCCCATGAATTTTCTGAGTTTCAACAAGCAATCTACTTGCAAATTTTTGAAAATTTTAGGGATTGAATTCATGGTAACTAGTGATTTATTGAGGTGTAGGGAGATGAATGAAAAGAATCAGGACTGCTAGCTGGATAACTGAGGAGAGGATGGCTCATGAGGTGACATCAAACACTAGGCCTAGTGTGGTGGCTCACACCTGTAATCCCAGGACTTTGGCAAGCTGAGATGGGTGGGTCACCTGAGGTCAGGAGTTCAAGACCAACCTGACCAACATGAAGAAACCCTGTCTCTGCTAGGAATAGAAAAAAATTAGCTGGGTGTGGTGGCACATGCCTGTAATCCCAGCTACTCAGGAGGTTGAGGCAGGAGAATCACTTGAACCCCAGAGGTGGAGGTTGTGGTGAGCCGAGATCGTGCCATTGCACTCCAGCCTGGGAGAGAGTGAGGCTCTGTCTCAAAACAAAACAAAACAAAACAAAAAACAAAAAATCACTCAGAATAAAAAGATCAGGAAATGGAGGACAGAAGGACATTCTGCTGGGTAATGCTGAATTTGTCATCATAAAATCTGCAGTTGTGGAAGCTTTGGCTGTTGATGGAACCTGCTCAAATGTAGAACTCGGAACAACAGGAATTGAACCCAAGAGGGCACCAAGAGACTGAGAGAAAATGAACCAGACTTCCAGGTGCTCCACATTCCAACCAACATTTTGTATTGTCAGAAGAAATTGAGAGGTAAAAGTAAACCAATAAAAAAGAAACCAGGAAAGGGCATATATGATTACCAACCCTTTTCTCACCAGCTGGTCATGGACCAGTTTTCTGCCAGTGATACTTTCTTGGTCACTGCATCACTGCTAACATTGTCTCCCACCAGCTCTGAGGCTGTCCCAGAGGGGAAGCCAGCTGTCATCTCCTTTTCCCACACTCTGTTGGAGAAACCTGTCATTAACAGCTCCCTAAAAAAATGCATTTATGACCAACAGGCAGGAGATAATTAACTAGGAACTGAACAAACTCAAACTTCAGAGCCTCTCATTTGTATGAACACCCTTATAAGTTCTTGGGCCCATTTTGATATTTATAAATGTGTTAATTTCTTATGAAGAAAACTCACCAAATTGTAGAAGCCACAGATTCTGCAAAACTGAGGTTCATCCATGCATGCAGGATAGATTCACAGCATCTCTGAGCTGGAAAATATCTTAGAGGTCATATATGTTCTCCAACACTGCAAGAATCTCTCTGGCAGCATTCTTTCAAAACCATCATGTAAAAGAGGGAAATCCCCAGCTGTGTTTGGATTTTGCTCTGTCACTCATCCACTTTCTCCATCCATAAAAGGGCAACAATATGAATTTCCTGATAAGGTGGTTGTTAAAATATAAACAAAGTTCGTAGCCCCTTCCCTAACAAAAATGTGGGGTTTCTGCTGCACCATCTAAGGAGAGAAAAATAAATGAGGTCAGAAGTGATTATTATTATCAATCTATATTGGAATGTTTCCAGACATAAAAAGCTCACCGCTTTTTAGGCCAGACGGATACATTATGAAAGTTCAGCATTAGCTGCGGCTTCTATTCCCATTACTTCTAGAACTGCATTTGTCTATTCTTTCTTCAAAACTTTGAAGAGAGTCATTCTTGTCCTCTAAGACTTCTAAGAAGAGCTACATCCTGTCACTCTTGATTGATGTCTCAGTATCCCCAGAGCTCCACCTAGTATCTGGCATTTAGCAAAGTCCAGAGAGGGGGTTAAAGTGAGTGAATAGAGAGATTCATGAAAGAATAAGTATTTTTCAATCAATCACTCTATCCCTAAATCTGGTAGATTAACCCAGAAGAATGAAAATGGAGTACTAAGGAATTATTACTTCATGTAACCTGTTTACTGTTTAGTTCCTTAATGAGAAGAAAGTTGTACAAGTTTTCTAAAAATTAACTCCAAGTTTTTGTTACATAAACTTTAGAAAACCAGACATCCCCATTCTTGAGAGCAGGAATTTGATGCTTCTTAAGTTTCAGTTCTTCATCTTGTCTGGGCCCTACTGCTTTGTATCTGATCCTCAATATATAATTTGGAAAATCTGAGAGATAATAAACACATAGTAATGTGTGCACATTTTAATTGTGCAGTTTGACGAATTTTTATGTCTCAATTTAGTAACTATCACTCAGCTCAAGGTAGACCATTACCCTCACCCCACGAATTTTTTAATTCCCCACCCTTGTAAATTACTCTCTTCACTCTCTTCTAACCAAGTAACTCTCTACCACCATAAATTAGTTTCCTCTGTTATTGACTGATTTGACGGCTGCTAAGGTCTTTCCTTCTGGCAATACCATAATGTCTTGATTTCTATAGCTTTATAATAAGTTTGGAAATTTGATAGTAAGTCTAAACACCCAATTTTGTTCTTCAATACTGTTTCATCTTGGTCTCTTGTATATACATAAACATTTCAGAATCAGCTTGTTAATTTACACACACACACACACATATACACATGCACACATCTTGGATTTTGATTGGGAATGCATTGAAACTTAGGCCAATTAAAGGAGAATCGGTACCTTAAAAATGTTTAGTATATGCATGACAAAACTTTCCCTCTATTCTCAACCTTTCTATATCCTTGTATTTTAAAAGTATTTCTTCTAAACAGCAAATACATGTTTTTATTCATTCTAAAAATGTCTGTCTTTTAAACAGCCATTTATATTTAATGTATTGAATAACACAGTTGAGTTTTAAGTTTACTGTCTTATTATTATTTTCTCTTTGCCCCATCTGTCCTTTGTTCATTAATTCCTCTTTTCCTGCCTTCTTTTACATCAGTCAAGGGTGGTTTATAATTTAATTTTATTTTCTGTATTACTTTTTTTGTTTCCAAAGAATGATATTTGGACATCATTCTTACATTGCTTACACTTAAAAAAATCACCTTTAACACAGTTATCTTAAATCATCATCAAATGTGAGGATCTTATATTTATCCTTTTAAGCTTATTATGTATTTAACTTTAATAAATAGTATAAGCCCCACAAGATACTCTTATTCTTCGTACGTTAGAGAGTTAGAATGTTGTATATTCTCAGTTACCCTTTCTGGGGCTGTTTATTCTTGCTTACATTTCTGTGATTCAATCTGAGACTGTCCCTTCAGCTTGAAGGATATATCTTTCAGTAAATTCCATAGTTTATAGTCAGCTGACAATGAAGTCTCTCAGTTTTTATTAGTCTGAATCTTCTTCAGACTAACAAAATATAATAAGTACCTTTATTTTTAGATTATTTTCAATGGACACAATTCTGGTTTGATAGTTTTTGTTTCTTTCTGTACCTGAAATATGTTTATCATCTTCTACCTTCCATGATATTTCTGCTGAAATCAATGTTCGTTTATATTGTTCCCCCAAAGATGATTTTTTAAACCTCTGGCTGTTTTTAAATTTTCTTTTTCCTCTTTCAGCAATTTGACTCTCATAGACCTAGTTGGAGTTTTCTTTGCTTAGCGTTCATGGAGCTTTTTGAATTTCTTTGTTGATATCTGTATTAATTCATTTTCATGCTGCTGATAAAGACATACCCAAGACTGGGTAATTCACAAAAGAAAGAGTTTTATTGGACTTACTTCTACATGGCTGAGGAGGTCTCACAATCATGGTGGAAAGTAAAAGGCACATCTCACATGGCAGCAGGCAAGAAAAGGGAGGTTGTGCAGGGAAACTCCCATTTTTAAACCATCAGATCTCATGAGACTTATTCACAATCACAAGAACAGTACAGGAAAGACCTGTCCCCATGATTCACTTATCTCCCACAGGACCTCCCATCACACATGGGAATTATGGGAGCTACAAGATGAGATTTGGATTGGGACACAGAGCCAAGCCATATCAGTATCTTTTATCAGATATGGAAAATTCCTGGACATGATTTTTTCAAATGTGGCTTTTGCTTCTCTCTCTCTCTCTCTCTCTCTCTCTCTCTCTCTCTCTCTCTCTCTCTCTCTCTCTCTCTCTCTCTCTGTCTTTCTCTCTCTCTGCATATTTTCTATTGACTTGTATTTGAGACTATCAGTCATATTTGTGGAGTATCCAGGTGGTGTTTAAACCTATCTAATTACTTATTGATTTAGCAATTCAACAAAACTTATTTTATTATATTTATAAAACCTAATATCTTGATAAAATGCTTTGATTTTAATCCACTTTACCCAACTCCAGCATAGTTCATTGACTTATTAATCATGGTTATTTAAAAGCCCTTGCCTGGAGTAATTTCAAAATCTGTATCATTTCTGGAGCTCTGTCCATTGACTGTATTTTCTTTGCATTTCTTTTTTGGCCATCAGGTACTCTTTTCTGCATGTCTGGTAAGTTTTGATTGCATGCTGCATTGTAAAAATTCTAGCTTATATTTTCTTCCTCTTATACAGTTTGAGTTGTGTTCTAGCAGGTGGTTAAATCATTGGTAGATCACCTTAATCCTACAAAAGCTTGGTTTTTGCTTTTTCCGGCAAATCTATTTCAGGTTGTTCTTTCTCTTAGGCATCATCCTTCTATCTAGGGAGTTTCCTTCAAGGGTTTCAACCAAATGCCTAAGGTATTCACCGAGGTCTTTCCACTCTGGCTGGACTCAAACTCCAGTGTCTCCTCAGAATTGTGTGATGAACCTCCACTCAAATTTCAACCTCTCTGCCACTGCACTCTATCTGTCAGGTGTCCCGAATCATGCTCCTGGGCACACTCAGCCTAGCAGGTCAGCCAAGGAACTGGGAGGAATTGCCACACAGACTTCTGGTGCTGCCTCATGGTACTCACCTCTCTGTCACCTTGTTAACTTCTAGAAAACTTAGTTATTTTATATAGCTTGAAGGTCTTTCACTGTCCTCTGCTCAGTGAAACTGTAGCTCTCTGCTTATTCTCAACTTCTCAAAACTTCTATTAAAAAAAAATTTCCCCTGAGGATAAATAATCCATGGGAATGGGCTCACTCCATGTGCCTCCAATTACCCCGAATTGCAGCGCTATGTTGGTTGTGGTTCAGAAGTAAAAAATGTTGTTTTATCAAGTTTTTCCAGGTTTTGTCGTTATTTTATGGTAGAAAGGCAAATGAGTGCTGTAAGCTAATTGTCTTGTCCGCAACCAGAGTCTCATTTCATAGTTGAATAAGTCCTTGGCCTATGTTGTATTTTATTTATTTATTTATATATTTGTTATTATTTTACTTTAAGTTTTGGGATACACGTGCAGAACATGCAGGTTTGTTACATAGGTATACACGTGCCATGGTAGTTTGCTGCACCTAGCCACCCATCAGCTACATTAGATATTTCTCCTAATGCTATCCCTCCCCTAGCTCCCCACCCCCTAACAGGCCCCATGTCTTGTGTATTTTTTTAAACAAAGCTAAAATGCAGGATTTCTAAGCATTTTCCAGCTCTAGCTGATTTCTTTTGTTTTAGACCAATATCCGAAAGTAAATACTTTTTGGTTTCTGATTTTTGGCATCTTATAAATAAGCATTGCCTCCAGTTCGGTTCAGTCTCAAGTGTAATAAGTACCCCCTTTATATTTTCCTCTGAAATGTCATTTCATAAATCTGCTGTATTATCGGGCTCCAAGGTTAGAGCCAATATCTTATTCCAGCCAGCATGAATCCACTTACCAAGAAAGGGGAGAGAACTCTGTCTAAACTGTTCGTAATTTGTTCGATGCAAGCATGCAATCTATATTTACCTCGTCCATAACGACACTGGGAAGGTTGGCTGGAACCAGGAAATACTGCATTATGAGTTTAGTGACTATTTACAAGTGGAAATCTGGTGTGATTTATTTTACTAAATTGTAGTTGTTTCCTTTCCTTTTCTGACTAGTCACAAATCATTTATTTCAGGATCTTCTCCAGAATATTGCCAGAGGCCAGTCTCAAACTTAACCATTGTATACCTACCAGAATATTTTTATTAAAAATTAACAAATTTGTGTTTTTCTCAAAACTACGTAATCTCTACCTGTCCGTTCTTTTGGCCCTTGTCCGTTCTTTATGGATCAATATTATCAAAGTTACTCCTGTTCCCTCGAGCAAATAACAATTCTATGTAATGGAAAAGATACTAAATCTGAATTCATGTTCCTCTTACTAGCTATATAATGGACGATTAAATCACTCCTTTAAATTCCTTTCTCCTTTAGTAAACAGGGATAAAATACTTGTTTGATTGTTTGCTTTAAAGAGTACATAAAGATCTGAAGGCAACTTATATTTTCTTCTGATAGGTATCCCAACAAAATGCCTTCAATATTGATATTATTATTAATATTCTAGTATCTCGGATGCAATTCCCCTAAGCCTGGAGAGTTTAATTAATTTAAGTAGCTACATGCTTTCAGACTAGCTATTTTCCCATCGTGATCTCAGTCCTTTCTAAGCTATGTTTAGTCTCTTTTCTCCTAAAGATTGTTCTACCTAGGGGAGAATATAGATTCAGAAAGGAATTCGTATACTTGTGTTTCTCTAATCTCTTAACATTACTTAATGTTTAAAAGAGCTCTATCTTTTCCTATTTGCCTTCTTGTTCCAAATGGAATTAAAATCATTTGCTGCCTTTAATATTGTTAAACACTTTCTTTTTTATCGTTCTCCTCCCTTCCCTTTTATTTCTTTCTTTTCCGTTATCATTGTTCTGCTTTTCCTTTCTTGTGAGATTCCCCGGTCATCTTTCCTTAGATACTTTTTAAAGAAAATCTCTAGAGTGCAGTGGGACAGCCTCATCCATATCTTTGCAACTTTGGTATCTCTCCTCTCTTTCCTTATTTAGTTAGGTGACAGTGGTACATAATAACCTATTCTCTCTCTCTCTCTCTCTCTCTCTCTCTCTCTCTCTCTCTCTCTCTCCCCCCCTTCTCTCCCCCCCCCCTTAGATTTTCATTCCTCTTGAATTTTAAAAGCCTGGCTAGCAAGATTATACCTTTCATTTTATTTTCTGATTTAAAAAAGTCTCTCTCTCTCTCTCTCTCTCTCTCTGTGTGTGTGTATGCGCGTGCTCTCTCTCTCTCTCTTAGATTTTTCATTCCTCTTGAGCTTTAAAAGCTTGGCTAGCAAGATTATACCTTTCATTTTATTTTCTGATTTAAAAAATGTGTGTGTGCGTGTGTGTGTGTGTGTGTGTGTGTGCGCGCGCGCGCATGCACTTCAGTGTCTTCCTCATGGATGCTTGTCTCATTTTCTCCCAAGGTGTAAATGTCCAGGGAAGGAAAAGTCACGTCGTCCTCTACTACACTGCTCTGCAGAGAGAGACACACTAAATGTGAAAAAGTGGATGCATCAGCCTGTTCCCTAGAGAAAGGTTCTCCACGGAGTCGTATATTGTAACTGAACTGAAGTTCATTCATCGATAAGTTGTGCCCAAGCAATCGACTTCCTTCCAGTCATTCTAAGCAGTCCAGGAAAACCGATTTAAAAGCGAACACAACAAAACTAACCGACGGGCAAAATCTACCCTTGAAGCGCCGCGGGGGGTACAATTTGGGAGCAGGTGAGGCCGTGCTGGGCGGGTGAGGGCCCCCTCTCTCCTGCTCGTCGTTCCGCTTTCAGCCAATCCACCCCAGGAGCACCCTGGGATCTCCTCGCCCCCTGCCAAGCGGAGAACACGGAGCCCGGAGGGCACGCGGGAGTGGAGCTAGGCGCCAGCAGGGCAACTGGGCATGCTCAGAAGCCGGGCAGGTTTGGGTCTCCAGCAGGCAGCCTGAGCATTACACCAGCTCTCGCAGCCCCGGGAGGAGGAGGAGGAGGATGAGGAGGAGGAGGAACGCGAGGAGGAAGGAGAGGAGGAGCGGCCAGCAGTAGCCACGACCGCCACCACCAGGCAGAGGAAGAGTTAGTTCGTGGGGAGGAAAAGGCCCTCCTCCCCCTTGGTGCGCCTTCTCCAAAAGCTTCTGCTTTTAGCGAAAGGGAATACAGGATAAAGAAGGAGACAGAAAGAAGAGAAAAAGTGAGGGGGGAGACAGAGGAAAAGGGCGTGAACAGAAAGGGCCGGAGCGTGCAGAGGAGCCCGGGGCGCGGGGGTGGCACTGCCGAGCCTGGAGTACTGGCGCTAGGGCAGGTGCCGCGGCCGCTGCCCGAAGGCGGCATGTGACGCGCGGCCGCAGCTGCCCACGGGCGGAGCGCTCTCAGACAGCGGAGCGCACACCGCCCGGCCCTCGGTGCCAGCGCGGATCCCCAGGCTCCTCGTCAGTCCGCGGGGCGGCAGCGGCGCTTGTGGGAAGACCGGCGATGAACCCAAGGGCGGCTCCGGGCAGGGGCGCGCGATCTTAACGACAGTCGCTCCCTGAACGCTGAGCGGGAGGAGACGAAGGGACGGTGGACCGGCGCCATCCGCGCACCGGGCAGGCGCGGAGACCCGCGTGGGACAGACACCTGGAGCGCAGCTGCCAGGTAGGGACGGCGTCCGCCACCCAGGCGCAGGGCAGAGCGGGCGGCGGCAGCGGCCGACCTGCTTTTCTTCTTATCTCGTTGCGAAAGGAGGAAAAAGTTTTCAGGGCGGGTAGGAGAGGTCTCGTTTTTGGAGTTCGAAGAAAGGGACTGGGGAGAGAAGAGAGAGGCTGTGGGTCGATTTGGGGAATGGTGGGGATTTGAATTCCGACAGCGCGATCTGGGGCGGAGTTGGCGTTCGGGACTGACTGAGGGTGGGGAACGCCCGGTGGCACCCAAGTGCCCCGAAAGAGACGGGAATCCTGCGAGCGGTGCCCGGGAGAGAGCCAGGGACGCCCCACCCCGCTCTCCCTCGCTTCCATTCTCTCTTCCCCGGCGCCGGATCTGAAGCACCAAAGTGCCGGAGCACGAGGAGCCACCCGGCTCCGGGTGTGTATGTGAGCGCGCTCGTGTGTCGAGCGTGTGTCTCGCGTCTCCGCATTTGCTTTCCTGTTAATTCTAAGAAGGCTAGAGCCGGCGCCCGCCAACCTCGCCTCGGGGCCGCAAGTTCGGATTGCATTTCACGGGGCGAAATGTGGCACTTCTAGTAACACTTGGGTGAAGGTACCTAGCCTAGCGCGCATCTTTACTGACCTGGAGACAGTCTACACTCGCAAAGCAGCGGCCCCTGGACTGCGCGGGGTCTCCTCTTGGGAGCACTTCCCCAGCATAGCCTGCTGTTAGAGAGATTAATTTCTGCGTGTTTTTTAAATGGCTGGGGCGGGCGGACAGTTGACTCCAGCAGCAGAATTCACTTATTTACTCCGTGGTGTGCGTGTTGGAATTGTGATCCTGTTGTGCATACTGGTGCGTGTGTGCGACTCTCCTTGCACGCATTTGGAAGTGGTAGAGGCAGCAGGGGGTTGGGAACTGCATCCATATGGACAGATTTCAAGAATGTACAAACCTTCATTTGTCTGCAAGTGTTATTTGAACCTGTCCAAAGGCTGCAAGGATATGTCCCCTCCCTCCCCGCCCGTGTCCGTGTTTGCAATGTGAAAGGACGGCCCTCTTTAGGACAGAAATGTATTTATCAAAGCGAGCTGTTGTTAAGGACAGTCGTTATCTTACAATATGCTTTGCACAGACTTTTCCTTTCTCGCCAGCCCTCTTGGTTCCAAGACAGAAAACCTGTCCCCTCCCCCATTTTGGCCTTGTAGGTTTCCATTTGAAACACAATTTTTAAGTGGGTGCAGTGATTATGTAGTCCAAATAATTCCATATTGTGAGATCATTATATTGCATGAACCATTCATCACTATTTCCTGTGCTTTAACAATGCCCAAGTATTTACTTAAGAGAGACTATGCATAAGAACATATAGTTCAGGAAGGAGAAAACTAAACCTAGAGCAGAACCTGCAGGTAGGCAGGATTGTAGTGGTAGCATGATCATAAAAAACTAAGGTATTTTTGTTCCAAATATCGTGGGATAGATGAGGTGCTGGGTGCACCCTCTTGTTATAAGAGCTGATATTTCAAAGTATACATGTAAAAGGAACATGCCTGCTTCAGTGTGCATTCCAACATGCCACGGAAATGTGGTTTACATCATAGCTTCTATTGCTGAACAGTCTATCTTTAGATTTTGTTTACATAGTTTGTCTCATTAGCTTAACACATAATTAGCTATTGTTGGACTAGAAAGCACATTACTTTTGTAGTGGTTTCCATATGGAAATATAATGTTCGGTTTAATTACTAATTTTAAAATAATTACATGGCCGGTCTGATTTAGAATGTTTCTCTAGGAGTATTATGAAGATTGAATGTGGCATGAAAATAGCAGTGTTAAAATATTGTGTTTTAAATAACGTTGGGTCATTATTCAAATGAACTCGAGAGTTGAAAAAGAAACTGAGATGAAAAGTAGACTTCGAAAAATCTTTGTAAGTTTTCTGCGTGGAAAATTACTGTGAGGGAAAAGTGTATTTTGGGGAAAGGAGCAAGTGTGGAATTGATCAAGTTTTAAAGAAAGAACAAGTGTTATAATGAATAGTTCTGTATTAAACCTACATTTAGGCTTATTTAGGAAACTTTCCTTTAAAATATAGAGAAATCTATGATGAATATTCATTACCTTTTTTTATTCTGGGGTGGGGGAAGTAAAATGTCACCTCGAAAGTATTATTTACTTCTGAAGATTATTTAAGCATGTGTAAAAGTTCTTTAGTGTGTACCTTCTCATTTTTTCCTTATAAAGACAAATGATCTATTTTCTTAACAAAAAACATTTGTATTTTAAGTTAGAGTATGTAAAAATGTGAAGTTCTTTTAATGATGCTTTAGCCTTTAATTGTAGGCAACCTGTTGAAAGTGAGCATAGAAAAAAATGTGAAATTGGCAGAAATAGAATTTCTTAGATTCGCACTTGTAAATTGAATAGCCAGAAAGTTAAATGATATTGTTAAAAGCAAAGTGACCTTATGTATTTGTAAATTATAAAGTAAGACATTTTTCCAGATTTTTAGCTAAAATTTCTGTCATTTTCCCAGCCAACATACTGTTCTTGCCTAACAACTTTGTTAACATTGGCAGACTCAGTTGCTTACTGCTAAATGGCCTGGACATTTCCAGGGTGACTATTAAGAAATTGGGTCCTGTTTGCAGTGCCGGGAAGTTTATATTGGGAACAGCTGTGGTGTAGTGGCACTTCACATAGGAGATGAATGAACTGTGAGTCACATGAAGATGGAGGCTCTGATCAGTATGCAGAGAAGCATATCTGTCCTTCGCTTATGGAACCTGATTTTATAGCATAAGATGACTAATAGCATTATTCTCACCCTGTGATTTTGAAGGATCAGTAACTAGAAATGTTGCCTTTTATACAATATGTTTGTGAATTTAAAATGCATTCTCCTTACATAAGAATATTTTAAAAGGTATCTATGAACCTGATAAAATTTTAATTAAATCCCTCACCATGTTTACTTTTAAAAGTTAATCAGCATAATAAAATGTGCCTTTATGCTTCATCATTGAATATAGTGTTTCCCTAGATGCAGTATCAGTGAAGGGCTCCATAAGACTTTTCATCTGTAAAGTTCCCAGCACCTGGAGGGCTCTGTTCACCTGCTACCTTCCCTAACAGTTTCATATCCCCGGCAGTATAGATCTGCATTCGTATTGTCTTCAAAGCAAGAAATAAAAATAATTTTGGGCTGAGCACAGTGGCTCATGCCATTAGTGGCAGCACTTTGGGAGGCCAAGGCAGGAGGATTACATAAGGCAAGGAATTCAAGATCAGCCTGGACAGCACAGCTGCCAGATTTTTTGTAGAGATTACATTCTCTACAAAAAATGTAAAAACTTAGGCAGGCATGGTGGAATGCACCTGTGTTCCTAGCTACTAAGGAGGATGCAGTGGAAAAATAGCTTGAACCCAGGAGTTCAGGGCTGCAGTGAGTTATAATCATGCCGCTGCTCTCCAGCCTGTGAGACAGACTGAGACTCTGTCTCTAAATCACCACCCTCATAACCATCGTTATAATTTTGGTTTGGTGAAGCAACTGAAAACGTTAAACCATAATGTGACTTATGTGAAAACAATGTGACCTCCTCAAGCATTTCATTCCCCATTGTACACTCGGAGACCATAGTAGTTGCCCTGTCCACACTGTGGGTTGGTTTTGAGGATGAAGTGCATATGGATGTGCTTTTTGAACAAACTCTAAGGCACTATGAAATGCTGTGGTCGACTGGAACCCAGAGCTGCCTCAGGGCCCGATGATGGGAAGCACTGAGGGCCAGTGCATAGGCCCTCTGGCTCAGTTTTTGGCCTCTGTGTTGTTTTCTATTCAGAAGTTTTGGCAGCTTGCAGATTCCCCAGCCTCTGGAAGGACCTCTTCTTTAGGCTGGTGATCTACCTTCTCCCACCTGTTGGAATTTCCCGCTCATCCCCTCCTGAGGGCCAAGGACACTGGCTGACTGCACCTTCTTAGCTTCCTCTGCTGAGGCTGCAGCTGCAGCTTGCCACATTGACACAGCACAGGGTCCAGTAGTGATGACAGGAAGTCAACAGAAGGAATATTCTGAGTCCCTGCCAGCTTCTCACCAATTGTGCCAGTTCATCCTGAAGCCAACCGGAATATGAACACTTTGAGAAAAACAATGGTGGCCAAAAATTAGAAACAAAAAACAAAAACCAATTTGACAAACAGTAGCTGGCAGATGCATCATGGGCTTGGAGGCCTTGCATTCCCAGCCCTGCTCTGCACAGGACTCAGGAACCTGGCCCTCTGATTCTGCAACCACAGCCCACAGAAGAAGGGAGTCTGTCCCAAACTCAGTGAGCTGTAGCAATTCCCATGCCTCCCTCACCTCAGTTTCTCTAACTCCTGTCATATTTACCATTTCATAGGATGAGGTTTTGATTGAGTTTTCAATTTGCCTTTTCAATACTGGATTTAATGTCTGGCCTGGGAAAACTTTAGCTGTGACCTTGGCAGTCAGCCTTGCCCTTGCCAGGAACTTCTCTCCAGGAGCAAGATCTCTTTCTTTCTAGTCTGTCTCTGATTCAAACTCAGTGTGGACAAACCCTCGGACCTAAGGCACAGCTCCCCTCCTGACAGTGCATCATTTCTGCCTGAGACCTGTACTGCCCGGTTCCACTTGACAAATACATTCTCCTTGCCTGTCATCGTTGGTAGGATCAAATCTCAGTTCTCCACACCTCTCCCAAGCAATGTAATTTGAGTGGCTGACTATCCCCTACACAATTAATCCTTCATTAAGTCATTTGTTCTAGCCCAGCCCTAGCCTGCTTCCTGTCCCCACTGTTTCCTTGAAATTTGGCATGCCAGCTGAGCCATGAAATAGTCTACCTTCTGTCACCTCTAGCACAGGAAGTGGTGCTAATGTAGACATCCTGGTTCAGGCAGAATATATGCCAACTACGGCCATTCAGATAAAATTCAGGTGAGTTTAAACCAAGGTAAAATACTTGGAGCCTGCTTTGGAAAGAGTCCCCAGAGAGGGGAGCTACCAGATGCGTACTTCCCTACATTTATGGCTGCAACGTGTTTTGGTGTTCTTCTGCTGAAGCCTTCTAATTTATCACAGGTAGCTATAGCCATAGAAATAGATACATATAAAAATATCCTGTCACTAAGATATAGGAAAAAGGAGCTCCTAATAGCTTTGTCTCCATTTTTTAAGACTTGTCACTTCGGAATACATTTTCTCCCACTAGAATTGCCCATGGGATCCAAACTGGAGAGAAACCTGGTTACTGCTATTAATACATATAAGCCAATTCTGGCCCACAAGCATCTGAAGTTCCATTGAGCTAGCTCTCATTTCCCTTGAATCCTAATGGTATTTTATAGACTTGGAATCCATATGAATGTTGGCTGAGCATGGTGGCATGCACCTGTAGTCCCAGGTACTCAGGAGGCTGAGGCAGGAGGACCGCTTAAGGCCAGAAGTCCAAGGCTGTAATGTACTATGATCACACCTGTGAATAGCCACTGTACTCCAGCCTGGACCACATAGCAAGACCCCATATCTTATAAATAAATAAATAAATAAAATCCATATAAATATTCAATAGTAATGGGTTTTTGGCTTCAAATCAACAATATTTTTGATGCTACTATATTTAAATATATATGCATAGTCATTTCAAAAGGTTGTTGAACACAGTCTTCTATGTAATTTTTTAATTTTCTTAGTGCAAAATAGTGTAAAAGCACAACTGCTGTTATAGGAGGTCTCTCAAGCCATTTACACTGAAAAGAATTTCTCATACTTGAAATAGATATGATGGACCTCCCACCATTTTTCCTGTGCTTCTCATTGTGTGAAGGGAGAGAGAGTGGGAATGTGGAATGGCCATGATATTTCTTTCTACAGAGTCCTCTTTTCTCCTCTCCTCACCCCAGATCCTTCCCATCACGCAAGGACCAGCTGAACGCTTCCAGCTTTCCTTGAGTGCAGCTATCATTCTGTTTTCCCTGTGATTAATTATTTTAAATCCTTTGATTCATTTGAATGTCAGAAACTGAAAATCAGTCTGTCTAAACAACTGCAAGGTCACTTCTCCCTGCTCTGAATACTAGGGGCACTTACCATCATAATATAAACTGCAAGGTCACTTCTCACTGCTCTGAATACTAGGGGCACTTACCATCATAATATAAACTGCAAGGTCACTTCTCCCTGCTCTGAATATTAGGGGCACTTACCATCATAATATAAACTGCAAGGTCACTTCTCACTGCTCTGAATACTAGGGGCACTTACCATCATAATATAAAGTTTGACACTCAAGGATAGATAACCCAGGTAATATTTATTTTGATTCTCTCCAAAGAAGTTAACTTCATGAGAGTATATAAGTAAATATATGATAAATACATGTTTGAGTAGACTGAGTAAATCACCCAGTCACTCCATCTATCTACCTATCAATTACCTATCTCTTTATCCAATCGACCTATGTTCATTTACACATGAGTTGTGTATATATCTGTTATCCCATCTTTCAGGTCAGTATCGTCTAACGTGTCAGGTACCATGGACATTCTGTTTCAGATACACAGTAAGTCAAGGGCTCTCCTTTTTAGGAGCCTATGTGATCAATGTGAGAGCAGCTAAACAAATCTGGGTTGGAAGGGGATGTTAGATGTATGAATTTTTCAGGTCTTAAACAACAGAAGTTTATTCTCTCATAATTCTGGAAGCCAAAGTCTGAAATAAATGTGTTGGCAAGACTGCACTCCCTCTAGAGACCCTAGGGGAGAATCCCCTCTTTCTTCCTCTGGCACCTGGTGGCTATCTGCATTCCTTGACTTGTAAGGACACCACTCCAATCTCTGTTCCTGTGGTCACGTTGGCTCCCCGACTTCTTTCTTCATGTCTCCTCCTGTATATGCCTTTTTTATAAACATACATGTGATTGCAGTGAA
Source organism: Saguinus oedipus (assembly GCA_031835075.1). Lineage (NCBI taxonomy): Eukaryota > Metazoa > Chordata > Mammalia > Primates > Cebidae > Saguinus > Saguinus oedipus. Next base: position 8,853,031 of record CM063188.1, on the reverse strand, counting down.
GGCTCACCCAGAAAATCCAGGATTAGCTCCTCCTTTCAAGAGCCTTCACTTCATCACGTCTTTTGTCATATAAGGTAATCACAGAACCCGGGGATTAGGAGGTGGGCACATCTTTTGGAGGGACCACCGTTCAGACCACTGCAGATGTCACTGATGAACAACTTTTGCCTTTGGACCTCTCTCTTGATGTTACACAGTGCAGTCTGTATGGTTTGAGAAATTAACACTCACCAGGGGTGAGTTCCATTTTCACGGAGCAGTGAGACGCAGATCCTCTTTATATTGAGCCAAAAATCTCATTCTCCTTGTGCTTGTTTGCCTTCTTAATAATTCTGAGAATTATGATGAGAACACTTCTGATCTTTCTTCCATAAGAAAATCTTTAAAGTTGAAAAGTTTAACGTTATTTCAACCTGGTCCTATGTGCCATTTCAAATTTTCATGTTCTTTTTTAACCTTTTCATTTACACTTACTGATCAGCGATCACACTCCCCGGATCTCACTACCCTCTGGCTTGAAATATTTTGATTCCTCTCGTACACATTCATGAGGTTTATAGCAATGACTTTTCCAAAAGTCACCTGTAATCTCTTAGTCACAAAACAGATTCCTTGTCTACCCTGCTTAATCTCTTTTTTTTCTATATCTTTAGTATATATTTCTTTATAGTGCATTACATGGAAAGGTACAGAGAAGAACGAATGGTAATAAAACAAAGGAATTAGAAAAGTGAGGGATTTATTATTATTTTTTATTATTATACTTTAAGTTCTGGGGTACATGTGCAGATCTTGCAGGACTGTTACATAGGTATAAACATGCCGGCCGGGCGTGGTGGCTCACGCCTGTAATCCCAGCACTTTGGGAGGCCGAGGTGGGTGGATCATGAGGTCAAGAGATCGAGACCATCCTGGTCAACACGGTGAAACCCCGTCTCTACTAAAAATACAAACAAAAAATTAGCTGGGCATGGTGGTGTGTGCCTGTAATCCCAGCTACTCAGGAGGCTGAGGCAGGAGAATTGCCTGAACCCAAGATGCGGAGGTTGCAGTGAGCCAAGATCGCGCCATTGCACTCCAGCCTGGGTGAGGAGTGAAACTCCTTCTCAAAAAAAAAAAAAACAAAAACACAAAAAAAAACATGCCATGGTAGTTTGCTGCCTCCATCCTCCTGTCACCTACATTAGGTATTTCGCCCAATGTTATCCCTCCTCAATCTCCCCAGCCCCTGCTGTCCCTCCCCTAGCCCCTCAACCTCCCAACAGAGCCCAGTGTGTGATGTTCCCCTCCCTGTGTCCATGTGTTCTCATTGTTCAACATCCACCTATGAATGAGAACATATGGTGTTTGGTTTTCTGTTCTTGTGTCAGTTTGCTGAGAATGATGGTTTCCAGATTCATCCATGTCCCTGCAAAGGACACGAACTCATTACCCTGGTTAATCTCTTAGCAACACCTTTAAACTCCCTTAATTTTTAGAGCATTGTACCTCCCTGGCTCTCTTCTCTCCTCTGGCTCTCTTCTCTCCTTGCTGTTCTCCACCCCCATCTTCTGCTGAGTTTAGGGCTCTCCAGCTATTTCCCCCATACTGTTCCCCGGCGTCCCCTTCCGCATCTGCCTCTGTTTCCACGGTTTCAAATACCCTTTCCATGTGGGTCACACTCACTCACTCATCTCCAAGACTGACTTGGCTCCGGAAAGGAGCATTTCCCTGTGCTTGTTGGCTAGCACAGCCTTCGTCTCCTTCCTCATCCTGTTCCCCTCTTGGGGTTCCTATTTCTATGAATAGCATGACCATCCTACTGCTCAAACATGATGAATAAATTAAGTAATCTTGATTTATTCTCTTCCCTCACCTCCCACATTTAGCCAGGTACTGAATTCTAATGATTCAACCAAGGAAGAGCTCAAACTTCTTGGCTACTTTCCTCTCCTGCTGTCGATATCTTAATGCATCATTTCTGCAACCTTAATGTGTATTCAGATCATGTAGGGATCTTGATAAAATGCAGACTCTGATCCAAGAGGTCTGGGGTGGGACCTGAGAATCTGCATTTCTAACCAGCCTTCAGGTGATGCAGATGCTGCTCATCTGTGCTGGGACCACACTGAGAAGAAAGGCTTTAAGTTTTACCTTTGTGTCTTTTCTTAGTCTCTGAGCTTCCCAGATGATCTCATTGGCTATACTCTTGCCTTTGGGTCCATTTTATACAGATTATTCTTATTCAAGACCAAACGTGATCATCTTTCTCTTACCCTCAAATACCTTTTTGACATCCCCTTCTGCTATCTGTTGAATAAAGACTAAACGTCTCGCATCAGCTTCACCGTTTCATGGCTTGGGTTCGCATTTTGCGTTCAGTCTCGAGTCTCAAGGTCACTCTTCACTTTATCTTCAGGTGTCCTCATCCTCTACCACATCATCAAGGGTCCAAATTTTAGCAATGTGTCAAGGACAGCTTGAAATGAATTCATCTTCTGTTACTTTATCAGAATCTCACTTTTGTCACTGATTGCATTCACTCTTGTTTTTTTTTTAATTGCATTTTAGGTTTGGGGGTACATGTGAAGAACATGTAAGATAGTTGCATAGGTACACACGTGGCAGTGTAATTTGCTGCCTTCCTCCCCTTCACCTATATCTGGCATTTCTCCCCATGCTATCTCTCCCCAGCTCCCCACCCCATGCTGTCCCTCCCCTATTCCCCCCAACAGACCCCAGTGTGTAGTGCTCCCCTCCCTGTGTCCATGTGTTCTCATTGTTCAACACCCGCCTATGAGTGAGAACATGCGGTATTTCATTTTCTGTTCTTGTGTCAGTTTGCTGAGAATGATGTTCTCCAGGTTCATCCATGTCCCTACAAAGGACACGAACTTATCGTTTTTGATTGCTGCATAATATTCCATGGTGTATATGTGCCACATTTTTCTTGTCCAGTCTATCATCGATGGGCATTTGGGTTGATTCCAAGTCTTTACTATTGTAAACACTGCTGCAATGAACATTCGTGTGCATGTGTCCTTATAGTAGAATGATTTATAGTTCTTTGGATATATGGGATTGCTGGGTCAAATGGAATTTCTATTTCTAGGTCCTTGAGGAATCGCCACAACACTCTTGGTTTTTATGTGTGTGTGCACATAAATTGTTTCAAATATCAGACTGTGTTCTCCTTGAAAGATGCTGTGTTTTGTCAGTCTTGGACTGCCTTCAAGTATCTAGTGCAGAGTCTTCTACTCAATATGTACATTCACATATAAAATACGTAAATAGACACAGTGGCTCATTTTGCAAGGCTGAGGTGGGAGGCTTGTTTGAGGCCAGGAGTTCAAGACCAACCTGGGTGACTTAGCAAGAGCACATCTCTACAAAAATTCTTAAAAATTATCTGGGTTTGGGGTGCACGTCCCTGTAGTTTAGTTACTTGGGATGCCAAGGCAAGGAGGATCCCTTGAGCCTGCAAGTTCAAAGCTGCAGTGATCTGTGATGATGCCAACTGCACTCCAGCCTGGGCAACAGAACAAGATCCTGTCTCAACAAAAGTAAATGTAGTGTTTTTGTTATTTGTCCCCTTATGAAAGTAATACATGTGATACAAAACTCAAACATTATGGAAATACATATCAAAAGTAAAAGTCCATCATAACCCAATGCCCCAAAAGACAGCTGCTGTTAACATTTTGATGCCATGACAGGGTTGTTTCTGATATTTTTCAACACACATTCTAACATTCACTCTATACCAAACTGGGATAATAATAGAATTTTGCAACTTGACTTTGAATGTAAATCTATCTCCCTCTTCCTAAAAACTGCAGCTTATTCCAAAAGATTGACTGATTTAACTGCATACAAATCAATCTGTTTAAAATGGCCCAGCAATGTAGAAATGTGTTTGCTTTGAATTTCTGATCACTTAAGTATGCCTTTATTCAGCGATTTCCCTCTCTGCTCCTCATATTGTGCTAGACTTTGGATTTTTAACAGTAAAACACAAACACTACCTCGGAAGTTCCAAGCTATACTTAGGTCTTTAGGCTAATGTTGAGTGATGAACTACTGGTGAGGTAGTAATCATTTATCTTTGATGCCAAATTAAAATTACCATGTTTGATGACATGCACACTCAGATTGCTGAATTTTATATTGAAATGCAAGTTTTCAAATTCTTTTTTTTTTTTTTTGAGATGGAGTCTCAGTCTGGTTCTGTCACCCAGGCTGGAGTACAGTGGTGCGATCTTGGCTCACTGCAACCCTATCTCCCAGGTTTAAGCGATTCTCCTGCATCAGCCTCCCAAGTAGCTGGGATTACAGGTGCCTGCCACCATGTCTGGCTAATTTTTTTAGTTTTTATTTTTAGTGGACACAGTTTACCATTTTGGCCAGGCTGGTTTTGAATTCCTGACCTTGTGATCTACTGCCTGGGCCTCCCAAAGTGCTGGGATTACAGGCGTGAGCCACCACATCTAGCCAGTTTTGAAATTCTTTAGCTCCATAAAGAATAGGTGACTCATTGTGAATTCTGAATGTGTACATATTTATCTATGTCTCTAATACATATGTATAGATATTACTTTTTGTTTCATGAATGGATATAAATATGGAATAAAAATATAGAAAATGTTGTAAAAGATATACCAAAAATTTTAACATATTTAATAAAACTACAATTTAGAAAGAAGCTGTGGGAAAAAAACAAAAGGAAAATGTCATGTAAGCTATGTTTTAGAATGCCAGTAATTGGGGGCACACAAGGCATTTGTTGAAAAGAAAATTCTTTTAGAAGTAAAAATCAATACTCCCTTGGAATTTTGGAGAGCTAAGTCTTCATAATGATGTATGTTTCCTACTGATGCTATATTTGTCATTTAAAAAATAATTCTACAGTAGAACTCGGGAAAGTCATTTTCCTGGGTAGGGGGAGGACAGGTGTATGTTTGAGGGACCTAGAGATGTCAGCAAAGGAGACTATATTTATGGAGAAGAAACTTAAAAGTAGAATGTAACACAATAAAAAGCTACAACTTTGAATCAATATGAGACTTTTGCAGTCTGGGTTAGTGAAATTATATAAAGAGTACTTTATTTGTTTATTTATTTATTTATTTATTTATTTTTGGAGATGGAGTTTCACTCTTGTTGTCCAGGCTGGAGTGCAATGGCACAATCTCTGGCCACTGCAACCTCCACCTCCTGGGTTCAAATGATTCTCCTTCCTCAGCCTCCCAAGTACCTGGGATTACAGGCGTGTGCCTCCGCACCTGGGTAATTTTTGTATTTTTAGTAGAAACGGGGTTTCACCATCTTGGTCAGGCTGGTCTCGAACTGCTGACCTCAAGTGATCCATCTGCCTCAGGCTCCCAAAGAGTGTTGGGATTACAGGCGTGAGCCATCACTCCTGGCCAATATAAAGAATATTTCTGCATTTTCTATTAAACCCCTGAAAATGTTGTCTATTTTTGTAGTTAATATGTCTCACGTACGGTATCGTATATGTTTCTTGTAGACTTTAATACCAGTAAAAATTGAGCCTCCTTTAGAATAATAAGAGCAATTATCTGATAATATAATTAAACTATCTTTATTTCATTTTTTACGTTGGCTGCTGGGAAACTCAGACGTAAAACTAACATTCAATCACAGGGGCCAGTTTTGCTTGATTTTTCTATATACTACTTCCCTTTTGTTCTAGTATTTTTTTAACCTTTCAGTTTTAATATAAGCATTCTCAGATTCTCTTTGGAAAGCAAGCAAGATATAACTTGGAAATATATAGTCTAAAATTATACCCACAAAAAATACCCATATATAAAAAGAAAGGAAATGAATACTTTGAAAGCAGATTTAAAAAGAAAAAGTAACATTTTGGAACCAAGGTCTCTTTGAAGGCCTGAAAACCCCAGGAACCACCATGGGCAAGAAAGTCACTTTTAGCCAATGCAAGATATCCTGAAGAAAGAACAGGTAATGATGGTGATGATAATGATAACTGTTGATAATTATGATGCATTGTAATAAGTAATGAATTAAAAGGCTTCAGATTTTCAGACAATATCTCACTGAATCAACAACCTTCTTTTTTCATGCATAGTTGACAATTAAATATTGTGTATATTTATAGTGTACAGTGTGATGCTTTGATATCATGGTACTTTGTGAAATGATTACATCAGACTAGTTAATATATCCATCACCTCCGATTTTTTTGCTGAGAACCTTATAAGATGTATTCTCTTAGCAGTTATCAAGTGTTCGTTACCATTAGCCATAGTTTTCGTTGTGTTGTGCAATAGATCTCTCAAACTTATTCATCCCAACTGAGACTTTGTACCTTTGACCAACATCTTTCCAACCATCACCCCTTCCCTGTCCCCCGGGAAAACCCGTTCTGCTCTTCATCTATACATTCTACTTTTTGTGATTCTGCACGTAAGTGAGAACATGCAGCATTTGTGGAAAGCCGTGCCTAACTTAATTCACTTAACACAATGTCCTCCAAGTCCAACCATTCTGTGGCAGATGGAGAATTTTCTTCTCTTTTAAGGGTGAATGCTATCTATTGTGCATGTATATCACATTTTCTTTCTTCATTCTTCTTGCTAATAGCCACTCACTTTGATTCCATATTTTGGCTATTATGAATAATGCTGTACTGAACGCAGGCGGGCCAATGACTCTTTGACATTGATTTCAATTCCTTCAGATATATTCCCAGTAGTGGGATTGCTGGATCCCAGATCCTATGGTAGATGTATTTATTAATTTATTTTGAGACAGTGTCTCGCTCTGTTGCCCAGGCTGGAGTGCACTGGCATGATCTCAGTTCACTGCAACCTCCACCTCCCAGTTTCAAGAGATTCTCCTGCATCAGCCTCCCAAATAGCTGGGATTGCAGGTGCCTACCGCCACACCCACCTAGTTTCTGTATTTTCAGTAGAGACGGGGTTTCACCATGTTGGCTGGTTTGGTCTTAAACTCCTGACCTCAGATGATCTACCTGCCTTAGCTTCCCAAAGTGCTGGGATTACAGGCGTAAGCCACCGTGCCCAGCCGGTCGTTTTATTTTTATACACCTGTTTGCCATTTGTATGTTTTATTTTGAGAATTGTCTATTCATATATTTTGCCTATTTTTTAATCGGATTATTTTCTTTTTTGCTATTGAGTTATTTGACTTCCTTATATGTTCTGATTATTAACATCCTTGTCAAGTGGATAGTTTGCAAATATTTTCTCCTATATTGTAGGTCATCTCTTCACTTTTTATTTGTTTCTTCACCATGCAGAAATGTTTTCGCCTGATGTAATCCCATTTGTCTATTTTTGCTTTTGCTGCCTGTACTTTTGAGATCTCACCCAAAAAGTCTTTGCCCAGACCAGTGTCCTAAGCATTTTCCCAATGTTTCCTTATGGTGATTTCAGAGTTTTGGGTCTTAAATTTAAGACTTTAATCCAATTTGATATGATTTTTGTATTTGGTGTGAGATAAGATCCAATTTCATTCTTCTGCATGTGGATATCCAGTTCTCCCAACTGCATTTGTTGAAGAGTATCCTTTCTCCATTGTGTGTTTTTGGCATCTTTGTTGAAGATCAGTTGACCATAAATACAAGGATTTATTTTTGGGCTCTTTATTCCGTTCCATTGGTCTGTGTGTCTGTTTTTATGCCAGTACCATGCAGTCAACAACTCTCTTTAAATAGAAATTGTTATTATCTTTTTATATATATACATAAAAGGAAACTGAAACATACTGAGGACTTTCCTCCACTAAAACAGCTAATAATGTCACAGAAGCTCAGTGGATCCAGGCTGTACCCTGTTGCCTTTCATATAGGATGCATGGATATCTTTCTCATCAGAAGCAGAGACCAGGCAAAAATGAACCCAAAGGTCTAGGCTTAAAGAGAATATCAGGAAGCTGATTCTGTGAGGTACTGAAATGTTCCCATAGTCTTAGAGACAGGCCTAGCCCATGTTAAACTACTGATGAAATACTTACTAATGTGAGTCAGGTACAGAATCGGACCAGGCTGAATAAAGAAACTGGTACCTGGGTCTGAAGGTTGTGCCAGGTGAGAGTCTGTGGCCACTCTCCAGCGTCATCAAAAACAGAAATGTGTGCCCCATAACACTTGTCTACTGCACGCTCAGATCTTCTTCCTCCCACACTGACACTCTCTGGTCTTCTCTATATTTTCCTCTAATTATTGCACGTTTGACTTGACTTTTCTTAAAGCACACTTGTCCTTGTCCTTGCAACTTTTCAGGTTATCACTCTGTGTTTTGTCTTCTGATCACAAAGTTCTTCTCTCTGCCTCTTTTTTCCTTTTCCATTTTTTTTCAGCCCCATGAAATAGGGTCCCCTTATCACTCTTTGAAACTGATTATCTGAAGTTATGGCATTAAGAAGATTATTGAAACATTAAAACTCCACACTCCGTTACCATCCAGCTTGGTATCTCCACGGCATTTTCATCAATTTCCCTACTGTGATTCATCCTTCGTTTCCTGCAACCCAAGATGCTGACTTCTCATGCTCCCCTTAACCCTCTGAGCACTGCTTTTCAGTCACTTTTGTCCATCCTTCCTCCTTTACCTGCAATCTAGACTCTTCGTAACGTGACCAGATGCAGACTTCAAAGGGGTTTCTGAGATTATCTAATGTGGGCCTCTTATTTTATGTTTGAGGATCTTGGAATCTGAAAAGGTTGAATGCCACACCCAAAGCTGCAAAATTCTAAGCCTGGATCTTTTGACTCTCTACCTACGTTTCTATATAGACTCATGCTAAGTCACTGCCTGGAGATGACCTGGCCTCTTTTTTCACTTTTGTTGTTTGCAGCTGCATTATGGCATTTATGGCATCAAGTATTAGTAGAAACAGATCTCAAGTGTCAAACCTCCTCCCAAGTGCTACATATCCATTTCTAGCCCTCCGTTAGACATTTCTACAAAGAATATCCATCAGGCACCTCTAATGTATGATGTGGAGATTGGAACCCATTACTTTTCTCCAAAATATGCCATTCTTCTTATTTTTCTTATATGCATTGAATGCATCACAGTCTTCCTAGGAGAAGAAAGGATTCAGACTTGAATCCTTTTGAATGTTTATAAAGATTCCTTCCCTCTCTACATGCAGCTCCTAAGTCCTGTCGAATTTTCCTAAACTGCATCACATTAATTCTTTGCCTCCTATTCCCACTGCCACCTCCTCGATCCAGGCCTTTCCTGTCATCTCCCCATCACAAGTCTCCTATAACCTCGAATTTGTTCGCCTGCCTTCAGTTTCTTTTAGATTTTACTGTTCTGTAACGAGACTTACAATTTTACCTTTACGTAACTTTCAATTCCGTCTGCTTTTCCCCTCTGTCATGTCACTGTAGCCACACCAGCCTGCTTGAGGTTCTTCGGATGCGACTCCATTGTCCTGCCTTTAGGTTTCTGTGGAAACCAGACTTCCTGAAATTTACTCTCTCTAGCTTGGCTGTAGCTGTCCTAAACATATTAGGAGGCCTGCATTCTCTCAGGAAAATAGTCATCCCTCAGTATCCAATGGGTATTTGTTCCAGGACCTCTAGCGGATGCCAGAATCACAGGATGCTCAAGTCCCTTATATAAAACAGTGTAGTATTTACATATAACCTAGGCACATCCTCCCATGTGCTTTAAATCATCTCCAGATTACTTATAGTGCCTAATGCATTGCCTCACCTCACTTCCTTTGAGAGGATTCAACGTACTACCAAGCGCAAGGCAAATTCAAGTTCTGCTCTTTGGAACTTTGTGGATTTTTTTACGGGAATATTTTTGGTGCGAGGTTAGTTAAATTTATGGATGTGGAACCCACAGATACAGAGGGCTGACTGTACATCTTTTCAATCCCCATGCTCCTTTAGTATGTCATTCTCACATCTATTAAAACATTGACCATACTTATCTGCATTTGAATAAATTATGTAAATAACTCTCTTTCGCCACACACCTTGTAGACTTTACATGTTGTAGAAGCTCACTAAACTGAGTGAGGCTTAAGGTCTCTGTGCAGACAGAGATTTTTATGTTTTATTCACTGATCTATCCCAAGGGCCTGCTTGGCATATAATAGACTTCCATTAAGTATTTGTTGTTGAGTGAGTTTCTTGTTACTGTTTCCTTTGGGGAAGAAAAAGAAACATGAGGTTTAGCAGTTTTCGGTGTATCTTGATAATAACAAAATAGTTTATCTATTCATAAACAATAAGCAGTTCCTGATGAGTGATACAGGGAACATACCAGAATTTCTCCGATTGAGATTCAGAACTTCACTTGCCTGGAGCATTGTTTTTGCAGATACAATGGTTACAATGGTGACCCTCACATTTTGAGAGGTATAGTCTTTCGGACATCCTGCAAATTATGGTTCCTTTCACCAGCTAATTTCTAATGGCCAGTATGTTTCAAGTAGTCACTATTAGACCATCATTAGATGCCACAACTACCAAGCTGTCTTGAAGGTTTTTGTAACCACGGGAAAGCTTTCAATCGCAGGGATTTGGGGAGTGGATGATCCTGTGTGGCCCAGGATTGTATATATGGTAATCGTACGGAATGTCTGCTAAAGATGCAATCTGGGACATTGAAACCAGACCAGTTGAATAAGAATGGGGACAGGATCTGTCAATCTGCATTCTAAATACTCTACTTCAGATAATACTTCTGCTTGCTAAATTTTAACATCCACTGTTTCAGAAAGAGAGAGAGAGAGAAAGAAAGAAAGAAAGACAGATTTATTTTTTTTCCAAGTCAGATTAATAGCATGGATTGGCAAAGGGGTACAATATCTTAGGTCATTCTCTCTGGTAAGATGAATCATACTCAACTTAAGATGTTTTTCAGTCTTTGCAAAGGGTGGAGTGCTCTTTCCCACTGGACTTTAAACACAATAGAGCAAGAACTCAGATCTCAGCTGGAAAATTCAGATGAATGCATTAAATGTATCCTGCTCTATCTATATCTATATCTATATCTATATCTATATCTATATCTATATCTATATCTATCTATATCTATATCTATCTCTATCTCTATATCTATATCTCTATATCTATATCTGTTTGGGGAAAATATGGTTAACAACATTCACAGGGTACTATAAAAACAGAAAGTGTTATCTCAAATATACGCAGTTCTTAACATTTTTCTGTTTGTTTTTTTGAGTTCTATCAGGGAGCTGACTATCATAAACAGATCACATCATGGGTATAATAGTGCTATATTTAGGGGCTACATGTCTGAGCCAGTACATCACGTATGTCATTGATATAAACAGCAGGATGTCAAAAAAGCAAAAACAACTTAGTCTAGAACTGCTGCCTATGTGCAAAACAGTTTGATTATCATGATCAGTCTAAAAAAAATAGACATCATTGGTTTTGCCCATTCATTAGGGGACTTTTTTTTTTTTTTTTTTTGAGACAGAGTCTTACTCTGTATCCCAGGTTGGAGTGCAGTGGCAGAATCTTGGTTCTCAGCAACCTCCACCTCCCAGGTCCCAGTTCAAGCAATTCTCCTGCCTCAGCCTCCCAAGTAGCTGGGATTACAGGTACGTGCCGCCATGTTCAGCTAAGTTTTGTATTTTTAGTATAGAAGGGGTTTCACCATGTTGGCCAGGCTGGTCTCAAACTCCTGACCTTGTGATCTGCCTGCCTCAGCCTCCCAAAGTACTGGGATTACAGGTGTGAGCCACTGTGCCTGGCCCTATTAGGGGACATTTTATAAAGGTCTTCTATAAATGAGTAAATTTCAAAAGTCATATACAACTAATACTTTTTCACAAATTTAATGTAAGTAGTATATTCTGTTAAGAAAGCAAAATTAATAATCACTGTGTTCATCAGAAGTGTAGAAATTCCTGTGGTAGCAAAGACCCTGGAGCCAGGTGACCCACATTCTCTATTTCCAACCTTCCTACTGGTAATTCACTTGCTAGTTACATTTTTTAAGTTCCTGAATTGTGTCAGGCAGGGTTCTAAGTGCTAGAACCCTAGATAAAGAGATGAATAAGCAGGACAAGATAATGCCTTCATGGAATTTATGTCTTTGTGAAAATCCACAGGAACTGGACTAGGACTTGTAAGGGAATTTCTAAACAAGCCTGCTTCCACTCGGTGTCAAGATTAGAGAAGACGGGTGTAGGAGGGTAGTTTGGCCAAGACTCCTGACCTTCTCTAGGCTTTACTTTGCCCCACCTCTTATAGGTGGGGCTCAGATTAAATTTTTCTTTAAAAAAAAATTGACTCTTCTTTTAGGAAAATTAGACTGCCAATGCTGATTTTGGCCACTAGATGGCAGACATCGTCATTTATGTGTCCAGTGAGTGGGTCAAGTTTTGAAAGGTTCGAAATGCACCACTCTATGTGAAAAAAAAAAATGCTGTTAGTTTCACATGAGTGAGAGTTTGGAGTTGCTGTTATGTCCCATGGATTGTATGTTTTAAATATGACCATACTTCCACTCCATGGCATTTGGCTACCTGCTCTCTTTAGAGGGCAAGATGAAGTTTTTTTGAAAGTCACATGTATTTTTTTAAATTAACAGAGACTCCTGGTGTATTTTGACTAGTGTTCTGTTTATGTGAAAAAGTTAAAATAGACTTTCAAAATGAGATATAGATGAATGCCCTGACGGCTCCAGGAAGTATGTCATTTTTTTTTTTTTTAATACACGAGAAACAGATGTTTTATTTTCCAGGGATGACAGGAAGAAACAAAGAAATTTGAAACTCTGGACTGACTCCGTCCCTTGATCCACCATCAGCTATAAGAGTCCAAAGAAAATGAAGTATGAACCAAAGTAAAATCCAGCAAGTAACATGCATAGAACAAGATTAATATTAGCATTAACATTGCCATTACCGAACCGAAAGCGGGCCAAACCCCACTACTGAGCAGCCCACCCATCCTCTTTCCAGCAAAGAAATAACCCAGTGTATGTCTTTTGGAAGACTCGGGGTCAGGGTGCCATATTGTATGTTGATCCAAGTCCAAAGCAGACTAAACTAAAGAAGTAATGCCTGCTGACTCTTTACGTTTCTGCAGAGTCTCTCTTAATTACACATGCTGTTATTGACTTCCAAAACAGCTTGGCCAAGATCATTATAAGGCAGCTAGGTTCAGGAAGGGCTAAGACAATTTTTGTGGTGAAGTCTTGAACCTAGATGTGTGTTTATAATCTACAAATATGTTAACTTGTAAAATAGGGTTGTCTGAGCCGAGTTGTTCTTGGGAATCAGAGGGTACAGAAGCCAAATCTTTTTGGAGAGATACCAGCTATTTCTTCCTTTAAGGGACTTCACTTGAGAGATACTTTAAAGGACCAGTAAGGTTTAAATACATAGAGAAGAAGATTCCAGCAAAACTAACCTTACAAGTGAAACTCCCTGCTATGTGTTTTTTTACTGTTGTCTGTACCAAGAACGTTCTGCCTCAGAGCCTCGACACTTACTATTATATCTGTTTGAAATGATCTCTTTTGAGAAGTCTGTAGAGCTTGCTTCTTCAGTTCTGTGAGAGCTGTCCTCAAATGCCATCTGATCAGGCTGCATTTTGTGATCACCTCCTCTAAGAGGCATGCATCACTTTCATCATTCACCGTCTCCTGAATCTGCTGTCCTTTTCTTCATAGCATCTGTCACTGCCTGACAAAATATATATTTATTTTTTCACTTACTGTCTGTTAACACCCACTGCAATATGAGTTCTATGAGACCAATGACTATAAATATATAGAGATAGCTAAATTTCCAGTTTCTAGAACACTGTCTGGCCCAGGAGGATGGGCTCTTAATACATGCTAGCTGAATGAATGAATACTCGATCTCACTTTCATTTTTCTTATTGCAGAAAGGGAAACTGCCAAACCCACCCCTATATTGTTTTCCCCCAGAGCTTTTACTTTTGAAATCACCATGAATACTGTCATTCACAATAAATTATAGCATGAGACACCTGAAGAATAATGAAATAAATTAGCACGTTCAATCCAATTTCCATAAATATGCCCGCTTTGTTTCCATTAATGTTATTTTTCTATTAGAAGTACATAGGAGAGAACCAACTTGTTAGTTTCTAATAAAAAAAAATGTAAATGCTCATTGACTTAATTATGAACATATGCATTGAAAAAGAAAAAAGAAATTTCTTAGGCCATAACATGGAAGAGGAAGATGGAGAAAGGCTTTTCTGAATTTGAAAATCTGAGGCATACTTAAGTAAATCTACAATTGAGTACCTACAAGGTACCACTATGTAAAATGTGATAGGCAATTGATATGCTGTGGCTGTGTCTTCACTCAAATCTCATCTTGAACTGTAGTTTCCATAATCTCCATGTGTGGTGGGAGGGACCTGGTGGGAGGTAATTGAATCATGGGGGTGGTTACCTCCATGCTGTTCTCGCAATAGTGAGTGAGTTCTCATGAGAACTGATGGTTTTATAAGGGACTTTCCCCCACTTCACTGTGCACGTCTCCTTGCTGCTGCCATGTGAAGAAGGACGTGTTTGCAGTCCCCTTCTGCCATAGTTGTAAGTTTCCTGAGGCCTCCTCAGCCCTTCATAACTGTGAGTCAGTTAAATCTCTTTCCTTTATAAATTACCCAGTCTTGGATATGTCCTTACAGTAGAATGAGAACGGACTAATACAGCAATCAAGACTTTGTTGGCCCAGGATGTTCTTTTAAAAAATTATTTCTTTAATAGATGATGTCTCAATGTGTTGCCCAGGCTGGAATAAAGTGGCACAATCATGGCTCACTGCAGCTTGACCTCTCAGACTTAAGCAATCTTCCCGCCTCAGCCTCTGAAGCTGTTGGGACTACAGGTGCACTCCACCGTGGCTGGCTAGTTTTATTTTTTCAGAAAGGGGTCTTACCACATTACCCAGGCCGATCTTGAACTCCCGGACTCAAGCAATCCTCCCGCTGCAGCCTCCCAAAGTGCAAGGATTAAAGGCATGAGCCACCACGCCTGGCCTCCAGAATGTTCTTGATGTGCCACTGATGCTTCACTTTTTACATTACTTGGCTGGTTTCCGGAATATGATTTCTAGTTTTTCAGTTATTATGAAGCATTTTAAAATAACTAAATATTATACTCTGTCAAATTTTTCACATTAAAATCTAAGTCTTCAAATAATGCTAAACATGCTTGAAGATACTGTATTCTTTTATTTGTTTATGTTTTCATTCATCAGATATTTATTGAGCAGCTGCCAAGGCTAGGATGTTGCACTGGAAATAGAGTGATGAGGAAAGAGGACAGGGTCCTGCCCTCAAGTGAGCTTGAGGCTCACTGGGACTTAAGACCAGCTAATTTTTATTGCTGTTGAGAAGTAGCTTTAAACATATTATGATGCAATACACAATCTGGTTTGCAGGATGCTGATGTGGTCACAATGGTGAGAAGATCAATATCCCTAATGGTGTAAATTTTATTTTGAAGTTGGCTGTGTAGAAGACGCTCACTGGAGACATTTGGAATCTGGGACACCTAATCCTTGCTACACATGCAAGTTTATGAACTATTTTGACAGGGATGGGATCTCAATTTGCTTGAATTTTTCCCATCTCACGTGTCTATGTGAAAACCTTTGGGCTCCGAATAGAATCAGAAAATAATGCTTATACAGGTGTGACTTTGAAGCAGGTATTTAAAAAATGTACGAGGCGATTTCACTAGGACCACATGGAAGTTTGTGATGAAGTAGAATTTAGCCTTGTTATGAGCTTTAGTTATTGATCTCTAAAAGACAGCAAAATGTTTGGGCTTGGTGACCAGGAATTCAGTGAATAAAGAATTTCTTTAAACAAACTCTATGCTCTAGATACCAGAGCAGTCTTGATTTAAAGATATCTAGTATTCTTTCTTTTCTATCATTTTAAGAAGGATTTTCGTGTATTGTATTGAGATGTCTGCTATCAATTTTTAACATGGCTTTCAGTCACAAAATGCTCTCATGCTCCTAGAACTGAGAGATTATTCTGAATTTTTATCAGTTTACAGTCCACAATTCTTCAACCATAACTTTTCCTCTTATATGTTTCTTCAGTCTGGTGTTTCTCAATGGGATTTCTCATTATTGCCCCACTAGGGAGCCTTTTAGACTTTCCTCTCCTAAACACCTTTCCAGCTCACGAAATTTTAATACTGTACATAAACTTTATATATATATATATATATATATATATATATATATATATATATAAAGGTGTATCTAAAGTATATATATATATAGTTTAGATATATATATGTATATATATACACATATATATACATATATATATACTTTAGATACTGTTTATCTTTTTTATAGAACGTGGCCACCTAGAGAGTTGGAAACCATAGCAAAATCCAAATGTTTTTCACCCTCTAAGAACCCATTTTCAAGACTTGTTGGGTGATATCATCTCTGTAAAATGCATCCATCAGTCATCTCTCTGAGCACAAGACACACCCTGGTGTCAGGCTGTTCTGGCCACAGTGAGCAGCAGCGATCCCAAGGTCCATCACACCTCACAGTCTGTCACCTCCCATGTGGATTCCTCTCCGGAGGAGCTCTGCACTGTGCTTTGGGCACATGGTGTTTCTTGTCCACCCTGTTCATCCAGCACCATCTCTCTGTTTAGATCCCCTGACCCTTCTGGACCTTGCTCCTGTATTGATTCATCTGCTGTCTCTAAAGGATTTCCATTAAGACTTCGACCACACTGCCCCTTCATGCTTAGTTTCCAAACAATCAAAAAGATCAATATATTTTTTCTGAGGCAATATAAGAAATTCCGAGCACGACTTCATTTATCTTCCAGCTCCTCACTGCTTTTTCCAGCTTCATGGCTGTGGGCATCCTTAAACTTGCTTTGTTCTGACTAGGAAATCTGCCTCTTTTAACCACTGAAGTATAGTCGAGACAAAGTACTGCCTAGATATGTCCACTTTATTTTGTTTTTAAATATGATTTACTCAGCCATTGCATTCCTGTGTCACTAAGGAGTTTTTAAGCTTTTGTAACACGTTAGTGTTGGCTCACACAATTGTTAGGTTTGAAGAAGGAAAGAAAGAGAAGAAATGAAATGTATTAAACTCTCCTATGGGACAGAAACAATGTTAGGTGACTTCATTTTTAGAGATTCAAAAATGACTTGTAGGGCCTGCAACATGTCAGATTTTTGCTCAGCCTCCTGTCTGGGTTCGGTGGCCTGGATCTGTGCTCTTAAAGCATTGTGCGCTTTGCTTTTATAATGTTTTGTTTTACTTAACATGTAGCTTATTTGGACAGCAAACATAAGTAAGTTAGATATAGTTTCTAACTGCCAGACCTGCGCAAAAGAAAAACAAATAAGAAATAAGCTGTGGGCCACGTACGGTGGGTCATGCCTGCAATCCCAGCACTTTGGGAGGCTGAGGGGGGTGGATCACGAGGCCAAGAGTTCAAGACCAGTCTGGCCAACTTGGTGAAACCCTGTCTCTACTAAAAATACAAAAATTAGATGGCCATGGTGGTGCACGCCTGTAGTTCCAGCTACTCAGATAACTGAGGTAGTAGAATCACTTGAACCCTGGAGACAGAGGTTGCAGTCAGCCGAGATCACACCATTGCACACTGCAGCCTGGGCAAGAAAGTGAGACTCCATCCCCCCCCCAAAAGAAAAGAAAAGAAAAGAAAAGTTGTGATTGGACTCTAATTGTTATTTATCTTTTTACATTTAATATTAATATTATATGCCATTTAGAAAGTTACATAATTCTCAAGGCTTGTGATAAAATAATAGCAGTCCTCAGCTCATGACCTCCAATTTCCACTCCTGAGAGGCAACCGTGTTCGAATCCTTAGGCTGCTTTTTTCTGTTATTTACTTTCATATTTCTAAATAGCATGCATAAACTACTGTGTTCTGCTTTTTGGCTTTTAGACTTTATTTCGTACTCAAGAAAATTTGAGCCCTGTTATAAATCACTTTCTTTATACTTCCAAGATAATAATATAAAATGTTGGTTATATTAATATTCAATATTAATATACTTTGACTATATATTACTGCTGAATTACTTAGTGAACTATGATTTTTTTTTTGTATAATTTTTTGGTTTTATTGAATTAATACTTATCTCAGGTCCTCATTCCTTCCTTTCCACTCTTTTTCTCACCCTTCCTTTCTCCTTCCTTCCTCCCTCCCTTCCTTTCTCCTTCCTTCTCTCCTCCCTCCCTCCTTTCCTCCCTCCCTCCATTCTTCTTTCCTTCCTCTCTCCCTCCCTTCTTCTTCCCTTCCTTCCTCCCTCCCTCTTTCCCTTTCCCTTCCCTTCCCATTTCCCTTCCTCCTTCCTTCCTTCCCCTCCTTTCCCTTCTCCTTTCTTCCTTCCTTCCTTCCCACCTTCCTTCCTTCCTCCCTCCCTTTCTTTCTCCTTCCTTCGTCCTTTTCTTCCTTCTCTCTTCCCTCCCTCCCTTCTTCTTTCCTTCCTCTCTCCCTGTTTCCCTTCGGGACTCATTGATCCTTCTGCTCCAGTCAGCACTGGGTTCTCTCAGGCCTGCCATATAGTGGTAGTCTTGGGATTTCCTTTCCTCTACTCCTCCCCACACCAGCATCGTCTCTTTTCTCCAGAGTTCCTCAATCTCATTATTTGTAGAGTAAGAACGATTGTTAAGATACAGCCTTTGCTGGTTATCAGGAAGATGAAATGAGTATATGTGTGCACAAATAACTCAGTAAGCACCCCCAAAACAGTATCACTGCTGCAACATTTACTGCTTTTATTGTTGTGTACATTTTTCTTATCTTGTCTCATAGGAACGTTTCTATGGGATAAATGAGTAGAGCAAGTGATTGCTGTAGAACATGTTAAGAGCTTGATTGGTAATTATCTAATCATAATTATTAGATTCTCATTCATGGTCAACCAGAATGCAAAGTTATTTCAAGATACATAACAGCAGATAGCACCTCAAAGAGAGAAGGAAGGATGGTCCTTCTAAGTCTAACTGAGGCTTACTGGTTCACTACTGCTGTTCACACCTTCCTACCTTTGCCCCAACAAGATAAGCTCGTTTTCCATGAAGGTGGGAAGTGAATCATGGTCTGGATGCAAATCATGTGTTGGTGCCTTTTGTTAATTTATTTATTTTAATTTTTTGAGATGGAGCCTTGCTCTCTCAGCCATGCTGGAGTGCAATTGCGTGATCTTAGTTCACTGCAATCTTGGCCTCCCTGGTTCAAGCAATTCTCTTGCCTCAGCCTCCTGAGTAGCTGGGATTACAGGCACCCACCATCATACCTGCCTAATTTGTGCATTTTTGTAGAGACAGGGTTTCGCCATGTTGGCCAGGCTGGTCTTGAACTCCTGACCTCAAGTGATCAGCCTCCCAAAATGCTGGAATTACAGGTGTGAGCCACCATGCCTGGACACCTTTTAGTAGTGTTCTACATTTTGTGAGCTACAATCCACTCCCTCAATGTTATTTTTAACAAAACTATGGGACACAAAATAATGAGTGGCTATGTGGAAACAAAGAACTCTCTTATCTGGATTATTCAATAGTTAATTGGTTAAATGGAAACGCTCCAGATGAAATGGATTTAGATGTTACTTTGAAGTTAGTATAGTTCTGGGGTTTGGAGGACACGCACACATATGTGTACATTTTTTTAAACGAAGAGGTAAATATAAGTTTGTTTTTCATTGTCATTGTAAATGTTTGATTCGGTTTTAAAAACCATATTGATGAGATAATTTTAGATCACTTGGAAGATATCAAAATAACATAAACCCCAGCATGAGGTGTTTGTTGAAGAGAAACCAGGATTCTTGATGGAAACAATCTGAGTTTGAGATCCTGGTAGGCCCTTGTCATTTGTAAAGCGTTCATGGCAGCTTTATGAGCAATCTCTGTGTCGCCATTAGGAACAGGTGCCGTCTCTCCATCTAAAAATCTAAACGTGTGTGTGTCTGGATATGGGGGCCCTGGCGTGCCTCGTAACTGCTCTGCTTTTTGTTTCATCTACTCCTTTGCTACCTTTCTATTCACAATTAATTTTGTATTGAACACATATGCTTTGATAACACGTAAACGCTTGTCTTTGACATAAATGAAAAGAATAATTCTACACTGACTGACACAAATGGCCTACTTTAAAAAAAAAGTTGTTAATCTCTTCCTCAGTTAGATTTCAATAAACCTAAGTAATTTTGAATATTCATTTATGTTGTGTCTACCTAAGGCACATGTTTACAGCAGTTTGATATTGCTTGGAACAAACCTTCCTCCAGCCTTTTCAATTTGTCTTCACTGTGTGACATTAAACAAACATCAGTCTCTCGCTTATGTTTGTCTCGAAGCAGGTAGTTGAAAAGGGAACAGAACAAAATATTTTCAATCGGGAAATATAAATTTTGAAAAGCTAGTCTAGCATAGATGGCATGCCTGATTTCATATATCGCCTTCCATTAACTCCAGCTGAGATTAAGGGGGATCAAGTCAATGGAGAGTGTAGAAATGGAATATGCATTTTATGCAAAGCATGCTGCTCAGTTTCTTAGGAGCTTCTGGCCTTAAAGGGCATGTGGCGAGTAGCGAAATTCTAGTTTGTGAAAAACCACAGTTTGATACAGAATAATTTATTGGTAAAAATACCAATGTTAGCATTTACAAAAATTATTGTGTGCTTACTGTTTCAGGAGCTCTGTGTACTTCTCCAGTAATATCTCATTTAATCCTTTAAACAATATTATGGGGTAATGTTTGATGTATGAGTTTCATAGATGGGTATAATGTTTAATAGATGAATATAATGAAGTACAGATATGTTAAATAATTTGTCCAAAATGAAACAGCTTTCAAACAAATGCATGTCTGATTCTGACTCTGGTTGCAGTTTCTGGAGTAAAATAACGAAGTATTTTATTTTATTCTGGAGTAAAATACAAAGTAAACAAATCGCATAGACTAAATACAAAGAAAAAAGTCTAGTTTTTTTACACATGATACTTAAAAATATTCCTTCTTCTCTGTTATATAAGAACTCATTAAATTAAGATAAATTAAGTCCAGAATAAAATATGGAAATAGGAAAATAATAGGAACTTGAGGAAAATGTAAAGTTGTAAGCGATGAAGAAACTCAAATTCAGATACAGAAAAATCTAACATAACTAAAAGTACAGTTGTTTGTTCATTAATACATTGCTGTGACTCATCCAAGATAACCAATTTTAATTAGCAAATGAAGCTGCAGCAAGAAGGGCATGTGGCTGTTTAAGAGCTGGAGAGAAAAAAAAATATTTTTAAATGTAGTCTTTTAACACAATTCTAATCACATCACTTCATCTAAGTAGCATCAGCTAGGCACTGAGGATAATGTTCTCTATGCAACTTGGATACTGATTTAGTGCTCTTATGTAAATAATGCATTGTTGATATAAAGGATGACAGCAGAAGTGCTTAATTTTAGTGTTTGGCATAGATTTTCTTAGTAGGTAAAATTTAAGGGAAGAAAAGCAGACCTTGATGGTCCACATGCTAGCGGGACACTGCCATGGTGCCTAGCTTCTTTGATAATCCACTGTTGAGAGAAATGAAAAAGGCTCTTCAGAAATAGAATTAAGTATCATAGGGAAGCCAAATTTGATCTGGATTTCAAAATTTGTTTAAAAGAAATAAAATCTTAGAGACTATGTTTCATAAGATTTTTCCAGTGGTCCCAGGTTGCTTTTTACAAAATAATAGTTTTGTAGATTTTATTTTTTTTATCAGGTTTGATCACTGATTTTCTCCTAACATTTAGATTCAAACAAATGATAATATGTTATCAATACAGGAAGCAACCATGGGCATATGCAGTGGAGAATTTCAACCCCTCTTGATAAAAGAGAGATTTTCTCTCCAGACCAATAATACTATTCTCAGTAGTAAAGGGTAGAGCTTCCGACAGACATTTTATCCATTTTCTCTTGAGTATTATGGTTTGGAAGAAGAATATTCAGTAATCTGAACAAGAATGTAACATACTTTTATCTTGTTTCCAATGAAAACATACTTGTGTGGATTAATGACTGAGGTATCAGTAGAAATTGTGAATTGTTTTCTTTTTTGCTGCCAATTACTTTCTTTTCATAAAACAATTTCAAGTACTGCTAACATTTAAGTCGAGAAGAAAGGTCTAAGTTAAAGGAGTGTCAGGTTTAACAAGGAATATACTCCAAATATTTCATGAATGAAAGGCTAGGAGACTTTTTGGAAAGGTTTATATATGCTCTTTCTCTCCAGTAGATTAGCAAAATGTATAATTTGTAAGCCCAGATGCCTGCCAGCTAGCAAGCTACCTCAACTCTCTCAATAAATATGAGAATGGATAGAAAAGGAAAATAAACTGCCAGGTAACACCATAGTTGATGAGGATAGAAGTCGGAGAACCAGCAGGGAGGAACATGGTGGCAAAGATGGCTTGTCAGTTTCATGGACTGCGTGTTTAACAAAGGGTTAAGCCAGAATGTCTTGAGAATTTTGGGGTCCATTTGTAGGAAGGAAACAAAGGCCTAAAAAATGACAGCATCTCATGGTATCAGAGGCCTTCGAACAACAGACTGACTAGGTGATTTTGCAGTCAGCCTTACCATCTGCTTTTGAGTTTAGAGAAGGAAGATGCATGTGAACTTTTCGTCATCCTTCTAAGATGTGAAGAAAACAATTTCAGCTGTGAATATGCGTTGCTCACACATGCTGTTTTCAAAAGAAAAAATGTGTGAATGGAGAAAAATTTTATGAAATGAAATTCATAGACTTTATGTTACCATAGAATATACTACAGTATATTTTAGAGCAAGTGGTCTGCACTTCTGGGTAAATTCTGAGCTTGTTCAATTTGGTCGTCTAAAGAGTTATTCCTACATGCCCCTCTGAACGGCCAGATCTGCAGGACAGAATCACATCTTTAGTTTCTGTGGATTGTCATCGAAGCTGATGAAAGGTTAACTTCAAAATGAACAATAAATCATAAGTGCATGGTGAATTGTTTATTTTCCTAAACATTCACCATAAATTATGTTTTAAAGCCAGTATGTCAGATTGAAAAAATGGTAAGATTAATTTTTTTTGTTTTTTCTTTTAATTTTACACCTACATGTGCATATATATTTAGAATATGATTTGGTGTTCGAAATTGTTCTTAGCTATTTAAGGACATCTCTTTCAAATATTCTTAATTTAAAATTTTAAACATGAACAAGAAATTAATTCTGAGTTACATAGGTTTCCCTCTTAACTAAAGACAATTTGAAAACCAGCAAATCTTTGGCCCTGGACAAAAGCAAGCAACAAAAGAAAAAATAATCTAGGTCATGAAATTTGTTATAATGATTTGACAGAAGATAACTAGTTCTGACAGATTTTTTTTTCCTTTTCAGTGGAATTTTTTATTTACCATCACCAAACATTTGCTTCTGAATCAAAAACTATATGATAGGATGCTATGTCATGATA
The DNA here is from genome assembly GCA_031835075.1 of Saguinus oedipus. Taxonomy (NCBI): domain Eukaryota; kingdom Metazoa; phylum Chordata; class Mammalia; order Primates; family Cebidae; genus Saguinus; species Saguinus oedipus. The sequence continues at coordinate 8,829,525 of CM063188.1, read as the reverse complement.
GGAAAGCTAAGTTTCAGATTGCCTAGACTGTAGTGCCTGTTGTCTTAACTCCAAGTTTCGTAAATGTTTGCTGAAATGTATATACATTTGGAAGCTGAACCAAAAGTGCTACATTCACATGTCTGCAGTAGCAAGGCCGTGGGCCAGGCAGATGTGCAGTGAACCCACCGGGGGAGGACTCCAGCCAAACAGACAGCACGTGCCCTTCTCAAGGCCGTGCGTTGCTAAACCTGAGACTGTCTTAAATATACCAGAAAGAATGCTGACATTCTGCTGGCAGATCTTCTATGTTTTTCAGAGCTGCTTAAAATCAAGTTTTTAACATAAGTTTTAGCAGTGGTTAGACATTGCTTCGTGTGTGTGTGTGTGTGTGTGTGTGTGTGTGTGTGTGTGTGTGTGTTTATCTTTAAAAAATATTGCATGGACAAACAAAGGAATTCTGAGGTTCAGATCGATGTGGGAAGTAGTCATTTTTCAGTTTCTATGTTACAGGACCAAGGTCTGTGTGTGTGGTCCATGTGTGTGATACTGTGCACACAAAGTTTTCTATTTCTTGGACTATCATCTATATCTTAGAAGCATTTTGTAATTTTAAGCCTATCAATATTCATGTTTTGAGGAGAAATCTTTTTAGTAGTTCTCTTTTTCATGTGGCAAACCTTGGAAAGTTTTTAATTATTAACAACACAACACAGGTCTTTAAAATCTGTTTGCTTCTTAGAAAATCAAAGGAATTCAATATTTCAATGCAGTCTCTTTACCCTCAAAGTGTTTCTCAGAAAAAAAAAAAATTCTATTGCTATTGATATTGCCGTGGGACAAAGTGTAACTCTGGGAAGGAAAACAGTGCCCAGGATAACAGTCATTTGAATGATTCGTTCCCTCATGTCGACTTCACGGGACACTAATGCAGCAGCAGGTGGCAAGCCATTCTTGGTGACTTCATTCTTTGAACGGGATGGGGGCCCACTTTGAGGAAAGACAAATTGAGTGCGTAGTATACATGAGTATGTCATTTGAAATAGACCTTTAAGGACCTGGAGGATTTCAGATATCGCTGTTTCTAGACAAGGACAGGCTGAGACACATTTGGGAGTGAGAAAGGGACAGATCCCAGTTTGTCTGAAACACAGGGTTGAAGTAGGAGGGAAGAATGTCAAAGGCAATATTAATAGCCACATTCTAATCTAAGCCTTCTCGTATTGCTTATCTCCATATACTATGTGTTTCTTTGTGAAGGCAGATACATCTCTTCCTTTTTTTTCCTATCATTTGTGGTATTGTCTCAATGAAATTTGTTGGTTTGACTCGATCTGACTTTAGACGTCCAGCTTTCAAGAGGGTTTTTATAAGTACAGTCTATTTATTATAGTCATTTTAGTACTAACAGCTCTGACCCAGCCTTTTTTATAGATTAACCTTTTTGGAAGAGTCAGAGTGGACATATTACATTTTTCTTATCTTTAATCATGTGTAGGTATAACTTGTCTTGACATTTGAATTTTTCTTGGTTTGTGACAATATGTACAATTGTATCTACTATTTGATGTCAGGAAATCACAAGGGAAGAACATATGTGGGGCTTTAGTTCATGTTCCTGTTATTTTTAAGGATGCAGATACAAGAGGGGTCAGCCTGTGTATTAGTAAAGCTCTCAGATTTGGGGATTCTGTGGTCCATTTGTCCATATATTCCAGCATTCAATATAATAAGCTGGTAACAATTCCCACAAGTACCTGACAGGACATGAATGCCAAACAACGCATTACACATAAAGATCAAAATTAAAATACCTTTAGCCTTTTCCCTGTACATTACACCATCCTTCATGGGCTTATAACAGCTTCTCGAGGGAAACATCAAACTGAACAAGCCCGACTGTGTGGTGCCCCTATAAAACAATTTTATTTACATCTTTCTCCCATTGTCCCTTTATGTCATTTCAATGAGACTGATCCTTTCCCCGCCCCTTCTGAAAATGGCCGTCCAGTGACTGCCTGGTCTTCCTATCATACACACAGACTCCATTTAGTAATTAGGCTAATTAGCACACATAATGGTTCAAGATCTCAACATGGTTTAAGACAATATCTTCCTTCCCCAGCTCAGGCCTGCTGAGAAGCTGGGCCTGTAGTTTGAAGAGTGAGAAGGCTTCTCTTTTGGGAGACTTGAGCTCTCTCAGTGAACCCCATCTGGTTTAGGGGTCCCTTTGCGTCACCCCAAAGCACTCTCCTTACTTACTTCCATCTTCACACTCACCTGCTTTATTGTACTCAACAGTTTCTCCTCCTTATACACAAGGATTTAACGTTTTCTTCATCCTTGCTCTCTCAACTCCATGGGAGTAGGCACAGAGGAATGACAGGCACAGGCGAGCATATGCTGAATGAGTACATTCATCGCTGGAGTTCTCAAACCCCTTGCAGTGTCTGAGAAAGTCAGATGCCCTTATTCCACCTGGGAAACTTGGTTCCAGTACGTTTGAAAAGTTCCACGGGGGGGTCCCGATTCTCAGCAGGGGTGAGAAGCACTGAGATAGATAGTCCTTGAGTTTTTGCAAACTTAATAGCGTCAATAGGCTCTAATAAGGAATATTATATTTTGACCTAAACATGAGTTACATAATAAGAAAGAGTAGGATGTTTCTCCGACTTTTTCTCATTCTGGGTAAGATTATTAAAAATGCCATCTATTTTTTGTGATTGGTAGATACTGATTTCAATATAAATCCTTCAGAGAACTATGCCTGCTTTCCCAGTTATTCTGTTTTAATAAGTTTTATGCTGATGGTTAGAAGTTTAAATGTGTCTTTTACCTCAATATATTTTTACTTTTAAGGAAAGAGAAGAAAATGAAACTTCTATAAATATACCATGATATTAAAACAACAAAACCGCAGCACTGTGATGCAAATTATTCCTTCTCATATTTAACCTGTAGGTGTGCTGGTCATTTAATAACGTCATCTAATCTCTTACAGGTTATTCTCCTTAAGAATTTTTGTTTTTAAGAGAAAAAAGGGCAAAAAAGCTGTAAAAATTGCATAAGACCTTTAAAATAGATGGTTTTGCTAAGTACACATATTATTTTAAAAAGAGGAAATAATGTTATATTCCAATGTAATATTTTTTAAGGGTTGACCTCTCCTTTCTTTCATTATTCAATAAATATTCATTGTGCATTTAAAAGGCATAGCACACACTGGGTTGTCATAAAATGACACAGGTCTGCTGGATGTTCAAGACGCTTCTTAAAAAAATCTTTCTGATTTTATACTTTTAAATTTTCAGGTTGAGTAAGCTGGTGTCTTGGAAACATAGAATCATTACTGATAAGTAGTGGCCTCATATGCCCATTTTGTTTTTTGATTCCTTTGTATGAAATGCCACAGTGCTTTAAGTTCTTTATATGGAGGCACTGACCTTTCCATTAGTGTAAGATGACTTGGAAGTATAAATGTGCCTTTGTTTTTATGTTTTTTGTTAATAAATATTTATCATCTAATTACATTTAAACATTAAATCCCCCTTTAAAATGCCCTGCAAACGGTGTTTGTTTTTAAAACAATATTTATGTACTGATTTAGATATGTTGTGTATGTGTGACTTAACTGTTTATAAAAATAACTTCTTTGCTCTTTAAAGATATTAACTGAACTGTAATTCTTAAATTGATCTCAATCACATGGTTTAGGAAATCAAGCTTCTTAACCTTTTATTCAGATATTCCAACCATCAGGGTGAAGCTTACGCTGTGGAATGCTCCATCTCTAATGTATTCTTTATCTCTCCATTTCTCTATATTAGGATAGTTTTACAGTCTCTAGCCCTCATTGCCAAACTGCACCATACTGATGCCAGATTTTTTTTTTAACTAGGCTAAATAATATGCTTACTTCTTTTCTTTTCACTTGTTAAGAATGCAGGTTATAATTTATATTACACTGTGGAATGTGCAAAATTCAATAATTGTAAAGCTCTCAGATGCAATTATGCTCTTTAGATGATGTCACCGTAAAGTTGTAACACAGATAACATTACAGGAAAATGAGGGCCATGGGACATGTTAGCTGAGAGATAATAAACGAGGCAAGAAACAGCTTACCTATTATGGCAAAAAAAAAAGGGAAAGTTTATCTTTCTTTTGTATTTTACCAAATGCTTTTACTTAATGCAGGAACAAAAAGCAATTTCAATCAGACTACCATAAGGAAGCTTTGAGATTCCAATATTTGAGCACACGCTACATTTTTCTTTCTGTTGCAGACTTTAGCTGTGGCTTGAGAGTTTTATTTTGTCCAGTAACTTAATGTCTTGATCATTAAATTCTGAAAGGGGTTTACCTAGTTTGTATATTTAGGGAGATTCTGGGCCATCAATACATAATTCATCTTTTTTTTTTGTCTTTTTACTGTTTTACTTTGTTTTCTCAGAACAAACATTGGGAAAATATGAATTGCAGTTTTATTAAGTTGAATCTCCCGTTTTCATGTTTAAAAGACAATCTCATGCAATTAAGAAGATCATGTTTTTATAAAGATCCTAACTTGTTTATGAAACACTTTGACAAGAATAAAACCCACTAACATGAAAGCGATGGTCCGATAGAACAAGTCATTGGGGAGATAGTCTCTCAGTGAAGGAAATAAAGGGGTGAAAGAAGAGGGTGGGCTTCAAAGATCCTAAGTTCTGAGTGCCAGTTTTATTCGATCTTGCCCAAGTTTCATGAGATTTCTTTGATCTTTTCTTTCTTATCTGTCAGTTGGAGATGTCAATGTCACAGGGCTGTAGCCAGGACTCAGTGGAGTACAGCATGTCAGAAGCATGTGCACAGTGCCTGTACCTAGGGAATCTCAGGCAGGAAAAGATTGAAATTCCAAAGAAATTGTATCTTCTTCCACATTTTTTCTTGATCTCTTTTAGGACATACATGAAAAAATATGTACAGCAGGTGTGCCATGATGATCTTAATATTTTTGCATTTAAAAGAAAATCATATGCAATTAATAAGAAAAGGTTTTTGTGATGTGTGATAATTTATTTGTAGAACTCTTGGACTGTAATAGAAACTCTCTACCCCATACACTCAAAGGCCACCTGGATTCCATTTATCCAAAAGGTGTCTATTAACTACTTAGTCCGTGTCTGGCAGAGCATTATGGAGAAAAACAGAGGTGGGAATGCAGAAAACACGCAATATCAGACTGCAGCTTTGAAGCAATATTTTGGGAAGCCAGGACATTAACCAAAACGATTTATAAAACAACTATGCATTATATATTTGTGTGGATTTCTTTTTATTGTACTTTAGGTTCTGGGATACATGTGCAGATCATGCAGGATTGTTGGATAGGTACATACATGGCAAGATGGTTTGTTACCTTCATCCCCCCCATCACCAGTATCTGGTATTTCTCCCGTCATTATCCCTCGCCACCCTCCCTACTCCTCTCCTAGCTTCACCTCCCACTGACCACAGTGTGTGATGCTCCCATCCCTGTGTCCACATCTTCTAATTGTTCAACACCCACCTATGAGTGATAACATGTGGTGTTTGGTTTTCTGTTCTTGTGTCAGTTTGCTGAGAATGATGGTTTCCAGATTCATCCATGTCCCTATGAAGGACACGAACTCATCCTTTTTTTATGACTGCATAGTATTCCATGGTGTATATGTGCCACATTTTCTTTATCCAGTCTATTGATGATGGACATTTGGGTTGGTTCCAGGTCTTTGCTATTGTAAACAGTGTGTGGAATTTTATTGCAAAACCATGTTGCTAAAATTTAGGGGTCAGAAAAGATTCTAAGGTAGGATTAAATTAGTAATTTATAAAAAAGCCTCAATCAGAGTGACTGGTACTGAGTAGAAGCCCAGTACACAGTAGGTGTTTTTAAAGAAATACATATTATTATCATATTTTTTCTAAGAAATAGGAACACATTAAAAAAGACAGTCTTAAAAGTAAGCCAAATGCCTCTTACTTTGTGGAGCTTTATTGAATATCCAGAGGCTCTTCATTTATTTCTGCTATGTGCTTCCATAGATTTTGGCCACACATCTGCTAGTGCTCCTCACATACAATATGGCAATGAGTGTTGTATCCTTCTGGGTAGAAAAAAACATTTCTCAGGGCAGCTGGTAAGATTCTATGTGGCCATATAGTCCTTGTCACAAACCAGAGTCGAGAACATAATCGTTCTGGAACACTTAATGTTTTTCTATCATTAATTATTCATTAATGAATATTTAGATAATGGATTTTGAGCTAAGCATAAAAAGAAATATTAATCTGCATTTGTGGTGGGGGTGGGAAGGTGTGAAGTCATCTCAGGAATTGGAACAATCTTGTGGAGATTGAAATGGACATGACATTTTGTTCATTCATTCAGCAAATACTTAACGTGCCAAACACTTGAGTAGAAGCAGATACAGCTTCTTACTCTGGGACTTATAAACTAATGGGAGAAATCAACTTTAATCGAACAGTCAAAAGAGTAAATACACATTTGTAACTGTGATAAATGATCAAAAGAGAGGGCCATGGTTCTCTGAGACAGTCTGACTTGGTCACAGAGATAGAGTATATGTGAAATTAGGGGAGAGCATTTCTACCAAAGGAAGTAGTGTGTGTAGATGCCACTCGATGGCCTAAAAGAAGGCTGTGGGGATGGAGGGTACAGTGGTGGGATGATAGACTGAAGAAGCAAGTGGGGGCTGGATCACATAGGGTTTTTTTTTTTTTTTTTTTTGAGACAGAGTTTCACTCTGTCACCAAGTGCCAGGTGGAGTGCAGTGGCACGATCTCGGCTCACTGCAACCTTTGCCTCCCAGGTTCAAGCAATTCTCCTGCCTCAGCCTCCCAAGTAGCTGGGACTACAGGCGCGTGCCACCATGCCCAGCTAATTTTTGTATATTTTTTTAGTAGAGACGGGGTTTCACCATGTTGGCCAGGATGGTCTCGATCTCTTGACCTTGTGATCCGTCTGCCTTGGCCTCCCAAAGTACATAGGGCTTTTTAAGCTACCGCCAGGAGTGCTGACCTTCTTATGAGAACAATCCAAACCACTGAGAAACCCTAAGTTCTTAATGACTGGTGTAGGAGTTCAGCAATCATCAATTTTCCTGTTGGCATTTTGCAAAGCTCATGTTGGCTGCAGAGTGGGTAATGACTGGGGCAGAGCCAGGGTGGATTCTGGTGGAGGGATTGACAGGCTTCTGCAACCATGCAGTTGAGAGATGATAGAAGCTTGGATGCGAGCGTAGAGACTGAAATAGAGTAGATGGACACAGTAGTACATGCCAAGAAATGACAACTTCACTACAAGTGATTCAGCAGTGTTAGGAATTAAGGTTGAATAGGAAATGGTGGGGTCAAGTGGTGCAGGGTTCAGTCTATTGGGCCACATAGATCAAACCCAATACCTATGCTCATTGACATCTCTTCCTTTACCTGTGTTTTCCCTTTAATTCATTTACTCAATCATTTATTCATTGAATCATCCATTCACTCACTCGCTGTTTACTGAGCTCTTACTATGTGCCAAGCTTTATACCAAGTACTCCAGCAAACCTCAACTTTCTTTTCCTCTGTCTCAATTGATCCTAGCTTTTCTTACCAAAGTACAAAAAAATATTTATTCTTCCAAGAGCCCTTTACTGGTCTTCCCAGTTACGCATAAGCAGCCTTCACTCATGTTTCCCCTGTTTAGAAACAGCACAACCCTTATGCATTATTTGACTTCATCAGTAGGTGTTAAATCTACAGCTTCCTTTTGACACTTGGTTCCTCACTTGAACAGAGACCCACAAAATAAAGGCACATGGTAAATGATTATTCCACTGAGTGAAGCTAAATTAAAGAATACACAGGCAGGAAACTTCACAAAACAAAATTAAATTATCTCCAATTGATCGTCAGGTTCTGATGATGCTCCTGGACTTCTTCATTATTACTATTCTTCGTAAATCATTTACTTTTCATGTAGAATTGTAAAACACTCCATTCCTTCTGACTGTGTCAGTTTCAGAAATCTTTGGTAATTTGATTCACCTAACCTCCCCTGTGACACATGGGTCTTTCATAACAGCCGCTCTCTCAGTGTTCTGCTGAAGCAGCTCATACCAGCTCAGGAAAGGCAGTTGTTCAGATCTTTTTCTAGCTCCTAAATCAATAATTTACTTTAGTAGCTTGAAACTGGCAATGTTGGGAGTATTTTCACCAGGGAAATTGGCAAATGCTACACATCAAGGTTTTGACTTTTCCCTCTGGGAAGCCAGTCATTAATGACTTTCTAGCACATCATTGCTTTGAACCTACCCTACAAAACAAAACAAAACAAAACAAAATTAAGGTTAATGGGTTTGATGTATTCTTAAACATGAATGTGGGAGCATATGTGTGTGCAGGTTGAAATGACAGAGAGCTATATGTTAGATCTATGGAAAAGTAGTGAAATTATGTTATTCTCATCTTCATTTTGGGCTTCATTCATTCATGCACTCATTCAGCCAGCACGCTTACTGGTGCATATAGCAGGCAACAGTTTCTTTTATCAAATCGAACACAATGTAGTTGGTGAGAGGCAAGAAAAGAATTTCCTGTACCACATAATGAGCATGGATTCTGAACTGAAGTACAGACCATGTAGATGAAGGGAGGAAACACATTTAAGAATTATATAGGAAGTAGTCCAGGTGTAGTGGCTCACACTTGCAATCCCAGTACTTTGGGAGGCTGAGGCAGTTGGATCAGAAGGTCAGGAGTTCAAGACCAGCCTGGCCAACATGGTGAAACTCCATCTCTACAAAAAATACAAAAATTAGCTGGGCGTGGTAGTTTGTGCCTGTAGTCCCAGCTACTGGGGAGACTGATGCAGGAGAATGGCTTGAACCCAAGAGGTAGTGGTTGCAGTGAGCCAAGCTCATGCCACTGCACTCCAGCCTGGGTGACACAGCAAGACTCCATCTCAGAAAAAAAAAAAAGAATTATATAGGAAGTAAAACAAGCTTATTTGGTAACAGGTGAAAAAGAGGAATTGGGGATAATTGGCAATTTTCTAGATTGTGCAGGTGGGTGGATGGTTGTCTGTTCTCTAAATACAGGCTGAGAAATGGGTTGAAGGGAGGGGTGGGTGGAGCAGGCAGAGGTGAGTGAAGGAGGTGGGCTCCATTTGAGACATGTTAATTTGAAGTTATTTTGGAATCTTTAGGAGGCAGTTTGCAATACATGTGTGAAAATTGGAAAGAGATTGGGTGATAGTGATTTAAAGTCATTTTCCTGTGGTAGTAATTAAAGCTGAGTGAGAATAAGAGGGAGTGTTAGTCAGGATCCTAGCAGGAAGCAGATGTCACACTCAAATGGGATAATTAAGGAGAATTTGATGACAAGACTATATATAAAGGTTGTGGGCAGGATTCAGAACACCAACTGAGATGATGAAACAACCGACCAAGACCAGCAACCACAGAGAGCCCTTACCTCTCTGAGGCCTGGAGGGCGGAACAGAAGGAGAATTCACAACATGGAGATGTGGGAGCTGAATCTGTGAGTGTGGTGGTAGGAGAGAGTTGCCCATGGGACCTTAGCCTCAGTAGAGGAACTTAGCCACTGCCAGCCCACAGCCTAGCAGGGAAGGAGCCTGGGAGTATACAGGCTGACCTCTGTCTCTTCCCACCATCTTATCTTCAGCCTCCAATTGGCCAAATCCATCATGAAGCCAAAGGGCAAGGAAACACCTTGAGGCTTCATAGAGGTCATTCTCCTGGGGCCCAGGGCAGGGTTGAGAAGGATGGATACTGGCATGGCAACTGGAAAATAGCCAATGAGAGAATGATCCCAGGAGACTGAGACAAGATGGAACCTCAAGAAGCACCCACATTGAAGAAACAGGTAAATGGAGGGTTGTGAGAAGTAGCACCCAAAAAGTTTAGGTGAGTGAGGGGTTTTGCTGAAAGAAAAGGCAATGTTCCGCGTAAGAGGAAGCAATGTTGTCACATATGCAGGATCAAATAATAGGAGTCCAAAGAGTTCCCAGCAAAGTAGCCATTTAGAGTCCTTGGTGACTGGTTTTTATCTCATATTGTGATTTGAACACATGAGATGATTAAATTGGTGGAAGCCACAGGAGCAAGTTTACAAACCTCAGCGCCATTATTTGTGCATCTAACAGGAAGGTAGGGGTAGAAAGTTTGCCACCCTGTATAGTAGACTCCTCCTCACTCCCTGTACCTCCTGTTCCATCTGTGACCCTGACTCTACAAGGGCATGCTCAAAAAAGAAGAGAAAGGTCCTTGTCAACTTCAAGTCATCATGACAGTATCCAAGGAAGGCAGACATGAGAATAGTTAAAGATCAGCCTGCTCCTTTCTGCAGCCCCCTTGGGGTCTGACAGTAGCAGACGCAAGAGCAAGACTTTGGTATTCTCCAGTTCAGATACACTGGTGGATTATTTATTTATTTATTTATTTATTTTAAGACAGTTTCACTCTTGTTGCCCAGGCTGGAGTGCAATGGCACAATCACGGCTCACCGCAACCTCTGCCTCCTGGGTTCAAGTGATTCTCCTGTCTCAGCCTCCCAAGTAGCTGGGATTACAGGCATCTACCACCCTGCCTAGCTATTTTTTTTTTCTTTTTTTAGTAGAGACGGGGTTTCACCATGTTAGCCAGGTTGGTCTCAATCTCCCAACCTCAGGTGATCGGCCTGCCTGGGCCTTCCAAAGTGTTGGGATTACAGGCGTGAGCCACTGCGCTCGGCCACAGTGGTGGATTATTTTACATAAAGGATAGCAACAGTAGTCTTGGGTGCAGTTGAGTAGATATTTCAGAGTGCAAAATATGGCCTGCCTGTGAATTGACAAGGAATCAGGAATCAGAGCCTGGGAGATACTTTACATAAGAAAGATACAGTCGTTGTATTTAATAGGAAATGTCAAAAGAGTAGCCCTTTGGAGTATGAATGAAATGCATATAACACAGGGAACAGTACATAGCAAACATTTCATACATGTTTGTTGAATAAAATGAAATTTTATAAAGATGCAGTAACACTTAGTCATAAGAATACTTGACAGAGAAAATGTTTCCATCTTACACTGTTTGACACCTTACCAAAAGATCAGTCAAAGTAATTTTTCCCTATTTTAGTTCCTTGTTTTCCATTACAAAATACAACTTCATTAACCAAACAACTACAACAAAATTTGTAATATGCCAGCATAACTCTGTTTATTACCTCGATACATTTATTTTGCAGACTTTTACACTTATGTGCATTTAAAAATATATTATGTATTCAATTGTATATAGTGTTTCCTTTTTAGCTTTTTAACATGAGCATTCTCCATTACTTTATAATCATGGTTAGTGATTGAATAATAGCGTGTTCAGAAGATGCAAGGTGATCTTCTTAGCTGTTTCTGAGTATTCGTATGGATTCACGTTTTTCACTTTTAGAGATATACACATGAGGGCATTGTACCCAGAATTTTTTTCCCACTGAGTTTTGGGCTATTTCCTTGGGAAATTTTTGGCTTTCCTGAAATCAAATTACTAGGTTGAAGAACAAAAGCATTGTGATGAATCTTGATGCAATTTAAGTACAGTTGACGTTATGAATTCTTAAGCTTGCTTTTGAGTAAATATACTTGTATTTTCTTTAGCTTTCTGAATGTCTAACAACTCTTTTGCCTGAGCAAATCTAGTAATTTTTATTTTTCAGCCTGTCAAATGTATATAGTGGTAACTCTGGGTACAAAGAAAATGAACAAAGTGACTTGAAACCCATTAACCCTGAGTACAAAGTTTAAGATGACAAATACTGGTTGGACTGAATTGCATCTAGCAAGTAAGGTTATAGTACAGGATTGTTAAGTCATTATCTGTGATTTATTTCGGTCTAATCATGATTTATTACAATTCTGTACTTCAAACAAGATCAAAAGGCTCGCTGTGGTCTGGTAGTCACACCCTGTGTATATGCCATAAAGCCAGGCTGTAATTGCTGTTAATCAGTGCGTATTGAACACGTTTCACAGCATTTTCTTCAGCATTTTACATCGCAGAGCTCATGTGCGAGGCACATATTTTCTGTGCTTTGCTCCCTTACACTGATGACAATGTGTTGATTTTTCATGTCTGGTGTTTTTATTTGGTAGTCCGATTGCATTTTTCTTCTCTTTACATTTAATTATTTTCTCCCTTCTGTTAGTATTTTTTGTCCATCTTTTTGTAGTGAGTTGTTTTTTTTTTTCTCCTCTAACATCTCATTAGTAATTCATTTAAGTTTTCTTAAACTTCCTACTCATGGGTTCCGCCATCTTTATGCTTGTTAAACTTATTAAAGTTTGGATTGAAATGAAAGGAAATAAATGCTCAAAGTGTGTAAAACCATTTGACTAAGTGAATAAACACCCAGACAATCTTTTAAATAGTTTTATACTGTATTCAAGGTGAAATATCTAACTTTACACATTTTAAAAATTTTTCACACTTTGATTCCAGATTGAGTAAATAGATGACCAAAATACATACAGTTTCATAATCTCTTGCAAATCACCAATATTCATCTGTCTAAGTTAGGCACAACATTTACAAGTTAATAGGTATGGTTTTTATGTAACTACTAGATGCTTTTCAGTCATTGGCTAATGTCCAGGAAAACCACATTCAGCTTAATTTTGGGAGAACACTGATAGAGATAGTTGGCCAAGAAGTAAACTGATAAAAAGCAGTTTTCATACCTAAAATCAGAGGATTTTTCCCCTTCAAAATATTAAGATGTGCACACACACACAGTATATATATATAATATATATGCACACATCTAGACATGTACCCCCCCATATATTTCAAAGGTCTGATTAGAGTTTAGCTTTCTGCTATTTTCTTTTCAGCATTTCTTTTTGCTTTAGAATGTTGCTTGGTACATTGATTTTTCTATAGTAGGTGCATTTTGAGAAAGGAGTGTTCAGAGCATGAGAGAACAATGGCTAAGGAAACTTAGTTGCTCTCAATATTAAATGAATAATATAAACACATTTTCAATATATTGATGTACTATTTAAAATCACATTACTTTTAATCAACATTGGTGTTTCTTTTAAACTAATATCTGTCCCCTATCTCTACATTATACTGTGGAATCAAACTCTTCACTATGAATGAGTGGATAAGACATTCAAAATCCTTACATATTGAAAAGTAAAATGAAATTCATATAGTCACTTGTCTCTGAAATATTTATAGCTACCTATTATGCTGGTCAAATGCTCTGGTGTACATTAGGAGTAAAATTAATTTATTTAATTTATGCAATCTAGTTTATTGTCCCCCCTAAAATAAATTTATATGGTTCATGTGAATTACATAATAGACTTTTTTGTTCTAGTAATTCTCCACAGATGATCAAATCTGCTTAATTGTTTTTCATTTTTAGGAAAAAGGTTTTTAAAGGCTATAAAATAGCAATTAAAATGCCTGAGGACATAACTACACGTGCCAAATAATGAAATTAACAAGGTTCAGGATACAATTGCCTTTTTCCTAACAAGGAAATAAATTTTTTCTCTGAAATCTACTATGTGTGGACTTAAGTTGGAACAAAAATAAACCCAGTGTTCAAGTTCAGACACTGCTTTTGGAAGACAAAACCTATTATTTATGTTGTCTGAGACTTACCTTTCCCATGCTGGGTATTACACAGATAGTGTCAGCACTTGAGTGTGCAAAGATTCGTTTCATTCATTTAGTGCTTATTAAATGTTATGGAAGATACAGTGCTTGGTCCCCTTTGAAGAAATTAAGCTGAAAAGGGTACCTTAATCTTTCCTTAGAAAAATTGAAATACTAATTAAACAAACTTCTAGACGCTAATCCTAAACTAATGTTATTTCCATATTACTGTATCCAGATACTTCCCCTCAAGACCAAAGGAATCTTCTACTTAAATCTGCTGGAGCACTAAAGTTATAGATGTGACAACTTATGCAACCCCAGTAAGCCCCTGCTGTGAGTATAGAGTAGGAGCCAGGCACCCGGTGTTCCTCATTCACACACTCCTTTACAGCCATCTCTATCCTGGAAGGACGGGGCTATGAAGGTTGTCGTGAAGTCTCAGTGGATCATGCCAAAATGGTTTGTAGACAAGAATACATCAGTCTAATATGTTTGTGATTTGTGGATGGTGACTGTCCAGGGGTCTAGATAAGGAGGAGGAGGAAGACAGATGAGAAGTTCACAATCCCATCTGGAAGTGGTCTATTTGGTGATTGCCTACTCAAGTCATTTTATAAACATTTTTCTTAAGAAAAATCCTGGAAACAGTTTGTTATTTGCTGGTAACTTCTCAGGTTCATTAAATCAGCAGGCCTGTGCTCCTGCTGATCTGACAAGATAGATTTGGATAGCCATTCATATTTTATATTGATATTGAAACATATTGAGCCTCCTCTTCAGTCATCTGGGTTTCATTTGTGTCTAATCTTACGAAATTAGATACCAGTGTGCTTTGCTGTTTGTTTTGTGAAGAGTGAAAGGGGGAAAATGCTTTATATGTAGATTATGAGCAGAGTTGCTTTTACTAATTTGCTTACACTGACCCCAGGATATCTCATTTGTAAGTGCTGTGCTAGGACAGTTACTTTGTTTACTTTGAAAAGTTGGCTTTGACATTCATTATAGGAAAATGTGATGTGATAATCAGCAAGATAGAGGAACTTATGAAAATCAATTATGGTATCATTTAGTAAACTAAGGAGAAGATTGAGGTTTTGTTGGTACTTTAAAATGGAAAGAGAAACTGTCAAATCTAGTCAAATCTATTTTCTATCTAATGATCACAATAGTCTGTTAAATAATTTGCAAGTATTGCTTTCTAAGCCATTTTCATGGGTTCTTTTCTTTTTGAATATTGAGGCTTCCCAGGATGGGATTCTTGTTCCTCAAATCAATTCAACAAGTATTTATTGTGTTGTGTCCTATTTTTACTCTCTGTCTGAGATAACACATTTCCAGTCTTGACTTTATCCTCTTCGACTTTGACTATCACTTCACATTGTCTTCATCTAGCTCTGAACCGTGTCTTCGAAACTTTACCTGTATTTCTAGCTGTCTCCTCTCCACATCTCCATCAGACACCCTGAATCCCAGACCCAAACTCACGACCCAAACTGACTGCTCCCCAAATATCACAACCTATATACTTTTAAAGAATGCTATCCTATACTAAGAATAGGTTTATATTGTTATGGTAGCTACTAGCTTCTATATACTAAGACTCTAAATAGTGCCATTGCTAATTGCTTCATGACTTCATTATAGGACTCAAAGGCCAGTGGGTATCAGTATTGTTCCCATTTCCTATCTATTAGTAAATGTTTAGTAAAACGTTGCAGTAAAGAAAATCACATGAAGTTATGTAACTTTTCAGAAATTAAAAAAAAACTTGCTTAGTAATACTTAATGCTTTTAAGAGTGCAATAAAAAGTTCTCCCACGGTTGGGCACAGTGGCTCACACCTGCAATCCCAGCACTTTTGGAGACCGAAGTGGGAGGATCACGAGGTCAGGAGTTTGAGACCAGATTGGCCAATATGGTAAAACCCAGTCTCTACTAAAAATACAAAAATTAGCCAGGTGTGGTGGCAAGCGTCTGTAATCCCAGATACTCAGGAGGCCGAGGCAGAAGAATCACTTGAACCCATGAGGCGGAGGTTGTAGTGAGCCGAGATTGCGCCACTGCACTCCTATTTGGGCGACAGTGAGACACTTCCTCAAAAAAAAAAAAGTTTTCCCACTACTGCTGGGGATTTTCACTTGATGAAATCCCAAGGAAATACTGAATAAAGAAGTAGATAAATGCCTGGCTTGCAGTTCTCCCTTCAAATCAATATCTGGTGTAGGCTAGACATTTTGAAGTTTCATGTTTCTTTTTGGTAAGTGTACATACTTAAAAAAATGTACTCAGTTTTCTGTGCTTTACTGAAAGAGTATCCTAGTGACAGCAAACGCCACCAGGTTAATAAATTCAATTTATAAAATTATAGATTTAACTTTGTACTGGAATTCGAAGCTTCAGTTTTCCTGAAAATAATTTTTTACCATTCTTTTTTCTTTTTGACATTTCCATAGTGATATTTTGCACTGTTGGGGAAAATATTTATATAAGGCAATGTTACAAGGATCACACTTCTCTTTAGAGACATATTTCTCTGCTCTGGGCCACAGGCTACTCCCCTGATTGTATTTGCAAACTCAGGGTCACATTCTCCAGGCTAAGTGCAGTGTCGGGATGATCAAAGCTCACTGCAGCCTCCACCTGCTGGGCTCAAGCAGGCCTCCTGCCTCAGCCTCCCAAGCAGCTAGAGTTACAGACGCATGCCACCACATTTTGCTTTTTACATTTTTTGTAGAGACAGGGTCTTGCTATGTTGCCCAGGTTGGTCTCAAACTCCTGGGCTCAAGCAGTCCTCCTGCCTCAGCCTCCGAAAATGTTGGGATTATAGGCATGAGCCACTGCACCTGATCCCACTTAACTATTTTTGGATGCCCTTGTTGTTTCTTCCAGAGCTCTGGATTTCTGCCACTTTCTGTTCTCTGGGACATAGTCTGCTCCCCTGGTAGGATGGGTGAACTGAGGATTGTGGTGACATGGAAAGAATTACTTTTTTTTTTCTTTTGGGACAGAGTCTCACTCTGTCGCATAGGCTGGAGTGCAATGGCATGATCTTGGCTCACTGCAACCTCTGCCTCCCAGTTTCAAGCAATTCTCCTGCCATAGCCTCTTGAGTAGCTGGGATGACAGGCATACATCAGCAGGCCCTCTTATTGGGCCTGTGCACACCATTGAATTGGAAGCAGAGGATAGTTGGCAAAATAGAGATGAGAGGCCAAAACATTCACCAAAACAACTCAGGGGATCTGAGTCTGAAATTGGAAACTAGAGACCATTGATAGGATTCCCTAGGTAGGACTAAAAGGGCAAACTGTTTAAACTGGACTTAAGACAAAAATGATAAATACTTTTGAATGATTCCTGCAAATTTCTAAGGCCCTATTATGTCCCTAACACTTTGCTGAGTGGATGAGTATGATCTTCACTAGGGTAGTGGTTATGGGAATGGAAGATAACATGGTGAAGGTCACGTGGAACAGAAACAACAGATACAACCACAGACTACAAAGCTCTTAAACGACTTCTTCACTGTTACTTCTCTTTCAGCCATAACCATATTATATTTTAAAATCCAATGAAACATGCTAATTTTCTCACCTAAATTATCTTACATTTTATTATATTTTAAGTACATTTATTTATTTCTATCATAGGATTTTTTCTTAATAGTTAAGAAAGATTTAATCTATAAAACTATAGCTACAGTACTGAGATGTAAAACTTACATCATACATAGAAATAGTGATTTTTTTATTCTCTCTCTCTCTCTCATAGAGGGAGCCCAGTGTTTGATTGGAAGCCCACATCCAGCTGAAAATGGAGTTACACTTTATAAACTAGCTTATAAAAAACAAGATTCTGCTTTGACTTGGTAACGTTTAATAGTGTGTGGGCATGCCTGCTTCATATCTCTTTGCTTTATCTTGATGTGTTGACCCTGGTGGACCTCATCTCTACATTTTACTTTGATACACCGCAGCTTATCATAGAATCTCCTTCTTGTAGATTATCCTCATGATGTGAAGCATAGTGAACGCTGTGGTTACCGTTTGGCTGGGCTGTTTTGTCATTATTTTTGAGATTTGGGATGCTTCTAGGGACTACAGAAGCTTTAAAAGATCTCTTAGAAGAGATCATGCTTACCTTGATAAAGGTGTGAATCCCTTATAAAGAACGTTGAGGATTTCTTATTAAGTGTGCAATCTAATATTTTTCAATAGTGATGTGCTTCTGAAACCTATTTTGTAATTCTCATATTGCATAAGCAAAACATTGTCCACATGTGCACCAGTCACTAAAAAATAGAAAACCAAATTAAGATATCTCAGGGACTCTAGAAACAAATAATGTTTAATGTGGAATCAAAGCACAGTCCAATCCGGTTTCCTTCATGAACATAATAATCCCCCTCCTGAGCAGCTGTGTAAGCTGGGACTATCTTCAAATCCAATTTCTTAAATAGTTGCAGCAGTATCTTGTCTTGGCATACTTGGTGTGAAAATCTTCAGGCTCAGATCAGTGGCAGAAACTGAAAAGGCACACGGTGCTTTGGGTTGGCCAGCAATTCCTCTGCAGGTCTTTAAATATTGGTCCATTAAAATTCTTTGAAACATGGTCCTTGGGTTTGTAGTCGACTAGAACCCCTAGAATATCCCAAGTGGTCATGTCAAGATAGTAACTATCTCCTGACACCTAAATCTGAATTGCTCTGCTGACAATTATAGTAACAACACTAGCATGTGATAGCTCTTATATTTAGTCACTCATGGGGAAATGTAAATGCAATTGGGGGAAAATTAGTAATCGTGGAATTTGTGATAATTCCTGTGGACAGGCTGGAGTCAGGGCTTCGGACTGCTAATGGCAGTATCAGGACAACAGATACCCGGAACTAGATAGGAACAATGAGAAGAGGATTGAAATAGGGTCAAAGAAGGGTAAGAAAGGGGTTATTGGATAAATCCTGCTAAGTTGTTAGTTTCTCTTGGAATAATGGAGAATGCAATCAACCAATACACTACTAAAAACTGATCTTTAAGATCGAGGTACCATTTATTAAAGCTCCATTAAGTTTTGGCCTTGTCATTGCATATCATTGTGCCTGGGGTCTTTGTACCCGAGTGGTGAAGACTGGGCATGTCTGGGACACAGAGGGAGGGGGCTGTCGGTACAGAGAAGGTTAGGTAGGGAGCAGCAGGTGATCATCATGCCTTTTATTAGGGTATGGCACCATGTTTTTAGATTTTAGGAAATAATTGGTGTGTAAAGAAGATGGTTGATATCAGGAAGTGTAAAAAACGTCTCTGTAGGGACATTAATTTAGGGACATGAGCCTGATAAATTTACATATAAGCCAAAATGTAGAAGGTGGTTCTGGAAAATGAGTCACACACACAAAAAAAAAGTAAGAAAAGAAGACAAGACATCAGGTGCAGTGGCTCATGCCTGTAGTCCCAGCATTTTGGGTGGGTGAGGCGGTGGAGCACCTGAGCCCGAGTTCGAGACCAGTCTAGGCAACTTAGTAAGACCCTGCCACACATACAAAAATATTATTTTTAAATTTTAAAAAAGAAGACAAGAGACCAGAAAATGCAAACGGGAAACTAGGCTGCTGGTCTTGGGCAATATGCATGTATCTCATGTAGGAGAAATACTAGAATTAAGGGCAGGGTGACTCTACATTCAGGTGTTCAGTCATTCCAGTTTGGAACTGAGAGGACTATAAAGTGTGTTTATCATTAAAGAGACGTTTTCTTCGGTCTCTGTTAGTCACAGTATTACTCGACATTTATTGAATGAATTATTTTTGTCAGGGAACAGGTCTGAGTGCTCTGTTGTTCTTCAGCCAATTAACAAACGTATCCTTTGTCCTAGAGCTAAAAGAGTACAACCCCAGAATTGTACCTCATTAAATCAATTCTTAATCTTGTCTGGAAACCTGCAGTATTAGCCCAAATGTCCTGATGGTTAAACTTCATCAAGAGCTTGGTCTTCCTGGAATGACTGAATTGACATTTACACTTTGTTTGTAAGGCAGACATTACTCTGGGTGGTATTTCATTTTGACAGCCTTTTGATTACTTAGTGCTCTTGGTGTTGACAGTTAAATTCAGAAACCAGCAGAATGAGGGCAGAAATGGAAAAATAATCTAAAGATGGAGTCTCCCCGTAGTGATTATTAACTAATGGATGGATTATAAAGTTCTAAACTATTATGTAAAATACGCACCATTATTTGCTGCTGAATAGGTCTGAAGTGGAAAAAATGGGAAAGGCAGCTTATAATTGGAAAAGTTGTTAGAACTGCTGGTTCCCGATAAGCAAAAGTAAGATAAAAGAAAAAGGCAAACAATAACACAGTCATTACCTAAATTAGACTTCGTTTGCATGCTTTTCTGTGCCATTCTAAGTAAGGTCTTAGACAATTGTACTTTTCATCAGTATCTACTGAGATGTTTTAATATCTTTTGTCCCTATAAAAGGTCAGAGGGTGAGTTGACATTTCCATTGTTTCATTTCTCATACAGAAATTCCAATATTTCTCTACAGTTGAGAAGAACTGCATCTGCAAATTGAGAGCGTAGGAATTAACTGATCTATAGTTTACATAACTGTCTGCAAACCAAGAGACTGACTTTGTTCACATGCAGGAGATGGTGGACAAAACCAACCGTTAGCACATTTTGGAAAGGTCCGTGGACATAGACGATGTAAATGTTAAGTCATTTCTGACCTATGACAAAATAAGGCACTGAAGATTCTTTCAAATAAGTCCTTGGAGGAGACTGGGAAAGGCTTTCTCAGGTGGTTAATGCTTTTGCCAATTTTGTGCAGTTGTAGCTAATAATTATAAATGAAACAAAATTCTGCTTCAAACCTTGCTGTGACCAATTTGTTATAAAGTTGTTTGTGTGTAAGAATCCATATACTTCTTATCAGCTGAACTATTACCTCAATTACCAAACACAGATGTGAAGGATTTCAAAATCTTTGATAGCAACTAAATGTTTAGGACAAATTAAAATAAAACTCCAAATATGTAATTTATGTTTTAAGCATGCAGTATTATTTGAATTTAATTTATACTTAGAAAGGAGACAGACCACAAATTAATTTTCAAAATGTACATAATATGTATCTTTTCTCAAATGTGTCAGTTGCCATAGCAAGGTTCAGTGTCAAGAAGTCTGCCCATCTCAGCCTCCCAAAATGCTAATATTGTTTGTCATTAAAGACAGTTTGAATACATATTAGTTCTTTTTTTTTTTTTTTTTTTTTTGAGACAGTTTCACTTCTCAGCTCACTGCAACCCCTGCCTCCCAGGTTCAAACAATTCTCGTGTCTCAGCCTCCTGAGTAGCTGGGATTATAGGCACCTGCCACAATGCCCAGCTGATTTTTTGGTTTTTAGTAGAGATGGCGTTTCACCCTGTTGCCCAGGCTGGTCTCAACCTCCTGAGTTCGGGCAGTCTGCCCATCTCAGCCTCCCAAAGTGCTAGGATTACAAGTGTGAGCCACCACACCCGGCCAAAATACATGTATGTTCTTGATGCATACATATGTAGAGAAAACTTTTTTTTTCCTTGTAGTGTTTACAAATTTTTCACGGTGAGAGAGATGGACTCTCCTGGAAGCCAGTGTGTCTGAGGCCAGAACCAGTGATATTTCTTTACCCTGCCCATGAGAACTTCAAACGTAAGTGCGGAATTTGGATGAGACTCTTTGAGGTTGTTCTGAGAGTGCCTACTTTCACTATTTTGTTCTGATTAGAGAAGAGAAAAATATAAGCAGGGAATTTTTAAAAGTTGATTAATCTTATGACCCAGGCCTTATTTTTAAGTTTACAAGGGGCTCAGAAGTGGCAGATACTCAAGCATTTTTACAGAGTCAACAGATACGGGAGAAGAAACAAAATGCTCATTTCACTCTAGGAGCTCAAGTAGCGTCTTTTCTGGTGAATCTCAGTGTTGAGTGAATTTCTCTGTCTGGCAGTGAGTACATTGGCTTTTCCTGTGCACAGGCCCTTGGGTTGTGGGGTAGAAGGAACAAAGTCTGCAATTTAATGAAGTCTGACATTTTAATAAATGTATTTACAAATAAGGATAAAATACCAATTTTGATTTAAAAGAGCCGCCTATCCCGAACGTTTTTATTTGGTTGTGCAAAGTATTACTGTGTGATGGTTTTATGGATTTAATTTATAGTGAAATAACAAAGCTTATTTTATTTCATTTAATAGTGAATTACAAAAGTCTGAGGTAATCGTTCTTACATAAAAATATTTGAAGTGAATTTACAATATTTGTCTTTGCTCGTGTGTGATTATAGCAGTTGTGTGAGGAATAATCTGATGATTGTATAACTTGTCTTTCATCGTAGCCTCTCCTGATAGGGTATTAAAATGAATATTTCCTATTCAAGTTTCTTACAGTTTGCAAAGGGACGCTTCTCTTTGTAGTGTCACAAATGTAAAATTGATATCAGTTTCTCTAAATAAATAATTACGAGAACATAGAATCTGGAGGAAAAAGACTGCCAGTAACCTCCATTTATGTAAGCACCAATGAAGTTGAAACTGCAAAGGTCACATCAAAGTGTCTGTGAAGAAAAACTGCTGCTAGGATAAGATTTTTCCGGCTCTTTAAAGTGCCTGTGACACAGAATGCTGGAAATAATAAATCCAGACTATTTTGCTGGAAAGTGCTTACTTTAATGAAGACTCTGAAAACACGCTCAGAAAATGAAAATCTTAAGAGAAATACTTTTCTTCATTTTAGCGTTAGTCAGTATAATATTTTAACTCTTCAAAGGCTAGATATACCCAAAATTAGTTGAGTGAAACTTCACCCATCACAGAAAATTTGAGAAAGAGTAGAAGAGAATTGAAAATCCACAAACATTCTTTCGAGTCTTTCTTCACCCAGTTATTTTACTTGGGCTCTTGTGTGTGAAATATGTGTTTCAGATTTTATAGTTTTCAAAGTCCATCTACATTTACTGTCTTATTTAATGCTTACCAAATAAAGTAGCTTATGAGGTGTCTGCTCTTAGTAATTGCAATCACAATTTTTGAGTACTGGGAGTCAGGCAGCAGGCCCAGAGTGTCGTGTGCCATCTCTGGGTCTTTCCAGAACCACTCAGCTTCCTTGCAATGACCCTGCCTTGGTGATGAGGAAAATGCCTGAAGCTGGTTGTGGGTCCTTCTTCAGGAGTCACAGAATTGGTATGCACCAGACAAAATGCAAAAGCCCATCCTATCCTATTCTGTCTCCACATATTTTAAATTGCTTGCTCTTTTACAGTGAGGTCTAAGAATGTTAAAGAACATGCATATACTGCTGGGTTACCATATGTCACACAAAGATAAACAAGACATTTTACCATATAATAGAGGCAGACATTTCATACACAACTGTAATAAAAAAAAGTTTTGAATAAATGGGGGGAGTATATAAAATATTAGGGATTTATTAAATAGGAAGCAGTTAATCTGTGCTGGAAAGAATAAGAAAGACCATTTGAGGCCCTGCCAGGTGAGCTGGGACCTGAAGGGTGAATAGGACTTTGTCAAGGAGACAAGTCAAATATGATGAATACAAAGGAAGATATGGGACTGGAAGGGAACATGGGGAGGGGAATGTGGAAATCCACTAGATGATGCAATCAGAATTATATTAGTTCAGTGCAGAAGTAATTGAAAGTATGGCAAACACCGGGATTACTTTTGCACCAACCTAATAACTAGCAAACAAATACAAAATGTATGACATAAAAAAAATTTAAAAGACCAGAGAATATTGTGTTTTTTAGTGGCCCAGAAGAATGAGATGAACTAAGAGAGCGGGAGTAGAAAAGGAAGAGCGTCTCCCTGAAGTAAAGAGATTGGATTTGATAGTTGTTTACCTGTAGGGGAAGAGATGGTTAAAAAAAAAAAAAGAACAGAGATGCTACTGAGGTCTTTGGCAGTAAAGACAGAGAAAAGGGTCGGCAGATCAACAGCGTGATAGATGATGATTTGCTTTTGTGCAGTGGGCCACTAGATTTGGCAGCAATGAGATGGTTGACATTGGAGGAATGGTAATGAATGATAATCCAATTGTAATGTTGAAGAAAATGTGAAAATTGGGGAAGTTGAACCGTGCAGATGTGAAATACTTTTTTGTCTTCCAAATTGTGTCTAACGTGGCAGAGGAGAAAGAATGAATACATGGGCAATGCTAGCTGGTCTAATAATGATGCTGATGAGAATGGGTAAGAGTGATTGAGCTCACACCAGGTGCCAGGTGTTACCTATTTTCCCATTTACCTTCTTAGCACCCTCATGATTTTCTTTCTACTAATGAAGCGAAAATATATATGGAACTTAACAGAGAGTGGTCAGCCCTGTGGCAGAGAAGTTTCAGGACTCAGGCATCTGAGCTTGGGGTGAGAAAATAGATTCACAATAGGAATGGAAACAATGGCATTAATGTTTCATAGCACTTTGCACATGCCTCTGTTGCAGGCGGTCTGTGTAGCCACCATCTAAGGTGTGGCATGGAGGTAGAAGTTTGACAATTATCTTTCAATGCCCCTTCATTAGAAAAGGAGACTTCATAAGGTGGATTTTCTCTTTTCAGGATTGTTGTAGAAATGTGGTTAACAATAGAAGATTTAATTTACCAGCAAGCTAATGTTTATAAAAGTGGTTAGAATCCTGTTTCAAGGACAGTGCTTATTAAGAAGTCAAATAATATTAGCTATTATTATTACTATCATCATCCATCCATTGAGCCAGTAAATATGAATGCTATCTACTCGGTAGTGGTGAATCCAGAGATAAAAGACATAGAATCTGCCATGAAGGAATAGTATAGTGGGAAACAAAGGCAAAGCTGCCAACTACAGAGGGTACTGGCCCATTTTAAAATACAAGAGATTGAATTAATTATGACATCTTGAATGGTGCACACTTTATAAACCTTCAAGACAGAATAACAAAGACAAATAGAGTTGAATGCATTTGTATTTAGAACTCTTAAACTGAACAAGAAATCAAATTAGGAGCCAAATAAGCTGTGAGTATGATTTGTAGCAAACTATAGGGAACATATATTAAAGTTTTTAGTAGATAATGGTATCAATTAATTTGCTAAGAAATTGGTAAGCACCTCATGGATTAGTGATCGATGTATGTGATCATTACTAAATAGCAATGAAAATGTCTAAAGAAAACAAAAACATTACAACTTAGAAATGCAAATTAAATCTATCAGGAGCTACCTTTTCACTTGGCAAATAAGACAGAGATTTTTGATATTTAGTTGACTGTCAATTTGCTGTGAAATGGGTTAGCTCATGCATGATCAACAAGAATATAAACGGTGCAATCCATTGAAAAAACAACTTATCAATGTGAAAGTCTACATTTGAGGGCCTGTACTACTGAAATAATATTAAGTAGGACGAAGGCAATGTGCGTTTTTATTTCAGCACTATTTGAAGTGGTGGAAAGTTGGCAATCAAAATATCCATTTAGAAGTGGGGAGTGGTTAGGTAAACAGTGGTTCTAAGGGAACATTTTGAAGGATGTTAGTAATGTTTATTTAGCAGCATGGAAAATATTCACAAAATATCATTAAAGAAATAAAGCAAGATGCAAAAACTATTTAAAATAGTTAAAATAATGGTATTCAGAATAAAAGGATTTTGTTACTGTTAATGGTTATCTTTGAGTAACAGGCCTCTAAGCAATTTTTGTTCCTTTCAGTTCTTTGCAAATATTATTTAATTGGAATCTAATCTATGATCATGTGTACCTGCAATCAGTATCATCACCAACTCAAATTTGATTAGCATTTTCAAATATTCACTAAAGTATTTAATTTGTTTTTTTCAGAATAATTTGTAAGATACGGCTGGCAGTATATTTTTCTGTTAGACATAAGCAAATGAGGATTCATGACAGCTCAGTATTAAAAATATTGTTTTAGAAAAATATCTTAAGAAACTTTGTAAGAAAAAAAATACAGGAAGAGAGTATGAAGTCAAGTCACCTTTACAAGTTTGTCTCTATGTATATTTTCTTACACTATCTCAAGAATTTTGGGAGAGAGAGAGAAAGGCAGGAAGGAAAGTTCTGGAACAGAAGCAATTGCATGTACTTTTTTCTTGAAAAGCACCTAGGTACCAAGGACACAAACAGAAATATCTAGAAATTTTGTTACCAGATCAGAAGTTTTTGGTTCAGGTAGGTAAGGAGAGCCATTAAATTAGAATACGTTTATTGAGAAGGCATCATTGGAGTTGACATTATGAATTGGGGCATTTTTCTTAGCATCCATGTCCCTTTTAATATCTTCTTGTTTTTTGTCTGGATTTGATATGTCACCATTCAATGATGATGATAACCCAGCCACGTTGTTGCGAATAAACTCATTCCAGCACTTTGTCCGCAACCAAACAAGCACTTCAGGTTAGACAGACATAGATTCCAGTCTGGGTTCTACCATTTCAAGATGACATAATGTTGGACAAATTATTCAAGCTCTTCCAACCTCATTGTTCTCATGATTAAACTGAAGACCATAGCTTTTAAAGTGGTTTTGGGGGACTAAATGAGACAACCCAGGAAATGGCCTAGCACACAGTGACAGCAGAATAACGATGGTAACATTAATAGTAAACAACATAATAAATGCTCAGTGAATCTCTCTTTTCTCAATCTGCCTCCATCTGGATATCTACTGTTGGTTCTGTAAGGGAGACGCAGTGTTTCTATAAAATTTACTTTCTAGTTTGGAGGAGTTTTAGTCAATGATTAGTGAGATTGTTAACTTTAAAATGATTATATATAAAGTAGCATGTGTTAAATTATTAATATGTTAGGTTGGAGTCTAGAATAGATTCCATTCAATAATTATTCAGATTGAATGTGCCAAGTTATTGAGGAATGACATGTAATATTTATTATGAGGTTTGGGGCAAGATAATTGATTTTTTTTTTTTTTTTTTTTTTTTGTGAGATGGAGTCTCACTCTGTCACCAGGCTGGAGTGCACTGGTGTGATCTCAGCTCACTGCAACCTCCGCCTCCTGGGTTCAAGCAATTCTCCTGCCTCAGCCTCCCAATTAGCTGGGACTACAGTCACATGCCACCACACTCAGCTAATTTTTTCTATTTTTAGTAGAGATGGGGTTTCACCATGTTGGTCAGGATGGGCTTGATTTCTTGACCTCGTGATCCACCCGCCTTGGCCTCCCAAAGTGCTGGGATTACAGGCATGAGCCACCGTGCCTGGCAGATAATTGATTTTTTAAAACATGAATACTCTATCAAGTTTGTAATAGATCTGAGCTCTATTTTATCTCATATAATAATAGATTCCCCAAGTTGTCTAAAAACTGAAATAGTTTCTTATAAACATTTAAAATAATATATTAACAGATTTCTCTCCTCATGACTAAAATATTACTGTAGGCTGTAGTTACAAGGCAATTTAAAAGGGACAGAACTATTGATAATAATCATTGCTATAAAGCACCCAATAGTTTCTTTTTTTTTTTCAATATTAAAATCAGGTACAGCATGAAAACAGAAACTAGAGGGTGCGCTATATACAGAAAGTTTAAATACCGTGGTCTGAAGTCTTTAATATCAAAAAGTATGAAGTCGTGGAATATCAGATCTTTCTTCAACTAGAGAATGAATACCTAGCCTTCTATTTGATTTTAACACAACGGCTCTGTTTATTATAACCGTTTGTTACCATAAAAGTATAAACTGAAAGGTAGCAATGATGGGTGAGTGTAATATATTATATTAAATAAACTTGTCCTGTGCGCAGAACATGGAAAACTCTGTTTACATTACAGTAAGCTGTTTTCTGCTGCATTTACAATTCTGCTGTGCAAATAAATTAAGGGGGCTTATGACAGCTCAATTTAGTTTATCTGGTCAAACCCCAAAGACATTATTACTATAATTTTAGTATGTTTAACTCTATATAGGCATTTAGTAATGCAATAATCAAGCAAGTTTTTTTTTAAAGGAAAGTGTGTTTTAGCTGATCATTTAATAAAAGAACAAAAGAAAATTACTAGATTAAAAACTGCAACAATCCAATCCAACACTCATTAAACTTGCAAAGGAGGTGACGATAAAGGTCAATTTAAGAGCTTGTAGGAGACTTTAAAAATGGAAAGGTGGGTACTATTTAGAAAATGATTTTTTTATACTCTATTTCATTAATTGATCTAGGTAGCAACTTTGGTTTGGACCAAAAGTAAAAGTACTAAGAGGTGCAACTTGCAGATCGTTCCAAATTCTCTTTTGTATTAAGTAGAATAGATGCTACCAAGATAAAAATTAGTTATTTGTAGTCTTTACTGTACTTAAAGGTAAGATCTGATTTTCTCAACTTTCTATTTAGGATGAATTGTCACTTTCTGGTGTGTGTGTGTGTGTGTGTGTGTGTGTGTGTGTGTGTGTGTACATGCATGTTGTGAGTGTGTATAAAATTGCATCATAGGGGCACTATAGCAAAGTGAAGTGGAAAGAGACATAGGTTTGGAAGAAGACCTAAATTCAAGTCCCTGCGTGTTAGGAAGGTGATCACTTAAACTATGTGAATTACTGGGGGTAGAGTTTAGGCTTTCAAATTATGTTGTCCTAATTTACAATTCTGTGGGTGCCCTGGACCAGTTGACAATATAGGAATTGATACCACTGTCTTCAGCATCTCATGGCTGTTTTTGCACATTATTGACTTTGTCAAGGACACATTTTGCCCTTTCTCCTCCCTGTGAGAGTCTTGTTATCCTTCTATGCTCATTTCAAGCATTCCTTCTAAAGTTTTTCTCCAAAGCATTTTTAGTTATCTCTTGCTTTAAAAATATTATTTGTTGATTGTCAATGTAACATAAGAACCTTGTGGAAAAATAAATATCTTAACTCCTTGAATTAGGAATAAATATCAATAGCATTTTGCTATATTTCCTTCCAGTTTTATTTTCTGCAAATTCATATTTCCCCTACAAAGAACAAACAATAATAACAACAAAACCAACTTAGGAATTTATTTGTATACTTTTATATTCTCTCTTAACATTAAATCATGTCCATTTTTTCATATCTTTATTCTTATGAAACATGATTTTCAGATCTTCATAGTAATTCATCACAGATTTATAGCATAATTAATGTAAAAGCTCCTCTTTTTTTTGGCCATTGGGCTTCTTAAAATATTATAAGCAAAGCATGAAAACATTCCTATAAACTATTCTTATGCACATCTCATATTATTTCTGCCGGACAAATTCCTAGAATTCCTGGGCACGTACATTTTTTATACTTTTGAAATACATTGCCAAATGGGCCCCTAGAGAAATGGCATCATTCTGCACTTCTGCCAGCTCTAGGCAGTAATGACCATGTTCACTGCGACTCTTCCTGCAAGGGCAGGGTCATGGCACTACATTTTAACAATTTATTTACCTGTATTTCTCTGGCCACTAGACTACAAACACCTATGAGGCAAGAGCTGTATCTTACTCATTTTTAATACTAGAGTCTAGCATGGAGCCTGCCATGAAAAATAAGTGCTGAGTTAAAATTTGTAGAATGAATTATAGTTTTCTAGTTTGTGTCTATTCTTTTTATCTTATTTTTCTGTATGTTGCTTCTTGTCAGTGACATTAAACAATATGAAATACTGCCATCTCTGCTACATCATTAAATAACCCTGTGATTTCAGTATGTTAATTTTAGGACTGGCTTTGATTTAGTCTGGACGGATGATTTCCTTTATGACAATGTTAGCAGTAGAGAGAATGAACATGGTTTTGAAAAGTAAGTTTGTATTTACTCTACTTTCAATAGTAAGTAGTTGAAAATTTTTAGAAAAAAATTAATGACTCTAGGTATAAAAACACTTTTTTTTTTTTAAATAAAAACACCTTTATATACAAAAGCAAGACAGACTTTCTTGGCAATGCATGCGGGTCCCATGCTGGTTAAAGTAGGTGTTTCATATAACTCAGGTTTGCAAATGCTCACATTGGTTATATATTCAGTTCGTATTATTTGAAACTGTAAGATTAATAACTGGTTGGTTAGGTATCTCTCCTTAAATTTTTTAAATCATTCTTCTCAGCCACTATTGAGGTATGACTTACAAAAGAGAATATTTGTAGATCTGATCCTAAAAATTACATTATAGTGGTGAACTAATACATAAAATCGGTGTTCAATGAGCAGGATCAGTTTTAAATTTGAGCATCATCTATTATAGTCCCAGTAAATGCCTAGTGAAGGTCAGGCATGGTGGCTTGTACCTGTAATGCCAGCACTTTGGGAGGCCAAGACAGAAAAATCACTTGAGCCCAGGAGTTTAAGGCTGACACAAGCTATGATCATGACATTCCACTTCAGCCTGGGCAACACAGTGAGACCCCATCTCTATAAAAAAAAAATGTTAAAAACAGCCAGGTGTGGTGGCATGCATCTGTAGTCCTAGCAACTCAGGAGGCTGAGATGGGAGGATCACTTGAACTCAGGGATTGGAGGCTGAAGTGGGCTATGATCATGCCACTGCACACGAGGCTGGAGTGCGACCTGTTCCTAAAACAAATCCAAATAATAAGAAATGCTCAGGGAACCAAGTACACTATACTAATCTGAATTTGAAGTAAATTAAAGCAGCTTATCTTTTATAATTCTATGGAATTAAAATTTTAAATTTTATCAGACAATATACCAAGAGTTATTGCCAAGAATTAGTATTTAGGCAAGAAGAGAAGGATCAGGTCAAGAATATGGAGAGCTGGCATCACAGGGTGTTCAGAGGACAGGCTCAGGAGCTAAGAATGGGGATTCAGAACGTGGTTTGTCATAGAAGGGCCACTTCAGCTCTTGTGCCTCAGTTTCCCCATTGGTGTACCAGGAATAATACTAGT
This sequence comes from Saguinus oedipus, assembly GCA_031835075.1. Classification (NCBI taxonomy): domain Eukaryota; kingdom Metazoa; phylum Chordata; class Mammalia; order Primates; family Cebidae; genus Saguinus; species Saguinus oedipus. Next base: position 8,798,919 of record CM063188.1, on the reverse strand, counting down.
ACTCACTCCACTGGTACCATATAGATTAGATACATTCACACATGTAGAGCACTTGAAACTGTCTGGAATGTATTTTTTTAAATCAGATTTTCAACTGAATATGGATATCAAACTTTAAGAAGGTATTTTTAATAAATTTAACTTAATAACCAGTAGGGAAACATCCAGCCAAAGATGGGAAGAAATTTAAAAACACATCTTACCACAGAAATATTATTGAATGCAAAATATATAAGTCATTAAAAATGTACATGTACATAAAATGTGTGATCTTGTTTTTCTAAATTCTATTGCCTTTTATAACAGATTACTCTATTTTAGAATACCTATTTTATTATATTTTTAAATAGTTACTAATTTGATTAAAATGCAATATTTTTTAAATTAAAAAACGACTTTAAACAGATTATGCTGTATCTATAGTTCTTCTTACATTACATAACATTGCTACTTAAATATACTATCCATCAAATATGTGCATCCTTTAAAAAATGGTGTTTATCCATTTCTTATAACTATCTAATGTATGCTGATATCCTATTGTTATAATTCAAGTGCTTTATATATCAACCTCATTTAGGCCGCATGACAGGAAAAGCTATTCACATGTTAAAAGAGTTGTGAATTTTTACTGACTGAATTATTTTTAACTTTGGTTTGGGTTCCCACTCATGTAACAGAAATCACCCGCCCTATGTAGATGCAAATTCTAATCTGTATCTATAAAAAGCTTATATTATTTATTACGAAACAATTAATAGTTACTCTCATTACCCAACCACAAATATCTACAGCAATAAGTGGCTGGTGACAGTTCCAGGAGGTTGAGACCGTAGTAAGAAAAAGACCTCAGGAATTCTGGAAATTAATTGCTTCATTAAGCCCAGATTTTAAAGGTGGTTTTCAGTTTTAAAAATCTCTCCCTGAATAACCATCAAGCAGGATTCTAAGTACGTTCTAATACTTCCAATATGAATTTTCACTGCAACCAACAGATTTCATCAAGACGTAAGCTTAGTGTAATAATGTAGGATCCATCCGAATCTATTGCTTGATGTCTCCAAACAAAGAATTAATGAATGTGTCAAATTCATTACCCAAAGGGAGTATAAATGGCAGCAGAACTGTAGATTAGTATCTGACAGTTATATTTAAAAAGAAACTCATTCCTATTCCAGAAAGCAGTGAAAGTTAAAAAGATAAAACATACTCTTTCTGTATTTAGGCTTGCTTCTAATTAAATGCTGGGGAATGAGACGAGAGACTAGAAGAGACTAGACATTTCGGCTCAAAAGCCCTTCAAACTTCAAGCTCAATATGCTGTCGTGAAGATAATTTGACCTCTCCGTTATATTTCACTTTTATTTATGAGACATAAGGGAGAGTAAAACTGTAGTCATTTTTATTCCTACCTTACAATGCTCATCAATGCAAAATAATAGCTAATTCCAAATAACAAATGGAAATGGATTTGTTGCTATTTCGTGTGTTGTAGCAAAAGCTAAGCTAAAATGCCTATTTTTAGAAATTGATTAATTTCTTTACATGTGGTTTAATCTAAATATTATGCCAGTATCTACAAAAACATTTATGATATTTTAAATACATGGCTACACCTTTATACAGTTGCGCATCAGATTGTTGTGCAAATACATTTTCTGTCTTGTTACAAACAAAACGCTGCCTCCTTGTATTTCCACACCATTAACATGGATCTATTCCAAAATGAATGAACAAGTTTAGCTATTAAAAACGGAAGGATGTACATAGATATATATTATGCATTCTACTAGGCATTAATCAGGTATTCTATTAGACAATCTTAGATACTGCAAATATTCTAAAACTTTTATTTTCATAAGCAAATATGTCTGTTGAGAAGCAGACCCCAAGGGGAGGGGAGTGTGAGTAGATGGAGAGGCCCTCAAAACCCCAGCATGGGTGGCACTCATGAAGGGAAAGGGGAAGGAATGAAGGATGGGAGAGGGGAAGGAATGAAGGATGGGAGAGGGGAAGGAATGAAGGATGGGAGAGGGGAAGGAATGAAGGATGGGAGAGGGGAAGGAATGAAAGATGGGAGAGCCTCCGACTGCAGTGCAGTTAGGAAAAAGTCTTAGCCAGGTTAATGGGAAGTGTATAATAGTAGGAAAAAGAATACTATGCAGGCATAAACAATGAGTTCGTGTCCTTTGTAGGGACATGGATGAATCTGGAAACCATCATTCTCAGAAAATTGACAGAAGAACAGAAAACCAAACACTGTATTTTCTCACTCATAGGCGGGTGGTGAACAATGAGAACACATGGGCACAGGGAGGTGAACATCACACGCTGGGGTCTGTTGGGGGGTAGGGGACTAGGGGAGGGATAACATTGGGAGAAATGCCTGGTGTAGGTGATGGGGGGGATGGAGGCAGCAAACCACCATGGCATGTGTGTACCTATCCAACAGTCCTGCAAGATCTGTACATGTACCCCAGAACTTAAAGTACAATAAAAAAAATAAAAATAAGTAAACTAATGGTTTTATCCTGCTGTACTCTCAACAAACACATTTCTCAAATGTGTAGGGAGTTTTCCACAAGCACCATGCAGTTCTCTAGAGGACTCTGACTGGGGGGCCCTACAATTCAACTCAATTCTGACATGGTCCACCTAGAGCTAGTGGCAGGTTCCAGAGATGAAGGGCTCAGTCTCCAAAGACTGTCCCTGCATTACAACGCCAATAGTAAGTCTGGGCTTCTGGAGCTTCTGGTAACTATACATTGGGGGTTCCCAGGACCTGCCTTTTGAGGTTAATTATTTGCTAGATTGGCTCATGGGACTCATGGAAATGCTCTGCTTATGTTTACCCGTTTTTTAAAATGAAACAGATGAACAGCCAGATAGAAGAGATGCACAGGACAAACGGTGGAGGAAGCAGGGGGTAAGGAGTTTCCAGGCCCTCTCCAGGCAAGCCACCCTCCCAGCACCTGGAAGGTTTTGAGCCCTGTCCTTGTGGGTTTTTTGTGGAGGTTCATTCTTTAGGCATCATCAGTTCAATCCCTGGCCATTGGTGATCAACTCAATGCTCAGCGCCTCTTTCTTCTCCAGAGGCCAGGGGTTGGGGCTAAAAGTTCCCATCCTCTAATCACACATTTGGGTACCCTATGAACAAGGCCAGTGCTGAGTCTCCTTGATCTTTAAGCCATCAGTCATCTCATTAGGATGCAGAAAGACACAGCGCTTTGTAGATTCACAAGTTGTAGGAGCTGTGTGCAAGGGATGGGAGAGGCCAAGTACAATTATGTACCATAGACCATTGTTTTCCTTAACTACAGACCGAGATAACTATAGTGGCCACATAGGATTGTAACAGAAAATTCCTGTCACTTAGTAACATGGTAGCAGCCGCTCACTACCCCTGCCTGTGGTGAAGCTGGTGTAGACAAACCTGTGCTACCAGCTGTAATTCTATGTAGTACATAGAATTTTGTGTAGCATATAATACTTGATACATTATTACTTTACTGGCTTATGTATTTACTATGCTATGTATTTTTAATTGTTAGAGTATATACTTTCTACTTACTTTTTTTTAAGATAACTGTAAAACAAGCTCAGGCAGGTCCTAAGGGTATGTTCCAGAAGAAGGCATCATTATCATAGGAGATGAAAGTTCCATGCATTTTCACTGTCCCTGAAAGCCATCCAGGGAAACAAGGTGTAGAGGTGGAAGACAGCGGCATAATGATACTGACCCTTTGTAGGCCTAAGCTGCTGTGTGTGTTTATATTTTAGTTTTTAACCTTTAAAAACTTAAAGCTTACAAATAGAAAAACAGCTTATGGAATAAGGGAATAAAGAAACAAGATTTTTGTGCAGTTGTATCGTGTTTGTGTTTAAGCTGTGTGTTATTACAAGTGAGTCAAAAATTTAAAAATTTAAAAAGTTTATAAAGTAAAAATGTTTCAATAGGCTAAGGTTAATTTCATTACTGAAAGAAGAAAAACATTTTAAATAAGTTGAATGTAACCTAAGTGTACAGTGTTTATAGTCTGCGGCAGGATACTGTCATGTCCCAGGCCTTCGCATCCACTCAGCACTCACTCACTGTTACCGAAACACCAGAGGTTTGGTCTAGGTCCTGCTGCTTGCTGCACAGGAAGCCAGTCCCTGGGATGACAAGCACTGACAGGGAAGAAGGCTTTAATCAGGTGCTGCAGACCACGAGACGGTAGCTCAGCCTCAAATCCATTTCCCTGACTAAAACTAGGGGTTTACTGGCCAGGCGCCATGGCTCACACCTGCAATCTGAGTACTTTGGGAGGCTGAGGTGGTGGATCACCAGGTCAGGAGTTCGAGACCCCTGTCTCTATTAAAAATACAAAAATGAGCTGGGTGTGGTGGTGCGTGCCTGTAGTCTCAGCTACTCAGGAGGCTGAGGCAGGAGAATCGCTTGAACCCAGAAGGCGGAGGTTGCAGTGAGCCTAGATCAGGCCATCTGTCTCCAGCCTCGGCAACAGAGAGAGACTCAAAAAGAAAAACAAACAAAAAACTAGGGCTTTATACAGCAGGAAGTGGAATGTAACCGTGTGTAAGAAAACAGGAACTAGGGATGGGCAAAAAGGCATCTCATGTTGTGAACCTGGTGAGTTTTAGTTCTTTTATACTTTTTTTGAGAGGCTTGAAGGTCCTTTCCTTGATAAAACAATACAGGTTTCAAGCCCTAATAGAAGAAGGGTCCATTTCTATGATTATTCAAAAACAACTCTCTGTGGGACTCCTGGGCTGCTTTTAGACTAACCCAGAGCAACTTCTAGTCCTACAAGCTCCATTCATTGTAAGTGCCCTATGCAAGTAAACCATTTTTTACCTTTTATAAGGTACTTTTAGTGTACTTTTTCTATGTTTAGATACACCAATATTTACCACTTTGTTACACTTACCTACATTATTCAGGACAGTAACATGCTGTACAGGTTTATAGCCTAGCAGCAATAGGTTGTATAGCATGTAGCCTCAGTGTGTGGTAGGCTACACCATCTAGGTTTATGTATGTCCTCTCTACAATATTGGCACAATGACAGAATCACTTCAGGAGGTATTTCTCAGAATGTATCCTGGTCATTAGTGATGTGTGACTGTATGTATTTCTTATAATGGAACAGGCAGTCTCCACGCCAAAGTGGTGGACAGAAATAGCTTGATCAGGGTACCCTGCCATCCTGATCCCTGGCTGAGGGCATCCAGGGTGGGGCATTTGGGACTGGGGCTGTGAAAGAGAGTATGGTTAGGCATGAACACCACACTGGATCAAAAAGTACAACAGCTTGAGGCTCTCAGACAACTGCCCTTCCCAGAGCAGGTTTTATTGAAGAAAGCTCTGAGCAGAAACCATTATGGCCATTTTACTGACCCATCTATAAAAATTAAACCAGCTGGGTGGGGTGGCTCATTCCTGTAATCCCAACACTTTGGTATGCCGAGACAGGTGGATCACAAGGTCAGGACTTCAAGATGAGCCTGGGCAAGATGGTGAAATCCCGTCTCTACTAAAAATACAAAAATTAGCTGGGCAGGGTAACATGTGCCTATAATCCCAGCTACTTGGGAGGCTGAAGCAGAGAATTGCTTAAACCCGGGAGCTGGAGGTTGAAGTGAGCCAAGATCACGCCACGGCACTCTAGCCTGGGTGACAGAGTGAAACCCCATCTCAGGAAAAAAAAAAAAATTAAAAATTCTTCCACAGGAGCAGCAATTGAAAGTTTATCTACCTCTCACTTCTTTACTATCTGCTTGAAGATGTGCATCTCCATTTTGTGGTCAGGTGTCTTAAGTCTCAGCCATTCCAGTTCTGAGGGCAAAATAGATGAACAGCTTGCTGCTGTCATTCCCTGGAAATCCTCAGCCAGATGCATCTTCGACGTTTGCATCACCCTTTCTCAGGTCAAACCAGTGAAGCCATGGGGATCTACTCCCAGGTCCCTACTGGCCCCTTTCTTTGTATGACCACAGGCAGGTCACTTAACCTTTTAAGCCTCTGTTTTCTCAACTGTGAACTGGGAATAATAATAGAGTCAAGGGCTGACAGTCAGGATTTGATGAAAGAACACATATAAACCTCTCAATATGATGCTTGGCATATGCTAAGCAACCTAAGATGTTAGCAGTTTTTATTGGGATTGTAATTTTTTAGTGTCCTTGTATTATCTGTACAGTTTACATTCCAGAATTAAAAAAACAGGTTGTTATATATATTTCTTTATTTGTGTTGACAGGCTTTACTTTGAGAGCTCTAATTATAATTATATCCTTCAATTTAGTAAGTATAGTATAAATGATATCAGAGCCTATAAAACAGCAAATTAGGTGCTTTCTTGTCTAGTGCTGTAGATTTTAAACTCAGGGTTTTGTCTATTTGTAAGCAAAGCCATAGTTCCAAAATGTGTACTAAGTTTTCATATTTCTGAAGAACAAAATAAATGTTGAGGGCTTTGGAGTGGATAAAAGCAAGCAAGTTACCTGTTTAGACTGAGGCCAACACACCCATGCTTCAGAAGTGTGCAGTTTCATAATCAAGAAGTGATACATTTGCTACTTTTGTTTCCCTGTGAAAAACACTCATCATAAAATTATGAACTGCTTAAGAATGCTTTTGATGGATATGAGAAAAATTACAGTGGTTTAAGAAGGAGATTATAAACTAAATTAAAGGATGGGATCAAATATGGTTTAGGATGTGGCTCCAAACCAAGTAATTTGTCAAATGGTTTCATCACTCGTTTCTGTTGATGAAAGAAATTGTTTCTTACGAGAGGGTACAAATTTTGGGTTTCGATTCAATATCAGTTATGCCACACTTGTGTTGTCCAGGAAAGTGACTGCCACAGTGATAGCTGAAGATCTGTAGTTCCAGAAAAAGTGTTCTCACGAAGCTTACATTGTAGTTGGGAAAAGAAAGGAAAAGAAGAGAATAGGTAATACAAGAGACTACATAAGAAAAGGACAGAACGTATAGTATGTTAGATGGTGGCAAACGTTACAGAGGAAAATGAAACCGAGAAAAAGGCCTTGTTTTTAACGTGAAGGGGTCACCAGAAACTTTTATCTACTAATTATCTACTTCATAATGAACAGATGTGACTGCGTTTCCAGGCATACTCAAGCCACTGGATACAAAAGCCCATATTTTGAAGATGACTGGCTCCTGTGTTTCGGGGGAAGTGGTGGATGTCTAGGAAGCAGAGCTAAATGTGTGATCAGGGCTGTATTGGTGTGGTTTCAACCAAGAAATAGAGCAGATTGCAGATAAAAAGAAGTCTATTGCTTATTCCGAAATGGAAGTCCCTAGTATCTTAGTACTAAACTGATAAATTTAAATGCTGAGTATATTTAAAACCAATGTAGGAATGAAGGTCTATAGATAAAGTGAAGCATAATAAGTAAGGTAATTAGGCATATTATGTCTAAATCCCATAAGGTATCATAAATGTACAAGCTTTATAATCCAAAGCATTTGATTCTTGAATGCATTTTGAAGGAATTTTCAAACGTCATAAATCTTTGATTTATAAGATACTTCTTTTTAGCCTGCATTAGTTTTTAACTGTACAAAATTCTCATCAGAAACATTAAGAAAATTAACTCGATACTGTTATGGACATAATGACCACAGACTCAAAACCCTGAAATAGGAACCCTGCACTTTGCTGCTCATCTGAATGCAGAAAGAAGAAACGGGAGAAGCCCCATCGGGGTTTAACTCGTCCAGCTACTTGCCCCTTAGATGTACAGGTCTTGCTTACTCCCTTTATACTGAAATGGCCCATCGTGTTGAACAAAGCTGTAGAGGTCTCTTGAAAAGAATTGCTTTCACTGTAATTAGGGCTCATTCCCAACCATTAACTGCTCTTCTCCCGCAGGTGGTCAAGGTTTCCAGATTTCTTGTGACACAGGGAAGAGTTGGACTGGAGATTCTGTGACATAGGCCAGTGGCTAGAATAATATTTGCAAAGAAGTATCATGGAGTTTAACTATCATCTTGACTCTGGAGTCCTTTTTATCCCCAAAACTAAATGAAAAATCAAGTACTTATTTTCAAATAAATAATAGTCATAAATAAAACCAAGGAAAAAATATAAAAAATCATTTATATTCATTTTGCTATATTTTCTACTTATATTTTAACAAAATATGGCTGAAAATACATTGAATTTAAAAATAACTGTAAGAACATATTTAATCTTCTTAAATTGTCTTATACCCTGTATAAGGGAATCTTCAAAGGAATCTATATTATTATTACTTACATTTCATTTGATTTTCATATTAATATCATCCTTAGAATCCTTATTTTGCCTTAAGCACTAGTTTGTAAGAGGAACGGTTATAAGGAGAAAAGTGAGTTCCACTGCATGCTATACAGCTTCAATTAAGATTGATAATTATACTTAAATGAAAGCAACATTCACTAACAGATATGGCTTTATTTTAGCTTTTAGAGAACATTGTTTGGAGTTAGAGGATGGGTGGTACTCTGAGGTCCTTCTTCCCCAACCTAGAATTATTTTAAGACAGTTGATAGTTTTGTCTACCAATGCTGTAAAGCAAATCTTAGTGGTGAGAGAGCTTTTGACATTTTCTCCAAAAGATTCTTATTGAAAGTAATGTCCACATACCCTTAAGAAGTAATGTAAATGCATTAACAGATGGGATTTTGAGATTAGCTAGCTGTCTCCTAAAAGCTGTCAACCTTTGAAGTACTCATTTTTATTTAATAAATAATTATCACGCATTAAGTGTATGTCAGGGCCTATTCAGGGGCTTTACCTACACTAATTTGACTCTCTAAACCCCTCTGAGGAAGATACCGCGGGAGGAATCTAGATACAGACTGGTTATGTAACTGCACAAAGTTACATGGCTAATAAATGGCCAAACTGAGATTCAAACAAATATAGTCTGGCTCCAGAACAGGTTCTGAACAGGAAATGTGCTTGCAACAGAAGCGTTGGCTATTTATCCATGAGCTTGTAAGGAAGCGTAAGGAGTATGTATTGAAGACGAATGAAAAGGTCCAACATGAAAGGGACCAGAGAGTAAAAAGTGGGCCTTTTGGACTTCTCTGCCTTCTCTTGAGTATGGGATTCTACTCCTGTTTTTTTCCCCATCATAATTTAAGGATTGGTGCCTGTTGCTAAGAAGTTCCAGGGTATTTAGAAGAGTGCTGATGACATCTTCTCTTATTAGGACGTAGATTTGCTACCAAACTCCATCCCAGAATGGTTGGTATCCAGTGAAAGAAACTGGTGGGTTGGTTTTAACCCAAGGCTGCATTTATATTATTTTTTTCTTTTTCATTATTGCTTTAGCAGTTCTCCTCTTTCTATATTACTCATTCTTGTATCTAAGGAAGACATTCTTCCTTAACCTACTATAATTCCTTTGAATTAAAATCTACACACCTTCTTTCAAAGAAGATTTAAGGTGATACTCAACATCAAGTACAACACAGTAAGATTAAACTAGATAAGGAAAATAATGATATAAAAATTAACAGAAGCTAACGATGAGTTAATACTATTACTTTTCATGTATACTTAGAAATGACAGGAAACAAATGGAATTATAGTCTTTGAGTGATCAACACAAAAAAAGGAAAATATAAGGTAAAATGTAGTGTTCTTCAGGTTAGGAAAGATTCTTAGACAAATGTATAGTAATTCCTATGCTTCAGAGAAAAACTTCCATAGTTCTTCATAAAGAGATATTGTGTGAAGTGTAATGAGTATCAACTGCAATACTCACAGTGAATATGAAAGAGAAATTCACTAGACTTTCTTAAAATGACCTCCAATGGGGTCTACAGCCTAATATTCAAGAAAAACACAACACAGCAATTCTAAGGGCCAACGTGATGGGGTCCATGTATGCAGCTCATTACTACTTTCCTTCATGGCTACTTTACATGTATCTTCCTTCTGTTCTGTGTCTGTTTAACACAGATTCTACACAAGCAAACCTTAGACTGATAGTGTGCTTATGTGCGTGTATGCATCTACGCAAAGAAAACAAAGACAATCATTCCCTTGACAGGATGAGCCCCTTGGGTGGTATCGCTAGTTGATTGGCAGTGTAAATTTACCCAGCAAATGCAAACATGTGTCCTTTCCCCCCAGAGATTACTAATACCTTCTATCCCATTTTTCTACCTGGTCCTCAGCACCGAGGAACAGGGACATCAGGATGTCAGCATGTGCCATCTCCTCCTGTCTCCTCTGCGGCATGACGGTTGATTACATTCTGCCTTCCTTTCCTTCATCATCTCCCTTCTGACTAGCTCTCTGTCCCCTCAGCATTCTCAATTTTCTCCCACTTTCAAAAAGCAAGTAAGTAAAGTGATAGGAAAAAATGACCTTCCAATGGCCTTATTCTGAGAGAAGTAATACCACTTCTTTCAGCTGGGTATAAATACTATTTTTTAAAAGTTATCTTTAATTTACTTTTTTAATTAAAAAAAAAGATTGAATTTCTGTTTCCTGCATTCATTTAACTGATACATAATTGTAACTTTTTATCTTTTTCTCTGAAACATAAAATGTCTAAATGCTGAGTTTGCTTAAAGTGAGAATGTTGGTAATTTGGAGATAATTACTAAATTTGAAAACTGAGGATACATTCATTTTATTTTCCACAAGCAGAAGTGTTTTCCTTCTCATTATATAAATTTGGGAGTTTGTAAAAAATGTCCCCTGGGTTATACCAGCTTAGTCATATTGACAAGAACCAGTTTTTGTTATCCAAAGTTGACAATATGTTTTAAAAGTCATGATTCTGAATCTTCATGATCAAAGGGAAAAAAAGCAAAACACAAAAAACTTTTTTCTATTGTTGTTCTTTTGCCAGAACATAAATACTTTTCTGTTTTGCTTTTATAAGATGAAGCATCCCAGGGATGTAAAAAACAGCATTTTCTTTTGCACGTTCACACTTTTACAGATGCCTGTAGGGTATGTGTAAAAATAATTTGATTAGAAGTTAACTTTTCAGGCAGATTAGGATGTCAAAATCGATGATTAATATCAAATTACCCACAAATGCTATAAAAGAAATAACTTTAAAATTTATAAAATAAAGTCTTAGGGCCAGGCACGGTGGCTCAAGCCTGTAATCCCAGCACTTTGGGAGGCCGAGGTGGGTGGATCACGAGGTCAAGAGATCGGGACCATCCTGGTCAATATGGTGAAACCCCTTCTCTACTAAAAACACAAAAAATTAGCTGGGCATGGTGGCGCGTGCCTGTAATCCCAGCTACTCAGGAGGCTGAGGCAGGAGAATTGCCTGAACCCAGGAGGCAGAGGTTGCGGTGAGCTGAGATCGCACCATTGCACTCCAGCCTGGGTAACAAGAGTGAAACTCCGTCTCTAAATAAATAAATAGTCTTAGGTTTACTTTCTGTACATACAGCTTGTTTGAAGCTACAAATAATTTTGTGAGATTTTAGAGTCCTAGCTCATTTACTTAACAACTGTTTCTGCAGCTTTTTCCATGATACGTCACATTATATCAGCACAGTTTTAAAATTCCGTGGTGTGAAGTACTTACACTGTTAGTTCAGACATTTTATAGAATCAACTTTGGACATTTGGTGTTATGTAACTCCTAGTTCAACTTAACAAAATTAATCTCTGATCACCAGTCAGCAAATATATAAGGGGGGGAAATTTCTAGAAATTTCTAATTTCTAGAAAAGGCAGTTTACTTTATGTAGCTAAAAATGATTTAATTTTTATATTAAACCAGACTGTATATAACTAATCAATTGAACAACATAGATGACAACTAGAGGAATTCTCAGACCTCACTTATGATGGTTTTGAGGATGAGATGAATAATAGGAAGACCTGGCACAGAGTTTGGCGTATCATAGATACTGAAAGCGAGCCAATAAATGGATACACAACCACAGATTATATTAGTATTGCAATTGTATTTTCAAACCAAGGTCAGAATGTTTTGTGATATAGAATCTAATTGTCATGCATTGTCTCAGTGAGTCTGAAAGGGTGTGCCCTGAACGACTTTCCACAAGCAGCTTTATTCGAACAGAAGTGTGAAGTCCACTCACTTCACAGTAGCACATCCTCATTCTCCTTATCTCTCTCTGCTCATTCTTTTGCCCTTTTCCCGCAGAAACTGTGGGTCTCTGCTCTCTCACTCTAATTCCCTGCTAGACTCAAAGCATCTTAGATGAGCTTTTGGAACCCAAGATGTCTCAGTTTTAACCTGTCACTGCTGTCTTGATCTTTTTTATTTCTTTTTAATGGTAGTTGTTTTTTTCTAGGTATTCAATGGATACATTTTCAAGGGAAATTGTGAGAATACAGGACTATGTAAAGAAAGGAAGTAGAACTCATAATCCCCATAATTATTAACTGTTAACATTTAGATATTTTTCCTATCTTTATTCCCTTTTTTTAATACATTTTTAATATATTTCTAAGACTTTTTTTAAATACATCATTTTCTAATACATCATTGTTGACTGTAAGTCCAATGTGATATGATGCATCTTGCTTTAACTTATGCATCTTGCTTTAACTGAAACCTCTTGCACATTGATTGCCCTCCCCGTTTTCTCCTCCCCCCAGCTCCTCGCAATCATCATTCTACTCTTCGATTCTATGAATTTCACAATTTTATAGATTTCATATAAATAAAATCATTCAGTATTGATCTTTCTTAAATATTACTTCCATTATGACTTGGCAAATAAAATTTCAGCTCTCAGCTGGGCATGGTGGCTCACTCCTGTAATTCTAGCATTTTGGGAGGCCGAGGTCAGAGGATCACTTGAGGTCAGGAGTTTAAGACCAGCCTGGCCAACATGGCAAAAGCCCATATCTACTGAAAATACAAAAAAAAAAAAAAATTAGCCTGGTATGGTGGCGCACACCTCTGGTCTCAGCCACTTGGGAGGCTGAGGTGTGAGAATCACTTGAACCTGAGAGGTGGAGGTTGCAGTGAGCCAAGATAGCGCCACTGCACTCCAGCCTGGGTGACAGAGTGAGACCCTGCAACAACAATAACAACAACAACGAAAATTTAGCTCTCACTTGTCTGCCCTTACAATTAGAATAAAAAAAACCTGTGAATCTTGTTTTCCACTTCTCATTGTCACACCTTCTGTATTTCTGTCTGGCTTTTCCACTTCCCATGGTGAACTGTGCATCCCATGACTGGGAATTCATTCTAGCCTCCATTTCCATAAGGGCATTTCTCCCTTGTCTGGAATGCCCTCTATTTCATCCGCTAAGTCATAAACAGTCATAAACAACGCTACTCTGCTGTCATATAAGCATACTTGAAGTTTTATGTTTATTTCTAGGTACGATGGATTAAAGTCACAAGCTATTTGACATTCTTTCCATAAAGAGGTGATGCTGTTGTCCCCTACCCTTGCATATGGGCAGGCTCTGGAATGCTCTGGGATAGAGCAGGAAGGACACTGGACTAGTTTCCAGTCCTGGGACTCAAGTGATGGGCAGTTTCTGCCTTCTTTCCCCTGGAGCTTTCATTCTTGATGTGCCAACCCACCCCATAAAAAGTCTGACTACCCTGAGATGGTCCTGTTCTCTTTTATTAAAGCCCTGCCGTGGTTCTTGTCTTTTATTTATGTTTTCTTTTGAGACTTTCCCTAAAGCAGTCATCTCCAAAGTAGGATGTAAAGGACAATCTATTTGAGTGTAGCAAGTAAATATCATAGTTTGCAATGCCATGTATTATTGTTACATAATTTAAAATTGCTATTTGATTCCTCACGTACATGATACTAGTAAATAATTTGTAAAATGTGCTTGCATTTATATATAAAAATACATGTATTTGAGATATGTTCATAAGTATTTTTAATGATAGAGTTGCTTTGTTCTAAAGTCCAAAATCCAGGGGCCTAAACCACCCTAAACATGTGTGTGTTTGTGTGTGCCTGTGCGTCCTAAAAGAAGAGGTATAATTAATATTTAGTGTACCTTGCAAGTCCCTGAAATATACAGAATGCACAAGTAAAAGAGAGATGAGCCAAAGTCTCTCTGTGGAGAATTCAAAATCTGTGCCTCTCATTTGATTTATTTTTCAAAAATCTAATTCAATTTTTTTAGGTGTCTACAAAATTTTTTATGTAAATGTCTATTAATAAGATTAAGATATGAAATGGAGATAACAATGTTTTCTAAGCTTTATTTAGACAGAGATCAAATCTATGAAACATTCATGGTTAGGCTAGTCCGGCTGATATAAAAGATTTTCATCTCTCAGTTCACAGAGAGCTTATTGTCTGTGTTCTCTGGGGGTAAGTGAGGTAACAAGGAGAACTTTCTGGGCTTATGAGATAGCAAAGAAAAGCAAAGATCTGGAAATGGCATGAGACATTTATAATCTGTTAAGTTAGTCTTTTTGGCTACAACATAAGATATGTGTAAAGAAAAATTCAAACTAAAATTTTAAGGATGAAATAGGAATAAAGAGTCTTGAATGATAGATAGGGCGAAGAGTTGAAATATTCCTCCATAGGCAGAGAGGTTTTTTGACACAGCCAAGCAGACAGCTTAGAAGGATGTCAATGTAGCACTGACGGTGGCTTGCTCTTCAGTTTCTCTGTGATGCGATCCTGCCTCTGTTTGCCATCAGTAACACTGTGTCTGTCTTCTCTTCCATGCAAACCAGGAACTGTATAAAATGACAGGTCACTTCCTTAACTTCTGTATCTTCATGGTCCCTGATTTAGATTCAGGTAATTCCTTATCATATAATTCCAAACTTTTGAATCTGAGTGCTAAAACCTACAGTTGACCCTCAAACAATGTGGGTTTGAACTGCATGGGTTCACTTATATGAGAATGTTTTCAGTACCAGTTATACAAAGTGTGTGAAAGTTACATCTCTCCTGCTTCTCCTTCTACTTCCCCTACCTCTCCACTTCTGCTATCCAAAGACAGCAAAACCAACCCCTCCTCTTCCTCCTCAGCCTACTCAACAGGAATACCTTGAGGATGAAAGGTGTGATGATCCATTTATGATGATCCATTTCCTTTTTTGTTTGTTTGTTTTAAGACAATCTTGCTTTGTCACCCAGACTGGAGTAAAGTGATGTGATCTCGGCTCACTGCAACCTCCACCTCCCAGGTTCAAGCAATCCTCCTGCCTCAGCCTCCCGAGTAGCTAAGATTACAGGACCCACTATCATGCCCAGCTAAATTTTGTATTTTTAGTAGAGACAAGGTTTCACCATGTTGGTCAGGGTGGTTTCGAATTCCTGACCTCAAGTGATCCACCTGCCTCAGCCTCCCAAAGTGCTGGGATTACAGGTGTGAGCTACCACATCTGGCCCATTTCCATTTAATGAAAAGAAAATATCTCTTCTTTTTCTTATGATTTTCTTAGTAACTTTTTTTTCCTCTAGCTTACCTTACTGTCAGAATACAGTATATAGAATGTGTAACAAACAAAATATGTGATAGTCAATGATTTGTGATATCAATAAGGCTTCTGCTCAACAATAAAGAATAGTTAAGTTGCGGGGGACTCAAAAGTGATACATATATTTAAATTAAAAGTTACATGTGCAGAGGGATACCACCTCTAACTCCCACATTATTTAAGGATCAACTGTATTTCTAAAAAGAAGTTTTCTTAATTTTCAATTATTATGTAATATAATATTATAATAATTTTATATAGATGGGATCTTTCTCTGTTGGCCAGGCTGGTCTCAAACTCTGGGCCTCTAGCAGTCTTCCTGCCTCAGCCTCCCAAAGTGTTTGGATTACAGGCATGGGCCATCATATCTAGCTGCATTTAGTATTTTTAATTATAAATTAATTTATATTATTTAAATATGAAATTAAATTATATAATTAATTATAAATTATAAATTACACATCTATTAATTTTGGTACATAAAAATCCTATAATATTTATGGTACTATCTGTATTACACAAATGAGGAAACTAGCTAAGAGGTTTCAGTGTCTCATCATCACCTACATGATGAAATGCAGAAGTGGGAGTAAAGTTCAGGTTTTTGGACTCCTCCCTTTGCGCCTTACCTAGTCACTCTTAAAGGTACTATCATCCTGGAGTAAGAGTAATATATTTTTTCAAATAATAAAGAAATGTTTTGTTGTTGTTCTCTTTAAATGGGTTGTCAAATACACTGAAGTTTCCTCTGGTTATTTTGTATTTGTTCTTCAATATCTAACACTAAGCAATTAAGAAAGTGACCCCATCACTTTAAGAATTCCATCTCTAGGGACTTCAAACAAACTTCATACGTTGAAATTGAGTGCTTGTTTTTCCGTTTTAAAACTGTATTTGTTTTAAATTATCTGTGATGAACAGGCTTCAGTCATGACTGAATGAGTAGAGATCATTTGGTGTAAATACGTCTAGTTCTTAAGCAAGAGATAAACAGACATTTAAAAATGGGGTACGGGATTGCTGTGTAGTGGACATATTCTATAAGCTTACATATCAGCTTTATTTTAATTTGCACAGCTATAGTGCCGTCACTGAATCACACACACGTTTTTGATGAGATAATTCAAATCTTGGGTTAAAGTGAGTTATGATTAATGTCATGCTTTTTTCTTGCTTGGAGGGTTGGATCACTTTTATTTTCTGTATTTCCCGAGTGTCATCCTTAAAATAGAATTCATCGTTTTCTCCACCAATTTTCCCTACCCCTCCCAATGTTATTCCAAGAGGAAAAGATGACAAAATGTGATCATTTGTCTTCTCAGAGTCTGAGGGAGTTAAGGAGCTCAGAGTGCGAAAACAGATGGAATTAAGCTAACACCACATGGCCCTTACACTTTCTTCTTTAAAAAACTCCAAAACTTAGTCTTAGTAATGGAATAGGCTTTGATATCTTTGTAAAAGGCATATATAAATCTCTGCTTCTCCATACTCTGACTCACTCACTGTTGTCCCAGGGTTCAAAACATCCATTTTGGATCAGTCATTGAGAAATCCTCAGTAGACTTTCCCTGAAATGTGGTCATGATTATTTTTTATTAGTAAGACTAACAAGATATATCAAGTTATAAGATGATTACGAATGTTTATCAGAAGGTTTTGACTTTTGAAAAAAATAGAGATGTCCTCATTTGCCTTTACTCTTGGAATATGTTTCTACCATTATAATGGTAAATGCATATTTTCTATGAGTAATGACTCAGTATGTACTTATTTTAAAGTATAATTTTTCTTCCTTGGAACATTAAATTTGCTGAAGTTAATGTTTGGCATTATGTTTTTGGCAAAATGAAGGTGATGGTTGCCAATCCTGTATGAATGAAATCTGCTATTTTAGGAGGAATTTTTGTTACTTCTAGAAACGGCAGTCAGGTCTTTAAATTCTATGTAGATGGTGCACTCAAGTATTTAGAGCAATACCATTTTACTGTTTAGCATTTGACATATTGAAATTTAAAACAGTGAAAATTAGATGTTAGTCCTATGATTTTCTCTTTGAATTTATTGTCATAATATGTTTTAAATGATTCATTTATAATGACTTTGTATCTTCTTATGTACTAAAGCCATTGCAAGCATTCAGCATGACCCTGAACTCAGGCATCTGCTATGTGGCCCCCTTAGGTCACTCTCCTAGCCAAATTGGGAAAGATATGACTAGAAGTTCAAATAAAACAGAAGATAATGCTACACAAGGGGAATAAATTCATTAGCAGATAATTATCAGTAAATAATATCAATAGACTAATATGTTTCTACAAAAGGAAAAATTATGCTGAATTTTATAGACACCAGAATTCACAAGGGAATTCTGTGAAGGTCCTTAATTCATATAAAAGGCAAGTGGAGAAGAATATAAATTATACTAAATGTCAGAATGCCTGAGTTCTAGTCTGCAGTTCATGTCTATCCAACAAGGAAATCTAGATTATTTATTCAACCTAGTCTCAGATCTATGCCTTTGAAATTAGTTTATTTTATAGGATTATTACAGAGGGTCAGATGACACAATCTGTATTAAAGTACTTTTGACTTTTCTGTTTCCACCCAGAATTGATCATACCTGTGTGTCTCTGTCCCCTCCTCCCATACCTTGTGTGTCCAATTTATTAAACACACTCAATTTTAAGTGTTTCTCTTCCTGTTGGACTGTAAGCTCCCAAAGGTCTGTATGTTAATCTTCTTGGTATCCTTAACACCTGGCACATAGAAAGTTTTTGAACAAATGCACATTTGAGGAACAAACATTTTTACAATCATTACTAACACATGAAAGTCTTCAACCTGATGGTTAGTTGTAGGGGGTATATTTTAGACCCAAGCCTTGAGCACTTTGTTTTGTTTTTTTTTCTTTTTTGAGATGGAGTCTCACTCTGTCACCCAGGCTGGAGTGCAGTGGCTTGGTCTCTGTTCACTGCAACCTCCACCTCCCGGGTTCAAGTGATTCTCCTACCTCAAACTCCTGAGTAGCTGAGATTACAGGTACCCACCACTATGCCTGGCTAATTTTTGTATTTTTAGTAGAGATGGAGTTTCACTATGTTG
This sequence comes from Saguinus oedipus, assembly GCA_031835075.1. Taxonomy (NCBI): domain Eukaryota; kingdom Metazoa; phylum Chordata; class Mammalia; order Primates; family Cebidae; genus Saguinus; species Saguinus oedipus. The sequence continues at coordinate 8,780,358 of CM063188.1, read as the reverse complement.
GCCAGGCTGGTCTTGAACTCTTGACCTCAGGTGATCTGCCTGCCTTGGCCTCTCAAAGTGCTGGGATTACAGGCATGAGCCACTGCGCCTGACCAGCCTTGAGCACTTTCTCAGATTCCTTGGACAGCGTCCTTCTTTTCAAAAGCACCATGCATTTCCCTGACTTATGCTCACCTCTGCCCTTGCCTAGCTCTTTGAACTGGCTAGGGTCTCAGGTGAAGCCCTACGTTTGTGTCACCTTTTCACCCTACCCACTGAGCCCTATCTGTGCCATTCAACCTGTAGGAGACAGAATATTGGTCCCCAAAATATATGTCCAAGTCGTAACCTCCAGTACCTGTGAATGTGAACACATTTGGAAGCAGGGGTTTTGCAGATGGAATTAAAGATCTTGAGATTAGATCATCCTGGATTTAGGTTGGGACCTTAAGGCCAAAGACAGTGTTACTGTAAGAGAAAGTGGGGGAGATTTGAGACCCAAGGGAAAGCACAGAGGAGAAGGTGATGTGAAGATGGGAGCATACAGTGACACCACTGGAAGCCAAGGAGCACTAGGGGTGGCCAGCAACCTCCAAAAGCTGAGAGAATATAGGACAGATTCTCCCTGAGAACTCCAGAAGACACCACGAGTTCCCACACTTTGATTTTGGAGCTTGGGCAACCAGTGCTGGGAAAAGATACATTTCTGTTGTTTTAAGCCAACCCGTTTGTGGTAGTTTGCTATGGCAGCCCTAGTAGAAGAATACACATCCCTCCACTTTTTTTATGGAAAATGTTACCCTGTGGGCCTTGGATCTGGGTTGTGGTGTGACCCTCAAGAGGCCCAGGGAAGCAACCCAGAATAGCAGAGGTGTTAACACGCTGTGGTATGAACCTTAACCAATTGCAAACAGGAGGGAGCCAGTCTTAACAGTTTCCCCTGCCTTCCTCCTTGGACTGTGCCATAGTGTCATTTCCTCTTGCAGTCTTTCCAGGGAAGCCTCAGTGCCCACCAGTCACATCTGTCTAGCCAGCTGCATTCTTTCTTCCCAGGTCACTGTGTAGTAGAAGCCAGTACGTCCCATCACATCACATGGCATGTTTTGTGGTTTATTTTGACTCATTTCCTTTTCTCCTCTCACTGTCACCATCCTCAAATTGCACCTCCCCAATTAAGTGTCAGTATTTTTTTTTTAAATCTTGCTCCAGGCTCTGGTTTATAGAAGACTTGGCTAAAGAAGCCCATGGATTAAGTTCAAGAATTATAAAGAGGCTTTACTTTTTTATTACATTCACTTCCTGCAAAATTTCTGCTGAAATAAAATACTTTCCAGTGGAAACAATCTTCAGAGCCTGAGTTTCCAGCCTAGTATCAAATCGAGCATTTATAGAAACAAGATTTCCTGTTACATGTACAAAAACTGTGTATCTTTCTAATCTCTTAAATAATTCTAAGAAATGGTCATAAATTTGCTGTGTTAATTATGTGAGATAACTCAATGAATCACTAATTGTCTTTTGAAGAATTTCAAAATAACTTATGTGTTTATGATACTAAATTTTAGTTAAATATTTCACCGTTGCTGGCCTTTTTCTTTTTCTAACAAGAGTGATGTCAGGAGCTTAGCTGAGCTGGAGGAGAGAGCTGAGCTACCAGGTGGCAAGGAGTAAATGAAAACTACAAGCCGGATTGAAAGAGTAAAGATGTTCATTACGTTATACGTTATATTTTAATAGTGGAAGCAAGAAGCGAAAACCTGAGAGTCGCTGACACCCCCGGTCCATTGTCCCCCATGTAATGAGGCACAGTTGAGAGTCGGGTAGATCCGTATGGACTGGGGGTTGTCTCATTGCCTCAGAGATCCTGGACAAAAGCCTCTGGCACTTTATATGGACCCTGGGATCAGAGGCAGGGAGCTAGGAGTGGGAAAATACTGGGTAGTGAGAATGGAGAAAGTATCTTCAAGATTTCTTCCTTCTCACCCCTCCCCGTGAAGTCTCATCAGAGGCGCCTGAAGAGGGCCTCTGCCCAAGGCCTCAGAGGAAGAGACCTAGAAATGAAGGCTCTGGGCCTAGGAATGCACCTATGTTAGAGGCATGGCCTCAGTCAAGGAAGGAGGCCTTGACTGCATTCCCTTCAGAGACGGTGAGGCATGGGCTGTACACCACACCTGGAGCAGGAGGCAGCTTCCCTGGGAGGCCTGCCCCCAAAAGCCTGTGTAATTGCCTGTGGGGACGTCTGAGGAATCACACATGGGTTATTATCCAGGTGCTGGACTCCTCTAAATTATTTTGTTGTTATTTTGTTTTGTTGCTTGCCTGTAGGAAGGAGACTCCAATACATCAAGAGTAACCAGATGCTCAGCAAAAACCTTCCTAGCATTCTATGCATTTATTATGTGGTGTCCATTATCACTTCGTAGGCAGATAGAACACAAGTGAATGTGAGGTTATTAGCCCTGAAGAAAGGGGCTTATTATGTATAAGACAGCTTATTACATAGCTTTTTCATTCTTCTGATTGCTTCGTTTGTGGCCCATCCTGTCTTGTAGATAGCCCTGATTGTTCCTTTCTTGTCCTCAAGTATAGGTACTGAGTTTTCTATCATGTATCTTAATTTAGTTCTATAATGATTTTTTCTAATAGAAAAAATCTCTCCTCTCCTCTCCCCTCCCCTTCCCTCCCCTCCCCTCCCCTCTCCTCTCCTCTGGTTTTTCTTATAGATTTTATATTTTAAAATATTAAATATAAATTAGATTTGGCAAAATGAAGTGCCAAGACTAGATAACATTTTTTAAAAACAAGTAACAACTTGCTTTTACAGATAACAGCTTTGGAGGGACATGGATGAACCTGGAGGCCATTGTCCTCAGCAAACTAATGTAGGAACAGAAAACCAAACACCACATGCTCTCACTTATAAGTGGGAACTGAACAATGAGAACACATGGACACAGGGAGGAGAACAACACACACTGGGGCTTGTAGGGGGTGGCATGGAGGAGGGAGAGCATTAGGAGAAATAGCTAATGTATGCTGGGCTTAGTACCTAGGTGATGGGTTGATAGGTGTAGCAAACCACCATGGCACCCATTTACCTTTGTAACAAACCTGTACATCCTACACAGTACCCTGAAACTTAAAATTAAAATTAAAATTAAGAAAACTATAGTAATTAAGGCAGGATGGTGTTGGTAGTGAGTTACGTACAGTAAACGAATGAAGTAACAAAGAAAGATCAGAAATAGTCTCAGATAAAAAAGAAATCTTGATGTGTGACAAATTGGCATTTAAAAAGAACAGTTTTTAAAAATGGTGCTGGAATAAAATTGGCTATATATAAACACAAAGAATAAAATTAGTCCATTACCTTAAACCAACTTAACCATGCATCCCAAGTCTATTAAATACTAACTTTTAAAATATGAAAATAATATAGGAGGAAGTCTTTATGAACTCATACCATAAGAAGAAAATACTGATAAATTTAACTTAACAAATGTAAGCATATTTAGGCAAAAAAAAAAAAAAAAAAGGACTTAGAAAAGTAAAGTCAGAGACTGGGGAAATTTATCAGTAACACACATAACCAAACTAGATCGGCATTTACAATAGATAGAAAATTCCCATAAAAAGACAACCCAATAGAAAATTGGAGAGAAAAGAACAAGCATTTCACATAAGTGATAGTTCATTCAAATGGCTGCAAAAATGTAATATAGCCAGAACCCTCATTAAATGTTAGTAATTTTGTATAAGTAATATGGAGAATAATTTGGCAATGTATAGTAAAGCAGTGTCACTCCATGATATACATACTTTAATGGTAACATTGTTTATAATAAAGCCAGAAACAACTCAAATGACACTAGAAAAGAACATAGATAAATTGTGGTGCCTTAATACTGTGGAAAACTGCTTGCTGTGATACCAACTTGGATAAATGTATCTTCCAAATACATCTAGCAAAAACAAGTAAAGAGGAATTTTCAGAGACATAATGCAGTATTATACCAGTTCTATACTGTTAAGGCATATGTAAATAATTTGTGTTATTTCTGTATGCACATACTTGTAGTAAACTTCAAAAAAAATGCCTGAGAAAGGTAAATATCGAATGTAGGGTAGTGTTGTTTACTCTGAGGAGAGTAACAGACAAAGAAATGATATTAGGGAAGGCTTCAATAGAATCTTTGTTGTTTTATTTGAAAAAATAAATGAGAAAAAATGCTAATATTTAAAAGGCTGAGTGCTGAGCATGGATTTTAAATATTATATACATAGTATTATCAAATGTAATATTTCACAGTATGAAACAAAAAATTAAAACCATCCATATAATGAAGTTCCATCTTATTTAAAAAGATAGTAACTAAAGTACTGAGATGTTACTTTTATGTATAAAATTAGAAAAGCCTTTTAAAAAAGAACTAGCAAAGATACATTGAAATATATTTCTCATAAACTTCATGGCAGCTGCTAATTGGTAAAAATATTCTGAAAATTGATATGGTAGTTCTTATGCTTCATACCTTGTGCCTTAGTATTGTTTTGACTTCCATAACTCTGTTACAAGGAAACTATTGGAGACACACTTCAGAATGTATGAGTATGTACTGTCATAACACATACATCACATATATCTATATATATTTTGATTATTGGTGTAGATGTGAGGTATGTGTGTATATGTATGTGTGTTTGCTAATTTGTTTTTCTCAGTTTTGTCACCATGCCACCAGCATGTGGGATAATGATTGATGTCTAGTGCTTAATAAATAATAATTGTAGAATGATGTATTATGGAAATATAATGAGACACATAATCATAAAATTAAGACAGCTTTGAGAAGTAATGTAATTATTGACAAAGGAAATAAATAACTTGATGCAAACTAATTTAGCATAATGAAATGAAACAATGCCAACTATCAGTCTGATAAGTGGATTTTGTTGCAGAGGATGGGCTACTGTATACAAAGAACCTGATGAAAACAAACAAACAAACTACCCTTCCAGAAATTATCTAAAATGATTTTTATTGAAGAGTAAATATTCACCTTTTTTTTTTTTTTTTTTTGAGACGTAGTCTTACACTGTCACTCAGGCTGGAGTGCTATGGCGCAATCTCGGCTCACTGCAACCTCCGCCTCTTGGGTTCAAGTGATCCCCCTGCCTCATCCTTCCAAGTAGCTGGGATTACAGGCACCTGCCAACATGCTCAGCTAATGTTTTTTTATTTTTAGTAGAGACGGTTTCGCTGTGTTGGCCAGGCTGGTCTTGAACCCCTCATCTCGTGATCCATCTGCCTTGGCCTCCCAAAGTGCTGGAATTACTGGCATAAGCCACTCTGCCTGGCCAATATTCACTTTTTTTAAAATCATGAACTGATATGTTGTTAACAGTAGACTGTTTATACATCAAACAAAAATAAAAGAGACAGCTAAATAAGATTGTAATACTTAGTACTATTCTAAATTTTGGCCACAAGCAGAATTTGATACTACCTACTCACAAGAATAAGTTTAAGCTATATTTTTATGTCTGTATTTGTTTGGGAGCACCAAAGTACCAGTCATATATATATATATAATTAAGAGGAAGGTCTGTGAAGAACAACAATCAATTAGGAAAATGGGATAATTTAATTCCTAAGTAAAATTAAGTTGACAAATTTTGTACAGTCCGGTTAAGGGATAATTAAGAACAAACCATCCATGTTGTATGTGTGAAGGATAGATACAAGTAAGAATGAAGAAAATAAGAGCCATACTAGTAAAACACATCATGTTAAAAAATAATATTTATATTGCTGTCAACAGTGTTATATCATGTTCAGAATGTACCCTGATGTGGTGTGATGAAAATGACATTTTACCTATAGCGTTGTCATCCTCGAAACCATAACCCAATTCTAATGATAAGAAAAACTTTGGACAAATTCCAATCATGAGTAGTGAGAGAATAGTCTCAGAAATTACTTGACTCATACTGCTCAAAACTTTTGAGGTCATAAAAAATAAACAAGAGGACCTAAGGAGCTATGACAACTAAATCTAATGTACTGTCCTGGATGGGATGTTGGAATAGAAAAAGACATTAGTTAAAAACTGAAATCTGAATAAACAATGGGATGTAGTTAATAACAATGTATCAACATTAATTCATTGATTATAACAAATAATAGTGTAACATGCTAATAGGGAAAACTGGTATTCATTGATTATAACAAATATGAATGTAACATGCTAATAATGGGGAAAACTGATAGAGAAATATGAAAACCTGCATTATCTCCTAAATTTTTCTATAAATCTAAAACTTCTAAAATATAATATTAAAATATTTATGATATTAGTCACAAGTTCTTAGTGTTTGGATTGTCCATATGTTTTTCAAGATATCGTGAAAGTTTATTAGCTTCAACATTGAAAATGATGGCATGGAGTGGGTGGTACAGATTTGAAATTCTGTGGTTGAGGATTGTGAGAAATTCATCCATTTGGTCTTTCCCAATCATGATATATAGTCTTCCTTTAAAAATGAGCTTCTAGTACAAAGTATTATACTAAAAGTAAAGAGAGAAAAGTGAACATAATTTCTTTGGATTCTTAAAGCACAGTTACTTCTTACTAGTTATTTTTTTTGTATCCCAATAAACTATGAGTGGAAATTATTTGACTCTAATTAATGATTATATTACCACGTGGGCCTTCATCATGAGTGGACAAAATTGCTGGTTTCTCACATTATAAAACCTTTTTTAATAATAAACTGAATGCCTTGATTATTTTCACATCAATTGTCACATTGCAGAAATCTATGCAAAAAATCCTCTGAGAGATATCTCCATTTTGAAATATGTCAGTGAAGATTCAGATATAGATGTAGATATAATTGTGAATAAAAATTGCTACATATAGGATATCTGCAATGTTGAGAACAAGGATAGGATATCATTTCGCCTCAATTAAAATAGCCTTTTTCTAAAAGTTACTTTTTAAAAGCATGTTGATTACATTTTCAAATAATGTGCTCAAAGTCTTCTTCGATCTCCACACATATTTTCCAGAGAAGTATCTTTAAACTGAAATAAATAGTCCCATTGTTAGGTGACAAAATAACAAAAATGTACTTCAAAGTAATCAAAAAGTCAGGAAACACAGGGAAAATATATATTTTTTTATTTTGGGGGACAAGGGATTGGAGGACACAAAAGGTCACCACAAGGACAGGAGGAGTGGTTTATGTATTGGAATTCAAATGGAAGTTAGACCCATAGAATGTCCAGGAAAGCATATTCTGGCCTTTTGAATTAGCATGTACAAAATTTCTGAGCTAAAGTAGCATAGTGAATTCATGAAAGTCCAACAAACTCTTTATTACTTAAAATATGATTAAAACAAAAAATAAAAGTGAATTAAATTAGTGCACCTTAGGTTAAATATGTGACTCAACCACTTTTTAGCTATATGAATTAAACAAGGTATTTAATCTTTCTCTGCCTGAGTGTTCAAATCTAAAATTGAGGCAAGGCTAGCAATCATTCCATAATGTCATGAGGACTGGAAGGTTAATATAAAGAGAGAACATAGAGACATGCCTAGGGAAGTTCCAATTTAGGTTAATATTTAGAAAATTATAGAAGAAGAAGATTAACAACGAGAAAAATCTAGCTATGCTACAGTACCATACGTTTTAAAATTTATTCAAGACTTGGCAAAGCAAAGACACTTAAATGAACTGAACAACTGGAAATATATTAAGAGTCCTTGGGCCACATTTGATCTCAGAGAAGCAACAAGAGAAAGGAATCTGGCAGTGAAGGGGTAAGAAGAAATGAGCCAAATGTTAATCAACTTTAAATATCTTTGTGAAAGCTCATGTAGTGGCTTAGAATCCTGAAGAAACCCCAGCTTCACAATCAGTCTGCATCCACCCATTGACTTTTCTCAATGGGCCTTCACCGATGGTACAGCACCTTTTCCAGTACAAGGCTGAGGGCCTGGCTGAAAATCTGAGACATGTCTGAGGAAGCTGAGCAAAATTACTTTAGAGAACTTTAGATCTTCACTGAGTACAAAGCAGAAGAGTCCAAAGGCTGCAGAGGAGCAGGAGAGCTGAGCACAACCCCTTGGAAGTACTCTGGAAATTAACAAATACAACTAGTAACTGCTTAAGGCTTTGAAAGGAGCTGAGAGACATTCCCTTGAATGCTGCTGCACAGCAAGGCTGACTGAAGCTGGAGCAGTACTGAGAAGGCACAACTAGGGTGCAATAATCTAGGAGTAGTGCTGGAGCGAACTTGAATTCCCTGGTGAATTAAAGAGCTCACAGCAAGTTTATAAAGCAGTTAAAGATCTCCCACAGTGTGGAAACCAGTTGAGTGGGCTTCAACCAAAAGAGATATCTGAAGTCTTGCTCATCTACTTGGGAGGCTTTTGCAGGAAAATCACTTGAACCCGGGAGGTGGACATTGTAGTGAGCCAAGATTGTACCACTGCTCTCCAGTCCGGGTAACAGAATGAAACTCCATCTCAAAAAATAAATAAATAAATAAATAAATAAAAAGAGCGAGACTGCAATCTACACATCTAATAACTTAATAACTGCAGGAAACCTTAAACAGTTTAAATACAAAGAAAACTACACTATATGCATTATAGTCAAACTGCTGTAACCGAAGATGAGAAGAAAATCTTAAAAACAGCCAGAAAAATGAAAGGCACACATCATCTGTAGGAGAACAAAGATAAGGACAACTAACTTTACATTAGACCCAATGGAAGCCAAAAGACAATGGAACTACATTTTCAGAGGGCTGAAAAATAATACAGAGGGTAAGTATTTTTCTCAATAGTGGGGATCAATTCTGAGAAATGTGTTCGTAGGTGATTTCATTATTAGGTGAACATCATAGAGTATGCTTACTCAAGCCGAGATGGTGTAGCCTACCATAAACCTAGGCTGTGTATTAGAGCCTGCTGCTCCTAGGCTACAAACCTGTGCAGGCTGTTACTGTGTGAATACTGCAGGCAATTGTAACACAATGGTAAGTATCTATGCATCTCAACATAGAAAAGTTACAATAAAAAATACAGCATAAAATATATAAATAGTACATTTCTAAAGTGCACTAGCAGTCAATCAAGCTTGCAGGACTGGAAGTTGCTCTAGGTGAATCAGTGAGTGACTAGTGAATGAACATGAAGGCTTGGGACATTGCTGTATACTACTGTAGACATTATAAATGTTGCCTATTTAGGCTACACTAAATTTATTTTACAGATAAAGTAACTGTGCTATGATGTTACAAAGGCTATGGTGTTACTAGGCAATAAGATTTTTTCAGCTCCATTATAATCTTACGGGACCATCACTTTATATGCAATCTGTAGCTGACTGAACCATGATTATGCATTCCAGGACTGTATGTTATCCTAAAAATCTACATCTAGAAAAAAGTGAGGATGAAATAAGATATTTTCAGGCAGACAAAAGCTAAAACAATTTGTCAACAGCCAACTTGCACTAAGATGAAATACTGAAGAAAGTGATTTATGCTGAAAGGAAATTACACCAGATGGAAACACCTATCTACAGAAAAAAACGAAAACCAACAATAAGGGTAATTATGTAGGTAAAAACAAAGGAATATATTTTGAGAAAGTGTGTGTGTATGTTTGTATACACACACACACGTATTTATCTTTAAAGCCCTGTTCAAAGATTTTATGTAACAGTGTACTGTGAGATTCATAGCACATGAGCAATATCTTATGTAAACTTAAAGCAGTCCTAGAAAAATAAGAGATATCATTTCTGGAGTGCCCCCTGTGTGCCAGGTAATGTGAAATGTAACTTCATTTTGACTCAGGCAATCCTACAATAGCCCCAATTTTATAAGAATCCAAGGTTCAGATGAGTGAAGTAACTTGTCTAATATTCTACAGCCACTAACTTTCAGAGGGAGGATATTAGCTCTTGCTCTCTTGTATACTAAAATGCATGAATAAGATTTTAACATCATTTACATGAACAGAAGACAGAAAATAAATTGATTTTAGGTATGGGAAACTTTAAAAAATTATGATGTTTCCATTCAATGGAATTTGGCAGCTGTTAAATAGAATGGGGTACGTCTAGTGTGATGACCTGGCATAATATTCATGACATATAATTTTGAATGAAAAAAATCAGGTTGCATATAGTAACCTGTATGTTTCCACATGCATATATGTATGCTTTTATGCACAAACATAAACATATACACACATAAAGAATATCTCTTAACAACGCATATGAACTGCTAATAGATTCTGAATTTCAGAAGAAGTATTTTATAACTTGTGTGTTTGGGATTTTTTACTGCACTTTATTTATTTTTTGCTTTCTATTAGCACTGTTTACATTTGTGCATATACTGGGGTTTTTTTTCAATATAAAACATCAAAGTTTTTAAGTAACACCTTTGCTCATTTTATTGCACTAAATTTGAGGATTTATAATATGAGTTTGTTGGGATAGAGGTCATATTTTCTGTTTTTATTTTCTTTGAACCTGGGCAATTCCCTGATAGGTAGGCACTAATATTTGTTGAGCTTTCAATTAAGAGGACATTGGTGATGTCAAAGAGCTAAATTTCATTGAAATATTGGTAAGAGAGACAAACACAGAAGTAAGTAGGATTACTTAGAATAACATGTAATGTGGGAGGTGATTTTTGAATAGCTACTTACTGGATGGGTAGTATTTTGGGGGCTGAAATATAAGGTATATCACTATAGGCGGTAAGAATAATACCCACAGAGATGGAGAGGCAGAAAAGTACAGGTATGTGTTGGTGTAATAGAATTATTGGGGGGAAATAATGAACTGGTAAAGTAAATGGTGCTGTATGGTGGACTGAAGAGAAGTCATTGATCAGTTTCGAACAAGGTGAACTTCAAACATGACATAGTTCATAGCTTGAGGAAGATTAATCCAGCGAGCAATTACTTCTTCTTCTCCTCCTCCTTCTCCTCCTCCTTCTCCTCCTCCTTCTCCTCCTCCTTCTCCTCCTCCTTCTCCTCCTCCTTCTCCTCCTCCTTCTCCTCCTCCTTCTCCTCCTCCTTCTCCTCCTTCTCCTTCTTCTTCTCCTTCTTCTCCTCCTTCTCCTCCTTCTCCTTCTTCCTATTCTGAAGCATGTTTCAAAGCCAATTCTTGTTTCTATTACGAAGGCTTCTTTTTTTTTTCATTTTCTGTTCTTTTATATTCTCCCAGACAGCCTCACCTATGCTCTTGCTCAACTTCTTATTTTTTTTTTTCCTTTCTCTCCTCTCCTGGTGCTTCTGCCCCTGCCTCGGGTATGGCAGTAACAGCCTAGAGACACCCACATGCTTTTATGAGCCACTCTGCTTACTCATAGCACAGGCATTTTCACACACTACTGTTGAATATATCATGTCTCTTTTCTGCATGACATTTTTTGAAACTTCTGTCCACATGGACATGCAACTGTGATGGGAAACACTGTAGCCCTTTAGGGGAGAAAAGCACCCACAAGACTAGAAGCCAAAAGAATTTTCAGGATTCTATTCTGCGAAGTCACAGGACTGTGCTTGGAAAGCCAAATACTCTGGTTGAGCTACAGCTTCTTTCATCAGAAAAAACAAGATAACCTTAATGCTTAGAATACCTTTCCTATCCCTACTCTTCCCCGCAGTGTCAGTTCACCTGCCTAACCCCCAGTCGCTCTTAGTATCTCAGATTATTAATATACCACTTCTTCCAGGGAGCCTTCTCTGACTTCTCATCCCTAGGTTACTCCTACCTAGCTCTGGGCTGTACAATTCTCATATTACACTGCATTGCAAAAGCTGGTTTGTCTATGTTCTTTCTTAGACTATATATTTTATATGGTTTTGTATCGTATCTTTCATATTTATTCATTATGGATGGTACCTAGCTTAGTGGCTGGAAATTAGTAGACTGTCAGTAAATACTTGTCAAATGATTGAATGAATAATATGATGAGAAGTTATGGGATTTCATCTTTGTTTACATGAAACTAAATTCCTCAGGCATTTTGGTATGCCTTTACATTTTACTGTATACCTGTACTTCTAAAGGATTTTGCTCTTCCTCCCCCTGCACTGGAAAGTCACTGGGCTATTCACTTCTGATTTCACAGTCAAATTTGTAAAAGACACATTTGAATCAAATGGATCCCTTTAGAGTTGCTTTCTGGTTTGGCTTCATCACCATCTGAAAGTAAATATGAAGAGGAAAAAAGATAATTTCAGGACACTGGTTTAAAGTAGCCTAATTAACAGACTTGCTAAAGCGTTGGAAAAAATTACTTCAGATGCTTTTCTACATTTTCTACATTCTAATTTTCCTAACCTTCATTGTACCGGAAGATATTAAAGATTTACTGATTAAGATGAGGTTCAGAAACGCTGTCCCAGGAGAAGACTGTTAAGCAGCTCTCGTTGTCATAAGCTCTCATTGTAATTCCAAACAGCTCTTCTGTAGCTTATGTGAAATTAGCTAATCATTCTGTTCTTGGATTCCCAGTTCTGGTTCTCCATTTCCTGTGTATGGTCCTGGAAGAGGAGGCTCACTATTGGACTTCCCTATAAGATTGAGCTCAAGGAGCGAAAGATGGTTGTCCCTCCAAAGAGTAGGTTTGCAGGAGCTACCAGTAGTAGTTTGCCCTTCTTCTGCAAGTTTTTTCAACTGTGAAATCATTTTGACAAGATGCTTTGTCATATGCTTGACATCTTTTTTTTCTTTTTTAATGAGGAAGTGACTGAGAGATAATTTAATCTGAATTGCTGCCACCTACATAGCTAGAGATTAATTGGATACTGTCTGAAAAATTATTTGAGCACCTCTGAGAGAGAGCCTAAGTAAATAGAACGAGGTGCTAATGAAGTAGAGACAAAGTATGACTCTTCCCTGTCTACTTAACCAGGTTGTTGGCAAACCGCTACTCTTTCTGGGTATCCTTAAATAGGCTGAAATGATAATTTGGTATCACAGCACGTGTGGATTATACACAACTAGGATATTGTTGTCTCCTTCTAGCACAGTTATTAATTTAGCTACCTTTCTCTTGGAAGCTTATTTTGCACAGGAAGGAAAACAGTAATTTAACCACAATGGACTTTGTTGAAAAACATAATACTATTAACGAAATAAATGTGTAGTCTTTTCAGCTTTGAAATATTCCCTCCAGATCTCCAAAGGATCTTTATTTTAAAATGTTTCTGGATGCATTCATTCTTTCTTGCGTTATTACAAAGGAATACCTGAGACTGAGTGATTTATAAAGAGGTTTAATTGTTCTCGGTTCTGCAGACTGTATGAGCACAGCACCACCATCTGTTCAGCTTCTGGTGAGAGCCTGAGAAAACTCACAGTCCTGATGGAAGGTGAAGCGGGAGCTTCCTGATTTGGTGAGATCAGGAGCAAGAGAAAGGGAGGAGGTGGCATACTCTTTTAAACAACCAGGTATCCCGTGAACTAACTGAGTGAGAATTCACTCATCCCCAATGGGATGGTGATAAGCCATTCATGAGGGATCTGCCCCCATGATACAGTACCTCCCACCAGGCCCCACCTCCAACATTGGAAATTACATTAGAACATGAGATATGGAGGGGAGGGGGAAAATATCCAAACCACATCACCATGATATAACTCCAACAATGTAGAACACTGTTCTTAGAATGGAAGAGCTAGTGTGTTGGTATGTGACTGTTGTCCCAGCTACTCAGCAGGTTAAGGTGGGAGGATCACTTGAGCCCTGGAGTTTGAGGCTGCAGTGAGCTATGATGGCACCAACTGCACTCCAATCTGGGCAACAGAGCAAATCCTGTCTCTAAAAAATATTTTTGAAAAGAAAGTGAAACATGGGAATGGGACAGTGGTGGATATTGTGTAGGAGCTCACATCCTGCATTGACAAATGCCAGAGCCAGTGGCACAGAGCAGACATGGTGTGCATCTTCTATCCTTGGGCAGCTGTGCTCAGAGGAGGCAAGGGTAGGGTTGCAAGGGATCTTATAACAAAGGCTTCTATAACACAAAACCTTCTCATATAACAGGAAATATTATAAGTAAACTCCAACGCATACATTTTTATAAGCCTATACTTTCACCAGTCTGATTTTGTTGGATGGAGAAAGACAGGACATACCTATATTTATGGAAATCTTGAAGTTATGTTGATTTTTGCTGGACATTTCTCTCATTTATTATGACTTTGATGTGGGAACAGAAACTATTTCTCTATTAAGGAAAAATGTAAATTCCAGCTCAATGATAAATTACAAATGACACTTGGCTTCAGTGTTGGGAAGGCATTGGGGAGGGTGGGGGCTGTGGCACATGGGAATCCAGACATCCCAAAGGGGAGACCCTACTCAGCTCATGATTGTCACCATCACATGTGAACAGAGTACAGTGTTGGTCCAGTCTCATTATTATTGTTGAGACATCTTTCTCCGTTTCCCAGGTTGGAATACACTGGTACAGTCATGACTCACTGCAGCCTCAACCTTCTGGGCTCAAGCAATCCTCCCAAGTGGTTGGAGCCACAAGGCACATACCACCATACCTGGCTGATTTTTAAAACTCGTGCAGAGATGAGGGTGTCACTCTGTTGCTTAGGCTGCTCTTAAACTCTGGACCTCATGCCATCTTCCTTGGCCTTTCAAAGTGCTGGGATTACAGGCATGAGCCACTCTGCCCAGCTCTCTATTATTTTAAGAGAAAGGAGGTACAAGGTTTTCATTTGAAATCTCCTGATTTTAAAGTTTGCCTCCCCAAAATATGTTATATCACCTGTGAGATTTCCTAACTTAGATTTTCGCCTTGAACTGTCTCCAACTCTGTTTTTGCCACTGTGTGATGGACATTTTCAGTGAGCCCTTGGGCTCTCTCCTAGAACTTGACCCCACCAATGCTAGAGTGAGCACCCCGTCAACACTAGAAGATTGCTCTTCCACCGAATGTTTTCTGTCGGTGATCTCCAGTACTTCTTGTAATGTTATTTTCAAATTATTTATATTAGTAGGCAAGGTCTGTATTGTTGCTTCATAATTGTCTCAAAATTAGTGCTCCCTTTCTGTCTCCACCAAGCACTTACCTAGGGGTGCTCTCATTGACTTACCCCTGAACGAATGCAGTTAGTTCTGTTATTTTTATTCATTGTGGGAGAGAAATTTGGTGTGCTCACTGTAGGCTGGACACCTTAAAAGTGCTTGGGAAACAAAGCTGTAAGCCACGTTCCCACACATTGGTTGCCATCCTGCTCTTTCTCTTTGCAAATGCTTGAACATCAAGTTTGTCATTCTCAGTTTCTATATTGATCATGCCCTCTAGCAATATCTATAAATCTCTCTTGATATTAGATGCAACCTAAACTGTTTAGCCTAGTGATGAAAGATTTACTCTGGCTGTGGTCTGTCCTTTGCTTTGGTCTTCATTTATCATCGTGCCTTCTGGGGACAAGGGGATCATTCTGTCTTAGCTTCCAACTTGCACCGCCACAAACCCCATCCACTGTCAGTCCTTTTTACTTGCGACCATCATCCCCCGATTCCTGCCCATACACAGAAGAACAATAGGAAATGTTGAGTTCTTTTCTGTCTATGGAAACTTGATCATGACATGATTTACAACCAGAATTGACAAACTTTATTTGAAGAACCAAATAGTAAATATTTTAGGTTTTCCAGGTCATATGACCTCTGTTGCAACTACTCACTTCTGTGGTTGTAATGCAAAACTAGCCAAACAAGGTAAATGAGTGTGACTGTGTTTCAATAAAACTTTATTTATAAAACAGGTGGCTCGTAAGCTGTAGTTTACCAACTCCTGATTTTGAATATCCTTCCCTACCTCCATGTTCCTGAACTTTCTGCTTTCTGATGCTTCATCACCATCACCAGAGAATTTTTTTCCTATTACTTGTGGCACTGCCCTCTACTGCTGTGTACACGAATGGAAAAGTTACCTTCTTAAAGGTGACAATTTCCTGGATGACGGAGCAAAGTGTTATTCATCTTTATATCCCTGTATTAGGTAATATTGATTGAATGAAAATATGAGGAACCATTTGCTCTATGTCACTGCATTTCCTCGATTTGGGCATTTATTGCAATCCCAATTTCTAGGTAGAACTTACCGAGAGAAGGAATAAAAGCTGGCGCAGAACAGACTGAATTCTTGTTATATTTATGCTATTCTTCCACTTGCATATGAAAGTTGATAAGGAAAAGTAAAGCCAAAACAAGTAGAATTTTGTGAAGTCAATTGATTCGAAGTAGATGGAGGAAAAGTCTGTTAAGACATTAAAGTAAAACAAGACAAAGCTATTTTTGTGATTTTTGTGCATGATGGGTACATTGAAACTCCAAATAAAAATGTTACTAGTTTTTCAAATTAAGTGTAATATTATTATTATTTTCAGATGATATTATCTTCAGTAAACCTGAAAACCTCTTGAAAATAAATGAAAAACAAACAAACAAAAAAACCAGAGTAGAATTTAGTGCATGGGCACAGTGGCTCAAGCCTGTAATCCCAGCACTTTGGGAGGCCGAGGCGGGTGTATCACGAGGTCAAGAGATGGAGACCATCCTGGTCAACGTGGTGAAACCCCGTCTCTACTAAAAATACAAAAAAATTAGCTTGGCATGGTGGTGCATGCCTGTAATCCCAGCAGCTCAGGAGGCTGAGGCAGGAGAATTGCCAGGAGGCAGAGGCTGCGGTGAGCCGAGATTGCGCCATTGCACTCCAGCCTGGGTAACGAGCACTCCATCTCAAAAAAAAAAAAAAAAAAAAAATTGTCCTTGAGAATTTAGTAGTTTTAAGGTAGACAGCAAATCAACACTTATATTTTGGAAGAAAAGCCTCCACGTACAATAGCAACAAAACATATGTAATACCTAGGAATACGTTCAGTCAGAAATATGTGAGGTCAACAATAACAACAGAAATACTTCAGACTTAACTGTGAGATTAAAAAATAGCTGAATCTTTGGCAATATAATGTCAAGTTTTTAGACAGGAGGATTTAGTATTGTGAAAATGCCAGTTATTTATGACTACATTGCATTTCCAATCAAGATGACAAAAAAAATTTAGAAGTGCTTACAAAGCTAATAAGAAAATGAACCAAAGATTATATCAATTTTTTCAATCATATCAAATCTATAAATTTTTTTTTTTTTATTTTTATTGCATTATAGGTTTGGGGGTACATGTGCAGAACGTGCAAGATAGTTGCATAGGTACATACATGGCAGTGTGCTTTGCTGCCTTCCTCCCCTTCACCCACACTTGGTAGTCATCCCCAGGTCATCCCCCCAGCACCCCCCTGCTGTCCCTCCCCCATTCCCCCCAACAGTCCCCAGTGTATAGTAGACCGCCTCTCTGTGTCCATGTGTTCTCATTTTTCTCACCCACCTATGAGTGAGTATATGCGGTATTTCTTTTTCTGTTCTTGTGTCAGTTTGCTGAGAATGATGTTCTCCAGATTCATCCATGTCCCTACAAAGGACACAAACTCATCATTTTCGATTGCTGCATAATATTCCATGGTGTATATGTGCCACATTTTCCCAGTCCAGTCTATAAATTTTTATAAAGAAAAAATTGTATTGCTTTTTATAAAAAAACTGTGCTACTAAAAATGCAAAGTCAAATGGCAAAAATATGCTTGGCTAATATTTGCAAAAAAAAAAAAAGAGAAAGACAAAAAAAGAAGAAATATCCTTAAAAGAGAGATAAACACAAACGATCCAATAGAAAATTAAGCAAAAAACAGTTCACATATAAAGGAATAGTCAGTAATCATGTAACTCAACCACATGACCAGTAAAGACATGAATATTAAAATGAGACACACTGCCAAAGATCAAAAAGTTTGTTTGTGAGAGTCTCTTTGTGAGAGTATAAATTGGTACAAACTCATGGGTAGGTATTTGACTAATTACCTACCAACATACCTGCAAAATGCCACATATACAGTCTACCAACATACGTACATGCTTAAGAGTATGTATTAAATGTGCATACCCCTTGAGTCCTCCTAAAAGTCAAACTCCCCTAGAAGGATTTCCTACTTATCTATTAGCAGAGGTACAGAAGATATTTTTACAGTGGACAAAACCTGAATGTTCACTAAAAGAGGACCAACTGAATTATAGTAAATATTATGGAACTAAAACAATTAAAAAGGAATTAGGTGGTTTTGTAGATGTTGATTCAGGTATAAGGCAGTCTTCACAATGTAAAGGGGAGAAAGTAAGGCACAGACTATATTTAAGTTACAATTTCCTCTGTATAAATTGTTCGGCATTTTATATGCATAAAGTTCCATAAGAATTAGTCAGAGACTAATGTCGGTAGTTACTTCTAGAAAATAAGGAGAACATTTGGAAAGGTTTAAAATGTATACCTGTCTATATGTTTTCAGATATATATGTATATATTTTAAGCTATATATATAATATATATTTTATATAAATATATATATAGCTGAAATATATATATAAACATATATATATATTTTTTTGCTTTTCCATTCTTTCTTTCTTTATGTATTGTACTTTAGGTTCTGGGGTACATGTGCAGATCATGCAGGATTGTTGCATAGGTACATATATGGCAAGGTGGTTTACCACCTTCATCCCCCCCATCACCTATATCTAGTATTTCTCCCCACGTTATCCCTCCTCACCCTCCTCACTCCCCACTGTACCTCCTCTAGCCCCCCCAGCTGACCGCAGTGTGTGATGCTCCCCTCCTTGTGTCCACATGTTCTCATTGTTCAATATCCGCCTTTGAGTGAGAACATGTGGTGTTTGGTTTTCTGCTGTTGTGTCAGTTTGCTGAGAATGGTGGTTTCCAGGTTCAATCCATGTCTCTGTGAAGGACACGAACTCATTGTTGTTTATGGCTATGTGGTATTCCATGATGTATATGTGCCAAATTTTCCTTATCCAGTCTATCGTTGATGGATATTTGGGTTGATTCCAAGTCTTTGCTATTGTAAACAGTGCTGCAATGAACATACATGTGCATGTGTCCTTATAATAGAACGATTTATAATCTTTTGGGTATATACCCAGTAATGGGATTGCTGGGTCGAATGGTATTTCTATTTCTAGGTCCTTGAGGAATTGCCACACTGTCTTCCACAATGGTTGAACTAATTTACCCTTCCATCAGCAGTGTAAAAGTGTTCCTATTTCTCCACATCCTCTTCAGCTATATTTATGTGCAACTTCTGTAATAAAAATCTGGTTACAAATAAAATTCTCAAACTTCTCCTAGATTTTCTGCATCTAGAGAAAGGCAGGATAAAAATTTTGAGTCTTTCCTTTCAAGTAAAAAATAACTGAGGGGCAGGACACGGTGTCTCATGCCTGTAATCCCAGCACTTTGGGAGGCCAAGGTGGGTAGATCACGATGTCAGTAGTTTGAGACCAACCTGACCAATATTGTGAATACCTGACCCTGTATCTACTAAAAATACAAAAATTAGCCAGGCCTGGTGGTGTATGCCTGTAATCCCAGCTACTCAGGAGGCTGAGGCAGGAGAATTGCTTGAAGCAAAGGTTGCAGTGAGCTGAGATCGTGCCACTGCATTCCAGCCTGGGTGACAGAGTGAGACTCTATCTCAAAAAAAAAAATTGGGAGTCAGGATCAACTTCATTTCTCATTTTTGGTATCACGTACATAGCTGTAATGAATGTCATCTAAACCATTACACATTTTCAACAAAGTTTCAATACCTATCATGTGGAAGGCCTGAGTTAGGTAGAGGAACAGGATAGTTCTTGCCTTCAGTGATCTGATCATCTACTTAGTCATAGATGATTTAGTTATTGATACCTTATAGTTTTTGCTATGTTTTGGACTTTAAGAATATCTTGGGGACATATATGGCCATTATTACCAAAAATAACTTGCAATTAGACCATGTACTTTCTTTCTTAAATTCGAGGAACTAGGGCACCATAGTGCACTAGTTGATGCATGTGTTCAGAACTTACGAAAATATTTTGTTGATAAGAAGTAGTGGATTTTTCTGGCTTTGTTTCTGGATAGTTATGGACAGCTCTCATGGGAAGAGAGAGAAAAAGTCTGTTCTGACCTCTTCCGATAGAGTAGAGTGTAGTGCTAAAGAGAGCAGATGTTAACAATAGACTGCCTGGATTCAGGTCTTGGCTCTTCACGTATTCACTGTAGGAACTTCAGCAAGTTATCTTGCCTCTCTGCAAATATGAAAATAATTGTATCCTAGAGTAGTTTGGGGGCTTAAGTACATAAACAAAATTGTATATACTGTTTAGTATGAGTACATAGTAAGTGCTCAATAATGTTAGTTAAAAGTAGTATTTATTTTGCTGCTTCATCAATTCCTGATTGGTTGTGACTTTAAAGTTGGCAGTTCTGGTTTTCATCTGTATGACTTCAGGAGTAAGGGAATGTCTTATGTACACGTGGCAGTTGTGTATATGTTAAGCACTGCTGAAGAGTGCTCTTTGGCTGAAAGATCTAGTCATTTCAATGTTTCTAAAATTTATTTATGAAATAAAGGAGCAAACAAAGGTCAAGCCTCAGTGGAAGAGAACTTGGGGTCCTTCTCTGTCATGGTCTGTTCACTGATTTGTCATCACTAGAAGTAAGGCTGCTCAGAAATAAGGACTGTGACACTTGCAGTATCAAGCATGAGACCTAATGATTAGTAAATGCCTGTTTAATTGAATACATTCTGTTTCTTGTATTATTATTATTGTTACTGTCTATTTTTTGAGACACATTCTTACCCTGTCTCCCAGGCAGCTATCATAGCTCGTCACAACCTGAAATTACTAGCTTCAAGCAATCCTTTTGCCTCAGCCACCTGGGTAGCTGGGACCCCAGGCACACAACACCATGCTTGGCTAATTTTGTATTTATTTATTATTTATTTATTTTATATTTATTTGAGACAGGGTCTCAGTCTGTCACCCAGGCTGGACTGCAGTAGTGCCATCACAGCTCACTGCAGCCTCATTCTCCCTGGGCTGACTTCTACTTCAGCCTCCCAAGTAGCTGGGACTACAGATGTGCACCACCATTCTGGACTAATTACTGTATTTTTTGTCGTGACAGGGTTTTGCCAAGTTGCCCAGGCTGGTCTCAAACTCCTGGGCTCAAGTGATTTCTCCCCTTGGCCTCCCAAGGTGCTGTGATTACAGGTGTTAGCTGCAGTGCCTGACCCATTATTTTTGTTTTTAAGTCACACTTAATAATTATACATATTTATGGGATACAGCATATTTCCATACATGTATACAACATGTAATGCCCACATCCATTCATCCGCATTAGCATTTCCATCACATCAGACATTATCATGTCTTTGTGTTGGGAACATTCCAAATCTGTTCTTCTGGCTACTAAAAAATATGTGATCGATTTTTTATCATAGTCACCCTATAGTGCTGTAGAAGACTAGAACTTATTCTTCCTATCTAGCTATACTCTCATATCTGTTAACCAGCCTGTGGCTATCTTCCCACCTCTACCCCTCCCAGCCTTCAGTAATCACTGTTCTACTCTGTAGTTGCAGATTTACTTTATTAGCTTCCACATATGAATGAAAGCATGTGGTATTCATCTCTCTATGCTTAACTTACTTTACTTAACACAATCTTCTACAAGCTCCATGTTGCCATGAATGACAGAATTGTATTCCTTTTTTCATGGCTAGATAGTATTCCATTGTGTG
Source organism: Saguinus oedipus (assembly GCA_031835075.1). Classification (NCBI taxonomy): domain Eukaryota; kingdom Metazoa; phylum Chordata; class Mammalia; order Primates; family Cebidae; genus Saguinus; species Saguinus oedipus. The sequence goes on along the minus strand of CM063188.1, from coordinate 8,758,602 downwards.
TATATATACCACATTTTCTATAGCCATTCACGCACTGTTAGACAATTACATTGATTCTGTATCTTGGCTGTTGTGAATAGTGCTCCAGTAAGCATAGGCGTGCAGATGTCTCTTGGACGTACTGACTTCATTTCCTTTGGGTATGTAACCCACAGTGGGATTGCTGGATCAGATGGTAGTTCTGTTTTTAGTTTTTTTCAGAAAGCTCCATACTGTTTCCCGTGATGGCTATAATAATTTAGATTCTAATCAACAGTGCTGTTTCTATTGCTTTTTAAACTCAATCTTACTCTTTGCCTTCTAAACTGGGTTGTTTTGAAAGCCATGTGCAGGGGACCTCAGAGTAGTTGTCATGAAGCAACTACAATATCAAATATGAGTTAACACTCACATACTCCTATGTGCTAGACACTAATCCAAGTGTGTGATGTGTATTAATTTATTTAATTCGCAGGTTGGCTGTATGAGGTAAAATGTGTAGCAATCCATTTTGCCCATGGGAAAACTGATTCTCAAAGATGTTAAGATGTCAAATAACTTGTGGAAGCACACACACGTAGCAATTAAGTACAGAACAAAAACTTGAGCCCTGGCTATGTATATGTTTCTATCCACCCAGCAATATTGCTTTTTGCTTCCAAAAAGTTAGCGATAACTAGAGAGCTCTATCATTCCTCATGAACTTCTTGCTCTGCTCCTTTGAAAACTTTTTCTACATTCTCTGTTACGACCCCTTTCTTCCCATAGTAGGTGGATATTGTAAGATATTAAACTCAACTTCTGGTACCTTTGAAGTATCTTTATTATAGCTATGCTTCATTGATAACAGAGAGCCTTTATGGGAAAGGAAACATTTTAGCTCCCATGCAAAAGTGTGCTTTATATAAATAGGATTTACCCACTGATCTAAATACTGGACCTCCATCCTCTTAGTGGATATGGCAGGAATCAGAGGAAAAATGTGTTTCTCCCTATTCCTGATTTCCTGGGAGAGACTTTTGCTCAATTACTCCTGGTCTTACTGTAATCTCTCACTCTCCCACACACTCAGCTGAGGACTAACTCAGCTGATAAGAAATGTGGGCAGAATAACTTTGCATGCTCTGCTTAGGGACCATCTCTTTTCTCTGTCTGCAGAAAGAAGGACTTTGCTGGTTTGAGCCAGGCTGTGAACTTAGGTGTAAACCATTTCTCAGGCAGAGGGAACCTGCCCAGTCCATTGCTGCCTGCAACAAGGAAAGTGAAATCAGTCTCCATCTACCCATTCTCCAGGCCAATTTTCATCAGTACTCAGAGTGATCAAGGCTTTTGTATACTTACTGTTTTGTCTTGCTCTTCATTTGTCCAAAATTCACCTAAGAAGGCTAAAGCTTCAATACTATACTGTTTATGAAATATAATAATCCTGACAGCTTAGCACTGCAAGCTCCTATGTTTATAGGTGAAGACATTTAGGTTCAAAAATATGAATGAACTTGCACAGCTTAAAACTGAATCTGAACTGAAACTAGACCACAGACTTAGTATCCTTCCAGTAAGGGAAGGATTTTGCAAGGAAAAAACTAATATTAAAAGCAAAAGACTCTTAGGAATTGCTTCTTTTAATATGATGAAATACTGGAAATATACAACTGGTGAAGTTATTCATTGTTGACATCTTAGTACCTTTCATGTAGGGTCACACAAGTTGACCAATGAGCATTCTCAGGCAGGTCTCCGGGATCCATCTGGAAGCTCCTACATTCCTATTTGAAGAACTGTGTGTTTCATTGCTAAACTAACTACAATAGACCAGGCTTCACTTGGCAGGTTGCCACTTTTTATCCAAACCCATCAGATGAATTTTTCTAAAAACTTATACATCCTTTACTAAAAATATCTTTGCTAAATTAATCCGTGGGAAGATGTTCTTATCACATATTTATAAGATGAACATTTATTTATATCATTTCTTGAAAACTTTTAAAAAATAATAGCATTAAAACATATTGCATAGGCTGCCAAACACACAATAGGGATCTCAAAAGTAGTAAGGCTGCTAAAACAAGAGTTTCGTGTTTAATTACTAGGCTCTGACTGGGCAGAAAATTAAAATCCCCTACTTGGAACTACTATAAGGAAGAATGAGAATTCAGACCCTAGGCCTTACTGAGGCTCAGTTGAAGGCAGTTAGTCAAAATACTGCTTTTTAATAATGGCCAATAGAGTTCTTAAACACAAATTGTATACTAATGATAAAAACCATACCTCTGCCCAGTAGAATCTGATGCAGGAAATGCAGGTCCCAAAATTGGGGCTTAGCCCAGGAGGGTTCTTGGCTTTACACAGGAAGAAAATCACCAGGAAATAAATAAAGGGTGAGCCAGTAATGTGAGACAGCAATCTTTTACTGAACAATACTACTCCTTGCAGAGCAGGGCTAATTCATAGGCAGTATGCCCAGATTTGGCAATGTTTGGGCTCTTGGTGACTGCATTTATACTTACTTATATTCACTTTTAATTACATGTAAATTAGGGGGCAGGTTAATTCAAACTGTCCTAGAACTTTCTAGGAAAGTAGCAGCAACTTCTGGGTCATGGGTGTGGAATGGGGTGATAACTTCCTGGTTGTTGCTATGGCATTTGTAAACTGTCATGATGCTGGTGGGACTGTCTTATGCTAATGAGCAATGAGAACAGCTAGGGATGGCTTTTATTGCCATATGCTGGTTCCTGCCAATTTGATTGCTTCACTTCATTCCCTAGGGACCAAATCCTGTTTCAGTCAGGAGGGTTGTGATGAAAAAATGAGTCCTACTGATTTCCTACCTCAAATCCATACTGTGTGCACTTCAGTAGACAACTTACCATTGAACACATATGGGTGAAGATATATACCTAAAAAACACCTAAGCAACTTACCAAAAATATGTGTATCGTTCAGACTTTTTTTGCACAAAGCTTGTTTTTATTTTTATTTATTTTTTAAGTTCTGGGGTACATGTGCAGGATGTGCAGGTTTATGGCATAGTCGAACATATCCTGTGGTGGTTTGCTGCACCTGTCAACCCATCACCTAGGTATTAAGCCTAGCATGCATTAACTCTTTTCCCTAATGTTCTCCCGAACCCAGCCTTCCCCTGATAGGCCCCACTGTGTGTTGTTCCCCTCTTTGTGTCCATGTGTTTTCATTGTTCAGCTCCCGCTTAGGAGTGAGAACATGTGGTGTTTGGTTTTTCTGTTCCTGCATTAGTTTGCTGAGGATAATGGCTTCCAGCCGCATCCAAGTCCCTCCAAAGGACATGATTTCGTTTCTTTTAACAGCTGCATAGTACTCCATGGTGTATATACTTTATCTGATTCTCCCTCAAAAGAATCATTCTTCCATAAGACAAAAATGATATCTTTGTCCTGATTCCTTTGAGTCTTCTTTCTAGTCATCCTTCTATTAAAGAATTACTTAACATTTTCAGCACTCCATTTTACATTTCTAACTGTATTAAGACAGTCCCTTCCTTATATCCTGGCTTTTATTCCAATGGAAAACAAAATTCTTGAACTCTATGCTTACAGTTTCTCAAAATTCACGTATTAGACACTGGCTTCATCAAGTATTCCACTGCTTCAAATATTGTAATTGTTTCCATCAGTTGTGAAACCCACAAGGAGGGTCACACCAATGTCCTTAGAATTAAGGTCATTGAAATCCATGTAGATGTTTTGGGTCTTCCCCACATTAAAGCATCAACTGTTAGGCAAAAAGCCAATGCCAGTAGAGCAGGACAGCACGTGGACCTCTGCTCTATCTTTCCTCTAATTAGCCTTCCTGTTAGCCTACAGTCCTTCCCTCCACTTCTGCAAATTCAGCTGCCTTTTCTTTGAGCCACTCTCTCTATCCAAGCCCTAAAATGCTTCTGTTTATTTCTGTCCTGTACTGCAGTGGGATTTATGCTTTCTGAGGTTACAGTAGAATGGAGATAGGGTTTGCATAAGCACAGGTAGTTTACATTTGAGAGCTAGCCTATCTCCCTTTGAACAGGGTTTTGCTCCTCACCAGCTGCGAGATCTCACCCTAGTTACTTAAACAGTCAGCTTTGTTTTCCTCATATAGAATGGGGGTGATAATAACAATTGCCATTGTGAGGAATAAATCATCAAATCTCTATAAAGTTCCCATCTTAGTAAGCACTCAATAGATGTTAGTTATCTGTTACTCTTTATTCCTGCACACCCCATCTTGATTTTCTTTCTTCTACCCAAAGGCAAGCATGCTCTTTTCTAGAATTCATTTCATATTTCTTTCTCTGTACTTTTAGCAGCCTATAAAGTAACTAAAATGACAAGGGCAAAGGAGTAGAAAGGATACCTAATGTAATTGTGAGGCCAAAGGGACTAGGAATTCTGTAGCAATTTTCTCTGTTCCTGGTATCTAAAGATTAAGTCTGTGCTATGTTGAAACCTGAGGACAGTCATCCTCTTTGATTGTTTATCTAAAACAATACTTTTACCGCAGCTCGTTGGCTAGTGCCTCTCCACTTACTTCTTTTTTTCTTGGATATATAAATGCAGAAACGATTGAAGGGCAAGCCAGATAAAAATGGCATGATGGTATCATCTGAGGGTAGTCTGGCAGGATGTGGCCGCTGGGTGGATATTGTGAACTCCATTTTACATGCAAAAATCAAGGTTTGGAGAGACTAAACCAATCACCTCTGTACAGTTCCACTCCTATACTCGGTAGTTTTATGAGTTTATTTAATCTCTCCAAGTTCCAGTTTCCTCATTTGTTAAATATATATAATACCTATCTTGCAGATTATTTTAGAGACTGAAGAAGATAATTGTTGTGCAATAACTGATATAGTAAGATATCTCTCATCCACCTATCCATACAGTAAATAGCTAGCATATCCTAGCAATTGTGTGTGTGTGTGTGTGTGTGTGTGTGTGTGTAATTATATATATTATGTGGTTGTATCTCCAATGACAACTCTTGTCTAATTTATCTCCAGATTATGCTAGAAATTAATCTTAGGCAATTTCTTGTACTGATATTTAAAGTTCTCCAACATGGATGATGTATTTTGAACATAACTTTATACAAGTTTAACGTGTACACCATATTTATACAGTCTGAAGGTTTTTTTTAAAGAATTTTGTTTTTAACTTTCCGCAGTCAGAGTCCTGTTTGGATGCATCTCTGATGTTCTCTGCTGGGGAGAACTGCTGCCAAATGCCCTACCTCCCCAATTGCCTTTGGAAATCTCACTTCCAGCCAGTCCTCTTAGGTGTATATGCATACACAGACACTAAACTAGACCTCTTTTGCTTATAGTAACAAGTATTTTAGGTTGGATGCATGCTAAATTAACTAGGCAGACCCAGAAAATACAGTTGCATTGATATTTCCAAATAGGATCTATTGAAAATAGTAACCAAAACTGTGTTTCTGGAGAGTAAATTTAGAAAGATGTGTTATTTTAAGGACTATCAAAGAGGGACAGCATTTTTGGAAGATCGTTGCTGATGATGGTGAGGATTAGCATGGCCGTTCTTTTTATCATTTGGGTTAGGCACCCCACATCCTGATTATGCAATTACTCTTCATTCTATTCAGTGCTCTTCAGAGACTGTAAAGAGATTGATTAATATGCATTCAAGCTTAATTGGCTTTGGAAAGAAAAAAATAAGTACATTAGTAAGCAATTTTTCACGAAGAGTAATAATGGCAGAGGGTGACAGGGAAGTATAGCACCGGAGACTGGGGGTCACTGAGCCCCATACCACACTGAGGGTGTTGGTTTCATGTCTCTCTCTGTGCTTCTTTCATATTCTCTTTTGCTGGCTCCCGAGCTATCTATTTCCCTAGCACATTACTTAGATGAGGCAGAAGCAGCTCATACTATCTGTTCCAAGGTCTTCCTTTCCTTATCTGCAAGTTACTCTCTTGAAAGAATAACGAAAGTTTGAGAGACCTATAATCATTTTTTATGCTCTCTTTTCTTTCCTGCCACCTCTCTGTTTCACACAGGTGACCAAAGAGAGGTAAAATGAAGTACAGGTAAAATGAAGCAGAACAAACGAATGGTGGTGAAACCTGGTAAGAATTGAGGCCATTGCCAATACTTGGAGAAGATCAGGAGAAACTGAGTATGGGTGATGGGCAAATTTTTTAAAACAATTAAGATAGTACAGGCAGCAACGAATCAGAGTGGACATGGCTGGGGGCTGGGGCAGGTATCTGCTGTGTGACTCATTAGATCTCCAGTGGGAAAGTTGTACAGTGTCTCACAGGATATGAACCAGGACATCTGGGCAGCAACAGAACAATTATGATACCTGAGCCAAACAGCAGCTATTTGCTAACCAATATAAACCCTTAAAATAGTAATAACAATAACTTACTGACAATAATTTCCTAGCTGGTGTGGCTAGACCCATGTGTGACAACTGACTCTCAGCCATGCAGCTGCAAATGGAGCCAGAATGAGGTCCTATTCATGGGAACTGATAGTTGAGGATGGACATAGTGCCTGATCCATTTTGAGTATTATATATTTGCTTGATTCAACTTTTTGTTAATCATATGTAAGTACATAACCAAGGCATTTTCCTGGTAGAACTAAAACAAAATCTTGCAAGTTTTTACTGTGAATAATAATTCAATTTGTAGAGATGTCTATGATTGAGAGGTTTTGAAATACCTACCATTTTAAATATGAGTGTTATTCACATGTATTCTTTGGTTTTATGGTCACTGTTTTGATTTTTAAAGTAACCTAGTAATTGAAAAAAATAGCTTGCAAAAAATGGTTTATTTCATAAAAAATTGATTTAAAAAAAATTAAATTTCTGCATAATGAATCCTACATCTTTGTGTGTGTAATCTAAGTGTTCTACAGGGCAGTTGGATCTACAGAAGACCACAACTTTGCTTTATTAATAAGCAAAACAGGGAAACATAAACCATAAGTATAGACTTTCTGAGAGCTTAACAAAAAACTGTCTCTCTTACTGATTAATAAATTGTTAATCAATGCTATAATGGACATTACATTATATTATGACCTGTAATATAGGTGTCTGGCAAAGCCTAATATACTTTTGTGTGTAAATGAAGTTTTAAGACTTTTGTGTAAAATTTATCATTTATCTCTTATTCTTTTAGAGAACAGATAGCTAGTAAAACTTTAATAAATAGGTACTTCATTCTGGGCATTTGTAAGTTACTATGCCTGACGTGAGTTACACATCTGATGTGCTCTGTTTGATCTTCACCTCCTTTGTAGTATGCTATGACTGTTTTCTTTAGCATGCTTCCTTATATGTGGGTCCTCCTTTCCTAGTAAGTCTAAAGATAGTTGCAGTCAGGAACCTTAATTTTTACAATCTTGTCAGTGTTGAGGAATGTAGAAGATGCTTAAGAACTGTTTGAATTGAGTTTCATTCAAGGCTGGGACCTTCCAGTTTTGAAAGATGGAAGTGCCTATTGGTAAGTTACTAGAAATAAAGGATGAATTTCTCCAACTTGATATGTTACATCTGATAATTCTATGATTTAGAAGGGATTTGGCTTTTGCATTTAGGAGATCACTCAGTGCTATCTCATGTCTTTAAGGAGGTACAGATAAAGGAATGTTATTCAGCCTGTGAGAACATTTCCAACAGGAGGATCAGAACTGGCCTTTCACAGGGGATAGTATTTGAAAATAGGTTTAAAAGATATTTCAGGCAGCGGGAGGAGCTATTCATTCATGAATTATTAATTAATAATGAATAGCTCCTCCCGCTGCCTGAAATATGTTTTAATTAAGATTAATTCAATAAGTACATATTGAACACTTACTGTATGTTAGGCAAAGAAAAGACTGTTGAGATAAGCAAGGATGCAAGAAGTAGTTTTAAGTGGCTTGGAGGTTGGAGTTAAACTTGGAAAGGTAGACTGGCACTTGATTGTTTAATGCTCAGTAAAAGACTGTATTTTCTAAAGAGAGATGCAACAATGTTTCTCATCCCATGTGCTCTTCTTGAACTTGGTGCCCCCCCACCACCACCATCAGGAGGCAGAAAGCCTCAAAAAGATCTTCACCTAGTCACATTGTCATCAGGTTATCAAGTTAAGACAAAGGAAGGAATCTTAAGAGTTGAGACAGAAGCTCCAGGTAACCTATAAAGGAAAACCTGTCGGATTAACTGCAGATTTCTCAGTAGAAACCCTGTAAGCTAGAAGGGATTGGGGTCCTATCTTCAGCCTCCTCAAAGAAAACAATCATCAGCCAATAATAATAAACAATAATCATCATATACGAAGGGAAGATACAGCCTTTTTCAGGCAAACAAGTGGTGAGAGAATTTGTGACTACTAGGCTACCACTACAAGAACTGCTAAAAGGAGCTTTAAATCTTGAAACAAATCCTGGAAACATATCAAAACAGAACCTCTTTAAAGCATAAATCACACAGGGCCTATAAAACAGAAATACATGTTAAAAAGCAAAAATAAATAAACAAAAAGACCCGAAGTACACCGACAACAACCATAATGAATGCAATGGTACCTCACATTTCAGTACTAACATAGAATGTCAATGGCCTAAATGCTCCACTTAAAAGATACAGCAACAGAGAATGAATAAGAATCCACCAACCATTTGCTGCCTTGAGGAGACTCACCTAACACAGAAGGACTCACGTAAACTTAAAGTAAAGGGTAGAAAAAGGCATTTCATGCACATGGACACCGAAAGCCAGCTGGGGTAACCATTCTATCAGACAAAACAAATGTTAAAGCAACAGCAGTTAAAAGAGACAAACAGGGATGTTATGTAATGATAAAAGGTCTTGTCCAACAGGCAAATATCACAATTTTAAACATATATATACACTTAATACTGGAGCGCCCACATTTATTAAGCAATTACTAATAGACCTAGAAATGAAATGGCAACACAATAATAGTGGGGGACTTCAATACTCTACTGACAGCACTAGACAGGTCATCAGACAGAAAATCAACAAAGAAACAATGGATTTAAACTATAACTTGGAACAAATGGACTTAACAGATATATATAGAACACTTCATTTAACAACCACGGAATACACATTCTATTCAATAGTGCATGCATCTTTCTCCAAGGTAGACCATATGATAGGCCATAAAACAAGCCTCAATAAATCTAAGAAAATTGAAATTATATCAAGCACTCTTGTCAGACCACAGTGGAATAAACCTGGAAATGAACTCCAAAAGAAACTTTCAAAACAGTGCAAACATAAGGAAATTAAATAACCTGCTCCTGAATGAGCGTTGAGTCGAAACCAAAATCAAGATGAAAACTAAAAACTATTTGAACTGAATGACAATAATGATACAACCTATGAAAACCTCTGGGGTATGGCAAAGGCGGTGCTGAGAGGAAAGTTCACTGCCCTAAATGCCTACATCAAAAAAGACTGAAAGAGCACAAACTGACATTCTCAGGACACACCTCAAGGAATCAGAGAAGCAAAAATAAACCAAACCCAAACCCAGCCAAAGAAAGGAAATAACTGAGCTCAGAGCAGAACTACATAAAATTGAAACAAAACAAAAAAAAAATACAAAAGATGCATGAAACACAAAGCTGATTCTTTGTAAAGATAAATAAAATTGTCAGACCATTATGAAGATTAAACAAGAAAAAAAGCGAAAATCCAAATAACCTCATTAAATGAAACAGAGGATATTATAACTAACACCACTGAAATACAAAATATCAAGGCTACTATGAATTCCTTTACACATATAAACTAGAAAACCTCAAAGAGATGGATAAATTCCTGGAAAAATACAACCCTCCTTACTTAAAACAGGAAGAATTAGATACTCTGAAAAGACCAATAACAAGCTGTGAGATTGCAATGGTAGTTAAACAATTACCAACAAAAGGAAAAGTCCAGGACCAGATGGATTCACTGCAGAATGATACTAGACATTCAAAGAAGAATTAGTAGTAACCCTTTGACACTATTCCACAAGACAGAGAAAGAAGGAATTTATTCTATGGATTCTTCTTCCTATTGAACTTCTCCCTAGTTCATTTTATGAAGCCACTATCGCCCTAATCACAAGACAAGGAAAGGACAGAACCAAAAAAGAAAACTACAGACCGATATCCTTGTTGGAAAAAGATGCTAAAATCCTTAACGAAATACTAGCTAAGTGATTCCACAGCCTGTCAAAAAGATAATCCACCATGATCATGTGGGTTTAACGTACACAAGGCAATAAATATGATGTACTACATAAACAATTAAAAACAAAAATTACATCATTATCTCAAGAGTTGCAGAAAAAGCATTAGACAAAATCCAGCATCCCTTTCTGGCTAAAACTCTCAGCAAAATCAGCATACATGCGATATACTTCAAAGTAATAAAAGCCATCTATGACAGACCCACAGCCAACATATTACTGAATGGGGAAAAGTTGAAATCATTCCCTCTGAGAACTGAAACACTTGTTGCCCACTCTCACCACCCCTCTTCAACATAGTACTGGAAGTCCTAGCCAGGGCAATCAGACAAGAGAAAGAAATAAAGGGCATCCAAATTGGTAAAGATAAAGTCAAACTGTCACTGTTCGCTGACAATATGATCGTTTACCTTAAAAACTCTAAAGACTCCTCTAGAAAGTTCTGAGAACTGATGAAAGAATTCAGCAAAGTTTCCAAATACAAGGTAAACGTACACAAATTGGTAGCTCTTCTGTACACCAACAACAACCAAGTGGAGAGTCAAACAAAGAACACAACCCCTCTTACAATAGCTGCAAAAATATAAAATGAAATACTTAGGGATATACTAACCAAGGAGTTGAAAGACTTGTATAAGGAAAACTATGAAACACTGCTGAAAGAAATCACAGATGACACGAATGGAAACACATTCCATGCTCATGAATGGCTGGAATTAATATTGTGAAAATGACCGTATTGCCAAAAGCAGTCTACAAGTTCAAGGCAATCCCCATCAAAATACCACCATTATTCTTCATAGAATTAGAAAAAAAATTCTGAAATTCATATGAAACCAAAAGAAATAAAATTAAAAATAAAGGCCTGCATAACCAAAGCAATACTGAGCAAAAAGAACAAATCTGGAGGCATCACACTACCTGATTTCAAACTATACTATAATGCCATAGTCACCAAAACAGCATGGTACTAGTATAAAAATAGGCACAGAAACCAATGGAACAGAATAAAAAATCCAGAAATAAACCCAAATACTTAAAGCCAAGTGATTTTTGACATTGCAAACAAAAACAGAAAGTGGGGAAAAGGACACCCTTTTCAACAAATGGTGCTGGGATAATTGGCAAGTCACATGTAGGAGAATGAAATTGGATCCTCATCTCTCACCTTACATGAAAAGAAACAGAACGCAAAGCTTTGGAAAATTTGTGGCCTGACAATGAGACAGAAAAGAAAACCCCATTTTCTGAGAAGAAATTCAAGCCAGCTGCAGAAATTTGCATAAGTAATCAGGAGGTGAATGTTAATCCCCAAGACAATGGGGAAAATATTTCCAGGGCATGTCAGAGGTCATGGCAGGCCCTCCCATCACAGGCCCAGAGGCCTAAGAGGAAAAGATGGATTCATGGGCCAGGCCCAGGGCCCCCTGCTCTGTGCAGCCCAGGGACTTGATACCCTGCGTTCTAGCCACTCCAGCCACGGCTAAAGAGGGCTGAGGTACAGCTCAGGCTGTTGTTTTAAAGAGTGGAAGTCCCATGAGTTGGCAGCTTCCACATGGTGTTGAGCCTATGTGTGCGTGGAAGTCAATAATGGAGGTTTGGAAACTTCCGCCTCGGGTTCACAGGATGTATGGAAATGCCTGGATGCCCAGGAAGAAGTTTATTAGAGGGGCAGTGTCCTCATGGAGAACCTCTGCTAGGGCAGTGCAGAAGGGAAATGTGGGTTTGGAGCCCCAACTCAGAGTCCCTACTGGGGCACTGCCTAGTGGAGATGTGAGAAGAGGGCCATCATCCTCCAGACCCCAGAGTGATAGATCCACTGACAGCTACCACCGTGCACCTGCAAAATCTGTAGAAACTCAACGCCAGCCTGTGAAAGTAGCCAGGAGGAAGCTGTACCCTGCAAAGCCAAAGGGGCAAAGCTGCCTAAGTCCATGGGAAACCACCTCTTGCATCAGCATGACCTGGATATGTGGCACGAGTCAAAGAAGTTCACTATGGAGTTTTAAGATTTGAGTTCCCTGTTGGATTTTAGACTTGCTTGGAGCATGTAGCTCCTTTGTTTTGGCCAATTTCTTCCATTTGGAATGGCTGTATTTACCCAATGCCTGTATCCCCATTGTATCTAGGAAGTAACTAACTTCCTTTTTGATTTTAATTGCTCATAGGCGGAAGGGACTTGCCTTGTCTTGGAAGAAACTTTGGACTGTGGACTTTTGAGTTAATGCTGAAATGAGTTAAGACTGGGGGGATTGTTGGGTATTCATGATTTGTTTTGAAATGTGAGGACATGAGATTTGCAAGGGGTCAGGGTGGAATGATATGGTTTGGCTATGCCCCTACCCTAAATCTCATCTTGAAATTCTATGTGTTGTGGGTAGGAGGTAATTGAATCATTGGGGCAAGTCTTTCCCATGCTGTTCACATCATAGTGAATAAGTCTCATGAGATCTGATGGTTATGTGAATAATGGAAGTTTACCTGCACAGGCTCTCTTCTCTTGTATCCTGCCATGTGAGACATGCCTTTCACCTTCCGCCATGATTGTGAGTCTCCTTTCCCAGCCACCTGGAACTGTAAGTCTAATAAACCTCTTTCCTTGCCTCATCTCAGTTGTGTCTTTTTTAGCTGCATGAAAATGGACTAACCCAATGATGATAATTATGTTCTTGATACTGACAGTGAGGGTGATGAAAACATAAAGATATCACCTTTATATGGGTTATATGTCTACTGTATTGTATCTTCAGTGTTAATTATGGCCCTGTTTATATGAATAGACTAAAAGGCATGGAATTTAGGAAGCTGGTCTCATTCATTTTTGTGTGTCAAGTACAGCTGTGCTTGCTGGACTGTTAGAAGAATAGGCTGTTGAGTCAAAAAGTTAAAATCTGTTTTGGACTTGGGGGGCTTAGGATGTAAGGGGCAATCCCTGTAATTTATAAAGAAATTTCTGAAAATGTGAGCTTTGTACTTATGAGAAAATCAGAGATTTAAATGATAATGGAAGTCACAACTGGAGAAAATCTCTGTAGCATAGGACTGATTAGAATACAAGGCAGAATGCAGTAATTATTTCAAGCACAGAGCTATGGAGCCTGGGGCAGAAAATATTAATTCTGACTGGGAAGACAGAGGAAGAGTTCACAGGGAAGGTGACACCAGAGAAGCCTCTCTTTTAAATTTTGGAGTCTTTGGAAATGACTAGTAATTATATTCAAATTAATTTTCCAAAGAAAACAATTAAATTGGCTCTACAAAGTTATTTTTCAGAGAAAAATAGAGGTGAAGCTACACATTTTTCATTTAAGAGAGTTACTAGCTGAATATAAGAGAACAATCATGAAGTTAGGTGGTTTTGTATAGTGAAATATGGGACCTCAAAGGCTATACTTCAATATTTTCTGAAATTTGGTAAATTACGAATGTCATAAGTTCTCATTAAAATGTAAATAATATGTTTAAGCACCAAATTTGACCATAAAGGAATTCTTTGTGTTTTTCATTGAAGTATATCACGAGTTCTATTCTGGTCATGCTTTAATTATTTTTAGTTTTGTTATTTGCAATTTAATAATTGTAATATTCTTTTCTATGTTTTAAAGTAAAAAGTGACTATATGTCTTCAGTCTTTAATCCCCTCCTCAACTCATGGAAGTCTAGTTTCTACACTTATTCTACTTCAAGCATAATCACTAATAAACTCCTATTTATAATTCTAGTGAGTATGTTCTTACAAAATCAGCCCTAAAGCTTATTAGCAAAGTGCTTTTGACATGGTGGATATTCAAAATATAATTATTGATTATGTGAGTCATGAATCAAGTATCAAATTAGCTCTGTTCTAATCCCAGATCTATCTCTGACTAGTTATATTGTTAAATGGGATACATTACTCAATCTTTCAATTTCAGTTTTTCATCTGTTTATGTATTCTTTAGGTTTATAGTTCAGCTGTGTATTGTGAGGTGATAGCTTGGAAAAAAATACTTTGCACAAATTGTAAGCAGTAGGGAAGACTAGAAGCAAGAATTTGTTTAAAAACAACCTTTCCAAATAAATATACTGGATACACAGTGAAAAGACTAGGTCTGTGCCTTACACCATAGAAAATGTCTCCATCCTAACAGACATTTATTGACTATCTTAGCCAGGCATTATAGTGATAAGGAATTTGTCACTTTACCTCCAACCACAAGGTCTTCAGAATCTAGAGCTAGTATTTTACTGTCTTGATTTAGCTAAACCATCCAGTAGAAATGTGCAGGGGAAGAGAGAATGTATTTGGTTAATTTTATTTATTGAGAAATATTTCTTCTTGTTATCCTCCTTTCTGGGATATGTTACAGCAAGAACAAGTATTTTTTTTTTTTCTGGTGAGTAATTACTGATCTTATTATAGTCTTACAATTATTTTAATAAATGCTATCAATGAGAATACTCAATTATATGCTATTTCTGTTTATATAAAGAGGAAATTAACCTAGAATTTCTATCCAATGGCATCCATGCTTGTGACTCCAGGAAAATCTATATAGGAAATGCTTGCAAATGTTTCCCTTAAGGTACAGCTGGAGTTGATTTCTATGTGATAACCCCAGCCAAGAAACTCACAAGTTTCTGGAATCATATAAAACCATGCCTATCAACATAGAAATGTTGATACTATATCTATGTAGCAGATAGAAACAGTTTTTAAGAATGGCAAGGTCTTCTGAACATTATTTATGCTATTATAACATCCATAAGAATAATACTAAATACTTGTCAATGTTTGGGACTAAATTCAGTACATAAAAAGATAGGTGTCTTTCTAAGCATTAATTTTGCTTAGATATTGTATATGCTGGGTTTTATTTTCTTAGTCAACAAGTAACAAGTTTTAGGAAGTAAAAGCTATTTATCTTCGTGTCGTAATTCCTGAGATAAGAAAGGAGCTGTAGTTGACATTTAAGGTTGACCCTCCAAAATCTATCTATTTCCAGATTGCTGGTTTAAGCCAAACATCACGTGCCATTTTCTCTACCAAATATTGGTTTATAAAAGAGTCTGTGTAGTAGTCCAGGTCCATGCAGAATGCACGGTGTTTTCTTGTTCAGTAGAAGGGCTAGGAAGATGCTGTCTCCTCTTTTTCCCTCTTGGGGTGGGGACATGAAAGTGCTGTAGCCATCTTGTGACCATCACAAACAAGCTAATGGCACAACTAGCAGACAGAATCTGTATCTTTAATGACATCATTGGCTTGGAATGTGCCTGGAGCTGGTACTAACCCCTCAGTTCTTATAAGACGAAATAATTTCAGCTAGTCTGAATATAGTTTTGTCCTACCTGCAATTGAAAACCTCCTAACAAATGCGGAATAGATAATGGAACATTCAGGGCAAGATAGAATAGCCAAAAGAGCAAAATGAGACCACACACAGCAAGGACAAAAATAGAATATCGAAAAGAGAAGCATCTCCATAGGGGATGTAGACAGGAGTACCCAAGGGATAAGGAAAAGTACCACATGCAAAGAACTGAAACGCCTTCATTACTGAGCAGCCTCATGGGTTGCAAGGTTCTGGTTCATGTACGTTAAGTCAAGGAATTGGAGAGAAGTATTACTCAAATTGATTGCATATAGTTTTATTTTATTAACAACCATGAAGACCAGCTAGAACCGTGGAAATTGCTTTCTAATACTACCAGTATTTTGAAAATTAATCACACAGAGATTAAGTAAATGGTCCATAGCTTTGCAGTTTAGGTTACCGTTGTCACTTTTCTTATAGTTGCCATCTTGTGTTCCTGTTTAAAACTAAAGCCTTATAAAGCTGAGATTCATAATTGGCTGTTGCAACTTTGTTTCTATGTAACCGAAAATAAATGTTCATTTTCCCTCCTGTGAGATTAAGTTTTTAAAGGATTGAAAAATAAAAGTATCGAATGTGATTTCCATGTTTATTTTTGTCCTTAAAAAGTAAAGGTTTAAGGCCGGGCACGGTGGCTCACACCTGTAATCCCAGCACTTTGGGAGGCGGAGGTGGGTGGATCAAGAGGTCAAGAGATCGAGACCATCCTGGTCAACATGGTGAAACCCCGTCTCTACTAAAAATACAAAAAATTAGCTGGGCATGGTGGCATGTGCCTGTAATCCCAGCTACTCGGGAGGCTGAGGCAGGAGAATTGCCAGAACCCAGGAGGCGGAGGTAGCGGTGAGCAGAGATCGCGCCATTGCACTCCAGCCTGGGTAACAAAAGCGAAACTCCATCTCAAAAAAAAAAAAAAAAAGAAAAAGAAAAAGAAAAAGTAAAGGTTTAAAAAGATTAGATATCTCGGTTCCATTTTTGACTTTACTCTGTGAAATGATATCGACTATGAAGAATTTAAAAAATAAATGAGGCCCACGTTGTTTGGGAGCGGGACAAGATGATATGAAGAGAAAGGTTTGGGGATGTATTGCTAGACACATAACACACTATGCTTTTATCTTAATTAAGGTTAATTCCACAAAGTACAGATTGATACTTACTTTCAGATTTACTTCTTCATAGAAATGAAACATGTTTCATGGGAAATTAAGAGGAAAAGTGCAGAAGATAAAATCCTATTGTTGTCAAATGAATAGATCCAGAAAGCAAAATAAGCTTTTTGAAAAGTGATTCAAATTATAATTAATGAGCCCTTTAAATTTTATTCCAAGTTCACTTTAAATTCACTTGTTTAAAAAGAGGAATCCTGTAGGAATATTAATTGATTATGAGTTTAGATTGAAGGGATGAGACTGAATGGAGGGATGAGGGATTTTGTTCTAGATGAGGGTTTAGACTAAGCTGTTGGCCTGGCAGCCAGATGGAAGGCAACAGTTGAGAGGTGAAGGATTGCCTGGGTGGGTGGGCACTAGGAGGGGTTGAGAAAGAAACAGGAATCCAGGAAATAGGTAGTCCAGCAGGGGCATGTTTTTGGTATAAACCACAGTTCACTCTTGGACAGCCAGAGTGTAATATAAAAATTGGAGAGTCGGTGGGTGTGTGGCTCACGCCTGTAATCCCAGCACTTTGAGAGGCTGAGGTGGGTGGATCACTTGAGATCAGGAGTTCGAGACCAGCCTGGTCAACATGATGAAACCCCATCTCTGCTAAAAAAAAAAAAAAAAAAAAAAAAAAAAAAAAATACAAAAATTAGCTGGGCACGGTGGTGAGAACCTGTAATCCCAGCTCCTCAGAAAGCTGAGGCAGGAGAATCACTTGAAACCCAGGAGGCGGAGGTTTCAGTGAGCCAAGGTCGCACCACTGCAGTCCACCATGGGTGACAGAGTGAGACTTAGTTTCAAAAAAAAAAAAAAAAAAAGTTGGAGAGTCAAGTCCAGATTTCAAGCTGCAAGTAGAATTTAGGGCTAGCAGTCAGAGGAGAGTGATCAGAGAACCATGTGAGCCCTGAGGCTAGCTCAAGCATTTCAATTCAGTTAAACAAATATTACCCAATGAATACCTAGTTTATATAAGGGACCTCCCAGGAGGGTGGCTGCAAGTAGGGCCTTTGAGCGGCCGAGACCTGAGCCTCCAGATCCTTTCTCTGTCCCCTATCTCGTCCTTTGATGACTCCACCACTGTTTGCCAAGAACTTTAGAGTGTTATTAGGAGCACTTGGACCATTTAGTCTTCTTGGAAACTTAGAGTTAGCTGGCTTTTTTCCTTCCTTCCTTGTACCCATTCTTTTCCCTCCCTCTCTTTTTTTCTTCCTACCCCCTCTCCTGCTTTCTCTCACTCTCCCTTTTTTCTTTCTTTCTATTCCTTTTCTGTGGACATTCTTTTTCCACTGCTTTGTTTTATTGAAGATATAACACTCTAAGATAACTAGCTTTATGTAGAGGCTTTAATTCCAAATTCATATTTTGTATAGGTTTAAGGCTTACCCTCTTTCTTAAAAAAAAGAACCATATTAGAATCAAGACTGTTAAATGAGAAGAGTGGCCGATGACTCAGATTATCTGTGTGTTTGGGGTCTGCTTGGCCATAAGCTCTTCTGCCATTCTTGGGTCTGGTGGTTTGCCTCCTTTTGTGCTAAAGCAAGCCAGTTGTGCATTTGAGAGATGTATGTTCTCATGCCCTATTCCCCGTTTGCACAGCATTCATAGATGTTTATGGTAAGAGAGATTTTGTGTTGTGGGTCATTCTGACAACAAAATTCCAGATTTTGAAAGTTGGTGTTGGTGTTAGGCCAATACCAACACACTACCCATGAAAACATCTAAAATATATATATTTCCAACAATATATATTTTAGATGTTTTCATGGGTAGTGTGAAACACAGTAGATGGCAAAATGGGCATACTATTAAGCATTTTCTGTCTTAACCTGATCTTATTTGGTGGGGGGAAGGGTCTTAGTTGAACTAACTTAAATCTGCCTTTTAAATTTTTGTCTTTGCTTTTCAAAATAATATCTTTTGTCGGTGTTTTGAATTTTGGCCACTCTAGTAGGTGTTTAATCTCATTGTTGTTTTAATTTGGAATTTCTTAGTGACATACGATGTTTATGTTTGCAGGCTTACCTGCCATCTGTGTATCTCCTTGGTGAGCAGTTAGTCAGTGGTTTGGCCCATGTTTTAATCGGGTTATTTATTTTCTTATTGTTCAATTTTAAGTGTTATTTGTATATTTTGGATGAATATACCTTTATCCGATATGTGTTTTGCAAACGTTTTCTCCCAGTCTGTGGCTTCTATTCTCTTTCTCTTAATGATATCTTCCACAAAGCAAAAGCTTTTAATTTTAATGAAGTTCAGCTCATCAATTATTTCCTTCATGGATCATGTCTTTGGGTTTTATCTAAAAAGTAACGGCCATACCTAAGGTCATCTAGATTTTCTCTATTATCTTTTAGGAGTTATATAATTTAACATTTTATAGTTAGGTATGTGATTCACTTTGGGTAACATTTTATAAACATTGTAAGATCTATGTCTCAATTTTTTTTTCTTTTTGCACATGGATGTCTGGTTGTTCCAGCACCATTTGTTGAAACGATATCTTTGTTCCATGGTATTGCACTTGTTCCTTTGTCAAAGATCATTTGCTATCCTTAGTTATCCAGTGTTTATTCTTGGGCTCTTTTTTCTCTTCTTTCCATCAATTTATCTAGTCTTTCACCAATACAGCTCTGTCTTGATTAGAGTAGTTTTACAGTAAGCTTTGAATTTGGTTAATGCCAGTCCTCCAGGTTTGTTCTTCTTCAACATCCAGTTGGCTATTCTGGGTCTTTTGTCTCTCTGTATAAATTTTAGAATCCAGTTAATCAGTATTATAAAGTATCTTGCTGGGATTCTGACTGGCATTGCATTGAATCAATAGACTAAGTTGAGAAGAACTGACATCTTGACAATATTGAGTCTTCCTATCCAGGACCATGGAATAGCTCTCCATTTATAGTACTTTGATTTCTTTCATTGGAGTTTTGAAATTCTCCTTGTACTTTTCTTTTCAGTTTTATTCCGAAGTCTTTCATTTTATACAGTGCTAATATAAATGGTATCATGTTTTAAATTTCAATTTTTCCTTGTTTATTGATGTTTTGTAGGTAAGTGACTGACTTTTACATATTAAACTTATATCCTGAAACCTTGCTAAAGTTCTGGGAATTTTGTGTTGATTCTTCCGGATTTTCTACATAAAGAGTCATGCCACCGACACACAAATTAAGTTTTATTTCTCCCTTTTCAATCTGTATACCTTTTGTTTTATCTTCTTGTCTACCTGAATTAAGCAGAGTTTCCAGTACCATGATGAAAAAGAGTAGTGAGAGGGTAAATCCTTGTCTTGCTTCTGAACTTAGTGGTGGAGAAATTTGTCATCAAGTTTCTTTTTTAAGTTTACTGGGTTTATGCAGGTTTCAGGTAGAGAATTTAAGTGTCTTTTACATGCTTCACTTATCTCAGTCTCCTCATTCTGACTCCTGGCTGCTGAACTTGACCTAGGAGAAAACTTGCAGACAAGATGTGGATGTCTGGTTGTTTCGGCACCATTATTTTATTTGGCATGACACCATGGCAAAAATAAAATTTTAAAATTTGAAGGACTCTCTCAATTCATCATACAGTTTTCTCTCTACCCAAATGTCACCCCCGTAAATGAAGATTAACTTAGCCCACTGCATATTTGATAACTCACACATTTTTGTCAGCACATAGGTCATATATTTTTGTAGAAATAACAGAAATGTAAGTAGAGTGCTAAATTGTACATCAAAATATGCTGATTTTTTTCTTTCAATATGTTTCCTCACAGGTCATAATTTTAATATTTAACATATGGCCTGTTTGGTTAGTATTTATATTTCTCTAGAAATACACTGAATATTCAACTCTAAAGATTTAAAAAATATAAAATAGTGAATAAAATTTTTGCCTAAAAATGCAGAGGGACTACAAGTGACTTATAAATGTTATATTGACTTTATAGAAAAGCATTACATAAATTTAAAAAATTATTTTAACCAACCAGAGAATGTCTCATTTCTGTGTAACCTTAATAGGGTATCTAGGATAATTTGCAATTGTTCATATGCTTTCTTTTTAAATTCTGTGATAAGGATACTGTTAGGGGAATATATATTATCTTACCTTAAAGAATTTCACAATATTTATACTTCGAGAAGAGCTATCTCTGTTGCAAACTCATTTTTCTGCCATAAACAAAGAGGGAATTATTTCTGAGGACTTTATTCTAACTTATTTATTTTTCCAAAAGCTTGCCACATGGCCTTAAATGCATTCCACAAAAGTAATTATTGTGAGAAATGAGAAGTGACAATGCATTTAACTCCTTGCATCATATTTTTAGGCAGGCAGAAATCTGCATCCTAAATGCAGAGAATGTGATGGAATATGCCAAACTCTGCCATCATTTGGCCAAAATGGTACAAAATGATTGTGATTTATTTACTTCACAATAAATAAAAGTAAAGTATCTTTAATAAAAAGTTAGATGCCTCAAATGTACTCTATTTTATGTTTATTAGGAGAAAAGCTTAGTAAAAAGCCTCTGAATTTCTTAGGAGCATGAGCTATGAAATTAAGACTCTGCTGGCTTTTGGCTTGGTTGTTGAATGGATTGTAGGATAGTATACCCCTGGTAATCTACCTTTTACTATTAAGAACTTATATAACTGATGACTGAGTACTCTCTCTCTCTCTGTCTCTCTGTCTCTCTCCCTCAATTTATAAATGTGAAAGCGGAGGAACGGAGAGATTAAATAACTTGCCCAAATTTGCACAGCAGATATGTGACTAAGCAAAAGTTAAAGCTTCCCAACCTCCCAAACCTCACTTTCCCATTTATTTTACATTACTTGCCATTAATGTATTTGTTATTTAGTTCATACACAAATCAGCAACATGAATGTATCGACATAATATATCTTATAAAGTTAATCCAGAATTTAGTGAAGCATGTATAATGCGTGGCATTTTCCATTGCCAGTCATTATTAATGGCAGCCAGGTCAAAAGTATCTTTCAGTCATTCTTAAAGAGTCACGTAGTTACAAATTTTTAACATCTGAAATCTGAATCCTTTCCCCACATCCAGGGTTTTTTAATCTTTAGAAATCAGCATTTTTTGAAAGACACATTTTAAGAAGCAAGATTTTGATTGTCTTTGTCTTATATATTCTACTTTTAAATTCAGTATGGTGAACTGGGAATAAATATTCAGTGCATACTATGAGATAAAGACAGTTTCCTCCTAGCACTTTGGGAGGCTGAGGAGGGAGGATCACGGGGTTAGGAGTTCGAGACCAGCCTCACCAATATGGTGAAACCCCGTCTCTACTAAAAATACAAAAATTAGCGATGTGATGGCATGCACCTCTAGTCCCAGTTACTAGGGAGGCTAAGGCAGAAGAATCAATTGAACCTGGGAGGCAGAGGTTGCAGTGAGCCAAGATCGCACAACTACACTCCACCCTGGTGACAGAGTAAGACTCCATCTCAACAACAAAAAAGACAGTTTCCACATGTTTTAATTTAATTGCTTTATAAAGAGCACGAGGAAAGACTAAGTATTCAAATACATTTTGTAGAGTATCTGTAATAAACAAAATAATCAACTCAGCTCATTAAACATATGCAAGAGGATAGTAACTATAATGGAAGACTTTGACCTATTCATAAGGGAATCAAATGAATGTGGATTTGAACTGAAATCCACTCTTCACTTAACCCTGCTGCCACGTCACCTCAAATCATTCTCAACTTCCAATTAAACTGTATGCATATTATAAGTAGGCAGCTCATTTATTGGTTTTAGTGTTTCCCAAACTAAGGTTCACCAAGGACACCTCCCACGAGATGCTCTTGGTGGGAGATGGAAAAAACAAACATGACCAAAGGTAGAAATTTGTCAACCCGGGTTAAACCATTTCCACTTTTCCATAGGCTTGAAATTTTTCATATTCCAAAGTTCAGGAGAAAAACGCCAGAGGCTATTGTCAATATCCTGATAGAAATTAACCTATTACTACAGTTAAGACAATTTAAGGTCATGATAGGAAAATCTATACATCAGTATTTATTAAGGGAAAGCTTACGGGCAGTGATTGCAGGTGAAATCTCCTTGTCTGAAAGACAGAGGCATGGCAGCTGGGCTGCCGAGGCACCAGCAATCTGCCCTAGCCCATCTCTTCTCTTCCTGAATGTAGCCGAGTCTATATTTGATACAAAACTTAGTCCACAGACTAGTGAACTATTGGCATTTGCATTCTAAACATTTACCTTTGAAAAGTTTTATACATATATTTTTGTTTGACTTTTGTTTTTGGAATTTAAGTTCTAGGGTACATGTGTAGAACAAGCAGGTTTGTTAGATAGGTATACACTTGCCTTGGTGGTTTGCTGCACCCATCAACCCGTCATCTACATCAGGTATTTCTCCTGATGCTCTCCCTCCCCTAGACCCTCACCCCCGACAGGCCCCTGCGTGTGATGTTCCTCTCCCTAGGTCTGTGTGTTCTCATTGTTCAACTCCCACTTATAAGCGAGAACATGCGGTGTTTGGTTTTCTGTTCTTGTGTTAGTTTGCTGAGAATGATGGTTTCCAGCTTCATCCATGTCCCTCCAACGACATAAACTTGTATTTAAATTTTGAAAATCATTCGTTGACAAGATCAAAGGGAAAATAGCATTTCACTTCCTCTCACTTCCTCTGCCAGAAACCTGTTTAAAAGGTAGAAGTCTCCATTTTTTCTCGGCTTTACCTTTCTGACTTTTTGGATTACGGCTATCTAATAATTTACAGTAAGAGTTGTATATTTTTATCCCTCTATACTCAGGATTAGCTACTGAAATTGACATCTGTTTACATAAATTTAGTTTAAGGGTATAATTTGGAGATAATTTGAATGTAATTCTTTCAATGTAAATAATATATAAATGTAGCATGTTATGTACAATTTTCTAGATAAATAAAAATTTATACAGATTTTCCTCTAGGAAACTAAACTAAAATTCTAAATTTAAACTAAAGTCCTAAGATTACATATTGTAGTTGAAATCAAGCATCCTTTATGAGATGTACCAAATATAGCCTCTTCTGTATGTTTTAAGACATACCAAAATTAACTTGCAAAATTTGTTGTAATTTCTTATTTGATAATAGAAATATGGTTTTCTGTGATTGACACATCAATTGTTAGTGATTTATAAGTTAATCAGTTCATTAATTTGGTTAAGGCAGGCATAAGTATTCTCTTTTTTATTGTCAAAAGAAGATCTATCTTGAAATGAATTGTTAGAGAGATTTTTAACACAGAGAATATTCAATGTTAATCAAATTTATTTTGAATTCTCAAATATTTTATCCATAAGAGAATTATTCTATTTCCTTGCCATTTTTATGTTGTTAAAAACTAGTTCTTATTCTTTGACTTTTCTGTCTCCTGAGTTTGAAAATTTATCATCTTAGGTTTCAAATACCGAAGGTTTAACTTGAAATGTACTCAGTTATGCTGAGAAAAAAAAAATATTTTGTTTAACCCTCATAATATATTAGCATTCTTGTACCCAAGAAATATATAAAAACATTTAAGTTGAAATCAGGAATATGTGGGGATGGAAATGGTTGATGTCATAAGTACTCCAGTATTTAACAGTGATATAGTTTGGTTATGTGACCTCACCCAAATCTCATGTTGAATTGCAATCCTAATGTTCGAGGTGGGGCCTAGTGGGAGGTGAATGGAACGTGGGGGCGGATTTCTCATGAATTGTTTAGCACCATTCCCTTGGTGCTGTGCTGGTGACAGTGAGTTCTCACGAGATCTGGCTGTTTAACAGTGTGACACTTTGCTTGCTCTTGCTTGCTCCCAATCCCGCCATGTGAGACACCTGCTCTTCCTCTTCACCTTCCACCGTGATTAAGTGCTTCTCAAGGCCTCCCCTGAAGCAGATGCCTGTGTTATGCTTCTTGTTCAGCCTGCAAAACCATGAGCCAATTAAACCTCTTTTCTTTGTATATTTCCCAGTCTCCGGTATTTCTGTATAGCAATGCAGGAGCATCATAATACAAACAGGTATAGCAGGTGTGTCATAATTTAAGTCAAACCAATAACTAAAATAGCATCCTAACTAGGTCCTTCCAGCTCTTGTAGCAGTAAGCTCCCTTAGGAAGATTTGATATTGACCTTGTTTTAAGGAAGCTTTGATGTTTTTGCTGAAGCATTTGTTGACTTTCAAAAGGCAACTTCAATTTAAGGCATTTTGTACATACATAACAGACTGTTAGTACCAACTTATGAAGGGTTTTCAATATATCCTGATAAAATTCCTCTTTCTTTGGAGTTACATAATTATAAAGCATGGGAAAAAAATGGAGTTTGACCCAATCTGAACTTGAAAGAATGAGGATTGGCAGTGAGAGTAAAAATAGACATATAAAGGAAAGCTTTAGAATATATTTTATTATTCAGATTTATATTAAAATGAATTAGATTAGGGTCCTCCCACATTGCCATGGCAGCATCCAGAATTCTATTATATTTATTGCCAATTACTGCAGCAAACCTAGACTTCAACTATCAGCCAAAGGCTAAAGATACTCCTTTGCAGTTGCCAATACATAGACCAGTTTTAGGCTTTCCAGTGGTAGAGAGATGGTCATTGCCAGGCTAATTTTGCCCTGTTTCCACTTGTCTTCTACCATGCAAGAGGAGCTATTTTAGACCTTTAAGTGATGGCTGCAGTGAAGTCAGAGGGTCACGAGCGGCTTTGAGAAGAGAATGAATCTGGGGATGCAAGAAAACAATAGGCTTTCTTCATCCTCCTGGAAGGCAGCTTCCTTCCAGAATTATTCACTGAAAATTTGTGCTCCACAAAATTCTCTGGAATTCTCAAGTGGTAACATGATAATAATGGTTTCCTATCATTAGAATTAATATAAATATGCATTTTCTTTGTTTTTTTTACCAAATATTTGAAATATTTAGTAAATATTCAGTAATATTTAGTAAATACTAAATATCTGATGTGGAAATACAATACCTTGTAAATTATGCCAAGTTGTCAAAAGACTTCTTTGATGCACTGGTTTTATAGACAGGCATGAAATTTCATTGCACAACTGGATGTGGGTTGTGTGCATAGGAGGGGGATGTATAGACAGCCTTCCACACCCACAGATTCAACCAGTCTCAGGTTGAATATACTAAAAAAAAAAACAACAACAAAATAATAGTACAACAATAAAAAGTAGCACAAATTCAAAAAACAGTGCAGTCTAACAACTATTTACATGGCCTTTACATTAGGTATTACAAGTAAACTAGAAATGATTTAAGGAACATGGGAGAATATGTATAGGGTATATGCAAATTCTATATGGCATAAAATTTGCATATACCCTATCCATATTCATATAAGTAACATGGGGCATCCAACTATGTTGGTAACCAAGGGGCTCCTGAAACCAAAGCCCCAAGGATACTGAGTAATGACTGGATATTGGGTGGTTGTTGTTGTTTTTGGTTGTTGTTGTTTTTTTGGCCATAGTGCTCCTCTTACAATGTGATGAAGAAACACCCTGATCAAAGGATGAGTATATGTCCTCATCCCTTGAATGTAGACAGACTGTTGTAACTTCCTCATCCCATAAAATGTAGTAGAATATTATTTCCAAGCCATATCACAAAAGACTGTGGCATCCATTTTGCTTTCTTGACTTGCTTGTAATTAGGGAGTTGTTGATACCATGTCAGGAGGATCTTGAAGAAACCCTGGAGAATGAAAGGGTCACATGGTGGAGACAGGTTGAGGCTGTTGGCCACCAGCAGGCACCAACTTGCCAGCCATGTGAGTGAGCCTCCTGGAAGCTGGGGCCGGAGTCCCACCCAAGCCCTTACTACTAAGGGTTTCCGCTATATCCTTGGTATCCTTGGTCCTCCAGGACTCACCAACACGTGGCTACAACTGCCTGAAAGACCCTAAACAAGGCCTACTCAGCCAAACTCTTCCTAAGTCCTGTCCAAACAAAACTTTGGACAGGATGATAAGAAATGATTATTATTGTTTTAAGCTACCACATTTTGATGTGATTATTGTATGCAATAATAGATAGCAGACACTGACTTTAGTTGGGCATGTATGTTCACTGCAAATTCTGCTTTTATGCATGTGGAGAAATGGGCTTTCTGGGCTGCTGATAATCAGGAGGTAGAGAAATTGTTCAGACAGATGCCTTTAGCCTTCGAGTTCACTTTCTCCTTCCAAGAACTCTGTGGCCTTACAACTGCTGAGATTGGTTTAAGAAAATGGAATGGAACTCCTAATGTTTGTCAACATTCCTGTACAAAAGTTCATCCATTTGTGTCTTTCTAAGAAGGTCATACATAGAAAAGGTAGTGGTGTAGCAAAATTTTGAGGTTTTTGGACCTCAAAAAATTTTTTCTTGAGTCAGTTATGAACCGTGAGCCCAGGGAGGCTCTGGACTGTATATGTATTCTATTTAGATATGTATGGCCATTTTGACCACTCGCAACACAGAAGACATAATATTCAATGTGTCGAGTTAGAGATTACCATTCTACCTCACTAAAGTATCTCAAAAATCTTGATACCTACTATTTACATATTTTGTAAATTAAGTAACCTAAGTCTAAACAGGATGACTGGTTCACAAGCCACTATCCTACATGCAAGCTGCAGTAGGAAAATAATTTCTCAGCAGTGAAGTTTTGTAAATGAAAATAACATTTAAAAATTACAGAAAACATGAGGAATGGAAATAATGAGTGACAGACATGATTTAAGATAAAAGTAAAACCTGAATCATTGTCCCCAGTGTGTAAAAAAGATTTATGTTGTTTCTTGAAAATTCTCATTGGATGACCATCTCTAATTGTCATATCAATTCTGAAATTCTGATTTTAGTCTACGTTCATTTTCAAAACAGAACCAGGTACAAAAAGCACACCATGTGGGTATCCAGTGACAATTAGTGAGCAACTGCTGCACATTTGTTGATATGTTCAGAAGGGCTGAAAGCATAGCTGAAGTGATAAGATATACTAACAAAATTATGGGATAAAACAGTGTGATGGCATCAAGTAAAATGTTTTTGTTTAGATTTTTGTATAATACCAAGGTTATCATCAGAAAAGGAATTGTCAGCTCAAGAAATTGAATTAATGAAAGAATAAATTAATGAATGGAGCATTTATGACAGGAAATCACACACAGCACATTAAATGAAGTTCATTAGAAAGTGGGAGCTACGGGATGAAAGTGACAGGCAAGAGATGCTGAATTATGGTCATCTTGTAAAATTTAATGCCACATTTCTCAGCTTTAAAGTATTAAACCCACCCAGAACACTAAACCTGCATCCCACCTTTGTAACACTTTCGAAAACCCCATAACCTCACCTGCTGTTAACTCTAGATCTTTACAGATTCAGAGAATATATATATATATATATAATATGTATATGCATGCAAGTTTCTCATATTCTTTGCTTTTTTAATTTTTTGAAAAATAGGCCTTGTGTGGTTTTCCAAACAAGAACAAATTTTACTGACAGCACATATTTTTATCTCCTCAAGAAGACAGTTGCTTGTCATTGTTCTTTCCAGCAACCTGACATTTTATTTAAGTAACCTGTTCTCCACTTTGTAATATGTTAGCTATCATCCCAGCAAAATTGTTCTATATCTCTACAGAGTGGCAATTTTCTTTTTTGTCTGTGTGTGTGTTTTTGTTATTTTGGAAATACGGACAGAACATTCAATTATTTGTTGCCAAGACCCCTCTCAGGTTTAGTTAACTAGGTATGCAGCTAAAATTGGATAAGTGCAATTAACAAAATTGGTATTGTAGAGGTTTTGCTGTTATATAGAATTAGTGAATTCTACCAACTGAATTTATAACCTGAACATGAATATCAGATCCCTTTTCACTTTTAAATATTAACCAGAGTAATCTAGGCACTACCTTCACAATAAAAATAAATAAAATTAAACAAAGAAACACAAAAAGTTTGAAGAAAGAAAATGACAAAAGCGAAGTGGATTCTTTGAGCTGTGGCTTTTTTACTGTGCTACCCAGCAGCCTGGCTTAGGTCAGAAGACTTGATCAAAAAAGCTTCCTTCCAGCACCACTCTTTAATTTTTCCTTAAATCTTTTATGTTTAAAATATCTAATTGTATTCTATTTTAATACTGGAATGAATTAAGAATTTTTAAAAATTCTTAATTTTTGTAAAGTATAAATAAAGTAAAATTTTTTTATAAACTAAAAGAATAAATTCAAGCGTTCCAATCTGTTAAAATATCTTTACAATGTACTAATTGGATTATATTACTGTGTGTTTTGCTTCATTTTTGTTAGCCAAATTTTCATGTGCTAACACAATCCATGGTGGGGCGCAGTGGCTCACACCTGCTATTTCAGCACTTTGAGAGGCCAAGGAGGGAGGATTGCTTGAGCCCAGGAGTGGGAGACCTGTGTGGACAACACAGGGAAAACCCTGTCTCTGCAAACCAAAAACAAACGAACAAACAAAAAATTAAAAATTGCTTTTATCTACTCAGAAGGCTGAGGTGGGAGATTTGCTGGGGTCTAGAAGGCTGAGGTTGCAGTGGGCCAGTGATCACACCACTGTGCTCCAGCCTGGGTGACAGAGAGTGAGACTGTGCCCCAAAAAGAAAAAAACCCATGTGATTTTTACTTCCATAGCACATGACATCATGTTGCTGTATCCTCATTTGACTATCAGTTATTTTCTTGTTAAATATTTTGGTTTTCTTTTTCTATTTTTTAAAACTTATTTTAACTGTAAGTTATATATAGTCTCAACCCCTAAACACAAATTAGGCTACTTAGGATCTGATCCCAAAGTTTAATACAAGGTGAACAATGCAAATTATAACGTATTCCCAGATTGTTCTTTAGAAAAAATAAATGAATGAATTGGCAGTGTATGCAGACATACCACTTTACCTTCCCCCACCTGCCTGCTATTTTATATAACAGCTTATTTTTTTATTTTAATACCTTAAAATAGATTTAATTTGCAACTCTCCATGTGCTCTCAGAGTGATGCATTTTTCCACAGGACAGTTGTCTCTTGTGTTGTTATTTGGAACAATGGCATGTAGGCAAAAGATGAAAACAGCCTGTGTCTTCCCCAGGGCTTCTCCACCTCAGCCACATGTTGCTCTCAGTGCGGGAACTCGTACAAACCCTGATGCCCAGGACACCTTACTTCCAGTTAAATCAGAGTCCTGGGAGTGGAACTCAGGCGTCGGTACATTTTAAAGCTTCTCAAATACTTCTATGAGGCATCCAGGCTTGGAAAGGACTCATCTCAATTGATCATGGAGTCTCAGCTGGGTGTGTTCATTGACAGTACAACCTCATCAGGATTTGGATGTTCAGAAAGTTGAGATTTCACTCTGCAGGGAAACAGATCAGAAAAAGAATAGAAGTAGGAGATAAGGTACTTATCAAGCTAATTACAGGATTGTTTAGATCAGGAGACCTTTCTCATGGACTGTTTCAACACAGAAAGACTGCAACAGGCAAGGATGTAGGCGAAGAGAGAAGATTCCGGATCAGGGAAGGGTTGGTTTGAGTGCACTAGACGCGAGGCAGGCTGACAAGACAGCTTAGTTCTGATTGCGCAGATAATAAAGCCAAGCCCACAGTTTTCCGTCCAAACAACTAATATATGTGTATATATTTTGAGATGGAGTCTTGCTCTGTTGCCCAGGATGGAGTGCAGTGGTCTGATCTCCACTCACTGCAACTTCCATCTCCCAGGTTCAAGTGATTCTTCTGTCTCAGCCTCCAGAGTAGCTGGGACTACAGGTACACACCACCATGCCCAAATAAATTTTGTATTTTTAGTAGAGATGGGGTTTCACCATATTGACCAGGATGTTCTCGAACTCCTGACCTTGTGATTCACCCACGTTGGCTTTCCAAAGTGTTGGGAATACAGGCGTGAGCCATCTTGCCTGGCCCACAACTGATATTTTTATGCAAATTAAGAGACACAGCAATTCCACTTCATCCCAGTGTTTTACCAGCTGCTTGGACACACCTGCCTACTGGATTTGACTTCTGTGAATACTAATGCTAGCCTGGGTGTCAGTATTTGCTACAAGCCCCTGTATGGGTTTGTCTTCCCTCATCTTTAGCCAGTAAGACATCTGGCCTCAGCAAGCACACTACTGCTCTGATTCCTTTGCTGCTATTAAGTAAAAGTGAATGCACTTTATGTTGATGGTGTATTGGATAAAACTAATTCCTTGATTAGCAAAAAAGAAACCTTTTTCATTTATCAGACATTTTCTTTCTTACGTCATATTTTTCCACCAGCTTCACACCATGTCTGCCTCACCCATTGTAATAACCGTATTAATAATGATGAGAATAACTAACTTTCGTTGCAACATTTTTCCATCCTTATAACATAAGTCATGGCTGGGTGCAGTGGTTCACCCCTGTAATCCCAATATTTTGGGAGGACTTGGTAGGAGGATCTCTTGAGCCTAGAAGTTTAAGGCCAGCCTGGGCAATATAGGGAGACCTGTCTCTACCAAAAAAATAAATAAATAAATTTAGCCAGGCATAGTGGTATATGTCTGTGGTACCAGCTATACAGGAGGTGGAAGAGGGAGACTTTCTTGAGTTTAGGAGGAGGACAAGGCTAGAGTGTGCTGTGATCACGCCACTGTATTCCAGCCTGTGTGACAACCCTGTCTCAAAAAACAAAAACAATAAAAAAAATAAGTCTTTTACAAATGCTGTCTTCTTTAATTTTAACAACATGCAAAGCAGTTACTGTATTTTTCTCCAGTTTTTCAGCTGAAGGAACAGTAGATTGAATAATGTTTATTGGCCAAGGTTCAAGAAAAGACAGAGCTGGAGGATTCTTTTTTTTTTTTTGGAGACAGAGTCTCACTCTTTTACCCAGGTTGGAGTGCAGTTGTGTGATCTCAGCTCACTACAAGCTCTGCCTTCTGGGTTCAAGCAATTCTCTGCCTCAGCCTCCTGAGTAGCTGGGATTATGGGCACCCACCACCATGCCCCGCTAATTTTTGTATTTTTAGTAGAGACAGGGTTTCACCATCTTGGCCAGGCTGGTCTTGAACTCATGACCTTGTGATCCACCCACCTCAACCTCCCAAAGTGCTGGGATTACAGGCATAAGCCACCACATCCAGCCAGAGCTGGAGGATTCAAACCTAGCATTGCTGAATTCCCAGAGCCTGAGCTGTTGACCATGTGTTGTGAAAACTGGATTTCTTAAAAAAAAGAATTGAGGCCCTTAAAAAATCTAGTCCTGAAATCTATTTATATCTTCTGTGTTCCCACTCACTGCCAGTTTTATCTACCTTTCCTCCAGCACTACTGACCGACTGATTGTTCCTGGGTCTGTGACAACTGCACGTCTTGCCATGTGCTGTTTCTCAGGTCTGAGATTTTTGCTCTCTCCTTCAAGGTGAACTCCCACTTATAATTTTCAACTTAGTTCAAACGTCAAACAGTTCTATGTGAAGCTCTAACTGAGCCCCCACATCAGTCAATTGCACTTTTCTCTGTGTTCTTACAGTACTTGGTAAATATCTTGTTCACAGTGTTGATCACTTACTAGTTAATAACTTTTGATCCTTTAACCTCTGTAGGTCTCAGTTTCCTCATCTACAAAAATAATCAAAGAACTTATCTCAGAGGCTTATGAGAATTAAAGGAAATAATGAATGTAGGATATTTGACTGTATGTATTTTATTACTCTCCCATTCTACAAGTTTTTAAAATACTGTTTTTCTTTTCACAACTGCTTTCTATGAAGGTGGACCTGACGACATGCATTTTATATTTTCGTGTTTTGCAAAGTTCTCAGCACAGAATGGAAATGTAGGTTTACCTAACAACTCCATCTCTAAAATGAGGACACTCGAAGGGCTGATAGGAGGATTAAAAGAAAATGTAAAACTGATTAGAAAGACTTTAGAAAGTGTCAGTGACTATCATTATTAATAAGTTTGAGTCAATGGATGGATGTATTTAAAGGGCATAAAACACTTTCATATCACTAGTTTCTTATGCAGAGATGATGGCGAGTCCCAGCTGTTCATGTCTGCTAGCTCATAGATAGACCTCTTTGTGTCATGCGATATGACAAGTCTTCAGATTTTTCCTTATGAGTACCCAGCAGCACAGATTTCTGCTGTTGTGCAAGGGGTACCTGAAGTGGCGGTCAGCAAGGGAATTGGCAAATCTTGCTTTCCATGGATCCTGTCTGCCCTGCACTGGCCTTTTGGCTGACTGTCTGTTTGAAAGCACAGGGGATGATGGTGACAGAATAAATAAGGTGTCCTGCTATAAATTCCAGTAATTCAACTACAGTACATTCTGAAACATGACTGAACAGTGTACCTGATAATCTTTGTTACAAATAGAACCTGCAGATCCTGGAGCAGCAGAGGTTAGCAATGGAAATAAAAGGATATTAATTTAATTTGGGGAGGCGGGGTGGCTTACACCTTTAATCCTAGCACTTTGGGAGGCTGAGGCAGCTGGATCAGCTGAGGTCAGGAGTTCAATACCAGCCTGGACAACATGGTGAAAGCTTGTCTCTACTAAAAATATATAAATTAGCTGGGCATGATGGCATGCACCTGTAGTCTCAACTACTCCAGAGGGTGAGGCAGGAGACTAGCTAGAACCTGGGAGGCAGAGGTTGCAGTGAGCCAAGATTGCACCACTGCACTCTAGCCTGGGTGACAGAGCCAGCCAGACTTCATCTCAAAGAAAACAATGCCTTGTTAGTTATCTGTTACTGTTACTTTACTTGGTTAATTGTATGTTTTTCTGTCTCTGTCCATTCATCATTAATCTTTACATTAACCTAATAGCTTCTATCTTCAGATTTTTATGCAGATTCAGGGCCTACTTGAGGTGCAATTCTCAACCCTTTTATCTATTAAAAACAAGTTTACTGGAGAAACTTTTTCTTTGACAAGACTTCCTAACCCCCCAAATTATTTTTTTGTTACTTTTGTTATTATTTTTTTTCAATTACAGATCAAGTTAATTAATTGCACCACTGAGTCAACCACACATTTCTCAGCTCCTCAAATTCAGCTTTCTATTCCAACAAATGAGCTGAAACTAATATGATATATTTTTAGCTATATTGCTTGATCCATTAAAATTTATGTTGACATTTACAAGGCAAGCTGCTCCAAGCAGTGTGTCTGTAACAATTAAATTAATAATGAAAAATAATGAGAAAATGGAGACTTCCAGAGCATGACTCATACTAATGAAAAAGAAGCATTCAGTAGAAACAGTTCAGGGTTCCAGGTGTTAAACTACGAATACAAAGTTCAGTGGATTTCAGTGGAGCTCTAGTAAGTACAGCCTAAGAACTAAAGGGTACTATGATTGAAGGATAAAGTCTGAGCATGATCCTTCACCAAATGGAGAATATCCATAAAGAGGGAGAAATGATGTAAAATAACAAAATGAAAACTTATAGAGGAGCACAACAGCAGAGAGGAGATGGCAGAAGAAAGAATCAGTGAACTTGAAGATTGATGAATAGCAATTATCTGTGGGGAAAAAAAAGAAAAATAAATAGACCCTCAGGGACTACGGTCTATTCAGCATCAACCATCCTAATATATGAGAGTTCCAGAAGAAGAAGGCAGAAAAGGCAGAAAACAAGTATTTGCAGAAATAATAGCCAAATGTCACAAGATTTGTGATGCATATCAATCTACATATTCAAGAAGCTCAACGAACTA
Organism: Saguinus oedipus; assembly: GCA_031835075.1. Taxonomy (NCBI): domain Eukaryota; kingdom Metazoa; phylum Chordata; class Mammalia; order Primates; family Cebidae; genus Saguinus; species Saguinus oedipus. The sequence continues at coordinate 8,724,096 of CM063188.1, read as the reverse complement.
CAAGTGAGAAAAAACTAAAGAGGTCTACGTCCAGACACATCACGATCAAACTGTTGGAAGATAAAGACAGAGAAAACAAGATAGAGAAACTAAAAACATTTACTAGAAATTATTATTAGGGTTTTGTGCAGAAATTGACAATCTGACCCAAAGATTTATATGGGAATACATAGGACACAGAATAATAATTTTTTTAAAACTTTGAAAAAGAAGAACCAAGATATAAAACATACACTTCCTGATTTTAGAACTTAATGAAAAGTTACAATGATCAAGCTGTGCGATATTAGCATAAAGATGGATACATAGATCAATACAACAGAATCGAGACTCTCTAAACTCTTAAAATATGGCCAAGAATTTTACTTAGCACAGGCAAGACCCTGAAAATATCAGAATTAGAAACTTTTAAAAGTAGTTTTATAAGCACCAGTGATTGTATTTGGGCATTTAGCATAAATGTTATAGTTTGATCATGTCAGGGTACATACCATGTTGGAAAGTAGCATTTTCTGTATGTTTACTTAAAAAAGTTATTATGAATTAAGTGTTTCAAGATATCACAAACTAAGGTGTTCTAAAGAAAAATTATGTATGCTATGTGCTTTGTCTTATAAAAAGTAATCTCTCTAGAATGGATTTATAAGGTGGAATATAATTTTTACAGGATATGTAGGAGTTCCACTCTACTTGATAAAGTTTAACATTAAGATCCTGAAAAATAGAAAAATGTAATGAAAACTAGAAGATTAAGTATGAAGGTAATTAGGAATATTGAAAAAAAAGGTAAGAAAAAAGATCCTCCCATGAAGTTTAGTACGATCTTTGCTATAAATCTCTGCATAATCATCTCTAAATAAGTGAGAACACAAAAGATTAAAGCAAATTCAGCTAAAATAATATGTTTTTAAGTGTTTTTCACTCTAATCTATTAGCTGCGATAATTTTTTTTTCTATTTTTTGCAAAATGACCCCAAATGAAAATCTTAAATAATTTTGAAGCATCCTTTAATTCTCTATAGCGCTCTTCTGGAAATAATATATTTTGAAGCACGTTCATTCCCCTTTAGATGATAAAACGTCAAATAACCTCAAGTTTTCTTCGTCTTTTTTTTCTTAGAACAGAAAAACATACTGTCCCTTCTATTCATACATTTGTATGTGGATATGATTTTAAAAAACTACAAAACAGGGCCCCTATAACTAAGCCAAACCTCCCATGATTATGGAACACTATGCCAGCAATGAAGCTAATCTTCATCGAACTAGTCCATTCTTAGACTGCTATGAAGAAATACCCGAGACTGGGTAATGTATAAAGAAAAGAGGCTTAATTGACTCACAGTTCCACATGACTGGGAAGGCCTCAGGAAACTTACAATCATGGAAGAAAATGAAGATGAAGAAAGGCACCTTCTTACAGAGCATCAAGAAAGAGAAGTGTGGAACAAAGTGGGAAAAGCCTCTTACAGTCTGGGTGCGGTTGCTCCCTTCTGTTATCCCAGCACTTTGGGAGTCCAAGACAGGTGGATCACCTGAGGTCAGGAGTTTGAGACCAGCCTGTAGAGGGAAATCCCATCTATACTACGAATACAAGACCAGGTGCGGTGGCTCACCATTGTAATTCCAGCACTTTAGGAGGCCAAGGTTGGTGGATCATGAGGTCTAGAGATTGAGACCATCCTGGCCAACATGGTGAAAACTCCTATCTACTAAAAATAGAAAAATTAGCTGGGTGTGGTGGCGGGTACCTATAGTCTCAGCTACTTGGGAGGCTGAGGCAGGAGAATGGCTTGAACCAGGGAGTTGGAGGTTGTAGTGAGCCAAAATGGCACCACTACACTCTAGCCTGACAAAAGAACGAGACTCCCTCTGGAAACAAAACAAAACAAAAACCAATTAGCCAGGTGTGGTGGCAGGCACCTGTAATCCCAGCTACTCAGGAGACTGAGGCAGGAGAGTCACTTGAACCGGGGAGGTGGAGGTTGCGGTGAGCTGAGATTGCACCATTGTACTACAGTTTGGGCAACAAGAGTGAAACTGTCTCAAAAAAAAAAAAAAAATCCCCTTAAATAAACCATCAGATCTTGTGACAACTCACTTTCATGAGAACAGCATGAGACCCATGATTCAGTTACCTCCCACCAGGTCCCTCCCATGACGTGGGGCTTATGAGAACTACAATTCAAGGTGAGATTTGGGTAGGGACACAGCCAAACCCTACCACACCTCTTCTGCCCTGTTGATTCTGAGGCTTAGTAGCTCTTGCTAGTTATAGGGAGGCTCTCTGCTTCTTTTCCTCATGATAAGTGTTGAAATGAAAATGTTCATTTTAGGGCTGGGCGTGGTGGCTTATGTCTGTAATCCCAGCACTTTGGGAGGCCCAGGTGGGCAGATTGCTTGAGGTTAGGAGTTCAAGACCAGCCTGGCCAACATGGCAAAGCCCCATCTCTACTAAAAATACAAAAATTAGCTGGGCATGGTTGCAGGTGCCTGTAACCCCAGCTACTTCAGAAACAGGCACAAGAATTGCTCGAACCCATGCAGAAGAGATTGCAGTGAGCCAAGATTGTATCACTGCACTTTAGCCTGGGTGACAGAGTGAGACTGTCTCAAAAAAAAAAAAAAAAAAAGGAAAAAGATAATGCTTATATTAGGAGAATGTGCATACTGATTTGCACATATGCATACTTAATATTCAAAGCATTTTCACAGAATGTTACCTTTATTTAATTTGCTGACCTGATATTACTAATTTCGTTTACTTAACTGGAATATAAATCACTGGCTAAGTTAATGTCATATAACTATGTACTGGTGTCAAAGTTAGGCACATCTTCCAGACATTTGTCATATTGCTGGTTTCAAAAATTATTAAATCTGAAAATTACTTTGATTTTAAGGGCATTCTCTGAAACAGAAAACAAGGGCAAGTTGTATGATGCAAAGTGATGGAAATTTGGCAAAATCCAACCTGTTTGAATCATCAATTTCCTATCTGTAAAATGAAGCTAATATATATTTTCAAGGTTATTATGAAGATTAAATGATAAGGTTTATACTTGGAAGATTTAGTGTTTTACCTAGTTAACATAAGACCATCAATAAACAGTAGTAAATAGTAAAAATAATAACAACATTGATTTTAGTAAGGTTAGATGAAAGATATGTCACCACTGCTGGTATCTGCTGAGCATGAGTAAAGACTTACTTTGAAGATGCTATATTTTTTATAAGAATGTTCATCCATTCAAAATAGTCTACATGCCAGGCACTGTGCTACTGCTGGACATACAGCAGTGAGAAAGAGTCCCTGCCCTCAGGCAGCTTATATTTTAGATGGATCTTTTAGTATTTAAAAGCAGCAGCTGGGCTGCTCCTACAGCTTTCTTCCACCAATAAGTGCGCTTTGATCAGAACCTCTGAAGTGTAATTAATTCAGCACACATTGTTTGCTGAAGGAAGGGGGATGGACAAAGAAAAACTTGGGGATTCACCAGGGTACCAGTCAACCAGTGCCAGTAGCCCAAAACACTGGCCCAGAATCCACATACAATGGACTTAAACTCACTTGTAGAAATTGTCTAATAAAAGGTTAATATTGACTGGGCACAGTGGCTCACATCTATAATCCCAGCACTTTGGGAGGCTGAGGCGGGTGGATCATGAGGTCGTAAGATTGAGACCATCCTGGCCAACATAGTGAAACCCCATCTCTACTAAAACACGAAAAACTAGCTAGGCATGGTGGCATGCACCTGTAGTCCCAGCTACTTTGGAGGCTGAAACAGGAGAATCTCTGGAACCTGGGAGGCAGAGGTTGCAGTGAGGCAAGATCGCACCATTGCACTCCAGCCTGGGTGACAGAATGTGACTAAATCTCAAAAAGAAAAAAAAGTTAATATTGGTATTATGTGCACCTAGGGCAGAAACCTCTCAATGTATGTTGTCTTCTCTCTCCAAAGGGAGAATTCATTATATCCCTACCATATTACCAAGTTTTGTTAGAATTTTGAGTGGAGGCCGGGCATGGTGGCTCACGCCTGTAATCCCAGCACTTTGGGAGGCCGAGGCGGGTGGATAACAAGGTCAAGATATCAAGACCATCCTGGTCAACATGGTGAAACCCCATCTGTACTAAAAATACAAAAAATTAGCTGGGCATGGTGGCACGTGCCTGTAATCCCAGCTGCTCAGGAGGCTGAGGCAGGAGAATTGCCTGAACCCAGGGGGCAGAGGTTGTGGTGAGCCAAGATCGCGACATTGCACTCCAGCCTGGGTAACAAGAGCGAAACTCCGTCTCAAAAAAAAAAAAAAAAAAAAAAAAAAATTTTGAGTGGAGCCCCAATCACCAAGTGTTACTTAAGATGCCTTTATTTCTCATCTAGTATATTTTTGTAGTCCTCCACATTTCCTTTTGTTCCTTTGGGCCCATGTTTTTAGCACCCCAGATCCACATTGAGTGTGGGTTCTGCTCTGTGAAAATACTCTTATATTACTGCCACCAAATTATTCAGGGTTCTGTGTTGCTCTTGAGTTTTGGGTAGGCCTAGAAAATTTGTTCCATGGGGAAGATTTTTTTTTTTTCCCTTATCCGTACATTTGTTTCTGTTTGGGAATCTCTCTTTGCACATTTCTGACCTGAAACTGCTCTTGGAACTTCTGAAGCTTGTTTCCTAGGATCAAGGATTCAACCTCATGGAGATCAGTGGCTGTTCATGGGCACAGCCACAGGTTAGTCCTGAGCAAAGAGGGCATTGACCTGAGCTATTGGGTACAGGCTGTTGCAGTTTGACCCTGAACCAGACGTTGAAGGCAGCCTGGCCTGGAATGGCTGATGAGGCTGAGGGAAATTAGATATCAGAAGCATAACTTGATGAACAATGTGCATGTCTTCTTCACTGCAAGCTGAGGGTGTGAAGGGGTCCTTATTTAGGCCCCATCATTGTATTGCTAGTTCCCAGTCTAGGGAGGCATCTTAAATCCGTTGCCCCCGGCCAGGTGCGGTGGCTCACGCTTGTAATCCCAGCATTTTGGGAGGCCAAGGTGGGCGGATCACAAGGTCAAGAGATTGAGCCCATCCTGGCCACCATGGTGAAACCCTGTCTCTACTAAAAATACAAAACTTAGCCAGGTGTGGTGGCGTGCGCCTGTAATCCCAGCTACTTGGGAGGCTGAGGCAGGAGAAACACTTGTACCTGGGAGGTGGAAGTTTCAGTGAGCTGAGATCGTGCCATTGCACTCCAGCCTGGCAACAGAGTGAGACCCCATCTCAAAACAGAAAAGAAAAGAAAAAGAAAATCCACTGCCCCAGTTCCATCTCCATTCAGAGTCAAGGAAGCAGTGGCAACATAGAATTTACGTGGCTTATCTTCCTGGTTTCAGGTTTGCTTAGGTTAGATTGATGACCTTAAATTCTAACCTCAGCTTTCGTTTTCCAGTTCCCAGAATGGACTGAGGAGCATGTGACTTGAATACACTCCATTCTATAATTTACTTAGAAATTCTAACTGGAGGACATGGTCACAAGTATTCTCTTGGCCACAGTCATCCTCATCCTGTTGCAAACAGTCTCTATGGCGATAAGAATATATTCATAGCCATCCTTGATTGCCTACTGCGGTTATCTTTAACTCTGCCCTGACATTAAAGGAAATATTATCAATTCCAAAGACTAAGGAAAAATTTTAAAATGTGTAAATATTGTAATTCCAAAACATACCATAGACACAGACACGTGCACATCCAAGATATTAGTAAACCGTCATCCACTTGAGGTAATTTTGTGATTTCTGAGTCACAAATCATTTCCTTTTGAGACAAAACTAGGAACATATCCAAAGAGTAGTGAAGACAGCCATCTAAGTACCCGGGCTGGTAATGTAAAGCAGGAAAAGTCTGGTCTTCATGTTTTCTATGTTCTTTTGGCTGCCAGCCGTCTTACTATATTTCCAAGCAAACCAAGGTCTTTTCATATTTCAGAATCACTTACGTACTGGCTTTTTGAGTACTTGAGAGTTATTATGCATCCTAATGGACTGCTTAGAAGAGGTTGTAAGGGAACCATTTCCATTTTAATCTAAATGCGTATTTTGCAACTGTTGATGTATTCTGATAGAAAGCTTCACATTCCAGAATGACTTATATTAGGTTTTAAAGTGATAATTAAATTTTTTTTCTTTTCTTTCTTTGGCTTCAAAGTTGACTTTTAAGTGTCAGTTCTTTGGGCTCTATCTTTGGATCCACAGCATATTGTAAATGCCTGAGGTATTCTTAGATTGATTCCCAATTTCTTGGCAGTTTCTTAAAAAACAAAATACCCCTTTAACTGCTCCTCCAGTCTAGACATCTCCTAGACTAGTAATGATGGTTCTCCTTTCTCTTTTTACATCTGTCCTGTGTTAGGCAGTTCTTGCATTGCTGTAAAGATACACCTAAGACAGGATGATTTACTAAGAAAAGAGGTTTATGGGCTCACAGTACTCATGCTGTACAGGAAGCATAGAACTGGCATCTGCTTGACTTCTGGGGAAACATCAGGGAGCTTTTTCTCATGGCGGAAGGCTAAGCAGGAGAAGGCACTTTACATGGTGGGAACAAGGGGAGAGACCACATACTTTAAACAACGAGGTTACTATCCAGGACCCCACCAAGCCATGAGGGGTCCGCCCCCATGACCCAAACCCCTCCCACCAGGCTCCACCTGCAACTCGGGATTACATCTCAACATGTGATTTGGAGCAGATTTCTAAACTTTATCTCAGTTACTAATAAAGACCCCTTCCTACCAGCAAGGTTCAGAATTGAATTCCATTTGTTCACTAAATACGTATTTGATTGCTTTATTTTAAGAATGTCTAGTTGAATAGGTCTCCAATACAGAATTTTGCTCTTATGGTATCTTAATTCAGTTCCCAAAGTTCATCCATCCTCATCCTAATTTCTTATGTGCAAAGGGTCTGTGGTTACCTTGGGATCTGAAACTTACAGTTTCACTTCTGAAAATCATTCCTTTATTAATTAAAGAATGAGATAAAGATTAAATTTCCATCTTTGCCCATTCACAGAGTGATTTGGCTTTGAAATTTATTCTAGATGAGCCTCAACTTCTATGAAATATGAATAATAATGCTGGAAGAGTGTTAAAAGAAAATATGCCTGTGAATCAGTCGTAAGTGCTTGGCATGTGGGTAGCCACGTGAGCGGTGTTAATTATGATATTGCCCCAGCTGAAGTGGTTGAGGGGGCAGAGAGAAAAAAGGAAGAAAGAAAAGAGGGGAAGTAGCAGAAGAAAGAAAAAGAAGAAAGAGAAATGCAGGAGCATGTAATGGCTAAAATAATTAGATTGTAGCTTAGCCTTTTGGGAAGGTTTGCCAAGTATCTCTTCCTTTAATTTACATAGCTCTCATCTTCCATCCAATTACAAAGTGTGATGAGAGTCTCTTTGAAATTTATTATTTTCATTTCCTTCCTTTTCTCCCAGGAAGATGCCAATGGAAACTGCTTTTCAGTTTCTCTCTGTTGGCTCTTTGCCCTAACTTTTGACCTCTCTGCATTAGCTAAGTTCCACCTCACCCTTTTATGAAACAGCTTGACCACTTCTCTATTGTGACAGTTCCGATTCATGAGAGAACCCTTTATCCCCTGCTAGCCAAAGGGATGTTTTAACCCAATTAGATAATGTTGGAGCCAGATTTAATTTAAATAGGTTTTGAAGCTGCTGTCTCTATTTTGTAAATTATATATTTCAAAAAATCTACTGAATTCTGCCTACTTAATTTAACTGTCCTTACTTAAACTTCATTTAAAAAGTCATTGGAACATTAGCATAGCAAATGTGGAGTAAATATAGGAGTTAATTTTCAGTACAACTTGTCTTTAAAGTTTAATAGCCAATAAATATAAACGCGAAATGACAGTTGCCTCATTACAAATGTAAACACACATATAAACATACCCAGTAGCAATTTTAAACAAGCTGAGGAATCCACCTCCTCTTGTGATGCCTGAGCCTTTTGCATCAAGGCTATCTTTCCCTTTCATTTCTTAGTTCCTTCCTTTCCACTGTGGCTATCAAATAAGGGCCCTAAAATAGTTATTGCTAATGAAAAATAACTTCAGGATTTTAACAAAAAGAGAACAAAGACTTTTCATATAACCCTTTCGATTAAAGAAAACTGAGCTACAATGTGCGTTTTTATCCAGAATATCACCATTTGCCCCAGGCCCACCCAACCTTTGGTGTGCTTAAGACATAGCTCTGTCAGATGTAAAACTTGAGATAACTGCCATAGGGAAGAAAAGCCACCCTCTCCTGCCCAAGAAGCTGCTTCAGATTCCCTGATGTTCAGGTTCAAGGTCATTTTTCTGTACCTGCTTTGTTAAACGATGCTTTGATTACATAGAATTCTTTCAAACGTTTTGGCCTTTGTTCTCTTATAATTCAATGAGAATAAGAGAATGTCAGTGGCTTCAGGAGTTAGTGACACTGGTTAGAACTCCCCTCACATGAAAGCCTGAGGCCCAGATGAGCTCTGAGCTGGATGTCCCCTAGTGGGGTTAGCCTTCCACAGCTCTCAGAGCAGAAAGATGATTTTGAGTCTTAGCCACTGCTCTTGTCGAATATTCTCACCTTTTTTGTAGCAGTTACTTTGTCACCATTGCTATTGCAGTTCTGCTAAAATCTCTCATATTTCTGTACAGTCATGAACTACATAACTATGTGTAGTAGGTCAACGATGGACCACTTATACAATAGTAGTCCTGTAAGATTATAATTCCATTTTGGGTTTTTTGTTGTTGTTGTTTTTGTTTTTTTGAGACAAGGTCTCACTCTGTTGTTCAGGCTAGAATGCAATGGCCCCATCTTGGCTCACTGCAGCCTCGACCTCCCAAGGCTCAAGTGATCCTCCTACCCCAGCCCCCTGAGTAGGCTAATTTTGGCATTTTTCAGTAGAGACGGGGTTTTGCCATGTTGCCCAAGCTGCTCTCAAACTCCTGGAATCAAGCGATCCACCTGCCTCAGCCTCCCAAAGTGCTGGGATTACAGTCGTGAGCTACAGTATTTTGACTATACCTTTTCTATGTTTAGATGTTTAGATACACAGATGCTTCCCATTGGGTTACAGTTGCCCACAGCATTCAGTACAATGCGTACTGTACAGGGAGCCTAGGACGAATAGGTTATGTGATTTAGCCTATGTGTGTACCAGGCTGTACCATCTAGGTTGGTGTGAGTGCACTCTATGATGTTTACACAAGGAAGTCAACTAATGATGCATTTCTCAGAATGTGTCCTCATTGGTAAGTGAGGCATGACTGTATAAGAAATAATTTTTTTTTCAGCACGTGTTGACTACTTTATCTTAACAAAATGTTAACATAATTTCGCCTTTATTACAGAGGTCGGCATTGTAATGTGTAGATTTCTTACGCTAATTGGGAAGCATTAAGGTAAACTATGTCTATTTTAAGTGAAGTAAGAAAACTTCAGTAATCCTTTAAAAAATCTGCCTCTAAATGTTTTCATTCCCAGTAGTAAAATAAATAGACAAACAACTCTTACTAAAACGACAGTAATGTATTGTGTTGCAGCAGAAGAAATGAGATTTCAAATGTGGAGAAGGTCTGGGATAGTAACACCACTTTTAGAAATTACATACTGTGTTTTAACATAAATTTGAATTCAAGCAAATTTTCATGCTCTCAAAGAAATCGAGGAACTTCAAATAAGTTACCTACAAACACACAGTCTCATTATTTTCAGCATACTGACTTCTGATTTTTACTAATATACCATACACAATATTGCCTGCAATTTGAATTAAGATATACCGTTTTATATTCTGCATTTACAGACATTTCCTTATATCAGCATAACTTTCATATTTCTTATAGAAATAAGTTTTATATAAGCTTAGCAGTTTAATATTCCATAATGTTAAACTGTTTCCGTGATGTTGTATAATGGTGTTAATAGCAGTAGTAACAACAGTTACCATTAACTGTTCACGCAATAAATACTACGTTAAAAGCATCATTTATCGAAGTAAAGAAGAATCTTGATTTGTCAGGTGGAAATACATAGACTTTAGAACTTGGTATATAATTATATAATTACATAATATTGATGAGAAAAAAATTCTTAGCTGGGGCCAATGTTTGTGTGGGTTTTCTCCAGGTACTGAGGCCCCTCCCACATGCAGAGCTGTGCATGTGAGTTTCATTGGTGTGTCTACTGGGTCCCAGTGTGAGTGGGTATGGGTGCAGCCTGCTGTAGGATGGTGTCCTATGTAAGGTGAGCTCCTGCTTTGTGACCTGAGCTGTGGGATGGGATCTGACCACCAGTGACCCTGAACTGGAATAAGTGAGTTGAAAAAGGAATGAATGAATGAATGAATACAAAGATTGTCAAGTAGAAATATTCAATTATACAATAATCACCCAATTGCAGGACAGTGCATGACAGTATGAAAGCGTCCAGGAAGCCAACATATTTATGATTGTTTTTGAACAGCATGGTGGTCAGAGGTGCTCTTGAAAATTTTTGCTTTGCACACATTTATTTCTTAATTAATCCACCACCAGGAGGATCGCCATCACTCACTGATTCACTTGGATAAATAATTATCTTTCTTGTTTTCATTAATCTTTTAACATGTATATAGAGCTCATGCTTATTTCCATGTTTAATATTAGAAGTGTTCGAGGTCTTTATTTAGAGGTTTGTTGATATCTTTGTAATCAAAAATATGCTGTAGGTACTTAACTCTTGTTTATATTAATTAGCCTGTGGTAAAATCTGTTCGTTATACATAGTTTTGTTTAAAGTTGAAGTTTTCAAGAATCTATCAACAACGTTAAGCGAGGACTTACTGTACTAATATCTGTGTGACTTTAGTCAAGAAAAAAACTCTATTTGTTTTTTTCATCTTCAGTATCTTCTGGTGAACACATATAAATAAGAGCTGACTCAGAGGTTGTACCTCCCACTTAGCCTCACACACAGTAGATGTTCAAGAAAAGAGGGAACTTGTTACTGGGAGCTGCCTAAAGTTGACTTACTCACATCCATAAAATGAGGAGATTTATTTTATTTTGTACATATTTCCAGATGGGTCTCCAGGATTACTAAACTGTCAACACCATCTGCAATATGCTATGTTCATTTTTTATTTTTATTTTATTTTTTTGAGATGGGGTGGAGTGCAGTGACGTGATTACCTCTCAGCACAACCTCCACCTGCGAGGCTTAGGTGATCCTCCCACCTCAGCCTCCCAAGTAGCTGGCATTATGGCCGTGCACCACCACACCAGGCTAATTTTTGTAGTTTTTATAGAGATGGGGCTTTACCATGTTGCCCAGGCTGGTCTTGAACTCCTGGACTCAAGCGATCTGCCTGCCTTGGCCTCCCAAAGTATTGGAATTACAGGCATGAGCTATCATTCCCAGCCTATTTTTTATACACCAAATCCTCACCAGGGTTGCCTTTCTGTTATTTGTCCTTTACTTGTTCATTCTTCATTTCTTTCTCTCAACAAATATTAGAACCTGTTGTAAACCTAGCTCTCTGGGAATCACTGCAGTACCCCAGGGTGTAAGTGCTGTGAAGGAAGTTCCTCTATGCAACAGCCATCAGAAGACACTTATGCAGTGTAGGCAGTAGACAGGCAGAGTAGGCCAGTAGATAGGCGGAAATATGTGAACGTGATGTTTTTTAAATTATTAATTATAATCCCAGAGGATTATAATTAATCATCTTGATATTATACTACATTAAAAATAACCAAGATAGAACCTCCTGGGGAAGACAGATACATAAACGGTAATAATACAATACAAATCACAATAATGTGTGCACAAAATGTTATGACAGTGTATTTATGCCTGAGGGACTAAGGATTGGTACGAATTAGCTTCTGAATTATTATTTTTTCAGATTAATAGCAATTTACCACTTAAAAAGAGAGGATCCCCAAATTAGAAGATATAGTCTACTCAGCAAATTAGAAGAAGCAAAATCAAGTGTGGAGCACAGGAGAGAACTGAATGTCTCCCAACCATTTTCTATAGTTGTAATAATTGTGGTAGAATATTAACATTAGAAGAGGAGGGAGAGAGAGCCAGCTGGGCAGTCAGTAAATACTGCGTAACTCCCATGCAACAGGCAGTATTCTAGATATTTTGTGGATATTTTATCTGAGAACTCTCAGAACCACCCAATTTTAGAGGTGATGCAAATGAGGCTGTTGAATATGAGGCCATTTGTCCAACGTCTTGTCGTGAGAATATATCAGAATTGATGTTTAGAGCCAAGTCTTCCCGCTCAAAACTGACCTTCTCTTCACCTCTAAGATGCAATTGAATGGGAAACCATTTTGGGATCTTCTCATTTATTTGGGCTTAATTAACTTCTCTGCTTAAAGATAAGGAATTCTATTCTCTGTTGTCTCAGAAACAGATGTTCTACAAAATGTATTTTAACTTCCTTTGGTGTTTTTCAAAAGTAAATGCCACCTCTCCATAGAAGTAGATTCTTCTCTATAAACTTCATGCTTGCTTTTGTTTTTCATTTTTACCCATTCATGCATCTTTGCCGTGGTCCACTCTTTGCCCTTAAATGGGGGCAGACAGAGGACCTTTTAACTTTCTTAGAGTTCTTCTGTTTGCTGTTATCATCGCCTTTCTCAGGCCTTCAGCAAAGGGACTGGTTGTCTCAGTTACCTGTCATTCTGAAGGGAGGGAGTCAGAGCCCTGGAGACTTCCTTGAAGAGAATGGCATCCTGGCAAGTTGCAGAATGACACTATCCTAGTGGCCAGCTTTCTTCACCCATCCTCATTGCCTCAGCCTGTGTGCCTGACACGAAGTGTGGAGGACTCTGACTTCATTTCTTGTGCCTCCTCCAAGGAAAATCCTGCTGTCCCCAAAGAAATGCCCCGCCACACTTGAGGCAGTTATTGCATTGTCCCTGAGGCTCATGATCTTGGGTAGGACCAGGGGTTCCCAACTTCTGCTTCCAATCTGCTGTAAAGCAGCCCTCTTCCTGTCATACAATCTCCTCCAAATCAGGCATGAACAGTGCCCTAGACCAGAAATCAGCAACCGATTTTTATGAGGGGTCAGATAGTGTATATTTTAGGCTTTGTTGGTCATAATGTGTCTGTTACAATGACCCAGCCCTGCCATGGTAACATGAAAGCCAGAGACAATATGTAAATGAATGGCTGTGGCCATGTTCCAATAAAACTTTATTTATAGCCTCTGATATTTGAATTTCAAATAATTCACACAATTCTTTTAGTTTGTTCCAAACATGTAAAAATGTAAAAACCATTCTTAGCTCACAGGCTACACAAAAACTGGCAGCAGGGCTGGAGTTTGCCCACTCCTGCTCAGGGGAGTTTACTGTGGTGCCACTTTTTCTGCACAGTAAATTCGGATCTGACCATTAGTCTCCAAGCTGGCTGTCTTTCTGTAGCATCTCCAATCCAGAGCAGCTTTTCCTAGCTCCAAGTGATCATGCAGCTTCTGCCTGTTGTCTTTGACTTCAGTTTTCTCCTGTATTCGTGCTGTCCTTCCCCCTGTGATCTAGGAGGCTGTGTAGGTGTAAGTCCTGTTAGGAAGCTGTTATCTAATCTACAGGTAAAAGGTGGATTTTTTTCTCTCTGAAAAATGTCTATTATTTAACCTTTTTCTATTTTTGAGAAATAGAATTCGATCTCTAAGTGAATTAAATTAAACTGCTAACTAGTGTGTAATTTTTGGAATGAATATATTTGAACTTCATTCAAATGATATTTCAGATTATTCTTTTTCTTCTCCTGAGATTGTATTGCAAACAGAAAGATAACTTTGGCAAGTAAATTAAAGGATTGACAAAACAAAAGTGTGAGTTAAGGCAAAAATAGATGCCGATGCCTACTTTTGTTGTTGCTGTTCATTCATTCATTTACTCAGCACGTATTTGTATGTGCCAGGCACTATATTTTGAAGTGAGATCTCACTTTATATCTATCTTGACATACAAAGATGAGTAGAATACCATGCTTATATTTTAGAGAACTACATGGGAGACTGAGAACCAATGAGATACATCTTTATTTAATACTCAATATCTGTTGGTAACATTGTAGAACGTGGAGCACAACTAATGATTGGAAGAAGGGTGTGCTCTGCATGGTCCACATGATACGGTAAAGCAGCATGTTCTATGGAGGGCAGACTCCTGGGCCAATTACCTTATTCCTCTGAGTCTTTAAATCTGTAAAGCGAGACTACTACATTGCAGATTTATTGTGAAGACTGAAAGTTATATGCATACATAGTATAATGCTTCACACATAGGCCATAAAATATTCACATCACAGGGTAAGTTTAGTTTTCTTATTGATAAGCATATGGCTTTCTAGAACTGTTACATTGATTTACTGGTAAATTTACTTCTGAATTGGACATATTTATTGACTATGTAGTATGTTCCCATGGCTGTACTTCATATTGTTTGCAAAACGGAGGTGTTGCATGTTCTCACTTATGAGTAGGAGCTGGGCTATGGGGACACAAAGGCATCAGAATGACACTAATGGCCATACGTTGGAGATTCAGAGGGTTTGAGGAGGGTGAGGGATAAACACTACCTACTGGGTACAATGTACACTACTCAGGTGATGTGTGCACTGTAATCCTAGACTTCACCACTGTACAGTTCATCTGTGTAACCAAAAACCATCTGTATTCTTAAAGCTAATGAAATAAATGCAACAGCAACAACAGAGATATGTGGAGTAAGGTCTTTCTGTTGGGTTGCTTGTGAAACATCTTGTTATTATTATGCTACAGATTAGAAAGATAATCTTATGAAAATCATAAGAGATCATGCTTATTGACAGAGTTTGTCATCTTTTGGTGTCTGTTTAGGTATGAACAGTAATGGCACATATTTTGGCTATGAGTCACCCAGTGGACTGTCGATTGAATGAACTGTATTCATCCCCATCATGATGTACACCAAGTCTCCTCACTAGTAGGTATTTTTTAATTAATATTATTTACATGGTTATATGTTGAGATTTTTAACAGACTACCTACTTTTATAATGAAAAATGTGGAGAACACATGTATTTGTGTTGCTGGTATGATACATGGCTAGATTAGTCTATTTATGTATCAACCAATTGTAAAATGAAGGTGCATGCTGAGCTGTATCTATTAGGTGTAAGTATGTATGTATGGTAATTATGTGTACCTCTATAGGCAGAATTTAGAAGTATAGAACCTTCTCTCTTTCTTAACTGAATTAAAAAATGTCACTGGACAGTTTTGATGTCTTCTGGTTAATATCATATAGATCTGGTGCCAATGTAAATTTAAAACTTTTAACTAGTTTATACTTGAAACAGTTTAATTTTATCATGTAGGGTATTTGATGTGCTTCCACTTACAGATGCATCATATTAAAAGTTGGTGTATGATAATTATGGTGTTATGGAAAGGGAATTACATGTGGTCAGAAGATGTTAATTTTATTTCGGCTCCAGCATTTATCCTCAGACTATCCCCTAATCTCTAGGCCTCAGTTTCTCCATTTGAAAAAATGAATCATTTCTGCTTTACCTAATTTATAAGATTCCACTGAAGGTCAAAAGAGGTAATGGATGTGAAATTATTAGCTAACTCTCAAACTCTGTAAAAATAAATGGTGTTATCTGTGGTCATCTGATGTCACAGCAGGGAGCTGGAAAAAGCTGTAACCATAATTGTCTCTTCAAATTAATGCAGTCTTCTATTTGTATGTTAGTTACCTAAGAGATAAATTATAAAATCATAATTAATTTTAATTTATGACCTAAAATAATTTTGTACCTTTGAGAAAATCACGTTTAAATGATACACGAGGAAACACATTTCTTACACACCCATGCACACACCAATCCCCACCAACCATGAGGCATTTCTGCTGCTGCTTCTCTCTAGCATGTTTACTCTTATTAGATTTTCTCTGCTAGGTTTTACACATGAAGGCAAAGATATGTTAGATGCTTCTTATGTGTACTTGTAGTTTCAGGATCCTAAGGAAGCAACGTAGGAATTTGGTGAGATAGTAAATATTATTTAAATACAGTATTTAATACCTTTGCTAACTAAACTCTTTTTCACATCTTCTATGACCATTCTCTTTAGCTAACAGAATACAGCTAGCCTGTTTAAAATGAACAACTGAAAATGTGATCCTAACAAATATATTCAGTAATATTGAGAAAGACTTTTCCACTAAATTTAAACAAGTTATATAACCAGGCTTATGCAATGAAACTGGTTTGCAAATTCTAATTCCAGAAATTAGATATGATTTTCACTAGAAGGGCAGTGGTCTGTTACATGAATAAAATTTTTGCAAATAAATGAAATAAAAAGCTTAATAATAGGTGACATATTCACTGGCTAATATTGTAGCATAGTGCTGAAGTATGCAGGATCTATAGTCAGATTGCCTGAGGTTGCAACCCAGTTCCACCATTTTGTAGCTCTGCAAAGTTGGACAAGTCATTTAACCTCCCTCTTTAGTTTGTATATTTGTAAAATGAGACTAATAAGAGATCTATCTTATTGCATAGGCTTGTTGTATGGATTACATGAGTTAATATGGGCAAGTGTTTAGGAGCAGTGTGATACTTACTAAGTTATCAGTCAGTTCCCTGGGAAGGGTGGCATTATCATGACGAGCACAGATTTTAGAATCAGAAAGCCCTGGGTTCAAAGCCATTTATTAATTGCGAACTTTTCATAAAAACTTCAGTTTCTGATAAATAAAATGGAAATAATTATAATATACTCCATACGGCATTGTAAAGATGTAATTACAAATTATTAGGTAACATGATTTTAAAATAATGTAAATCAGAGAACTTCTGGATTTGAAAATATCCTTGCCATGTGTTATATTTAAAGAACTTTTATAAATGTTCCCAATTATAAGATTTCTCTTGTTAGATTCAGAATTTCAAAAAAGATGAAAAAATATTTAAATAAAACAACAAAATGTAAATATAGCTTGAATATGGAATACTATTTTTTTCTAAACAAACAAACAGAAATTGGCTTTATTAGGCCAATCAAGGAATACTAGGTGAATGTTTAATTTTTTTTTACATTTTGGGCTGTCACCATGTTTAAAATGACTTTTTTTTTTTTTTTTTTTTTTTTTACAGAAGAGAAAGAGAGCAAAAATAAAGGAAGTATAGATGTAGAAAATGTTTCACAAAATGATGGGTGTAAGGGCTTGAACTTTCACTTTCATAATCATGAGTTCTATATCAGAGGTATACTTGTTTTTATTATGAATCAACCTAAGATATTGTCCTTTGGGCTTACATTGGACAAAATTCAGTGGTTTTAATGGGTGACATTTTCCAAATGAGTCACAATTTGTTCACAAGGTGGAAAGTACTGATAACTCGGGACAATATTTAGAGTCAAGAGCATGAGCCCATGCTTTGCATCCATCTCTCTAGCTGAGCCAGTTGCTGGGCTGACATGTGTCACTCAGACCCGAAAGCCAAAACTTGTTCCTCACTTGTTTCTTATAAACCATCAAAACAATGACAGCGCTTGGTTTGTCCATCTCTGCATCCATCCATATTGGCAGTCAGAAACTCATTCACATGTAAATTTAATCTGACTTATCTGACTTGCTTATATTTTGAATTGAAATGTTATCTATGACTGCTTTGCACATTCCCATCTATTCTTCTTCTAGTTTATTTTTGCAGTAGCTTCAGCCTTTATAGTGTTTTCCCCTAATGAGGTTATTAGTGGCTATGGAGGAAGCTTTGGGGCATAAAGGTTTTTGGGGCTGCATTTCTTGGTAAGAACCTATATACCATGGACATGGGTATAGCCCTGGTTGCTGCTTTGCTGTCCTCCATGGGGGCCTGTGTGAGAGGTGCCCGTGGAGCTGATGTTATGCTGTTCTGCTCTCCTAGGGCCTGCGTCATTCCATACTTCCACCCTTCAATGTGGCCAACATGCATAACATTAAGTCTCATATTAGGATTTAGAATGTAATAAAAAGACAAAAGCAAGGTTATGGGGTTGGAAAGCCAGCCCCAATGTATTGTTAGTCTGCTTTCACACTGCTGATAAAGACATGCCTGAGACTGGGCAATTTACAAAATAAAGAGATTTAATGAATCTACAGTTCCATGAAGCTGGGGAGGCCTCACAATCATGGTGGAAAGCAAGGAGGAGCAAGTCACATCTTACATGGAGGCCAGCAGGCACAGAGAGAGCTTGTACAGGGGAGCTCCTCCTTATAGATCCATCAGATATCATGAGTCTTATTCACTATCATGAGAACAGCACAGGAAAGACCTGCCCCTATGATTCATTTACCTCCCACCAGGTTCGTCTCACAACATGTGGGAATTGAAGATGAGATTTGGGTGGGGACACAGCCAAACCATATCTACTAACCAGTCAGATTCTTGTGGATTTCTACTTATCTTTGTGGTTTTATGGTCATTATATATATATTTGTGATGTTTACCTGAACATCACAAATTAAGTTGTGTGTGTCTTTAGAAGTCTCTTTCTGGCCTGGTGCAGTGGCCTGTAATCCCAGCACTTTGGGAGGCTGAAGTGGGCAGATTACTTGAGGTCAGAAGTTTGCTACCAGCCTGGCCAACATGGTGAAACTCCGTCTCTACTAAAAATACAAAATAATAGGCTGGGCATAGTGGTTCATGCCTGTAATCCCAGCACACAAGGTCAGGAGTTCAAGACCTGCCTGGCCAATATGGTGAAACTCTGCCTCTACAAAAAATACAAGAATTAGCCAGGCGTGGTGGCATGAGCCTGTAGTCCCAGCTACTCAGGAGGCTTAGGCAGGAGAATCACTTGAACCTGGGAGGCAGAGGTTGCAGTGAACCAAGATTGTGCCACCACATTCCAGCCTAGGTGACAGAGAGAGACTCTATCTCAAGAAAAAAAAGTCTCCTAAAGGAGACTGATTAAGTCCAATGTCTATCTGATACTACTTAAATCTCTAAAACTAAAGCAGACTGACTCATTTCATTCAATACTACAGGGCTAGACTATGGAGCAGACATGAGATGTTCAGACCTGAAGTCGATCTGATGTAATCTGGAGACATAAAATAGATGAAATCTTTATTTCAGTGGGATTCTGAAAACAGTTCGGCCCTAACTTTGCACATAACATAATCAGAGTAAAAGGAAGAGTACAAGTCTAGGAACAGAGTTGTGAATGAGCAGGCTGTATTGTGGGCCAAGCAGAAAGTGTGTCCTTTAAGAAGAGAGACTGCTCAATGGTGACTGAAAGTGGAATCAACGAGCTGTGAATTTCCCGGAGAGGTGTATGTGACCCTCTCTCATGTGTCGTCTGCCAACCTCCTCCTCCTCCTCCTTACTGACCAAGCCACACTTAGAAGCACCAAGCCTAACCTGCATGCCATAATCCCACGGGCCTCCCTGTGCTTATAGGTACTGTCCGTTAATCAAACGCATGTTCTTCCTTCCAAACTCAGTTTACAGACACTGTCGTCTGTGAAACTTCCTTAATCTTCCCCATAAAATTCACTGTTTCGTTTTCTTCTCCTTTGTACCATATGCATCCCTCTATTATAAATCATGCTCACTTATTTTGCAATGATTGGTTTATGTACCAACTATCTCACTATGGTGCTAGCTTGTTGAGGACAGTTCCTGTCTTGTTCATTCGTGTTTTTCCTGGGTCCAGAACTCAACCAATAGTTACAATAAAATTAATAATCCAAATGATTAATGATACATTTTGTCCTTAGATTACACAATAAATAATTGCATTTGGCATGTTACAAAGCTTTCTATGAAATGCCTTTCAATATGTATGTTATCTTAAAATTGTTATTAAACCTGTAAAAAGAATGACCAGAAAAAATGAAAAGTGGCAACTTTTAATCTAGCATGATGTTCATATCATTTTAAGTATTTTTAGTGAAAGATGACAGGAGTTTTGAAAATGTATATCTGACTCTACTGCCTTCTTAATTTATCATTAAGCTTTATTGGTTGATTGATTGATTGATTGATGTCCCTGGGTGGGCTGGAAAATTTGATTTTTAGAACAGCATTTCAACAATTGTAAGAAATTTTCTGCCCTCATGTTAACTGAGAGTGGAAGGACTGCCCTGATATGAGTTAGTAAGAAAAATATTTTTAAATAGTTCTTAAGGTTTTCTTTTATTGTAATAACTGTTACATTTCTTTTGATTGCTTTTGTTCAATACTCCAGGCTTGAATTCAGCACTGTTTTTAAAGTATACATATTAAAGCCTATTTACATAAATATAAAACACATGCATCCTGTATAATTTATATGTATGCTTCATATGTCCAAGGAAGGCACCTACCAATAATCATTTGGAAAGGTGGACCATGTGTATAAATGTTATTCTTTTTTTTTCTTTTTTTGAGACAGAGTTTCGTTCTTGTTACCCAGGCTGGAATGCAATGGTGCAATATTGGCTCACCACAACCTCCACCTCCTGGGTTCAAGCAATTCTCCTGCCTCAGCCTCTTGAGTAACTGGGATTATAGGCATGCACCACCATGCCCAGCTAATTTTCTATTTTTAAGAGATCAGGTTTCTCCATGTTAGTCAGGTTGGTCTCGAACTTCGTACCTCAGGTGATCCTCCCACCTGACCTCCCGAAGTGCTGGGATTACAGGCATGAGTGACTGTGTTTGGCACATGTTATCATTCTTATACGTCTAAGCTATTTGTTTAAAAGTGGAGTGAAAAATAACTGAACCAAAATAAAAGCCCTCTATGTCAATAAAGGCTTAGCTAATCATCACTCAGAAAAGGACTTAAAATTGTTTAATTTAAATGTTTATCTTGAATTGTGCCCTTTTAACTGGAATTTTATCATACAATTTTAACATGAAAGATCATTCAATCTACTAAAGCAGTGTTTTAACACCTGATGCCCATCTTTGTTGCTTGCTGTATACCAATCATACGCAATGAAGTCACCATGGGCTAATGAGGTAGAGTTATAAGCAGCAAAACTTATGTCAAGCCACTCAGATTTCACAGATGGCTGTAGATAGGTAACTGTAAAGCATTAAACTAATAAAGATAATTTTTAAGAGAGACAAATAGGTGATAGGTTACTCCAGTTTTCAGCACATAAGCTATTGTAGATTAACATCTATCAAGCTAAAATCAGTAATGTTTAAATGAACCATATATACCATATCAAGAAAATTTATCCAGTTGTGTAACCAGAAATATAATGGAATTATGTAGGTATTATTACATTATTAAAGCTTGGATATGCTCAAGTAACTATGGCAATATAGCAATAATAATTATCATTGAGGGAAATATGGCTATTTCTTTCAATATATATATGATTTATATATATTTCAATATATATGATTTAATATATGTTATATATTCTATTATATGTCATCTATTTCCTATATGGATAGATTATATATACCATATTATATATATAAATTTTATATAATTTATATATATAACTTAATCATATATATATATATGTATATGTATATCTTAACAATAAGCTCATTGCAGCCTCAACCTTTTGGGCACAAGTGATCCTTTTGCCCCAGCCTCCAAAGTAGCTGGGACTACAGGCTCATGCTCCACACCCAGCTAATTATTTTTTTTTTTAAGTGAAACAGGGATTTTTTTAAATTAAGATAAACAGTGTTTCACTTAGTTGCCCAGGCTGGTCTTCATATCTTGGGTTCAAGTGATTCTCCCTTCTTGGCTTCCCACGGTTTTGGGATTGTAGGTGTGAGCCACCAGACCCAGCATGAAATAAATGTTTTTTATTGTTTCAGAAGCTAACACCTGACAAAATACCGGCTTGTTTTCTGATACCTTTATAAGTCTGTATTTTAGGCATTTGAAGATGAATATTTCTGGATTACACTGAAGAGGGTGGTTACGAGGGGTGATTGGGGCAGAAGATGTGAGCACTCTGAGGTCTAAAGGGGAAAAAAATTGTTACCTTTTCACCAAACAAGGAAAAACAACTCCCAATATTTTAGTTCTTTGATCAAAATTTAAGTGTTCTCTGTGCTGAAACATGAAGTAACATGGAAGTGTTGGGCTTTTATTATTTAATCACATGGAAGTTTGTTTATGGAACTAGAGTCATTGATTTATATACATTACTTTATTAGAAATATAATCTTGAATGTGCACTTGAGATCTTGTGACATAGAAGGCAGAACTCTGCTTCAGAGGTATAGCTCAGACACCAGAAACATGAGGACTTGCTAAGACAGGAACAGGGCAGAAGGAGCTTTCTATAAGGCACACCTACCAGTGTGCTGTGTCAGTTTACCATTGCCATGGCAATGGTTACCACCCCTTTCCATGGCAGTGACCAGACAACCTGAAAGTTACTACCTTTTTCCTAGAAATGTGTGCATAAACTGCCCCTTAATCTGCATGCAAGTAAAAGAAGCATTCAATCATATTCAATAAATATGATTGAAGAACTGCCCTGAACTGCTACTTTATGACCGTGGGGAGCTTTACACTACAGGAGCAGTCATGCAGCTGTAATGCTGCCTCTTCAATAAAGCTGTTTCTTCTACCCTACCACCAGTTTGCCTTTCAGTTATTTCCTGGGTGAAGCCAAAAACCCTCATGTGCTAAGCCCCAGTTTGGAGCTCTCCTGTCCTGCATCAACAGGAACAATTTAAAAACTGGGAAAACCGTCAGTCATGCAGTGTACTGAGACAGCTTTCCAACTGGAGAGTAAATCAATTGTTTTTAAGTGATTTTTGGAGGCAATATAGTGATCTCTTTATTGAGCTGAGCCAGTAAATAGGTATCAAACTCTGTTTGCTACATTGTAGTGATAGACGAGGTATTCAATTCCTGTTGGAGGAAATGAGAAACATTAACTATTCATGAACCTTTACAAATATGTCCTTTTCTTTCCATGAAGCACAGATTCATGTTTGAAAACATTTTACTGTTAGGTTTTCTGAATACCCGATTTTGGTGGCTTTCCAAAATCAAGATTATTCAACTTTCATGCCATTGACATAAAAATCAATACTTAATACACAAATGAGC
Source organism: Saguinus oedipus (assembly GCA_031835075.1). NCBI lineage: Eukaryota > Metazoa > Chordata > Mammalia > Primates > Cebidae > Saguinus > Saguinus oedipus. Next base: position 8,700,970 of record CM063188.1, on the reverse strand, counting down.
CATTAAAGATTTTTGGAGTCACTCCTGACAATTATGTCTCATTTTAGCTTTTTTTTAGAAAAATATAGATTTAAAAAACTAATATAGTCAAATGGTAATGTCTCATGGTTTTTTGACAATGGGACAACACAATGTTGAGGTAGAGAAGCACAAATATCATCTCAAGGTTAATTTGCCCTTTTTTCCACTACTTCTCATAGAAAGCAAATATTAAAAAATGCTCGTCACCGGACCAGTGGCTCACGCCTGTTATCCCAGCACATTGGGAGGCCAAGGTGGGTGGATCACAAGGTCAGAAGATAGAGACCATCCTGACTGACATGGTGAAAACCCGTCTCTACTAAAAATGTAAAAAAATTAGCTGGGCGTGGTGGCACTTGCCTATAGTACCAGCTGCTTGGGGCACGAGAATCCCTTGAACCCAAGAGATGGAAGTTGCAGTGAGCCCAGATTGTGCCACTGCACTCCAGCCTGGGGGACAGAGTGAGACTCCATCTCAAAAACAAAACAAAACAGAAAAAGTTTGCCGAAGAGAAAATTATTGACAAGAATTGTTGGGTTTCTACCCTAAGTACTAATAAGCTGCAAAATGCAGCACTCTAAAAACAGAGTAGGAAAAGCTACAGGTCAGTTCTAAATACTCCTAATACGAAGCCTGTTAAAATACATTAAGCAGATTATTGTAATGACACGGGCCTCCTGAACCTAGGAATACATCCACAGCTTCCACACAGAAGAGGCACATAAAATAAGTTTCAAGACAGAAATGGTAAAAATCTCTGACAAGAAGAACTCATTATTTATAAAGAGTTCCAAATTGTTAATTTCAGCTTTATTATTAACTTTCCCTAGGAGAGTAACACAAAGCAAGATACATAGAAGAAAGCAAATACATGTTAGTTGAATGGCATTGAATTGAATTAAATGGTTCTTCTGTTTATTGATTTGGGGGGACTTTAGTTACAAGCTTAGAATAAATACATAAAAGATTTTTTTTTTATTTTAAAAAGTAACTGGATCATGGACTTTAATCTCATTCTTTCATTCATGCATGGGGCTAAGAGACCCTCCAGGGCTCTGCTGAGAAGTGTAAAAGCCTACTTAAGTAGGTCAGAGAGTTACTTTCTTTTGCTCTGATTCTGTTTGCCTGCAAATTTGATCAAGGCAACCCGATTGCATTGCTCCTGACACCTCTACTTCTGGCTCAGTTGGCTGCTGAACAAAACTAATCTTTACATCTGAGTTCTCTGTCAGTGTTGTTCAAACCTCCTTCAAAACTATCTTCTTCGCCTTGCCATGACTACTATTTGGGTCTGAGGCTTTATACTTCAACTATGGCAATAAATCTTTTAATGGTCTCTGTGATCATTGTAATCATTCCCCTTGCTGCTGGGGACGGCTCTGACACACCTCTGAATATTTTGTTCTCTTTGTCTCAAGATCAAAATCCAGACACATTATTTTGTTTTATGTTATTTTATGTTCCGGGGTGCATGTGCAGGATGTGCAGGTTTGTGTTACATAGGTAAATGTGTGCCATGGTGCTTTACTGCACCTGTCAACTAATCACCTAGGTATTAAGCCAGGCATGCATTAGCACTTTTCTCTATTGTTCTTCCTCACCGCTCCACCCTCCCCTGACAGGCCCCAGTGTGTGGTGTTCCCTTCCCTGTGTCCATGTGTTCTGTTGTTTAACTCCCACTTATAAGTGAGAACATGTGGTGTTTGGTTTTCTGTTCCTGCATTGATTTGCTGAGGATAAGACCTTCCAGCTTCATCATGTCCCTGCAAAGGACATAATTTTGTTCCTTTTAGGGCTGCATAGTATTCCATGTTATATATGTACCACATTTTCTTTATCCAGTCTATCATTGATGGGTATTTGGATTGATTCCATGTCTTTGCTATTGTGAACAGTGCTGCAAAGAACATATGCGTGCATGCATCTTTATAATAGAATGGTTTATGTTCCTTTGGGTTGTATAACCAGTAATGGAACTGCTGAGTCAAATGGTATTTCCAGTTCTAAATCTTTGAGGAATCACCAGAAGTCTTCCACAATGGTTTAACTAACTTATACTCCCACCAACAGTGTAAAAGCATTCTTATTTCTCTGCAACCTCATCAGCATCTCTTGTTTCCTGACTTTTTAACAATTGCCCTTCTGACTGGCGTGGAATGGTATCTTATTGTGGTTTTGATTTACATTTCTCTAATGATCAGTGATGTTGAGCTTTTTTTATATGATTGTTCGCTGCGTGTATGTCTTCTTTTGAGAAGTATCTGCTCATGTCCTTTGTCCACTTTTTAATGGGATTTTTTAATATAAATTAGCTTACATTTCTTATAGATTCTGGATATTAGCCTTTTTTCAGATGGATAGATTACAGAAAGCCCTAACACTGGAACTGGGGCAGCATCCTCCACAGTAAAACGTTTTAAGCTCTTTTGTGTTTCAGGGCTGGCCCATGTTCCCTCTTCCTATAATGCCTTTCCACCTCTACCTGGAAACTGTCTACTCATCCTTTAATATACAGATCAAAAGTTTTTGCCTTATGTAAGAATTATGAGTCACCTGAGTCAGCGTCTTGGTTTATTTACTAGGTATTTAGCAAATAAAACTAAAAGCAATCACTTTTTGTTGATTCTCCTGTCCCTAACTGGTCTCTGAACTCCTCTTGCATATGTATTGCTGATTTTCCTTTGTCACCCTAGATAGATGCTTTCACAGGGAAAGGCACCTACAAGATACTCAATAAATATAGACTGAGTGAATGTTTGTGCCCAGAAACATCTAGGGTATCTTTTCCACCAATATGCCCTTCCTTAACCACTGATATAAGCTTTTGATAGACTTGTAATAAGTATAACACAAATATATATATTTTAAATTTATTATACTTTAAATTCTGGGGTACATGTGCAGATCGGGCAGGTTTGTTACATAGGTATACACATGCTATGGTGATGGTTTGCTACATCCATTGCCCCGTCATCTACATTAGGTATTTCTCCTAATGCTATCCCTCCCTAATCCCCCCACCCCCTGCTATCCCTCCCCTAACCCCCCACCCACCAGGCCCTGGTATGTGATGTTCCCCTCCCTGTGTCTGTGTGTTCTCATTGTTCAATACCCACTTATGAGTGAGAATACACGGTGTTTGGTTTTCTGTTCTTGTGTCAGTTTGCTGAGAATGATGGTTTCCAGCTTCATCCATGTCCCTGCAAAGGACAAGAACTCATCCTTTTATGGCTGCATAGTATTCCATGGTGTATGTGTGCCACATTTTCTTTATCCAGTCTATCATTGATGGGCATTTGGGTTAGTTCCAAGTCTTTGCTGTTGTGAGCAGTGCCACAATAAACATACGTGTGCATGTGTCTTTATAATAGAATGATTTATGATCATTTGAGCATATACCCAGTAATGGGATTGCTGGGTCAAATGGGATTTCTAGTTCTAGATTCTTGAGGAATCATCACACTGTCTTCCATAATGGTTGAATTAATTTACACTCCCACCAACAATGTAAAATCTTTCTATTTCTCCACATCCTCTCCAGCATCTGTAGTCTCCTTATTTTTTTAATGATCGCCATTCTAACTGACATGAGGTGGTATCTCAATGTAGTTTTAATTTGCATCACAAATGTTTTGCACAAAAGTTCTCTCTTATCACTTTCCCTTTGACTTCCTTACTGTAAGTCTATGAGTCTTATAAACTGTGAAAAGGTCATACTAGCAAAGCAGCCTGTCTCTATTATTCACAGTCTATAGGAGCCATTGGTAACCAGCTGATGCTCTGAGCCTGAGTCAGGATGGTATTTCTTGGGTGCATCAGTTTATCTGTCAGTTTGAGTATCTCTACAGTGTACTTCCTAAAAGGGTGTTCTGATATGCCCTTGAACACTTACTTAAATCCTTGCGTTTAAAATGGAATCTTGGCTTTCAGCTTAACCTTGAGCATATAAAGCAAATTTTCCCTAACTGCTTCATTTCAGTCAAAAATATTTAATTGAACGCCAACAACTGGTAGTTCAACCACTACATCAACTTTTAAACCCAAATTCTGAGGGGCTAATTTTTAAAATATCAGATATGCCTCATAAGATTTCAGGGAAAGTTAGGACGAATTTCAAGAAAGCCTGATTGTTTTAACTGCAAAAATAAGACATTATTGTTAGTTGCAAGAAGCTGGCCAACATTTCTTGTACCTGAATTGATTAAATTGTTTCATTTCATTAGATGATGTGAGAACCTACAACTTGTCAAGGAAACATATTGCATTAATTATATATGTATATCCAATTGTAATTGTATAGTATAATAACTATACCACTGGAGTTCTGGAATTCGTGCCCTGTCCAGGATCTTACCCTTCTTGTTATTGTAGGACCAAATTCTTGCACAATTGGTCATTTCGAAGGTGTTAACAAAATTAACCTTTCAGGTGAAACAATACATTGTATAGCTATTGTCCATTTATTTTGGGATTGACAGCAGTGGATATCACATTGTAATTTTTCAAATAAATTTCATTGTGATAGATGGATTGACTACATACCACTTATTCATAATAAAATCTGCAAATCCTGAAGTATGGCATTTTGTGTGCAAAATTCTCTGGGGCAAAACATGTATGGGTGTAATACAGGAAAAATATTGAGAGATTTTTGTTTGACAAATATTTTTAAATGCCACTATTTAAGCGAATTAATTACAAAATATTTCAATACTTTCATATTCTCAATAACTTTACAATAATATTAAGAAATTAAGTGAAATATTGTTAAAGTATTTTTGCTAACTCTTTCTTTAATGTCTTCAGCTATTTTATTGTGACTCATGGGCTGATTTTTTTTAATGGTATTTGCTTTTATGGTCATTAATTTTTCCATGTTTTCTAATCTCGAAAATACAAAAAAATGCAAAAACAATTCAAAACACCTATAACATCACCACTGAAAAACTCCAAAGTAATTCTTACAACTATTTTTATACTTAGGAAAATGATATATCTTACACAAATGCAGGATCACATTTGGTCATACCTCTTCATAGTATATCAATACATTGCCATTTTTACATTTCTCTAAGTATTGTTCTAAAACTTACTTCCAAGGATATGTAACGTTGTCTTGCATGAATGCACCAAAATTTATTTATCCCATAGTTTCGTTTCATTCATTCTGTATTGCAACTATAAGTATATCCTCGCATGTAAATCTTTGACTTTATCTGGGTCCACTTTCCCCATGTCAGCTCCATCCATGACCTCTGAAATTCAGATTCCACAACAAGCATGGCATCTTTACTTGAATGCCTAAATTAACATGTCCAAAACAGAACTCTAGGTTTTCCCACACCACCCCCAAACTTCTTTCTCCCCCATCTGTCTCATCTCTCTTTCCCAGGCTTCACTCCTTCCCCAGATCTAGGCAAAAGCCTAGGTGTTATTTTTCTCCTTTCTTCATTCCCCACATTCAGTTCCTCAGTCAGTTTTATTGAATCAGTTTCAGAATACATCCTACATCTGCCCCCTTCCTTGTGACTCTCCAAGCACCATCTGGTTCGTCTCAACTTGCCTGGACCAGTGTAGGTAGTAACCTTTCACCTATTGTCCACAGGGCCACTCTTTTGCTGTCCTTAATCCGTTATCTGCAGAGTCATTAAGTGATTGTTCAAGACAAGAAATCCTGTTAATGTAACATGACATTAACAAAACATAACACTCCTTTGCTTAAAATCGTACAGGGGGTTTGAAAATACCTTAATAAAATCTATACTCTCTTTCGTGGCTTGCAGGGCGCCATGTGACCATTGTTCATAACTTCCCTTTCATCTCCTCTCACCTTCCTCTTTCACTGCATATGTCATCTACCAGACTGGCTTCTGCTGGTCCTCGTGGGCTGAGATGCTCTCTCAGATTGTGGCTGCCTCTTCTTTTTTTGTTCAGGATTCGCTGCAGTGCCATCTCCTCTTAGCAGCTTCCTGCCTATTGAGTGTGAAATGAGCGCCCTCATCATTCTTAAACATAGTTTTACATTTTGGTCTCTTCATAATGAGTATTACACATTAATAATAGATAATACTGTTTTAATAGATACTATTAATATCATCTATAGTGACAGATAATCCAAAGATTATTACTATTAATGCCATCTATTAATAAAGAATATTAATGATTATAATTATTTGTCATACAGGTTCTCATTAGCATGTAAACTCTATGAAAAGGAGAAAATACCTGGACTCTTGCTCACTCTCAGAACCTAGAAACGTTGTAATCATGTAGTAGACATTAAATATTTACTAAATGAACAAATATATCCTTGAAGATTTACTACTATCAATTGTGTAAACAGAATTTCTTGGTTAAAATTTTTTTTTAGTTTTTTGCTTTTTAGTTTACCATCTCTATCCTTCCAAGATATCAGTTCTTTTCCCCCATCATCCATTGTATGGGAGGGCCAGGGGTGCCGCACCTGCTGCCCATCCTTGCATACATAAATTTTCTTTAGACAGTTCAGGATACAATGTTTGACCATTGATTTAATGGTCATGTTAGCATCTAATAATGAGGTCAAAATATCTTGGAATTTGAGACATCCTTCTCATCAGCAGCCACAGTCATTCCTGATCAGTCCATGCAGGCCATGGGTACATACCTGATGACTTTTGAAAGCAAAGGGGAAGGGGAAAAAAGACTGTTTATGAAGATTATGTTAGAGACCATACCCAGTCATCTGTTTTTTTACACTTAAGTATTTGCACATTTTCGAGACATTTGATTCCTCATAACAACTTTACAAAATGGATAAGAGGTATTATCCCCTTTTTCATGTCAAGAGCTGGCTTCTGAAAGCTTATGCCTCATGGTGCTAGTAAGTGATAGAACTGAAATCTACAGTCAGGTCTGGTGGATGCCAAAGCCCAAACTGCTAACCCTTCACCATTAAAATAAAAGGTTTGCCTCTGTCATTTCTCTTATTCAAACTTCCTGAGACTTCATGATTAGGTTTTAATGTATTTGCTGAATAGTGGTATTCTATTTAAATTATTTTTAAAAAACAAGCCTTATTCATTTTTTTAAAAAAAGGACTTAGGTTTTTGTTTTTTTTTTTTTTACCATATAAAGAAAAATGTTGCAGGTAATGAAATGGAATAAACTGAAATTCATCATGTATATAGGCAAAGAAACAGTACACTGCTGTTGGAGGTTTCAACTCAACAAACCTTTTATTTATGCCATTAATATGATCATTATTATAATTCACACCAATGGAATTTATATTGTCCTCTAGAAATGTTTACAGCTTCAGAGGTTTTACTGCCTTCTCAAGAACAATGTTTTCTTTATTCCAAAGTTGATGGAGGGCAACAAGGAAAGAGACCACCAAGAGGTACGTCCAGGTGTACATTTTTTTCTCTTAGTTTATATAATTAAAATTTATTTGTTTCTAAGAATAAGGAGATTATCATAGCAAAGGTTTACCCCAAGTCAGGAAGATGTAGTCAGCTCAGAGTGGACCTAAAATTGCTTAAAGCTTCTCAGATAACTAACTTAAGAGTGATTTCTCAGAATGTCTCTAAAATGACCAGTATTTGGGAACACAAAAGTTTTTTTTCAATAATCATGAAGAATTTTTCAATAATCATCAAGAATTCTAAATGTGTTCACAGAATCTAGATTTTTTTTTTTTGTACTACAGCAGTGATCTGTTTTAGGAGAAGGAGACAAAATTTCAATGGAAAAGTTGTGCTTTGTGACATTAACTAAAGAGATGTAGGCAGAGTGAACCAAGGGGTCCCTTTATGTATGGTTACTTTGCAGAGGTGAGTACTCATCTGGTGAGAGGCCATTTGAAGGAAGTTAATTTAGGGGAGAAACAAAGAGTTGTGAAAAATGAGGAAATCCTGCTGGGAAAAAAAGCGTGACAAGATCACATGAAATAGGAGTTTTAGAGTAATTTACTATTCTAGGATATCCAGCAGCTGGTTTATGAACACTGAAATAAGGACAGGAAATCGTTCATGCTGACTTGCCTGTAACATATTTCTGTAAAAATTTAATAGCAAAAAATAATTTTTAGAAGCTCATGTTTTTTGATATTTTCAAACTCCTTAATGAGACAATGCATATATTTTTAACTTTAGTTACTTAGACGTTTCGGTAGAATCAAGAATTTTGAATCAAGATAAGAGGAAACAAATTTCTGCTTATTCATAAAACATGTATTGAACTCAAAACTTAGTTTTGCAGAGTAATGAAGATTTTTAGCTAAGCATTGAGAAAATAATAAACCTAATGTGAGGTAGAACATATATTACATTTTATAAAACTGCGTTTAATTTTTCCAAATAAGGAAATAGAAGAACTGATACAAATAAGATATAGGATGTCCAAAAGATAAAAGAACTGGAATGGAAAAAGTAAACATACTTAAATCACACAATTTAATATTACATCCAATTTTAGGGATTAGATAATATTAGGGATTAGAGGTAATCTGGAAGAATATTTTAATGGAACTAATTACATATGTGAGGATTATCTTTTTATTTTAATTATTCCAATATATTTATATGTAATCTCTTTATAAAATATCACGAAGGAAAAGATTTCTGTTTTCTTTAGTGATACAGAGAAATTAATTATTCCTTTCAAAATACTACATAAGGGCTTAAAACTATTTTCCAGTCTCACGGTTATTAATAGAACCATATGTCTTAACCACTGCAACTAAATATACCTTTTGGGTAACAAAGTGTATTTTTCATTGGGATTCTTGCCTTTCTCTTACTCCAGAGTCATTAAGGAGATACAGCTAGGAAAAAGTACATAAAAACACTTTTAAAGAATATATCACTATTCAAATAAGATTCTCCTTGATCCTAAGTTACATTTGAAGTTTAGAGGGGAAAAATAATAAAATGCCATGTATGTATTGCCTATTGTTACTGTAACAAAAAATGGCTAATTTGGTGGCTTAAAATTGCAGAAATTTATTCTAACAGATCTGGAGTGCAGAGGCCAAAATAAGTTTTTATTAATTAATTTTTTTATTTAAGTTCTGGTGTACATGTGCAGATTGTGCAGGTTTGTTACATATGTATACACGTGCCATGGTGGTTTGCTGCATCAAAATCAAGCTTTTAATAGGACTGTGCTCCCCCTGGAGGTTCCAGGGGGAGAATCTTTCCTTGTCTCTTCCTGCTTCTCATGGTTACTGCATTTCTTGGCTCCTGGCTGTATCACTCCAGACTCTGCCTCCATATTCAATATTGCCTTCTCCCTCTTATGAGAATAGCTGTGAGGACCTTCAGGGACCACCTGAATAGTTCAGAATAATCTCCCCATCTCAAGATCCTTAATTAATTACATCTGCAAAGACCCTTTTTCCAAATAAGCTTAACATTGATAGATTCTAGGGATTAGGATCCCTAATTAATTTTTTTTTAAGTATAGACTGGGCTTGCTATACTGTTCAGGCTGGTCTCGAACTCCTAGGCTTAAGCAATTCTCCTATCCTGTCTCCCAGAGTGCTATAGCACTTTGGGATAATAGGACCATTTCTCATCTTACTGTGTGCTAGAATATATAGTCTCCTATCCTCAAGTAGTTTAAATCTACTGCAGTATGAGGACGGTATTGAAATGTAGGTGCTAACTAGAGTTAAATATAATCAAAGTTACCATGACTGTAATAGTACAGGAGGGAAGGTATTTTGGGTGAAAATAATGGCTTTTTACCCCAGATACTTTATCTGGTCTCAATTACTGGAGTCATACTATGAAACTCTGTTGTTCTGTGCTAATTAAATGTAGGAATAAATTTTTAAATGTTTCAGCAAAAATACATTTCTTTTATTAGGGGTTTATTTTATAAGATTTCTTGACACATTTTGCTTCAGTTGTCCCTGTGATGTGTATTGGAAGCAGTTTCGAATGCTTGCATTTAGTCTTTTTTTTCACAATTAGATGAATAATTCTCTTTGTTTTGTTTCTGGTTATAATTTTCTTCACCTTCAGGTAATTTGTTAACATGGTCAATTAATTAAGAAGATAAGATAACAGCTCTGATATGGTCTAATTTTATATCAATTCCAGTGGAGAAAATGATATATGTTAAAACAACACATAATCAAAACAATTTTCATTCCAAGCATCTTTTTGTTATTGTAGTTGTTGTTTTTGAGACAGGTCTTCTATTCAGTTGCCCAGTCTCAAGGGCAGTAGTGTGATCATGGCTCTCTGCAGCCTTTAGCTCCTGAGTTCAACTGATACTTCCACCTCAGCCTCCTGAGTAGCTGGGACTAGGGGCATGTGCCATGATGCCTGGATAATTTTGTTTTTTAAGTATAGACAGGGCTTGCTATACTGCCTAGGCTGGTCTCAAACTCCTAGGCTTAAGCAATTCTCCCGCCCTGTCTCCCAGAGTGCTGGGATTACAGGCGTGAGCCATCACGCCTGGCCTCCAAGCATCCTTAATTTTGATTCAGCAGCATGTCTGCAAGACCAGACCAAGCTATAGATATTAATGTGAATCCGGAGATTATGTCATTGTATCTGTTATTATGTTAACCAGTTTAAGTGAATTATCAATGTCCAGCAAGACATTACGCACTTTGGAATGCATTCCACTGGCAATTTATCATGGTAATAGGAGGTGGAAGAGGCATATTATTTCCTTAAGTGGCAGCAATTCTACCTGCTAATGGAAAGGGAAAATGTTGTGATTGAAACACATTGTATCTTTTGTATCAGAGTCTTTCAGCTTTCCTTAGATATCTAGTTTTACATTCTTTTGATTCAAGCTCTTCTGTGTATGTTTATTTCCTTTCAAGAATCATTGAGACCTAGGTTAATTATTTGTTATCTTACATTGCTGTGAAATACTTTGGGACATTAATTCTCTAAAAGATATGAAAAATTCTCCTAGGCATATAAGTTTGGAGGGAATTTTGAGCCATATTCTTTCACTAAACTTTCATGGGGAAATGTTTCCAGTTCAGTATTGCAGTTTAGGACTTCCAGCACTACCATGCGAGCTGATGCCGAGAAAAAGCAAGGCTCTCTCCTGGTTAGACACATAATTCCTTTCACTAATCACAAATACATATTAAAATGATACGTCCGGGTGCCAGTGTATTCAAAATGATAAATTTATAAATTCATTGCAGAAATTTACCAAATTAGTATAGAGTTAAATTACCTGAATCTGGATCTTTATTTCATAATGACCAGAACTGCTTATTCTAATAAAACCATCATTGTGTTTGAATGATTTAATGGTGAAATCATAGATTTCAAAATATCTCAAGAACTTAAATTAATTCAATTTTATGATTACTCTTTCCTAACCATAAACAAAATTGCAACCACCCTATTAAAATGTTTAAGAATTACTGTTATGGGCTGTTTAATCTGTTAACATCTCTAGCACTTCATTAAAACTGGTAAGCTGGTGCAGTGGCATCCACCTGAATTCCCAGCTATGCTGGAGGCTGAGATGGGAGGATCACTTGAGCCCATGGATTCAAGAAGTCTGGTCTAGGCAGCAGAGTAAGACCGTATCTAAACACAAACAAAAACAAACAAACAAAAAACCACAATGACAACAACAAACTTGTCAAACTGACTGGTAAGCTCTCTTTGGGCACTTGATTTCTAATTTCAGAAAATAGCTTGATAAAATCCTGTGTTATGCAGTTAAAATTTTCTTTCTCAATATGCCAGATACATTATTTTTCAGAATGGTAGGTGCATTCTTTCTCAATACAACAATATGGTAGATACGCAGGTAAAAACAAAACAACATTTATTTTGACTGTAACCTACTGGTTTTAGGTAAAAACTTTTAGAATTTATTCTGAAGCAATAACTGTAACAGTGCCTCAGGTACTCCTTAATCTCTGGAGAAAGGATTGGTCCGAAGCTACCTTCTACCCCCATGGGTCAAGATTGTGTCTGTGTTTGAAGGTGAGCGTGTGGCTTCCATTGTCTCGAGAAGCATGGAGTGCCCATTATTGGGCAAAGGGCCTTCTGGCTGTCTCCTTTGGGTTCTAGGATGCTGCCTTTGCCCACTTCCCTGCACTTGCCTGGTTGGTGTTTAAGATTGAGACCCAGCTTTGTGTAACATAGAGACAGCTCAGTTTGGGCATGGTTGGAGCCTGGTGGGTGGCTTTCTCTGGCTACCTCTGCCTCTCTTTGGTTCCTGCTGGTAGATTATCTCTAGGCCTCAGTGAGGTCTGCACTTTGTCCCATTTGGCTCCTACTGGGCTATTCTCTGAGGGTCTGCTCTGGCTACTCTCCTGGCAGCCTGGCAGCCCCTTCAGAGCCTATCTCCACCTCACAGCAACTGAGGGAGGCCCCTTAAATGCTGGCTGCGGAGTAACCCCCACTCAGCCTCCTGGACAGCCTATCCCCTAGGCTGGTGTGGGAAGCCTCTCTCTAGAGTCCTGAGTGGAGGAGGAGGAGGACAAAGGCCCAGAGATATGGTTTGGTTGTGCCCCACCCAAATCTCATCTTGAATTGTAGCTCCTATCATTCCCACCTGTTATGGAAGGGACTTGGTGGGAGATAATTGAATCATGGATGTGGTTCCCCTGACTATTCTTGTCTTAGTGAATAAGTCTTACAAGATCTGATAGTTTTACAAGGGGAAATCTTTTTCATTTGGCTCTTATTCTCTCTTGTCTGCCGCCATGTAAGATGTGCCTTTCACCTTCCACCATGACTGTGAGGCCTCTCCAGTCATGTGGAACTATGAGTCTATTAAACCTGTTTTTCTTTGTAAATTACCTGGTTTCAGGTCTGCCTTTATTAGCGGTGTGAAAATGGACTAATACACCCAGCTTTGCTTTAGTGATATTCCCTCTGCTTCACCCTATCTTCCTATCCCACAGATAGTGTGAATAGAAGAAAACATTAGACATATATTCTCTCACCCTCAGCCTCCTCTTGTCTTTTTCCTCAGCCTCCTCTTTTCTTCTACCATTCATTCCCCAGGACCCACAAAAGGGCAGCTTTTCCTAGATCCTGTACTGCCTTCAGATGCAAGTCTGATAAATAATCCCCAAGGAAGAACAGGAGCAAGGCCTCTACTCACTGAGAGAGCTCTGGGCTCTGATCCACCTGCTTAATTAACTCTTGATAAAGTAAATGACAAGAACTAGAATTCAGCAAGTCCTTTCTTTATATATAATGCCTACCTCTCAATATCTCTTGCTAAAGATAATCAAGTTTTTTAGATCTTTAGTTTCCGTTTTCTGCCCTTGGAAGGAAAAGAAAGGCAGTGTTGGGACAGAATTAAAGGAGGAAAACTGGAATACATTGGTTTAATGCCTACAATCACCTTATCCCCAATATTTAAATATTTATGTGTATACGTGTACATGTAAATACGATATTCCTGCCCCACGTTAGCTATACTACAATAAGAAAGTTGTTTAATTCTGTTTGCTTTCTCTAAGATATGGATATAAAAGTACACACCTCAAAAGGTTGTTTTTTAAAATGATAAATGGCATTTAGTATGTACAATGACGGATAAAGTTTTCATGATCTCTAAAGATATAGGCCTTCTAATGAGCTTTTTTGACATTGAGTGACTTACTTCACAAATCAGGCCCCATGAACTCATCATATAATGACTCAGATGGCTGCTAAGAAAAGCAATCAAAAAAGCTCTTATAATGATTGCAAATTAAGAAAAATTAAATACTGTGATATAAAGCAAATTAGTAGAAAATACATTTATGTATTTTTCAGTAGATTAATTGTGTCAGTCAATTTGCAGAGTTGCTTGAAAGGTGATCATATTTATTAGCGTTTAAAACATCCATTCTTCCTTCCACCATAGCTCTGAGAATGTAATATGAAATAAGAAAAAATAATTGAAAGATAACAAAGAAAAACATCACACTTATTACAAATAAAGCTGAGGTAAGGAAATGTTGGTTTATGTCAATCGTGAAACAAGTTTCCTAATACTTCAGAATTGAATGGCAAAGCTGGACTGGGTCAGGTGTCTCCTCGCATCGGAGAAGTCTGGACCATAATATCTGAAATGAAGGTGCTCAGAGGACATACCAGACTTTAGGCACAAGAGATTTGAATTTTAAGATGATGTCTATGGATATATATGATTTCTCCAACTGTTATTTCACTGGTTTAACTGAATTCTGAAGATCATTCTTAAGTTGGCTACCCATTCCCTTCCAAGGAATCGAAAGGGACATTTATGTTTCAGGGTTTTTTTAAAAAAAAAAAAACAAAAAGAAAGTTCAGGGTGATTGATATGATTTGGCTCTGTGTCCCCACCCAAATCTTATCTCAAATTGTAATTCCCATAATCCCCATGTGTCGAGGGGTGTTCTGGTAGGAGGTGATCGGATCATGGGGGAAGTTTCCCTCATGGTATTCTTGTGATAGTGAGTGAATTATCATGAGAGGATGGTTTTATAAATGGCAGTTTCCCCTGGAATTTTCTCTTTCCTGCCACCTTATGAAGAAGGTGTTTGCTTCCCCTTCATCTTCTGCCATGATTGTAAGTTTCCTGAGGCCTCCCCAGCCATTTGGAACTGTGAGTCAATTAAACATCACTCCTTTATAAATTACCCAGTCTTGGGTATTTCTTTGTAGCAGTGTGATAACCAACTAATACAAATGATGCTCTAAAATGAAAAGGTCAGGAGCCCCTGCTTTCCCTAGTGGAAGTAGTAGAGCTGTGATAGATAAGGAAAATCTCTTTCTGTTATTTCTTGTCTGTCCCTATCATCAACTGGCCTAGTGGTTTGTGAATGGCCGGTTTGTTGATGTACTCAAATCTATACTAATGCTTGCAGATTGGTTTTATTTGCTTGCAGCTGAGCAATGATTGTGGCCAGCTTTTCAATAATTGACAGCTGAGGGTGCTTTACAAATAAAAATGATGAAATGGTACAGCATGGTTCCTTAAATTATATGTGCTCAAAATATATATGGTCGCTTAAATTATATATGCTCAAAAATGTGAGACAGTTTAATGTTAAATAAACTCCCAAAAGAAGTAAGTAACTGAGAGGTCACCATAGTGCATGGAGCACCTTTATTTAGATGACCTGAATGACTAGCTTTGAGATGGAGTAAAAATATTTTCATCCCCCTCTCATCTAGAAAATCACAGGCAAACAAAAAGAGCAAGAAGTAAACTCAGACTCCATTTTCACTGATACTAGAAGATACCAATAATTCTGGGGAAATGGGAAGAGGAACAGGTGCTGTATTAAACACAGGCATGCATGCAGGTCTGCAGAGTGAGCTTTGAGATTCCTGTGTCCAGCTTCCTTCCCTGCCAGTACCAGATGACAAAAGATGGCTTCAATAATGAGGCCGGAGGAGCTTGATCTGGATTACCTGAATCTACCCAGAGAAATAATATAATACTACTGGAGATTAAGTGGCTGCCAGTTCAAAAAATGAACAGGCCCAAGATCTTGTAGTACAAAAGTGGACAAAAGCTGCCTTTCCACTACACCTTCCAAACAGCCTGTTAGGGCCTGGCCTGTAAATAAGAACACCCAAGTTAATGCAGAGAAAGTTGCAGGGAAATATTTTAGCAAGGAAACAGTGCAAAAACATTTCCCAGAATTAGAAGACAGGAGTTTCCAGATTGAAAAGACATGCTGACTCTCCAGTGTTTCAAACGAATTCAGATCCACACTGAGGTGCACAACTGTGAAATTACAGAACTCCTTGGAGCCAGATTGTTTAATGCAGAGCAGTATTGGAGATGAATATGTCCTCCCTTACACCTCTAGGACCCACTAGGGACACTGACCTGTTTTAGGATGGCTGGATCAGGACACAGTCACCACCTCCAGTCCCTTTTTCCTGGAATAATATTCCCT
Source organism: Saguinus oedipus (assembly GCA_031835075.1). Taxonomy (NCBI): domain Eukaryota; kingdom Metazoa; phylum Chordata; class Mammalia; order Primates; family Cebidae; genus Saguinus; species Saguinus oedipus. Next base: position 8,685,077 of record CM063188.1, on the reverse strand, counting down.
GTGGCCCTTATAGCACTGTGCATTGTCAAACACTGCATCGGACCATCTTTTACCCTCCAGTGATCCCTGCTTCTGCCTGTCATTACTCTGTCCTGCCCTGCCAGCACAGTCCCAGCACATCAGAGAAGTCTCCACTATGCCTAACTCCCAATGAAAGGAGCCAGAGCTCCATCTCCTTTTCTCTTACAAGTAATTTTTGTGCTAATCCATACAATGTAAATAGATGTGTGGGCATTTTCTTTTCTTTTTTCCCCCTAGGGTTCAACCTCTTGATACTGCTCAGGGCTTTTGCAGCAGAACTGACTTCTTTGACTTCTTTTCTCAAGCCTGGCTCAGCCAGCATGCCATTTCAACTACCATTTAATTGTAAATGGTAGCATGCCAGACACTATGCTAAATAATTTACAGATAATGTCTAAATGAGCTTTACAAGCATCCGATTGGAAAGTTACAGTGCTCCCTGTTTTAGCTTGGGTTTAATCTAAAGCTGTATCTTTTAGACATTTTGTCACCAAAAGCTCGTGCAACTTGCAGTCCAGGACTTGCATCTATGCAGGGGAATCCAGATGCAGGCACTGGAAGGAAATATTCCTCTACCCATGATGGCATTGAGGACCAGGGAAACCCCAGTGACAGATAAAGAATTCCTGAACCAGCATGATGAAATAAAGATGAGATTCCAATTTAAAAGATTTCACAATTTCAGTCCTCTTCTTCCAGACCCTGAAGTGGATCATAGATAGTACTAATTTTCTGCCTGAAACTGAGAGGTTTGAGTTACCATTTCTAGACTGTATGTTAGTAAATTTTTGTTAGAAATGTGATATTAATGAAGTTCATGTTGAATGAGATTTCCTACCTCTGTATAAATTCACATCAGGATAATATATATCTTTTCCAGCTTAATGCTCATCACAACTGATAATCATTAGCAAAGAGCAAACTCATAATATACTTGTCTCCATTGCTCTTTGAAACGAGTTTGTTTAAATGATGATTTCTGCTTTCATTCAGTAGTTACCATATTGTAACCTTGTTCCCAAGGATAACTTTTTTTTATAGGCTATTTGAACATAATAATACTCTCCTAGTCAAAATAGTTAAGTGAATAGTGACACTAAATGTCAGCTCTCAATGGATGTAATCTGGGATGCATATGAAACATATTTCATTTAAAGTGAATATTTTATTTCAGAGAAAAATGCAATTATGTTATTAAGGATTCCACAAAGCACTTCAAAGCAAAGAGAGAAAAACTTTTATACTTTACATTTAGCCTTCCCTTGTCTGGGAGGGTTTATGTCCCTCTTAGAATTTAGCTTTCACTTCCAATATTCTTTCTTGTCTAAATGCTCTCGCCGCTTCTTCACTTAGTTGAATATCCTCCTATTTGTCCCTAAATTTCCAGTGGCTCTTGGGCATTCTGAGGGTTTGGCCTGACCCTGGTACTGAAGGGTACATATAGCACAGACAGCTTTCATAGCTTCTCTTCCACGCCACGCTCCTTCCCATCATCACAAGGATGCCTCGTTTCTGGCATTCTTTTTTTTTCAACTTTGAGTGTCATTTTCTCCTTGTCACCTCTAATCCCTCTGCTTCTGCATTTTCAATGCTATACAAGGTTACTATCCAGGCAATTTTACTGAGTTCCTTCTGTGTGAATAAAATCAAAGAGATGAGGATGCTGAGTAATGTCACATTAAAATGTAGTCAAGAAAGGTTTCTCCGTAGAAAGTTTCTTTAATTAGTTGACATTGATATGTCCCAGGACCACAGCCTTGACCCTGGTTCCCTGGAATGTCATGGGAAATTCTTTTCCCTAAGCCATATTCTTTCCAAACCAGTTACTAAAGTCTTTTAATTTTACTACATGTGAGTTATTGGGATAAGAAAAAAAAATTTTACTAAGTGTGCATAGCCTATATTAAAAGCAAATGATCCTTAATATACATAGTCTCATAGAACTGTGCAATGTATGCAATGTAGATTTCCATAGACCATCTCTTATCCCTCTAGTTCTGCCTGCTTATCATAGGTATTCCAGCCAAGATCTCTAGCTCTCCCCAGGTCCCAAGGGCAAATCTCTTCACTGTATTGTCACCCTGTTCTCTTTAAAACAATTTTACAAATAAACAAGCATTTTGTGTAGATGTAGTATAATTATACATATATTATTCATGTTCTTTTAAATTTCTTATTTCTGAACCAATAGTTTTCATGTAACTGTTTTTCCTTTGCTTTATCATCTGGACCTTGCCTTCCACACCAGGTCCCCCATCATGCCTTAGAAAGTTATCTGTTGATCTATTTAGTGATGTCTCTAGTTAATTTTGGTGGTGGAGGCTGAATCTGGTCTCTTGTCTCCTGATCCAGTGCTCTTGCCCTGTACAAGGATGACCCTGAAATCTTATCTAAAAGCAGTGCAAGCTGACTTACCCTGGCAATGGAGGGTTAGTCTTCTTTTTTTTTCTTTCTTTTCTTTTTTTTTTTTTTGAGATGGAGTTTCGCTCTTGTGACCCAGGCTGAAGTGCAATGGCGCAATCTCAGCTCACCACAACCTCTGCCTCCTGGGTTCAGGCAATTCTCCTGTCTCAGCCTCCTGAGTAGCTGGGAATACAGGCATGCACCACCGTGCTTGGCAAATTTTTGGTATTTTTTAGTAGAGATGGGGTTCACCTTGTTGACCAGGATGGTCTCGATCTCTTGACCTCATGATCCACCAGCCTCGGCCTCCCAAAGTGCTGGGATTACAGGCTTGAGCCACTGCGCCTGGCCCGGGTTAGTCTTTTCTTCTTACACAGCTAGCTTTCAGTTAAGGGGAAGAGATATTTGTCTGTATTTCTTACCCCATTTGAGTTTATTCTCAGACGAGCTGCCAAAATGATCCTTGTAAAAGCTCAGCCAGAGAGTGATACCTCTATACCCAGATGCAACCATTGTTCCCCATTTCACTGAGAGAAAAAGCCAGAGGTTTTACAGGTCCAGGGGCCTGGCATGGTTTGGATGTTCTTTTCCCAGCCGCCCTCCTTCCTTCTTTCTCTCTCCCACTTCTCTCTAGCTGCACTATCATTCTTGCTGGTCCTGATTCAGGCCACACCGGATTCCACCCAGGGACCCCTGCTCCAGCTCTGGGCCTGGAGCACTCTTTCTCAGTTGTGGACTGGCCAGCTCCCTCCTTCCCTTCACACGTTAGACAGAATGTCACCCTCTTTGTCCTCCTTCCTCCCTCCCGTGTCCAGGCCCTCTTGGCATACTCAGCTTATTCTTTTTTGCCTTATTACTTAAAACTTTGAGGCATTCTTCAGAAGTTACTTTTTATTGGATTTATTGTTTATTATTTTATTCCTTTCGCCATGTATTATGTTCCATGAGGGAAATAATTTCCTTCTTTCTTTTCCCTCTTGCTCCTCCTCCCCTTCCTCTTTCTCCTTTTTTCATCTTTTTCTTCCTCTTCTTTCTTCATACTCCTCCTCTTCTTCCTCTTATTTTCTTTTTCTCCTAACCTAAAATACCATGTGGCATTTATTAGGTATTCAAAATTATTTGTTGAATGGAGATAATAATCTTAATCATTGATTTGGCTCTAATGTTATCAACAGAATAGAAGGCACCATTTCAAGAATTACTAATGCTGATTTGATAGTGGCAGAACCTATGCCCTGATTCTGATGTAAAATTAATATGTCAGTGGTGAAAGTTTAAATCTCATATATCCTAAGATAAGAAGTAGAGGATTTAAATTAACTAGACTCAAGTTTTGTTTTGCTTTTCTTTTTCCAACTGGTATATTATATTTGTAGATAAGTTTCTCACTTTGTAAAAATCCCCTTTAAATAAAGAACCTCTATTTATTAATACTTTCACATTTTAAAAAAGTGAAAATCTCTGAGTAAAACAGGACAGGAAGTGGGAGTGATTCTTCTCACAGTTGGGCAGCCTGAAGGGTTGCTTGGGCCATTTCTTATACCTCTGGCTGACTGAAGTCATTAGTCTGCCGCGAATGAAGAGAGAGAAACTGCAAGTCCTAACCCAGCCCAGGGACAACCCAAATCATTCATGTTATTTCATTGTTAATATCTTACAAGAATTTCCAGTGCAAAAAACACAGTATTTGTTTGACTTACTGTGTCCCTGAATACACAGGGGTTCATGTTTTCTCCTAGGTTGAGCCAGTCTTTTGGGTTCTGTGCTAAAGTAAGACTCTATTCTAGAGGCTGGGAAAACTATGGAATATTTGAGCCAGAATAGACCTCAAAGGACCCAGGAAGGTGTTTAGGCCAGCACAGACAGCTCTGGTCAGTGACAGTCATGGGAAATCATCAGTCAGTCCTGAACAGGGGCTGGAGAATGTGTTTGCACTCCCACACGTGTGTATGTGTGTATTAAATATATAAAATATATATAAATATATATAATTTTTTATTATATATAACCCTGTGTATATATAGGGTTATATATAATATATATAACTGTGTGCATATATATAATATATATATAACCTGTATGTATGTATATGTGTGTGTGTATACACATACAAGTTATATATATTATAACCCTATATATATATATATATGTGTGTATGTATATATTTTATTATATTAATATATATATACATATATGCAGGGCATATATATTACATATAAAGATATATATGTGTGTATATATGGGGTGTGTATATATATATACACACACACACACACACACACACACACACACACATACATAGATAACCTATGTGTACACATACATAGATAACCTATGTGTAGATAACCTATGTGTATATTGTATATTGTATATACAATTTGACATATAGAGAGTGTATATATACATACACAGGTTATATACAATGATAAAAGTATATATGTAATGATAAAAATATATATAATGATAAAAAACCCACATAAAACAAAATTTACTATGTAATCACTTTTGAGTATATAGCTAGCTCGGTAGTGTAACATACATTTAACATTGCATGCAACCAGTATCCAAAACTTTTCATCTTACCGAAATGAAACTCTGTACCTATTAAGCAATAACCTTCCATTTCTCCACCTCCCCAATCCCTGATGACTGACCACTATTCTACTTGCTGTTTTCTATATATTTGACTTTGAAGTCATGAATCTGAATACTCTACGCAACGGAATCCTGCAGTATTTTGCCTTTTGCAGCTGGCTTGTTTCACTTTGCATAACGTCCTCACGGTTCATTCATGTTGTATTGTATGTCAGAATCTTTTTCCTTTTTAATGTTGAATAATGTCCATCCATTGTATGTGGATACCGCATTTTGTTTATCCATCCATCCTGTGAGGCCAGAACCAAAAAAAGCTGTCAGACTTACCCCTCTGCTCCCCTACCCATCCCCACCTCCATAAGTTAATGGCACTTGCACATGAAATTACACTGGTTATAGGATGTACTTGAGATTATTCAGAAAGTGACATTAAGAGAGCATTAACATGATTCTTACTTAAAATTGGGAGTGAGAGTATTAACTGTTGAACAGTTTGACTCATGAGTGAATATGAAATTTCACCATTTCTGGCCAAGCACGGTGGCTCATGCCTATAATCTCAGTGCTTTGGGAAGCCAAGACAGGAATATTGCTTGAGGCCAGGAGTTCAAGACCCATCAGAGAAAGATATCAAAACATCATCTCTGCAAACAAAAACAACAACAAATCAGCCGGGCATGTTGGCATATGCCTGTAGTCCTAGGAGGCTACAGGGAGGCTGAGGCAGGATGATCACCTGAGACCAGGAGTTCGGGGCTGCAGTGAGCTAGGATCATGCCACTGCACTACAGCCTGAGCAATAGAGCAAGAACCTATCAAAAAAGGAAAGGAAAGGAGAGGGGAGGAGAGGGGAGGGAGTAGAGAGGAGGGGAGAAAAAAGAGAGGGAGAGAGAGAAAAACAGAGAGAAAAGAGAAAGAAACAGAAAGGAAGGAAGGAAAGAAAGAAAGAAAGTGAGAAAGAAAGAAATTCACCATTTCTGCACAGCTACTGTGGACTATAGGTGTTTCATCAGAGTAAAGAAACCAACAGCTCTCTGCAAAGCACACATTGTGCTACCTGCAAGCAGGACCCTTCCCAGTAAAGGTTAAACACATAGCAATTTCAGCTTTAAAGCTAGCCTGCTTACTTCTCCGTATAAAAATATTTTCAAAAAGAAAAGATAAATTGTCACAAACAGTTCGGAATTTTCCCGACCATTTGAAGTCTTTAGGTTTAAAGTGAAGTATTATGAACTCTTGTTTGTGATTGCTGCTCCAAAATTTGTAAAGGACTAGAATCCAGAGGCTTCTAACAGATTTCGGACTAGATTTATTCTCTTCTTGTGTTATCTAGTATTTTCTTTTTTCTCCCCATCTTCCCACCCTTCTGGCCTTCCTGCTTCCCTTCCATCTGTTTTCTTTTTCTTCCTTCCTTATTCCCTTTTTCTAATGTTTATTCACTGATAAGACTATGCTGTGACATATATCCTTTTAATTTTTTTAAATAAAAAATATTTTTGTAATTGTTAAAATTCATTTTGAAAGCAATGAACTGTTCAGAGAAAATACATAATAACTGAAGTTCTCATCTCTGAGACAAGAATGAAGTAAGTGTGTAAGGCTTGGTTCTGATTGACACACAGTCTTCTTGTGTGTGGAGGCCAAAAAACAAATAGCAATAGCAAACGTTGTCCTCTCTTCTGCCTCGCAGGAGCAGAATGATTGGTTATATAAATTCTTACAGCTGTTAACAGGCATTTGGGTTCCAGAATAATGCTGGCTGCTGAGTACAAATTGCTTCATCATTTCACATTGGTACCTGTTCCATGATAGAATTCTGCATAAAATTAGTCACACTTGAATATAACTTCCTAAACATTTTTCCAAGTCATATTTCCTGTCAGATTTGTGTATTGGTTGTCATTTCACATATTTTCAGGCCATGCATTATCTTAAAGGAGGTAGGTCCTGTTTGTAACATCTTCCCTTTCCTTGTCACTGGCATCCCCTAAAGAGCCCATGACAGGCATAGGAATCCCTCACGAGAATCATTACACTTCCAGCAAAACCATGTCTATGAAGGAAATGACAGACCTATTAATGTGAAGACATTAATATTTGAGAAGGCTTCTTATGTCATTCTTCCCAAGAATGTGTGCATTTTTGTAATGGTCAATGCTGTAAGCCTCAGGAATGGAAAACTAATGGTTTGATTTTCAATGTTTATAATGGACCAAGGAAACAGGACTTTAATAAGGTGTAGGTTTATGAGAGCCCCAGAGTCATATCACACAGATGATTGTCTCTATAGAAGGTCAGTTAGGTCTTTGCAATATTTTGGTAATTTACAGCTACATCTGTGTGTGCAGTTACATTAAATATATTCACCAATCTGTGTCTTGTTGCTTTGCAGTTAATTGTTCAAGAAACCTTTGTGCACATTTTTGTATTTTATACAATTCACATTTTTACATTCACCAGCACTAAGTAGTGAGTTTTACGGAAATATGCTACATATATTTCAGTCATACCACTTTGTTCAGAAAAATTAGGTCATCTTATTTATCTTAGATAGCTCTGAATAACTGAATTTTTCCCAAAAATCTACAGGTCAAAATTTACTATTATGGTCAACTTTCGAAAGCTTACCCTTCAGAACCTGAAATAAATTCCCAAAGAGGCACTTTATCATGTTTTAATCAAATGATAGTCTTTGTCATTCTAGTATATAAACTCTTATGTGACTACTTTGAAGATGACCGGACTCGCCCGAATGTATAGATCATGATGTGTTTGGTTTTAAAAACTAATCTTATCCCAAAGTCTGTCCTCCATTAATTAGTCTTTTCAGCATTTCCCATGCTTGAATGGGAAATCACCCGAAGAGCATTTTACACTAAAAGATCACTTGGACTTCACTCGGTCCCCAACACACAACCTCCAGGTCTCCACTCAAGATACAATTGTATTTAGTTCCTCACATGCCTCTGAAGCAGCCAGCTCAGCACCTGTTGCTGGACCATTAAAAACCATTAATCTACATCATTGCCCAAGTTCAGAAACTCATAGCAACCCGACTTCCTCATCCACTTTCTATTAACTAGATCCTCCTATTTATTTTACAATGTAAGTATTGCACTGTTTTATTACTAGAATTATTAGCATGAATGTTTCACCACTTATCTCAAATAAAGGAATGAAACTCTATTCTAGCATAGTTTGAACACTTAGTAAATAATTGTTGAGCGAATGATGAAGTGAGTGAATGAAAGATGTCATAACAGCTTGTTAAATGCCTCCTTTGCCCCTGGTTTTCTTATATTTCCTATTGCCTTTGGTTACCAATCTACTAGCTCTACCAAAGGAAATAAAAAAGTGAGTTTGACACATGCTGATTTCATTAAATGCACACTGGTTCTTAGGGATTCCCCAGCCTTTCTTCATGAAGTCCATTACTAGAGCTAATCTAGTACTGAATAATTTCTGGAATATTAAGCATATTAATATCAACATTTGGAAATGGCATTGCTTTTAGAAAATTGAAACAGCATGTGTCATTTTTTAGAATTATAGAAACTCTTGTATATTTTATTTTGAAGGTCACCAGCCTTAGCTAAGGATGATCACTTGTGGATTCTTTGAGTAACTGTAAAGGCAATTGACCTGAGGTCAGGATTCTGGAATTCACTTAGAGTAGCCCTTGAATAATCCCTGCATTCACATAATTAGGGCTTAGGGTTCACCTTAGCCATTTTCATATGTGGGCTTTCTTACTCCTGAAGTAAATTTTCTTGCCTTCAATAACTGTTGTGCACTTCAACATATTTTGTATTTTGGATGTTAAAAAATGTTACTAATCCTTAATAATTGTTGATACATAGTACTCACTGTGTGGCAAGCATTGCTTTAAGTGTTTTATCCATACATATTAACTGATTTTCATTAATCTTCACATATACGCACTATGAGGCAGGTACTTCACAAAGACCTCATGAGGTAAGTGTAATTGTCACCATTTTATAGGGGAGGAAACTGAGGCACAGAGAAGTTAAGTGATTTTCCCAGGGTCCTGGAGCTCGCAGATATGTGAGTTGAGATATGAACTCAGGCTGCCTGGATCCAATGTTCTTAACCACTATGCAAGACTGCCTCTTCCTTAGCTATCCTCATTTCATGCCATTTGTCTGTATCTTCTGTTCAGATCTCAGTACTGTATGAATTAATTGCGGAGTACCTTATGCATCCATATTAAGTCTTACTTACCTACCCCTTCTTCTATCACTAAAAGAATTTGTGAATGCAAAGATGACATTACTTTTCCCCTTGTCCCCATATTTTCCTATGTCTTTTGTAACCAGTCTGTACTATGTAGAAAACACACACACACACACACATTAAAAATTGACCATATTCAACTATTATCATCAATTTCCACATTTTCTTCTTTTTAAATCACATTGTGAGTATGCTATTTTCTAACAAGGAAGGAAACTAAAAGTCTTCTCTGCTGTTCATACTTTTCAACTGTTTATATAATCTTCTATTTTGGCAAAGAGTTTAGCAACTGTTTATGCCCTGCTGGAAAGTCACTGTTATCCTTACTCAACAGAAGAAGGAACTGTCAAGTGATTGATTTGTGTTCCTCTAGGATTTATCAAAACTGATAGCACAAAGGAGCTCCAGACCTATTGCCAGAATGTCAGAATATTCACCAGTGCTTGCTCTTATTTGTATGTGATTTTAGATGTCCCACTCAGGCTACTTTGCCCAAATATATATATTATATAACATAATATATATATAATATAACATAATATATATATAATATAACATATATATATACACACACACACACACAATACATATACACACACACCATTGTGCATGCATACATATTCAAGTGTATATATATAGTATGTGTGTGTATATATATATATACACACACACACACACACACACATATATATAGGTCAAGAAATGATGAAGCCTTGTGGGATTTTTACATGCAGACATTTCCAGCAAAAGTGCTTCTTAAGACTGTATTTTCACACTGACATCTCTCCACCTTTGGCACAGTGTTCTTTACCTCTTGGATATCTGACTACCCAAATGTATGCAGTCTGGGTCCTACTCGGAACATTTGGCAGTGACCCAGGGAGGTGACTTTTTACATAAACCTCAGGATGCTGCAGAGTTGCATTTTGTCACTTTTTAAAAAACCCTCTTATCACAGCCCTTGATGTTCATTTTCCTTTAGGATTTCTTGGTAGGAAGGGAGAGCATGCCACATACGGTACATTGTGGACCCTGTTATGCACATGGCTTTGTTTCTTGAATAAGAATAGTAATAATATAGAGGGGAAGGAAAAGGCATATGTAGAGGACTTATTATAGAAAAGTTATTTTCTTTGAACTTTAAAACATCCCTATGTTTTCAAGGGAATAGATTTTGCTATCCTTTTTCAGATGGAGAAGTTAAAACTTAAATCTTGTTTACAGTCTCACAGCTTTTAAGCAACAAAGTTAGAATTCAAATACAGGCCTTTTTAACATACTGCTTTTTTCTTCCCAGATTATTGCTGAGGGGTGTGTGTGTGTGTGTGTGTGTGTGTGTGTGTGTGTGTTTGTGTGTTTGTATGATTGTAAAATGCTTGTATTGGCAAAGCATTTTATTGTATTGGCAAACATCTATTATGGAGGACTCACAAATCCAAACTCCTTGTGCTGGTCACCATTTGGGTATTGACATGATTAAGTCTAAGTCACTAATTGAGTATCATTTACCATAGCTAACTCTGTTTAGAATGGTTTATTGGCAGCCAACACTATGCTAATATTTTAATAACATTTTCTTATTTAATGCTCATAGTCATCCTAAAAGTAGATATTTCCATTTTATAAATGATGAAAATGAGTCTTAGAAGATTAAGTTACACTGTCACTTAGCAAGTAAGTGGAAAAAACAAGATTTGAACCTAAATTACCTGAGTCTAAAGCCTGAGTGTCTTACCACTTTGCTTTTCTGAATAGAAGTTAGATTAAAAACTTAACTTTCAACTGTAATATGGGACGGAGCAAATTTTACAAATGACTTTTGATATCTTTCTTTGTAGCTTTTTTCATCTCTGCCATAATGTGATGATAACACAAAATAATACATGTAAATATCCAACATTGGTAGGATTTTTTGACCTAAGTCCTCTGCAAACACATGCCGTTTAAAATAACTACAACTTAATTTCTTGTGAAAGAGCACAATGAAGCTAAACGACGTGCTGTGTAAAACTCTGCTTTATGTACTATGAACTTAGGATACTATTGGTTAACACAAATTATGGTCACCTACTAACCTTTATGAAGTTTTCACTTGTGCTCATATTAACATGAGAACTTTAAAGAGGGTTTGGACTGTTCTGTAGGCTTAGAAAGGCAGCAGGACTACTCTGTCTGCTAAAAGTATTTATTTTAAACCTATATTATCATCTCATGTAAAAAAGAATCATTTTTGTATAAAATCAGTATACTTGTACTTTCCTTTTGACTATTATTTTATCACTAACTCGATTTTCTTTCTGTAGAAAAACTGTTCACTTGGTTAAACTTTACAAGACACGATGTCCCTGAGAGGCCGTGCACAGGGTGGCTTTAGTTGGCAGCCCCCACTCATGGGTCTCCCGTGATTTCCCTGGTTAGCTTAGCCCTCCTCTGCTCCAGCACAGGACATCCACCATTTCATTACACACCATCTTTTGTGTGTTGCAGGCATCTCCAACACACCGCATCCCAAACTGAACATGGTGTTTTCTGTCATCCTCTTACGTTGATCTCTCCAATGCCATCCTCCTCCATGGCATCATCTTCTCTGTCCTGAATTACTAAATCAACATCATGGCTGGCCACTTAACTATGTCATTCCCCTATAGAAGGCATTCTTCACACAGTGACTAGTGTGTAATTTCCAAAATCACATGAGATCCAGCCCTGAATTTACTCCAAACTCTCCAGTGTCTTTCATTAGGATAAAGTCCACTGTCTTCACTTTGATTTATAAGATACTCTCTGATCTTCCCCTCATTGAGCTCTCGAGAGTCATATAAGCTTTTCTCCCTCTTCCCTGTTGCTCTCCAGCCAGTCTGTGCTTCTCTCAATTACTTGGATGTGACTACTCACCCATGTCCGTGCCTTCAACACCAGTTGGTTCCCTCACTGGCCACCATCTTCCTTGTCATTCAATCAGTGGAGCTTTCCTCACCCTGGGCCAGGTGAAGTTCCCTCACCATGCTTTAGAGCAGTTGATAGTTTAGTGTCTGTTTTCCTTGAAAGAGTGAAATTCTGTGTGGGCAGGTCACATGTATGAGCGAACCATATGGGAAGGCAGTATGTTTGCACTGTTTGTGTATTTTGTATTAAACATGCCTATGTATTTGTAGACAACTTAATTACAAATGATTCACTGAGTATATGCAACGTGGAAATGGTCAAATATATCACCAGTCTCAAAAATATTTGTTACGAGCTTACTAAATACTAGAGAGAAGAAATAATGCATTCATTCAAGAAATAGTAAATGTCTCTGCTATGCCTGGCACTGTGCTAGATATGAGAGCTATAAGGCACAATCTATGTCTTCAAAGTTTTAGACAATTTAGTTTGGAAGACAGGACATAGACACAGAGAGCTATGAACATGTAGGTCAATTTAGTATAGAGATACTTAGTCTAAGAATTTATTTTTGCTGGCTAGTTACTTAGACAAGAACTGCTTTGAATGTAAATTTACTAGTTCTGGCTTGCTTTTCTCTCCCTTTTCTCCTTCCCCACATCCACTTTTCTGAACACAAATATAAGATTTATTTAATTTAGTTCATTTGGCTTCCTGACAGCAGAGTGTCATCAGGGTAATCACCATAAAAGGACTTTGTTTTATTTTTTAATCACCCAGCACATTTTTATTGTCAGAATAGTTACTAATCATTCATTTTTATTTACTCTAGCTTGGGAAGTTTTGCAAAAATCTTGTGACTATTTAGAAAAAAAATGCTTTAAATTATGAGTTGTCTCCTACCCTGCTGACGAGTGAACACACCACAGACTTGAACCACATGATTCCGTTAGGTTAGCCATTGAGGAATAGAAAATACCTGCTTTGCCCCTTGCCAGCTACGGTCTCCTAATCCCCAGGACCCCTTCACCTTCTCCCAGAGTTTATTCTGCACCAGAACATCAGAGCATGGTTGCATTTTTCTTTACACTGGATTCAAATTAATTATTATTTTTATTTATTTACTTATTTACTTATTTTGAGACAGTGTCTTGCTCTGTCACCCAGGCTGGAGTACAGTGGTGGAATCTCAGCTCACTGCAACCTCTGCCTCCTGAGTTCAAGAGATTCTCCTGCCTCAGCCTCCCGAGTAGCTGGGATTACAGGTGTGTGCCACCATGCCTGGCTAATTTTTGTATTTTTAGTAGAGACAGGGTTTTGCCATGTTGGCCAGGCTAGTCTCGAACACCTGACCTCAAGTGATCCATCCACCTCAGCCTCCCAAAGTGCTGGGATTACAAAACATGAGCCACTGCCACTGCAACCTGCCTAGAATAATTATTTTGAGCAACTGAGATATCAGTATCATAATCCTAAGGTATAATTAATTTTGTAAATTTCTAATCTAGGTTCTGGTTAGAGTGATTCAAATAATTTCATTTGTAACTAGAAGAGCCAGCCATTCTTCTGGCAAGCAACAATTAAATATATATATATTTAATTCTTTTTTTTATTTTTTAACTCTTTAATTCTTTTTTTAATTTTTCTCTTTTTCATTTTGAGACAGTCTCGCTCGATCACCCAGGCTGGAGAGCAGTGGCTCACTGCAACTTCCGCAGTGAGTCCTTAAAGTATGTGTGCCTCGAGCATGTTACATATTATACAAATTTTATTACATATTACATGTAACATTTTATAAAATTACATATATAATTTTAGGCACATATTCACATGTGAATACAGTTGAGGAGCTTTTGCTACTAAAAGGACAATAATCTGGACATTGAATAATGAGTGGTTGTCCTTCTTTTCTCTTGTGATTATAAGTTTTCTTATGAATTAGCTGTTCAGTGCCTTTATCAGAGTCACCCAACTGGTGAGGAAAGAATTATGTCCCCAGGAGGTGTGAGTTGAGAGATGTTTAAGCTGAGGTCAGTAGGCAAAGATTTGGAGCAGTTGTGTGTAAGATTAAAGGAAATTACTAAGATCACTAAAGGAAGTGAAGATGTGATACATGACTGGAGCAGAACATTCTATACCTTTCATGGATTAGAGAGATGCAGGGAAGAAACACTTCCCCTTTAAACACATTGTCATAAAGGGCAACCATCAGCCTTTCTCTCCATAGCAGTGCCTGAGAGTGAACACCCAGCTGAATGGTCCAGTGTAGCTGCGCCTAACCATCACAGTTTCAGGGGGGTATAAGTGCTTGGCAGATATATTACTCCTCCCATTCTCAGACTGAATATTATAAAAGTCAATGGACATTTGTATTTCAGTAAGTCAGGTACTTTAAGTGGAAAGATTAAATATGAATTTTAAATGGCCACACCAGGGTTAACTTGGCTCATAAAATATAGTCACCATCTTCTATCAAAATCTGCAGAGCATACCATGAGAAAGAAAAACAAATGAATATGCACTAATTATTTCCCAAGCCCTTTGCTTCAATTAAAAAAGATACCCTGCAATGTCAGTTTTATTTATCATTCCCATTTTAGAGATGAGAAGGCTTGCTTCCAGTTGAGTAACATAATTTTGCTTAGGGGAATTCAACTAATAAATCATAATGCAGATCTTGGTTCAATGTATTGGAAGTCCACCTACATTCTACTCATCCATGCTATATCTCTGAAAGAAAATTTTCTGTCCATTCCCTGCTCTCCCTCTGGAGGCAGACAGGCCCTGTAACCTCTGGTGTCTGTGAATTAATGGGCTAAAGATATTTAGATTTTTTATAAAACAATATCTGAGGCCAAGCTGAGTCAGAATTGACTGAAAGTTATACAGTTGTTTTTTGCTGCTGTCTTTTTATGAATTTTAGCTCTGGAATAACACCAAAGCCTATTAATACATAACCGTGACCTGTGTATGCTGTAAAGGACTTTATGTGAAAATCGTGGAGGTGAACTTGGACAGCAGCCTATTTTTTGCAGCATGGAAGTTTCTCAAAGCAAATGTCAGGGCTTTGAATACTTATGAATCAAAACGCAGACAAAAAAATTAGGTAACTCTTGGAATTCAAACTAAGGCCAGAAAATATTCCCCTTCCTATTCTTCAGCATTTCAAGGATATTATCCCTATGTCTATCATTAATTTTAAGTTTTCAGCTGCTCTTTTAGAAAGATTTCAGTTCTTTTTATTTTGTACTCTGGGATGTTATAAAGCAGATATTGTGCATGCTCGCTCCTTGTTTCCGTTGGGAAATTATAATTTTGACACTAGGGGAAAAAGTGCTATGTGACTCTAAATTTCTTTCAGTAAGTTATAATTATTTCCTGCACTTTATGTGATGTTTTCTGAGCTACATTCGGTTCTAGGTTTGATACTAAAAGTTTGGATTGCCAATTTTTTGCCTCTTCTTTCTACATTCTGTCTGGTAGAGACCAAGAGAAAAAAGGGAAGGTTGAAGCTTTAACTTCATTATTGATGGATATTGGCATCTCCCAAAATACAGGTCTTTTGGATAAAGCTGAATTTGAAAGCATGGCTGGTTGAGAAATCTGGGCTCCTATTGGCTCCTTAAGCCTGTACATTCTCATGCTTCTAGAGAAGGTAGAGCTATGTTCTCTTTTTTAAAATTATTATACTTTAAGTTCTGGGGTACATGTGCAGATTGTGCAGGTTTGTTACACAGACATACACGTGCCATGGTGGTTTGCTGCATCCATCACCCCATCATCTACATTAGGTACTTCTCCTAATGCTATCCCTCCCCTAACCCCCAGTCCCTGCTCTCCCTCCCCTATCCCCCACTCCCTGCTATCCCTCCCCTATCCCCCCACCCCCCAACAGGCCCTGGTGTGTGATGTTTCCCTCCCTATGTCCATGTGTTTTCATTGTTCAACACCCACTTATGAGTGAGAACATGTGGTGTTTGGTTTTCTGTTCTTGTGTCACTTTGCTGAGAATGATGCTTGGCCACGTCCTCTTTGCTGAACCAGGAGAGAATTGGCTTCAGCTGTACCTCACACATTGCGTCACAGGATGATCAGAAATCAGAGTGTGGTGAGCCTCCTGGCCACCCTCTGGCAAGCAGGCCCCCAGCCTCACCTCCATGTGCTGTACAGAGCAGTGAGGTAGGTGGCCGTGGCTTCTTCCAGATCCATGATACTTGCCACAGAGAGACAGTGACATGCAGCTTGCTCCTCATTGAAGGGACCAACTCAGCCTTCATTCCTGTAGTAATAACAAAGTCCCATAGAGGCCAGCATCTTGCCAGTCATTTACTGCAGCTTCTTTGCTTTTGATGGAAAATACAGTGACAAGAGAGACATAAGAGATAGAGTCCTCCCCTCTCCCTTTGTCTTTCCCTCCCAAAGACACCAGAAAGAACTTTTCTTCTCATCGAGAATTTTATTCATTTATAAGCTGAGGCAAGAACATGAGGAAGCAGAGCGTTGCCCATGCAGTATGAGGAGGAATTTTAAGCCAACTGGACAATGAAATAAGAGTGCATTTGGCAGAACTGACCTGTAGACAGTTAATAATCTTTATTTAATTTTTCTGTGTATCTATCTGTCTCTCTGTCCCATACTTCTTCCTTTCTCAAGTTGTCTTAACTCCTAAGCAACAAAGTCATTTTTCCAGGGCTTAATTCAGGAAGTATAGTCACCATTGCAAACGTGTATTCTGGCCAAGAGAAACATTTCCTGACTTAAATCTAAAGAAACTTTCTCATTTGCTAAGCAACAAAAGAAGCTTCATATTGACTTACATTTTACAGATCTTATTTAACCAATCTGGTTTTCTCGCACATGCTAATTATACTTTTATTAGACCAGTAAACAAACTTACGCATTCTGATTTTATTTTCTTTTAAAGTTATTTTATTTTCTTTTAAAGTACAGATCTCTCTAAAATTTTATTTTTAAACATTCGATCCAACCAATAGATGAGATACACATCACTCTGCTCTCTTAATTCAAAGCATGTAACATCTTTTAAATTCCATGCAAATACTGCATAAAAACTTTTGAATACATTATGCCATTTTCTAATTTTAAACAAACTTGATTTAAGCATGTATGCAGATTGTTTCATTTGCTAGCTAGAATACCAACCCCTGCAGCTCCCAGTGAGTAGACAAGCCTAGGGACAGTATGAAACTATCATTTAGAATATTGATCAGCCTCCACATGATTCTGTCGAATGTGGGTTCTATTAGAGATGAGGTAATGCATCTGAAAATGCCTCTTTGTATGGGGGTATTTTTATTTTGTTAACAAAGAATTCATGGACCCTCAGGACAGAGCACAGTGCATGGCATGCAGGCGACCCTCCACAAATAACTGTGGACTCACTGAATGCTCATTAATTCACTGTATGGCCATAATCAAGCTCTTCATAGAAAAGTTCAGTTCTCCTTTTCATTTGACATTTTCACATGTCCCGTTGCAATGATTCTGTATACAATCATCTTCCTCCTGTGAACAAAAGATGATTTTGAAAATGAAAAGAAAATGAAAGATCAGTGAGGCACTTGGAAAAATATTTTTAACTGTCTTATGCCCCAGCGTCCTGCTGCTCTGTGACAAAAGAACCAAAATGCCACTAGACCAGGTGCACAAGATCCAGAAAATGCTCTTAATACCAGTTATGACTTGTGTTTCTGTGGAGCGTTACCATCTACAAAATACTGCATAGACTTTCAATATGTACAGCAATGGAATGAATAGAAATACATGTACATATTTCTCAAATGCCCAGTCCACTTTATAGGCAAGAAAATCACTTGTTAAATCCACCGTAGACCCGCAAGTGTTACAGGAAAGCAAAACTGTTCATCTTAATGAGTTATTGAAACTTTTTTTTTTTTTTTTGAGACAGAGTCTTGCTCTGTCACCCAAGCTGGAGTGCTTGATGCAATCCCAGTTCATTGCAAACTCTGCTTCCTGGGTTCAATCAATTCTGCCTCAGCCTCCTGAGTAGCTGGGATTACAGGTGCACACCACCATGCCCAGCTAATTTTTGTATTTTTAATAGAGATAGGGTTTCATCATGTTGGCCAGGCTGGTCTCCAACTCCTGACCTCAAGTGATCCGCCCTCTATCGGCCTCCCGAAGTGTTGGGATTACAGGCATGAGCCACCGTGCCCAGCCTGAAGCATCACTTTAAATGAGAACTGGAAAAGTATTAATTCTCATGAATAGTCAATGTACTGATTACAATGAGGAACCAAATTTAATGTCTACTAAATCACTCAAGTGAGTGAAAATAGCCTCCTACCTGTGTAGACATCTTTCTGCCAAAGATAATTTAAGGTGCTAATTGCAAGCATTGTTCATGGGGAAAAAAAATCACATATTAATGCATGGAAATTACATAAAACTATGTGTATATATAGTTTCCTATATATATAGTTTTATATAATTTTCATGCATATATAAAACTATATATATAGTTTTATGTAATTTTCATGCACTAATATGTGAAATTTTTCATGAACAGTGCTTGCAATTAACACTATATATATTTATGTAATTTCCATGCATATATATATAAAACTATGTTTATATATAGTTTTATGTAATTTCCGTGCACTAATATGTGAATTTCTTTTTCATGAACAGTGCTTGCAATTAGCACCTTAAATTATCTTTGGCAGAAAGATGTCTACACAGGTAGGAGGCTGTTTATAGCTTTATATATATATATGGTTTTATATATATGTCTGACTATGCAGCTGAAGAACTTGTAAGTTCACAATACACACATGATTTTAGATACAAGATTATATATATATTTAAATGCCATAAAATTACTTCATAAATGTAAGTGATGAATCTAAGTACTTTTATTTTTTATTTAAAAACCCACATTTTTAGCATCATTAATTTTTAAAATCTTCTTTTTTTTGTATTTCTCTCTGAAGTGTATTATAATGTTTGAACATAGATGGTCTTGGACCTAAAATTGTAGACATGATGGATCCACAGGACTCAAAGTCCCCTTCATAGATCATCTAATCTGTCTGCCTCCCTCTTTCTCATCATTCTTTAGGAGGCCAGGATAGTGGATTTGCCCTAGGAATCCATAGCTACTCCTGGTGTGGAGTAAGTACTGAATATGTGTTGATGAAATGACTGAATTTCTTTTCCTCATACTTTCCCTTCAATTTATTCAGTGATTTAAATCAACCATTAAAAGTATGTTAAATTCCCATTATATCTCTGGGTCTATAAAGGCCAATAAGATACGATTCCCATCCTGAAAGACTTCATAGTCTAACAGAAGGAGAGGACAAATATACAAAGAAGGATAATACATCTTACAGGTAGAAAACAAGTACATTTGAGAACCAAAGGAAAGATAGCCAGTTCTCCTGGAGATAGATATATCCCTAAGAATATTGTTTTAACCATTTTTATTAAGATCAAATTTTATAATTGTTTAAAAAGTCTTTATAAATTAAAATATTAGAGATTAAAAATTTCCCCTGTCCATTATTTAGGGTCTCTTACCCTTTCTTCAAGAAACTCTTTATCCCGATTCTTCATGTTGCATTTTAAACTTGAGTTCCTTAGTTTCTTCAGGGAAGATAGAAAACATCTGATTGGTATCCCTTATTTAGCAATCTGAATTTTTGGCAGGCTGAATTGCTGGATCAAAACCAAAAAGATTAAATATAACAAGAATAAACATAAAACCCTATATTTAAATTTAAAATGTTATCATACAGATAAAAGACAAGAGAAGTACTGATTTTCATGGAAAAAAAAAGAAAGTCTGAGGATTTTAGGTGGCTACAAACTCAAACATAATCCCACTGTAGGATATGGCTGTTGAAAACCCAGCACAGTCTTTGGATCTCACTTGGGATTCATGGAAACAGTCTCCACATCACAGTAAGTGTTAATGCTCATTATGCTGGGTGCTGGTGAGAACACATGGGAAACGGAATGGGTTCTGTGTGTTACATTGAAAGTTATGGAAAGCTGTGTATGAGGAAGATGTTCAAATACGTATCTCTAGCCCTGCTCTTCTCTTCATCCTCAGTGTTGACCAATGGCTGTGCACCTTTCCCATTGTCATCGGTGACAATTCCCCTTCTCTAAAATTGCGTTGGTCTTCCTTCCTGCCTCAGGACGAGTTTCTCTCCTGTAACACACACTTCCATGACTAGTGCTGGTACTCACTCCACCCACGTGGAAAACTCTGGTTTTCTTTACATCTCCTTCACCTTTGCCTCTGCTTTTCTGACATTTCCTGGCATAGAGACAGGATGGACATACTTCATTGTCTTGCTATCGCTGGAATCACCCCACGCTTTTGTCTCTTGTGTTCAGTTCACATTTTTAAAACCCACATTTTTAAATATTAAATATTATTATTTAATGTTACTAAATATTGTTATCAGGATAATATTTTCAAGGTTCATTCACGTTATAGCATATATCAGAAAAAATTTGGTCACACCATCTCAATGTGCTAAAGCAACGACTTCGATTGACAGCTTGCGAAGTGTTATTTTAAAGTCATGACTATAGCAAAATTCACTATGCATGCAGTTTTTTCTTGGGGGCAAAAAAGAAAGAAGATTACTCTGAACTAAGATTCTGAACTGGCATTTTAAAAAACACTGAAGTAAATGGATGGACTGTCAGCTGAAGTTCAGAATAACTGAGTCCCTAACAAAGCATGTTATTGAGCCCGTGTCTGAGAATGCAGTGCACGGTTATAAAGTTTTATCTAAGTCGCTGAAACCTGCTACAAATTTTATGTCCTGAAAAATGATAGCACTTTGTTTATTTTTATAAGGAAGAGGGGTGTCATTTCTATGTCCTCAAGAGAAAAAGTAACAAGTAACACGGGAGACATTTGCTTGGCTTAGGCCCAGGAAGTAGAAGTTCCGAAGCTTGATTGGCAGGGCCTTTTATTGTTGGTCACTCTTAAGCCCTAGATCCCTGAACTGGAGCTCTGAGCTGGCAGAACAAATGGTCTTGTGTTTCCAGAGTTCCACTCTTTTATTTTCTCTCTGGCGAGGTCGATTGCTTTCTGTAAGAGGAGCCTATTCATTTGAATTAGGCCTTCTCACCATGTCTTCATTAAAAATAGATGGAGTCCCTGTTACATGACATCCATGCATAGTCTCATGTTCTAGACATTGTAATGGTATAACTATATTTAAAATTGAATTTTACCCTCAGAAATCTTCATTGCAGCAAAGAGGTTTTTGCTTTGTCCCTCAAAAATAGAACTAGTCTGAAAACTTGTGACCTTATAATATTTTTTTTTATTTAAAATGTACAATTTAATGGTGTTTAATGTAACAAAGTTTTGCAACTATTGCAATTAATTTTGGTTCTTCTTTATTACCCTGAAGAAAACCTCATGCCTATTAATAGCCACAACATTCTCCCCAGCCTTAAGCAACCACTAATTTATTTTCTGACTCTATAGACATCCTATTTTTGAAATGTCATAATAGGTGGAATTACACAATATTCCAAAAGACCATTTATCTCATGGTCTTTCGTGAGTGGCTTCTTTCACTTGGTATAATATTTTCATTGTTCATTCATGTTGTAGCATATATCAGTGCTTCAGTTTTTATATCACCAAATAATAGTCCATTGCATGGATATACTACATTTCTTTTATCCATTCATCAGCTGGTGGGCATGTGGGTTGTTTCCACTTTGCGGCATTATGAATAACACCTCTATGAGCATTCATATACACGTTTTTGTGTAGGTACATGTTTTCATTTCTGTGGGGTCCACTGTATAGTTTTGTGCTTAATCGGGCATTGCTCTCTGTGGTTTTACACTGGGTCTTTTTTATTGGACTCATGATCTCCCACTCCACCCCAGATCTGTTCTTCCTCCTATGCACACTTCAGACTCCAACACCTACCCTGTTGCAGAAGCCAGAATCTCACACATCATCTTTTACATCTTCCTCGGCTCCTCATCCTCCACCCTTCTGCAGCCCATGTCTAGTCCAGTTGCAGCTCAAATAGAAGCATTCCCCAGAGAAGCTGTGCAGATCCAATCAGTCAGGTCATCAGTTCTTTATGTACTTTACCCCTCTGTTTATGTTTATGGGATTGTTTGATTAGTATCTGTTTGCTCACTATTTGACCTTATACTTTTTTAAGCATGATGTAATATGTCATGATTGACCTTAAAACCAAAATTTTATTTTTCACCTAGAGTAGCCCTTCCCATTTTTTCCTCATCAGTGACTGTCAGCTTTTATGGTGGTGGTCCATTTTGTTTTGTTTTTGTTTTTTAATTGATCTTCAGTCTGATGTCTGAGGCCCTGATTTCTTCTTTAGTTTCCACTATCTTTTTAATAATTGGATTTATTTGATTTATTTCTTAAGTTAGACCATTTCTTTTCAGCAAAAAACAAAACAAAACAAAAACAAATATTTTATTTCATTTGGCTGAGATCAATTCTGTGATCTGTTTACTAGGCTGTTGTCATTCAATATTAACACCACTAGAAAACTCAAGATGAACTATGACGATGAATATTAGAACTGAGTAGTTCAATATGGTAGCATTTCTCAACCTGAGGATACAGTGTCAGGCTCTACATGAACTATCAGGTTAAACAAAATATCCACTGATAGAGATCTTCATTCAGGCCCAAGGAGAGCAGAAGTCATTAGCGTAGCTGACATGTCACCACAGCTGATTACAAGCTTGTTCAAGAGCAATTCTTAGCACCTATTACCCTTACTCAAAATCAGTTGCCATTACGTTGTAAATAAATCTTTAGAATGGTAATTAAACCCTGATGTTTAAATCCTCTGATAAGCAAGTTCATCATTTACTGTTCTATATAACCTCTTTAATTGTGCTCTTAGGTATTTTCTGTATCATTAATATCTTTTTCCTCTCTTTTAAGCTGTATTAATAATTATCAAACATGTAATACATCAGAAAGTCTTATAAAAAGTATAAGCAGGTATCATTTTTTCTCCCTTTTAATGTCTAAATTATTTTGCTAGGCTTAAATTATTTCCATATTCTGCATTATGACGCAATTTACTGTATTTAGTTTTAACATTTGGAAATCAAAAGTGAAGTACTTTTTATTGAGTGGTTTGATTTACCAATAAGAGAATAAAATTGCATTTTTAAAGCCAGACAAATTTGATAAGCTTAGTTGTACTACTTGGGAGTTTGTTGACTTTTGTTAGGGAGCTAAAAGTGGCAGCAACAAAGCCTTTCCCCAAATGAGTTGAATTTTCTATGTGTGGTATGTATTACAAGACGCATTGGCAAAGGATACATTTTGCAAGATGTTTGTGTTTACAAAAAGCATTGTTTGTATCCATACAACAATATCCTTATTGTAAATGTAGCTGTGGTATTGTTGCCCTGGTATATAGGTTCTAGTCTAAAACCTGTGAATTTACTGTCACAGAATCAATTTGTCACTGGTGAAAAGGCTCATTTTAGTTCGAAGGCTGCTGTAAGACCATCTTGACCATCTCAAACTTTTGAGGTGTTTTGAGAAAGTACAATTTCAGATACATTTGGGGTCATTTCACAGTTTGATCACTCACTATTTCATTTTTAATAGCTAAAATTCAAGTGGCATGCAGAAAAGTTCTGGAATATATGGTGAAAAGAAAGTTTTTAAAGAAAGGTAATTAGTTGGCCCTTCATACCCCTGGTTTCTAAATTCATGGATGTTAAAAATCTTCAGAAAAAAAACTGTGTCTGGGCCAGGCGCCCTGGCTCAT
Organism: Saguinus oedipus; assembly: GCA_031835075.1. NCBI lineage: Eukaryota > Metazoa > Chordata > Mammalia > Primates > Cebidae > Saguinus > Saguinus oedipus. The sequence continues at coordinate 8,661,114 of CM063188.1, read as the reverse complement.
GCCTGTAATCCCAGTACTTTGGGAGGCCAAGGCGGGTGGATCACCAGAGTTCGGGAGTTCAAGACCAGCCTGATCAACATGGAGAAACCCCATCTCTACTAAAAATACAAAATTAGCTGGCATGGTGACAGGGGCACCTATAATCCCAGCTACTCAGGAGGCTGAGGCAAGAGAATTGCTAGAACTCAGGAGGCAGAGATTGAGATAAGCCAAGATCATGCCATTGCACTCCAGCCTGGGTGACAAGAGCAAAACTCTGTCTCAAAAAACAAAAAATAAACAAACAAAAAACATATATATATATATAGTGTCTGTACTGAACAAGCATGGACATTTTCTGTCATTTTTACTTAAACAATACAGCAAAACAACTATTTGCCTAGCATTAACACTGCATTAGGTGTTGTAGTTAATCTAGAGTAAACAGGAAGATGTGCGTAGGTTATATGCAAATATACCATTTGATATCATGGGCTTGAGCCTCCCCATGTTTCAGTATCTTCAGGTGGTCCTGGAACTCATCTCCTGCAGATACCAAGGGATGATTGTAGTATTATTTTGAGTGACTGAAAGAAGAGTGTGTCTTCAAAATATTTTCCATGACTTAAGATATTAACATATTCAACTAGATCTCTACTTTTTAAGTTATTTACCTATGCTTTATTTTTATAAAGCAGAAAATCCTTGGATTTATTTAAGTATTTGGAAACAATATCCTTCCAGGTTGCTTGCTTACTTTCCTCGTGTTATAACAGCATTTTCTGACTTCTCTTTCAATTATCCAATTTGCCAAGCCCTTGAGATTTGTAAGTAATCTTGGGACTATATTCAGTATTTATTCATTTGGGTAGAAGAGATTAGAATTTTCTTTAAACAAACAAGTCTGACTTACTTAAACCATTTCACTCTAAAATGGTACATTTGTTCCAGTGTTGTTGAAATTTGGATTGTGTACCAGGGGGATATATTCTGATTTAAACATCGATGGCAAAACATAGCTCCATTTTTCTATTTTATTGTTTATTTCTTTAATTTTCTAGATCCATAATTTTGAATACTGTTATACCAGTACTTTTCACTGTATGTTGTTATTTTTAAAAGAACCTTGCCTAAATCATATAATGTCTTTACATTAGGAATCAGTGTTATTTCATGCTTCTCATTTTTAATCAAAGCAAAACAAAATTCACTTTTAAGTGTATTAAAGTAAACCTGGATGCATTTATAAAATTTAAAGTTTACGCAATTTTATACCTAATGCTTGCTCCATATCTCTTTCATTAGAACATTTGAGGTCTCACAGAAATAAATCAACATTAAGATAACCTCTCTAAGACTGCCTGCTTTTTCATTCTTTAAAACTAGTAATTTTCCATCTCTGACTCTTTCCACGAAAGGCATTTACAGCTCCTGGGACATTTCAGCTGTTGACACTTTAGAAACCTCCAACTCTGTGTAGGTGTTTTGAAGTAAATTTGAAACATGGAGGTGGAAGAAAAGCCATATGTCCCTAAAAGTTTTATTTAATGTTTTTAAGTGGAAGGAGAGCTGCAAGTAGAAAGGGGAGGCTGTCAGCAGCTCGTATGAGGGGCAGAGTCGCTAAGAAGAGAACCAAAGTAGAGCCTCTATTATTTAAAAAATTCTTAGCAGAAAGAATGAATCGTTGTTTAACTCTTTGAAGAATAGGACAGGTTTTAAAAATAGCAACAGAACTATGACGTTTCTTTGCGATGGATCAAAATGTATTTCAAAGATAAGTGTATACCTGATGAATTTTAATTAATAAAATGATTAGTTTTAGATAAGAGAATGGACTCTAGTTTCAATCATTATGCTTTGATAAAGATGTTTTCTTGCAGCAATGTGTCTGAAATGTGAAACACATCCTGAAGAAACAGATGCCATCTCTGAGGCCCAGGTGATTTTAAAATGGATTAGTATTTAATGGATAAGGGGTCAGCAAGTGGCTTTTTCTTTAAGTATCTGCACATATATACAACTACCATATAATCTTTTAAATGCTGTACAAGTGACCAAAAATTTTTAAGAAGATTCAGGACACACAAAGCAAAGATGTTTCATTTTTCTATATGTGGCTATGGAGGAGAAGAAAGGAGAGCAGAAGTCTGAAAATGAGAACCTTTTTACGAAGAAAATCACTTCTTTGTGATTTTCTAAATAGCTGTTAGTTTAAGCAGAAGAGTCAAAAACACAATCACATAAACAAACCAAAAGACTATATGGGTAAGAACTGTTATAATTCACTTCAACTTACATTTTGGGAATATTTCTCTTTTTATAATATTCTACCATTTTATTATCATCAACATTCATTTTTAGATATTTCCCTTGAACTGAGCATTGGACATAAAAGAAGGCATAGGATATGTTCTGTTCTCTCCAAGGATTTTTTTTTTTTTTTTGCTATAAAAAAATTGCACCTTTATTTTTGTTTTCAATGGCGTTATGCACAGGGAAATTCATTTCTCAATGCTGAAGTGATATTCAGGACAGCATAGCCATCAGTAGCTAACCTATAGCAGATACTGAAAGATCTTGTCCAAATTATTAAGCGATAGGCAGTAAAGACTGGTTTCCAAGCTTTCTGATCTTGTAAATTGTTTTACATGTGGTGACTACAGTTAGCTTTCTCATCATGAATTGTTTCTAATTATATCTTTTTATTTGTTCTTTTGTCTCTTTGTAAAATCTGGCCATATCATTACAATACTAACTTGCGTTTACTCTTCTCTCTTTCCCTTTTACCCCACTTTAATTACAAAAAACTGAATACTAAAATATTTACAATACTAAGGTGCTCTAGTATTTCTTGACTCTGTTTTCGTTTTTAAAGGAGTTTTTGTCTTCCAATCCATAGCATTCCTCGTCTTCTGTAAAAGCCTAAACTTGTTGATGGGATTTTGCTACTGGGTATTCCTGAGGTCAATAAAAAGAGAGAAAGAAAGAATTGTCAAAGCTTGCCTTTCCCCTAAAAAATCTCGGACAATTTTTTTTTCTTTTTTTAGGGAGAAGGAGAGCTTTGACAAATCTTTCTTTCTGAGAACAGGTGTCTTGTGCAGTTCAGTGGCATTGTCTGGAGACAAGGCAAGAGCTCAGAGGAAGTTCTAGTGAGACTTGACTTAGACATTCAGTTCTCCATCACAAAATTAATTCCTGGGCCTTAAGCATAGCACACAGAAAACACAGCCCAGAACCAGGAGCTCTTAAGGCCAGGGGCACACACCAGTGGGCACAGCTCACAAATGACTACCATGGTGGTGAGGATCTCCCTCCTCCTGTAGTACTTTGTAAGACCCCAGGATCTTGGAAAGGCCTCAGTTATTATTGAGGTTGTTATTGTTCTCTTATTATTATTGTTTAGATTTCCCTGCCAGTCCAGCAGAAGGGCTTAAATCTAGATCTATGTTCATTCAGAGCAAACAAGAAGCATGCTATGCCTTGGTTCCCTTGCATCTAAAATGTGCCCTGAGATGAATTCGTACTCATTACATTTATAGTCTTATAAAATTGGTATAATGAAAAAGGCTGCTGGATTCAGGCTCAGGAGACCTTGATTCTAAGCTGGAGCTTGCAACTTGGTCTTAATATAAATGCCTTTATAATTGTATTTTGATTGAAGTGATGTTAGACTGAGTTTGCTTTATCCAAGCCTGAAATTTTAGAGGTTGCTTGATTAAAGGTTCCCAACTAAGAATAAGATACAAATATGGTTTGAAACGAGTCCCAGATCACTCAGAGCAGGGACAGTGCCCACCTCGACTTGTTTGGAGAAGGAGCAGCACAGGTTTCAGGTTTCTTCAAACTTTGATTTGGCTCCTGAATTTTGACTGTGTCCAAACTGCTCTGAAATACCAAAACAGTCCTTGTCTTTCCCCCTTTCCTCTCTCTTTTTCAAAATGGAGAATACTTTTTCCAAATTTGGGAAAACGGGCTGTGAGGTCAAAATAAGGGAGAGTGTGGACTGTGTTCTCTCCCGCTTCCACTCCTACCCCAAACCCATGCTGCCATCAGACTTGCACAGAGGCCACCATGCATGGGCACTTTCCACTCAGCCACCTAAACACTTATGTACCACTCACTCATGTTTTGGCCCTTCCCTAATCTCTTCCTGGCTGCTCCTTCCTATAATATCTTTCCTGGGATCTTATTTCTCCCTTGCATTAAAGAGATCCCTCCCTCAATCCCATCTTCCATTGTAGACATCGCTCCATTCCATTCCTTCCCATCACTAGGAAACTTAAGGGGATAAAGGACCTTTACCTTCTTGACTTCTTTGTCTCCTATTTGTGCTCAGCCAACTGCAGGGGAGATTCTCAGCATCCAATAAAACAATGACTGTTTCATTGTGAAATACACAGGGAACTTCTCCGTCTTTGTTGAACTCTCTTCCACAGTGACACTCTTTTCTGTGTGACAGCGCTCTCCCTCACAGTTTCTATGACGTCTCATCCATTGTCAGTCTTTTTTCCAAGTTCCTGGTGGCTTCTTCTACACGCATTGATCCTTAAATGTTAATGTTCTTCAGGGTCACTACTAAATCCTCTGCTTACTGTTTGTTTGTTTGTTTTCTGACACTATATTTAAGGGTTTCCTATTTTTCCCTTGGCTTTAACTTATATCCATTTGCTGCTTATACCCAAATTTCATCTCCCACCCATACTTCCCACTGAAGGAGTGCAAGACCTGTATTTCATAACTTAGGATAGAGATGCTACCCAACTTTCCATGGGGTTATGTCCTAAAAATCCCATTGTAAATTGAAAATATGATAAGCTAAAAATACATTTAATACACCTACCTACCGAATATCATAGCTTAGCCTAGCCTACCTTAAACAGGCTCAGAACACTTACATTAGCCTACAGTTGGGCAAAGTTAAACACAAAGCCTATTTTGTAATAGTGTTGAATAGCTCATGTAATTTATTGAATACCATACCGAAAGTGAAAAACAGAATGGTTGTATGGATACTCAAAGTATGGTTTCTACTAAATACATATCACTTTCACACTATCCTAGTCAAAAAATTGTGTCCAATCATCCTAAGTCAGGGACCGTCTATATAGACCCACCTGACTGTGCCACCAACTGTCACACATAAAATGGACATGTAAGAACCGATTCCTCCCTAAACTGCACTTGGCTGTTTATTCCCTCTTCTGATTAAGAGCAGTGCCATGCAGCACCAAAACCAAAAATCTCAGTCAACTGTGAATGATTCCGTCTTCTTCACATCCAGTTCATGACTGAGTTTTGTTTAACTCTCAGAAAATCTCCAGTGTCTGCCACTTGCTCTCCATCCTCACCTCCACTCTTTTTGTTCAGACTAACATCTTCTGTACTGTGTCATGTCAATAGCGATGTTGCTGGTTAGTCTCGGTGGGCCATCCCAATGCGCTCTCTGCTCTCATCCTATATGATGCCCTGGGAGGCTGACCCTAATGTGGGTCCTTCTGCTTGAGTGAAACTTTGGTGATACTCCGTTTCACCTGCTTGTGCACCTCTCCCAGTGCATGTGAATTGATAGGCTTTTTACCAGATTATGTCAGCTAGGCTAATGTACTGGAAAAGGAATGGAAACAAGAAAGACAACTTTTGTTCCCAATGAGTGGCTTTTCTCCTCAGAATATACTAAATTGAAAACGAGTCATGTTTTAATTTTCAGAAAGAATAGAAGGGTAAAATGGTGAGTTACTTTATTGAAGCTTAAGAAATAGGAATTGAATTACATATGCAACAACTTTTAAATATATCAAAGAAATATTTCCCTCCTCTCCCTCTCTTCCTGCCTCCCTCCCTTCCTTTCTTCCTCCATCCCTCCCTCCCTTTTTTCCCTTTCTTCCTTATTCCCTATCTCCCTCCCTCCCTCCCTTCCTTCCTTCCTTTCTGTTTGCTTTCACATATCATGCATTCGTTCTTTCTTTCATTTCTCATTACTCTCTCTTTTCACTGTGTGTCATTTAACACTGGTCTCTGAGCATAGCTCAAATAATAATGTGTTTTCTCCATTACAGTGCAGTGAAGTCCATTTGAGATTTTTTAACCCATTGATTAAAAGAATGTGGGGGAGGGGGAGTAATTTTAAAGCTTAATGATGGAAGCCAGGAATCATTTCTCTCATTTGAAATATTATTAGTAGGAAATCAATGGAGAGGATTATATAACTTCTTAAGTGGATCTTCACATTTCAGGAAATGTATTAATTATCCTAAGGGAGTAAATCCCATGCTAGAACATTCATTTCAGCCAGTTCCCCTCGTCCTCCACTCTCAAATCTTGTATCTTCCCCAGTTAATTTACTGAGGTCTGTGCTGTTTGGCGATTGACGGGAGGTTTGAAAGAGGCACAGAATGTGAGTGACGGTGATGTGAGTAATGGCAATATTGGGTTGTTTCCTGATCCATAAAACAAGCAAATAATTTTTTGACCTAACTCATCCCTTGTGATGGAAGTGGTTTTTAAGCGGTATTTTCTTAAAGGAAATGTCAATATGCATGAAAATCTGGCAGAGCTTATTGAGTCATAAAATAGGAAATAAATGGGAATGAGGTTAGAGTCAGATAAAGGAAATGCATTTTAGAGAAAATGTGGGCCTATTAGAGTTTATAGTCTTAAGACCCATTAGAAAAAAAAAAAGCCTCATGGGTACCAACTGTGTAGCAATGAACAAATTCATTAAGCACTCTGAACCTTTAGTCTTAATATTTTTGAAAATGGTAGGAAATACTTTGACACACTATTGTGATGATTAAATAGATGATCTATAAAATATCTAATACAGTAAGTGCTCAACAAAGGGATAAATGGTGGCTCTTGCTCTGCTTCTGTGGCTACTCTTACAGTCGCTATTTAGACACTGTTGCCCTTTTCAGTGTTTTGTTTCTGTGCTCTTTATATAAATTGGAACACTTTCCCTTTGTTCCTAGTAGTTCAGTAGCTGTTTTTTACCGCGTTAGTCTTCAATTTAAAGCTTCTATACTGCCTCCTTCTTTCATCTCACAATACCTTTACTTTATAAGTGCCAATAATGTCAACATATTGATCCTGTTTTTTAAATCATATTTTTAGTAAGAGGAGCCATTTCTGACTTTAAAATTATATTTCTATAATAAAAATTCATTCTAGCAAGAAACCTGGACAATTTTAGGTACTGTTTAAGAGTCCATTTAAGATTATGAATTGTGGTAAGAAAGTAACTGGGAGAATGAAATGTTGAATTCACATGGGATTTTGATTAGTGCTACAATTTGGTAGGAGAAACTAATTTAACTATCTGTCCTTTAAAGTCCACCTTAAACTCAAGAAAATTAAATAATTGTTAAAATAAGCATTTTAAACAACAAGCAGGTAGTAGGTACTAATACATATTTGTTTCATTAAGTTCAATGTGCAAATAATTATTTATGAAGCCTGTTGGAAGTAGTTCCCATGTAGCGCTAGAAACACTTTACTAAGCATCTACATAAAAGTTTATTTTGTAGCATTATTTGCAGTAATGGTGTAAGGAATGTTCATCTGGCATTGAATTATCAGAAATGTTGCATATGTGTTTATAAACTTTTCAGATTAATACTTATAATTGGAGAATTCTTTAAAAAGTTTTTGATTACATAACACATAACATAAAATTTGCCATCTTAACAATTTCTAAGTGTACAGTTCAGTAATGTTATTAAGTACACTGTTGCTCAAAATGTTATTAAGTACACTTTTGTTGTGCAAACACTCCAGACCTTTTTTATGTGACAACACTGGTACTCTGTACTTATTAAAATCATTTATCGAATTCCTCCTTCCCCCAGCCTCTGGCAACCACCATTCTTCTGTTTTTAAGAGTTCTACTGCTCTAGATGCCTCATATAAGTGGAATCATACAATATTTGTATTTTAGCGACCAGCTCATTTTCACTTAGCAGAATGTCTCAAGGTTCACCCATGTTGTAGTATGTGTCAGTTCCTTATTACAAAAAGATAATGTGTTTTTGTTTGGTGAGCATAAAACTTCTTATTTTTTATCCCACATTTTTTGTAGAGTCCTTACAATTAAATGCTAGAACATAGCCGGGCACGGTGGCTCACGCCTGTAATCCCAGCACTTTGGGAGGCCGAGGCGGGTGGATCACGAGATCAAGAGATCGAGACCATCCTGGTCAACATGGTGAAACCCCGTCTCTACTAAAAATACAAAAAATCATCTGGGCATGGTGGCGCGTGCCTGTAGTCCCAGCTACTGGGGAGGCTGAGGCAGGAGAATTGCCTGAACCCAAGAGGCGGAGGTTGCGGTGAGCCGAGATCGTGCCATTGCACTCCAGCCTGGGTAACAAGAGCGAAACTCTGTCTCAAAAAAATAAATAATAATAATAATGCTAGAACATAGACAAGTTACCTTTTTGGAATGAATAGATTAAGCAAGGATAAACAATAAAGCTATTATTTAAAGAATATCAAAGTTTTTCAGAAGGGGCGCCATCACCAGTACCATTCAGTGACAGGCAAGGTTAACGATTTCTGCGGCATTGAATAAAGTAGGTACCTTCTAATATGGACAGCTCATCTACTTGTTCTCACCTGGGCATGGTGTTCAGTAAGCATTTGGAAGGAAGGTTGCTCTCAAACTAAGTACGAATGTATAGTCAAAGTCAACGAGGTCCAAGTCATGGTTTTATAGCCAGGGGCTTCTGTTTTTGTTTTTGCTTTTTCTATCTGGATCTAAAAACCAACGCTTTGCTTTACCAGAGAAAATACTAAATATTTCATGAAAACTAGCCTTATATGATTCACTCACAGGGTACTTCAAAGGTATTGCTAACCTGAGTCATGAGTGCGTGGGTGTTAATTTTATTTTTATTTAAACACACACACACACATATATATGCATACGCATTATGGACAATTTATAGATATGATAAATTTTACAGTAAAAATTTGTTCTTCATTAAGTTCTATTTGGGGTGAAGATTATAACTATAATTTTTCATAGCTTAGTCATTTCCTATGCCTAATATTTGAAGATAGTAAATTATGGTCCAAGTTCTATTTCGTTTACTTTAGTGCTATTATCAATTTTCAGGTATGCAGTTAAAGATGAAGTTAGATAACAACCACAAAATATTCAGTAATAGTAAAAAAAATGAAGAGGATTTATAAAATGTATATTTAAAAATTAAAATACATTTTAAAATATTTCCTTGTGTAAACCATTTTTTCTTTGATTAAACATCTCATTTTTGTTGTTCTTTGAGATTCAGATGCTTGATTACACATACTCATATCCATGTTTCTCATGTTCCTTAAGTTAAAGGTAGTGATTATTTATACTTTAAGAAATAAATGTATTAAGTTAGAAATGTAATAAAACTTTAAATGGATTAGAACATTCTTAGCACATCTGGAAAACTCTAGGGTTTTTTTCACTAGAGTTTGACAGTCTGAAAAAAGAAAGCTTTCTAAATACAACTTAAGAGTACTGCCGTAATATTTATTCATTTCACTGACTTCATCTCCCTCACTTACACTTCCTGGTCTAGATAAATTATTGAGTGCATTCTCACCTTCTTAGTTTATGACTGAAATTATTGAGATTTGGAAAGATTGTCTATAGTATTCCGCAATATGTCTAGCAGTGTACTTACTTCTCTGAAATTTATGTCCAGAGCCAGGTGAATCTGCTGGCTCTCTTTGCCCTGTATTCTCAGGGTGTTGGGTGGCAACTGCCCTCCGTAATGAAGGGACAGACCCTGGATCTCCAGAGGCAGGAATCATTTTCTGTGGCTTACAAATAATCCAAGAGAAGTAGATCTTGACACAGATGACATCTGATGCATTCCAACCTGAGAACTTTTAGATATTTTCGTTGTTCTCTTAATCTAGGGATTTGTAGATATTGCAGATAGTTTTCTTCTGAAGTGGTACAATGGGGGAAAGAAGCATGCTAACAGATATTTCAGAACTTCTATACTTTTTGAAGATTGTTCACTGTATTTCTTGGTTGTTTAATTGCCAAGTAAGTTTTCTCCTTTTTATTTTCTTAATGATTATTCGGGTTCGTTTCTTTTATTTTTATTCATTTATTAAAAGAATCTGTCCTATTAGAATTACAGTCTGATAATTCTAATTTACAATGTATAATCATTTAAAGTTGGAATTTTGCACAAAAATCTCTGGATTCTCCATCAAGATATTTATGATAATTTAAGGTTTATGGCATTTATAAGGGCAGTTTATTAGCTATATGACAACTACTGGAGTGCTAATGAAGGTTTTCATTCAGGCATTTATAACACTTAGAAACGTTTATCCATATCAATGGTTAATAAATATCATTCAGAGTTACTTTAGGTTTCGTTTCCAAGGGAGTTCTCCAGGTCTTATCAGGGTTTACCACGGTCAAAACCATGTTCTTTTTTCTTTCTTTTGAGACAGAGTTTTGCTTTTGTTGCCCAGGCCGGAGTGCAATGGCGCGATCTCAATTCACCGCAAACTCCGCCTCCTGGATTCAAGTAGTTCTCCTGCCTCAGCCTCCTGAGTAGCTGGGATTACAGGCGCACTTACCACACCTAGCTATTTTTTTGTATTGTTAGTAGAGAGGGGGTTGCACTATGTTGGTCGGGCTAGTCTCGAACCCCTGACCTCAAGTGATCCACCCACCTCAGCCTCCCAAAGTGCTGGGACTACAGGTGTGAGCCACTGTGCCCGGCTGGTCAAAACTATTTTCATAATACTGCTAAGAAACTATTTGCCTTGTTTGCTCTCACTCTCTCAGTGTACAGTGTACTTGACCAGAGGATTCATGAGTGTGGTATTGCAGTGGACAGAGTGCAGAAGCAGATAACAGAATCTAGCTGTTTGTTCAGTAAGCCAAATATGGAAGAGATTTGCAAGAAATGCTGCTTTTACCACTTTTTTGTCTTAGAATTTGTAGTTATTTTTCATAAAAAGATATGTTCAATTATGCTCATTTTAATGGAATAATTATTTCTAACAAGTGAATTAAGTACATGTTTTTCATAAATTTCTAGTTTTAATTACTAATATAGCAAATGTTGATAGGTTTAATTTACATAAAGAAAAGTTCTGTGTGGCCTCAATAATCTTTAAGACTGCAAAGAGATCTTGGAACCTAAAGCCTTAGTCCTCTTATTCTAAGTTGATTGTCAAAATTACTAGATTTATAAGATGGTATAGGCTAAATGAAAAGCCTAAGGGAGCCATGGTTTTGATTTGTAACTTTAATGAGTTTAAAATCTGCTATGGGGGTGCCCAGCAGGCTAACCCCATTGTTTCCCTGGGGCAATTACTTAACGACTCAGTACCTTATGTCATCTCTACAAGGAGAATAGTCCTGATACCTACACAAGATTGTTGTGAGAAAGGAGTTAATACACTTAAGGTGCTTAGAATAGTGCCTAGCATATTGTAACTGCACAAAAAAATGTTAGTTTTTTTAATGTTAAAAAAAAAGAGTTGTCCGATTCCCTTTGACAAATGCAAAGGCATCCTGTTGAAACAACAACTGTTTCTTAGTTTGTAGGTTGCCTGGATTTCTTGTTTTTATGTCCCTGGGGAATAAAGACCAAAATTAATTATAGGGTCAGTTTCTTCAATAATTTCAGATGTTTACAAATTTTAAAACATAAACAAACCCTTACTAAGCCTTTTCTTGCCTGTGGGAGGTTTTTCTTTTCTTTTTCTTTTTTTCTTTTTTTTTGCATGTAAATTATTTATCTCACCAAAATGTTATGCAAAACTCAAAATAAAACAATGCTTTGTAAAATCAGCCATTCTACGTGTATGTGTGTATGTCACACATTTTGGAATTTGTTATTTCACCCGAAAAAATCCCAAACCTAACATGCCTTAGTTATATTTTAAGTCTTTTTTTAATGCAAGTGGCCTATATTTTAAAACTGCAATGCTTGTTTCTCTGCTTCTATTCATTTAATACTAAAAAATGTTTTATATTGTATTTTGTCGTCTGCTTTCTATTTTATGATTGTGACATGAGTATGCATTATTTGTTTGCATTTAGAATCAGAGAAAGCTTTCATTCAGCAACTACTCATTGCCTCAGGAGTTTATATATTTTAAAAGAAAGGTGTCTTTTCACTGGAAGCAATGCCTAAGTATTTATTAATAGCAAAGCTGTTTTCGTACTTTGTGAGGTTCTACCTACCTTTATTTTTATAGGCTCCACTCTATATCATAATAAATGTAATAAATTGTACTCATATCCAATGTTAAATAAAGTTTTTGTTATAGTTACGTTTTACAGTTTGTGTCTAATTATATTTTGAAATCATTTAGTTATAAACAAGTCATATTCCTTTCTCATTGGCTGAGGTTTCTGAATAAGCACCGTGGTAGTTGTAGGATGTACCTCAAGTATTCTGCCCTGAGTCCTTGTCTGTTTATCCCATAGGCCTCCCTCATTGTTCAAAGGTTGCTTTGCTTTTGAGAATATTCCCCACATACTTATTGTTAAGTTTATTTTTGTGCGCTTTAATAAATTAGAATTTCTAAAACGAGCTGTTCTGAGAAAATTCTTGTTTGCAAGGGTATTTCCTCCTAGATATTTTCATCTTTTTTTGTACATCCTAAAATAAGCAACATGAGTACTTTTACATACGAGGAAGTGCCATAGCTACAATTGCCAAATTCACAAAACAATAAGCCTTGATAATTCTGTGTTTGAGAACATTTCGTATCTTGGAGCACCACCTTGCAAATGCAATGGAATGACAATGGTACTGCGAGTCTGCAGCTCAGGAATGTGAACGAAGGTCAACATTTATGAGTTCCATTACTTAATTCTGGAGGAAAAGATGGCAATTTTCAGCAAGACAACAGTTTTATATGCGAAACTATTAGACAGAATGTTTGCTCCAGGAAGAAATTTAACTTCACAAATAAGTTAAACATGTTATATATAGCAATTCAATCTCAAACAGTTTTTGGTACAGATTTCCACTTGTTTTTTAAAAATTTTCTGTTTGCATACATGGCAGATTTTTGAAAAGTACTATAAATCAAAACACAGAGTTGATATATGGCTTTTTTTAACCTTTACTAAGGCATAATTGATATACTGTACACTGCACATATTAAAGTGTATCATTTGAAGTTTTGACACATGTATACACATGCGAAATCATCAACAAAAGCAAGATGATGAGCATGTTTCACACTTTGTAAAACTTGCCATGTCTTTGCAATCCTTTGTAATCCCTCCCTTCCACCTCTCACCCTCATTTTCCATCACCAGGCAAACGTAGATGCTTTCTGTCTGTATAGATTAGTTGGCATTTTCTGGACTTTTAAACCAATAGAACGATAAAAACTGTACTCTTTTTTTGATCTGCCTTCTTTCACTCAGCATAATTATTTTGAGATTTGTGTATACTTTTTTCTCTGCCAATAGTTTATTTCTTTCTCTTGCTTTGTACTATTCCATTATGCCTATATGCCCCTCTTTGTTTATCCAATTGCCTCCATAGTCAGATGGCTTTTTTCCAATTGTGGGTTGTTGAAGTAATCTGCTGTGAATATCCACATACATTTCTATGTGTGGGAAAATACTGTCATTTCTTAGGTAAATACCAAGGGGTAGAAGGTCTGGGTTATAAGCAGGTGTATGTTTCACATTTTAGGAAACTGCCAAACTCTTTTTTTCAAAAATGGTTATAGCATTTTCCATTTCCAGCAGCAGATGACAGTTCTAGTGGCCCTACCTCCTTGCTAATACTTGTTATGGTCAGTATTTTCAATTGCGGTCATTTTAGTGGATGTGGTACTTGTTTTACTTGGCATTTCCGTAATGACTAATGATCTTGAGCATCTTCTCATAGGCTTAGTTAGCATCTGTATAGGTTCTTTATTGAAGTGGCTTTTGAAATCTTTTGTCCGTATTTCTACTGGGTTGCTGTCTTATAGAGTGTCATCGTTCTTCATCTATATTTAGGTACAGGTCATGTCAAGGTATATTAAACGTACTATAAAACAGGCAGTCTTTTGTGGTTTAAATCACCTTCTTATCCCTAAATTCATCAAATGGAACTTTTATATCCTTTAAAATCGATCTTAAAAGAATAATCGAGACTATGAATCAGTTCTAGTATTGCCGTTCATGCTCCAAGAGCTGTGATACTAGAATTTATGCATCCTAGTTTTAATACCTCTCTTGCATTTGATTGTAATTTCTTTTTAAATAATACATTACTGTCCCATTTCCCATGTCATGGTTATCAGGTTCTCTCTGGTGCTGCTCATAATCTGTAATATACTCACAAAACACTGTAGCTTCACATGAACACAATCACAGTTAAAAGTGAAGAGCACTTTTACGTTACATCATTTGGTCCTCACATCAGCTTGGGTTTATTGTGATCCCATTTTAAAATGAGAAAACTGAGGCACAGAAAGGAAAGATGCTTTCCCGAGGTCATGAGCATGTGACAGTCGAGTTCACATCAAGCGCATTTGACTTTAGTCTCCACCCTCTGTGCTTTTGTAAAACACTCAAATGTTTTCTTTTAAGAAATGCCCTAAACAGGGATGTATTTTTTAAGCAACAAATTATAAATCATGCCTTAATTTTCCTCCTCCAGTGAACATTTGTACAAATAAATAAATAAATTTGAGTTGTAACTTTATTTCCCTTTCTGAACAATGAAATCGCCAAAATGAATGTAACGGGATGAAACAAAATAAAGTTAATCTTACTGGAAAAATCTAAAAATTATAAACTAAGTCCTTATCTGTTGTAGTCATTAAATGGGATACACTCTGATATGCTTATTTTTATAGCATGACTTTCAAAAATATAATATTTTGTGAATAGACAATCCATTAAACACTGACCAAATCTAAGGTTTGCAAATGACATGTTTTATTGCATCTAATAGAAAATCTAATTTGAGTCATTTTTCTCTGAACAGTGGAATCATTTCAGGATGACATGGACGAAATTCTATAACATGACAATTCAGACACCACAAGCATATTACCAATTAGTTATAATTCAGAACTTTGTGATATTTACAAAAATGAAGTGAATAAGTCAATTTTAATGGTTTAAATTATTCTAACTATAATATATATATGGTTCTAATTTATGTAAATGAATTTATGCACATAGACTCATTCGTAAAGTAACTGCTAGATCACAGAGCTGGGGAGCTCAGATTGCTCTGTGTCCCTTTCATCTAGCGCTCTGCATTCTCATCTCCTCAGGAATCTGGCAATCTCTTTTCTTTCTCTGTTTAGAGCTATTCAGAGATGGACACACCATGCCTTTTTTTTGTGTTAGATCTCACCACTTCCTCGTTTCAAAGGGGCAATCACAATTTCTGTTGCTCCAAGTTTCTTTAAAGGAAGAGTCTTAGATGACATGTGCCAGACTTCTAATTTTATTTTAATTATCACAAGACACAATGTCATATATAAGGAACCAGCTTTTGCTTAAATTTTCTTAGGTACTTTTATTAATTGCTATATAGCTGAAGTGTGCATTTTTGTTTATTGAATTGTCACCTCCATAAACCAAGGATTTCAGGACAGTCTGAGTTTTGCAAAGTGTTCTTTACAATTTAAGCTTTTCCTTAAATCAGAAAATATTTCTCCCTGTTCTGTGAATTGCATGCCCTCCTCTTCAGACAGATAAGAAAAAAGCAATCAAATCCACAGATAAACAGACGCTGGCCTGTTTTCACTGCGTGCCAACCTCACTTTTCACTAAGCACTGATAGATGTCAGCTTGGACGAGGTAGCAGTCCTGCACTCCAAGAAGCAGTGAATCTCTTGTTTCCTTCTCCAGGCTTTCTTTCCCATTCTCTGCAAACATGCACCCAAAAGGATGCATCATGTCACAGTTTTTACAGGAGCTTCCTCTCAACTGTATGTTTTCCTTGTGAAGTGAGGCGGGATGATCTCACCAAGGAGCTGCATAGAACTGTGTATTGGTTGGGAGCTCCAGCTCTGGGGCTGGACAGCCCAGGTCCAAACTCTACCACTGCTGCTTGCTAATGGGGCCACGTTGAGGAAACTCCTTCAATTTTTCAGACCTCGGTTTCCACTTCTCAATTACAGAGGTGATAAGAATACGTCCCTAACTATGTTATTGTAAGAATTTCATGAAGTGTTAATAAAAAATGCCTGGCATTAAGTAAACCCTGCCTATGTATGTTATTTTTATTTGTTGGTGGTAAGATTAGGAGAATGCTGCTGAAAACTATATGGCACATGGGGCCGATGTGATTTGGGATGCCCCTCATTATTTTACATGTGGCTCTCCCAGCACTTTCGGGACGACGTAAGCAGCGAAGTGAAGAGATGATGTGATGTTTCACGAAGCCCAGGGTTTTGCTAAACCAAAAACAGATTGCATGTAGGGTGTGCACAAGCAAAGGCCAAACATTTGATCTTCCTTAAGGCTGTTTCTGTCTGGTTAGAGCTTATGTTCAACAAATGACTAGTGACTTGGAGCAGAACAAGTAATTTCAGCAAACTGCAATATGCATTTTTTTTTAAGAAAAGAATAAAGACAGTGTTACCTTTATATGCATATTTAAATATAGGGTTTGTAGTTATAGAAAAATGATCACACAGCGTGTGCATTTGAAACCCCTCCCAATCTCAAATACCACAAGCAGAATTCATAGTCGGCATCCCGGACACACAGACAAAAAGGAGAAGCCTAAATGTCAGAGGATGAAAGGTCTGCAGGCACAAGGGCAGAGGAAGCAAAGACTCCATGGGGTAAGTGCTTTGGGAGAAGAAAAGCAAATATCTGTCATTGTGTATCTGTCTTTGCCTCCCGGCAGTTTTTCTATCTGCCGTATGTGTGTGTTTCTTTCTCTGTTTCTCTCTCTCGTTCTGACTCACTCTGTTTCTCTTTCACCTTCTCTCTGTGTCTCTATCTCCTTCTCTCACCCCCCCCCCCCACAGTAATGACTCCAGTCATAAAGTGCTGACAGCAATGATCAAGAAGGATGGGCTGGGCACAGTGGCTTACACTTATAATCCCAGCACTTTGGGAGGCCAAGGAAGGAAGATTGCTGAAGGCCAAGGGTTTTAGACCTCAACAACATAGAGAGATACCCCCTCTACAAAAAAAAAAATAAGACATTAGCCGAGTGTGGTGGTGTGCACATGTAGTCCCAGCAACTTGGGAGGCTGAGGCTGGAGGATCTCTTGAGCACAGGAGTTTGAAGCTACAGTGAGCAATGATTGCACCCCTGCACTCAAGCCTGGGTGATAGAACGAGACCCTGTCTCCAATTGTAATAAGAATAACTAATTTTAAAAGAGTGCAAGATTGCATTTAAGAAAAAAGAAAAGAGCAGAATAATTCAGGTATTCCTTTATGCTGCCTGTGCTTTCCTAGGGACCAAGTTCTGTGACTTAAAGTGATTAGTTATATACAGAAGCTGGGAAAGTGGCTGCTTATTTTTTAAATATTTACAATCAAATCAATGCCTTAGAACTAAACAAATAAAAACATCAGTTACATCATATTATTATTTTTATTGCATTTTAGCTTTTGGGGTACATGTGAAGAACATGCAAGATTGTTGCATAGGTACACACAGAGAACAACCCAAAGATCTAAATAGGCAATGGTACATATAATATGAAATTTTAAATTAGAATCCTAGTTTAAGGATTCATCGCTAATATGATGTATATGATGTGGATGATTACTGTCAGGTCTTACTTGGAGGACATGGAAATAATGGTTAGAATTTTCATGCTTATGTACAAAATAGGTTTATGCTGGGTCCAGGAAAAAAAATGGACTTAAGTTCCTAACTCCATTTTTTTCTTTGTAACTCAGATTTTCAATGATGTATGCTGCCTTTGGCTGGTTAAATAAGTAGCTTTTACCTTATCCAATAAAACACTGTCAGGATAGTTGATATTCTATATGGTTAAATGACAAATGTGTGCTTTAATTCACACAAAAGTGGGAGTGATTTCATGGATTGCAGATATATTTACATTAAGAGTATTTTTAAATCCCAAGATGAGTGTCTAATTGCCAAAAATTCAGGAAATGTGTTTCAAAGTAATGATTATTTTATGCACAGTAGGATTGTTGGAATATTAAAAGGAAAATGGAATACAAAGGTATTGTACTCAAATAAAAGACATACAGCCTTTCAAAGAAGCCAGGTATAGAGCTTACAGGTAGGGCAGACACCCTGAAGAAAAAGGATGCGGAAATCAGGCTTTGAAAAAGTGTATTATTACTAGCCACCCTTTGGGCACATTCCCACTATGTAAAAATAGTAACTTTGGTTAATGGACACTTTCTATGTCCCAGACAGTTGCTACACACTTTATATATGCTACTTTATTTCATACCTTTAAAAACTTATGTAAAGTGAGCATCTCTATCTTACAGGAACTGAGAGTCACTTAACTCTAAGATCCAATAGGGTTTTTCTTAGAGAAGAGACGGGTACCTCCATGTTATCAGCTATAAATTGGGTGGGAAAAACTCCTCCCATTGTACAGCCCTAGTGCTCCTACCAAATGGGAGAAGTGATACTTCCTTTGGTCATCTGGCATGAAGATTGAAGGACTGTAGGAATCTTCCACAGTGCTTCTGGTTTTAGAAAGACCAGGCAGTAGCCTTGATTACTAGAATGTATTGGTCTTTCAACCATAAACACAAGCAATAAACAACTTATACAACTTTGATAGATATTCGTAGGAATTTAATCTGTATACTCACAAATTAGAGAAAAAAATATCTTAAGCAACAAAAAAGAATGTTACTACATGAATAATCCAAATATTTCTGTTATCATAGTGCATCGTCCTGGATATAAGTGATATCACCCTTCTGTTCCACGACTCAGACCCAAAAGGAGGGCAGTCTTTAACACTGAATGTGTCACGTGTTTCTTCCTAAAACTCGGTTCAGCCAGGATATTTCTTACATGCCACTTTTCTAGTGAGATGTTGCACTCTCTAGACAACTTTTGAGCATGATTCCTAAATCAGAGCTCAGAGCCTTCTTCTACTTCTTCCTCTCTATAAGAAACCCAATCTCTCCGGCTGGGCGCGGTGGCTCACGCCTGTAATCCCAGCACTTTGGGAGGCCGAAGCGGGTGGATCACGAGGTCAAGAGATCGAGACCATCCTGGTCAACATGGTGAAACCCTGTCTCTACTAAAAATACAAAAAATTAGCTGGGCATGGTAGCGCGTGCCTGTAATCCCAGCTACTCAGGAGGCTGAGGCAGAAGAATTGCCTGAACCCAGGAGGCGGAGGTTGCGGTGAGCCGAGATTGCGCCATTGCACTCCAGCCTGGGTAACAAGAGCAAAACTCCGTCTCAAAAAATAAAAAAGAAAGAAAGAAATCGAATCTCTCAACATTCTTTTGCCTCTATCTTCTTTAAAACATAGTGTTATTTAAAACCAGTGATGGCTAGTTATGAACCGTTTTGAAAATAAGTGAAAGAACCTTAAATAAATAAATACATAAATATTATTATCAACCCTCAAGTTTTAAATACTATTCACATTGTGTCTGCAAGTTGAACTATAGGAAATAGTTGCGAATAGACTTTTTGACCTACTCACTTGGCAAACTCATTTTGGTTAAACCTAAATTCAATGTGTGTCTTTTAAAGATTATTTTGTGTATAGATTTGTTTTATGATTGTGGGTATGTATATGCAACTTTATATCTAGTTTATTTGTGTGTTGCTGAACATAATATAGAGTACATTTTGCCATGCAACTGTTCTTTGCAAACATATTTTTAACTGGGAGTTTCTCTTAAGGCACCCCCTCCTCTGTTCTTGCTCTATAGAGCCAGAGTGTCCTTGGCACCAGGCAGGCATTTATTCAGCACTAAATGTTAACTATTTATTAATTAAAGGTGTTGCTTAAGCCAGCAGGAAAAAAGCTATATTAACTCAGGACATTTGAGCATTTTCTGAAAGATTTTTTACAAGAAAAACTTGAGGGAATCCAATTAAATACGTTGTTTGCAGCACCAGCAGTATTATATTTCCTAAGAACAGCTGTACAATAGGAATTGCCAAAATTATAATTCATCACATCAAAACTGACCTTTCCAAATATTTAAGAGGTTGAAATTTTAGCTAAATACAGTCTCAGGAGCTCATTAGATTTTCAAGAGTATATCTAAGAATGTCATGGCTGCATTTCAAAATGTATTTGAAAATATGTGTTTCTAAATGATGTTATCAGATTTTTAAAAATATCCCAAATCCATTAGTCATGGTTGTGCAGTGCAGAGTGCAGCATTCCCTTCTTAGAAAAATACATTTACTTTATGTTGTTATAGAGTCTATGAAATTTGGGGAAATACTTACCTAGACTCAAGAGCACATTCAATTTTTGGCTAAGCTAGATTCTGAAGAATGATTTTTTTTTTTTTTTTTTTTCCTGTACTGAAGAAGAGAAGAATCCTGAGCTGTGCAGGGCATCATTTAGCATAGCTTCCCTAAGAAAACCTCACATGGTGAAACAAAATTGAGAAAAGCAAGCATCAGAATATAGCTGCCTGTAGAAATTCAGCCCATATTTCAGTGTCAACATTTCTGAGTAATCCCATTGTAAAAATAATGGCAACATAGTATTTAACCTA
Organism: Saguinus oedipus; assembly: GCA_031835075.1. Taxonomy (NCBI): domain Eukaryota; kingdom Metazoa; phylum Chordata; class Mammalia; order Primates; family Cebidae; genus Saguinus; species Saguinus oedipus. The sequence continues at coordinate 8,640,471 of CM063188.1, read as the reverse complement.
GAACTTCCCTAATGTATTTAGCACCATATTTCTTTTTTGAATATTGTGGGGCCCTGGGACATCCAGTGGAATCTAGCACCATCTATGTAGTGTCTTGCAATTGCTTGATTTTGTCTACTCTAAACACTGTCATCTTAGTCACTTACCAGTGAGAACCCAGACAGTCTTGTTGGCTCTCTACAATACCAGGAAGGGTATTTTGGCCAGTTGTGGAGCTTACACCTATAATACCAACACTTTGAGAGGTGGGGGTGGGAGAATTGCTTCAGCCCAAGAGTTTGAGACCAGCCTGGACAAGATGGTGAGACCTCGTCTCTACAAAAAATTTAAAAATGTAAAAAATTAGCCAGGCATAGTGGTGCATACCTATAGTCCCAGCTACTCAGGAGACTGAGGGAGGAAGATCACTTCAGTCCAGGGGTTCTAGGCTGCAGTGAGCTGTGATGGCACCACTGGGTGAACAAGAAAAGAAAGGGTGACAAAGAAAGACTCCATTATATATATATATTTTTTAAAAAGAGTGAATTTTTATAAAGACGAGAAAACATTGGAAAAAATTTAAACCTACAATATGGTATTAATATCTATAGTTATTATTATTATACTTTAAGTTCTGGGGTACGTGTACAGAACTTGTTTGTTGCATAGGTATACACATGCCATGGTGTTTTGCTGCATCCATCACCTCATCATCTACATTAGGTATTTCCCCTAATGCTATCCTTCTCCTAACCCCCCACCCGCTGCTATTCCTCCCTTAGCTCTCCACCCACAACAGGCCCCAGTGTGTGATGTTCCCCTCCTTGTGTCCATGTGTTCTCATCGTTCAACACCCAGTTATGAGTGGGAACATGTGATGTTTGGTTTTCTGTTCTTGTGTCAGTTTGCAGAAATGATGGTTTCCAGATGCATCCATGTCCCTGCAAAGGACATGAACTCATCCTTTTTGATGGGTGCATAGTATTCCATGGTGCATATGTGCCACATTTTCTTTATCCAGTCCACCATTGATGGGCATTTGGGTCGTTTCCAAGTCTTGGCTATTGTGACCAGTGCCGCAGTAAACATACATGTGCATGTGTCTTTAGTTTTTATCAGTACACAACACACTGTATGTAGTATAGAGTTCTAATATTCATTCTGATTGCCTTCTTCACACACACGTGCACACAGCTGATGACAGTCTGTACATGGGATGACCGCTGTAGTGTGCCCCTGGGTTCCTTTTGTGTCTGGATCAAATAGCATTTGGCAAAGCCTTCCTATAGTTTTGTGGCAGTATTCCTAAGCTCCCTGCTCATCCTATATCTTAGCAGCATTTTTCAATCTTCTCTGCCTGCAGTTGTTAAGATTCCTTTTTTCTTTTTATCAACTGTGTTCCTAAGGAGTTTTGCTTGGCTACAGAACACCCAGGGAAGTGTGTACAGTTAAAAATTCCCCAGGTGTGACTTACCACGTATTTCCCCTGGTCCTAATGTGTGTCTGTCTGGACAGTGATGGGGACTTAAGGGCACATTGGGGCTTGCAGTCTTTACCCACCCTCCTGTGAAAGAGATAGACAAGTGAATAAAGAGTAGGAGTAACTTTTCTCTTCTTCTTTTTTTTTTTTTTTTTTTGAGACAGAGTTTCACTCTGTCACCAGACTGGAGGGCAGTGGCATGATCTGAGCTCACTGCAACCTCTGCCTCCTGGGTTCAAGCAAATCTCCTGCCTCAGCCTCCAGAGTAGCTGGGATTATAGGCATGCACCACCATGCCCAGCTAATTTTTGTATTTTTAGTAGAAACAGGGTTTCATCAGGTTGTCCAGGCTGGTCTCGATCTCTTGACTTCACCATCTGCCCACCTTGGACTCCCAAAGTGCTGGGATTATAGGCGTGAACCACCGCACCCGGCCTACCTTTTTTTTTTTTTTTTTAAGACAAGCAGAATGATAAGTCACAGAGGAAACTAGAAACTCCAAAGGGAAACACAAGCTTCAAGAGGCTGATGCAGCCACAGAAATGGGGAGTGCAGTCTAGCCTGGAGAGGAGCTCAGGCCTCATCTGGTAGGAGGTTTGTTTTCAAGTCACCTTTTAATTAAAATGTAGCATATGCCCATTTAAAACAAAAACAGAACTTGGAAACCAAGAATCTTTGAGGAAAAACGATATCCATTCTCATTACTTAAACGACAGTCAAGATCACATTTAGATGTCGTATTTCCTCTCTCTTATTTATTATTTATTTTTTTGAGATGGAGTCTTACTCTGGCACCCAGGCTGGAGTGCAGTGGCACCATCTCACCTCTGCCTTCCAGGTTCAAGCGATTCTCCTGCCTCAGCCTCCCAAGTAGCTGGGTGGCACCCACCACCATGCCTGGCTAATTTTTATATTTTTAGTAGAGATAGGGTTTCACCATGTTGGCCACACTGGTGTTGAACTCCTGACCTCAGGTGATTCACCCGCCATGGTCTCCCAAAGTGCTGAGATTACAGGTGTGAGCCACTATGCCTGACCTCCTTTCTCTTTTTTATAACATAGAGTTATTATAAAATTCCTCCAAAGTAAATTATTGATTTTTAACTTCGGGCTGTGGATGAGAAAACCCAGGCCCTGAGTCTGGACTGCCTGAAGTCCACACTCAGCCACTGCTAAGGACCCTGCATGGAGACTTCCTGCCTTTGCAGTGAAGAGTAAAAAAGAAACAGATTCTCCAAACAAGCAAGTCCTACATATAGAATAAAATACAGCTACTTTGTGATATTTAGTAATATATCTACCTACAGACTTTTTTTGTTTTGAGATGGAGTTTCGCTCTTGTTACCCAGGCTGGAGTGCAAGGGCGTGATCTCGGCTCACCGCAACCTCTGCTTCCTGGGTTCAGGCAATTCTCCTGCCTCAGCCTCCTGAGTAGCTGGGATGACAGGCACGCACCACCATGCGCAGCTAATTTTTTGTATTTTTAATAGAGACGGGGTTTCACCACGTTGACCAGGATGGTCTCGATCTCTTGACCTCGTGATCCACCCGCCTCGGCCTCCCAAAGTGCTGGGATTACAGACGTGAGCCACCGCGCCCGGCCCTCATACCTACAGACTTTTAAATTGAGCCGATGTTGTTACTGATTCTTCATTTTCTAACCAATTCCAAAGTGTAATTGATGAGAATGACGGCTCAACTCTGAAGGAGAGATATTGGACTGTCAATTTCATTATTGGTCCTTTAAGCGTTTTTTTCTGGTTCCTGATAGAAGCAACCAAAAGAATATCTTTTATAAGAATCAAAACTGCAGGTACATTTTTCTCCTTTAAAATTGGTTTCCTGAACCCCCATAAACACCATTATTTGGTCAAATTCTGTAACACTGATTTGACCCAAAATAAGAACTACTTATCCCTGGCTTCCACATTCATGATACGACTTAAAAAAGAGCGTGAGAGAGGGGTGGGAGTCGGGGTCGGGGTGGAGGGAGAGGCTGAGATTCTTGGACTATAATTATAAGCCACCTGAGTTGGACTGCTGAAAGGTTACCTGAAGAAAAGGGTGATTAATTTTCCAAGCATCTAAATGGAGCCATCTCTGGCTAAAGAATAGCATTTTAAAGATATAATATTGCTTATAAAATTAAGGAGCTTCAAGATTGGACCTTTTCTTTGTTATAGATTTTTTTTGAACTTTAAAAATTACCGGAAAACATTTGGTGAGTTCGACATCTTTAATATTATAGTTTCTTGGGAAAAAATAGCAGCATTGACTTTTAGATCTGGATGTTTTTTTCCATGTTAGAGCTACTTACTAAATGAAGCATTCAGTAGTGTTTACTCAATATGACAGAGTCTTTTAAAATTCTCTCCATGAATACTAGTTACTGTTGTTTTCTCAAAATACATTTTTCAAGGGCTGTCTCCCTCTTAATGCCACAACATCAGAACCTTGGCCAAAGATTGTTTTCAGTCTGCCTTTGGTGCAAGACTGTGTTTGAGGCCCAAGGAATAATAGAGATACATCTGTGAACTCTACTTTTCTTGTCAAAAATGAGATACATAGGTAGATATAAAGATAGATAGAAATAGAGATAGTTAGGTGGGTATAGTTAGGTAGGTAGATAAGAGATAATGAGAAAGAGAGAGAGAATGAATATCTAGTCAGTTTTGGTGAGGACATGAAAAACAAAATTGCTACAACTGTTTTGATAGGTAATCTGTCAGTGTATATTATAATTTAAGATGTGAATACTCTATAACATATAAATCATGATTTTAGAAATGTAGAAATAAAAATAATCATGATTTTAGAAATGTAGAAATATAAGTGTGTATATATATATATATATACATACACACAATTATTATTTCTATATTGTTTATAATAAGAAAAAGGAAGCAACCATAATTCTATAGTAAAAGAATAAATTAGAGCACATCCATGCTGAGGTGGATGTACTGTCTCGTACAAAGAGGGAGTTAGATCCATAGGCACTGATGAGAAGTATATGCTACTGTTTCGTGAGAAGGATGTATGCATGGTCGTATGAGTGGTAGGATAATAGTAAAAGAAGTGAGTAGACACATGCTTTTTTATTACACTTCAGTTCATTGTGCTTCAGAGATACTGTGATTTTTGCAGATTAAAGGTCTGTGGCTACCCTGCTTCAGCAAATCCATTGGCACCATTTTTTCCAACCCCATGTGCTCACTTTGTGTCTCTGTGTTACACGTTGGTGATTCTTGCAGTATTTCAAGCTTGTTAATTATTATTATATCTGACATGGTGATCTGGGATCAGTAATCTTTGATGTTATTGTTGTAATTGTATTGGGATGCCATCAACCATTCCCATATACAATGGCAAGCTTAATTGATAAATGTATTAATGAATGTGTTCTGACTGCTCCACCAACCACCTATTTCTCCATCTCTTTTCCTCTCCTTTACCCCATCCCACTTCCTGAGTTACAACAGTATTGAAATTAGGCCAGTGAATAACCTTACAATAGACTGTAAGTGTTCAGGAAGTGAAAGGAACAGTTACATGTCTCAATCAAAAACTAGAAATGATGAAGCTGAGTGAGGGTGGCGTGTGGAAATCTGAGACAGGCTGAAAGTGTTGCCTCTTACACCAGTTAGCCAAGTTGTGAATGCAAAGGAAAAGTTCATGAAGAAAACAAAAAGTGCTGCTCCAGTGAACACACAAATGATAAGAAAGCAAAACAATCTTACTGCTGATATGGAGAAAGTTTGAGTGGACTGCCTAGAAGATTCAACCAGCCACCAGATTCCCTTAAACCAAAGCCTCATCCAGAGCAATGCTTTAACTCTCTTCAAGTCTATAAAGGCTGAGAGAGATAAGGAAGCTACAGAAGAAAAATGTGAAGCTAGCAGTGGCTGGTTCATGAGGTTTAAAGACAAAAGCCATCTATATAATATAAAAGTACAAGGTGAAGCAGCAAGTTACCTGGAAGACCGAGCTAAGATCATTGTTGAAGGTGGTGACGCTAAACATCAGATTTTCAGTGTAGACCGAACAGCCTTCTGTTGGAAGAAGATGCTATCTAGGATTTTAATAGCTAGAGAGAAGTCAAGGCCTGGCTTTAAAGCTTCAAAGGACAGGCTGGCTTGCTTATTAGGAGCAAATGCAGCTGTTAAGTTAAAGCCAACATCCATTTATTATTTCAAAAATCATGAAGAATTATGTCTGAAGAATTATGTCAAATCTACTTTGCCTGAGCTCTATAAATGGAATACCAAAGGCTGGATGACAGTATGTCTGTTTACATCCTGGTTTACTGAATATTTTAAGCCCACTGTTGAGAACTACTGCTCAGAAAATGATTCATTTAAAAATATTACTACTCACTAAGAAGGCATCTAGTCATTCAATAGCTCTCATGTAGATGTACAAGGAGGATATTAACGTTGTTTTCATGCCTGTTAATATCACAGCCATTCTGCAGCCCATGAATCAAGGAGCAGTTTTGGCTTTTGAGTCTTATTATTTTAAGAAATTAATTTCATAAACTATAGTTGCCATAGATTCTTTTGATGGATCTGGGCAATGTCCATTGAAAACCTCCTGGAAAGGATTTACCATTCCAGATGCTATTAAATACATCCATGATTTTTGGAAGGAGGTAAAAATATCAACACTGACAGGAGTTTGAAGAAGTGGATTTAAGCCCTCATGGATGACTTTGAAGGGTTCAAGACTCCAGTGAAGAAAGAATAAATACCAATATGGTAGAAACAGCAGCCTGAAGATAGGTCTGAATTGCTGCTATCTCGTGATAAAACTTGAAGGAGGAGTTGCTTCTTATGAATTAGCAAAGAAAGTGGTTTTCTTGAGATGAAATTGACTCTTGGCGAAGATACTGTGAATGTTGTCAAAACGACCACTTAGGATTTAGAGTATTACATAAACTTAGTTGATAAAGCTGCAGCAGCCTTTGAGTGGATTGATTCCAATTTTAAAAGAAGTTCTACTGTGGACAAAATGCTGTCAAACAGCATCACACGCTACTCGAGAATGTGATATAGAGCATCACATGCTACAGATAAATCTTTTGCAAAAGAAAGAGTCAATCACTTCAGCGAACTTCACTGTTTTCTCATTTGAAGAAATGACCACAGCTACCCCAGCCTTTAGCAGCCACCACGCTGGTCAGTCAGCACCCATCAACATTGAGGCAAAGCATCCACAAGAAAAAATTAGAACTTGATAAAGGCTCAGATGATTGTTACAATTTTCTAGCAATAAAGTATTTTTAATTAAGGTATGTACATTGCTTTCTTGGACGTGATGCTATTGCACATCTAATTGATGACAATATAGTGTAAACGTAACTTTTATATACACTGGAAAACCAAAAAATGCATGTGACTTACTTTATTGTGGTGGTGTGAAACCAAAACCACAGTCTTTCCAGTACTACTTTAAAGAGGTTAGCAAAATATCCTACCTTTCTTACGGACATCATACATCAGAGTAATATTTTGTTAACTTGTTGAAAGAAGCCTTTCATCTGGCCTTCCATAATTAATTATTCTGTCTCTAGTTTTATTTTCTTCTGCATTTGGATAACTGCATAATGAGGACAGCATTCTCTGGAATTGCCAATCTTACTTTGATTATGTGACCTTTGATCCATGTTTACTGGGTTTTGGAGAAGACTGTCATCTTTACTTTGTGATTACTTCATCTCTAAGTGAATGTTACATGTAATTAATTTTCAATAAATGAATCTGCAGCTAGGATGAAAGCCAGTTCCTTTGCTTGTTTTTAGAATGAATGTCTCTCTGAATCTGATACTAGAGAAATTTAATAAGAGAAACTTCAAGATGTTCAATGTCATTTATTGTCTCCCAATTCATTTAGTGAACAAGATAATGTTATTAGTAGACACTTCTATAACTGAGTAGTATTTATGTCTTTTTTTTTTTTTTTAGAAAAAAAGGAGAGAAAGAGAGGAAGAAAGAGGAAGAAAAAGAGGGAGAGAGAACAGGAATATTGCTTTATTCTAAAAATGGGTATTAATAATGGCCGATCAATATTTTGTGTATTTAAAGTGGAGAATGTATATTTTGTGTATTTAAAGTGGAGAGCTCTATAAATACTTATTAAGTGTACTTGTTCTGGATCTGAGTTCAAGTTCTGGATATCCTTATTAATTTTCTGTCTCGTTGAGTCTAAATCTCTTTATGGGTCTTATGTATCTAGGTGTTAGGATCCTTAGCTCTTATTATTGTGTTGATCCTTTTACCACTGTGTCTTTGTTGCTTTGAAATCTGTTTTATCAGATGCATGAATTGCAACTCCTGCTTTTTGTTTATTTATTTTTGCTCTCCATTTGGTTGGTAAATCTTTCTCCAACCCTTTGTTTTGAGTCTTTGTGTATCTTTGGATATAAAATGGGTCTGGATGTAGTATACCATTAGGTTTTGGCTGTATCTTTTGATTGAGGGATTTAATTGATTTAAATTTAGGGTTACTGCCATTTGATGTTAACTGGCTATTTTATCCATTTGTTGATGTAAATTCTTCTTTATGTTGATGCTCTTTACTTTTTGGTATATTTTTAGAAAGGCTAATACTGGTTGTTCCTTTCTGTGTGTAATGCTTCTTTCAGAAGTTTTTGTAAAGCAGGCCTGGTGGTAATAAAATCTCTGAGTACTTGCTTGTTCATAAAAGATTTTCTTTTTCCTTCAATTGTGAAGCTTAGTTGGCAGGATATGAAATTCTGGGCTGAAAGTTCTGTTCTTTAAGGATGTTAAATATCGGCCCCCACTCTCTTCTGGCTTGTAGGGTTTCTGCTGAGAGATCTGCTGTAAGTCTGACAGGCTTCCTTTTGTGGGTAACCTGACCTTTCTCTTTGGCTGCCCTTAGTATTTTCTCCTTCATTTCAACCCTGGTGAATCTAACGATTATGTGCCTTGGGGTTGCTCTTCTTGAGGAATGTCTTTGTGGTGTTCTCTGTATTACCTGGGGTTGAATACTGTCCTGCTTTGCTAGATTGGGAAAATTCTCCTGGATAATATCCTGAAGAGTATTTTCCAGCTTGGATTCATTCTCTCCATCACATTCAGGTACACCTATCAAATGTAGATTAGGTCTTTTCACATAGTCCCATATTTCTTGGAGACTTTGCTCATTCCTTTTTCCTTTTTTCTCTATTGTCTTCTCGTTTAATTTCATTAAGTTGGTCTTCGACCTCTGATGTCCTTTCTTCTGCTTGATCAATTCAGCTATTCAAACTTGTGCATATTTCACTAAGTTCTCGTGTTGTATTTTTCAACTCCGTTAGTTCATTTATATTCCTCTCTATATTGTCTATTCTTTTTAGCATTTCGTCAAACCTTTTTTCAAAGTTCTTAGTTTCTTTACATTGGGTTAGAACAAGTTCTTTCAACTCCCAAAAGTTTCTTATCATCCACCTTCTGAAGCCTACTTCAGATAATGGAACACAGTCCTTTTCCATCAGGGCTTGTTCCGTTGCTGATGAGAAATTGCAATCCCCTGTAGAGGGAGAGGGGTTCCGATTTTGGGTATTCTTGGCCTTTTTAGGCTGTTTTTTTCCCTTTATTATGAATTTATCCATCTGTTATCTTTACAATTACCACCTTTCTAATTAGGTTTCTGAGTGGACATCCAATTTATTGATTCCCAGTGCTGGAATCCGAGCAACCCACTGCACCAGCCAAAACAGCAGCGATAAGACTGATGGTGCTCTTCTGCCTGGGAATCTCTGGTCTGGCTTCCTTCTTGAGTCCGTAACAAGCCACTCTGCCTTCCCAGAGCTCCAAACACCAGTCAGTAGAGGAACCAGTCCCGTTTACTCTGCACTTAGAGCTGCCGTGCGGAGGCGATGGCAAAACTGCTGCACTGGCCACAAGAGTCGCACTGGTGACCCGTGGGGCTCCTCCACTGGAAATCTTCTGGTCGTGAACGACGAAAATTCATCTGAAAGTGTGGCGTCCTCTCGTTTACTGGGCTTTCACTGGGAGCTAAAATTCCGAGCTGTTAGCGATCAGCCATCTTGGATCAAATAGACATCTTGGATAAAATAGACATAATGTTAAAATATGTCTATTTTAACATTAATGATGTGACTTAATTTTGTATAATATGTATTTACTTGTTTAAAAGATCTGAATTTCAACAGGTAGACAATGTTCCTAATTGTAAATTAGGCAAATGTGTTTGTAATAATGGGCATTTATTACTTTTAATAAAATCTATTGTAAATATTTATGAAGCAACTTCTATGTACAAGACAGTGGTTTCTGTGAGAGGACTTTCACATGATTCAATAGAATTAACCGAATACTTGCCCTTTGACTCATTACATTTTACAAGGATATTAGCAGTGAAAGAGGAATTCTGTGCTCATCAGCATGCCCTAAATGTCAGAAAATGTCTATTCGTTAGATAGAGACGAGGGAGAGACATGACCACATCCTCCTACTGAAGTGTTGTTTGACGGCTTTCCCATCATTTTCTGTAGTAAGAATGGGAGCATTGACATGGTTGAATTTACTCTTGAAGTTCTAGGTACACAAATATTGTTTCCTGAGAATGGGCGGAGCTGATTTCAAGTTGTGACCCATGGTCACTTACCCACTCAACCTCCATTTCCCAGCCTAGGGTATAAAGTGCATGGATTTCATGGAATGATAGCTCCAGTTCTTCCTTCCATAAGACATACTTCTCATATGAGGGGTGGGAGGAAGTGTGTCTTGGGAGAGGAGGGGTCTGAGAGACCTTGCTTGGGTCAGATGCCCTCCCTTGCTGAAAGCAGGACAGGATCCCATGACTGACAATTCCAACAGAGCAAGCAACAGCAGAGGGAGAGGGAGGCCATAACGGGAGGAGGAAGGGATATCAGGGCAGCAGAGCATAATGCTCTCGAGCATAAAAAGGCTTCTCAAACTGATGAAGGAGCAATTACTCTTTTTCCCCAAATTTTTTGCATAGTAATACTTTTAAAAGACATGTGAAATACAAATTTATTTTTATATTGTTAATTACATATTCAATTGCTATAAAACTCTGTCGAAGTTTGCTCTCCATCTCTGTGGAGATCTTCTCGCAGACGACACTCACAGAGGCTTCAGTAAGTTCCTCTCTTACTCGCTGAGGAAAATCCCTCCACATGCACCTCTAGGATCCTTCTACTTCTCTCGGCCCTCTTTTCATTTGGTGCCACCGTCACCACTGTGGAAACTTCAAGGTCCTCCTTTAAAAAATTCAACAACATCTTACTAGGAGATCTCATCCTCAAGTCCTTCCACGGCATCCTTTATGACCTCCGAACTCAGCCACATCCTTCACAATGACACAGTTCCCCTGTTCTTCTGCAGAGCCTGGCACTTCTTTTTTTTCTCTCTAGGTTAACCTTCTTATGGAGGTGCTTTCCTAAGATTCTGGCCTAGCTTTCAGGCTCAGAACAGCTCAAAAAGGTGAATTTCAGTGTCTGAAGTGGAGTTAGGGGATGTTCGTGAAGATAGCATTTTCTTCCTGTATGAGAATGGGCTAATTGTAATATCACTGCATGTATATATTTTGAATAATGTCTGGGAAAAGGTAGCAACTAGAATATTTCTAAGAGAACGTTCTTAGGATTTCCCTTTGAACATACACCGTACTAGCCAGTTTGCTAAGAGAGGAAGGCAGTCATCACCTATGCGTAAAATGAAGAGATGAGCAACTTCTTTATGTTTATTCTTCTCACTCTATGTCCCTTCCTTACAATGGAGCTTTGAATATAGAAGGGGAGGAGCTGTAGAATGAGGAAGTCAATAGATACATTGCTTTTCCAGTGACAGGTATCAACTTCTCTGACCTTCTCTGTCCTCTTCAGTTACATTAGGTTAGGCACCACGACCTAGGAAGTCACTTCCAACTCATAAATTCTGTAATTTTTTTTACATCGCCTCTAATTGTGTTGTTTACCCCACGGATGTTCTCTTCCCCAGGGTCCTGATTATTTGTTAATCCCATTTTTTTGTTCTCTTCTAGCACTTGTGTTCTGATTAGCAGCCAAATAAATGACAGAACTTCAGCTGAGGTACAATAAGGTAAGATCCTCTTTCTAGTTGAGCTACTTCCTTGAAAAGGGGGATTGATGGCCTGATCTGTGAGAACAAACTAACGAGGAATAAGAATTTGTAAGCAGGTGTTTTCAACATGATGTATAATTGTTACCATTAGTCATCCTCAGTTATTTTTATGTCTTAACAAAGCTAAGTATATTCGTTTTCTCATCGGTTTAAAAATTAAAATAAAGGCGTGTTGATTGAGATTTGAAACAAGTTAACTTTATTTCAAATGCACATTCGTATTTAACTGTAGCAATGTGGAATTTTTTGAAATAGTGCAAGATGTTTGAATTAGTAGAACATATATGAGACCTTATAGCTTATCTAATTCTTAGAAGCTTAAGAATTAACCCTTGATTTAGATTGCCTTTCGTCAGAATGCTGTACAAAATATATTGTGAACATAAACAGCAACATTGTGAAAAAGCTCAGTCCTTCTTAGATGTTATCATTAATAATGTTTTACTTATCCAGCAAACACTGCTAACATCCTACCCTGAATCCATTCTCCCTGTACCGGTCTGTTCTCATCTTGCTATAAAGATGCTACCTGAGACTGGTAATTTATAAACAAAGAAGTTTAATTGTCTCACAGTTCTACATGGCTGGGAAGGACTCAGGAAACTTACAATCATGACAGAAAGCGAAGGGGAAGCAAGACATGTCAGGAGAGAGAGAGAGAGAAAGTGCAGGGAAAACTGCCGCTTTTAAAACCATCAGACCTCATGAGAACTCCCTCGCTATCATGATAACAGCATGGGGGAACCTGCCTTTGATCTCATCAGGCCCCTCCCTTAACACCTCGAGATTACAATTAGAGATGAGATTTGGGTGGGGACACAGAGCCAAACCTTACCACTCTCCTGTTCCTTCCTAACAAAACCTTGATATTGTAAGGACAACAAAGTGCCCAGCTAAAAAATATCCTCATCTTCCCAGACTTTTCCTGTGGCCATGTGACCCAGCTCCAGCCAACGAACTCTCATGTTACAAATTTTAATACTGGTGAAATCATTCTTTCTTTCTTTTTTTTTTTTTTGAGATGGAGTTTCACTCTTGTTGTCCAGGCTAGAGTGCAGTGGCACGATCTCAGCTCACTGCAACCTGCAACCTCCTCCTCCTGGCTTCAAGTGATTCTCCTGCCTCAGCCTCCTGAGTAGCTAGAATTACAAGAGTGAACCACCACACCCAGCTAATGTTTTGTATTTTTGGTAGAGATGGGTTTCACTATGTTGGCCAGGCTGGTCTTGAACTCCTAACCTCAGGTGATCCACTTGTCTTGGATTCCCAAACTGCTGGAATTACAGGCGTGAGCCACAGCGCCCAGCCAAAAATCATTCTTAGTAACTTTCTCCACATATCCCTGAATATCTCCCTTAGAATATAGACCTCCTTGGGTCTCCATTGTTAATGCAGGGAAATACTCTGATATCTACTCAAAGCTACAGTTTTTCTTTCTGGCCATTGAACCTAAGAGTGACCAGTTATTTTCCTTTTCCTTTTATTTCTTCCAAATACATCCTGAGTCTCGTCTCAGTTATTATAACTCTACAAGTCATCATCTTGTCGAGCCTGGACAGTGGCATTAGCCTCATGTTAGCCAATGTGGCTTTCATTCTTACCACACAAAATTACATTCTGTCACGGCCATCTTCTGCTTTGGGAAACCTCCGTCAGATCTTGTTATTCTCCTATTTGAGAGTTGCTCAAAGTCCTTCAACTCCCTACCCTCCATTTAGAATCAAATCTAAATGCATTAACGTGACTTATAAATCTGATATGATCTGGTTTCTACTTGTACTTTTCTCTCTTGCTTCCTACACTCCAAGCCTCCCTGTCTTTATTTATTGAATGTTTCTCTTTGTTCTTTGACCTTGGGGGCCTGGCACTGAGCCCCTGGCTATTCTTACTTCTTGACCCTTCCAGTCAAATCTCAGCTGCCAAGACTTTTCCTAACCACTCTCTCTAAATAACCACTGTCCTGGACGCCCAGATTTAATTCCCTTTAAAAAATGGAAGTTTTTTTGTTTGTTTGTTTTAAGGCATATAAAAATAACCCCTTATGGACAAAATACTTACATATGTCACTTAAGGGATTTAGGTAAGACATGAAGAATTTTATTGCACCTATTCATAATTTGTTGTTTATCTCCCATTATAATATAATCTGAGCTCCATAAAGGCAGGGCCTTGTCTGTCTCCTTTACTGCCAAAACCACCATCCTTATAACGATGCCTGCTCCTTGCAAGAGGCTTAGTAAATGTTTATTGAGTAAATCTATATAGAATCAGAAAATGCCCTATGTTAAATATCTTGAAAGAAATTAAGCAGTGCTTATAGATGTCCCCAATGTGTCTTTTTCTTAGATGGGAAGAAAAGAAAAGAAAAGAAAAAAAAAAACAGAGAAAAAGATGAAGATACAATCTAGAAAGAAGAACAGAGGGACAGACAGTGGTATAAATAGAAAATAGAAGGAAATCCTTGGGCGGGACCATTTCAGGGATCTTTACTCTGAGGCATTTCTCATCTGTGACACTGGGCGACAGGGCTCAGTTCTTTGGCTCTTACATAGATGTATTGGCTAAACCTGGCACATGCACAATGAGAAATGTTTGTTGAATGAAGGCCCAAAAGAATGAAATAATAAATTATTGAACTGCCAAGAGCAAAATTTTGCCTTTTATTATGGGCATGATATATTCCCTTGATGCCAGTATTTAATCCATGTTAGTAACAAACATTCCAGATAACGATGATTGTGAAAAATATTCCATGAAACAAAATTCAGTTACTGTGCTAGGCATCCCCCTTAGCACATTTCAGAGTTTATTCTGTCTTTAAGGGAATTGTCACAGTGACTATCCAGAATGGCACATGGTGTTAATGTATTAAAAATACTGACAGGAAAATGAAAACTAGAAAAATGTCTTATCTGTCAATTAAATGATATAGCCTTGTGGTTAGATTACAGCAATTCGGAGGCTTTATGTTTTCTGCCGATTGAGATTTGACAGCTGTTTATAAAATATTTACATTCTGATTTCAGTCACATTGACAGCACTTTTGGGTCTTTAGAAGATGATAATTATATGTTAAGAAAATGTTAAAAAAAATTGAAGCTGAACTGTTGAGGAGAAAAATCTGTTTTTAAAATTGTGCAAAGGAAGGGCACCCACTTTATTAAAGGATGTGCACCTAATAAAAGTCAGGAGTAGAAGATTCTTAGATCCAAAAACATACCACTTATGATTTGTAATAGTGCCCTCCCAACCCTGCCTGCCTTGGGGACCTCAACTTTTCTTTATCAGCTGTGTCTGGTGGCTCCATACTTTGCCTTTTCACTTCATTATACACATAACATGGCAATAATTGGATAGTACACTGGATAGGATTTTGGAGTATCTATATGGAATTTTGTGAAATTTCAGTTTATATCCTTGGTATTAAAGGAAGAGAAAATTAAAAGTATTGGGAGGAATTCTAAGTACTGAATTTTTATAGAATTTCCAAATGAAATCTTTTCAAATATTTTAATGAGAAACGTAAATTTATATTATCAGGTATATGGAAATGGCAACCTGTAATTCTCAATTAATGGTCTTATCAAAGTCTTTTATTTGGATTTGCAAATTTATGTTTTGCTGTAACATTTTGCTACATCACTAGATATTCTTTTTAAACACCATTATATTTATACGCATAGAAAACATGCATAATATTCCTGATCTTTTCCAGTGTTTGCTGTTAAAATTTTTTAGATTGATGAAAATCATTCTTACTAACATTCTACACATATCGCTGAATATCTTCCTTAGAATATAGTCCAAGAAAGGAAATTCCTTGATTAAATGGTATATAAATTTTTAAGGCTTTTGATATTTACCATATGGTTTTCTTTCATCAAAGTCTTGATAGTCACTATCTGTGTGGTGCTTTGTAAGAAAAAGTAGATAATAGAAAATGTAAGAAACATATTTTATAGCCATTCAAAAGTTTCCTGTAGTTGAAATTATGTTTAATGATTCTAACAGCTATTACTTTCTTTCATTGACCAATGTAGTGTTGAAACTTGTTGGGATAAGGCAAATGATTTTGGAACCTATCCTACCCTTTTAGTACCAGGTATTTGAAAAATTCTTAGAAGGCATAAATGTTTTTATAGCCCTCACTCTGCACATAGCTTGGAGTCACTAAAAGGGCATATCAGCTGCAAATAGACAGAAGCAGACTCAACCCTTGATGCTTTGCTAGAACAAGTAGATAAGAGACTGACTAGGAACAAAAGTGCAATTGAAGGTTCTAGGTGTACACACACTTCCCACTACCCTTCTTCCCACTGTTGGCTCTGTCCTGTTCCCCCAAGGACCTCACCCTCAGAGCCTGCATATAGACTCTCAGC
Organism: Saguinus oedipus; assembly: GCA_031835075.1. Classification (NCBI taxonomy): domain Eukaryota; kingdom Metazoa; phylum Chordata; class Mammalia; order Primates; family Cebidae; genus Saguinus; species Saguinus oedipus. The sequence goes on along the minus strand of CM063188.1, from coordinate 8,624,500 downwards.
CTGAAGGTCCAAACACCTCCCCACATCATCATGCCTTTCTCTTGGTCACAAATGTATTTGGGGAATGCATCAGTGAAAGATCACTCTATGCCTTAAACCTGAGTGGACTGTGAGCTTTAGGGCAGAGAATTCCAGGAACCTGATTATGTGAAACTTGGTCTGGAGAGGGTGGGGATGAGAAGAAGGCCAGAGTGGAGCCTCTGACACAGTACTTTTCAAATGCTCGTGTGCATATAATCACCATTAAAATACAGATTCTGATTCAGAAGGGCTGAGCTTTTGTATTTCTGACAAGCTTTCAGATGAAGCTAATGTACTTTGATGAAGCTGGCTGCCCTATGAGTAACAAGACTATGATACACAGGCCCAAGGCAGGGCTCCAGGGCCTGGGCACTAGACAGAAGTGTTGGCTTGATGTGAAAACAGAAAAGTGGGCCTGCTTGGGACAGCTGTCTTCAGCAGGAATTCTGAGCCTGGCCTTTCCACCCCTCACTCCTCTCTGTTGAACACCATGCTCCCTGGTATTCCTCTATCAGCTCACAGCCCCTTGTCTGTGATGGGCAGCACTCTGTGGCTGGGCACTGAACTCGACAGCTGGATGGCAGAACTCACCTCAGCTGTGCTCAGAGTATCATGGAAGAGTAGCAGGAGCCAAGCATCCCCATCGTATTTTCAGCTGGACAAGACCTTAGGCACAGTACTAGATGTGCTCAGCTATGCCTGCCTCTGAGGACTAGGGCCCCTGTCCAAGCCCTGCCGGCCACTGGAGTCTGAGGGCACTGGCTTTTCTCTTGCACACCAGGGCACCATGGGACAACATGTGAGAAGCCCAATAACTAGGTTCAAAACAGTACATTCAGTGTAGATAGTAAATGCAATAGTCCTCTAGTGATGTTGTATTGCATGATATGATCACAGATTAAAAACCAAAACTCAACTTTTCAGGTGACCCAAATGAAAACAATGCATTTTAAAGAAACCATGCTTAAATTATCAAAGGAACATGTGGACTAAAAGGAAAAGAAAATCCAAACCAGGAACAAAAAAATAAAACAAAATAATAGATGATGCTTTTAAATAAAGCAAACACTTGAGAAACAAATACCTACATGATTTCATACACAAAACAAACACAAGGCACAAAAGCTAGAATAGGTTCCATGATCAAAATGTATCATAGAATGGGGTTTATATGAAAAACAAAAATAGTATCCAAATATGGACATCAAAAATAAAGTAAATCTAATGGAATGACTACAAAACACTATAACAAAAGAACAGCCAGAGAGAACCAAGAGTAACTGGGTGAAATAATATAGGTGGTGACTTGTATAAAAATACAGCTTCCAAGTTTGGAGGTGGTACCTTTTAACTAAAAGAGAGTTCTCGACATAGTTCTGTACCATGGAGAATTAAGTTACATTCCAAGAAAAATGAGAGAGTTCTTGGACTTACAGTGAAAAAATTTTGGAAATGGTCTTGAAAATTAAAGGCATAACATTGTACAGCATGCACGATACATGCAAGTGTAAGGAGAAATAAATTCAAAGCACATCAAAGAATGCCTTGAAAAAGAAGGACTTATAATTTGATCAAAGGAAAAGGCAATGCATGTGCAATATTCACAATCTAGAGTATCAGAGAGAAAATAAAATTCAATTTGCACAGTTTCTTAGTATTCTGAGACTGCAAACCCTATCCAGTTTTGGCATGTCTTTTCAGCAGAATAGTTATTCAATTCCTGTTATATGTTCTTTCAATAGACTATTTAGCTGTTCTGTTCTAATGCTTTAATACACAGCCTATGTGTATGAAAAAAGAGCTTGCAATCCAGTTTTAATGACAAGCCATACACATATTTTTTTTAAATGCTATGACCGTTAAGCATGATGCTAGATATAAGTCATGTCACCACGTTGTCATGGTCTGTATCTTTACCAGTTTGGATGCTTTTCACAGTGATAGGCACATGGAAGCACTATTGAAAAATGTTCATGAAAATGGCATGTTAATTGACATGCTAAGGTAGAATAAAAGGTAATACGTGCCTTCAGGGACATAGAGATAATCTTCTGTAAGAAGGTGATATAATATGAGACTTGAGAGAGGGCAGGATTTATATAGGCAGAAAGAAGTCATGTCAAGGCATCATGGGTAGGAAGTAGAATATAAGTGGTAGCTTCAGTGTTGTGATGTGTGTGGATGTGGGTGAGTGGGTTATGAGGATGAGGAAAGGCGGGCCAGGCCACAGTGAGAATGACTTTGTATACCTTAAGGAACTTTATTTCACCTTAAAAGTAACAGAATAAGACTGAACGAGTTTGAGTAGAGGAATAACATTAAGGAAAATTAGCTGGGCAGCAATGTGGGGAAATTGACTGAAGGTGGAGAAATACATAGATAGGTCACTTTTCTGGGGTAAGAAGAGATGAAGGATGAAACAAGGCAAACTCCCAGTGCAAGTGAGGAAAGTACCGATTCAGAAGACACCATGAGGAAATCTGGGTCTTATCCCTTTGTACATCAGTTTTATATTTTCCCTCCCCTGTGTCTTCACATTTTTTAGTTTTTTTGATTATTTGTCTTTCATATTTAAATGCAAAATTGGTTTGATTCATAAAGAAAACAAGAACACCTCCTCTTAGGCTCTCCGGTGATTTCAGTCTCACCTTCCTTCTCTTCTGCTCATCATCATGACCCTGTTTATCCAATTCAGTCTCCTTCATCTTCGCTTCACCTCAGCCCACTGCTGTTTCGCCTCTGATCTCACCACTTCACTCCAACTGTAGCCACCAGAATGAGTAAAGATCTTCCAGTTGATAAACCCTCAAGAATCTTTGCTCCTTAACTTCTCTGGAAGTTTTACTATTGACCTTTTTGAAATTCTCTCTCTTCTTGGACCTCCTCTTTCATCAGCCTCTTTCCCTTTTTCTCTCTCTCTTCTTCCTTTCTTCTTCTTTTCTGCTTTTCTTTTTTCTACTGCTAAAGTGACAATTTCCTTCCCTGCCCACCTCCAAAAGTTTGGTTCAGGGTTTTTTCCTTCCTACTTTACTTAACTTGGCCTTCAGTCCAATGACACAAATCTGTGCCTCAGCTTAGACATTTTCCCCTAGTCCACATCTGTATCTCCAGCTGGACGACTCCATGTGAGTTTTTACCCTATACCTCCAAAACCAGAAGAGCAAAACTGAGCTCCTCTGCTTCTCCCCTCTCCTCCGTATCTCTACCCTAGCCTCCCGTATGTCATACAGGTGCACTTCAAAAATGAGAAATATCCCTTTATCATTCTGAAATGAAAATGTAATCATAATTAAATTAAGCCACTTTCTAGCTGGCTCAAAATTGCTTAATTTCTATATTTCTCAGTTTTCTTATCTATAAAATGGAAAAAATAATAATAGGCCCCTACCTCATAGAAGTGTTGTAGAAGTAGTAACTGGCACAACATAAGCCCTCAGTAAATATTAACTATTTCATTGTTTGAAATAATCAGAGTCCCCAATAACTTGAAAAAATGAAATTAGTTTCCTCATCATGTTATATGATTTTTGCTTAACTCTCAAGCTGTGTTTCCCTCCATTTCCTGACTTGTACTCTACCCTCTACCCTTAAAGAAATATTCTCCAGGGTGCCACTCTGCCCTTTCCATCCCCAAGCTCACAAGTGCCTCTTCCTGTAACTAATCATAACTTACCTTTGATAGTTTTCACTGATGCTTCAAACTGTGTGTAGGATGTCTCTTCTTGCTCCCTTTTCCCCAGGTCTAAGTTTGTTTTTCTCTCTGTGCTCCTGGAGAGCCACTGACCAAGAGGTTGTTCACTCTACCTTGCCATTGTACACACATCTTTATCTGCCTCTCAGATAAAGGCAGCTTCTCCATGGTAGAGGATGCACTGTTGATCTGTAGGTGGTTTTGAGAGGAAATATAACAAGAGAGCGAGGACAACAGAAGAGAATAAGGCATTGGATGCACCAATCGTTCATCTAGAAATGGTTGTCAGTGGCGGTGAGCCAGCCCCACCCCTCCATGTGGGTCTGGGTAGTGGAAGAAGGGGAATTCTGGAGAGGAGAGAGCAAAGGGGAAGACGGTGGCTTCAGGGGTAAGCTAAGCTTTGTTTTAAACAAAGATGTGGGGAAGGAAGGAATGGATGCCAATTGATAGATTGTTTACAGTGGGTGAGCATGGAAGGGACTGGCACAGGGTCACTGTAAGTCATAAGAGCTCCTGCTGGCTTGATGATAAATTCGTATCTGTATAAAATCTTCTGGAAGCAGATTCAAACAGATCGAGATGTTCAATCTCAAGAATGAAGAATGAACATTACTTGTACCTAAATCAGTGATATGTAGGAATGAGAGATAGTAACATTAGTAACATTGACATATACGTAGTCTTACTGAGCCACAGTATTTTTGGGTTAATGTATACGTACACACCCATCTACATGTGTGTATATACTGTGTCATGCATAATAGTGTATTATGTATACACATTGTATATATTTTGATTATGAGTAGTACAGTGTTCATTATAGCAATGTTTGCAGTCATAGATGCCATGGTCTGAATGTTTCTGTTCTCCTAAATTCATATGTTAGAATCCTAATCCCCAAGGTGGTAGCAGGGGAAGATAGGGCCTTTGGGAGGTTATAAGGGATTAGTGTCCCAATGAAAGAAGCTCAAGGAGCTTGTTTGCCCCTTTAAGGGCCAAGGCACCATCTGTGAACCAGAAAGCAAGTCCTCAGCAGATACCAAATTTGTTTGTGCCTTGATCATGGACTTCCCAGGCTCCAGAATCGTGAGCAATACATTTCTGTTGTTTATAAGCTAGTTAGTTTATGGTGTTTTGTTTTAACTGCCCAAATGGACCTAGGGCAATAGAAAAGCTGTGAGTCTGTTTTGAAATGAGCTACAAAGCAGAATTGGAATTCGGGAACTCGAGGCAGTTGATACAGATGACCTGATAAGTAAGTTTAGTTTTAAAAGGGAGCAGAGACATTGTATGATAGTGGCTGTGTAACAATGGAAGAAGAGGCAGGACCTAGGACCAAGAGAGGGCTTTTTTTTTAAGCTAGGAAATATTAAAGCCTGTCTGTGAAATGGTGGAAGTCACCCAGGAAGGAAGGATAAGCTGATAATGGATGAGAAAGAGGACTCTTTCAGGAGTAGAGATCTTGAGTGTAGGAGAAGGACAATGGGGTGGTATTTCCCTGGGTGGGTGCAGGGACAGAGTTCCTGGGCACAGATGCTGATGGGTAAATAGATAAGGATGATCAAAAAAGGAGGCAGTCCTCAGATGATTATTACTTTCCTTTTCCTAACTACAAGGTACTAGGCAGCAAGGCACTGTGTTCCATCAAATGAAAATGAGACAACTATTTAAAGCCATCCTTTGGATTTACAAGGGTGGTTCTGAAGAAAGAAGCCACGTGCACAGTTACTGAGCTCAGGGTCTTTGATCTCAGGCAGCCCTCTGTGCCCTGGGCCTGCTACCTTCCTTTCAGCTGTGAAACTCTCATCAGGTGAACTGGGAGGTGTCCTGTGCAAGAGCCCAGGCTCTGGACTTGGCTCTCAGCTCTGTCAGTAACTGATGTGTAAGTTTGGGTGAAGCGCTAAGCCCTTCCTGCCTCCATACTTCTTCTGTTACATGGAGATCCTTCTCATAGGAGGGGTGAGCAATGAATGAGGACTGAGCAATGAATGAGAGGTGGCTGCCTCTTCAGATACTGTAAAGTTCATAGCGTAGAGCCTGCTACCTATACGTCAGGGCCTGCCAATGTTAGCAGTTAGTATTTCATTGCTCTAAGCCTTAGTTTCTATCTGGAAAATGGAGACACTGCTGCACTTTGTCAGACATGGTTATTGTGAGAACAAAAAGAAATTGTGTGTCAAGCTCCTAGCACACAGTAAACAGAGGAGAGGGGAAACGAGCCGTGTGAGTGAGCGTGAGGGATGCTTTCACTCAGCAGCCACAGAAATTGGTAACTTTCTAAAGAAGATTGGGAGAGAGAACGTGATTTGTGATTTGGAGGCAAAGTTTTAAACTTAATTTGTAAGACAGTAGAAGCCAATTAAAGCCCCATGATGTGACTCAGGACAAGCATTTCATTTGAAGCCAATAAATTTAATAAAAATGGATCTATTTTCACTTCACTAAACGTGAGGGGAGATTTTGTGTGTGCATAGGAACACGTAAGAGCAAATGTCTGCAGAGGCTGACTAAATGTAATGAGATTTTACATTGAGAAGCAGCGTTAATTATCAGATTACATCACAGCATCTGAATCAGTACACAAAAGTTAAAACTAAGTAAACTAAATTTATTAATTACACAGAATACTGTGTTCTGTAGTATTACACATATAAAATAGTATATTACTATATGTAAATATGTATATATACATATATATGCATAGAATCACGTGTTTTAATTTCTAAATGGAATCATAAGGCTCATGACAGCAAACCTAGCTCAGTGCCTGGTGCATAGTAGGTGTTGAACAATAATGGAGGAATAAATGAGGGGATCAAACCCACATTTGTGGTTTGTGTAATTTATGTTGGAGATCCCTATCAAAAAAAAGTAGTTAACATATTCTATGAGCTTATTTATAAACAAATTTAATACAAAATGATGCTTAATGATGGAAACCTAGATATAATTAGAGAATACCTTATATGAGATGAGGTGTCAAATCAAAGGACTAAAGTAAGGCCTTGTGAAAGGCCAGTAATGTAGGTGGAGAGAGGATTGTGTCTTAGACAGTTGGAAGAAAGGAGGGTGTGGTACAAAAGACGTCATGAAGTATGACCCAAAACGATATTTCTGCTTCAAAATGTTTGTGCTTCTTATTAGAGAACAAGGAAGGCATGATTTAAAGCTGGAGACAATAAAGCCTCATACACTTCATACACCTCAACACCTCAATGGTGCTGGGTGTTGAGAGAAGATGCAATAGTAGACTTGGCTCAGACAGCGTGCAGGTTCCTCTCCCCCCACTCCTTCCCCTTCCTCAGGACAGTCCCTAGAGCTGAACCCCAGTGAGTTGCATGACTAAGTCCAGCACTTTCTGAGGAGCGTGTAAAGAAGTGTGGTCTGAGGGTCAGCAGCAGCAGCAGCACCTGGCGGCTTGATGGAAATGTAGAATCTTAGACCGTACCCTAGCCCTACTGAGTCTGAATCTGCAATTAATAAGTTCTGACTCACGGGCACATTAAAATTTGAGAAGCACTGGCATTGAGGTTAGAAATGTGGGCTTTAGGCTGCGCGCGGTGGCTCACGCCTGTAGTCCCAGCACTTGGGAGGTCGAGGCGGGCAGATCATGAGGTCAGGAGGTCGAGACCATCCTAGATAATACTGTGAAACTCCTTCTCTACTAAGAAAAATACAAAAAATTAGTTGGGTATGGTGGCACGCACCTGTAGTCCCAGCTACTTGGGAGGCTGAGGCATGAGAATCACTTGAACCCGGGAGGCAGAGGTTGCAGTGAACTAAGATCGTGCCACTGCACTGCAGCCTGGATGACAGAGCAAGATGAAAGAAAAAAAACGAAAAGAGGAAAGGAGAGGAGAGGGGAGGGGAGAGGAGGGGAGGGGACAAAAGAAAGAAAGAGACAGAAAAGAAAAGAAAGGTGGGCTTTAAAGCACATAGATCTTGGTTCAAATCCCCATTCCACCTTGAGCAAGCTAACTTTCTAATCTTGTTTCCTCACCTGTGTGATGTAATCATAGGACCTCACAAATACTATTACGAGAGAGAAACAAGTTACATATAAAGTGTTTATGTGGTGCCTACCTCTTAATAACTTCAATAATGTTAGTATTTTTGCTATTTTTTTTTTCTCTGCTGAGCAGGAGCAAAAGAAAGTAGTGAGGAAGCCAGCGTTCTTGGTACGACCTTTTATCTTTATTTTCTCAACCATATGCTCGCTATGACAGGGAAAAAGAAGATTTACCTCCAGGCATAGACTTGCAAATGATCTAATAATCTTTTTGAGTTTCCTTCACTGCTAAATGTTACTTCTACAAATCGATCCCTTCGCCTCTTTGAGCCTTATTTGTTTTTATTTTCTGAGATGGAGTTTCAGTCTTGTTGCCCAGGCTAGGGTGCAATGGCATGATCTCGGCTTACTGCAACCTCTGCCTCCCAGGTTCAAGCGTTTTTCCTACCTCAGTCTCCTGAGTAGCTGGGATTACAGGCATGCGCTACCACGCCCAGCTAATTTTGTATTTTTGGTAGTGATGGGGTTTCTCTGGCCAGTTGATCGGGCTGGTGTCAAGTTCTCTACCTCAGGTGATCCTCCCGCCTCAGCATCCCAAAATGCTGGGATTACAGGAGTGAGCCACCGCACCTGGCCTGAGCCTTATTTTCATCCTACGTAGTTGGGGTTATAACATCAGCAAAGTTGTGAAAATCCAACAAAGTTGTCCATAAGACAGCATTATGTTCATTGTTAAGAGAAATTTTGTGGAAGTTAAGATGGCAGACCTTGCAAGTAGAATCATGTCAATATGAGAGACTGATAATAGGAAGAGTTGATATATATTATTTATAATAACATGTGATGTAAATGACTAATAGGCCATCCCCCTGCCCTTGGACGGCATTAATGAAAAAACAGAGCCGGACCGTAGTTAATGCAGTAAAATCGAGTTTTATTTAGGAACTATTACAATAGAGGAAAAGAGACCTCAGTATTGAACTGGGATCAATTAAGAACACAACAGGGACAAGTGGGGATGTAGAGGCAAGGAGCCACCTGGAGTCAGTGGATGGAAAATTCCTAAGAAAAGGCATCAGGATTAAGGGGCATTCCTAGGAGACAGACCTTACAGGATTCCAGCTGCAGGCAGTCCAGGTGAGCAGCTGTCATCTGGGGGACAATGAGGAGTAAGGAATTTGATCAGACACAGAAGGGGATCAGATATTGAAGGTGGAAAATTCCGGATAAACTGACTTAGCCAGAATCTTGCTACAACCGAGTGATGCAGAGACAGAAACGGAGGTACTGAGTTCGGGGTCTGCTTGGGAAGTAGCTCCAGAACAGCCTGACCGAAGTTTGGTCAGGGACGTAGTCTTTGGAAGAGGCAGTCTGGTTGCAGATGGGAAAGAGGGGAAGGTGGTTGCCTCGGCAGATACAGAGGCCTCTGCATATAGATCCCAGAAAGTCTGTTTTTCAAAATGGTCTGAAGTTACAAGGGCTCTTTTAGCATTCTGCCCTTTACCTTATCCATTAGTAGAAAATAAGACACATTCACTTAAAGAGCAAGATAAGATCAAACAAGTAGGCATAGAGGAGAGTTTCTACGGAGGACCAGAGGAAGGAGGGATTGTCTCTGCTCAGGTTCTCAGGGCTTCAGAGGCAAGACTTTTATGGCTGGCCTTGGAGGATAAACAGAATCTTGAGAGAGAGTTGCAATCTTTTTGGAGGAAATAGCAGGAAAAACAAAACAAAACAAAAAAACAGAGGCAGCAAAGCTTGAAGCACATGAAGAAAGGGTGAAGAAACTTCCTTTTAATTTTTTTTTAATTTTATGGTACAGGGTCTTGCTCTGTTGCCCAGGCTGGAGTGCAGTGACACCATCACAGTTCCCTGCAGCCTCAACTTCCCAGGCTCCAGAAATCCTCCCATATCAGCCTCCTGAATAGCTGCAACCACAGACATGAGCCTGGCTAATTTTTGAAAAAATACTTTTTAGAGGGATGAGGGCCTCACTGTGTTACCAAGACTGGTCTCAAACTCCTGGGCTTGCGCAATCTTTCTGCTTAGGCCTCCTAAAATCCTGAGATTACAGGCATGTACCCAGCCAAGAAGCTCCTTCGGAAAATTCAATTGCACAGGATTTGAGGGAAGAATAGGTTATAAAGATGATGAGGGATTCAATCTTGAGGGACCTTGACTGTCCAATTCCTACTTTTCCTGTGATGAATAGTCACATGCTATTTTGTTTTGTTGTTTTTACTTTTCTTTTCTTTTTTAAGATGGAGTCTCACTCTGTCACCCAGGCTGGAGTGCAGTGATGTAATCTCAGCTCACTGCAACCTTTGCCTCCTGAGTTAAAGTGATTCTCCTGCCTCAGCCTCCCAAGTAGCTAGGACTACAGGCACACACCACCACTCCTGGCTAATTTTTGTATTTTTCGTGGAGATGGGGTTTCACCATGTTGGCCAGGTTGGTCTCGAACTCCTGACCTCAGGTGATCCGCCCACCTTGGCCTCCCAAAGTGCTGGGATTACAGGCATGAGCCACCACGTCCAGCCCACATAATCAGGGCTGTTACACTAGAACATTTATCTGGCATCCATGAATGAGTTGGAGCAAAGCAAGAATAAGGGGAGAGACTAAATCGGAGGAGATATTTCAGTAGCCTGGGAAAAATAAGGCCTCAAGCTGGATTTGCAATACTGGACATGTAAAGGAAAGGACAACAATTTGGGACAAGTCCCCTTTCTAACAGGTTCACATTGACTTTTTCATGTCAACAATAAGCCATGATATTATACAAAAATAAAAATACTGCATCTGCTACTGGACCTTGTCCTTCCTAAGTTCCATCTTTAATATATTTTTTATTAAAGCTGTGAGAAGTACAAATATACGAGTTACTTGTTCTATTTTTGTGTTCTTGCGAAGGGGAAGAGAAAAAGGAAGAGTTCTATTCATGTGTCATACTCTGAGACTCGTGGTAGTTTGCTAATTATAAGTTCTATTGTCTTGCTCTCAAAAGGAATTCAAGTGCTGAACTTGGTCTCCCAGACCTCAGTGATTACACAGCTGCAAAATTTATAGCTGAAATGTCATCCTGTCTTAGTATTTTTGCAGGCCAAAAGACCAAGCAAAGTCAAGTCAAACTGTTTCTCATTTCTTACAGAAATTTGCAAGACCTAACGATAGAGCTCAAGACGGCCTCAGAAACGTTAGCCTCTTCTTTGAGCTCCTGGATTGTTGGCTGAGTCAGATTTTTTGCATCTGTCAAATGGGAGATAATCTTACTTTCTTTTTTTAAAAAAAAAAATTTATTGCATTTTAGGTTTTGGGGTACATGTGCAGAACGTGCAAGATAGTTGCATAGGTACACATATGGCAGTGTGTTTTGCTGCCTTCCTCCCCTTAACCCACATTTGGCATTTCTCCCCAGGCTATCCATCCCCAGCTCCCCCCCCCCCGCTGTCCTTCCCCTATTCCCCCAATAGACCCCAGTGTGTAGTACCCCCCTCCCTGTGTCCATGTGTTCTCATTTTTCTCACCCGCCTATGAGTGAGAATATATGGTATTTCCTTTTCTGTTCTTGTGTCAGTTTGCTGAGAATGATGTTCTCCAGATTCATCCATGTCCTTACAAAGGACATAAACTCATCATTTTTGATTGCTGCATAATATTCCATGGTGTATATGTGCCACATTTTCCCAGTCCAGTCTATCATCGATGGGCATTTGGGTTGGTTCCAGTTCTTTGCTATTGTAAACAGTGCTGCAATGAACACTCATGTGCATGTGTCCTTATAGTAGAACGATTTATCTCTGCCTTTCTAACAAAATCTATTTGAGGTCCCTAGTTTCAAGGTGTTTTCACAGAGCCCCAAATTAAATGTATTTTGGATATCCTTATGTACATGGCTCTGGGCCAGCTCTTTCTGATAGTATAATTTTTTAAGCCAAGAATTGGGTGCTTTCATCTCGGATACTCTAAGACCTTACTCTTCGTCTGACTTTTCTTCTCTAAAGTTAGTTCATTGTCCTGGGCGATGAGTATAATATTAGTGTAATCTTGAAACACCTCCTTGTATTGACAGTCTTTCTAAAGGCTTCCAAAGTAATGTGAAATCAGCCATTGATTCAATATCAATTGCCCTTTATATGAAAATAAATATTAAGAAATTGCAAAGATGAACAGGCATAAAAATTTTGGTGTTGGCAAGAGCAAAGATGTGGAACTAATCCAGGTGTCCATCAATGATGGGTTAGATAAGAAAACGTGGTACTTTTATACGCCATGGAATACTTTGAAGCCATAAAAACAACAAAATCATGTCCTTTGTGGCAACATAGATGCTGCAGTTTTCTTAAGTGAATTAATGCATAAATAGAAACCCAATTACTGTGTGTTCTCACTTATAAGTGGGAGGTAATATTGGGTACAAACAGGCACAAAAAAGGGAAGGATGAACACCAGAGATCCTCAAATGGAAAAGGAGGGGGATGGGGGAAAGGGTTGAAAAATTACCTCTGAGGTCCTATGTTCATTATTTGGTTGACAGGATCATTAGAAGCCTAAACCTTGGCATCACACAAGTCTACCCGTGTAACAAACTTGTACATGTACCCTCCCGAATCTAAATTTTTTTATTAAAATAATTTTTTTAAAGGGCTGGGTGTGGTAGCTCATGCCTACAATCCCTACACTTGGAGAAGCTGAGGCAGAAAATTACTTGAGTTCAGGATTTCGAGACCAGCCTGGGCAACATGGCAATACCTCATCTCTGGAAAAAAAAAAAAAAAAAAAAGCCTAGCTGGGCATGGTGAAATGCACCTATAATCCCAGCTACTTGGAAAGCTGAGGTGGGAGAATCACTTGAGCCCAGAAGGTTGACACTGCAATGAGTCATGATCACACCACTGCACTCCAACCTGGGCCCTATCTTAAAAAATAAATAAAACACAATACAATAAAATTAAAATGTTTTTGTTGAGGTTATAGGTGATTTAAATTATTTTTTTATTTTTTTACATTCTTGGTAATGAAAATACTACTTACGTGAGTTAACAAATATATTATCATAAAACATGTTTTTCTAACCAGTGTGATCATACTTTATTTTTGTAATTTCTTTGTTTTATTTCCAAAAGATCTATTCCTTGAAACATGTTGGCGATTGTTCATATAAAAGAGTTCTTTTCTTCTATACCAATGGTTCTCAAAAAGATGAACTTCAAAATAGTTTAGAAAACTGACATAGAAATATGAACATTTGGCTTTGGAAATAAGGGTCATTAAAAAAAAACAGCTGATCTTTGCTGTGAACATATTTAAGGAAAAGAAAGGATATTATAATGCTATGCTGGTGCAAAGACCTAGCCTTCGAATTTAAATAGGGTCCTTCACAAGAAAAGGCAACAGGTACATTTGCACATGTGCATATTTGTATGTCTACATACCGTTTCAAATCCAGTAAAATTCTATATACTAACATTGCACTGTACAAATTATTTTGGAGACTCCCATTTTGTAGTGGAATATGAAGAGGAGCTGGAATACCCAAAATGTTCTAATGCTCTCTCTACTGCCATGGTACAATTGTCCAGTTTTACATAAGCATATTGAGGACAATGAAAACTTAATACTTAATACTATTTCACTCAGTTTGGAATCTTCCAGGTAATTTACCTGAAAGCGAGAGAGACCAAAGAACAACTAACACTCTGCCAAAGTTTTCCCCCTGCAGAGCCTGGTTATGAAGTTGAGCTAACAAAGAAGGCTCAGCAGTTGTGGTCTTTGATGACTCAACACAGAAAAGTCAGCAACTAATATGAACTCTTCCACAAGGTTGCTACAAGAACAGCCATCTGCAAAGCCTGCTTTCTTAATTGTCTTTTTATATTCTGACATTTTCCCCTCCATCAGAAATACCTTAGGCATTAAATCTCATGATAAAACCACCTGAATACCCATTTTGATCCTGCAATTTGAAGTACGGAGAGGAAAATCATTGAACCTGAGAAAAATGTTCACATTTATAGGTGCCCTTTAAAATTCAGCAGAATTACAGTAATAATAGCATCTGTTTCCAATGCCCTTACTTTGTGGGCTGATTTATCTCTTATATAATTAGTATAAATACATCACTCCTCACAATTGTTTAGCGAGACATTGCAATTGCAATTTTTCATCTTTTTTACTCTGACAGCTACATTGTTGTAGAAGTTCTGAAAAAAAAAGGTGAGAACAATGGAATGCACTTTTTCTGGACATTTTTAAGTGGTCCAGTCTGTGCCTTTCTTGTTAATTTTAGTTTGAAATTTCATAATTTGCTCTTTTGATGGTTCTGTCTCTCAAATAAGGAGATAAGTTGAGTCCAAAGCAGTCAGACTTCCTGAGACTGAGAGTTAGGTATCTAATAAATATGAGACTAGCTATAGAGGTCTAGTCTTTTTTTTTTTTCTTTTCTTTTCTTTTTTTTTTTGAGACAGTCTTACTCTGTTACCCAGGCTGTAGTGCAGTGGTACAATCTCAGTTCACTGCAACCTCCATCTTCCCTGTTCAAGTGTTTCTCACACCTCTGCCTCCTGATTAGCTGGAATTACAAGTGTGTGCCACCACACCTGGCTAATCTTTGCACTTTTAGTAGAGACAGGTGTCACCATGTTAGCCAGGTTGGTCTCGAACTCTTGACCTCAAGTGTTCCGCCCACCTTGGCCTCCCAAAGTGCTGGGATTACAGGTGTGACCTGCCGTACCCAGCCCTGATTTTATTTTATTATTTTATTTTTTTTTAGAGACAGAGTTTCGCTCTTGTTACCCAGGCTGGAATGTAATGGTGCGACGTCGGCTCACTGCAACCTGCTCCTCCTGGGTTCAGGCAATTCTTCTGCCTCAGCCTCCTGAGTAGCTGGGATTACAGGCATGTGCCACCATGCCCAGCTAATTTTTTTTTTTGTAATTTTAGTAGAGATGGGGTTTCACCATGTTGACCAGGATGGTCTTGATCTCTTGACCTCATCATCCACCTGCCTTGGCCTCCCAAAGTGTTGGGATTACAGGCATGAGCCACTGTACCCGGCCTGATTTGATTTTTAATAAGTCTATTCCATATCCACAATGTGAAAACAGTTTTACTTTTTTAGTCTCAGTGGTTGGTCTTCCTTTTGATCAAGGTTAACAGGTATGAGTTCCAACATCTTCTGCTTTATATTCTCTTTCTGTACGTGTTCTCTGCTCCCTATGTCTCCAGGAGAAAGAAATTTTTCTCTTCATCTCGATGTTAGCCCCCTCTCTCTTGTTATCTTCTTTTGCTTGGGATCTTACCATCCCTGTTGTTCCCAAGATTACCAATGACTGTGATGTCTCCCTCTTGTCTGGAGGAAGGGCCTGTGTGGGTAAACTCCACTTGCCTTCACTCTGTGTCTCTTCTCCAGCCTCCGTCCCACTCCTCCCCTTTACAGATACATCTCTAGTCTCTGGACCCCCCATCCCCAAGAGAACTTTCTATGATGAAGGAAATATTCTCTGTCTGCACTATCCAGTGCAGTAGTCACCAAGCACTTGTGGTTATTGAACACTTGAAATGCGACTAGTGGCACTTGAAGAAAGGAAATTTCAAGTCTTTGTTTTTAATTTAAATGGGAAATTGTCACATTTGGCAAGTGCCTATCATAATGGACAATGGATAAACATTCCTCTTCAGATTTCTTCAACTGAACCACAGATAATTATTTAAGTGTATCTCCCCAACTCTCCAAAGGATAGTGCATAACTACCATTCCAACATGTGTAGAACAGAAGTTAACTCATTACCTACAATGGATACCTGAGAGTATTAGGATTGAATTCCCTTTATATCACTAACTGAGGTTGTCCTCTCATGCCCATTGAAAGAGGAAGCCCAAATAAATGTCATTTGCAAAGATCATCAGTGATCTCCATAAGTTTCTCATTCTTAATTTCTTTTTATTATTGTGTGTTTTTGTTGTTGTTTTGTTTTTGTTTTTATTTTTCTTGAAACAGGGCCTCGCTCTGTCATCCAGATTCAAATTCAGTGGTGCGATCTCGGCTCACTGCAACCTTCACCTCCCAGGTTCAAGTGATTCTCCTGCCTTAGCCTCCCGAGTATCTGGGATTACAGGCACATGCAACTATACCCAGCTAAGTTTTTCTATTTTTAGTAGAGATGGGGTTTTGCCATGTTGGCCAGGCTGGTCTCAAACTCCTGACCTCATGATCCACCCACCTCGGCTTCCCAAAGTGCTGGGATTACCGGCGTGAGCCACGATGCCTGGCCCTCATTCTTAATGTGTAGCTGTCTTATTTTTCTTTACTTGTTAGAGGCAGGGTCTTACTCTGTTGCCCAGACTGGAGTGCAGTGGTATCATTATAGCTCACAGCAGCATCCAACTCCTGATTCAAATGATCCTCCTGCATGAGCCTCCCAAGTAGCTGGTGCAACAGGCGCATGCCATCACACTCGCCCTTGCTAGTGCTTTTTGATTTGTTTTGTATTGTTTTTTGTGGAGATGGGATTGTCACTAATTTGACTAGGCTGGTCTTGAACTCCTGGCTTCAAGTGGTCCTCCTACCTCAGCCTCCCAAAGTACTGGGATTATAGGCACTAGCCATTACACCTGGCCCTAACTTTCTTCTTTAATCAAATTGATTGCTGTCCTTCAAATGTTACTTTTACTTTTCTACCTTTCAGCCTCGTGTTATACTATCTCCTCAGCTTCTTACATCCTTCTTCCCTACACTTACCAAATCACATACATTTCTTCAAGGCTCGTGGTCTAGCTTTTCCGACAAGCTTCCACAGATAAATAAGCCTAAGAAAATTGCAGCCTTTAGTCTTAAAAAAAAAAATTTACTTATTGAACTCTTACTATATTCCAGACAAGTATGAAAGATGGATAGGGTGGTTAAAGTGATGATAATAGGTTAACATGGCCTGGTGCGGTGGCTCATGCCTGTAATCCCTGCACATTGGGAGGTTGAGGCAGGGGCATCACTTGAGGCCAGGAATTGGAGACCAGCCTGCCAACATGGGAAAACTCAGTCTCTACTAAAAATCCAAAAAAATTAGCCAGGTGTGATGGTGCATATCTGTAATTGCAGCTACTCCAGAGGCTGAGGTATAAGAATTGCTTTAACCTGGGAGGTGGAGGTTGCAGTGTGTTGAGATCATGCCACTGCGCTCCAACCTGGGTGATGGAGAGAGACTCCATCTCAATAATAATAATAATAGATTAATATGTGTTGAAGACTTTGTATATGTCAGATACTCTTGTGTGTATCTGACAGGCTCTATGTGTGCATGATTTCATTTCTCGTGAGTACCCAGCGAAATAGATATTACTATTATATCACTTTCACAAATGAAGAAACAGAGGTATATAGAAACAATATGGCCAGGTCTTCTGACCAGTAAATGACAGAAAGGTCCTGCTTGTACAGAGTTACATCCCAGCACCTGCTAATTCTTCTTAATGCTCGACAGAACTAAATAACTCCTATTTTTAAATGACTTCTACTTTTATTTTGGTGTTAACATTTGCATTGTGATTACCCTTTTGTTACTAAATGTCACATACATAGGCTGGTCCTCTCAAAAACATAAACTTCTAAGGTGTAGACTAAGCTGTCTGCTCTTCTATAGTCTTAGCAAGCACTTAACAAGATATTTTAGGCACTATCTTTCAAATTACGGATACGGCTGATTAATGAGTTCTAGGTTCTGAAGTCAGTTTACTGTGTTCACGTCCAATTTTTTAATGAAATAGAATGAAATAATAAACAGCAGTACACCTATGCAATGGAATATTACTCAGCAATAAAAAGAATGGGCTGTCACATCATGTAAAGATATGGAGGAGCCTTAAATGGATATTACTAAGTAAAAGGAGCCAGGCTTAAAAGACTATATACTGTGTGATTCTGACAATATGACATTCTGGAAAAGACAAAACTGTGGAGACAGTAAAATGATGACTGCTTGCCAAGAGTTAGTGGGGAGGGAGGGATGGAGAGGTTGGAGCATGGAGTATTTCTAAGGCAGTGACACTCTTTTGTATAATACTGTAATGGTGGATACATCAGTATAGGTTTGTCAAAGTCCATAGAGTGTACAGCGCAGAGAGTGAACCTTAATTTCAACTACAGACTTTAGCTCGTAGTAATATATCGATATTGGTTCATTTGTTATAAAAATATGCTACATTAATGCAAGATATTCATGACAAACGAAACTGTATGTAGGGAGGGGGAGAGGAGAGAGTATGTAGGAACTGTCTGTAGTTTCTGTTCTACTTTTCTGCAAACCTAAAACTACCATAAAAAATAACAAAAAAATAAAGCTTATTAATTAAAAAAACAGAATAGAATAGAATGTGTCTAAGTATATCATGCATTGTGAGGATAAATACTGTTTCAGGAAATATCTGTTTCAGTGTTAGATGTGTGTGTGTGTGTACATACCTTACGGTGGATAAGAGGTTAAAAAAATGTTTGAAAGCCATCGTTTTAGAGACTTTTGCAAACACACTACCTACTTGTCAGCTGATTGAAAAGCTGTGTAGAGTTCTAATAATGACTAAACGTGCATCCCACAAGCAGGAAGAGTCCTAGTAGGTATGGAGTGTGATGGACATGTCTGTTTTTGAAATGATTGTACATGATTGTTTTAGGAGACTTCATGAAAACCTTTAACCTTGGGAAATAAAATTAACCCAAATGATGTGGATGACAACACGCATTTCGTAAAGACATTCATTTATTAGTATTTTTGAATTGGTATGGTAGCACCCTATTCAAATTTTGATAAAATATTGGGAGTACCTTAATTTTTAAGTATAACACAATTGAATTATAGCCTCATAACAGTATCAAGCCTAATATGTAGGAAACTCTACAAATAACAAATAACTCTACAAATAATCTGCCCCAGCCTTACTCAGGACAGGTATCTAGAAAGCGCAAGTACGCAATAACTTGACAGATTCAAGTTAATAGTTTTCTGCAATTGATATTAATAAATGTAGGAGTGTTTATTTGATGATATTGTTTTGTTCATTTTTCTTTCTTGTCACTGCTTCCTACTCTTCTCCTCCCTCCCTCCTCCTCCCCCTCCTCCTCCCTCCCTCCTCCTCCCCCTCCTCCTCCCTCCCTCCTCCTCCCCCTCCTCCCCCTCCTCCCTGTCCTCCCCCTCCTCCTCTTCCCCCCTCCCCCTTCTCTTTCTCCTCTTCCTCCTTCTTCTTCCTCCTCCTCCCTCCTCCTGCTCTTTTTCCTCCTTCTTTACATTCACCCTCCTCCTTCCTCTTCTTTTTCTTCTCCTCCTCCTCCTTCCTCCTCCTCCCCTTCCTCTTATTCTTCTTCTTCCTCCTTATTTTCTTCCCTCCTCCTTTCTCTTCTTCTCCTTCTTCTTTCTCCTTCTTTTCTTCTCCTCCCCCTTTTCCTCCTCCTCCTCCTCCTGTTTTTCCTTCTCCTTCTTTCTTCTTCTTTTCCCTCCTCCTCCTTCTTCATCCTCTTCCTCATCTTTTATTTTCCTTTCTTTTTTCTTTCCTCCTCCTCCTCCTCCTCCCTCCTCCTCCTCCCTCCTCCTCCCTCCCTCCTCCTCCCTCCCTCCTCCTCCCTCCTCCCCCTCCTCCTCCCTCCCTCCTCCTCCCTCCCTCCTCCTCCCCCTCCTCCTCCCTCCCTCCTCCCCCTGTCCTCCCCCTCCTCCTCCTCCCCCCTCCCCCTTCTCTTTCTCCTCTTCCTCCTTCTTCTTCCTCCTCCTCCCTCCTCCTCCTCTTTTTCCTTCTTCTTTACATTCACCCTCCTCCTTCCTCTTCTTTTTCTTCTCCTCCTCTTCCTTCCTCCTCCTCCCCCTCCTCTTATTCTTTTTCTTCCTCCTTATTTTCTTCCCTCCTCCTTTCTCTTCTTCTCCTTCTTCTTTCTCCTTTTCTCCTCCTCCTCCTCCTGTTTTTCCTTCTCCTTCTTTCTTCTTCTTTTCCCTCCTCCTCCTCCTTCATCCTCTTCCTCTTCCTCATCTTTTATTTTCCTTTCTTCTTTCTTCTTTCCTCCTCCTCCTCCTCCTTCTCCTTCTCCTTCTTCTTCTTCTTCTTCCATTTTTTTAATCTTTCACATGCATTGCTGTGTTTGGAAAGGAGAATATCTCAGTCAGTTGAGGCTGTCCTGGTGCTGGGCAGCTCTGACGTGAGGGCTGATGAGGAGCTTCTGTTCTGCCCAATCTGCTGCCTGCTGCCCTTCACTCTCACCTGCTTTGCATGTCTTTGCCTGCAACCCCCTTTACTAGCAGATCACCGTGAGAGCTTTCGCCTTTCCCTCAGCTAATTTGAGAGCTTTTGTCTTCTCAGGTAACTCAAAAGAGTTCACACCCTGGATTCAGTGAACAGTTTGTTAAACTCCTGAGTTCTTATAATTCCCATTAAACACACCCACCCTTCTGTTCCTTGTGGCACATCCCTTGAATAGGGAAAGATGAATGCTTCCTGTAACAACCAGCGGAAGAGATCTTATCAGATGCCAGTGCCTTAAGAGTCAATGGGATAGAGTCCTAAGAGAAAGGAAGAATGCACACTAGTAAATTAATTTGTAGTGTGGCGCCCACTTATTTTTAGGCCTGTTTGTATTGTTAAGGCAGAATAACTAAAACTGAAGCTTTGTGTATTAGATTTCCAAATGAAACAAGTTAGGCTTAAGTCTGAGACGAGCTGAGCAGTGCCACGGTACTCGTACATTTTGTACAATGCTGCGTTTTGCACTTTGTTAATTGTAGGATACACTTACTACTTTTACTATGCTACTTTCACTATTCCTTTAGACAAAAAAATACACATTCCTGGGCCTTACCTCAGCCTCCTGAATTAGAATCACTGGAATGGTACCCAAAAATCTGTCTCTTCAAAGAACTCTCCGGAAATTTCTGATGATTTCACACGGGTAGGGAACCAGTATGATGAAGTGTTGTTTGGTAAGTGATCCATTTAAATATCCAAACAATTTTCTAAAATATGTGTAACACTTAAAAAAAAACTTTTTTTTTCCTTCATCAGGAAACCACGTTTCCCAAATGTGATAGTCAGCTTTATCCTCTGGGTCTTCCTTCTGGTTTCCATGAAGAATTAAAAGCTACCAAAATTCTATTTTAGCCTTCACTTTAAAAATATTTTTAAGACATCAGAAAGCAGTAGATGACTATTCATTCATCCAAGAACCCTCTTTGTCTACAAATATTTACATAGTCCTTCTGAGCATAAAACATTATCTGCATGTAAGTCATCCTGTGAAATCCAGCGTTATGAGTGCATGTGCATAGCTTGGGAAGGAAGATGGCTGTTATCCCACTTTTGATTTATCACTGATTCAACGATTCAGCAGTATCAAAGGCGTTAAGAGTCCTCCTTGTGTGTGGCATGGTTATCTGTGCTCTTCAGTGAAAGCGACAGGCACCAGTGTCTTGCTTCCTTCGCACTAACAGGCTTCCTATCTACTTCTGAAATAATTCCCAAAACTTTTCATTTTTTTTTATTCTGCAAGATGGAGAGAGGAGTTGTCATTGCCCTTTTGGAAGAATGGTACACGTGGTTTGGAAAGTTTTATTTTTTCTGTTACCCCTCATCTTGAGAATCTCTCCTGGTAAGCTCTAGGCCCCTTTCCTTCCTCTTAGTCTCACATGGAGATTGTGAGTCCCCTGTGTCCATATCAAGGAGTTGTCCAGTCTCCCTCCCTGGGTAGCACCCTCCCTGGGACTCTAGCCCCTCTCATTCCTTCTGTCCTCCCCTGTGATCTCCTGTTACCCTCTTTGAAGCCTTTCTCTTCTCAGGTTTCAGTGTTGCACATCAGTAGTGGAGAAATCCACATGCCTTGTAGACAAGCCCCGTTCAATATGGGTCTCCCTGACTGCTCAGTGTACTTCTTGTCTACCTTTCACAGAGTTCGGTCTTCTCTTGATAGCAGCCTCACCAAAAGTTTCCTCTTCTTCCCTTCCTCAAACCAGTGTTCTCCTAGAGGGCTCATCACCTGCTGTTCTGAGGAGTCTGCACCCAGGGCCCTGCAGCAGATCTGTCTCTGTGTGCTCATTCTCCCATCATGCCGTCTGTCTCTGGAGAAGAATGGTCCCTTCCACGAGTATATTCACTTTTGCCCCATCCTCCCTCTCTTGTCCTTTTAGCCTGATTTCTTATGCGGGCCATTTCCAACATTGAAAGTTAATTTTTTTTCTTTCCTAGACCCCATCTCCCTGTCTTCTTTAATGTATTCATAAAGATGTTGAGCGCCTACTGTATGTCCAACGCTGCCTCCTGTAATCAGCAGCCGTTTTTCTGCTTTCCCTGATCTGTAGGCCTCTCAGCATTGTCTGCATGTCCCTTTCATCTTGAATTTATTTCCACTTTGCATGTACCCTTTAACTGCCCTGAACCATCGGTCTTAAAGGTTATCAGTGAACCTTTCTCCTTTTTAACCTAAGCTATTTTTTCCTACCTGAAAACATAGAATTTGAGGCAATTGTTACTCTTTTTTTTGACAGAGTCTTGCTCTGTCTCCCAGGCTGGAGTACAGTGGCATAATCTCGGCTCACTGCAACCTCTAACTCCCAGGTTCAAGCAATTCTTCTTCCTTAGCTTCCTGAGTAACTGAGACTACAGGCGCCCACCACCACACCCAGACTTTTGTTTCGTTTTGTTTTTGTATTTTTAGTAGAGACAGGGTTTCACCATGTTGGCCAGGCTGGTCTCAAACTCCTGACCTCAGGTGATCCGCCCGGTTAGGCCTTCCAAAGTTCTGGGATTACAGGCATGAGCCACCAACCCCAGCCTGTTATTTATCTCTTGACAGTGTCATCAATAATGTCTCACAATTACATGTTCTTCCACTTCCTCTTATTTTCTGGATTTGTGGCCAGATTTTTCTTTTTCACCTCCTGCCTCCTGAAACAGTTAAACCTTTCCTGAGACTGAGTTCTCTGCCCCTCCCATTAGACACTCACTCATTCTCTCTCACAACATCAACTTTTATTTTGGATTCAGGGGGTACATGTGTAGGTTTGTTACCTGGTTACACTGTGGCCCGCTGAGGTTTCAGGCATTACAGACCCCGTTACCCAGGAAGTGAGCACATTATTCAACAATTTGTTTCTCAACAGTCCCCCTCCACCCCGCTCTAGTAGGCCCCCATGTTTCCTGTTGTCATCTCTATGTCCATGAGTACACAATGTTTAGCTCCCACTGACAAGGGAGAACATGCAGTATTTGGGTTTCTGTTCTTGTGGCTAATTCACTTAGGATAATGGCCTCCAGCTGCATCCATGTTGCCACAAACGAAACGATTTGTTCCTTTTTACAGCTGCGTGACACTCTTCTTAATCTGCATCAGTTCTCAAATCACTCTGTTGTGCAGGTAGATCATCTTTATACTTTAATTTTTTAATGACCTCTCCATGGTTTAATTTCTTTTTTAAAAAATTTTATTTATTATACTTTAAGTTCTGGGGTACACGTGCAGAGTAGATGACAGGGTGATGGATACAGCAAACCACTGTGGCTTAATTTCTTTGTGTCACGAATTGCTTATATTGCGAGCTGAGCAAGCCACCTTCACACCTAATTCAGCATCTCTAAAACAGATTTATTTACTACTATCATTCCTAAAATCAGACACACATACACCCAGCACATAGACACATTTCCTTCTTCTTTTAATCTCCCAGGCATTACTGTCCTCCAGCCTTATAAAAATACGTGGAGGATCTCCTTCTCTTCTCTAGCCAGTCAGGTGAGACATCTGGTCCAGTATCCCTCATATCCCACACAGACCTCAGCATCCAAGTCCACTGCCATGTGCGGAGACTCATGCAAACATGTCATATGTGCCATCAAGGCCTTTCCTCTCCTACTTCCTATCAGGACGGCTTTTCATGATCATCCTACCTCAACACTCTCAGTTATGGACTGAGTGTCACTCCCCTTTTGGACAGATCTTCACTGTAAATACCAGACAGGAAAATTTAGACTCCAGGAAGAAACTGAAGTCCAAGGGAGAGAATTAAGTTATCAAAGCAATACCTCTTCATCTCTTTCTTTTTCATATGCTACCTCCTATAAGTGCACACGCCCCCGTCAAGCTGTCTGAGTATGCTCTGTGCTGAAGGCTTCCGGATGTTTTTCTGTATGCATAAATCCCCTTGAAAGTCTTCCTGCCAAAACTCTACCCAACTCTTCAGAATCTAACACAAAGCACCTTTCTCTGTCATGTCTTTCATTGTCTTCCTGTACCTGTTAGGAACGGAATAATCCATCTGCGTGCTCTGGTACCTCTGTAGCTTTATTACAAACCCAGTTTTCTTCTGCAACTTAAAAGCAATATGCAATAAGTGTTATATTTTACTTTGCTTTTTGGAAATTGGTGTGGATACTATGACACTTAATTTTTTTAAGGGTTCACTGCTACTTAGAAGTGTTCTCTTTTTTTATCACCTAAGGTCAAATATACTTTTTTTTTTTTTTTTTTTGAGACAGTCTTGCTCTGTTGCCCAGGCTGGAGTGCAGTGGTGTGAGCTAGGCTGACTGCAACCTCTGACTCCCAGGCTCAAGCAATTATCATGCCTCAGCCTCCTGAGTAGCTGGGATTACAGGTTTGAACTACAACCTGTAGTATTTTTAGGAGAGATGGGGTTTTGCTATGTTAGCCAGCCTGGTCTCAAACTCTTGGCCTGAAGTCATCCACCGACCTCGGCCTCCCAAAGTGCTGGGATTACAAGTGTGAGCCGCCATGCATGGCCCTAATACAAACTTTGTAAATTTGATGAGTCCCCCCACCTCTTGAATTCCTTTTCCTTTAATGTTTAGTCTGAGCATTGCTTCCAGATACCTTTTGCATAAAGCCCATCTTTATCACTTCAGTCTTCCACTGAAAGCATTTGTAATAACTCTGCATTGCTCTTGGGACAAAGGACGAGAAGATACAGTTAAAATTTAAAGGCATTGTGTCTAAAGAAAACTTAGAATTCTACAGTACTAGAATTTTGTATTGCCTCTGTACAGCTTGGGCTCACACATTCTGATGCTTTACTGTTCTAGGTTAACATTAAAAAGAACTCTCAACTCATAATGTGTTGGTATCTGGAGAGCAGAATTCTAATTTATCATAATCATCCTACCTCAAAGAATGCAGAAGCTTACATTCTTCGTTGATGGTTAGTATGTGTCTTCTTGTCCAGTCCTGCTCATTAGAAACATAGTTTGGGGTCTTATACAGAGAATGAACTGGTAGTTCTAGAGATACTAGGATTGGGGAAAATGTCATATGCTACTTTACACTACACTAAGAAACTGAAAGGGACATTAATTTCTTTAAAGAGCATCCCTGCCTACATAGTTGAACACTATCTTTTTTCTATATCCTTAATCAATTTCTATTCTGACTGACTGCATGCTGAGCGTCCATCTCACTGAAAATTCCCTGAGCCACTGTCAGCATGGAGCCTGTCGACACTTGGTGCCTGGTCCTGCGCTTCTGGACACAAACCCTGCTCATGTGACTCTTAGCTTGGAGCCAGCGTTCCCCAAAGTTAGGCAAGATTTCTAATGCCTTAAAAGGGAAAGGTAGGGTAAAAATAATTAGGTCCAATATCCTTTTCCTTTTAAACTTTTTATACACTCCTTTCTTTGTCTTTATTATGTGAAATTGACTTCTTTGTTCTGTGTGTTTCACACAACTTGTAGGAACAAATTGTTATTCATCCAGTTAACAAAGTGGCATTTCTCTCCACGTTGTTATTTTATTTCTTAAAAAGGGATTTATTTCTGCAGTCCTGGCTTTACTGTTTTGTTTTCTTAGTACTTTGCTGGATGAAATGGTTGGTTAAGAGCACTGAACTACATTATTCTTTAATATAAAGAACCAGACTCAGATTTAACTAATTTTCCTCAAATTATTCAAGTCTTAAACTATACATGTCACCGAGGTTGATTCTAATATGAAAGGGACTATTGATTAAAAGATAAAAGGGGAAAAAATCTAGAATGACAGAAAACTTAGAAAGACCCAGAAAGACTTTATACATGACCAGCGGATAATAAGGTGGAAAGAGTTATACTTGACACCTCATTCTAATATACTAACGATACTATTGTCACTTAAAAATGCAATCTTCTATATAAAAAACAACTTTTAAATAGAATGTTACAAGCATATTCGAAAGTAGAGAGAATACTATCAGCAACCCACTGTACCCATCTTCCAGCTTCAATAATTAGCAATATATGTATGGCCAGGGCCAACTCTTTTCTTTTACATGGTACTCCTTTCTCACATGTACTGGATTATTTTAAAACAAACATGAGACAAAAATTTCTCTGCATATACTAAATTAATATTCAGTATTAAAGATGATTCTTGAAATATGAGATTTTAAGAGATGAGTCTGATATTACAAAATAAGAAGAAGCCAGTTAAGATTTTATTTTAATCAACTATATTAAGGTATAATACATATGCAATAATAAGTGCTTATCTTAAGTGTATATTTGGATGAGATTAGAGAAATTTATCTACCATATTCCTACCATTAAATCAAGCTCTAACATATTTCCACAACCACACTAAGTTTTCTTTCGGCTCTCCCTAGTTGCCCTAAACACATCCCACCCCCACCCCAAGCCCCAGAAAAAAACACTTTTCTGCTTTCTGGCCCATATATTCTATTTCTTTTATCTAGGGCTTTATAAAAATAAAATCATGTGTGAAGTATTTTTGTGTCTGACTTCTTTTGCACAGTGTATTTTTTTTTTTGAAATTTACATGTATTGTGAATATCAGTAGTTCATCACTTTGTATTGCATCTTTAAAATTCCATTACATGACAATATCACATTTTACTTCTCCAGGCCTCTGATGGATAATTGTTTTTCTGTTTTGTTTTGTTTTCATTTTATGGAGATTGAGTCTCACTCTGTCACCCAGGCTGGAGTGCAGTGGCGTAATCTCAGCCACTGCAACCACTGCCTCCCAGAGTCAAGAGATTCTTATGCCTCAGCTTCCCAAATAGCTGGGATTATAGGCGTGCTCCACCACACCCAGCTATTTTTTATATTTTTAGTAGAGATGGAATTTTATCATGTTGGCCAGCCTAGTCTTGAACTCCCAACCTCAGGGGATCTACCCTCCTCAGCCTCCCAAAGCATGATAATTGAGGTTTTTCTTTCCCAGTTTGGGTTACTGTGGATAGTTTCTGTGAACATTCATGTGCAAGTTTCTGTATAGACATGTATTTTTCACTTCTCTTTGATAAAGAAGTAGGAGTATAATTGCTCAGGGGTATACTGAATATGTGTTGAGCTATGTAATACACGTTCTATCTTGTGTTTTCTAAATGGGTTGTATCACGTTACATTCCCATCAGCAGCGTGTGGGAATTACAGTTGCTTCCCATCTCTGCCAACGTAGATGTAGTATGTTGTTCTAATTTTAGCCATTCTTATAGATAAGGAATAGTGTCTTATTATGGCTTTCATTTGCATTTTCCTAATGACTAATTTTGTTTAGCATCTTTTTCATGGGATTACTAGACTCCTCAAATTTTAATCACCATTTGTTCAACTCAGTGAGGCAACCAAACTTACTGTGGGTTCTCTTTTCTCTACCCATTTTCCATAAATGTCTTCAAAATAGAAAGCCCAGGCTGGGTGCAGTGGCTTACCCTGTAATCCCAATACCTTGGGAAGCTATGGAGGGAAGATCACTTGAGCCCAAGAGTTTGAGACCAGCCTGGTTAACAGAGGGAGACCCCATCTCTACAATTTTTTTTAATGAGCTGGGCATAGTGGTGCACTCTATAGTTTCAGCCACTTGGGAGGCTGACGTTGGAGGACTGCTTCAGCCTAGGAAGGGAAGGCTGCAGTGAACCAGGGTCACTCCACTGCACCCCAGCCTGGGTGACAGAGCAAGATCCTATCAAACAAAAAAAGAGCCCAAATGTAGCTTTTCCTTCTCACATTTATTGCAGTCATGCACTGCCTGTTATCCAATTCTTGAAAACAGTTATTTTATTGAGGAGGTGAGGCGAGGATGTAGGTTATATTTCATCCTATTATTCTCCCTTAGATATAATTGGAAATTTAGATTTGTTTTTGAGAAATAATTTCTAAATTTTTTTTTTGGTTTATCAGGGTCCAACCCTGGAAAACTCCAGTCAGATTGTATAGAAGAAAATTCTTCAACTGATTACAGCTAGGCTCAGTCTCTGGTGGGAGGAGAATATGACAGCAAGAAAGAAAAGGAAAATCATGCCTCCTTGCTGAATTTGGGGAATTCTGCAAAACAAGAATGACAGTGAAAGGGAGGAGGCAAAGCAGTCTGAATCACACCTCCCAGCTTTTCCACCTGGAATTTTATCCCAGAGAATGGAGGGGCGCGTTGGTGAAAATAAGTTATGCACAAGACAGGGATTCATTTCCCATGTAGCCCTCTACCAGTATTTTAGTGAACTTGGAAGTTCTGCCTGTCAGTCAGAGGAAAGCCTTACAAATTACTTTCCAGTGTTGCATAAATAGGACTCCAAGATAGCTGGAGGACTTGGCAATGAGGATGGGATGCCATCATACAGATGAAGGCGGCTCTGTCCTGAGGGTTGCAGCACTCTAGGGCTCCATGGGCATCACAGCCAGACCTCAGAAAAGGCCTCCTTGTCAGCAGGATGCAAGAGGAGACCAAGAACAGAGATGTCTCCCCGAGCTAACTAGGTCAAGAAAATGCAAATGGCATGCATGCAAGTGGTAAGCCTCACTGTCAATATCAGCAGGGCTAGGAGCACCCAGGTGGATAAGGAGCCCCATATCATAGATCAGAGAAGATAATCAAATACTGGAGACACAGACTCGTTCTTCCGTTCCGGAGTTCATTTAAACCATGCCTCTTTCTTCCCACTACACACACACAGACACACACAGACACACGCACACACACACACACACACACACACACACACACACACACGGGTGGGGGAGAAAGAATGGGAAATGAAGGTTAACAGGGGAACTTATCCAAAGGAGATTGGAAAATGCTTGAATTACATTTAACTTTGTTTTTCTTTTTGATACGTGCATGTACAAGCATAATGCAGGGGGAGGGGCAAGGGTTTGTGAATTTCTAATGACTTGTAAGATTTATAAACGTAGGGAGCCCTTTTGTTTTCTAAGAACTATTAACCCAGGTGGTGGGTAGTGCCGTTTTGCCACCTTCCTATCATGTCTAAAAGATAGAAGAGGCCGGACGCAGTGGCTCAGGCCTGTAATCCCGGAACTTTGGGAGGCCGATAGAGGGCAGATCACAAGGTCAGGAGATCGAGACCATCCTGGCCAACAAGGTGAAACCCCGTTTCTCCTAAAAAATACAAAAAATTATCTGGGCATAGTTGTGCATGCCTGTAGTCCCAGCTACTCCGGAGGCTGAGGCAGGAGAATTGCTTGAACTCAGGAGGTGGAGATTGCAGTGAGCCGAGATGGTGCAACTGCGCTACAGCCTGAGAGATAGTGCAAGAATCCGTCTCAAAAAAAATAAAATAAAATAAAAGATAGGAGATTTTTTTGAAGCAGCAGATGTTAGAAATATACTGCCTAAGACTATCAATGAGACCAAGGCTAGAGAGATGTGGATAGGGGCACATGTGAGACACATGGTGAACATCTTCTAGTTTACCATTATTCCTTCATGAGACAGAAGCAGCACCCCTAAATTAGATTCAGTTTCTTCAAATACACCTTCTTCCTGCCCAGCAGAAGACAGAATGGCTTCCTGGAGCTGGAGAACATGCTTGGGTCATGGCCTGATGCCTTAAAGCAGAGACTGAAGGAGTAGGAGAATTCTGCAGATCTGCCCTTTTTTTTTTTTTTTTTTTTTTTTTTTTGAGACGGAGTTTCGCTCTTGTTACCCAGGCTGGAGTGCAATGGCTCGATCTCGGCTCACCGCAACCTCCGCCTCCTGGGTTCAGGCAATTCTCCTGCCTCAGCCTCCTGAGTAGCTGGGATTACAGGCACGCGCCACCATGCACAGCTAATTTTTTGTATTTTTAGTAGAGACGGGGTTTCACCATGTTGACCAGGATGGTCTCGATCTCTTGACCTGGTGATCCACCCACCTCGGCCTCCCAAAGTGCTGGGATTACAGGCTTGAGCCACCGAGCCCGGCCAGATCCACCCTTTTCTTTAGCTCTTTCTTTGTCCAGAGAATGGGATGGAGGGAATGTGAGAAGGTGACCTGTGCAGTGCAGGGTGGAAGACTGTTGATCCTGCATTTAAACACATATCCAATAGCAGTTCTGTCAACAAATCTTCCTATTAGTGTAATCTTATTTCCCATAAACTGTTATTATAAGAAATTGATTTTTATCATACTCTCTAAGCATATCTCCTTCACCCCTCCTCCAATATCAAATAGTTAAGAATTTAACAAAATAATATAGTATATACTGGAAACTAACCATGCAAACACATATCCCACATGTACCAGCTACATTTTCTTTTTATTTCTGTGTCTATATTTTTATTCAATGTATGTTTTAATGAGTATAATTCAGTAGTGTATTGTGAGAATGAGATTATGATTTTAATGTATTTATAATTACTCTGCACTACCACAACTAATTTTTTTCTGAGCATCTTTTTAGTTTTTATTTTCTATATATAGTATCTATTTATCATCAGAGCACATAATTGTATATTCTGTTTTCGTTATCATTTTCCATGTTGCTGCCTATTCATCACTTATGACTACTTAATGCATCATGGAATTTCTATACCAACATTTCTTAAATGCTTTCCTGTTGGATACACAAATAGTTTCTATTATTCACTATTATAAATACAGATCGAGCAGCCCTAATCTGAAATCTAAAACGCTCCAAAATCCAAAACTGTTTGAGCACCAACGTGACACTCTAAGGAAATGCTCCCGGGAGCATTTTACATTTTTGGATTTTTGGGTTAGGAATGCTCCACAAGTACAAATATTCCAAAATCTGAAAAAAAAAAAAAAAAAAAGTCAGAAATCTGAAACACTTCTGATCCCAAACATTTCAGATACAGAATACTCAACCTGTAATGTTACAGTGATCATTTTCCTAGGAATGCCATTTTTTCAACTTTAAATTATTTTCATGAAATAATTTGTGAGTGGGATTAGTGGGTCCACAGATATGAATATACTTAAGGACCCAATATAGGTACAGGTCAGATTGGTGATTTGCTGGGCTGTACATATTTACAGGACCTCTAGAAAATATAAATTTATTAGTTCTTTTTCCAAGTTTCATCATTTTTTATTAATTATAATTGCATCTAGTGCAACTTGTGTCATTTTTGTTTTTATTTGTGTTTCTTTGAGTGTTACTGAGGTAAAAGATACATGGTACTATTTGAAAATTAGTGTGGCTTAATTAGAAAAATCACCTAAGTGTCAGGCAAGCAGATTCAAATCCCAACTCAGGCCTCTTCCTGTTGTATGTTAAGTGGATGAGTCTCTCACAAAAATAATTTCTTCATTGGTAAATTGGTAACAATGGTGTCTCCTTTACAAGCTTGTTGAAATGATTTGGTGAGTTAATCAATGCCTTGGGGTTTGGTGGCCATACAGGACATTATTACTCCTCTTCGCTGTCTCTGCTTCTCCAATTTTATCTACCTCCCCTCCTACTCCTGACTTCTTGCATGGATTATCCATTCGAGTTCTTTTGATACAAAGTTTTCTAGACCCCACTTTCTCATGCCAGAATTTATGTTAATAGGGGCCAATTATCAATGTTCTCTAGAAACCTGATCTCTGGATAGCAAGTGCTGAATTAGATTGCAAATCACTGAGGTCAGTTCTGTTCACCCTATGAGTTTCCTTGTGTTCACCCAACCAAATTTACATTAAAAATTAATACTTTTCCATAAAGTGCTCATTCTTGAATGCTCTGTGCAGTCCAATTTCTCTTTTAAACATATTATCCAAGTTTTCGCCCACTAGGCTTCTCAGAGACTTTCCAATTTGTTTTTCTGCTTCTTTGTCTTGGTTTCAGATAATACTTCAGCTTAATCTTCTGTTACCTCCCACCCAAGAACAAAAAGCTTAATTCTTGTAATAACAAGTTTAGTTTGTCAAGCAATTGCAAGACAAGGTCAATGCTAGAAGTGACATCTCGGAATGGTACTGCCACTTGGATTCTGTCTGGCTCATACCCAGTGTCTGCTTTCTAGGCATTATTGCTCATTATCTGGAAATTGGTTTCTATCTTGAGGGAATTTGTAGCAGGAACTGACTTTTAAAGCAGTCACTCTTCTTTGAAGCCAAAAGTAATTTCTAATATGTTATAAGGTATCAGAAAGCCAGTAAGAAGCATACAGTTTCTCAATTGGAAAAGCATTAGAAATATCAAATTCTATCCCTTTCATGAGGGAGAGGCAATTTATGGGCTGCCAAAAGACTCTAGTCTCTCACCTTCATGATAAGACATTGAGCTGTGTAGGAAATATTCTAAGCAGTTCCACTTTAGGAGTTTAAAAGAAAAAAATGGAAGCGGGGGAAGAGGAAGGGGAAAAAATGCTGAGCAATCTTCCCAGCTTCAGCAACTGTATTTCACAACCTCTGGAGAATCTCAGAGGCTCCCTTAGATATTATTTTGAATGAGCCTTCTCCTATTAAGTGTCATAAAGAAAGTTTCTTTATTTTTGCATTATTAAGCCTGTTTTCCCCCCATATCCATGCCCACTCTCCCTGTTTTCACCTGTTACAAATGAGTGCTAGCTTTTTTCTACCTGAATAGACAAGGCAGTTCTAACTTCTTATCAGCATCAAAGTCCCTTGCCCCAGATGCTACACCAGCAAAGTTATGAAAGTACTAAGGATTCCAGAGGCGGAAATCACAAAGCTTGAGAGAAGCTCATATATAACAATTAAGTCTGCAGGGGAAAATTGAGCATCATACACAGCTGGATTCAGACAGAATGACCAGGTATTCTGTAGTTGCCGGACAGTACGATGTAGCCTGAAATGTCTGCCATGTGGATTACAGAGAAGTCTATTACTGAAACTCACAAGGTGAAAAAATGTGGACCTGATCGCAGTGTAGTGTGCCTGCCCCATGCTTGCAATTATGACATTGGAAACAGGAAGGGTGAGACTGGAAACAGTCCATTTCTGCCCACAGCCCATTCTGTAGCACATAATGGCACAACACCGTCAAGAAATAGTGTCTATGGTCGTCATACCACATTCATCATTGTGCCACACTTCTTCAAGAACCCTGGCGTCACAGCTCTCCTTGGGATGAAAGGAGGACTGGTCCCCAGTTTTAGCCTCTACTCCCAGTCTGGAAAATCACCCTGTGGCATTGGGCAAGCTCCTTAACCTTAGTCTCCCCTAGCACGTGGTAGAGGTGAACTTACACTGCCCAATCCACAGAGATTGTGAAACCAGAATGAGATTAATGTGTGCAAAGGATTTTGGAACGAGTTTCAAATTCTGAAAATTCTTGGGGTGTGTACTTTCCTTTGTACCGTTAGGCTGATTTGCAGTCATTTAAATCTATAAAAGGAGATTCTGCAACATTGTATGTGTAAGTTTGCTTTTCCTTGTATTGTTGTGAGCCCCCATTGGGGCAGCTTTCAGCACATGACACTCCCCCCTCACAACTTCCTGCATGGGAGTGTGACAGCTAGATCTCTCTCCTCCCTCCCCATCCCATTTCCTTTTGTCTGTTGGTCACTCTCCTACACTGCATACAAGACTCAGGTTAAAGACTCTCTGCTCTGTGACGTCACCTTCTTACCTAACTCTCTGCACCTGGGACTGGCAATGATTTAGCTTCCCATATCCTAGATGGGAGTGATCTACATCTAACTTGGCCTCTTTACCTCATTAGACTTGGCTTTTTAATAACAGGACTAAGCCTCTACTTAATATTTTAACCCAATACCTGCTTCATATTATTTGCTTAGTAAATATTGCTCAAAATGATGAGTGAATGCCAAAGACTTGTCACCATGAAATATATAGAATTGGTAACGTGAGTGATTCTTAAATTATTTGCTATAAAATTTTAGGGGAAACTCATACCTAGTTGTGTCTTTGTTTTGTGCTGCTATAACAAAATGCCACAGACTGGGTAATTTACAATCAACAGACACGTGTTGGCTTGTAATTCTGGGGGCTGGAAAGTCTAAGATCAAGACGCTAGTATCTGGCCTTCTTGCTGAGTCACCACATAGCAGAAGAATGCAGTGTTCTCGCATGACAGAAGGCAGAAAAGCAAAAGTGGAAAAGAGGGAGGAAGGGGACAAACTCAACCTTTGGCAACAGCATTCTCTCACCCCTCAGATCACAGCCCTCATAGCCTAATCACCTCTTAAAGGACCCACCTCTTACTACTGTTATAGTGGCAATTTAATTTCAATATGAGTTTTGAAAACATTAGTCATTTTATACGAAATCATAGCAGCTTTATGTAAACCTAATAATATAAATGTATGTATGTGTACATATTTGTGGGGGAAGCTTATAACATACTCCCAATTGTTGGAAGTTTCAAACTGAGGACAGATGACCGTATAACAGAAACCATAAGCTGAGGCATCTGTGTTGAACAGGTGGTTACAGCATCTCCTTGTTTCCCCAGTAACTGCTGTGGATCATTCCCTCAGTGGGATACTAACAGGTGTTGCAGAATAATATGTAACAAACCTACACGTTCTGCACATGTACCCCAGAACTTAAATTAAAAAAAAAAATGTTTTAATAGAATTTTTTGATGAAGTGTATTTGGAAATGCCCGGATAAATCTCCAGTTTTGAAATCTATCATGTAATTAATATTTCGTCTCACAATTCAGTGATCCAAGTGAACTACTTGTTCTTTTATCTTATTTTAAACTTACCCCTTCCCTCTTTCATTTTTAGCTTTTGCGGTGGTGTGGCACCTGGTCTCTTTCTACAAGGAAAGTTCAGCACACAGGGCAGTTCTTGAAACATTGGATTGGTTTGATGATCCCACCTGCAATAGGTATGTAAAACCTCCAATACATGCTTACTGACACTTTTGAATCATAACTATGGATGTGTATTTGTTCCCGTGGATTGCTGAGAATGGAATCTGCTCTTAGAAATTAAATTCATGTGTCAGAGATGACTTTTGTCTTTTCTACTCAGGAGTATATGTTTATATTTTGGCATCTACAACTCCTAAAGAATACTTCATTTTCTTTGTTATATGATAAACTCAAATTAAGAATATAGCCATTCGAAGAGAGAGGAGAAAGTCTATGCTTATGTGGTTGCGAAAATAAGATTTAGCCAAAACTCTATGGAAATCAAATGAATGAAATGTGACTGTACTGTGGTATGTTTTAAGTGTGGTATCTGTAGTCCAAAATTCTTACAGAAAAAATATTAACTTCTTTCCCTCCCCAAATTAATCCAAGCTTAGAGAAAATTGTATAATAAATCACAGAATGACTACATATGTGACTTAATTAATAGAATTATATCAATTAATTGACTACTCAAACATAGATTTTGTGACAGTTGTTCCCTTTGTGTATGACAACATAAATATTATGTAAGAACAAAAATATATGGCATTTTGTAGTAACTCCCAATCTTAGGTGATCCGCCTGCCTTGGCCACTCAGTGTTTAATGCACTATCTTGAAGGGGATATTCTGAAAGTAGATTCTCCCAATATATAAGTATAACAGCCTGTAGCTTCTGTCTAATTCAGACTTACTTGGATGAGCACTGTTTGTGAGTATGTAACATAGATAGGTAGGTAGGTGGATAGACAGATTAGATAGATAGATAGATAGATAGATAGATAGATAGATAGACAGACAGACAGACAGACAGACAGACAGACAGACAGATAGATAGATAGATAGATAGATAGATAGATGAGACATAGGTATCTCACTACACCTATTACATAATATATGCATGTGTTTGTATGTTTGTGTAATAGTATACAATGACTAAGGGATACTTTATTACAAGATTGATTGCTTACTTGTATGCAACTTTTAAAAATATAATTAGAAATATAGCAGGCTTGTTAAAATACTGGTACATATTTGGAAAAGTGCCCCATAAATTCTATTTTCAACAGGAAAAATATGTAACAACTCACCTGCCTCTGCCTCCTCCCCTGCCCCAAAAAATGTCTGTTGAAAATCAAGTTGGGGAAGTTGGGAAGTAGCACAGACAAGAATTAATCAATGTGAGTTCAAGACCTGGCTCTACTGCTTAACAAAGGCCTTGCGAAGGTTTCTATACTTCCGTGGGAAAAGTGTTATGATTTAAATCAGAACGGGAGGAAAAGAGAGTGAGAGAGCGTAGATAAATTCACCTCAAATTGCAATGTCCCAAATGTACCTGGTCATGTTTATTCTTAGAGCTGTGTGTAGTAATTAATGAATATGTTTCTAAGGGTCTCCAAAGAGTTTTACTTTTACATTCTGTGAGAGTCTGAAATCCGCAATAAGAGATTAATGTCCCTGATTTAAGGCAGAAATCGTGACTGGTCATCTACTGGTTGGATCCATCTTAGTTCATTTATTTTATTATTTATCTTGGGCCTACACAAATTTATATGCATGATAATTAAGAAACTGCCTAATCAAAAAATCAGGACTGTTCACATAAAAATATGGATTCCCAGTCTTCTCTTTCACTGTAAATGATCAGAAATTCTTCCTGTAAATTTCTACGTCAAACCCATTCAGTCCACAGTCCACTCTGAGCCAGTAGGTCTCAGCCCTCACTGTGAAGAGATACTGGTGCTCAGGTTTCACCGCAGAAAATTAAATCAGCACCTCTTAGAGTGGAGATTGGCTTCAGAATGTTTACAAAGTTCCTCAAATTATTCCAGTGTGCAGCCGCTGCTCTAATACCTTCATTTCTCTTTGTGTAAAAATATTCCCCGAGTCCAAGTTACATTCATTACTTCCTCATCTCACCACTCTTTTCCGATAGTCTCTAAGTCGTCTTATTTCTATTCTTGCACTATTCAATCCATGCTTCATCCAACAACCAGAGTAATTGTCTTTATGGAAAATATGTGGCTGACCACTGCTTCACCATCTTCAATAATAGTAATAATAATAATAATAATAATAATAATAATAATAATTTAGGGTGATCATTTATACTTAGGTTGAATAAATAATCTGACTTCAGGCTTTGCTGAAGGATTGAGTCATTAAAGCATTTAATTTTAGGAGCAATTGGAAGAAAGCGTACAAAAGCTGTAGCAGTGCCTTCTGCTTGGTCTTCTCCTCCCAGAAGTGACCCATAGTGATCCTTAGGCCAAAAGTAATTCACAAGTGTAGAAATGACAGATATTGCTGACCTATTCTACAGATTGCCACCTAATCAGGGTCCTGATCACACCTTACACAGGGAGCAAAGGGATGTTGTAATTTGTCAGTGACACTATGATAAGATTAATTTTATGTCACAGCTAAAATGTATTAAATGTCTCTCCTTCCTAAGTTGCATGACTCACCCAACAAAATTTGATATGGGTGAATTTTTAGGCAGAATAGCAGAATTTAGTGTGTATGTAGTTGGAGTGCTTGTAGCTGAGGTCTTCTCTCCTGCTGCTCAGACATGTAAATGACCTTCGTTCCCACTAATGAATAACATTTTTTTTTTTTTTTTGAACTGTGGAAGAGACCTTTTGTTCTCCTAAGTAACTGTATAAACCATTTGTATTAATCCATTTTCACGCTGTTAATTAAGACATACCCAAGACTGGGAAGAAAAAAGAGTTTAATTGGACTTATAGTTCCACCTGGCTGGGGAGGCCTCAGAATTGTGGCAGGAGGTGAAAGGCACTTCTTACATGGCAGCAGCAAGTGAAAAATGAGGAGGAAGCAAAAGCAGAAACCCCTGATAAACCCGCCGGATCTCTTGAGACTTACTCACTCTGACGAGAATAGCACAGGAATGACTGGCCCCATGATTCAGTTACCTCCCCTTGGGTCCCTCCCACAACACGTGTGAATTCTGGGAGATACCACTCAAGTGGAGATTTGGGTGGGGACACAGCCAAACTATATCATTCCACCCCTGGCTCCTCCAAACCTCATGTTCTCACATTTTAAAGCCAATCGTGCCTTCCTAACCATCCCCCAAAGTCTTGACTTATTTTATCATTAACCCGAAAGTCCACAGTCCAAAGTCTTATCTGAGACAAGTCAATTCCCTTTGACTATGAGCCTATGAAATCAAAAGCAAGCTAGTTACTTTCTAGATACAATGTGGGTACAGGTATTGGGTAAATACACCCATTCCAAGTGGGAGAAATTGACCAAAACAAAGGAGTTACAGGGCCGATGCAAGTCCAAAATCCAGTGGAGCAGTCAAATATTAAAGCTCCAACATGATCTCCTTTGACTCCAGGTCTCACATCCAGGTCATGCTGATGGAAGAGGTGGGTTCCCACAGTCTTGGGCAGCTCCACCTCTGTAGCTTTACAGGGTACAGCCTCCCTCCTGGCTGCTTTCATAGGCTGGCATTGAGTGCCTGTGGCTTTTCCAACTTCACAGTGCAAGCTGCCAGTGGATCTACCATTCTACGATCTGGAGGATGGTGGCCCTCTTCTCATGGCTTCACTAGGCAGTACCCCAGTAGGGACTCTGTGTGGGGGCTCTGACCCCACATCTCCCTTTCGCACTGTCCTAGCAGAGGTTCTGCATAATGGCCCCACCCCTGTGGCAAACTTTTGCCTGGGCATCCAGGTGTTTCCATACATCATCTGAAATCTAGCCGGAGGTTCCCAAACCTCAGTTCTTGACTTGTGTGCACCTGCAGGCTCAGCACCACGTGAAAATCGCCAAGGGTTGGGGCTTCCACCCTCTGAAGCCACATCCAGAGCTCTATGTTGGTCTCTTTCAGCCATGCCTGGAGCAGCTGGGACACAAGGCACACCAAGTCCATAAGCTGCACACAACACAGGGACCCCAGGCCCTGCCCACAAAACCACTTTTTCCTTCTGAGCCTCCATGCCTATGATGAGAAGGGCTGCTGTGAAGGTCTTTGACATGGCCTGGGGACATTTTCCACAAGGTCTTGGGGATTCACATTAGGCTTCTTGCTACCTATGCAAATTTCTATAGAAGCTTGAATTTTTCCTCAAAAAAAATGGGGTTTTCTTTTCTACTGCATTGTCAGACTACAAATTTTCTGAACTTTTATGCTCTGTTTCTCTTACAAAATGGAATGCTTTTAAAAGCAACCAAGTCACCTTTTGAATGCTTTGCTGCTTAGAATTTTCTTCCACCAGATACCCAAAATCATCTCTCTCAAGTTCAAAGTTTCACAGATCTCTAGGGCAGGGGCAGAAGAGTCCGTTCTCAACGAGTTCCTCATCTCCATCTGACACCACCTCAGCCTGGACCTTATTGTTTGTATCACTATCAGCATTTTTGTCAAAGCAATTCAACAAATCTCTAGGAAGTTCCAAACTTTCCCACATTTTCCTGTCTTCTTCTGAGCCCTCCAAACTGTTCCAACTTCTGCCTGTTACCCAGTTTCAAAGTTGCCTCCTAATTTTCAGGTATGTTTTCAGCAACACCCCATTCTACTGGTACCAATTTACTCTGTCAGTCAGTTTTCAGGCTGGTAATAAAGACATACCTGAGACTGGGAAGAAAAAAGGGGTTTAATTGGACTTACAATTCCACATGACTAGGGAGGCCTCAAATCATGGTGGGAGGCCAAAGGCACTTCTTACATCGTGGTAGCAAGAAAAATTAGGAGGAGTCAAAAGCAGAAACCCCTGATAAACCCATCAGATCTCATGAGACTTATTCACTATCAAGAGAATAGCACGGGAATGACTGGCCCCATGATTCAATTACCTCCCTCTGGGCCCGTCCCACAACATGTGGGAATTCTGGGAGTGGTGATTCAAGTTTAGATTTGGGTGGGGACACAGCTAAGTCATATCACCATTGTTTTAGCTACTGAAATCTTTCCTGTGGACTCTTATGTGGGTGGTTGGGTAGTTACATTTCCCATTGGAAGGAAAGAAGATGAGGTGTCGTAAGAAGGTTTTCTTCAAAAAAGATGCCTTTAGAGATATTTTAATTGGGATTGATAAAGAAATTGATAAATTCAAACCACTTGGAAGCTATACGGAAATCTGGGTCTGTGCCAATGCCCCTGGTGCATGGCACAATCAGTTACTGTTTTATCCTGGTAACAAGTTTGTCTTCAACATGAACCCATCAATGCTTCACGATTTACACTACAAGAAAGGTCAAGGCCCTGTGTTTAAAAATGTAACTAAAAACATGTATATGACATTGAAGTAACTGACCAATAAAGATGTTATAAATTAGGCTGGGTGCAGTGGCTCATGCCTGTATTCCCAGCACTTTGGGAGGCCCAGGTGAGCTACTCAGTTGAGACCAGGAATCGAGACCAGCCTGAGCTGAACATAGTGACACAAAATAAATTTTAAAATACGCTTGGTGTGGTGCACACCTGTAGTCTGAAATACTTGGTGGCTGAGGTGGGAGGATGGCTGGAGCCCAGGAGGTCAAGACTACAGTGAGCTATGATCATGCCACTGCACTCCAGCCTGGGAGCAAGAACTGGTCTCAAAAAAAAAAAAAAAAAAAAATGTTATAAGCTGTTGATCAACATGTGAGGCATGGTTACCTTCTTTATTATAAATTATTTTCATCAGCAAAGCTAAAGTCTGTTTGTAGATCTAATCTACCCCAATAATATGCCTGTGCAGAGCTATTCTGTGTTTAAGAAAACAGTCGATCTTTTAAGCTTCCTCTTAAATACTTATTTTGGGATAAAAATGGGGACCAAGATACAGAGACACACAAACAAATGCTCAACATCTTTAGAGACACATTACAGAACAGTGCTTATTAATGAGATATCTCTGTGTTTCCTTTTGGAATCAAGATGGGCTGGCCTTGTGTACAATTCTTCTCCTTTGTGAATAGAGCTGTAATGAGGTCACAGATTCCTTTCATGCCATTTTAGGAATTTCTTTGAGAGAATTCAGGCAGCGATGTCCGTTATATGTTACAGTTATACATTAGTACAGGCAAAGCTTTTCAACTAGTGTAAAGCACCATTTATTTTCTTCTAAATTCCTTATATCCTTAAATGTCTGGGTTCAGAATAAAGGGAGATTAAAATCTCTGAAAAATCCATCATTTTTGCCACAACATGGAAGAGCTATTGGGAGAGAAATTAATAGTGCCTGAAATTAACCTTGGATTAAGCTTACTTCATCTTGAATTTTCTCGTATTTGTTTTATTTGCTGGTAACTCCCTTTAATCAGAGAGTTTCTCTAAAACTGACGTGCAATTGGTTAGGATTCATTAAAAAAAACTAATATAAAATATAAATGTGCCCTCTGTTTATTATAGGGCAGATAAAACATGGATACTTGGTAATTTTCAGTTGATTGTTCAGATTTGTATTATTTTATGGTAATACAACAAATTCTTCAAAAATATATGTTTGTTAATATCTACTTACTGTTATATCAAACTTTTTTGTTTCTGTTATTTCTTGGGCACCTTTTATTGACTTTTTGTTTTTAATTGACACATGGTAATTGTACATATTTATGGGGGTAAAGTGTGATGTTTGGATACATGTGTCCATTGTATAAAAATGTAATCATACTATTTAGCATATCTGTCACCTCATGCATTGATCATTTATTTGTGGTAACAACACTCAATATCCTCTCTTCTAACTGCTTTGAAATAAACAATACAGTATTTTTAACAACATTCAAAATCCTCTTTTCTAACTACTTTGAAATAAACAATATAGTATTTTTAGTCACCCTACTGTGTTACAGAACATCGAGACTTATCCCCCCTTCTTAAGTGTAACTTTGTACCCATTGATCAACGTATTGACTTTTGGACATGATTATTTTGGAACAAAAGATGTATTCTCCCAGCATCTTCAATGCTTATGCCATATTAGACTTTGGTAAATATTTGTGGAATGAGTGAATGAATAATTCACATCCAATGCATTTTTTATTTTAAACACAAGCAGATGAAATTATACCAAAGCTAGGAACTGACTTAACCAGTGGACTAGATGCATGAAGTAAGTAATGAAAAATAAACACGGTAATTCATCAGATTACGAGACTGTATCTACTATGCTCTGCTGAAGCAAAGAGAGGGGCATCATTTTTAAAGGATTTTGGACAAAGTCAAAGGGTCAAAAAAGCTAATACTCTTATTAGCAGTTCATATAGATTTTATTCAGACATAGCTGCCCATGTCTTTTCTCTTCACCATTATTTTTATCTCTAAAGTCTTTTTACTTCTTTCTGCCATATTAAAGAGATGTACTGTGCTAGGTCTAAAGATTCCTAATTGAGGCCTCTCATCTTTAACAGCTTTGCTAGAATCAAGTGGACAAACATTAAGAGATAAAATACAGTGGCTGGGCGCAGTGGCTCACACCTGTAATCCCAGGAATTTGGGAGGCTGAGGTGGGTGGATTACCTGAGGTCAGGAGTTCAAGACTAGCTTGACCAACATGGAGAAACCCCATCTCTACCAAAAATACAAAATTAGCCAGGTGTAGTGGTGCCTGCCTGTAATCTCAGCTACTTGGGAGGCTGAGGCAGGAGATCTCTGAAACCCAGGAGGTGGAGGTTGTGGTGAACTGAGATCGCACCATTGCACTCCCACCTGGACAACAAGAGCAAA
Organism: Saguinus oedipus; assembly: GCA_031835075.1. Classification (NCBI taxonomy): domain Eukaryota; kingdom Metazoa; phylum Chordata; class Mammalia; order Primates; family Cebidae; genus Saguinus; species Saguinus oedipus. The sequence continues at coordinate 8,582,057 of CM063188.1, read as the reverse complement.
ACTCCATCTCAAAAGAAAAAAAAAAAAAAATGACAGCATCTCTGCAAACGCTAGTCTTGTCTAGAAACAGCTGCACTTGTGAACAATGGAATAGCTTCTGAACTTATCCAGTCAGGTACATTACCTAAGTAAACTTTCTAAGAAATATTTTGATCATTCTCTTGCCTCTATTTTTCTATGAAATCTATGACTTTTCTTGACAAAATATAAACCCTGTTAAAGATGATATGCTATATTTTGCTTTACTTTTGCATTTTAGAAAAAAATAGACCATCCAAAGCAATAGGATGGTCTTAACAATAATAACAAGCTTTTCACATGTCAAATTATCTTTCTCAGCAATTGTGAAATTTCACTTTGAAGTTAAATTACATTCTCCAGTATAACAACATACTGTGCCTCAGGGAATAAGTAATTCATATATTTAGGATTCCTAAACCCTATTCCCACATGGGGGAAGATTTTTTAAACAAACTATTTTTTTTACCAGGAAAAAAAAACATGGGTAGTTCAGTGGTAGAATTCTCACCTCCCACCACAGAAAAATCAAGTAAGTTCTTTCCCCTTTAACCTGCTTGACCAATTTGCTGCTATAGGGCACTGCTATGACCCAGCCCCTGGGTGAGTCCCCTAACAGGTAATGATACAGACTTTCTGGCATGCACAGGACATTCCCCCACAACAAAGAATTATCCAGACGCAAATGCCTCGGGATTGCCTTAAGGATGATACTGGGTAATCCCTGAAAGTTTACAAATGTGAATAAGAAAGGATGATATATGGGCTGGGCACAGTGTCATTAATGTGTCATGAATACTGCTGATATGTATGAAATTAATAGAATGTCCAGAGCCTTGTAAAACTGTTTTTACACATAGCATATAACTAAAATTCGAGTAACATAATATTGACAGTAGTGCTTTTGAAGAATCTATGTTGGAGTGAAAACAGTGTGATACTCAATGAACATAACTTTGAATAATAAAGACATTTTTAACTTTCTTTAAATTATTTTGTGTTCTTAGGATAAACTTGAACTGCAATCTTATTTATTCCCTTGATTTTCATATACAGTGAAAGTGTGTATCACTTTGGTTGCAATATTATGATAAATTCACCATTATGTTAGAATTAAAGATTCCCATTCAAAGATTCAAAAATGAAAGATTGAAGATAATTAAAATATACTACCTTCTTTCTAATACGATACTACTACATTTATTTACAAATTCTCTAACCCTTTCTATGGGAGTTTTAAATAACAATCCAAGTGAAAATGTGATTTAATAATCACTCAGTCTTTTTTGTTAAAAAAATATAGAATGAGATTTTTGTCACTATAGTTTCTTTTTTTCAGAGAAGGATTCCATATTGAAATGTCAAAAATTTGAGATGCAGGAGGATAAGGAACCAATTGCTGCCTTAGCTTCGATCACTTCCTGTGCACAGAAAGGTTTACATTTCAGTTTAGGCTATCTAAATGTTGGTGGCATAAAGAAATAAAAAAATGATAAAAATGTAAATTTCTCTAAAGTATTTTTTAATAAGAGTAAAAAGAGTTACAAAATAAAAGGGCTTATGAATTAGGTTTTTAATAATGCTGCACATTAGAAAACATACAGTTATGACTCAAATGTATTAACTTTATGTTGGAGGAGGGATTTCCTTTCACTTCAACAACTTTGCACTGTGTCTTCAAAGAGTACTCTCTGAGAGATCCTAACACCACTGGGATAGCTATTCACTGCATATTCTGTGCCAAACATTCTTTTAGGCACTGAGGCTAAGAAAGCAAATAAAATGGAAAAGTCTGTGCCTTTATTGAGATGGAGGTTATATATATATATAATATATCATGTAATTGTATAATATAATATATATAATTATATATAATAAATATATATATTTTTAATTGCAATTTAGGTTCTAGGATACATGTGCAGATCATGCAGGATTATTGCATAGGTACATACATGGCAATGTGGTTTCCTACCTCCATCCCTGTCACCTATATCTGGCATTTCTCCCCATGTTATCCCTCCCCCACTCCCTACCCCGCACTGTCCTTGAAATGAAATGAAGAAGATGGAGGTTATATTCTGGTAGAGGAAGGTGGAAAGTACTGAAATACACATGTAGAGATATTCAGTGTCCAGGGTATGGATTTCAGTCAGGAGCTGTTTAATTAGGGGAGATTTGGGAATATTCCACATTATTTTATGCCAATCAGAGCTTTGGGAGAGGCAAGATTGCCCAGGGAGAGCACATGGAGTGAGAAGAGACAAGGACCCTAGGACTACCCATGCTTCTGAGCCAATAAGGTCCTAGAACATGCTTAAAGGATCGCTTGACTCTAAAACAAAGAGAGTTGTTGGGTGGAGTTCTCCTTTTCTTCAAAGGCAGTATATTCTCCTTCTGCCAAACCACCCAGAATTTCATGGATTCACATTTCAATTTATTTCTCCAACTTAGTATGAAAGCAAGTTTTTGGAGATATAATACTTGAATTCTCTGCTCCCCCTTTCTTTTTTTTTTTTTTTTTTTTTTGAGACAGAGTCTCTTGCTCTGTCACCAGGGTGGAATGCAGTGGCATAGTCTCAGCTCACTGCAACCTTCACCTCCCTCGTTCAAGCGATTCTTCTGCCTCAGACTCCCGAGGAGCTGGGACTACAGGAACACGCCACCGTGCCCAGCTAACTATTTTTTTTTTATTAGAAATGGGGTTTCAGCATGTTGGCCAGAATGATCTCAATCTCCTGACCTCATGATCCACCCACCTTGGACTCCCAAAGCTCTTTGATTATAGGCATGAGCCACTGTGCCTGGCCCTGAAATTTCTAAATTAATCGCAGCTAGGCAAAATAATCACCAAGAAAAGCGGCTACATGAACATAAATTGAGCATATTTCACACAAAAGTACTTTCTCATCTTAAGAAAAAAAGTCACTTAAAAATAGGACTGTGTTTCTCAAAATTTACCCCTTATATGGAAATTCACAATAAATGATTTTCTTCTCTGCTTGGGAAACGATCATCATTTAAAAGAACTGCATATGGTTGTTTTTGTTAGCATTCCAAGAAATTCAGGATGTTTATGTCACATGTAGTAGCTGAAAAATTTTAAATATATATTTATTTCTAATTCATCTGCCTGTCACAAAGGACCTAAATGTATATATAGTGATCTGAGGAGACAGGAATCCAGAGGGTTAATGAGAAACGACAAAAGATTTGGGGTTGAAGTGATTGTGATGTTTCGACCCCAGGTGCAGGTAGCAGAATAGCAGACACCTTTGGTTAGCTGTGACCATTAGCTATTGGTCTCTAGGCTGGACTAAGAGAACCAAAGAACTTGTATGGCTCAGGAAATTTTGCAGGGCTCTGAGGGGAAGTATCCTGAGCTGAGCCCTTCCTGATGCTGGGGAATCCAGGAACATTCAAGTCATTAGACCTCCATGGTCACAGAGTGGGAGCTGGGCAGTGATGGGTTTCAAGGGCAAAGTTAAGATTTTCAGGAAGCATTTGGCTTTTATTTGAAACTTGCAGGATTACCTCAGACATAAAAAGAGATATTACTTGCAGTGGTTGGGCTGTGAGAGTAATTTTTTAAAATATTGTGGCTCTGCCTTTGTGTTTGCTCAAAGAATTTTGCCTCACTCAACATGTTGTTAGAACATTTTCCTGATTCCTACCAAAAAAAAAAAAAAAAGAAAATATTTTAAAGGTCAGAAGCTACAAGCTTTTCATCACTTAGCCAAGAGACATAGATAATACAGTCTATGTATTCAGTTTAAACAAAATATCAACTTGAGAATGTAACTATCAAGCTGTTACCTGAAGAAGATTAGAATATTAAGCTGTGTCACTCGTGCCTATCTGGTGATCTTATCCTATAGTAATTCATTCGTTTTAAGCTTTAAGTATTGTTCCCAGGGAGAAAACAGTCACTCATAATTTTAAATGAACGCCAAATGTTTTATGTGGTATTAACATTTTTTTCCTCAGTCATGCTAATGTCTCCCAATTTGGATATTTACATAAACAGTGGATGAAATGTCTCTCTCCATGTTTTGATATGAAGTCAGATGTCTACTTTAGATTCAGGGTTTACAAGCCCCAAAGGACACACCATTTGAGAATGCACCCTAAAGACTAAGTGTCTGGAAAGATCAATTATGAAGTCATGAAATCAAAGAGTTCTTATTTTAGTGTTTTGACAAGAATCCTGAGGCAAGAGACCCTAGGGGATGCAATCATCTCAAAATGAGTTAGTGATTTTAAATGTCACCAGTGTCTTTCATCAGTTTCCTTGAGACTCCTTTACAGAAATCTACTACGATTTCCTTCTTCAGTATCTAAGAAGGGGTCTTGCTCTTAGGCATCTTGAACAAAACAGTAATATCTTCCAGAAAAATAGTAAGAGGCTGGTGTCAGTCAGGCAGGGAGATACATTTAGGCATGTGTGTTTTGGAGGATCTAGCCTTGTTCATGATGATACACCTTATCTTCCTGAGAACTTTGTGTATGGGTGGACCAAGCTTTTTGATGGGGCAGAGTATCTATAGAGTTTATATGAATTAAGGTCCAAGAATCAACACATTGGAGTTTAAATCTGCTCAGAGAAGATTTCTGTATCAAAGATAATTAAAACTATGTGGTTAATTTTTTTAAGGAACTCTTCTTGAATAAGACATAGCAGCTGAGGTGAATGAAGGAACTATGTTTCTCACTGTTTTGAAATGTTGTCAGCTATATACAAAAATAACATGAAAGGACCACAGGGTAATCCTGCTGTTATGCTGAAATCTGGTAGGACTCTAATGAGTACATCGGTTCCATTACTCAAGAGGAACGTGGAGAATTTGAAGAGGGTTTGCAGGATAATCACAAAAATGAATAGCCTAGCAGAAGGCAGGAAAAGTCATGAAAACTGAAGTGCTTGCCAATAGGAAATTCAACAATCTTTGAACTCAGAAGAGCTACTTGAGAGAAGATGCTAGTGCTGTTTGGTCTTCCTGTAAGGAATGAAACAGACAGTAATAATCAATGAAAAGGCTTTACACTGGAGAAAGGAACGTTTCTCCATGGTGAAACTTGGAAAGTTGCAGGATTGGGACCTAAAGGAGATGGTAGCATTTAATTGTTCAAAGGACCTGGCTAAAGAGAAGATAGATTTCCATCTGTTTGTTTTGGCTTCAGTACATTCTGACCTTACGTTAATTCTTTAGTCTTTTCCAACAGTTTCTGTGAATTTTATTCATGTGCTTTGTAAATGTACATCTCAAGGGCATTGAGGAGTAAGAAACCAGATCATGTGCAGTGTTTATATCCCTATTCTGCATTCATGCACGCCTGTGCTTCTTCCTTATTTTCTTCACATTCCTTTGAAGGAAAAGTATGGAAATTGTTACCTTTGGCTTTCTACAAAATCATGGCTACATAGTCCAAAATAGACTCTCTCCATCTCCTTTATGTTCACGAGGTTCTAATAATTCTTGGACTCTTCAGAGTATGATGGTCTGAATTTAAAAGCTCCCCCCCCCCCAAATTTCTCTGTTAAAGCCCTGACCCCCAAAATGACCATGTTTGGAGGTAGGATTTTAGGAGGTAATAAAGGGTAAATGAGGCTGTAAGGGTAGGATCTCTCTCTCTCATTCTCTCTCTCTCTCTTTCTTCCCATCCAAAGACCATATGAGAAGGTGGCATTCTGCAAGCTAAAGAAGAGAGCCCTAACCAGAAACCAAATAGGCCGAAATCTTGGTCTTGAACTTCCCAGCCTCTAGAACTGTGAAAAACAACTGTCTGTCATTTAAGGCATCCAGTGGCATTTTGTTATAGCAGCCCAAGCAGACTAGTATATAGAGAGGAGTTTGCTTCTTGACTGTCATAATTCTGTTGTTTTTGAGTTGGTTTAATTAGAAGAAACCTTAGAAATTTGAGAGCCTTTCAGGTAATTGTCTCTATAGAGGTGAGAGGTGGGAAAACTCAAGATAGTGAGCACAAGGTGAGGGTGGTAAGAAAGGTTTGAGGCAAGCCCATAGTTTGACCGTGTCTCATCAGAGTGAAAAGACACTTGGGGTATGCCATCCAAGGGAAATGTAGGAATATCCTTTAATTTGGATTCATTTAATGCTTTCGCAGCATTAGATTAGGAGATAAATTTGTAAGGTTTCCTTCAATTACATACCTGATGGGGCTTATTTTTCCAATATGAATAAAAGATGCAATAGCCTCTGCCTAATAAATGAATGGCAGAAAACCATATTTCAGAAAGATGATTTCCAATCTCTTTTCACATAGCAATAATTCATCTATTAGATACTGTGTATTGGGTTGCAGTGAGGATTATGTTCTTTGTATGATATGCAGGCTTCAGACCATTAGATATTTTATGGAGCTTAAGAGAATTAGAGACAAAAAATAAGCACTCCAAAATGTATAACCTAGTTAGAGGATATTTACATGTGTCAAAACTAATTGAACTCTTCCACCTCTCGAACTTGTTTTATTCATAAAGAATTAGATCAATATAAACCTAAAAACGTATGATTGCAATGAAGACAATTTCACAGTATCTTGAGACATGAATTCACATGATGAATGTAAGATCCTCCTCTGCCTCATTGTAGAACAATGCACATATCATTTGTCCCAGGTTCTAGGGAGCTTATCCATTTCAGGCATATGATTATGCCTCTGATTCCACACACTGGCCTTGGGCAAATGAGCCCTCTAAGTTCAGAATCTTTAAAACAAGGCTTGAGGTTCCAAAAAATAAGGAAAGGTCTTAGATACTATTTGGCAGAAAGTGCTTATGAAATGTGAATTTACTCTTGCATCATGGTGAGTTAATATTTTTTGGCTGGTTGGTGTTATAACAGTAGACATGATTTCCTTTCTTCTGATGTAAAAACATTTTATTTCATTTTTACCTTATGGATAAGAGCTTAAAAAATCAAAGGGATTCAAGTGTTCCATTCTCTTGTACATGAGTGAGCATATGAAAATGGAACTGAAGAAAACTTGAGTCATTCTTTGTATTTTAAGATAAAGTTAACATCCTAAAATTATCACACTAATCTTAATCTGTATTTTCAATACAAACAAAAACCAGTTATCTTTTGTTATGAAATACTACTAATATGTATGAGTTGTTTTAACACAAACTACACTTTTATTTTTACCAGTCTTTTTGTTTTCACCTTTTAGAGTTATGTATTTATCTTTCACTGTGAACCAAAAAGGGAACCATAGGAATGATGGTGCAAAGAAAGGTGGAACTGATTATTCAAATATTTCACTTTCATTTTTTGAATGTTTCTCAGTTTACAAGTTTTATACAGAAAAATACCATCTTTTTAATATTTTATATAGCTTCTTTCTAGGTACAATACTAACAAATTAAAATTGCATTTTGTACATTGTTACTTAAGAAAATTTAGCTTACTGCTTAGACATGTTGGCACATTGATATTACTTGCATATTCATTTTGCTTCACTTTCATAAGAAATCTGGGAGTTCTTGAGGGGCTAGTGACTAAACTCATCATCCTTATTTCTCTGTGTTCAACTATAGTCATTCCCTGGAAAATAATAAAGATTCAAGTTCAGTCTATGAGCTTCAGTGATAAAAATGCAAAGTTATGCTATAAGAAGTTTTAAAATTATTATTATAGTTATAAGAACTGATTTTTTCCTTTAGAGTACTCATAATTAGAGGAAAGAAAAGGGAAAGAAAACTCATTTAAACAATTGTTTTAAGAGCCAGAAAAAAAATTTCATTATCTTTGAAATATTGCTGGTTTGCTATTCTATAATTAGATTTTGAACTAGACTTACACAGTTATTTAACTTTATTTGTTTGGGGAATATGCTCGATAATTTGCATAATTCATGTGCACTAAGTACTTCAAAATGATTTATCTTGATTTTTCCCTTGTTTTAGTGAATGGATTACCTGTATATACATTGTTAAATATAGTAGCATTACCTCTGTGTTAAACATCAACTTTCCATGTATGTACTAATATATACTCTCCTATGAATGTTATTTACAACACAGAGAACATGTAAGCCAGGGCTTGAAGTGGTAAGACATGATTTCTGGTCTTAACTTTGTTGTTTTCTAAATGGCCTTGGGTAGGACATTTAACCTCCCTAAACTCCAGTTTCTGCATCATTAAAATTGAAATAATGATAGCTGTCCTATGGCTTGTCAGGATATCTTATATCAAAAATCTTATACCTGCCCTGTGGCTCGTCAAGAAATTTTATATCAAGGCAAAAAGTGCTATCTTTTGTAAACTGTCATGTACCATAAAAAGTGCTGTCTTTTGTAAACTGTAAAGTACTATAAAAATTCACGTTGTCATCTGAGTGACAGTGTAGGCGTCCTGGCTGAAACATGGACACTGCTGCCTTTCTCCTCGGGTTCATCACTCACCTGTCATTTATACATGCCTAGTGACTTGGGGTAAGATCCTTGAACTGTGTGAGTTTCAATTTTCTCATTTTTAAAATGAGACTTATGAAAACATCCGCTTCCCAGGGCCAACGTATAGTTTGAACAATAAAAGACATGAAAAGCACCTACAGATGAGCCTGACAGGCAGTCAGCATTAAATAAATAATTAATATGATCTGCTTTTAAAGTACACAGATTGAGTAGCATACAGGCATGTTTGTGTACTTGGCATTTGTACAGACTCAGAGTGATATGAATTATGTGTTAAAATATCTTTTATTCTCATTTTTATGATATTTAGTTTTTCTGTTAACTGAATAATACACAATTGCTGTAAAAGCTCAGAGTATACAGAGAATCCAAAGGATGAAAACTAAATCGAGCAGTCATCTAAATGAAATCTTTTTCATTTCCTCTAAATATGACCACTCTAAGGGGAAAACCCAGTTCATATAATAATAGTTTAAAAAATTTTTATAGCCCAATGTTGATTTTTTATCACCAAAACTTATAACACAAGTTTGAGCCTTTATTGTTTTTCAGGGAATAACTGTAGCAAGCTTAGGGAACTAAGCATGATAATTTTAGTCAATAGCCCCTCAAAATCTCCCAGATTTCTTGTGAAAATGAAGTAAAAATAAATACCCAAGTAATATCAATATGGCAACATGTCTGATATGGTGAGGCTGTGTCCCCACCCAAATCTCATCTTGAATTCCCACAAGTTGTGGGAGGGGTCTGGTGGGAGGTAATTGAATCTTGGGGGCAGGTCTTTCCCATGCTGGTCTTGTATTAGTGAATGAGTCTCATGAGATCTGGTGGTTTTATAAAGGAGAGTTTCCTGTACAAGCTCTCCCTTTGCCTGCTGTCATCCCTGTAAGATGTGACTTGCTCCTCTTTTCCTTCCACCATCATTATGAGGCTTCTCAGCCACATGGAAGGCCAATTAAATCTCTTTCTTTTGTAAATTGCCCTGTCTTGGGTATGTCTTTATTAGCAGCATGAAAATGGACTAATACAATGTCAAAGCAGTAAACTACCAAAATAAAATCACCATTTAGCATGTTTTGGAAAGAAAAGTATTCGACTAAAAATGATATCAAGGAAAATAAAGGTTCATAGATGACAAGGATAGAAAGGGGGTGGGTTTGAGTGCAGAGAAACCAGTTCCTAAGATCAGAAACCCAGCAAAGGAGGAAGAATTCAAGACATGGAAGAGAGAGGGAGGCAATAGATGTTTAAAACTACAGTAGTTTTAAAAAGAACTGAGAATTACTTCACTAGTCCAAAGGCTGAAGAGCTAAAACCTCTGGCCTTGCTCAGGGTAGAGTTGCAGTGATTTCTCCATTGCCTCCCATAGTATTTGGCCACTTTGCTGGCAGGATTGTTTCCAAAGTGGTTTGTAGAGAGGTCTAGAGGTACATATAGAAACCACCTTCCTGTTCTTTCTTAAAAAAAAAACAAAAGTAAAATAGGAAAATAAAGAAAACAATTCCCTGAATCATTTTCTTCATATTTGTGGCATCAAATACCACTGTCTTGGTAGATGGTAAAAGAGATTGGCAGTACAGAAAAGCAAGTGGGGAAAGGTGACTACATTTCATGTCTTTGGCTTTATGCAGACAGAATGGAGAATTATTCATACACAAGAGCAAGTTTTAAAAAGAGGTTCTGAGAAAGAACTGACAAGCCAAGTTTTTCAAATTTATTTTCTAAAAACAGCCATTAAAAGGAAATTAGTATTTTGTAAAATTGTGTACCATGACAGGTATTATGAATGCTATGATGTCTGTACTTTACATTACTACATAATTAAGACTAGATTATTTCAAATCTTGAGAAATCACTCTCCTATTTCCTTCTAAAAGGTCATTATTTCTAAGTCATTAGTCTAAAAGGAAATGTTACAGTACTTGAATAGCATATAGGAAAGGGTTACAAGTTTAAAGCAGAATTATTCTTTAGATGCTGCAGGAATTTAATTTGAAATTGTGGACCCCTCAAAAGGCAAGAACATGCATATATGATATCTTGACATTCTAGAATTCCACTCAAACACTTCATCCACAGAGAGTGAAAATGAATCAATTCCCTTTCTCATTTTTGAAAGTGAAAAGACTATAAGACTACTAAATTGATCAGCAGTACATAGCATTTCAGATACAATGAAATGTATCAATAACACACTCCAGTCAAGCATATGCACTTTTGGCAAAGTCAGTTCTTCTTTCCCATGGTCTGTAGTATCCAACTGCTGTCTTAGGCAGAAACATTGAGTTTATTAAACACTGAGGGCCCACCATGTGCTCTCTGAGCTCTGACCAAAGTATACAGGTGCCAGGTCTGCACATGACCAGGGCCTGGATTGTCTGTGTCCCTCTTGCCTCACAGAGCCACTTGCACTTCCAAAGTAGTAAAATAATCTCTCAATCAATTCTTCTTCACAAGTTGACTTGTAGGTATGTTCTCACAAGCTCCCTTTTCTTAGCACAATTCTAAAACTGCATATATTTTTTTATTCAAACCTGGAAAGTAAAGAGTTTTAAAAAGAAGGAAAAATGAAACTTTCATAGTTTATCATACTAAGCCAACCCCAGTTAACATATTGGCATTTTTCTTTGAAGACTTTGTTTTCTAAGTTTTTCTCATCGTGATTTTAATAATATTGCATGTGTTGTTTCTGTATTACTATTTCATGTATTAAAAGAATGTTCTGTTTTACTACATAGTTTTGCAAAACTCATTTTCATGTAGTATTATGGACTGAATTGCATTCTTCCAAAACACATACGTCGAAATCTAACTCCCAGTGTGATAGTATTTGGAGAGGGGACTCTTGGGAGGTGATTACCCTTAGGTAAGGTCCGATAGGATTAGCGCCTCAGTCCTATGCCTTCTTATAAAGGATTCGAGCCCTTATAAGATGAGATAGCTATCTCTCTTTGTCTTTTCCTGCACAATTGCACAAAGAAGAGGTCATGTGAAAATGTGTTGAGAAGGCCGCTGTATAAGCCAAGTGACGAGAATCCTTACCAGGAATTGAATGGGCTAGCACCTTGATCTTGGACTTCCCAGACTCCAGAGCTATGAGAGATAAATTTCTCTTGCTTAAGTCACCCAATCTGTGGTATATTGTTATAGCAGCTTGAGCAGAGTCAGACAAGTGGCTATGTCATGTGCCATTTAATTTTTTATAATCGTTCATAACAATAAAATTAATCCATAAAGCATTTTTGTGTATTCCACATTATTCCCTTCATGTAAATTTTCAGAAGTGGAATTATTTTATCAAACATAGGAATACTGACTAAATGTGTATAAATTGATTATAACAAATTGCATACCCAAAAGAATAAGGAAAACATATTTCGGAAACCTAACAGCATTAAACATAAAAATGAGACCAAAAACTCTCTAAATATTAGTTAGAATTTCAGAAGTATATTTGAAAACAGCCTTAAGAAAATAGGGAAGAAAATTAAGTTTATGTTCTGTTGCCTTTTTTTTAGTCTTAATTTTCATTCTTTTCTCAGGATTCGTTTTCTTTCACTCTGGAAGAAAAAAGATATCTGAATTCCTATGCCTTCAGATAGCTAATTCTTTTTATTATTTTTTCATGAAAGAAAGCTGATATCTGATAAACAGATCCTCACAAAGAAATACCAGATAACAGCTACTGAGCTCTTTGCTCATCAACTTGTATACCTTTCTACCAAGGTACCAGTGTTCCCTTCCTCCAATCTTGTAAACTGGGTGTTACATAACATTAGAATCTTAGCTTTGAAAAGGATCTTGGGGCTATCAACCTGACATCCCATCTAATATATGCCATTGCCTCTATAACATCTTCAGCAGGTATTCATTTAATGTCAGCATGAGCACATTCAGTGACAAGGAGCTCACTATTTTACAAGTGAGTCTAATTTTCAGATATTCATCTTTGACCATCAGAAAATTGCTCTAAAAAGCAAGTCCCAAACTCTGAAACTTCTGTGCATTAATGCTGGTACTGCCCTCTGACAAGATTATGAAGAACAAATCTAATTCCACTTTCATTTGATAACCCTTCAGAACTTTGAAAAGAGCTATCAGACAAGTCTTTCCTTAGGTAAACGTTATCAGTTCATCCCCTGTTCCCTATAGGATATGGTTTTGAGTCCCACTGGCATCTTAATGGGCATATTGCTATTAGAGACAAAGTCAGGCACCTGTAGCCTGCAGGCTTGAGTGTTTGGGAGGAAAATTAAGAAAGATGTGTGGGATGTTATTTTACTTTGGCACACTCCTCCTATTTTCATACTCCATGAAGTGTTTCCTTATCTAAGTTACCTAGCAGCTTTGGGAAGGTTTCAGTTTGTAATTTGTGTCTGAAAGGGCAGCTCCTGTCTATCATACCACCCTGAACGCACCTGATCTCATCCAAAAGGGCAGCTCCCTTGACTGAACATGTGCTGTAGACATGAGGTGAACAGCCTGGAGGAAAAGAGCTACCATCTCCCTTATCCCAACTATATTCCACTAAAGGATTATAACCCATTTGACACTTTTACCAGCCGTTTTAACCCTTGACTTATTTACTCTTCAGGTGTCTTCTTAATAATAACAAAAGTTCCTAAGATGTTTTCTGACTGGCAATGCAATTGACTAAAGTTCTTTGCTCTCTTTTACTTGTACAGTTAAATTTTTAAGCCAAAGCATAGAACCTCATATGTAGCACCACTGAGCTTCATCTTCCTGAAGTCAGTTCAACTAGGCAGAATTTGGAGGACTTTCTGGTCCTAGTTCTGCCAGTTCTTCACTGGATTTTGTGGTCTGCAGACAGCTTTCTCTCTCTGGCAGACACTGATAAACTAATCAGCAAGACCAGATGGAGGGGTGCCTGGGGGCATGGCACTGAAAACTCTGTTTCCCTCTGGGTCCTCCGTGCTTCTTTCTCTTCTTTGAATCCTTCCTCAGTCACCAAGACTTGTCATCAAGTTGTGCAAGGTTGTCCTTGAAATGGCTGTCAAGTTTTCCTTCTCATTCTCATGGTTGAGAGCTGTCCCTCATCAAATTAGGTCCAGAGTTTTGCCAGTAATTATGCAGCTTAGCTAGCTGGCTCTTATCTCTCACCTTCTCATCCACCCTGCATAATATTGCCTGATCGTTTTCCTAAAATATCACATTCATCACATCTCTTGTGCTCATCATCTTTTAACAGACTCCAGTGAGAAACACAAATCCCTCTGTGTAGCATGCAGGCCTCGGTCCTCCCTTTCATTCCTAACCCACCCAGTGTTCTGTGCAACCTGGACTCCGAGAGCCAGAGGTATGTTTGCTCCTTCTCACCTCTTTGGGCAGTTTGGCCATTTTCACAATATTGATTCTTCCTAACCATGAGCATGGAACATTTTTCCATCTGTTTGTATCCTCTCTTATTTCCTTGAGCAGTGGTTTGTAGTTCTCCTTGAAGAGTTCCTTTACATCCCTTGGTAGTTGTGTTCCTAGGTATTTTATTCTCTTTTTAGCAATTGTGAATTGGAGTTCAGTCTTGATTTGGCTCTCTTTAAGTCTGTTATTGGTATATAGAAATTCTTGTGATTTTTGCACATTGATTTTATATCCTGAGATTTTTTTGAAGTTGCTTATCAGCTTAAGGAGATTTTGGGCTGAGACAGTGGAGTCTTCTAACTATACAATCATGTCGTCTGCAAATAGAGACAGTTTGACTTCCTCTCTTCCTAATTGAATACGCTTTATTTCTTTTTCTTGCCTGATTGCCCTGGCCAGGACTTCCAATACTATGTAGAATAGGAGTGATGAGAAAGGGCATCCTTGTCTTGTGTCAGTTTTCAAAGGGAATGCTTCCAGTTTTTACCCATTCAGTATGATATTGGCTGTGGGTTTCTCATGAATAGCTTTTGTTATTTTGTGGTACATTCCATCAAGACCTAGTTTATTGAGAGTTTTTAGCATAAAAGGCTGTTGAACTTTGTCAAAGGCCTTGTTGGCATCTATTAAGATAATCAGGTGGTTTTTGTCTTTGGTTCTGTATATGCAATGGATTATGTTTATAGATTTGCATATGTTGAATCAGCTTTGCATCCCAGGGATGAAGCCTACTTGATCGTGGTGGATAAGTTTTTAATGTGCTGTTGGATTTGGTTTGCCAATATTTTATTGAAGATTTTTGCATCATTGTTCATCATGGATATTGGCCTGAAGTTTTCTTTTTTAGTTGTATCTCTGCCAGTTTTTGGTATTGGGATGATGTTAGTCTCACAGAATGAATTAGGGAGGAGTCCCTCTTTTTCTGTTGTTTGGAATAGTTTCAGAAGGAGGATACCAGCTCCTCTTTGTACTTCTGGTAGAATTTGGATGTGAATCCATTTGATCCCAGGCTTTTTGTGGTTGATAGGCTATTAATTGCTGCCTCAACTTCAGACCTTGTTATTGGTCTATTCAGGGATTCAACTTCTTCCTGGTTTAGTCTTGGGAGGGTATAAGTGTCCAGGTATTTATTCATTTCTTCTAGATTTACTGGTTTATGTGAATAGAGTTGTTTGTAGTAATCACTGATGGTAGTTTGTATTTCTGTGGAATCGGTGGTGATATACCCTTTATAATTTTTATTGCATCTATTCCATTCTTCTCTCTCTTCTTTTTCATTAATCTGGCTAGTGGTCTATCTATTGTGTTGATCTTTTCTAAAAATACAGCTCCTGGATTTATTGATTTTTTGAAGGGTTTTTTTGTGTCTCTGTCTCCTTCAGTTCTACTCTGATCTCAGTTATTTCTTGTCTTCTGATAGCTTTTGAGTTTGTTTGATCTTGCTCCTCTAGTTCTTTTAATTGTGATGTTAGTGTGTTGATTTTAGATCTTTCCTCACTTTTCATATGGGCACTCAGTGCTATAAATTTCCCTCTAGACACTGCTTTAAATGTGTCCCAGAGACTCTGGTACATTGTGTCTTCATTCTCTTTGGTTTCAAAGAACATCTTTGTTTCTGCGTTCATTTTATTATTTATCCAGTCGACATTCAGGAGCAGGTTGTTCAGTTTCCATGTAGTGGTGCAGTTTTGAGTGAGTTTCTTAACCCTGAGTTCTAATTTGATTGCACTGTGGTCTGAGAGACTGTTTGTTATGATTTCCATTCTTTGGCATTTGCTGAGAAGTGTTTTACTTCCAATTATGTGGTCAAATTTAGAGTAAGTGCAATGTGATGCTGAGAAGAATGTGGATTTGGAGTGTAGAGTTCTGTAGATGTCTATTAGGTCCACTTGGTCCAGATGTGAGTTAAAGTCCCAGATATCCTTGTTAATTTTCTGTCTCTTTGATCTGTCTAATATTGACAATGGAGTGTTAAAGTCTCCCACTATTATTTTCGTAGGTCATTAAGAACTTGCTTTATGTATCTGGGTGCTCCTGTATTGGGTGCATATATATTTAGGATAGTTAGCTCTTCTTGTTGCATTGATCTCTTTACCATTATGTAATGCCCTTCTTTGTCTCTTTTGATCTTTGTTGGTTTAAAGTCTTATCAAAGACTAGGATTGCAACCCCTGCTTTTTATATTTGCTCTCCATTTGCATGGTAAATCTTCCTCCATCCCTTTATTTTGAGCCTCTGTGTGTCTTTGCACATAAGATGGGTTTCCTGAATACAGCACAGCAATGGGTCTTGACTAATTATCCAACTTGCCAGTCTGTGTCTCTTAACTGGGGCATTTAGTCCATTTACATTTAAGGTTAATATTGTTATGTGTGAATTTGATCCTGCCATTTTGATGCTAGGTGGTTGTTTTGCCCATTAGTTGATGCAGTTTCTTCATTTTATCGATGGTTGTTACCATTTGGCATGTCTTTGCAGTGGCTGGTCCTGATGGTTTCTTTTCATGTTTAGTGCTTCCTTCAGGAGCTCTTTTAAGGCAGGCCTGGTGGTGACAAAATCTCTCAGCAGTTGCTTGTCTGTAAAGGATTTTATTTCTCCTTCACTTACGAAGCTCGGTTTGGCTGGATGTAAAATTCTGGGTTGATAATTCTTTAAGAATGCTGAATATTCGCCCCCACTCTTTTCTGGCTTTTAGGGTTTCTGCAGAGAGATCTGCTGTTAGTCTGATGGGCTTTCCTTTGTGGGTAACCCAGCCTTTCTTTCTGGCTATACTTAACCTATATTCCTTCATTTCAACCCTGGTTAATCTGACGAGTATGTGCCTTGGGGTTGCTCTTCTAGAGGAATATCTTTGTGGTGTTCTCTGTGTTTCCTGAATTTGAATGTTGGCCTGCCTTGCTAGGTTGGGGAAGTTCTCCTGGATAATATCCTGAAGAGTGTTTTCCAGCTTGGATTCATTTTCCCTGCCACATGTCACATTCAGGTACACTGATCAAACATAGATTTTGTCTTTTCACATAATTCCATATTTCTTGGAGGTTTTGTTCATTTCTTTTCACTCTTTTTTTCTCTAATCTTGCCTTCTCACTTTATTTCATTGAGTTGATCTTCAATCTCTGATATCCTTTCTTTCACTTGATCAATTTGGCTATTGATGCTTGTGTTTGCTTCACAAAGTTCTTGTGCTGTGTTTTTCAGCTCCATCAAGTTATTTATGTTCTTTTCTATGCTAGTTATTCTAGTTAGCATTTCATCTAACCTTTGTTAAGGTTCTTAGTTTATTTGCATTGGTTTAGAACATGCTCCTTTAGCTCAGAGAAGTTTGTTATTCCCACCTTCTGAAACCTGCTTCTGTCAATTCATCAAACTCATTCTCTATCCAGTTTTTGTCCTTTGCTGGTGAGGAGCTGTGATCCCTTGGAGAAGAGGAGGCATTCTGTTTTTTGGCTACTTCAGCCTTTTTGCAGTGGTTTCTTACTGTCTTCCTGGGTTTATCTACCTTTGGTCTTTGAAGTTGGTGACTTTTGGATGGGGTCTCTGAGTGGACTTACTTTCTGTTGATGTTGAAGCTATTTCTTTCAGGCTTTTAGTTTTCCTTCTAACAGGCCCCTCTGCTGCAGGTCTGCTGGAGGTACCCTCCAGACCCCACTTGCCTGGGAATCACCCACGGGGGCTGTATAGCAGCAATGATTGCTGCCCGTTCCTTCCTCTGGTACCTTCGTCCCAGAAGGGTACCGCAAGATGTCAGCCAGAGCTCTCCTATGTGAGTGACTTTCAGTCAGGATAAATGGGGGTCAGGGAACCACTTTAGCAGGCAGTCTGTCCCTTATCAGAACTCAAGTGCTCAGAGCTCAAGTGTTGGTCCCTTCAGAGCTGCTGTGCAGAGACATTCAACTGTGCTGAAGCTGGACCCATACTGCCCCTTTTCCCAGCTGCTCTGTCCCAGAAAGGTAGGGGCTTTATAAGTCCCTGACGGGCTGCTGCCTTTTTTCAGAGATGGCCTGCCAACAAGAAGGGAGTCTAGGCACAGTCTGCCTGCAGAGGCTTTGCTGAGCTGCCAGGAGCTCCACCCAGTTGCTGTGTTAAAGTCCGCCAGACTTTGTTTACACTAGCGAGTTTAGAACTCCCTACCCAAGCCTCAGTAATGATGGACGCCCCTCCCTCCATGTCCCAGGTGGAGCTCAGACTGCTGTGCTGGCTGCAAGAATTTCAAACCAATGGATCTCAGCCTGCTGGTTCTCGTGGGAGTGGGACCTGCTGAGCCAGGTCACTTGGCTCCCTGGTTTCAGCCCCCTATTTTCAGGGGAATGAACAGTTCAGCTGACCAGTTTTGTGCTGGAAACCAGGGTGCTTGTGTTATAGGCACTGGAGGGAATCTCCTGGTTTGCAGGTTGTTAAGACCGTGGGAAAAGCTCAGTATCTGAGTGCCAGAGTGCCCAGAAAAGTCCCTAATGGCTTCCCTTGGCTAGGAGACGGAGTTCTCCAGCCCCTTGCGCTTCCCAGGTGAGGCAATGCTCCACCCTGCTTCAGTTTGCCCTCCTTGGGCTGCTCCCACTGTCTAACCAGTCCCAGTGATATGAACCTGGTACTTCAGTTGGAAATGTGGAGGTCAGTCATCTTCTGGATCACTCTCACTGGGAGCTGTGGACTGGAGCTGTTTCTATTCAGCCATCTTGGCAGAAGTCTGGTTCGTTTTGTTTTGTTTTTTGTTTGTTTCTGATAGAGTCTCACTCTATTGCCCAGGCTGGATTGACCGCAGTGGTGCAATCTAGGTTCACTGCAGCCTCTGCCTCCTGGGTTCAAGTGATTTTCATACCTCAGCCTTCTGAGTAGCTGGAATTACAGGCACGTGCCACCATGTAATACAATTTTAAGTCAAATTTCATTCATTTAGTTATATATTTCTATGAAGACCTGAATGCCCTTTAAAAGAAAGTGGCCTGTTACAGGTAACTCTCTTTGTGTGTCCTGATTTATACTGTATTTATTTCGGCAACATTTATAATCTATAGTAGATACCATAGTGCAAATTGATAACATTTTGAAGTGCTTTCCAAATCCCATGGGCTGTTATCCCAGTCTCCTATGTCAAATATTTTAAAAATTAATTCAAAGTTGTATCACCACCACAGAAATATATTGATTAGGCCCCCAACTGTGGGCCTTATGGCAACGGACTTCATATTCTAAAAAGAGGGAAACATTGATAAGCCATACTTTTATTCTCCTGGGAAATTCTTTTTTTAGCATTTTGTTTTGTTTTGTTTTTTAGTACTTTAGGTTCTAGGATACATATGTATAGAACATGCAGGTTCGTTACATAGATATACGCATGCCATGGTAGTTTGCTGCATCTATCAACCCATCATCTACATTAGGTATTTATCCTAAGGTTATCCCTCCCCTACCTCCTCGCCCCCCATCAGGTCCTGGTGTGTGATGCTCCCCTCCCTGTATCCATGTGTTCTCATTGTTCAACTCCCACTTATGAGTGAGAACATGCAGTGTTTGGTTTTTTGTTCCTGTATTAGTTTGCTGACAATGATGGTTTCCAGCTTCACTGATGTCACTGCAAAGGACATGAACTCATCCTTTTTGATGGCTGCATAGTATTCCATGGTGTATATGTGCCACATTTTCTTTATCAATTTTCTCATTGATGAGCATTTCGGTTGGTTCCAAGTCTTGGCTATTGTGACCAATGCCGCAGTAAACATACATGTGCATGTGTCTTTATAGTAGAATGATTTATAATCCTTTGGGTATATACACAATCATGGGATTGCTGGGTCATATAGTATTTCTGGTTCTAGATCCTTGAGGAGCTGCCACACTGTCTTCCACAATGGTTGAACTAATTTACACTCTGACTAACAGTGTAAAAGCATTCCTATTTCTCCACAGCCTCTCCAGCATCTGTTGTTTCCTGACTTTTTAATGACCGCCATTCTAACTGGTGTGAGTTGTTATCTCATTGTGGTTTTGATTTGCATTTCTCTAATGACCAGTGATGATGATCTTTTGTTCACATGTTTCTTGGCTGAATACATGTCTTCTTTTGAGAAGTGTCTGTTCACATCCTTTACGCACTTTTTGATGGCTTTTTTTCTTGTAAATTTGTTTAAATTCCTTGTAGATTCTGGATAGCAGCCCTTTGTCACATGGGCATATTGCAAAAATGTTCTCCCATTCTGTAGGTTACCTGTTCACTCTGATGACAGTTTCTTTTGCTGTGCAGAAGCTCTTTAGTTTAATTAGATCCCATTTGTCAATTTTGGCTTTCGCTACCAATCCTTTTGGTGTTTTAGTTATGAAGTGATGCTTTTTTGCTCAATTCTCTTGCAAGTTCACATCAATTTCTTGTGCCTTGGGTAACAAAGGAAGTCCTAAGTTGTCCAGAGATTGCATGTCCCCACACATTGAAATCCTCTGAGCTGAATGATTCAGTTTTCACTATTGCTGTGTCTATGGACAAAAAAGCAAAAGGTGAGTCAATTCCAGGTTCTGTCACATTTGGAAAGGAAAACATAAAAGATTACATAAAGGAAGACATAAAAGATTAATACTATTATTATGATTTTATTTTGTTTTGAGGGAAGCATGAGAAATGACTACCATACAAATCGAGAAATTCATAAAGGCAACGGGTGATGACTGTCACCTAGCAATCTGTTATTTTCTTTTCTCCTTTCCCCAAGATATGTACCCTCTGGCATAAGCATTAAAATCAAATTGTACAATTCTGAGATAACCTATTCTCAAAGCTTTAGGGTAAAAATTGTTTAATCAAATTGTAACACAAGTTGAGAAATACCATTAAAGTGATAATGCCATCCTGTAAGAATTGCTGAATCTACTTGAAGTTTGTGTTTGATTCACTCCTATTTAGAATTGTTTGCATAGGCAAATTACTGATATCACTAGAGCTAATTGAACACCCACTCTGTCAGGTTTTGGAGACATAAAGGCAAATAGAAGGTAAATTCTATTCCTGAGGAATAAAATATAATGGAGGAAACAGACATGTAACCAGTAACTTCAACCAAAGATTAATCAAAAAACACAATGAATGAAAGGGCAATGGGAAACACAGATTTATTTGTTTATTAATTCATGCATGAACATCTCATTTTTATGTCAGCTTTGACATTTCAACTGAAAGAACTGGAACAACTTTGGAGAAGTAGTTCTTGGGGAAAGTAATACACATTTATCCTTTGGACGTTTTGTGCATGTCCCAAAGAGACTTTATCCAGCTTGGTGCATTTTAAAGAAATAGTGTGCAGGAAAGTTTCTGAAATGCAGTTCTTTTGGAAGTAGTCTATACTGGCTGTGATTTTTGCACAAAGAACACTGAAGATAATTCAGGCAGAAAGAGCAGAAAGATCTGCATGTAGGAATCAACCACATATACAGTAATGTTAAAGTGGGCCCACATCATACACCCATTGAGATGTGTGGAATAAAGCAGTGATGAAGAGCTGACCATGGAAATGATAAATGTGTGGGGAATTATTTCTCTATTTAACTGATAAATTAATCAGGAAATAATTTTTGGCACGGCGGTGGCTTGAAGTTTTGTATTGATGAAAAAAGATTGCGTAGGGGGATGGGGAATTTGGTGAACCAGATCCAGGAAGAAGATAAAACTTGGAAGAACATTAAGAAGAGAATTAAATATATGTATGTTTTAGTTTCTTGTCACAGAAGGAGGAACACAGGTCACAGCAACCTTTTTCCCAAGTAGGTAGGTCCCATTTATGCAATTCAAGTAATGAAATAAATATTAAATCTCCTCTCTGGCCAGGGTGCTATGGTCAGCATCGTGAGCAGTACCAGAAGGAGAAAGGTTAGCCCTTCCCCCAAGGGACAAGGCTTATTTATTGCCAGAAGATAAGATGTGTATACATGTAACAGCAATGCAAGAAAAGATATATTAATATTTATAATGAAGATGCAAATAGAGCTAGAGGGAGCTTAGAGGAATACATTTATTCTGACTAGGGTTATGGCAGAATTTATGTGAAAGTCTTCTTTGGGCTAAATGAAAATCAGAAATTCTATAGGCATGCTTGAAAAGAAAGGACACTCCAAATTAAAGAAGTGTAAAACGTCTGGGTGCAATGGGTTCATGCCCGTAGTCCCAGCACTTTGGGAGGCCAAGACAGGAGGATGACTTAAGGCCAGGGGTTCAAGACCAGCCTGGGTAACACAGTGAAACCCTGTCTCTACAATAAAATAAAATAAATAAATAGTTGGGTGTGTTGGCATGCACTTATAGTCTCAGCTACTTGGGAGGCTGAGGCAGGAGGATCACTGGAGCTCAGAAGGTCAAAGTTGAAGTGAGCTATGATCGTGACACTGTACTCCAGCCTGGGTAGCAGAGCAAGACCCCGACTCAAAAAAATAAAGTATGAAAAGAAAAAAGTATGGAACATAGTTGAGGGAAAGCAAATAGCCCTATCTGACCACAGTAGACTCACGATGCCCTCTTCTACTGTAACTGCCTTAACTTTTCTCACAAAAGTTGAAAAACACCGTTCTGCCATTTGTGCATTAATTTGCTAGGGTTGTTGTAACAGAGTAGCAGAGACTGGAAGGCCTGCACAAAAGAAACTTAGTGTTTTACAATTCTGGAGGCAGGGTTGGCTCCTCCTGTCAGCTGTGAGGGAGAATGTGTTCCATGTCTGCCTCCTGGCTTCTGGTGGCTGCTGACAATCACTGGAGTGCCTTGGCTTATAGATGAATCTCTCTGCCTTCATCTGCATATGGTGTTCTTCCTACATCTCTGTATCCAAATGTCCTCTTCTTATAAGAACACCAGTGATATCGGATTTGGGCCACTCTCGTGCCCTCATTTTAAGGTAATAGGGTCTTTTTTAAAGGTAGTGGGGGTTAACATTCTGAGAGGTAGTAGAGATTAGTACTTCAACTTATCTTTTTATTGTCAGGGAGTGGGGTAGGGAAGGAAAAATTAACCCATATGAGGATATAAAGAAGAGAAAATGATATTTAGGCTGGCAGATAAACTATATATATATATATATATATATATATATATATATATAAACATAAACATATATGTTTATGTATATACACTATATATAAACATACACATATACACATATATAGTACATGTATATATACATATATGTGTTTGTGTGTGTATATATATACATATACATACATATGTATATATATATATGGCCTTGATATTTCAAATAAACAGTAGAGACATTATTCTAGGCAATGGAGCTCCATGGCCAATATGTACAAGGTGATAAAATTACCCTGAAATACTAAGTAAGCTTTTATATACGAGATGTAAAGTTGTAAAATAAATGATAAAGGTAGATAGGATTGAAAATAAAAGAGAAGTAAGAGTTAAATATTACAAGTCTGATGAGGAGCTTGGATGTCAAGAAGGATGGTTATTATTTATTTAGATTGTTTTGATTTTTTTTTTTTTAATTTTTATTGCATTATAGGTTTTGGGGTACATGTGCAGAACGTGCAAGATAGTTGCATAGGTACACACATGGCAGTGTGTTTTGCTGCCTTCCTCCCCCTCACCCACACTTGGTGTTCATCCCCAGGCTATCCCCCCCAGCCCCCCCCCCGCTGTCCCTCCCCCATTTCCCCCAACAGTCCCCAGTGTATAGTAGACCGCCTCTCTGTGTCCATGTGTTCTCATTTTTCTCACCCGCCTATGAGTGAGTATATGCGGTATTTCTTTTTCTGTTCTTGTGTCAGTTTGCTGAGAATGATGTTCTCCAGATTCATCCATGTCCCTACAAAGGACACAAACTCATCATTTCTGATTGCTGCATAATATCCATGGTGTATATGTGCCACATTTTCCCAGTCCAGTCTATCATCGATGGGCATTTGGGTTGGTTCCAGGTCTTTGCTATTGTAAACAGTGCTGCAATGAACATTCGTGTGCATGTGTCCTTATAGTAGAACGATTCACAGTCTTTTGGATAGATACCCAGTAATGGGATTGCTGGGTCAAATGGAATTTCTATTTCTAGGTCCCTGAGGAATCGCCACACTGTCTTCCACAATGGTTGAACTAATTTACACTCCCACCAACAGTGTAAGAGTGTTCCTATTTCTCCACATCCTCTCCAGCATCTGCTGTCTCCAGATTTTTTAATGATCGCCATTCTAACTGGTGTGAGATGATATCTCAATGTGGTTTTGATTTGCATCTCTCTAATGACCAATGATGATGAGCACTTTTTCATATGTTTGTTGGCCTCATGTATGTCTTCTTTTGTAAAGTGTCTGTTCATATCCTTTGCCCATTTTTGAATGGGCTTGTTTGTTTTTTTTTTGTAAATCTGTTTGAGTTCTTTGTAAATTCTGGATATCAGCCCTTTGTCAGATGCGTAAACTGCAAAGATTTTTTCCCATTCTGATGGTTGTCGATTCACTCTAGTGACTGTTTCTTTTGCCGTGCAGAAGCTGTGGAGTTTGATTAGGTCCTATTTGTCTATTTTGGCTTTTGTTTGTTTTGATTTTTAAATTATTAAATTATTTAAGTTTATTTATATGTTATAATTATATGTAAATTATAAATAATTCATGATAAATATGTAAATTACAAGAAATACAAACAATATATTATATATCATGAATTTGCAATAAAATATAAACATGAATTATAAATATAAATTATAATTTAAAATTACGTTATTACATTCTAAATATCTGGAAGATTATTTGTAAATGATTTATTAAGAGATTGAAAGAAAATTTTACTGACAGAAAGGATACTTTCCTTTAAAATCCAAGGGATGGAAAGGTTTCTGAACACAACAGGGACATTCCATGGCTAGGAGGACAGACAGGTTCCCCAACCCACATCATGCAAGTAGCTGAAGCCCTGTTTTCTAACACTGTCTCCAGGTCAGATTGGCTGTCTCCATGTCACCAACTTCTTGAAACTTAACATCTAGAAAAAAATTTTGCTCCCTCTTGGCACTGCGCCCTCTCCCCAACGTGTGTGTATGTACATATCACATACATGAAGACATACACAGGCATGCACCTCCACACACATATGCATGTACACACACACAGGCATGCACAAGCATGCGCCCACACACACGTGGGCATGAGCATACACACACACACAGACATACACAGGCATACATCCCCACACATGTGTGTACATACACAGAGGCATACACAGGCATGCATTCCCACACATGTGCATGTATATACTCAGAGGTATGCACCCCTCACACATGTGCATGTACACACACACAGGCATGCATCCCCCCACATGTGCATGTACACACACACACAGGCCTGCACAGGCATGCAACCACACACATGTGGGCATGAGCAGACACACACACACAGACATACACAGGCGTGCATCCCCACATGTGTGTGTGTACATACAGAGGCATACACAGGCATGCATTCCCACACATGTGCATGTACATACTCAGAGGTGTGCATCCCTCACACATGTGCATGTACACACACACACAGAGGCATGCACGCCCACACATGTGTGCATCAACATACATACAGAGACATACAGAGGCATGCATCTCCACACACGTGTGCATGTACATATACACTGAGGCATGCACAGGAATGCACCCACACACACGTGTGCATGTACATGCACACACAGAGACTTGCACAGGCATGCATCCCCACACACATGTGCATGTACATACACACAGGCTTGCACCCACACATACGTGTGTGTGTACACACAGAGGCATATATAGGCATGCACCCACACATGTGTGCATGTACACACACACAGAGGCATACACAGGCATGCATTCCCACACACATGTGCATGTACACACAGAGGCATGCACAGGCCTGCACAATGCACATGCCTGATGCTACACGCATTGAAGTTCTAAACAGCTACATACAAAAAACTGGATTTATTATCATAAATAGTTTTAAGAAAAATAGGAAAGGCAAAATATTTTTTCCAACTTTTATAAGAAAAGCAAAGGCAATGTATGGTAGTAGAAGGAACATAGACTTTGGAGTCTGGCAGCAGCCTCATACTGAGCTCCACATACGATTTTCTGGGTAACTGTGGACAAATGAACTAACCTTACAAACTTTGGTTAACATGCTATGCAAGGTGGGGATAAATATGTCATACCGCTGTTTGGAGGGTTAGATGAAATATGCTATATAAAGTATACAATCAGTTGCATATGCCTTTCATTATTCTGAATTCTAATTAATAACCAAAAGGATTCCAGACATTTCTCCCCATAGACTTAAACATATGCTTATGCACAGAATGACTTGCTATTTTATTCATGAGTCTCAAAAAATTAGCTGGATAATAAAAATTAAATCAGAATTTCTGTATGGAAAACACACGGCTGTTGTGGGCCTGTGATAATTGTCAGCAGAACTAGTAACTATTGTTTGGGTAAAGTTTCCTTCAGTCATTTTGCAAAACTCAATGTTCCGAATTATGAGCTAACTGTTTTAAAGGGGAATGAAATCTACCCTTTCAAGTGAATATACCAGTGTTTGTTATAAGGAACGATTCTAAACGTTTCATGCAGATGCACGATATTGGGCCTGCAGAGACACAATAGCACGAACGCATTCGTTTTGAAATAGGATGTAAATAAAACATTCTTTTTTTTTTTCATTGCTTTTGTAGTTTTTTGTACTCCATAATTCCAATGGACATTTTCTGGGCAAGTGAGTTTGTCAGCAATTATTCTGTGGAGGATCTGGAAGAGAAAACAATAATTAAATACCTTCGCTTATCCCACTTTATCCCTGACTCTGTAGCTAAACTTAAGCATGGATTAAAAATAAACATACCTTGAGATAATTTAATATAGAAGAGTATTGGGCCTTGGCCTTGAAACAATGTTTTAGACTATGATACAGATTAAATTCATTTAGGAATACTATTTTAACTCTTTCTTCAATCGGTCTCTAACTTGGTAAATAACTACTGTGGAATATTTCATGAAGAAAAATAATCGTTTAACTGCTTATAGGCAGGTAATGGCAGTAACTGAATGTGCTAATTCTGCAACATGGGAGAGGATGTGTCCTGGAGGATAGTTGAGTCTATGTAATAACACTTTATCTTTTAGACTAAACCATATATATGTGATCTTCCCTCCTCTTGCTAAATGATAGCAACAAGCTTAGGGTGGTTCAGGCCAAAACCCTGGAGCCATCCTTGAATCTGCTCCTCTTTCATGCTCCCAGTTGGATTCATTCATCATCACTCATCAGCTATATCTAGATTTAAGAAATTCTCACTGTTTATGCTGGTTGCATTAGCTCTAACTCAGATGATTGCAGGAAACTTCCAATTGCCCTTCCTGTTTTACCATTGACCCCTTCAGCCTATCCTTTGCACAGCAGCTGGGGTGGTATTCTAAAATTCACTCTCCACTCAACACCCTCCAGTGGCTTCCCAGCCCTTCTTTTTGGAGAGGATTTCCTAACTATCCAATCTAAAACAACATCACACCACCTCCACCCTTGGTATTCTCTAAACCCCACACCTCCTTATTTTTCTCCATACCACTGTTGACCAGCATTCATCTCATAATTTTGTGTGTTTATTTGTGAGCTTAACCACCTAAAAATATAAGTACCATCCAGAAAGGGACAATTTTTGCCAAGGTTACTGTTCTATTCCTGGTTCTCTGAATAATGCCTAGCACATAACAAGTCCTCAATAACTGCAGATTAAATTCTCGGTTTGTTTCTTCTGGTTTTAAATTATTTATTTGTTGGTGTTTGGAGTCTGTAGGTTCCGTGGTACTCTCTGCTGACTTCTTAGTGGATGAAATAGAAGTTTCACATTTAACTCTTTCTCTTCTCACTCTAACTATGATTCAGAATGAACTAATTAAGTCTCCTTAAGATCTCAATTTATTTTTTAACTCAAATAAATGTAATTATCCACTGCTGAATTGTTTGATGTGTTTAGAGGGTAAAACCTTGGTTTTGGTGGCAATATTGTCTTCCAACCCCTCCCCAGTTAGGAAAAATAATAAAAGATATGTTACCCCAAAATTATGCTCCCTAAACCATACTGTTTTCTATCTGTTTCTACCTACTTATTGCATATCTTTAAACACATAATGCTTTCTCGTGCTTTTAGTTTTTCTGCAACTATGTTCAGTATTTAGCACTCAGTTTTCAGACTGAAACCCAGGCCAGTCACATGGGCATTTCTTGAGCACATGAAGCTTGCTTGCCACCCCAGGCCTTCGTTCTCTAGATTATTTTTTCTGGAATACTTTTTTAGATTGCCTCCTGGTGAGCAGGGGTCTTAATTCGAATGTCAGATTTTACTGACTGCCATATCTAAAATAGTCATACTCTTGACAATCACTTGTTTTATCCACATATTCTACTTTATTTTTTTCAGTACAGCAGCTAATATTACCTTATGACTTTAGCTGCCATGAGGCCGGCTGTGGTGGTTCATGCTTGTCATCCCAGCACTTTGGGTCAGGAGTTCAAGACCATCCTGGCCAACATGGTGAAACCCCATCTCTACTAAAAACACAAAAAATTAGCCGGGCATAGTGGTGCATGCCTGTAGTCCCAGCTACCCAGGAGGCTGAGGCAGGAGAATCACTTGAACCCGGGAGGCGGAGGTTGCAGTAAGCTGAGATCACGCCACTGCACTCCAGCATGGGTGACAGTGAGATTCTGTCTCAAAAACAACAACAACAACAACAACAAAAATTTGGCTGCCAGTCTGTGTTCCCCAGTAGAATAAAGTTCCTCTGAATCAGTGACTTTACCTACTTCACCCTCATGTCTCCAGCTAGGACAGTGCCACCTATGTAGAAGTGTTCCATATATGTTGAGAAAAAAAATGAATGAATGAATTCCTTTGTATAGATATTAAGCTGCTGAAAGGGGGTTAGAAATCCCTTTAATCTGTTGTCACTAGCTGCTTTTGGAAATTGGAAATTTAATTGATTCACAGTGGTTTGTTTCTGGAATCCC
This sequence comes from Saguinus oedipus, assembly GCA_031835075.1. Classification (NCBI taxonomy): domain Eukaryota; kingdom Metazoa; phylum Chordata; class Mammalia; order Primates; family Cebidae; genus Saguinus; species Saguinus oedipus. Next base: position 8,553,217 of record CM063188.1, on the reverse strand, counting down.
ATGGCAAGCCCAACAACATTAACTAGCTTTTAAGGTCAATATTGGCAAAATGAAATTGCCATTAGAAGCGTCACAATCAGTGTCCTTCTTCATTTGGCAGAGGTGGAAGAGGACTGCAGAGTTCTCTTTAATGACATCTCAGGATACGACGATGCTTCCTGTCACACGGCAAACTGTTGTCAGGGACAGGTTTTTGAGAGTTCTTTAACCTATGAGGCAATTTATATATAACTACATCCATGTTATGGAAGATCAGTCTTGCAGTTGATCAGGAAATTGCAAAATTCTCTGATCAAAGTTGGGCAGACATTTTGTATAATCTTATTAATACCATGTCTATAAGCAGGCAGGTAATGCAAGAACACCTGACAACCTGAATGATGAGATACAGCATTGCAAATCATTACGATTGTTAAAACTGTGGAGACAGATATCCTAGGGGTTTGCGTATGTGACATATGAGCAGGAAGATATGAAGAGATGAGGAGGTGGTCTGTGGTTTACTTCACATACAAGCTTCAGTTAAGCACTTAAATTAGAATGGTTTACTGAGTATCATTTAGTCATTTAACCAGGTTTCAACCAGAGAATTTAGTAACTATATTGAATGCTAAGTTTAGATAAAGTAATTTAATATTTTTTCTTATATCTCAGTTCTTTCAAAGTTACTTCTTTCTAAGCATAAAGAAAATACATAGAGCGTTTAAGGCCTTAATAAATTTGGCTTTAGTTGACCACTCTTCTGCCATGTACTGTAGTATCTCTCACCACACCCCGACAACCTGCCGTGTTCCAGACTGACTTCGTTCATGTCATACCTTTCACCAAGAAAAGCCCATCTCCTTCTTTTCCAGTTTTTGTTTTTTTTTTTTTTTTGCTTCAGTTTTGGAAATTGAAATAATACTGTTCTGAGTTTTCTAAACAATTTGACCACCCTAACTCATCCTGCAAGAGCCAGCAAAAATGGCACCTCCCTATGATACCTCCCTGAGTTGCCAAGTAGGAAACTCAGGCCTTCTTCTGAGCCCCTTGACATTGTACAGATACAGCTTCCATGGCACAGATGAGATTACTTAGAATAACACACATCTCTTGTATGTTGTTTGCCCATCTGTTTCCTCCACCACACCATAAGGTTTTGAGGTCATGAATGAATTGTGTCTGTAACCCCAATGACAAATTGGAATTTTCTTCCTCCTCTGAGACAGGGTAAACTTTCCTGACTCCCATCCAATTTTGCATCCCACAACCTTTAACATTATTCAGAGTTAACTCCTCTTTCCATGGGGTTCAATAATGCTGAGCCACCCAGACCCCCATTCCATTCATCAGCCCAATGATTTAATAAATCCTTAATTATTAAATAATAATACATGATAATAATATTAAATAGAAGAAATGATAAATTATTATTATTGATAAATCATTAATAAGTTTATTAGGTTCTAGAGGACTTGAGGGGTTCTGAGGAGAGGATAACAAAACAATAGATTGTTTTTTCACTAATTAAATCTTTAGTCCACTGCCACACTCCGTCTCTCTCCATCCTCACATCCCCATTTCTCTCTCTCTCTCTCTTTCTCTTTCTCTCTCTCTCTCTCTCTCTCTCTCTCTCTCTCTCTCTCTCTCTCTCTCTCTCTCTCGTGACAGAGTCTCACTCTGTTGCCCAGACTAAAGAATGGGGGTGTAATCATAACTCACTGCAGCCTCAAACTCCTGGGCTCAAGGGATTCTCCCCCTTCAGCATCCTGAGTAGCTAGGACTACAGGCATGCATCACCATGCTCTGCTAACTTTAAGACAAACAAAATAAAATTGTAGAGATGAAGTCTCACTCTATTGCCCAAGCTGTTCTCGAACTCCACACCCAGCCTTATTCCCCTCTTGCTGTAGTTAGGTCCTCCCCAGAGCAGATTCCAGGCTTAGGTACCTTTTGATTTCAGCCTTTGCCTCTGGTAAACCCATTCAGAAATATTCCCAACAAAGAAAACTCTCCCTTTCAAATAAGTTCTCAGACTACCGAAAAAGAAAAGTTTTGTTTAAAAAAAATCTCAATTATATATCATATCCATCTTTGTCATGAGCATAGGATAAATACTTTTGTAGATGTTTAAAAAATAATTTTATTTACTGTAATTGTCCCAGTTGTCTTGGTTCGTGATCGATTGCAGGTAACTTTAGGAGTCTTCTATTTTAGTTATCCTTGGTTGTGATTACAATGACTTAGTTGATTTGTGAGCTATTTCGATTTTGCTTTTGTCCTTTACAGAATTCTCTACAGGTCAGAAGAAGAAAAAAGATTATCTGAAAGTCATCTCTTACTTAGGAAGTGTTTCTATTAAATAAGTGAAAACTTTTTTTGAAAATTGAAAATGAAAAATATCACCTTTTAGTTTTATTGTCAGGATCTTATACTAATAGAACTATGTAGTTGGAATGAATGAAAAAACAGAGGTCTTTGTAAGTTGGGGTATTTCTGACTATGGAAAATACTTTCCATTTTAGCAAGTATCTGTTGCCGGCATTTAAAAGAATATAAGCAGAATGCCATGTTTCCTCGAATACTTGAATTGCAATCTCAAAAGCTATTTTCCTTAGAAATCTCAGAAGAGTGATAAATCTCTTTGGTAAAGACTGTGTTTTGTAAACCCCAAAGCACTAATAAATGAGTGTTCCTCTTCAGTGAAAAGGTACAACGTCTCATCATGGACAAATACCCACATTTTCTGCAGTAGGGATGGTCTGTTACTCCTAGGGTTATCCCCTGGCCATATCTGGACTATTTCATTACTCCTCTGCAGTGGAATTTGATCATAAAGTAAAAAGACATATTTTTGGCCTTTTAACTTACCCAGTATTTAAACATAGGTATGATACAGAGACAAGTTAATCAGAGATGTGCTTGGCCTTTTAAATCCCCTGCAAATCTTTGTCACGGGGCCAGAAACCAGTGCCTAAAAAGGAAGTCCACACAGGCAACACAAACACTGCCCTCTGGGCCGGGCACAATCCGCTTCTGCAAAGATTGTGTAAACGTACTTCATGGGCGTTTCTGTGCAGTAGAAGACAAGTGTGTAAAGTATATTACATGTATTAACTCCATTTTTGGTAGGCAGCTGAGCAAAATAAAGTGAACTCTGAACTGGAAGTCAGTTTTTTTTTTTTTTTTTTTTTTTTTTGAGACGGAGTTTTGCTCTTGTTACCCAGGCTGGAGAGCAATGGTGCAATCTCAGCTCACCGCAACCCCCACCTCCTGGGTTCAGGCAATTCTCCTGCCTCAGCCTCTTGAGTAGCTGGGATTACAGGCACGCACTACCATTCCCAGCTAATTTTTTGTATTTTTTTTTAGTAGAGACGGGGTTTCACCATGTTGATCATGATGGTCTTGATATCTTGACCCATGATCCACCCGCCTCAGCTTCCCAAAGTGCTGGGATTACAGGCGTGAGCCACCACGCCCTGCCCCAGAAGTCAGTTTTTTTATCTGCATACCCTTAGCCAAAAGTCATTTCTTTGTTCTGGGTGTCAGTTTCTTCATCGATAATTCTGGATGATACTATTTGCCCTGTAGTGATACCATCGATTTTCTAGGGACAGTTGATATCTTGTTCTTCCTTCACATCACAATTGTGCTCAACAAAGGCTTTTAGAGGAATTAAAATAGGTGTGTCATGGGGCAGAAAATAAAATAATAAACAGAACGAGCTCCAAATAAAATGTAGAATGATTAATGCAATTATAATTTTATTCTGTATACTGCATTATTGAAGATGTATCTGTTCTTTCACAATTTGCACAAACACCAACATCACATTATGAGAAGCCTTCCTCTATATTAGGCTTGGTTATTCTATGGCACCTGTCACCGTTCTCCATGGACAAAGAATTTTGCATTTACCAACCTCATTCTGTTATGTCAACCACAGCTGCGGTGACCACTTGTCCCAGTTTGCTGGAGACCTCTGCAGTTTACCTCTGTTGCCGCCGCACAATTACAATGACTCTCTTTTGCTAACAAGCATGCCTTAGTCTGGTTGATAAATTATGTGGTCACCTTATTTAAGTATAAAGAATGATGTTCTATTAAATTGTTTTATGGAGGAGGGACAAAACATAAGCCAGGAGAAATGCATATATCTCTTCAAGGTTTTAAGCCCTGTCCTTTAAACTAGACGTGATGTTAATACAGTAGATTTATTTTACATCATTTGGGTAACTCATCTGTATATGCCTAACCAGCAATGCTTACAAAATTAGACATGTCTCTTAAGGCCTTACTAAGTTTGTGGACTTAAAATTGCTTTTTGCTTGCCTGTGGGAAACCCAGCCTTCTATTAGTTTTCTCATCTGAAGACTGGAAATTTCCAGGATCTTCATTCATTAATTCAATAAATGTTCATGGAACTAGCACCAGCATGCCATGAGCTCCTGGGTATGCAATGGTGACCAAGAACGGACAGCCTTTGCCCTCATGAACCTCATCATCTAAAGAGAGAAACAGGTATTAGTCATTTTGCAAAGGAAAAGCTTCTCTTCTGATGCTGCACTGGACTCATAATGGTTCAAAGAGAAGATGGCTGTGGAAGGGGCTCTGGGAGCTCCTGACAGTGGGATTCAAGCTGGTCAAGAATGCTCAGGGAAGGTTTCTTTGTGAAAGGTCCAATGAAGCTGAGACCTGAAAGATAAATCAGAGTTACTTGGGTGTGGAGGCATGAGCAGAGGCAGAAGACAGCTTGTACCAAGGGCCTGCAGTAGAAGGGAGCACAGGCACAGGATGCAGAGGAGACAGAAAGGACAGAATTTGCTCAAACAACACAGCTGGAAGGGAAAGCCTCATGGAAAATGAGGCTGCAGAAGTAGGTCAAGGGGTAGGGAAAAAATTCAAGTGCTTTAAGCCGGGGGTGATACAATCAGAATTGTGCCTAGAATATACTAGCTCAACTCAGTTGTGAAGAATAGACAGAGGGGTGGGAGAATCAGAGTAAGTGAGGATACAAAATTTGGTGAGTTTGGGGTCCAACGTGCCTGATGTCTTAAACGACATAAGTGGACAGCTGTACAGTGATAACTACAACACATGAAAGAGACGTGAGAGAGAGATGGCTCTGCAAGGGATGAAGATTTTGCCAGTGGGTTAAGCTGAGAGAAAGTACTATGGAAGAACTTGTTAAAAGATGGGCAAATGAAATGGACCCTGAAAAGAAAATACCAAAGAGGTAAAGGGGGAATTTTGGGATGGTGATGTCCTGAAGTCAGGGCAAGAGTGACTTATACAAAGGGAGTGGCTAACAAGACCAAATTCCACAGATTAAGTGAGTGAAAACTGGAAAGTATCCATTAGGTTAATCAACTATGAGGTTACTGATTACCTTGGAAATACCAACTTCAATGAAGAACTGTTAAGAATTAAAGGCATATTTAGATTGGTTAAGAGCAAATGGTTGGGTACACATTACATATTTTAAGTAGCTGGAACAGAAAAGGTTGGAGGGCACTATAACTAGAAGAGGAAATAGGCTATGTGCAAGGATTTTTGTCAGTGATTTTGTTTGTTTTGTTTTGAGAAGGCTTGGATGCAGTGGTGTTCTGATAAACCAGGCCTCCAAGGGAGAAATAAAAGCTCTCATTTGTAGCTGTTACAGATGACCAGGCATCAATACACCCACCATGTGGCAGAGTGCAGAAGGCATTCAGAATACATCACTGAATGCAGATCTGAGAAGATACCTAGAATCAGCTTTAAGCTTCAGTGCACCACCGGGCAAAAGCCAATGGGATGGGAGAGGTTGAAGTTTTGTGTAAGAAGTGGGATTGCTAATAAAACAGATAAAGAGGGAAGAAGGTAGGGTCCTGAGTAAAGGTGGAATGATTCGTGTTGGATAAGAGAAAAGGTATCTCTTCTAATGAGTTGGGTGGCAAAGAGTTGAATTGGAATCAATTCACAGAGAAGAAAGGAAGCTGAATGGATTCTCACTTCATGGGCTGTTTTACCTATCAGTTAGGACAGGAGAGCTTGGCCATGAGTGAGGAAGTGGCAGTTGGTACATAATGTTGGGTTAGAAGAAACAGTTAACGCTTGAAAGAAAAGGAGATGTGGAAGGAAATTTGGACAGTGTTGAAGTCCCAGTGATGCTGAAGACCAGGGCTTTGTACCAGTACCATTCTGCAGAGTCACATGGAATTACCCAGAATGTAGCAACCCAGGGATATGAAAACAGACAAAAAATAATTGCTTGATCTTGGGTTGAAATTTTGGAGGAAAATGTGAAGGGATGTCAAGAATTCAAGTGACAAGTGGGTACTGACAGGAGGATGTTTGAAGTGGTAGGCTGTGATGTCTAGGTGGAATAGAGTAGAAAGTAGAGCCAAGGGGAGTTTTTACAAGTAAGGAAAGTGCTACTTTTCAGAGATTTGAGATCTGAATGAGGTTGTGGAACAGATGCAGTGGGAATAAGAAGTCGCGAGAGCTGAAAAGATGGATGATGCTGTTTAGAGAATAACTTCACATGGCGAACAAGTATAGAGGTGGCCGAGTTTGAGGGGGGCATGAATGTGACTAGTGGAAGCAGAGTGGAGGTTAATAGAGACTACTGCAGTGAATAGCAGGGAACTATAAGGCAGGTGCTGGATGATTACTGCAAAGGGCATTGACATCATCCAGGATCTTGGGTTCCATATTAAGACTTTAAGTCATGTGCCAAAGCCTTTGTTAAATATAGGAGGCTTCACTGGGACTCTAGCCACTTACAGGGAGAAATGATGTTTACAGCTAAACAATATGAATCTCAAAAGAGTTGTTTTTTATTTTTTGCAAGAGAGCGAATAAATAATATTTTTAATTTGATAATAAAGAAAGCTAACCAGTAGGTCCTAAAATAGTGAAGTTTTAAAAAAGAATAAGAAGAGGGGAAGGGAGAAGTAAGGAAAGGAAAGAAGAACCTAAACTTTAAAAAAATATCAGTAGCTGAAGGGTGGAGCCCCAACTTAGCTCAAGTGGAGCATGGATGTAGCTCTCTGAAAAAAATGAGAATGTACAGGAGGATTCATTTGGTTTATTTGTATGTGTGTTTGGTTGGCTTGGTTTAGATTTGTTATTAATGGTTTATTTTGATCTTAACCATCCATATGGCATATCTGAAGAATGCATGTTCCAGAAGATAGTTATGAGATGACATACTAAGCTAAGGGACAGTAATTGAAATGTCCTCAATGCCAGAAAAACAAGTGTTCTCAATCACTTCCAGTTTTATTTTTTGCATGAATAAACTTACCATGAGTACATCTTCCGAAAAAGAAAAAGTTCAAATGTAAGATCCAAGTTGAATTGTGAGCTTCTCATACAGTATTCTTGGATTCATGTCTCAACTGCAAAAGATTGAGATCCTGAATAAGGCTTATGGGCATATTAAAACTGTACCCAGGCTGAGAAAGTAGCTTTGGATAGCTACTGACCTTGAAAGTAACCAGTTTTTTTGACTTAATTATGCTGGTACCAGGAAAGCGTAGAATAGATGGTTTTGATAGCAGGAGCCATGCTGGACTTGAACAGTATCAGAGAGAGGAGTGGGGACCATTTCTTTGGAATAAAATTTAAACATGTTTCTTAATAGTCAACTCTCTCAAGCATTATAAAATCCTGATACAGAACTCAAGAAAGGAAACACACACACACACACACACACACACACACACACACACACACACACACAATTTATATTGTTGTTATGTTAGTAAATAATGACTAATGTGGTTTTTGGTTGTTATCATTGGTTAGGGATTGGAGTTAACATATCTTCGGGTCTGAGCAATCACCTATGTGGTAAAGTCATATAGTGTGGCAAAAATTTCGGATTGGGGCAGGAGGGGGTGCTTATATCATTTGTGCTCTTAAGGTATGGTTTATTCTTTTATGCTACCTGGCATTTCTGCCTTAAACAGTGTCCAGGAAATTCAGCCGCACACGGCAAAGAACCAGATCCCTCATTTCGATTCTATCCTTCCTCCTCTAGAATTGACATTCCTTAAGGCCATGTCCTCACGTGACGTGTCCTACTGTAGCTAAATGGCAGTAATCTGTGTTTTACTCCAGCGGTTTATCAAGCTATGTCATTTTACGCCATGTCAGTTTATAGAGAGTGGCATAACAAACAACACGACAGGGAATTTGAGTTTTCTATTTGTCTGCTTCCTTGAAAACATGATGTTGTTTGCTGACAAGTAAATGGTATAGGTGTAAGGAAAGAGTAGCAACTACCATATTATTTTGCCAGAATCCTCATGTTACAGTATCAGAAATTGCCAAGAAAGATGACAGTGAATGTTATAACATCCCTTACAAATAATAGCAAAGCTTCAATCAGCTGATAGACAGACACACTCAGGATTGAAATGCAACCTACTAGGGTGAAACATGACAAGCAGTTCATTGAACACTGCACAGAAGGTAAATGAAGTGTATATTTTCCAATCACAACTGGAATTTTAAGTGAGTGAAATGGAATAAACCCAGTTTGGAATCTGAAATAAATTCACCGTGGAATGTGTCTTAGAGACCAAGGTTTACACTAGCACTATACAAACCCCTCAGCGTGAAACATGACACAAGGTGAAATTTTCCTGGCATCTTAGAGTTGGATACAGACTTCTGAAGGACCAGGGCACAGACGTTTCATCAAGAGCTATTTGTTTCTAATTGAAGAAGGAAATGCAGATGTTTATATAATACTCTGGGTCAGGAGTAATAATCCACTAGGTACATGGAGTTGTGTATACTTTCTCAGAGGTGGCATTTCTATCTGAGTGTTACCAATAAAATATTTTCATCAAATTTCCATTCTTCTTTTTCTTGAAGCCTGCTTGCATACTTCTAAGGAGTGTCATAGACCATGCACAGTGAAACTGATTAGTAGGAATGAGAAGTGGCTGGAGAAAACCCAAGGAAAGAATCAACTTGAAATCATTCAGAAGTAACCACTAAGAGCAATTTAACTACCCTGTTGCCAAAGCTCTCTTCTTAAATTACAGATTCTCATGAGCTGGTAACTGTGCAGGGAGTCATAAACAGGAATAGACACTGTATGCAAGGCTGAAGAAGCAACTGGTAACTAACAACACATCTTTTTCTAAGATAAGTTTAAGTCACAAAAAAAGGCTTACTGTCCAGAGTTGAAAAACTTAACATATTTCTTAGAAACTTAGAGGTTATGTGTTTAGTTGTGGCTCCAGGAAGATGCAAGATGCTAGACTCCAAAAAGAGAGAGATCCTCTGTAGAATAACACTCTGAAGATTAAAAGGTGACTCAAGGGTACAGGGAAAACTTAGCAAAATCCAGGGCTATGAATTAGGTGTTCCTAGTTAGAGTCTGAGTATCCTGAAATGATAAGATGAGTGAGCTCCAGGATTGCAGGATTTGTGAAATGAATAATCAGATCTACTGGTTTGCTTGTTCCGAGTGTGTCATTAGAGTTTATGGGCAGTGCTGGTAGTGGTGGTGGCAGAATTAGTGCCCTGCAGTTGTGTTACACTTTTCCACTTTAAACAGTAGTTTATAGTTATTTAGTCCTCATTTGCATTCAGGTAAAACCAAGATAGCACACTATAATTCAGCAAATATTTGTTTTCCTGGCAGTATTAGAGTTTCAGGGGGCAGTTCTACAGTGTTTACAGTTTCCACTGCTTGGAGCTTTCTGTATATTTATCCTTGGATTAGACTCAAAGTAAGCTGATTTTATCAAGCCACCGGGTAATTCTGACCATTTCATCTGGCGATTTTAGTACTGCATTGTTGCAGCTGACCTGTATACGTAAGGAATTACTGGGTCATCAGCTCACGGGAATGCCTTTTGATTATGAACACACTTTCAGCATGTGTCCACTGAAGGTAAGGGGCAAAGAAGAATTGCATGATCTAGTTGAATGCCTGTTTTAAATAGATAAAAGTGGGATTTTGGGTATGGCCTTGTTATATCTTCTTAAACTTAAGTAATAGAGCCACAACTCGACGTAGCAACAAGAGATCTTTTGAACAACTGAACATTCAGATGAAGCAACTGTGTCCTTCAAACCACATCCTTCCTGCTGCCTGTGGGAAAGGGGTGATATTTGTGTTGAGCTCTGAGCACATGCAGAATAGATCTGTGTGTATTTCCACAAATAAAAGGACATTGTGTGTGCGTTTGGCACCTGGGATGGCAAAAGCAGTTAATTGCTTCCGAAAGCTTTGTTCCAACCCAGGGATCGGCAGGATTTTTAAGCATTGAACTAGGAACTGGCCACTAAAAATACTTATTCAGAAGACCTATGATAGCAGTAAGTTTGCAGAGCAGAGCTAAGACTTGCAAACTGTGTTATATCAATGTCTTACTACGGTTGAGAGGAAAGGATTTAACATGCCGTATTTCCAACCTGCAAACTAATGAGCAGTGTTGCAGTAACATTTTGAGATATTGAATGCTGTGTTTTCTATGGGGATAATTTAGAATGTGTAGAATATGAGCATATGGTTTTCTAAAACAAAAACTTTGCCCTAGTTTCTTTGCTTATATTGTTCACATCACGTTCATATAGTCACTGGCAGTTAAGGATTTTTGTTATTTAGTCAGAAACAAAGTAGTGCCCTCCCTCCAAACCCCCCAAAAAACTTGAAAGATGTATTAAAAATTAAGCTTGGATTATAAAAATGAAACAGTAATGCTCTCATGCCATTCAACCCCAGATTGTCATTTTACAGGTAGTCAGCAAGTGAACAGAAAGCTAAGCATGAACATATTTTAAATGCTCCTGATATTTTCAAACACTTAATCCTAAGCCTTAAAGGGTTTTATCTATAACAATTTCAGGAATTCCAGTGCTTTTTTTTCCTTTAGATTTCCTGTTAAGTTATTCCCCAGAGTTTTTATATAAAATGCAAGAATAAGCATGACGTAACGAGAAGACAAAGTCTTAAGTACTGTAATTCATGTTGGAAATCATGGGTACTGTTAAGACTTCATACTTAAACTGGTCATCTCCTGAATATAATGAAAATAAGAGCAAGCAATAGCCCTTTGTCTTTATTTAAATACACTTTTTCTGCGTAAGTTTGAACAACTCTGGCAAGGAAATACTTTGTTAAGAGGCAAGATGCATTTTTAAATTTATTTTTGCTTAATTTGTGCTCAACTGAAACTGATTTGAGAACTTATATTTAAGCAAAGATCTTCATAAGTTGTTATAATATGAGAATTGTATATTGTGACATTTTGAATAATCATAATTTTATTCCAGAGATCCAATAAAAGGTGGGCTCAATTGAAAGACTGGAAATGTGTCAAAATCCCAAACTCTGCACAGTGTAATGATCCCTAATTCTCAAAAAAAAAACCAGTGGGTTTTAGTTTCCAAAAGTGATACAATAAAAGAGTACAGAGTCCCTCTCTAAATCTGTGAGTAAAATTCTCTTTAGAGGGAATGCTGAATAAAAAAAAGATGAGATCAGGGAAAAACATGAAAAATATTCTTCTCCAGCTCACCTTGCACTTGGAGTCACCTTTTACCCAAGCTCAGACAGAAGTACTTAAATGGGAATCCCGGTACTTCAGGAGCAAGAAGAATGAAAAACATGTAAATGATAGGCATGATTTTTTTTTTTTGAGATGGAGTTTCACTCTTATTACCCAGGCTGGAGTGCAATGGCGCGATCTCGGCTCACCACAACCTCTGCCTCCTGGGTTCAGGCAATTCTCCTGCTTCAGCTTCCTGAGTAGCTGGGATTACAGGCACGTGCCACCATGCCCAGCTAATTTTTTTTTATCTTTAGTAGAGACGGGGTTTCACCATGTTCACCAGGATGGTCTCGATCTCTTGACCTGTGATCCACGCTCCTCGGCCTCCCAAAGTGCTGGGATTACAGGCTTGAGCCACCACGCCCGGTCGATAGGCATGATATTAAACCTTAGGTAGGCATTTCTATTGAGCAACCATTGATGTTTTGGAGGGTTCTAAATCTTAATAAAGAGTGTGTATCTCATGCATGATAGAAATGCATTTCATTAACAGGGAGAACAAAGTTTAGAACCGAAAGTAAATCAAAGTAGTTTGTATTTCAATGAAGTACAGAAAAGCTGCCTCCTAAAAGATGGAAAAGGACTAAAAAATATTCTTTACATATTGTCAGTACAACTGAAGAACATGTATTGAACGAATTCTTACACTGAAAATTCACCATGCAATAGCCAATAGGCATTATCTTCTGACAGTATGAGAAGTACAAAATAAGTCCTTACTATATAATCTGGTTGGGGATTATATGCACTCATGTGTATCACAGGCACTCATGAAACAAATGGAGAAAAATATAAACAAAACCATGTAATGCTGTGGTATGAAAACATAAATATTGCAGCAGGTGAGAGAGGGAAATGAGAGCTGACTTGGGAGATTTGCAGGACAGTGAGGTATTTTTTTAAGATGCACCTTGAAAAGGGGTAAAATGTGTCCCTTCAACAAAAGGCATTCCAGACCTTGAAATCCCAGAAGAAAATGAAAAATCATTAATTTGCCAATTCACATTCAGCTTTTGGTTCATGGGACAAGCACTTAGATACAACGCAACCTATTTGATCTTCTCCTCCATAAATCATTCAGTTCCTTTAATGTTCCAGCCAAAGTCTGTGAAGCGATGTAACTGCTTGATTTTGTCAGGCGATTTATAAAAATGTAGTCACCTGGAAAATGCTAAAAGGATTGACTGAAGCCAATTTTCACTCTTGTGAAATGTGTCTTTGTTTCAGTCAGGTTGACTCAATAGCTAACAAAACAGAAAGAACCTGACAGACATGTTTCTCAGTGCCCGTTGGCCTCATGTGTCTACCCACTCACATACACCTAGTTAGTTGCATGAATGGATATTATTGCTATCTCCTCCCCACAAATATTATTTTTGCTAGCTCAAAAAGACTTTGCTCTTGCAGTTTAACCATAAAAGGACACAAATAAAAAACTCTTAAGACTTAAATTCTAGTCTTAATGTCATTGCCTGTAGGATTTGTGACTTTGGTTTTTATTTGATCTCTCTTAGTCTTCGTGTTTCTTTATTGCATTATTACCATTAAGCACGCTAAGCAACACAAATGCATTCTCTGCAGTGCAAATGTATTGGAATGAACAATCTTCACTATGTTAAATATGAAGTAGAACTTTGTAAAACTAATGCATTTCATTTAGAACTAAGTTAACATATTTGAGAGTGGCATTGAATTCAGAAGCTGAATTCTTTCTGGCCTGGACAAGCTAAGCATTTATTGTAAGAACATTCATAAATATGATTGTGCTTTATTGAATCTCATATTTCTTTTAACTTTGTTTTTTCATTGATAGCACATTCCAGGGTAGATATGAACATGTATCAACTAGAGAATATAAAAAATTAAAGGGGAAATAAAGATCAAGCTAGAATTGAGTGGTTATGTCATCACTGTACTAATTTTTTTTCTTTAAAGTACAAAAATTCCATGTTGATGCATATATACTACCTAGATTAGCACTTGGAGCCAATAGAGACTTTGCATTTTCTCAGTATTCTCTGCTTTCTATCTCTTATTTCACCTCTGTAAAGTGAGGAATACTGTTGAGTTGGAATGCCAATGATTTCTAAACTTGTTTTCATGGAGAAGAGGTAACTATGTCCATTTATTTAGCTATACATCAGCCACTAGCACTCAATCACTTGCCAGAAAGTCTAAATACATGAAACAGTTCTGTTCAATAAGGATAAAACAGTATCTAAGTAATTTCTATCAATATTCTAAGGATAAAATAACAAAAAAAGAACATTATAGGCTATAATTAATGATAGTTTTAATTTTTAAATGTTAATGTTTTATCAATATTCTTCTTTGAAAGGTCAGTGATGTCTATTATCTTAATAGAGATCATATGAACTGAATTATATTTTGCCTTGTTTTGGACTGATGTTTCAACTTCATCTTTCAAAATAAATAATGGGTCAGTAAGGGTTGGCTGACACTTAGACAAATGTTCATTAAGCTCCCTTATGGCTATTACTAAAATACATTACCACAAATATTTATAATAATTGCTGCCATATATCGAACAATTCCTGTATATCAGACACTGCTTAGTACTTCATATGCTCCATCTCACCACACTGATCATTCGCAGGATGCAAGCTGATTAAATATAATTTGCATCATTTGGGGCAAATGATATGAGATGTGTATAGAATTAGAGTAGGAGTTACTGTGGGTCAATATGACTGGCCCATGGCTAATAAGATTTAAAATATATATATATATATATTATTATACTTTAAGTTCTGAGATACATATGTATAACATATAAGTTTGTTATATAGTTAAACACATGCTATGGTGGTTTGCTGCACCCATCAACCTGTCATCTACATTAGGTATTTTTCCTAATGCTATCCCTCTCCTAACATTAGGAAACAGGTCCCGATGTGTGATGTTCCCCTTCCTGTGTCCATTAGTTCAACCATTGTAGAAGACTGTGTGACAATTCCTCAAGGATCTAGAACCAGGAATACCAGTTGACCCAGCAATCCCATTACTGGGTATACACCCAAAGGATAACAAATCATTCTACTATAAAGACACATGCACATATGTTTATTGTGGCACTGTTCACAATAGCAAAGACTTGGAACCAACCCAAATGCCTATCAATGATAGACTGGATAAAGAAAATGTGGCACATACACACCATGGAATACTAAACAGCCATCGAAAGGGATGAGTTTATGTCCTTTGCAGGGACATGGATGAAGCTGGAAATTGGAAACCGTCATTCTCAGCAAAATAACACAAGAACAGAAAACCAAACACCGCATGTTCTCACTCATAAGAAGGCTAATATGTTAAGGCCCTCCTCTTCTTGCCATTTAGCCTCTTGAGATTCTAAAACTTAAAGATGAGGCCTCAGAGTATAGGCTAGTAGAAGTTTGCATCCTGGCGGCAGCAGTTCATCTGAGTGCCGGGTTGAGAAGCCTGTCAAAATATCAGGGGTTTCACCACAAGAAGTAGGGAAACAAATTTTATTTTATAAATGGATGTATGTTAGCCCTGAGCTGATATGCACTGAAGCCAACCCGTACAGCCTCTGGTATTCTCAAATATGCTTGAAAACCCAGAAACCTGCCTTTTTTTGTCTTCATCCAAATCAATATTGGCCCAAAGTCAGAAGTCTTGCCTTTTTTGGTCATCTTGTAGATGTTGGACCAATGTCAACTTGGTGAGAATGTTGACTTAGGAGAGCATGATCACATCCTGGTCCTTATAAGCATCCCAAATTTACAGAATTGCCTCTTGAGCTCTTAATGAAACGAATTAAGTCTAATTCTCTGTATAAGGTCATTTGTTGAGCAGACTGATGGCAAAGCCCAAAACAGTACACTGGTGGAGCTGATATTGGCAAAGCGATATTTTTTTTTGTAGTATTCTTCAGATTGAGCTGTTTTCTTTTTCTCACCATATATGGTAGTGGCTAAGAGTCAGTTTTAGAATTATGAGTTAATAAATCCCAGCTTTGCCATTTAATTGTTCATGCGTTGGAAGTTTACTTAACCTCACTCTTTCCCTTACTTGTAAAATGCATGTATCAGTAGGGTTGTTGGGAGGATTCAGTGGGATTATACAGGTGAAGTGCTTAGCACAGTGTCTGATACATACAGCACACTCAATAAATGCTAATGTGAGAATAAGATATTGTTTAGGATAAGGATTCCCTAGTTGGGCATTTATTTTCACAAAGATATTCCAAATATACCTGAAAGAAACCTCCTTCATCTTCTTCCCTCTGATCCATTGATGACACTGTGTGTCATATTCTAATTTTTTACAAATTATTGAAGCTAGAAATTCTATTTGCCAGCTCTTCATTCTCTGGCCCCACATCTAATCAGATACCAAGGCCTGATGGTTTTACTATCTAAATATGGTCTTGAACTACTCAGCTCAAGTGGTCCTCTTGCCTCAGCTCACAAGGTGCTGAAATTACAGGCATGAGCCACCATGCCCAGTCCAGTTACTTATACTTATATTTAATCTTGCTAATATTTCCCCCTGCTGTTTCCGTCTGCACTCTCAACCATGTTGCTCTTCCTATTAGCAGTACAGACTAAGCACTTCAGAACGTTGTCATCTTTGATCTAGCTGTGGCTTCCTTCCCCCATATAATTTCCTCCAAACACCTATTTTAGACATAGAAAAGTTTTTTTAGAGAAGGAAAGAAGAAAAAAGGGAGTGAAGGAGAGGAAGAAAAAGAGGGAGAGAGAACAGAAATGTTGCTTTATTCTAAAAAATGGGTATTAATAATGGCCAATCAATATTTCATTTAAACCTATGAGTAGATGTGATGTGGTATTGACAAGAATGTATATTTTGTGTATTTAAAGTGGAGAGCTCTATAAATATTTATTAGGTTTACTCGTTCTGGATCTGAGTTCAAGTCCTGGATATCCTTATTAATTTTCTGTCTCATGGAGTCTAAGTCTCTATGTTTCTGGGTGTTAGGATCGTTAGCTCTTATTGTTGCATTGATCCTTTTACCACTATATCTTTGTTGCTTTAAAATCTATTTTCTCAGATGCGAGAATTGCAACTCCTGCTTTTTATTTGTTTATTTATTTTTGCTTTCCATTTGGTTGGTAAATCTTTCTCCATCCGTTTGTTTTGAGTCTGTGTATCCTTGCATGTGAAATGGGTCTGCTTGTAGCACACCGATGGGTTTTGGCTGTATCTTTTGATTGGGGGATTTAGTCTATTTAAATTTAGGATTACTGCCATTTGATGTTAACTGGCTGTTGTATCCATTCGTTGATGTAAGTTCTTCTTTATGTTGATGCTCTTTACTTTTTGGTATATTTTTAGAAAGGCTAATACTGGTTGCTTCTTTCTATGTGTAATGCTTCTTTCAGAAGCTCTTGTAAAGCAGGCCTGGTGGTAATAAAATCTCTGAGTACTTGCTTGTTCATAAAAGATTTTATTTTTCCTTCAGTTGTGAAGCTTAGTTTGGCTGGATATGAAATTCTGGGCTGAAAGTTCTGTTCTTTAAGGATTTTGAATAGAAAAGTATTTAGTAAGCTTTATTATTGTCTGGAGGATAATGGCAGTGTAATTCTCTTTGTTTTGATAGTGTAATGCTAGGATACTTAACCAAATGATCATGTCCTTTCTACCATTAGAAGAGTTAAATTGAAGCTTGGGAAACATAAATACCTGTAATTGGTGAATTATTGATCCTTTTTTTCCCAAAATATCATATGACCAATGAGTAAATGGATCAGGTAAAAAGCCTACATATACAAACTAAAATTGGACATACTTCTGCATTGAACATACTTCTACTGGAAATTGATAAAAAGGTACTTTTGTCTACTAGAGTAATTCCACCCTATGCACCATGATATATTTTTCATTTCTAGTTACTGGACATGCCTGTCATTTCTATGCCAAAATGTCTCACTGCATAAATAAAGATAATATTGTAGCCTCATTCATTTGATTTTAAGCTACCAGACAGGAGGGAGACTGTCTAACAAGTGTGCTTAGAACAGGGCAAAATACTTTGTCATCAATCTGTAAATGCTTGTTGATTGATTGGTGACTGGGTAATGGATTTTGGATTGTTTAATCAACAGTAATGAAAGCCTTGCTCTCTGGTTAAATACTTTAAAAATACTCTTTTCCCTGACTTCTTGTCTGGAATTTGCAAACTATTTCAAGAAGGTAAAGCCACCTTCTTTGGTAGCTTTGGGCAAAATTAACTTAGATTTGGTAAAAATAATGACTAATGGCTTGAATTCAAGTGAGCAAATATATAACTTGATTATGGAGATGTACAGACTTTTCTAAAAATTTATTAAACAATATTATAAAATATTACTAAAAATGCCAGTCTAAATGTCTTTAGATTCCCCCATACTTGTATATTATAGCACAAAGATCAGAAAAGTACAACTCTCGGGTAAAATCTGCCTATGCCCTGTGTTAATGAATGAAGTTGTGCTGGGACCCAGCCATGCATATTTGTGTACATGTTGTCTCTGACTGCTTGTGCACAACAGCAAAGCTGAGTAGTTCCAACAAGGCCTTTAGAACCATTAAGGCCCTTTTCTGGAAAATATATTGATTCCTGTTCTAGCACATTCTGGATCATGTGCAATTCTAATTCTTTTGTCACTAGATACTGTTATGTTAACATGTAATTTTGGTGCATTGTGAGTCAGTGTAGGTTTTACCTATGCATTAAAATCATATTCCTATTGATACTGAACTTTTGAATAAAATAATAGTAGATGGATAATATTTTATGAAGTTAATGTGCCTTATATTACAAAGCTACCATTACAACAGAACTAGATTCTAGACTTAGTAACTTTTAGTTTGATTACTGGGTCCTCCTTTCACTGTCTCAAAAACTTTACAAAATTTTCAAAAATTATTTAAGCTCTAGGCCACAATTTTCTCATGTGTATGATAGGGATAATGATAGTACCTATCCCATAGAGCTATTCTGATGATCAAATTTTTAAAAAATCCAAATAAAGCACTAGCAATGTACTTGGCACATACTCCATACCCAGTAAATGTAAGTTACTGTTGTGTTTCAGTGCAACCCTTAAATGGAGAATGATAGCCTGCTTTGAAGGTAATTCTTCTTGGAAGGTTTTCATTTTCTATTTGGACAGAATTGTTATTCTGAGTAGCCTGCACCTGACCCCAAAAGAATGAATATTAAAATGTTTCCTCATTTTAAAATGTCAGTTTCATAATTTCTTGGCCAATTGAACCTTCCACATTGAGGCACTCTCTCTGACCTTTTTTGGTAGCACCAATTGTTTAAAAGTCTCTATATAATTTTAAAAAGCTTTTGTGCTACTTTTCCTTGTTGCTTATTATGAGTTTGAAATCATGTTGCTATAAAAAGTGTTTGGCTGTATATGCTTTTATAATGAAAGTAATTTAATTGGGCATTCTGCCTCCACAGATCAGCAAGGGTCAAAATGACTTTTTTAAAGAGAACATGAGAGAAGCATTACAGAAGGGAGAGAGAGAGAAAAAAAAAAAAAAAGACCTGACCATTTGTTTTCAACACTGAATGATGCATGCTTCATTAAGACCAATGGCGAGTCTCGCATGTCATGTATTTGCAAGCCTGCTCCACTGACAGACACTTTCCCACATGTGTTCCCTGGAGTGAATGTTTGGTCACCCCATATCTGTTTAGTTTGTACCTGCACAATTTGACAATCCTGCGCCAAGGGCACCTTAAGCACACGACGCCAACTATCCTTACTCACTACTTTTTTCTGAAATCCTTGCTGCCCTTGAAGTTACCTCATTTAATTTTTCCAAGATTACACTTGTGCTGTAAGAGTACGAGAAAATAAATAGAAAATAAATACTTTTCTTAAAGATTGGATACCCCAGTCAAATTCATTTACATAATCTACTTCTTTTTTACACAATGTTGGTAGGATTGTAAAGGTAACTACCTCTTTCCCACTGTTATTGAGGGTTTTCTGGAAGTGGAGCAAATACCATGCTTCTCACTTAACAAACATGTCCTTCAAACACCCCACTGACAGAAGATGAATTGAACATTAGTTTTCAGAATTATATCCCATTTGAATGAGATTGGGATAAAACGGAGTGAGAACTTAGGAGTTCTGCCAAAATTCCTGCTTTGTATAAAATTAAAACATGCCTATTCTGTAACCAACTCTCTGATAAAGGAAGTAATATAGGTAAAATGATTCGGAGAGGAATCATCTAGAAGACACCATGTCTGTCCATCAAGATTCCTACTTAATTCAGTCAAGTGAGTCTTTCAGATCTTTGAATCTTTGTTTGCCCTATATTTTATAAGCTCACAATGGTAGTTCAGTTAAGTATTATATTGACAAATTGGTCTTCAAAATATTCACGATGACATTAATTGACAAGTCTATAAAATCAGCAAAAATGTTATGATCTTCTCATGTAGCTGAAGATGGTGGAGTTAATGAAATAACGTTAATATATTCTTAAACCAGAATGGAATTTTTGGCACAAGGTCTCTGTTTTTCATTCTAACTTTGACTTAAGGATCTACTAAATCTTTTTGTCAAACAGAGAGTTTTCATTGCATGCACACACACACATACACTCACATATACATCCTCTGAATCATCAGAAGCACTTTTATTATTACTATAGAAACCAACATGGATTCATTCATTCAATCCTTCATTCAAAATGTCTTGAGTGCCCACAGTGTTTTAGGCATTGCCTTGATCAGCAGTTCTCTAAGTGTAGTGCGTTGAAGCTATGTGTTTTCCAGACACCTTCAGGGAGTTTATGAGGTTAGAACACTGAGAATGATACAAACTTTATTGTAAGAGTAAGACTCATAAGAACTCACTGTGTTGACATTTGCACTGCTGGAGTAAAAGCAATAGTAAGTAAAACTGCTGGTCCCTTAGTACAAATCAAGGCAGGGACACAAAACCGTATTAGCCATTATGTTATTCACTACCTTTTGCTCACACAGGTTTTACATTAAAATGTTGGTGATGAATCAGTAAATAATAATAATAATAATAATTTTGTTAAATCTTCTTCCTTGAGTGAACATCTTTGTAATATTCTGTGTGCACAGTGTAAGTACGCATAAATGTCTGTTTCATACTGAAGCGTGATGGCTGTTATAAAGGAAAAAAAAATCACAGTGGCCTTGTTTCAGATTGACACTGAACTACCTACTTATTTCAGGGAACATCATTTGTGCTTGAAAGGACTAACAGATGAACTCTGGTTATTCAGACTTGACTATTTTGCAGACATTTTCTCAAAAATTAATCAAGTGAGCTGTCACTACAAGGAACACAGTTGACATTACTTGTTTTCAATGATAAAAATTTGAGCTTTCAAGCAAAGTTTAAATTTCGGAAAAATTGTGTCCACCACAGTGAGTTTGACAGCTTCATAATAGTTACAGAATTTTCTGGTGCGATTGATGGTGATATTAATTAATGTGGCTTTTTTTGTATTAGATATCATTAAAGTGACAAAATTTGGATGATCTGCATAACTCAGTGAACAAATATCTTAAAAATGCATGTTACAAATCATGCATGGGTAAAAGATTCATTGAAAATACAACAGGTTTTAATATAACACGGTGTGGAAACTTCATAGAAATTGTTTAAGATTCCACTTTGCATCTCATTTTTAAGAAACTACTACTTTTGAGTTTGGGTGTATTTACAAAGTAAAATATCCACAATTATCTAAAAAGACTACTAAAATACTCCTCTCTTTCTAACTATATGTCTGTGTGAAGCTGGATTTTCTTCATTTGTATCAACCAAAACAACGTATCGCATAACAGATTGGACTTAGAATCAAAGACACAGGAATCTAGCTAGCTGTCTTTTAAGCCAGACATTAATGTGATTTACAAAGATACAAGGCAATACCACTCCTACAATAAATGTTTGAGTTAGAAAATATAGCCACTTTACAACAAAAATGTGTAGTTTTAAAAACTATGTGATTGGTTTATTTTAAAATTGTTTTTTATTCTCCAATTTAATTTTAATATGGTACAGATATATATATATCCCCATAAACAAAAGTCCTTTGGTGCACTTAATAATTTTAACAGAATAAGGAGAACTTGAGAGCAAAAATTTTGAGAACTAGTGTTTTAGATATGGAAACCGCAGCATCAATGACACAGACTCCACCCCCACAGTTTAATAGAGGAGGTAGAACACGCATGCAGCTCCTACCTTTCATGTGATGTTATCGTGGAGGTCTGTAAGCAAGCTATGGGAATACAGCCGCAGCATTTCTTACTCACAGAAGTGGGAGAAGGAAGGCTTCTTAAGGGAAATATTATTCTACCAGAGCCTTAAAGTTTATCAGAATCTGGAAGTTCAAGTACATGTTAGGCTGATAAGGAGAGAGTGCTCATTCTTGTAGAGGGAACAGTCTGTTCAGAGAAACTGATGATAAGACAACAAGCCATGTTCTAGGAACTGCAGGTTTAGGTTGCATGAGTGACACACGGGCACTGAGTCTGGAGTGGAGATGAAGAACAGCACAGTTTGTACAGGGTCCTGACAGTGAGGGTGCAATGGAAAGATTTCTGTTTTAGAAATTTAGAAAGGTAACTATTTTAGAAAGATAACTCTAGCAGAAGCAGAGAGGTTCGTGTGGGCATTGGGACAGAAGGCAGAGAGAGAGATAATTTAGGACTCTATTGCAGTGGTCTGAGAGAACATTGGTAAGTGCTATCCTAAGGCAGTAACGTCAGGGAGGAAAATGAAGAAGTGGATTTCAGCAGTGTTAAGGAGCTTGAATTTATAGGACTTGTTAGCCGAATGAATGCAAAGGATGAAAGAGAATGAGAACAAAATACAACTTTAAGTTTTTTACTTAGGTGGTTGGAAAATAGTGGTGCCATTCTTTGAATGAGAGAATAAAAAGGAGGGAAAACATTGGGGAAGGAGGGTGTTGATAAATTTACTATAATGGTTTGGAACTTTAAAGGCTGTGGACTATCACGTGCAGATAGTCAGTAGACAATTGAATGTGCACTTCTGTTAGGTAAGAAAAATGCAGACGCTGAAAATAGAGATTCAGGAGTCATCACTCTATGGATGTCAGCTGAATCCGTGTGTCTGACTGAGAGCACTCAGACAGTGGGTATAGGATGAAAACATAGTCAGCCTGAGGATATCTACATCAAAGAGATGAATGGATGAAGAGGAATTATATTGCAAGCGATATAGGCTGCTATAATACATGTAGTCTTATTTAAAGTGGAGATTAAGGAAGATTCCAATTGATGATCTCTTCATAACTGAATAAGTCAGTGATCAGTTCTGTCACTATTCTTATATGCCATTAGTATTGTGATGATCTACATGCATTTTTTTTTTCATGTGGGCAAGAACAAGAGAAAGGGAGAAGGAGAGAAATGGGGAGAGAGAGCAGTGGGGGAGGGAGAGAGAATGGAGTGAGTGTGAATGTATATGGAAACTGTGAACATTGTCTAGTACAAATCTTCCCTTTTTGAATATCTGGCAGTAGTTAGATAATTTAAAACATTTTAATTTTGGTTTAGATTCAACTGCATCTTTTGCTAACTATTTATGATCTATATATAGCCATTAAGATTGTTTCCTCAAAAACAGGAAAATTCTTTACTGTGGCCTTGATGGTTCGGCAGAGAAATGATAGTCCAAAGCTGAAAAGTTAACCAATAATTAGCCATATGTGCTTGCATTTTACATTAAAATTCATATTAATCTATGTTATGGGGATTCTGGTTCCAAATTATAGAGAGCAAATGTAAATAATTAGATCCAAACACAATTATTTAGCAATCTTTCCATTTTAGTTCTATCTCAGAAAAATCTCTGAGTCTAAAAATGCCCAGCCACATACCTATGGGACACAGCCTGAGGGATTTACTCCACAGATTTACACTTGGTCTGCCTCCTATCCATGTACTGATAAAGTTCAATGATTCAAATGACGTGTTTAAAATATAAAACATTTAGATAAGCATACCTAATATCTCATTTTATTTGTTTAATTGAATTAACTTTATCCAAAAATGGATCTCACATTTGACATTACTTACATTCTTTGAAGTGTTATTTTGTCTCCAGAGGTCTCCATTCCCTAAATGCCATTTTATTCAATACAGATGTCACGGCACATTATCCTTTTGTCTTCTGTTTCTTGGTCATTTAATCAGGTTGACTAAATGTTCCCTGAGCTCTCCACCTGTTGGAGTTATTAACCTCCATAGGGCCTCTAATCCCAAACGGATCCACCCAATACCTCAACCAGCCATGAGCCAAAGTGGAGACTGGGTGTGGCTCCAGCATCTGGACAGCTCCCCAAAGTATGTGTAGTTGGAAGAGGCTACAAGGGCAAGAAGGATGCAGAGAAAATTCAAAATGAAGGTACCAGAGGTTCCTCCACTGTCTCAAACACTTATGAACAAAAGGAGATAATTGAGCAAAAAGTCCCGTTAATAGTGGGCAAGTAGCTATCTGTAGATATATATCTGATATCTAGTAAGTGTCTGAAAAATATTTTATTACTATACTTATTTAGTCATTATCAAGTTAAATAGTCATGAACTAGAGACTATTAATAAGTGTTTATTTTGTTATCAGGCTCTGGAGATGCATGTATTTGTGATAAAGGCATTTTACTTTTATTACAAAGCATCTTCTGTAAGAACGTTTGTATTCATTAGAGAGAAAAAATATTTCGAGATAAAATTAAAGGATGAACGTTAAATAGGGAATTTATTTTGAATTAAAGTAAGCTCAACTATTGGTTTATGTATTACTTCACTACATTTTTCTTATGTGGGGAAACGAAAAGGAAAGGAAGTAACCACCTATTAAATATCTGTTCTTAATCAGACATTGCTCGAACTTTTATGTACCTTATTTAATTTAACATAAAATATATCATCTCGTATGCTTCTTAATGTAACATATTAAACTTTATTCTATATGTTGTGAATACAAATTTTATTTTTACTTAAGAATTTTTTCAAAGGACAGAAATTATTATACTCTGAAGACTTTCCATACTTTTACACATGTGGAAGGTACTAGTCAATGATCAGTTATTTTTTGCCCATGATGTGACTATGCCCTCTATCTCTAGTTACATAAAGCAAAGGTTTCATTCATCACAACCAACCAACCTAATAGCAATGAGCACTTACATCAAGCATTCACATGTAGATTTTTAACGGTAAGTTACCACTTAAGGGAAATAGTTCTTCTTGGCGAGACAACAGCTTCCAGGTCTGGGGCAGGAAATGTTCAGGATGAGTGTAGAGTATCTTATTGCACCAGACACCTAAGAAACCAGAGACTGCTGAGGTTGTGTCGAAAGGACTCAGAGCCAACTTGAAAGGACTTTTGCTAGTGACCAGTGGCACATTTTGAAAATCGAAAAGAATATTCACAGTTAATTGAAACACATTAAGTGTGTTAAAATTCCATGGATTTATAATAATACAAGAAAATTGGTAACTTTTAGAGAATGCTAGGGGCAGAGCACAACCCAACATTCTGAAAACTGTTAAATGAAAGAATCAAGCATTTTTTCCTGGTTTTTCTTTGCAAACTGTACCTCAGGCTGTACCAAGTAATTGAGGAAGGAAATGTGATCCTTTTTGAAGAATTCCAGTGAATAACTGATGATAACATTTATTATATAATCAGATAAATGTTATAAGTGTGCAATGAGAATTTTTGTTATTTTTTAAGTTGGGATACTGGTATAGTGATTACACATTCTTTAAAGTGTCTTTTAGCAACATATAATGATGAGTATGCAGACAAAATGATGAGATATCTGGGATTTGCTTCAAAACGACCCAAGATGGAGAGAAGTAGGTGGGAACTTAGATGAAATAAGATTGCCATATGTTGACGATTATTGAAACTGGGTGATGGAATTCGTTATAATAGATCTCTACATTTGTGTCTGTTGGAAATTTTCCATTATTTAAATTTTTCAAAATTCTTCCTATTCCATAGCATGTATTCATTTGAAGTAGAGGGCATTTGCATTTGCTCCAAAAGGGTGGTTATGTTAGAACAGGAAAAGAATTATTATACTTTTGATTTGCCAATTTTGGTGGGTGGAAAATAGACTGAATATTCTGCTAAGAGTCAGAAACAGAAAACTTTATTATAAAATCAATGTAACCTGAGGTTAACATCTTTAATGTCAGCCTAGTAGAGATCAGTGTGACTGAAATATTACCCCAGGAGTCCGGCATGTGTCTTCTTTCAAAGCGGAAGTCAAATAATTTCTATCCCCACGTTATAGATGGTGCTGATTTGCTTGATGCATAAATAGGGTATTCAGAGCACATTGCTTGTGTCCATTTCCTGTACTGCCAGATCATCATGTTCAGCACTTGCCTCTGCTACTGTCTATCTGCTGCAACTGCAGATGTTTCACGTAGCTGACAAGTTTTAAATGAGAGGCAATTTTTTCCTGCTTTTGTTATTTATTTTAAAATGATAAGCCAAAGTTTATATTATGAAATCATTTTGAATGTTTTTCTCAAAACAGGCCACCGTCAAACTTTTTTTCCCCAAACATGGATTCATTAATTTTTGCATCAAATAAAAGTGGTGAATAAATGCAACAAACAATGAACGAAGCAGTATTTTTTGACTAGAGGTATAAGTTGCTGCCCCATTTCTTTTGCTGACCATCTGTCGTAGGTTATTTAATCATTGCCTCTTGAGGGTTGATTTTGGTTCAATTAGTTCTTTTCTTCTTTTGTCCTTGACAATGTGCCTGGAGAAAAATCTTTCCCCCTCTGAAAAATGCTGATAAATTTACATTATTAACAATTTACACTAACACAAACACATCAGAATAGGAACTATGCTAAAGTAATTTAGCAGCTGAGACCATACAGGAGGCTTTCCTTGGGGATACATGAATGTGCCATGATGTTTTCTGGCCACTCTCTTCATCAGTGAGGAATCCTTCTGCAGATGCTATGGAAAATAAATTAAGAACAACATGATCCCCAACTTCAAGGTCTATTCCCGACCTCCCATAAGATTTAAGTCTGAAGGGCAAGGAGAACTAAATCCACCCTAATGTTATTTTATTCTCCTCTGAATAATAGTAGCTAGATAGACTACTGCACTTTCCCTATGTGCACATGTAGCTAAAGTGCTTCATAAATATTAACACCTTTAATCTTCACAAAAGTCCCATGAGGAAGAGATTATTCATGATTGCAGGCAGATATGTCATTAAGGATCTGGCAGAATAGAAAGGAAATAAGCTGCCCAAAGCCTATGAGCCGGACCAATAGAACCAGGATTTAATCCAGAATCCTCCCTGCCATCTCTACTTAAAACAACCTCTTTGAGGACAAATAGTTTATTATTATTAGCTAACAAGCAAGGTGTAGTTAAAACCACAACCAACAACCAAATAATAATGACATAATAATAACATAAATTATTTAAAACTTTATACATCATTAGATGGTACAAATGATACCATCTTCACATGCATTATACATAGGGGCATTGGTGTGGGAATGAAGAATGAAGGATTTATTTCAGGATCTATTAGCGGGTGTTCAACCTAAAGACTCTTAGACTAATATACAGTGCTACAGATTTTGCTTTATAACCTAAGTTTGAAACTCTATCTCAGGTTTTTGCTTCTGAAATTTTTCCAAGATAAATTGGCAAACTTGTTAAAGTTAGTTCCATAATTAATGATTCCAATACAATTTACCTTTCCAGCACTGCACTAGCAACTGTTTTTTTTTTTTTTTTTTTTTTTTTTGAGATAGAGTCTCCCATTGTCACCCAGGCTGGAGTAAAATGGTGCAATCTTGGTTCATTGCAACCTCCATCTACCAGGTTCACTCAATTCTGCTTCAGCCTCCAAAGTAGCTGGGATTATAGGTGCATACCACCACACCCAGCTAATTTTTGCATTTTTAGTTGAGACAGGGTTTCACTATGTTGGCCAGACTGGTCTTGAACTCCTGACCTCACGATCCACCTGCCTTAGCCTCCCAAAGTATTGGGATTACAGGTATGAGCCACCTTGCCCAGCCATTTCATTTTCTTATATATAATAGAGTGCAATAAAGTAACTTGTAAAGAATTTGCCTATAAAAACAGTTGGAATTTGAAATTCACATAAGTTATTCCATTGGGTAATCATAGAAATCAATTCTCTGCTCTTAATTTAGTTTTACATGAAAGTTCAGTCTTTCTGAAAACGTGTGAATATACTTACATAACACATTTATATTTGTATAGAATTACTGCTACTGCTGAAGTATTTTAAAATAGTTTATTGTTATTGGTTCATTTAAAGGACTTTTTTATCCCCAAAATGAACTCTGGCTAAGTATGCATGTGACTTAATATCAACATTTTCTTCATATATATTACTTCTCTAATATATTACAGTAAAGTATAAATAGTTACAATAATGTGCCTAAATCCACTTAAAACCATTAGTCATCGGGCATATTTAGTAGAAGAATTTTCGTTCCGCATTTTAATAAAATGACCAAATAACTTTCACAATGCAATTATTGCCTTTTATCACCATGAATAGTGAGTAAAGCCAGTTTGCAATGATCTGTTTTGACAAAATAAATTTCCAGAGAAAATCTGAGCTAACGGTGGAACTTAAATCTAACCACTAAATCCACACTCAGTCATAGAAAGTGTGATAATGTTACTGTTGGAATAATCACCACAAATCATTTAAATTAAAAAGAAAGAAAGAAAGAAAAACTAAACCCATGTAGTTCGGATGTTTCAAATGCCATTCAGCAAAGTCCTAAGCACATAGTTCAAAAGTCAAGCTCTGACCCTTAGCTTTGACTTCCCTCACTTTTGCAACATCCTTTGCTCCTCACCCTTAAATTAGAACCACGTTCTTCTTGCACGTTTGTTATCACTGGTTCTCGGCTGCTTGGACAGGGAGCTGTGGGTTGGCCTAGGGTAGAGAGCTCTGTTTCCCAGAGTTGGGCTGACACTATTTGTAATGTTATGCTGCTCTCTGTGATGTGTTTATTTGTTTGAAGGAAGAGAGTACCCAGAAGACTCCTGCCTAGTAGACAATACTTACGCATTACAAAGGTATCTTTTAAGATATCTGTAAGATTAGATCTCAGATAGTCAGCAACTGAAGTTAGCTGATCTTTCAAAACACATACGGTTTATTAAAACACAGACAAAAAACACCTAGAAACCAATGGCAGAAAATATGATTGACAACGTCTGTTTCTTCCTTGTAATACCAATCTGGGAATGAGAACAACAAAAAACAAACAAACAAACAAAAAACAGAAATAATTATCTATAGATGAAGCTTCTTTGATTTGTCTATTCGTTTTGTTAGCAGCAACATCTGAACACCCCTAAATGGGTTAGTTGTGTGGGTTTTGCTTTCTTAATTTAAATGGTTTGTGGTGATCATCCCAACAGTAACATTATCACACTTTCTATGACTGAGCCTGGATTTAGTTCTCTTAGAAGTAAGAGAACAACTTGCCAGGCCCAGTGGCTCATGCCTGTAATCCCAACACTTTGGAGGCCAAGGTGGGTGGGTCACCTGAAGTCTAGAGTTCAAGACCAGCTTGGCCAACCTGGTGAAACCCTGTCTCTACTAAAAACACAAAAATTAGCCAGGCATCGTGGCATGCACCTGTAATCTCAGCTACTCGGGAGGCTGAGGCAGGAGAATCTCTTGAACCCAGGAGGCAGAGGTTGCAGTGAGCTGAGATCATGCCATTGCACTCCAGCCCGGGCAACAAGAGTGAAACTCTGTCTCAAAAAAAAAAAAAGAGAGAGAACAACTTTAAAAATGAATACAGGGTTTGAGTTCACAATGGCAGGCTTGCAGTGAAACATCAACATGACTAAATTTTCTCTAATGGTACCTTCTATCTGCATTTTGATAATAAGCCTTTGGTTCCTTCTCTCGCCCAGTCCTCATCCCTGATAACCCCACGCCCTTCATTTCTTGCTCTGAAGTCATCTGTAATTGTAGGATGCATCTCTGTAGGGAATTTGAGAGAAGCTACGTTGCTCAGTGTTTGGGCACCAATGCCCAGTCTGGAGAGCCCTGGCTTGTAGTCAGTACTGGAGCTTAATTGTAGGGCTGGCAGGTGGTCAGAGCCAGCCAAATGGGGATTATGATCCAAGGGCCAGGCTCCTGTAGGGTTTAGGAGTCCAGTAAGCATGTATAAATGAGAGAATGGAATACATTCATTTTAGGGCAGTCAGAAAACAGTCCCTCCCTAGGAGAGTGTGACTGTCCTCTCAAATACATGGATGCGATAAGTTTGGTATTAGAAACATGTCAAATAGTTGATTGAACTTGAGGAATGACATGAGAGAGGGTCAAAAGTCTATTACACAGACCCATGACTTCCTTTTCCCAGATCTTGTGTACTAGGAAGGGAAACTTAAAATTAACCATTTGAGCCCTCTTTCTGCTCCCTCAGGAGGGCTTGTAGAGTGTACTCTGTACACTCAGAAAAGCACCGTGTAAATAACAGATATTATTCAGAAAGTCCTGTATCTATTAGAAAAGGATTGCAAAATATCCATCCATATATGGTCCTGGAAGAGACAGCTTTCACTTAAGGTTTGTTTTTGAGGAAGAAGTCTTGGTCTCTGCCAAAGCACAGTGCATGTAATGTCTCTTCTGAGGTTGCTCCCAGAAGATTTTTGCACCTGCTCCCCTCTCATTGTCCCTACCTGTTTCCATAGATTTCAATCGTTTTGTTAATTTTCACTACAGGAAGCACCTAAGAATAGACTTGCTACTCTGAGCAGATTCTATCTTGGGGCATGATGGATGGAGAACAGCCAAGAACATTGTAGCAAATAGGTGCCCAGTTGGGCTTTTCAATATTATGTATTTGACAGGGCACAGTAGCACCAGCATGCATTGGCATTGGAAAAATGCATTGCCCAGTTCTGTTTGAAAGCTCCTGTCATTTCAGAAGCACTTGAAAACGGGCATGCACATTTTGCTGCTATGCTTGCCAGGACTATTAATAGGAGCTCAGGACTTACACTTATATTGCCCTTTTTATTAAAAAAAAAAAAATCCAAAAGTACTTTTCCAAAACAGTGCCAGTCAAAGCCAACTCCAGCAATCTTTCACCATAACATTGCATAGCTGTTGAAACTTCAGTCGGGTGGGCTAAATCACATTCATTTTCAGGCAAGAAACTCCCTTTGTGCACAGAATAGTTTAGAGTTCACACTGAATGAAGTTGGTGAATATTGAGGTTTCCTATCCACTCTTGGAAATGGCTAACTCTGCTATGATGCTAATAAGGCTGGGGCATTCTGTTGTTCTGAAGGCATCATATTATATGCTCAGATAGCCTCAGTCACATGCTGAAAGATCTTATTATGTTTTAATGTTTTGCTAGTCTTAAAAACTAAACTAGAAAAATGGGGCATGTCCCAGTCATCCCAGTGAAAATAATGAAAGTGATATCAAAAGACTTAGTGTCTATTTTCTTTAGCAATCTAATGTTTTCTAAAGATATAGATATATTTGGATTGTTCTTGCACTCTGCTGGCTGCTGGACCCTTCACATCTGGAGGCCAGTTGACTTTGTTCTTCTTCCTGGCACTGAAGACATGAACACGAGATGCTTTGCACGAGAGAGATGTCCAGGGAGTTATGTGTTTGTGTGAGGCTTCACCTCTCTCTGGGCATTAATGGAATCAGTGTGCGAGCTTTGGAGTCAGAAGGTCATTCAAGAAGGAATGTATTTCAAAAGGGGTGGAACACAATGGGGTGGTGTAGTGGAGAAGAGTTCGCCTGCTATGAGATATTTGAGTGTCTCTTGCAAGGTCACTTTCTGTCATACAACGTTTCGCTTCCTGTCAGGCCAGAAATAATACAATGGAATAGGATACACTCTAGTCCAAGAATTTGACAGGTAAAACTGAAGTTAAGAAAACTATTGTCTTTTAGTACAACAACTGGAAATTGCTTCAAAATAACACTGTGAAATGCTTTGTCTAAAATTTGAAGAAAAATTGTTTCTGTTTTTTCCCTCACTAATGTCTACTGATTTTCAAAGCTGGAAATCTGAAATTTTGACAAGATGTTCTAGCTTGCTTCATGGTACCACTGTCAACCAAGGAAGCTGACAATGAGGGCATTATGTTTATTTACTTTTTACTCTAAGTTCTGGGATACATGTGCAGAATGTGCAGGTTTGTTACACAGGTATACATGCGCCATGGTGGTTTGCTGAACCTATCAACCCGTCATCTGGGTTTTAAGCCCTGCATGCATTAGGTGTTTGTCCTAATGCTCTCCCTCCCCTTGCCCCTTACCCACTGACAGGCCCCAGTGTGTGATGTACCCCTCCCTGTGTCCATGTGTTCAAAAGAAGACATTCATGTGGCCAACAAACATGCACAAAAGTTCATCTTTGGTGGTCATTAGAGAAATGCAAATTAAAGCCACAATGAGATATCATCTCATGCCAGTTAGAATGGCGATTATTTTAAAAAGTCAAGAAACAACAGATGCTGGCGAGGCTATGGAGAAATAGGAATGCTTTTACACTGTTGGAGGGTCTTTTTATAAATATGTACTGAGGTGAGGGTGAAGGTTAAATTTAGATATTAAATAAATGTGTCGATGGTATGTTTTGAATGATTCTCTTAGCTTAATCTCATCCGTCCCTGGTATTTTTTTCCTGATGTATTCATATACTAGTCTTCCTAACTCTTTGTCTGTGTTCTGTAAGTCTCAGAGAGTAAGGAACTATCTTTCCCATTGTTAGGTTCATGCTAAGGTTCTCGTAACAAAATGTGTAGGAAAGCCTACACATTTGTTTTCTGTAAATTTTATGTGACATGGGAACCTTCAGGAGAGGAGATTCAAAGAAACAGGCAAACTTAGGTATTTTATGCTTAAATCTGATGAAGATACTCATGGAAAAATATGGTTAGAGGACAAAGAAAAACAGAATCTAATGGTAATAAACTTGGGAGAACTTATCAAGGCCTGTTTGTTCGGATGCTTCTCTGTGTCCCTTTGTCTTCAAAGATGGGATATTCCTGGTATTCCTGGATACTGCCAGGTATAGGGTGGAGGACATTTCTCACATGAGGGTCTTATGACCTTCTTCAAGGAAGGTTAGGACATGCTTTCTAGGTTTTCTGGCCTGCTTTAGGGGAAGAGGGCAGGAGAAAGTCAGAGAGTGACTTCCTGCTTCTGCTATTTTCTCAAATGCCAAGGTGCCATATTTTAGGGTAGACTGTCCTAAACCGCATCAACCCTCATATACTTCTTACAAGGCATGTGACTTTGAACAAATAAATGAAAGGATTTCCACCACTGAAGTCAGTCAAATATTGGTTGAATGCAATCAGCTAAAGCCTTTTAATTTTTTCAACAACATGCACCTACACTACACACATGTACTGTGCACTCACACACAAATAAAATGCACATCTTAAATTTATATGTAAACACAGAAGCTGTATTTAGCTTCACAAGGACAGAGTTCGAGAGCTGCAGTGGATTAGAAGAAAGTAAAACTTTCTTAATGAATCTAATTTTATTTTTCCCATCAACCTCTTCTCTACCTACTCATCAAACACTGTCTGCAGGAGGTGAGCTCAGCCCCAGGCATCACATGGTTCCAGCTTCTACTCATCTCTTGATTCTCTTCCTCTCATTACTGTCCTCTCCAGCCCCCTTTGTAGTGACCAAAGCTTTCTCACACTGCTCCAAAAAGTGTTACAATTCTTGCCTTATCTCTGCAGCATACATATGGTTTTTTCTTTGTTCCTTCTCTGTTCATATAGCTTTGGATAAACTTGATACAAGGTGAATTTTGTAATGAAAGGAGATATTTATGCTAGAGAATGTTTTTGTCATTGAATGTATGAATTATTTGAAGAGCTGTTAACTCAGTTACCTATTGCTGTAAAACGAACCACAGAGAAATTTAGTGACTTAAAGAAGTAACCATTTGCTTATATTTCTTCAGTTTGGTCGTCTGCTGATCTGGCCAGGGGTCACTCATGTGACTACAGTCACCTGGAGGTTCAGCTGCAGCCAGATGGCCCAAGATTGTCTCATTCACTAGTAGGGTGGCTAGCAGAGCTGTCTGCAGGTGTTTATATTCTCCCCTGCCAGTCCGAGATGGCGAGAGCAGAGGCAGCAGGCCTCTGAAGTCACAAACGTCATGTTCTTCCCATCCTACGGTAGGTCAAGGCAAGTCACACCACCAGCCCCATTCAAGGGGTGAGGAAATAAGCTTGCATAACAGGAAGAGCAACAAGCAAGTTGGGAACATGTATAATATATTACAATCATCCCAAACTCTGTTGAACTCGTTTAATTAATAGCAAATATGCAGGTAAGAGAAACAGCAGTTTCATGTTGCAAGTCTGAACATTGGAAAAACAAGAGACTGGTGTCATTTAAAAATCTCTAACAAGATTCACTCAGAAACCATGGCCTCGGGAGAGTTGAAACAAAACCACAAAAATATTCTGTTTTCCATTCTACTTATACTTACTGACATCTGTCTCCATCTACTGAAGTTAGGTCTCTGTGGACAGCTACCAGGTTTGTAATTTATTGGAAGGGGAAATCATGTCAGGATATGTTCAATGGCTCATAATATTTAATGAAGCTACGACTTGGAGCCCAAAGTAAAACTAGTCAGGGGAAAATATTCTTCTATTTAAATAGAAACTCTGACAATTGTTTAGGGAACAAGGATACCTTTATTTTACTACTTATTTTATTTATAACTTAAACCCAAAATTGAAATGGGATTTTTAAAGGAAACAGATTATTTTTAACATCAGCAACAAGGGACCAATGAATGCCATTCCTCATTACTTTTTATTGTATTTTAGATATTTTTCAGTTCATCTCTTTACTTGTTGATGGTCTTCTCCACATCTAATATCTACTCTTTGAGGCAAGGGACATTTCTTATTTGAATTTTAATTCCCAATGTCTAACACAGTGCTCAATTCATGTTCCTTAACAGTAGAACAACAGATACAAGTGGTGCAGTTTTCATGGAGGTGGCCTGAGCACAAGGGTCCGGGAGCTGGTTCTAATAACAGCAGCAGCTGACATGGATTGAGCACCTAAGATGCGCCCGGGCTCTTGCGGGCACTTTACACATACATCCCACACAACCTTCCAAATGAGCATTTCAGTTCTCCTGCTTCACCTATGAACAAACCAAGGGAGAGGAGCTTGCCATATGTCTGGGGTCACAGATTCAGTGTGTGAATTACAACCTGGAATCAAACCAAACCATGAACCACCAGGTTTCACTCCTTTTTCAAGTTGGTCAAAATGAATAACTCCATTTCTCTTTGCCTCTTTTCTTTCTTTCTTTCTTTCTTTCTTTCTTTCTTTCTTTCTTTCTTTCTTTCTTTCTTTCTTTCTTTCTTTCTTTCTTTTTTTTTTGAGACAGGTTCTCATTCTGTCACCCTGGCTGGAGTACAGTGGTGCAATTATAGCTCACTGCAGTCTCAAACTCCTGCTCGAGTGCTCCTCTCACCTCAGTCTTACAAATAGCTAGGACGGACTACAGGTGAAAACCACCATCCCCGGATAATATTTTTTTAACGTTTTTTTTTGTTTGTTTGTTTTGTTTTTTGTTTGTTTTTTTTTTTTTTTGTAGGAGACAGGATCTTGCTATGTTGCTCAGACTGGTCTCAAACTCCTGGCCTCAATAAATCCTTCCACCTAGGCCTCCCAAAGCATTGGGATTATAGGTATGAGCCACTGTGTCTAGCCAGTGACTTTCATTGTATATTACTATTTTTGGCTCTTAAGCCCTTAGGTTTCAGAGATGAACAAAAGTGACCTAGTCCCTGACATTATTCAGCCACATTCAAGTTAGAGGGATGAATACTTTAAAAAAGTTAAATAAAATTATAGTATATAAGTAGGTGATAAATATTCTAGGGGAAAAATAGGAAAGGGGAATTTGTGTGGAATGGGATGGTGATGGGGGAATTGCAGATTGCAATTTTAGGTAGGAATGTCAGAGAAAGCCTGACTGAGAGGTGCTGGTTGAGCAACGACCTGGAGAAGTTGAGGGAGTGGCCGGTGGCTATGGAGGCGGGACCTTTCAGGCAAGGGACCAGCAGGTGCACATGTCCTGAAATAAGAGTGTGAATGGCTTGTTCCCAAAATGGAAACAGGTCAGCCACGCAGAGCAGCAAGCCAGGGGATGTTCACTGAGACTGGGAAGATGAGATAACAGATTGGGAGGGAAGAGTTTATCTTAGAGATTTTAATTTTAAGTACTTATTGAATATCCATGAGGAGATGTTGAGGAGGTACATAGGTAGATGTAAGAGTCAGGAATGATGCCTGGAAGACATCTGGGCTCGTAAATACCCATGGAAGTCATTGGTCCATACTGGGAGTGTTTAAAGCTGCAGCAGCTCAGAGAGGGAAGAAAAGAACAAACTTTTGGGGAATTGTCTATGAAGAGATGATCCATTGGGGTGGGATCCTGAGCCTCGCGTGAGAAGGTCAAGAAGCAGAAATTGAGAAAGAAGACAATGCAGGCAAAGGGACTGGCTTAGTGCAAGGACATGTAACAAGGCATGGTTTGGAATGATGAGGGAGCAGGGAGGAGTCAGATGTGTATCTCAAGACATGACATGGAGAGGCAAGAAAGGGGGTGGGAGGAAGTGGTGATGAGGTCAGAGGAACAGACTGGAGAGCCAGATTGCTAACATCTTTCTATGACATGCTAAGGAATTTAGTATTTGTTCTGCAACCACATGGGAGCCATTGAAGGGTTTTAAGCAGGAAAGTGACATGATCAGATGCATCATTTAGAAAAATAACTAGCAACATTGGGAAGGTTAAATTGTGGAAGAGAAAAACTTAAGTCATGTACATAATAACTTTCAACAAAGTTGACAGTGATGATCACAAGGTATGCAAGTCAAGAGCTATGGAAAGGCTATATGTACCTTTTCATGTCAAAAAACAAGAAACATTTCCAAAGGGACCAATAATGGTCTTTGTTTAATGTTACTTTTTCTTATAATTTTTGATGGAGCATAATATGATATGGCTAACATCTTTGTCTTGAAGGACTTTCTTATCTTGACAACTTTCCTTCTAAAATTATCATCGACTTCTAAAGGTGAGTGCATTGTAAATATTCATATATTTTATCCACAGGGCTGGACCCTCAGGTGTCAGTGTAATTAATCATTTCATTTAATTCTTAAATGAACTAGATCGAATCCCGGTTTTACTTAGCATATGACAAAGAAAGTACCAATTCAGAAATGCCTTTGAATTTTCTGTCCCAGAATGACATTACCCACATAGTGCTAACCAAATGTTAGCATTTCATTGTGGAAAACCAGTGGAGCATTCTGCCTGAATACAAGCTGTAGGTGCCAGGCATCTGTGTACCTTAATGCTTGTTGAAGGTAACTCTTCAGAATTAACGTGAGCTTATTTTTGGTGTTAATAGAGACTGAGTGTAAAGCCTTATTTCTTGCACATTTGTTCTGTGCCACGCACTTTCAAATGAGTTTTCATATAATTTTTAAAACTCTCTGATACCAGTGTAATGTGACAAGTGAAAAAACTGAACCTCAGAGAGGAAATAACCTAAGACTGAAGCACATGTTATCCAAAGTGATTGTTACTCCGATTTTACCTCTGCTTAGCTCATGAGGAGACATACTTGATGTGTGTGTAAAGCAAAATATACATAGACAGGTAGAAGGGTTATGTGAATATTGTATCTCACCGAAAGTTTAAAATACTATTGTGAAGATTTATTTATCTCATTTACAAATATCACCTCTCTTTCTTTCTGTCTCATCCCTGGTCAGAATATAGATATAAGTCTGAAGGATCAAAAAAATATATTTAAATAAGGGAATTTCTTTTGTCCGTTTGCCTTCCCAGATGTAAAAGCCTTACCAGATATTTGCCTTTATTACTCTGTTTCAATCCATTAACAAGATATTTGCCTAAGTTTGATGAATAATTAAAGAAATTACAAGAAAAATCAAAGTTAGTTCTTTTATCATGTAAAAAATATAAATTATTTTCCCCACATATAAGTAAACTGATTTCCACTATTATTTTCTTATCAAGGAACTCAATAAATATCATTAATTACATAAATATGTATTGAGCACCTACTATCTACCAATCATTGATCCTGAGAGCTGATTAGGGAATAGTAAACAAAATCAACAAAAGTTCCTGAGTTTTGATTGTAAATTCAGTTAAAGTTTGTAGTAAGTCCAACTAAAGAGGTGGATCAAAATGACTCGAAGAGCAGTTTAAAGATGCAGAGAACTTCCATTCAGGATCTTAGGAGGTTTACATGGTTTTAAAAGCTTTGCTGCGGGTTGTGATTAAGAATCTGGGAATGAGAGATTTTACTAATGCAGCAACTGCTCACATTATTTCCCCATTAAACCTGTTCTTGCTCCTCTTTCCCCATCAAATCCCTATCTTTTGGTCAAGCATGGAAAGCAATTTGAGAAAAAATAGAGCACAGAATTCTTGCTTTGAGAATGCATGGCTTGCTCTGCATTTCAAAAGTATTAATAACAAATTTTCAAACAAGTGAAATAATGCTGATAATCTATTAGAAACATTGATGTTTATGCTGGGTGCAGTGGCTCACGCCTGTAATACCAGCACTTTGGGAGGCCAAGGCGGGCCAATTGCTTGAGGCCAGGCATTCAGAACCAGCCTGGCCAACATGACAAAACTCTGTCTCTACTAAAAATAAATAAATAAATGAATAAATAAATAAATAAATAAAAAATAGCTGGGCAGGGTGACTACATGCCTGTAATCCCAGCTACTTGGGAGGCCAAGGCATGAGAATCGCTTGAACCCTGGAAGCAGAGGTTGCAGTGAGCTGAAGTCAGGCCACTGCTGCAGCCTGGGCAACAGAGCAAGATTCTGTCTCAAAAAAAGAAATCCTGATGTTTAAATACTGTGAAACAGGAGCCAGGAAAAGCCCTTATAATTTGAATGGACACCCTATAGATTTCACTGTCTTGCAAAATTGTACTGGATTACCAACTTTTGGGTTAATTTAAACCGCCACTTAAGAAGAAAGTATATATACGCCCATTATCTGGACTAATTGAAGATGTACATTATTTAAATAACTGCTTGTTATCACTAATTCTCATTATGGGATTCACATTCCTCATTTTCTGTTTCATTTTGGTTTTCCAAACATGGCTCCTTATTATGAACTCAGAATCTTACTGACACTTCTTTTTTAACTCTCAGCCTGATCAGTTTCCCATTACTGCCACACCATGGTGTATTTTTTTCTCACCCATTATTCTGGAAAAGGATAACTCATAATATCCATCTGTCCTTGACTCTTTTATTCCATAGAATTTTTAAATATACAGAGTGTTTTAGTTAATGAAATGTCTGGACAGCTGAGTAGTAAATTCTGTGCAGAAGATGATTTCTAGGTCAGAAAAATTTAAACTACGAAGTTATTAACTAGAATCAATTTGCATATATCTTGCTTTCTTGTTACCTCAATGTTAGGAAGGAAGAAAAAAAAGGCCAGGGAATATGTGATTAGTCCAAAATGGATGGATTTAATTCACTTGATAAATATAATTAGCCCTTAAACACCAACTTCATTTAACAAGTAATAATTTATAGAATACAAAGGAGGTTTATGCAAATTATGGTGTGCCTTGTATTTTATGTTAGCCCTTCTCTAAAGTTATGCAGAGCAAGGTAATTTGACCTTCACATTGAGTGGCTAGCTTTACTGATGGAAAATGATTTCTGGGGAACACCAGCCCTGTACAGATGGTTCTTTGCAAATGGGTGCTGTGTGAGTATCGGTACTGAAATGCTCAGGAAAGATGGCTTCTCATTAAGGTGCAGGTAGGGAACACCTGGGGTCTGAGCCATAGGGTCACCAGGACCATAGACTGTTTCTCCCTAGTTCAGAAGGCCAGATACATATTTACTTTTCTCCTCTCAATTGTGCCTTCCCTTTCAGTAAAATTTAGGTTAGGCACTGTTCATTAAAGAAAGACCAATCCAATAATTATAGGTGGTCAGACTTTATCATTTAATCCTTGACAACTTTGAAGTAGTAAATGTAAATAAGATCTTTTGTTTCCTGAAAACTCTGAAGTGCTCTTGCAAGAAGCTTAGAGTGTAGGCCGGGTGCCAGTGGCTCATGCCTGTAATCCCAGCACTTTGGGAGGCCAAGGTTGGTGGATCACCTGAGGTCAGAAGTTCAAGACCAGCGTGGCCAACATGGTGAAACCCCATCTCCACTAAAAATACAAAAATTAGCTGGGTGTGATGGCACGCACCTGTAATCCCAGCTGCTCAGGAGGCTGAAGCAGGAGAATCACTTGAATGCCACTGCACTACAGCCTAGGTGACAGAGCGCGACTCCATCTCAACAAAAAAGAAGTGTGGAGGGTAGCTTTGTATATTCTCTAAGCATCTGAGATTCAAGGTGCTGGAAGTCAGTTTGTACAAGGGCAGTTTAATCACTAACCAGAATTATTGTATTTGTTAAATAAGAGTTTATGTTGTAAAAGACATTAAAATGTACCTAGGATATTCTGACCTCAAAATACTTCATTTAAGGTATTGAAGAAGTTGCCTGGCCAAATGGTAAGAAAACACTTGAGTTACAAGAAGCCATGTGAATAGTACAGAGTAACAATACCGTGGCTTTGAACCTCAGTTAAAAGTTTAGAAAACCCCATGGCTGCTGTCTAAGGAATAATTACTCAAAGATTGAATTTTCATTAATTGGTAACATACTTGTGCTACTACATCCTTTTTGTAAGAATCACCCATTCAGAGACACCTTTTCTTACCACTGTCTTCTGCACACCCCCTTTCCTGCTACTCTGATCTATACACGCTTTCATCAGTGCACTCGTAACTCAGCAGCAGAGTTTTCAATATACTTGATAGACCAACTGGCCGATGGTTTAATAAATGTGTGCAGAAGGAAAATGGAAAAATGATAGATGAAGAGATGTAAAAGCACTTGGAAGAAAGTACACAAAAGACCATAACAATAAAATGGGGAAAAAAAAAAAACCATTCAGGACCTATGGTGAATGAATGCTCTAGGCAGTCTCCAGTCATACATACTACTTTAATCAAATGTATTTTTGTGATTTATTTAGAAGTTACTTTGACAGCTCGTGTTGCTCCCATTATTCAAGCAACTCTTCAAATTCCATTTTCCTGTGAGGGCTGCTGCTTCTCGCCAATGTTAAATTAAGTTTAGCCTAAAGCTGCCTCCTCATGTATTTTACGTTTGGCCTACGGGTTTCTCCACTTAGGTTACAGTGAACTGTAACCATACAGGATATGTAAACAGATTGTAACCTACTCTTGCATCACGGAGTTTTCAGCCAGTTCAAATAAGGCAAATGCCAAACAGTACCCAGTTCAGCTGTTCCACTCAATTCCACTTTCTGTGCCTCACTTTCCTTTTTCTGTACATAAATTATCTCTTACAATGCAGCACCATAGTCTCTACATGTTCTGGTTTGTGGGACTGCCCAGTTTGTAAATCATTCTTTCCTCAAACTCTGTTAAATTTAATTTGTCTACAGTTTTTCCTTTAACACCAGTTATCTCCTGATGTATCTCTTCATTGTATCCTTAAGAAAGGATAAAAGGAAGCTAGGGGTGGTGGCTCATTCCTGTAATCCCAGAACTTTGGGAGGTCACGGTGGGTGGATCACTGAGCTCTGGAGTTTGAGACCAGCCTGGCCAACATGGTGAAACTCTGTCTCTACTAAAAATTAAAAATTAAAAAAAAATTAGCCGGGTATGGTGGCAGGTGCCTGTAATCCCACTCAGGAAGCTGAGGCAGGAGAATTGCTTGAACCCAGAAGGCAGAGATTGCAGTGAGCCAAGATTGCACCATTGAACTCCAGCCTGGGTGACAAGAGTGAAACTCCATCTCAAAAAAGAAAGGAGAAAAGGACATCTTTGGAATTTCTGCTAATATCAAGATGTATTAAATAACTTGATTATCCTTTCAAGGATGTTCATTGAAGTTCTCACTATTCATTGTCACTTTCTATATGCATCCTTTTTGTTATTCTAGGGGAAAACAAGGGCAGAATTTCTGGGATAGGTGCCAACCACCCAGTACATTTCTACAATTTAGTTTTTGCAAAGTAAATATATAATTTACATCAGTCATCTCCAACTGTCTTATACTGATGAGATAAGAAAAAATGGGCATTGGACATCTAAATAAAATTTATATTGTTGGAATTCTTTTTATTAAGATGCTTTTACTTTAAGTTTTTTTAGCCACTGGACATTTAGACTACTGCTATTTGACATAAGTAGCTAGTGAAACTCCAGAGAAACGAAGAATTGACAGTTAGAAACAAAGAGCATAGGCACTAAGTCAGACAGGTGGGGATTCTCATCTCAGATCTACCAAGTTATTCAATTTTCTCATCTACACAACAAGAACAACAATAGGATCTACCTGATAAGATTTGTGGTGAACAAATGATTCAGGTAGTGAGTGTAATACAAACTGAGCAATTAAAAATAGAAACTATAATGGTATTACCATTATTTTAAAGATACGTGAGAAGACAGAAAATGGATTAATTTTGATGAAGAGCTCATCAGGATGACATATGGGATAGTGAATGTGAAGCTGTGACACTGTTCCAACAAAAGTTCCTTTGTAGTTCAGTGGCTCAATGAATGCATGAGTTTATGTATCGTTCACTTAATGCTCTGCAACTAGTGTTCCAGGACAGTGACTTCATCTTCATGGGGTCGCTTTCACAGTTTCTCTAATTAGTATCACTGCAGCATATACAAAAGGCAAAAGAATATGGAGGAACAAATGTGCGGGATTTGTGGTCAGACATGGAAGTAGCAGGTCCACTCTTGTCCTGATTGTACCAGGGAAAAAATCATCAGAGAGCTATTCATAATTGCAAGGGATGCTGGGAAAAAGACTGTAGCTAGGCAGCCATATGTCCAGCCACTGTTCTATTTCTGTCAGAGAAGAGAGAAGGAATTTTTTCTTGAGCTGTTAATCTTCTAAGAGAGATTGTCAGAGCACACACAGGTTGTAAAGAAATTGCCTGCTTTTTGAGTATATGAGCCAACTATAGTTTCCAGTTTTGTGGGTTTTTTTTTTCTTTTATTGAATTAGTTAGTGGAAATAAATCACTTGCAATATTGCTTCCAATTCTCAATGCTATAGAATTAGATAATATTAATTTGTTAACAAAATATCACCTTGAATAAATATTTTCCCCAATTGAAAAATTCTAGGATACAAAAATATAGGATAAGTACCATGTGGATTTACTTTTTGATTTTCATTTTCAAATGTGAATAATGTCAGGTGGTGACAACTGCCATATTTATTCATTCAAACATGTAAAAAATCAGAATACTCTAATAAAGCTAGTTTTTCTAATATGGAAAATCCTGAAATTACTCTGAAATGTGATAATTATTTTATTTTTAACATTTTTCATCAGATTTAAGCTATGGATTCAAACATCAGAAATTAAACAGAAAAGAATAATTAGGGTCAGGGTTAACATGATTAACCTTTCATAGCCTGGTAAAGAAAATGTGAAGCTTCAAGATACATGTCATTTTTATTGATATTGACATAGAAGAAGATGGGCCATTTTTTTTTATTTCTCTTTGAGGCAGCGCAGTATTTGTTTGAAAGAACTATT
This sequence comes from Saguinus oedipus, assembly GCA_031835075.1. Taxonomy (NCBI): domain Eukaryota; kingdom Metazoa; phylum Chordata; class Mammalia; order Primates; family Cebidae; genus Saguinus; species Saguinus oedipus. Next base: position 8,509,863 of record CM063188.1, on the reverse strand, counting down.
TTGATAATCTGCCTCAGGTAGAGGGCAAGACTGCAAAGACATAAACTACTATGTATAAGATTAAAATAATTTATATGCTTTCTGAAATATATTATAGTGAGCATTCAAATCCCTATCAAAGAGATTAGCACCGAGGATGACTTCAGTTCAAAAGTATAGATGTATCATTATAACTTTCTGAAGACAAGAATGTCTCTGTTGTTTGGAAGCATATAACCCCATGATCTAGAGTTATACATAGTATTAATAGTATATTAGTCCATTCTCACATTGCTATAAAGAACTACCCAAGACTTGGTAATTTATGAAGAAAAGAGGCTTAATTGACTCACAGTTCTGGAGACTATACAGGAAGCATGGCTGAAAGGCCCCAGGAAACTTACGATCATGCCAGAAGGTGAAGGGGAAGCAGGTATAGCTTCACATGGCTGGCAGGAGAGAGAGAACGACAAGTGGGAAGTACCACACACTTCATGACTGTCAGATCTCGTGAGAACTTACTATTACAAGAACAGCAAGGAAGAAATCCGCCCCCATGATTCAATCACCTCCCACCAGCTCCCTTCCCCAATACTGCCAATTACAATTCAACATGAGATTTGCATGGAGACACAGAGCCAAACGATATCAGACAGTAAGTCATATTTTGTTAACTGAATGAATGCAGAAGTCTTAGCGTGAGAGGGGCCTTGGCTGAATCCTGGGTTATATCAGCAAGAAGTATGTTGGGAAGTTGTTATTTAGCAAATGACCATGGTTGCTATGAAGACAACAGTGAATATTTCCTAAGAAATTATTTAAAGATATTTTTCTACAGAGTAAGAAAAGTAATTTCATACAAGTAAACAGTTTCCTCTGTTAACCCTTCCAACATCATCAATCATGTGTGACTGAGCTGATTTTTGTTTGTTTGTAGAAGTCTCCAATGGTAGGTTAGAGGCTTTGCTGTATTCATTCATTTACTTGTTGTTTATTATTTACTTATGCCAAACATTGTGCTTAGCATTATGATTATAGTTACAAGCAAGAGGGACAAGGATCCTGCCCTAAGGGAGCTTTAGTTTAAAGGCAAATACCATCACCAGCCGTTAAGTATGTGCAGACTATTTAAGAGAGACTAGAAGCAAAAAACGTTTTTCAATTTCAGTGCCTACCCTAAAAGAGCTTATAGTTTTAAGGCAAATATAATCACCAGACTTTAAGTATATGCAGACTATTTAACAGAGACTACAAGCAAACATTTTCAATTTCAGTATCTGGGTCAGAGGAAATGTATCTTATAACAATTATAAAGTATAAATATTTTTGTTCCACATGAACAAATAATCTGGAACCTAAACATCTTTTGCATATTGACCCAGCAATTACTTAATGAGATTTGTTATCAGTGCTAGCTCTATTTTAACCTGTATTTTGTCATTGGGTGGTGGTGGTGGTTGTTTCTGAAGACATTTCAGCAGATCTTCTAAAATGGTACTTCACTGAGGGCAATACCATCCTTCCAGAAGGCATTTGCAAAGTTATCAGAATGTTTTTGGTTCTCTCAATGACTTGGGACACTGGGCAGAGGTCAGGATTCCTAGATACTCTACAGTAAAAAAAACTCAGTCAGTCATGCAGAGGATTGTTCTATGCAGAATGTCTTCAGCACCACCTTGGGAAGGTTTGGGAGATGTCAAGTCATTTTACTCCCTCTCAGTGTTCTGAAGTTCCTGCTTTAGATATGTGAGTATGTGGTAAGTCAGTCCACTCACACTATGGGGCTCAGGACCCAAGGAACCCTACCAGAATCTGTGGGGACTAGTGCTGTGTGCAGAGTGGAGCTGTGACCCTTGGGTTACCCCGACCTAACCAAGAGTGAGGAAGAAAAAACTTCAAATTCATGAGTTACCACCTAGTCCTCTAGAGGCTAAAGGAGGCACAAGGTAGGACGGAAGATTTTCTTCCATAATTTGTCTTATTGTGAAAAAAATGCACAAGCTAATTCTTGTGTTAAGGTCATTAATTAATTTTAAATATATAGACCCAAAGCTGTCCTATCTTGTCTTAAAGGAATTAGGCATTGGATTAAGGGACTTTTCTGTTTCATTCAAGCTTAAAAGGGCTTTCCTGTTTTACTGACATAGAATTCTTTTTAATGCTAATGAGATTTATCCTTTCTTTTTTTCTCTTAAAATTGAATCCAAACCATACCCTCACCAATGCTTCTATTACCCAGGTTAAAGATTCCAGAGAACTCCATCCTCCTGTTTTTTAAAGGGAATCTGTCCAAAACTGTCAGGGATGTTGTGATCAACATTCTGAAAGTTTTACTTAAGTATGTCAGGCACCCCAGCTGAATTTTGTAAACCATTGTGTTTCATTTGAATAACACAATAAAAGTTCACTTATCAGGAAGTGAGTTAACTGTAAACCTCAAATATCTAGGGCATAGTAACCCCAAGCAACAAAGTTCTTGATTTTTATACCAATAATGGAAAACCTTCAGACTACCCTCAAAGTCCATTTATTACTAATTTACATACAATTACAAGAAACTTGTTTATCTAGTTTTCTAGCTCACAACAGAAAATGAGCAGTGAGGAGATTTATGTAGTTCAAATTGACCACAAAAGGAGATTGCCTATAACCTAGCAAGAAAAAGGTACAAATAAAAGGTATGATCACTTTTATTTTTTAGAATATCTTGTTCCCTAATAAAACCATCTAGATGAGGCAGTTGTATGTGGACTTCATTCCAGAAATCCACCTTTAAAAGTGGAAAGTATTCAAAGCAGAAAATAACAAATTCTCTAGTTTCCTAAGCTTCCCCATCAAATGATATATGTCCTTCTGACCTACAGATTTCTTGGTATTGTATGTATTATGGCAAAGCCTGCAATTACTTTTGTATCAACTTGATTTCCTCATGTGCGTTTGGGTCCATAATCATTCAATCTCATAATAACATACAGAGTCAGGCTGGCTCATTAACTTCTCAACACTCATTGCAGTGATGAAGGAAGCCTCTCCTTGTCTGTCTGTACTAGGATGAATAAAGATGACTGAAGAATTTGACTGAAACTCAATGCTACCAAAATAAAACATATCTGTTCCATAATAATTAAAACTTGTATAACAGATCATTATCTGTTTATTAATAATTCTTCGGTTAATATAATTGCATTTGTATTTGTGGAGTAGAATTCTACCTACCAATTTATTTCAGGGAGATGTTAATAGATGTTGATGATATAACATGCATAGCCCTAAACTACTTGTATGTACTGGACTACTATTATTCTAATACCCAACATCTAATAAGGAAGGAAAATATAATCGTTGCTGAAATAATGATAAACAATGAAGGTACTCAGAAAGAATGAACCGGGTGCTTTAAGTACAAAAACTGGTGGAGAGAAATGGCTGAGCTGTTTTCTATATGTGAAGTTTTGAGTTATAGAACCATTGAGTTCTATAACTAAATTTTGATGCCCAGAGTTGACAGCATAGGAAACTGTTCACTTTCCACAATGCTGCCTATTCTCATATTACTCATTTCTGAGTTTTTTTAATACCGTATTTTCATGTCATAATTTAGCATAATGCTTTGCATAATAATTTTGCACAGAGGTATATTCTTAGTCTGTTTATATTTGGTTTCTAAGGGAATTCTGAGATGTATGCTATTGTTTGAGATCTTAAGCATTAGACAAGTGACTTGTGATCATTGAAGAGTTTTATCTATACGCTATTTAATGGAATTTAAAATAGACCACATATCTTGCTGTTGCCTCAAATTTTTCACTTGACAATAAAATTACCATTTTTCTCTCACATGACATTGTGAATATGATTTGTAAAGGACTTTGAGAATTTCAAGACAAATGTATGAAAGGTTTTTACTGTTGTTGCAATTTATATCCTTCATCCGTGAAATAGTTTCAAATTAATATTTATCCCAAACTTCGTTTAGTTGTTAATTCAAGGAGTGAGATACTGAAAAATCAACTCTTTACATTTCTTATCCTGTTTTATTAATGAATGTGTATTACATCTCCATTCAGTATATACAGCCTATATTAAAGTAACTATAGAAAAGGCATCCTTATTAAGAACGTCTGAATGGTGTATGTTTTTATGCACTTGCCAGTAGCTATGTAAGGCAGAAGTTCAATAAAAGCTATCCATTTTAATCCTGTACCTTCCTCACTTTAATGCTCAGTAAACATTTGGTAAATGAATGTTGAATGTTAATGCATTCTGTTTGCCCATCTCCTGAAAGAGACAGAAGAATGTAGGTACCTTAATAGAGCAGCAGTAACTTAAGCACTTAATCCTGGTTGTATGAAGATGTTTAAAGGCAACTCACTCTTCTTGAGCCACTCTAGCTTAGATACAGTCAGTCAATTGCAAACACCTTATGTGTGGTTAAGAAATCCAGGCTATTTCATGTAATTAAGTAATTCCCAGTAGTGCCAAAGAAAATAATGCTAGCTCGCTCTTGGTGTTGTTGTATAATAACAAGAACAGATATTGGTTTATAACACTTAATATCTTATACAACTCTCCTACACTTAGTGGGGATACTTAAAACTGCCCATTGAGGCTCGGGTAGGGAAAGGCTTGTCTTGATGTAATACAATACTTTCAAAGAATTACAGCTCCTGAAACTTTAAATAAATATCTCAAAATCCTAATTAAGTTAGAACCTTTTCTATCTAGGATTTTTAATACTTGTGTAGTAAGTGGTGGGCAGAAGATACATTTCGTTAATCTTCGTATTTCCCGTAGCATTTTGCTCAGTGCTTGCACGTAGCAGGTCCATTAGTGCAACTTGAATGAGTCAGTGAATGGTAAGTGACATGTACCCCTTCCCCACCCCAACAAACAAGGTGCTATGTAATTACTGTAATGATATTGTACAAGAAGCAACACATTTACATGAAAATGGTTGGCAATTGCTTATTGGCATATGAAGATATTAATTGCATAGGTGTAAATGATTCCAGATTTATACAACTTTTTGGGAGTCGTCTTCATGCTTTATAATTTTTGAGCTAACTGAAATTTTTAAATGCTTGAATGCTCACAGTTTTTAAAAAGTTGGCTCATTTATTAAAATCAGTTCTGCTTCAAATTGCCTTGACTATTAAAACCAATTTTTCAAAGGAAAGATTATTTTTTTATCTTACAGTTCTAGGATATTTTTCCCCTTTAGGAAAACTCTTTGTTGACAGAGACTACTATGCTTTTTGGTAAATTATTGCAGCTATTGATGAATTTCAGAAGTGCACAAGTTGGTTTCATAGATATTCATGTACTAGAGCTTGGACTATCACAGAAATGTAAGTGAGACAGTGGTGTGATTTCTAATCCTCATGCATCTGGTTATCTGAGACCTCCTGCCAGGAAATGTGAAGCCTGAGGATTCTTTTGTAAGAAGTAAGAGAATCAGCAGTACAGATTGTCTTATAATCAGGTACTTGATGCTTAAATTTGTAGATATTTCCACAGTGTTGGAAGTCAAGCATTCAGGTTTATTAAAAGGCTCCATACCTAAATCAAAAAAGCAGGGGTGAAAGACCAATCAGAACTTGAGAACTTACCCCTCTGAACTCCATGGTTTTTTTTTTTTTTGAGAGGCTTATCCAGAATGTCTGCACTCTTTAGCAGAGATGAAACTCACATTTGAATATCAATGCATATACACCTTTGGCAGAATTTTATCTCAATAGAAAATATGTTATTTTGAAAAACAAACTCTTTAGTATATTATCTATCAAATTTTACCTAGGATTTTATTTTATATTAGTTTATCAAAATGGAAGTAAGGATGAATATGAGTACCCTAAACTTTTAAAAAGGGAACTGCAGCAAAGGAAATCACAGCTTTTTTGGCCAAACAAATCTTGGCCATATAACCACAAAATGAAAGAGGCTGGAGAATTAAACTGCAGTATTCTCCAGCCTTATCACCCAAAAGAAACAGTACTAGCTATGTCTTTTTAGATATCTAAATTTGTTCTTCAGTTTGTGTATAAAAATAGCAAAAAAAAAAAAAAAAGTTACTTTTTAAAATTTGTTTTGAAATAAACTGTAAATTAAGAGATTTTGAAATTGAAAAACAGGTTTGGTCATGCCAACTTTTGCCCATTTTTACACTGCCAGAAAGGTACCGAGCAAAGAGGTCCAGCCCCTGCTCTTTCTACTGGAATAAAATTTTGAGTGCTTAGTTAATTAAGGAGTAAGGTCATTATTTTTTAAAGCACCTAGAGAAGCTTCGTTGAATCATTTGGAATCCACTTCTAAGATGGATCCTTTAATGTCTTTTGAGATATTAAATACTTTTATTTAAAATAATTTTATAATTTTTTTCTCTCCAAAATTTGTCTCCACAGTGGGTTCTCCATTCTTAGAGCAAGATTTCTAAAGTACTGTGCATCATATTTCATGTGAAACATCACTGAAGTCCGTGCTTTGTCTGAAAAAGAAAATAGTTTATTGTAGCACGACAGTCAGGCGTGTCTTTGATCGGCCACTAACCTGCCTTTTCACCTCACGACCCGCTTTGCCTCTTGGTCTACTCTTTCGTGTGGTCTTCCTTCCTTGTCTATTCCTGGGCTTTTCCCACCTACACACCGTTTCTTACACGAGTCCCTCTCCCCTCATGAGCGCTTCTCTTTTTTTGCTTTTGTATTTACAAGATGTTTTCTCTGGCTCTGAGTTCCAGGTCGATTTGTTATTTCTTTCCTTTGAGTCCTCTCAAGGGGCCTCTCTGCTCATGTGTGGTTTGCATTGTCTCTGACCGGAACTTAGCTGTCATTCTTACCTCGATGCCGCTGTTCATAATTCGATTTTCTTCTCTGATCGCGTTGAAGATTTTGTTTTTATCACTGGTTTAAGCAGTTTCGTTATGACGGTCCTTGGTCTGGTTTTCTTCGTTTCTTGTGGTTGGCATTTGTCAAGCTTCTTGAATTTTGGGGTTTACAGTTTCCATCAGATTTGGAAATTTTTCAGATGTTCATTTGTCTTCAAATATTTTAGCTATTTTCCCCTCCCCTCACCCAAACCCCTACTGCTTCTGAGATTCCAATTATCTTGTTATTTAGCTATCTGATATTGTCCCCTGCTCACCTTTTTTTTTAATGCTTTTTCATTTTTTCCGGTCTTTTTTCTCCCTGGTTTCTTTCAGATGGTTAATATCTCTATGTAGCTCACTAATCTTTTCTTCAGCAGTTTCAAAATATGCTATTAATCCCAGATAGTGTATTTTTTATTTCAGACATTGCGTATTTTATCTCTAGAAATGTGATTTGGTTCTTTTTATGCTTTCTATGATTCTCCTCATCACGTTCAGGTTTTCCTTTACCTTCTTCAACATAGAAAGAGATTGTGTGTGTGTATAAGCTCTTTTAATGTCCTTGTCTACAAATGATATCATCTATAGCATGTCTGGGCCCGTTTATACTGATTTTTTTTTTCCTCTTTATGTGTTGTATGTTTCTGCTTTGCTTACATGTCTAAGGATTCTTTTATTTGATACCAGGTATTTTGAGTTGCTGGGGACATCACTGGGTCCTAGATTTTCTGTATTCCTCTAAAATGTTTTATCGTTTGGGGATGCAGTCAAATTGGAAACAGTTCAGTCTTTTCTAGGCTTGCTTTTAAACTATGTTAGGAAGAACCAAAAGTGCCTCTCTGACACTACTACTGAGGCAATATGCTTCAGAGTGCTCAGCCAAATGCCTCATGTGTTACGAGGCCTTTTCACTCTGGCTGTGGGAAATACAAACTCCATCTGGCCTGGGTGCTCTGTGGATTGCTCCTGCAGTGTCTTCCCAGTGGGCCTGTCCCTGGACGCAGGTGGATTTCTCACGCACTGGCATTGATCAGTTACACCTGAGCGATGTCTGGAATTCTCTCTCTTCGCCACTTTCGTCTCTTTGGTAGTCTGCCCTGCTGACTTTAGCCACCTTAGCCTCCTGGAATTCGCAATTTAGTCTCTCAAATTCGGCAAGAGCCTGGACTCTGTTTGAATGTCCCTTCCCTGCACTGCAGCCTGGAAGCTCTCTCCTGGGAGTATACTGGAATGATCCCGGGTTCCCTTTGATGATTGCCTTTTCTTGGAGATCACTGTCATGCATTGCCTGTTGCCCAGGGTCTGAAAACCATTGTTTCATCTATTTTATCCAGTTTTGTAGTTGAAGCAGGAGGGTAAATCCAGTTATTTAACTCTGTCATGACCAGAGCAGAAATCTAACTTACACTTTTGGTCTCCTTTAATACTAGTTCAACGATCACATCCCTAACCAAAGTTTGCGAATCTCTCTTCTTCCTGAGAGAATTGTGACTTCATCTGCAGTTTTGCAGTCTTTCACTTTCTCTAGCATCATTATAAAACATCTGTGTTCTATGTTGAGAGGTTTACAACTTGCCTCTCAATAAATCATGAACTTTTTGAGAGCAGATTTTATGACACACCCTTTTTGATATCCACTGTTGCATAGAACAAAGTGTGTGGTCTATAAATGGTCCTTAATAAAGGTTAGTTGAATGAATTGACCGAGTGTCTCCAAGGGTATTTATAACATGTTCATATTAATTAATATGTGAGAATTGGGCCTGTGTTTAACATTGCAGATAAATACCTCTGCCTATATTTGCTTTCACTCTGCTTTACCCCCTGTAGTTTTCTGTATAATTTTACTAGTGGCAAGAATGAGGAAATAATGAGAGTTCATGAAATTTGTAGACGATAACAAAATCCAAAGGGAATCATAATCTCAAAATATAAGATTAGAGCTAATTATGCCCTTGACAAGTAGGACGATCACATAGAAAGCAAGTCAAATTAAAGGAAACTCCAGGTATTTAGTTTTAAAAGGAAACTAAGCCACATGTCATGATAAAAATGGCTGCATTCAAATAAGATTGTAGGAGCCATGGTGAATCACCAGTTAAAAATGAGCTGAAAATGAAATTTCCTGTTGTTATAAGATGCTGTGTAAGAATGGCAGAGTATAATTGTCCATTTATAGTCATAATTGAAAAACTATTATAAAATTCTGTGGCATTTTTGAGGTCCATTTTTATTTTAAGAACACCAGAAAATATATAGTTTTAAGAAGAACTCTACTAAAACGCTGCAAAAAAAAAAAAAAGGAAATCGTATTCCCTTTTTCCCTTTTGCTTTTTCTAGAAGAACAAGGTGCATACACAGAAAACTATCATGTTTTAACAAAGAAAACATTCAAAACAAAAAGAACAACCACTGCCTTAAACTGAACCAGAAGCCTTGGTATTGGGGTCCATCAATGAAAAACATGACAGATGATCATTAACAATCACTAGATTTCCAATGGGTGCTGTACTGCTTTTGACACATGCAAAGAATACCTAGCATGCAGATAGCTCCTTTGACTTCTCAATGTGTCATGAATATATAATATCATTTAAACCTCACAGCTATTCTGTGAAATACTATTTCTGTTGCACAGATGATAAAATTGAGTAGTCTCAGAGAAAGGAACTTTTCTTTCAAGTCAGGTAGCTAATTAACCACATCACCTAGACAAATATAGAGCTCTCTACAATACTGTGTAGAAAAAATAGTAATCCCACATGCATGATACAGGCCAAAGTGCTTTGAAAGGACCAAAGTGCTATGAAACGGGAGGCAGTAAATATTATTGTCTGTAATCTGGAGGTCAGCCCCCACCCCAGAAAAAGTGCTGCTTTGAACTCCCATGAATTATTTCAGTATTCAGGAAGAAAGGACTCAATTATTTTTCACATTCTGGCACTGGGAATATAAAAGATGAACAATTTAAGACCTTTTCTCTCAGTGGAGCTTTGATCTCATTAAGTCTTTGGGGGACTGGCCAGACATGGTGACTCATCCCTGTAATCCCAGAACTTTGGGAGGCCTAAGAAGGAGGATCAGCTGGGCATGGTGGCTTACGCCTGTAATCCCAGCACTCTGGGAGGATGAAGCAGGCGGATCACGGAGTCAAGATATTGAGACAATCCTGGCCAACATGGTAAAACCCCATCTCTACTAAAAATATAAAAACCAGCTGGGCATGTTGGCATGTACCTGTAGTCCCAGCTACTCAAGAGATTGAGGCAGGAGAATCACTTGAACCTGGGAGGCAGAGGTTGCAGTGAGCCCAGATTGTGCCTCTGCACTTTAGCCTGGGCGATAGAGTGAGACTCTGTCTCAAAAAAAAGAGAATCACTTGAGGCCAGGAGTTTGAGACAAGCCTGGGCAACAGAGCAAGACTCCTACCTCTAAAAAAAAAAAAAAAAAAAAAAAAATTAGGCATGGTGGCACATTCATGTAGTCCCAGCTACTCAGGAGCTGAGGTGGGAGGATGGCTTGAGCCCAGGAGTTTGAGGTTACAGTGACCTATGATCACACCACTGCACTCCAACCTGTGCAACAGCGTAAGATCCTGTCTTAAAAAAAAAAAAATCCTCGGGGGCTGAAGTGGACATTAGTATGATAAGCTGATGATACTTCCAACTTTCCCCCCACCTCCACGTTGTGCCAGAGTTAGTAATTTGTCCTACTGTGCCACCTTCATTCACGCGCTTATCTTACGTTGATTCGTATATCTCTTTAAGGACTCTAAGTTGACAGGGTCCTTTGAAGTGGATGTTGAAAATTTGGCCAAAAAGGGTAATATTGATGCTAGTTGGAAGAATTATCCTTGGCATGAGAAAGGGTCCTCTTCCATTAAAACGGAAGGAAGCAAGGAAAGAATTAGCATAGAAGCTGCGTGGAGGGCGCCTGCTGAGCCAGCTCCCACCCGAGCTCTTCTGCTTTCTCAGTGAATTCTATGGGGCAGATCAGCTGCTGTGAGTATGTGTATTGGGCATGAGACTTGTGTATGGGCAAAGGGTCATGTGGAATAGGGGTTTGAGGAAACCCAGAGGGATTTTAAATAGCTGCTGTAAAAAAAAAAAAATGCACTTCTCTGAATCACTTTATCTCCTTTCTCCGTGTGCATACAGATGCCTGCTGCAATTCTCCATAACAGAAAACAATTATGTTAACAGGCAAATCTCCAACTATGGGAAAATGAGCTGATAAATTCAGCTGCATTAACTCAATCAATCATTTTGGCAAGAAGAGGCTATTCTCTAGCCACGTCTCATGAGATTTCTCTGGGCCTGACAAATTCTGAACAAGTAAAGACATCTTCCACATAGTTACTATTCAAGAGAGTACAGTTCAGTGAGTCAGAAATTGCCTTTTGTTGGTGAACAAGTGTGCTCTGTGAAGGAATTTAGTCATGCAGTTGACTGGCCTCCACTGAGGTGAAATACCATGATTCTAGAAAGGCTTTGCCTTTTTCTCTCATCTACATTTCAGAATATTCCAGAAAAGAAAATTCCTTGGGCCATCTGGAATCACAGACTTACAACAGTGTGACAATGAAAGGGACCTCAGGGATTATTAGTAATTCCTCATTTTAGAGATGGGAAGATGGGACCGGTCACAGGTTGCCTTCACCAGATTGTTCGAGAAGGCACTAGGGGTGCCACAGTTAAGCCTCCCAGTCTTCTTGCAGTAAAGGTTGATCTTGACAGAGGCAGCAAACCGCTTTGCAGATCTCTTCTGTTTAAGCAGGCTCAGGATCTATGTTCTTCCTCTGCTCCATCGCCTCCTAGCAAACACTGGGGTCCTTGGCCATGGGTCTTTGTGCTTCGCCTGCTACTTATGCTGTCACCACTAGGGAAGTAAGTTCTTTTCAGGGTCAGGCCCGATTAATGCTTTATTATTTTCTAGTTATGACATTTGTGATGCTAATTGTTGATAGCAACAGACAAGAAACCTAGGCAGACGTTGACAGTCTGAGACATTTGACAGAAATCAACTGAATACACATTTTAGGACAAGGGACCAAGCTGTTGAATTTCTTGATGTTGCTGGTGTCAGATTGGTATTAAAAACTGAAACCTACTTCTTTCCTCACACACAAAAAGTGGCTTAGTAGGGAGAGAGTCCAATTTCTTTAACTGCTGTATTCGATGTAAGAATATATGAGTATGTTAAAAAAAAGGCCTCGAGCAGTCAGTATATTCAGCATGCATTCATATGATCAAACTGGGGGAAAAAATCAAATTGGCAGTGAACTAGGTTTAATAAAATGAATGAGTATATTCTTTTCTTTTCTTTTTTTTGAGACAGTTTTGCTCTTGCTGCCCAGGCTGGAGTGCAATGGTGCGATCTCAGCTCACTGCAACCTCTAACTTCCAGATTCAAGCAATTCTCCTGTCTCAGTCTTCCAAGTAGCTTGGATGACAGGTCCCTTCCACCACGCCCGGCTAATTTTTGTATTTTTTAGTAGAGACAGGGTTTCACTATGTTGGCCAGGCTGGTCCTGAATTCCTGACCTCAGGTGATCCACCTGCCTCAGCCTCCCAAAGTGCTGGGATCACAGGCATGAGCCACCATGCCGGGCCATGAATGAGTATTTTCCTAACAAAAATGAGTGGGAGAGATTAAAAAAGAAGAAATGGTTTGTCTAAATAACTGAAGCCCTGAGGGGTTATTATCAAATGTAGGATGACCATACATGGATATGATGCTACATGGAGAGAATAAAATGGAGAGAAAATAAGAAATAAAGCAGTCCACGCATCACCAAGTGTCACCAGAACTTGTTGGAACCTAAGATGGATAACAAGAGTCCTTCAAACTAAATAAATATATTTGTAATAAATAAATAAATATAGAGGGAGAGGATCAAGAAAAAAAGCTAATAGGTATTAGGCTTAATACTTGCATACCCACATGAGGAACTAATGTATAAACAAATCCCCATCACACAAGTTAACCTTTGTAACAAAACTGCACTTGTACCCCTGAACATAAAAGCCCCCAAAAAAGGAATAAATTAAATGTGCTCTGGCCATTTAAAGCATTTGTGGATACAAAATACATATGAAGTTCACAGCATGTCTGTCTATCTATAGATAGATATCCATTATATATATAATGCAGTTGGTTTTTTTTTTTTTTGAGATGGAGTCTTGCTCTGTTGCCTGGGTTGGAGTGCAGTGGTGTGATCTGGGCTCACTGAAACCTCCATCTCCTGGGTTCAAGTGAGTCTCCTATCTCAGCCTCCCGAGCAGTTGGGACTACAGGTGCACACCACCATGCCTGGCTAATTTTTGTATTTTTAGTAGAAAAAGAGTTTCACTATTTAGGCCAGGCTAATCTCAAATTCCTGACCTCACTGCATCCGCCTGCCTCAGCCTCCCAAGGTTCTGGGATTATAGGCATACACCACTGCACTCGGCCTCACAGGACATATATTAAATAATGTAACAAAAATAGAAAATATGGACGGAAAGGATATGTGCTTGCTAATTATATTTTTTCTCAGTTTCACCTCGTCCCCAATTGACTTTTGTATTTTTTTTTTTCTGATAATAGTTCAGAAAATCTTTGTTACATGAAACATGAAAACCAGGCTGGTGTGATTTTTTTTAAATAAATGGATATTGTTTATACATGCCTAAGATAAATTGAAGTTGAATTGCTAATTAAATATTAGGGTATTCATGGCACAAAATGTGTGGTCCTTGAACTTTCAGGCATGAGAAATTCCAATTCTGAGTCCTCCGTTTTTTGCTCCAGAGGAAAGGAGGGGATGCAATTCCAAAACAGACATCTCGGACTCACGTAAAACATCTTCCTATTCCTCTATAAGTATAGGTTTCCTATAATTAAAAGAGCTTCTTTAAAAAGGAAGCAAAAGGGGACTTTGGGGGTTATGAAATTCTCTTTTGATTGTAGCACACATTAATTATACTAACCTTCTAGAATCAATATGGTTAGCAAATCAATTCTGTTGGTCAATTAAAATCAATGACTATAATGATATAATAATCAAAGTATATGTAGAGCATGAATAATAATCCTAACATAAATTTCTGTAATTTACTTAGTATTTATGATGTGCCAGGTGATTTAGGTATATTATGTTATTTCATCTTCACAGTCATTGTGCAAGATACAGAATTTCTTGCAGGAGATCACAGAATTTGTAAATGGTGGAATCAGATGACTCTATCTGGTTTTCCAAGCCAAATCCTTGTTTCCTCAGGTGTTTTCTGTAGTGATGTGCATGTGAATCACCTGGGTATCTTGTTTAAGAGCAGGTGGCCCTGGTTCCCGAGAGCTGGAGTGGAACTGAGAGCCTGCGTTTATAACAAGCCCCGGGTGATTTCAGTGCTGCTGGTCCCTGGGCCACAGTTTAAATAGCAAAGTTCTAAAGGACAGTAATTCCAGAGTATGTTGATTAAAACAACAACAACAACAAAATGCTCCTATTCAACATAATAGGAATGGACTGGGCAAAACAGGCTTGAACATCTCTTCATTGTAAGTCATCGCAGAGGCTTTGAAGATAAATTGAAGTTGAATTGCTAATTAAATATTAGGGTATTCATGGCACAAAATGTGTGGTGAATATGCATTGTGGGTTCCAAAAAGAGAATAGAGTATGCCCAATTTTCTGATCTTTTTGGTAATGTCAATTTTTTTCTCCTAAAGCATATCTCGAGATCAGCATTCACTTCAGAAGCATTGAACTCCATCAAGCTGACTACTTAAAGAAGATATTTGGGGGGAAACACTGAAATAAAGGCAGTGGCCAGGATAGGATAAAATTACATAGCTGTTCATGTACCTGATATGTGCCAGGTTGATACTGGGGTTGGGAGGGGATGGATGAATATGAGATACAAAAATGAATAATGCAGCACTTGTGCCTTCCAGGAGAGCTCAACTTGGTGAAAATAAACATGGAAAAAATTAATTGCAGGGCAGAATTAAGTAAGTGCTAAATGCAGGTTGAAATAAACATGCTGTAAGGAAGAAAGGAATTATGGATTCTAAATATTTGGTAGTGATTTGGAATTCCACTTTTTTCCTTCATCTGATATTCCCTGTATTAAAATCCTTAGACACTGTGGTGATTGCTCATGGAGAGATGTAGAGGATTGAGAATGTTTTCCAGATGTAACCTTTCAACGTATTCTAAGTCTCTTCTTTGCCTTACTTCTCCCTAGGCAGCAGAGTAAAATGACAGCATTTAATTATTTTTCTTTTTCTTTTTCTTTTTTTTTTTTGAGACAGAGTCTCACTCTGTTACCAGGCTGGAGTGCAGTGGCATGATCTCAGCTCACTGCAACCTCCACCTCCTGAATTCCAGTGATTCTCCTGCCCCAGCCTCCTGAGTAGCTGGGATTACAGACACGAGCCACCATGTCCAGCTAATTTTTGTATTTTTAGTAAAGATGGGTTTTCACCATGTTGCCCAGACTGGTCTCTAACACCTGACCTCAAGTGATCCACCTGCCTTGGTCTCCCAAAGTGCTGGGTTTACAGGGGTAAGCCATCGCACCTGCCCTAAGCAATTTTTTTTTCAGAATATATTTTGCATGACTTTGCACATCTATGCCATGGATTTCTTCTTTCATTCAATTGTTCTATAGGGAAAGTGGCAGGGATTTTGATGCCTGCCTTTCCCTGCCAGGATAGAGAGAACAGTTAGGCAATGGATAAGTAAGAAAGGATTGTTGTGCCTGCCGCTGGCCTGGTAAGGCTTTCATCTGTCCTTCCCTGGATCTGTTCTCAAAGTCTCAGACAAAGGGATTGATGTTACTGTTATGTCAGCCTTATAAGACTTGGCCTCAGAGTTATCTAAGAACTTTAGTATCAAAGTTGCTGGATTTCATAGAGAGCCCCAAGATGTTCTTTCCTTTAATACGTGAATTTTGGTAATGTGATGACTGATCTATTCAGCATGTGGAACAGTTGTATAAGCACTGTGTTCCCAAAGGAGTCGTGACGTTTTGCCATCAACTTTGTTGCTGAGGCTCTTCTCCTTCCAGATCACTCAGTAAATGCATCGATTTTTCTCCTGTAGATTTAGAATTATTTGTGTGGTACCTGTAATTCCAGAACTTTCGGAGGCCAAGGAGGGTAGATCACCTGAGGTCAGGGGTTCAAGACAAGCCTGACCAACATAGGGAAATCCCATCTCTACTAAAAATACAAAAATTCGCCAGGCATGGTGGTGAGCATCTCTAGTCCCAGCTACTAGGGAGGCTGAGGCATGAGAATTGCTTGAATCCAGGAGGCAGAGGTTGCAGTAAGCTGAGATTGTGCCACTGCATTTCAGCCTGGGCAACAGAGAGAGACTCCGTCTCAAAGGGGGAAAAAAATGAAACGAAAAAAAAAGAATTATTTGTGTGGGGCTCACCTTATTTCTTTTATGGCCATATGTCACCTTCTTGTTAGCTAACTTCTGTTACTGGGGCACCTCCCTGCTTAAAAATTGCAAAAATTAACCAGAAAATCCAAACGTAATGATTTCACCTCATTTTTCAAGTACTTTTTAGATTCTGGAGCACTCTGCTTACATACTCTCAAAAACTCCATATCAAAATATGTTGAACACTGTCTGTGGAAAATTCCAAAGTGCTTGGAGAGTACAGCTGACCTACGGTATTTTCAGATTTATTAGCTTTTCTGAAATTTATTTCAGATTTATTAGAAATCAACCACGTGCTGTTGCTCCTGAAATTCACGGGACGTAGGCTTGTGGAGGCCTAGATCTGCATGGGCTCCCAGATCAGTGGGCAGGCCTAGTCAGTGTACGTTGTTTGCACATTCATTTGGCTTTGTGGCGCTTTCCTCATCTCAGTTTAATCAGTAATGCCTATACAGTAAATTAAATTTTTTGCAACAACAAGAAAAAATGGTCAAGCAAAAGACATAATCTTAGTGAAATGTGAAAATATCACTGGTTTAACTTGTGATATGAGGATATAGACAGGAAATATGTGCCTTCCTATGAAAATGTTCTTCAGAAGAAAGCTAAGAGCCTGGAGAGATATTTCATGATTTCAAGGATCTTTGCCTTAGGCATGTAGTCTGCAGTTGTGGGGCATAAGGGAAAGGACTTCATGGAAGATGACTGCTTGAATGATCGGGAAAGGTTTACTAGGCACAAGAAACTAGAGAGACCACAGTGATGACAGCTACAGAGGGAACATTAGACTTCAAATAATCGTCATTGGTGATATAAGGAACCACAAGCCTTTGTTCATAACCATGCCTGCTTGTCTCAAAATGAAAGTACCCAAGTGAATTTTACATCAACTTGTCTTAAGACTTTGAAAAGTGACATTCAGGCCAGGTGCAGTGGCTCACACCTGTAATCTCAGCACTTTGAGAGGTTGAAGCGGGTGGATCACTTGAGGTCAGAACTTTGAGACCAGCCTGGCCAAGATGGTGAAACCCTCTCTCTACTAAAAATACAAAAATTAGCTGGGCCTGGTGGCGGGTGCCTTTAATCCCAGCTCCTCAGGAGGCTGAGGCAGGAGAATCACTTTAACCCAGGATACAGAGGTCAGCTGTAGTGAGCCAAGATCACCCTACTGCTCTCCAGCCTGGGCGACAGAGCCACATTCCATCTCAAAATAAAGAAAAAGTGACATTCAAATAAAATATCCTTTCTTAGTTTCACATTTCAGATGATGCTAATATTTATATTTTCAGTGAATAAGTTAATCTTATTCTCAACCTTTTAATCTCAGAAGCATTTTAGCCACCCCCTCCCTCCTTCATTTCATCCAACATGCCATTCTCAATATTTTCTCCCAAATATCTCTTCAGTTCTATCCTCTTTCCATTCGCGCCTTTGGGCTTGCATCCGCCCTAGCCTGGATTATTGGAATAGCCTCCTAATTGATCTCATTGCCTGAGATTCACAGCTCCAGACTCCTCCCCACACTGCCACCAGGATTCCTGCCAAAAAAGAAAAAAGAATGGCAATCTGTTCATAGTGCACCTCCACTTCTAGCAGACTCTCCCATAGAAACACTCGCTTATGAGCACAAAGATGTATCAGGCTGTTCATTGCAGTCTTGTTTGTGACAAAACAACTGCATCACCTAAGTGGACATCAATGCAGAAATGATGAAATTCGTTCTAGTGTGTACATAATGTAGGCCAAGGGTTGGCAAACATTTTCTATATGGAAGCAGATAGTATTGTAATATATCAAGCCTTGTGGGCCACACAGTCTCTATCATAATTACTCAACTTTGCTTTTGTATCAAGAAAGCAGCCATAAATAATACATACACAGATGGGTGTGACTGTCTTCCAGACAGCTGCCAGATTTGGCCTACACGCCCATAGGTTTCAAAGCCCTGTTTTAGATTAATATGCAGACATTAAAAGCAGTGTGGTCAATCTGTATGTGTGGACAGGAAAGGATATCCACAATATATTCTTAGGTCAAGCAGTAAACCACAAAAATATCTATATTTCTTTGAGGTTGTATCTTTGTTAAAAAAGATAGATATAGAGACCGACAGGAGATAGAGCCATACAAACAGAAATAAAAGAGAGATAAAATAGGTGATATAGTGTGTATAAAAATAAAAAGTCCAGAGGAATATGCAATTGTTAGGAGCTTCCCCTGAGAGAGGGTGGGTGTGAAGGCAAAGAAACTTTCCGTATCTATGTATATACCTGTGTTTTTTGTTGTTGTTTGTTTGTTTGTTTCTGAGACGGGGTCTCGCTCTGTCGCCAAGGCTGGAGTGCAATGGCGCGATCTCAGCTCATTGCAACCTCCCCCTCCCAGGTTCAAACAATTCTCTTGCCTCAGCCTCCTGTGTAGCTGGGATCACAGGCATGCACCACCACACCCTGATAATTTTTTGTATTTACATAGAGATGAGGTTTCACCATGTTGCCCAGGCCGCTCTCGAACTACTGACCTCAGGTGATCTGGCCACCTTGGCCTCCCAAAGTGCTGGGATTGTGGGCATGAGCCACCATGAAGGGCCTGTATTTCCTTATTATTTAAGTTTTTACATGATTGTGTATTATAGTTATCTCATAGAAAAACATTGAAGTTATGAAAAATCTCCCCAGATCTGACCCCATTCTCTGCCGTTTAAAGGTCTTCTACTGTTCTACGTTTTCTACAGGTTAAACTCTAAGCAGTTTGTCAGAGCATTTAAGGCAGTTTACAGTCTGATCTGGTTTTACTTCTTATCTTCCAGCCCTTTTTGCAAATTATCCTGCCCCACAGTACGTAATCCTGTTCTGTGACTCCATCGGTAGAATTAATTGCCCCTTGTTTCTCTGAATAGCTTTTGCCCTGCTTTTCCTCCCAACAAGTTCTGACCCATACCTCACTGCCTCCACCAGATATCCTCCTCTCTTGTGTCTTTCCTGTCTCCAAAAGGCAGAAGTTGCTTTCAACCTTTTATTTTAATGCATATTTGTTTCTATTCTTCATCTCCACTATCAGACTAAGTTTATTCAAGCAAGGATGTCATCTTGTGGTTTCTGAATCCCCCCACTCAGCACAGAGCTTAGCACTTCGTAAACACCAGTTAAATCTATGCAGAGGAAGACTTTTTTTTTTTTGAGATGTTTTGAGATTCTTAATGATGTGATAGTAAGATTGTTACACTGAAATTGAAAATGTTAGGGAAAGTCTACAACATACACTCATATGTCAACAATGTTTCAACATCCTGATCTAGAAAAGTTATTCACTATGAAGAGGGAGACCCAGGCTTCTCAGAGCAACTTCCCCTTTGACTATCATGCTGCATTTCAATAGAAGAAAAGGCTGACCGACTGGTGCCTCCAGTTTTACCATCCTGTAGGTGACAGGCTAGGCCTTAGGGAAACTCTCCAGAGGGCACTATTTTTACTTAAAACAAGATCAAACCAGAAACCTTTTCACATGTGAGTCCTAAAACTGTAAACCAGAACCCTTTCATATGTGATTCCTGAAACTGTAAACAGAAACCTTTTCACATGTGAGTCCTAAAACTATGAACCTAAGATTATTTCACCTGTAATATCTAAAGTATAAGCCTATATAAAGGCTGAACCCCCCTTTGTTAGAGGAGCTGGGTTTTGGACAAATTATCACCCAGGCTCTCAGCTGTGATAATAAACCCCTCTTCCTCCTGCATTTGGTGTTCGAGAGATCCGTTTTCCACGGCTGCTCCTGCTACAACTATAATCTGTTAAGGGGCGAGTGTGTATTTGAGTCTGCTTTACTGCCCAGGGGTTGCGGGTATTCTCAGCATCATCTAAGCAATCAACACAAACAAAAGCTTTTTACATTGTTCACTGAATAGCACATTCTAGTATAAGTTGACTTTATAGCTGTATTTATAATGAAAGTATTCCACTGCAAATAATAAAATACTCTACTATTAATGACCTAAGTAACTGTCTACTTATCTCAAATATGAAGAGGTCTGGAAGAAGGCAGTTGCTGGTATTGAATTAACTGCTTAACTCTGGTATTAGGAGCACAGGCTCTTTCCATCTTTCCATTTGCCATTTCTTAGTATGTTGGCTTTCATGCCCATTCTTGCTGCTTTGTGTAACAGTTGCAACGTGTCTACTGCACTATCAGAAATCACAGCCACATTCCAGGCAGAAATGAAAATAAAGGAGCAAAAGACTTTCTTTTCTTTGTCTTTTAATTCTGAAAATTAAGTCCATTGGCCCCTCACACGTGGCCCTTCAGCTATCAATCACTAGTCAAGGGAAATAAGATGAAGATGGCTCATTGCAATCGATCATGCTTCAATTCCTAGACTTGGGAGGATGAGAGTATACCCTGTAATTAAAGGAATCTGAATGTTACCTCAATGCATAGGGGTTTTGTTAGAATGGAAGAAGGAAGGAGAATGAGTCTTTGGTGAGGAAAGACTACCTGCTCCGATATTCCTTAGCCATTATCAGATTGGTAGGTAATTAAATGTAGAGATACTAGAGAAACAGTCATGAAATTTGAGGTTAGACAGGAAGATTCTACAGTGTTCTACTGTTGACCAGCTATGGGTACTACCTGAGATAATTACTTACCTTCTCTGGACTTATGTTCTGTCTGTAATATATGAGAAAATACCACGTATCGCCTCAGATTATTGGAGGACTAAACCAACATAACCTAACCTAAATCCTGGCATATATGTGTCCCATGGTCAACATGCCAGTAATACCAGGACTCTTCCTATTGGTCTATGTGCCGGAATTGAACTTGGTTTATTCATCTTTGTCCTTGAGTTTCCTTCTCTGTTCCATTCTGCTGGTGTCCCCTCTCTTTGTACAGTTGTGGCTGGGTTAGTTAGATACAAATGGTGTGCTTTTAATGTATTTTAATAGTCATAGTACGAATACTGAGGCAATGTGCTTATTTAAAGAGGAATGGGGTGCTCAAAACACATAGGAGTCCCTGTGTTTGCTTAGTCATAAAGGCCAATTAGTCTTTCAATGTAAGGAAAAGAAAGAATTTTATAATCAGGATATAGAAAAAGAAAATTTAATTTAAATCAGTGCAGAATAAAATTTCTTTTGAGGCTGAAGTCTTTGGATGGCATAGTTTTAATCAAATAAAATTTTTTGCTCATCAACAATGACACACATTTCATTAAATAAAATAATGAGTCCAAAAGATTGTATCATGTTTCAGAATAATGTTAGCCATCCTTTCCTTCTGGAAGCTTTCTCCAATACCTGGGGTTGCACTGGTTCGCAGAAGGCTGTGGAAGAAGTCCCTCAATTTAGGAACAAGAATTATCTGATCCCTGCCTCGTCAGATATTTCTACTAATAAAAAAGACCAGGAAGTGTTTCTCTTCACAGAGGAAAGGACATTGTTTATTACCATCAGATGTTTTCTAACAGCTACTCTGGCATGTAGAGAGGGAAATATTTGCGGGAAGGGGAAATGGCTTATTTAAACCTTAATGGGCAATAGTTTTGGAAATCTGCTTTTCATAGGAGAGTGAATCAAACTCTGTAGAGAAAAAGGATGTGAAAAAAACTACCATGTCATTATATGAATTCAGTCTTTTTAGAGACTACTGAATTAAAACTTTGCACTAAGTGCTATTTGATATTCTTCCATTATCTGATAGCCTGTCTTATCTAACTTGGGATCATGGCCCAAAAAAAAAAAAAAAAAAAAGTTTGTTTTACTTCTTTAAGTTTATTTTTAAAAATTCAGATTAGTTTTAAGACTTACTGAAAAATCAAGCAATAATCTTATCTTTGACATCACGTTAATAATCAGTTATCTTATTGACTCTCTGAAAAATATTTGGGAAACTCAACCTTCTCTTTTTACATTTAATACATTTACCTTTTTATGAGGTACAATATTGCCTGTGAAAATTTTTCAAGATTCTACCCAGATGGGAGGAATCTTTCAGTTTTCAAAACCTTATTTAAAACAATTCTGCTGTGAAAAAGATTTAAAACACATATTTTCCTTTGTTATATGAATAGAGACGTAGTCCTAAACAGAAAGTGCAATTCAGCTTTAACTTGTACTCTAAGAACTTCTGAAATCTCAATGCCAAGAAGCAGTTGCTATTTTTCCTGGTGAGTGTATAACTACGGCAAAGCCCATAGGAAGTTTGATCAAGATTCCACTTTAGGCCGCCCTGGGGGGAGAAAGCACAAGGTATTGTAAAAAAGGAAATTGTAGAATAGGATCATGTTACGAGACACAATAGAATGTGGCATACTGCACCAGTCATCATATAATCGGGAAATGGAGAGGAGAAACAGACTGTCAAAGGGCAGGATTTGAAGAGAAGGAGCCTACGGCTTGGAACTGCTGCTACTGGTGACAGAAGAGCATAAAAGAAAGTTTCCCATTTCGTATAGGTTCTTACCTGTGCCAAATGGAATTCATCTGTAAGGACAATTTCTGGGAAAGTTTGATTTGACTATAGTGTAATAGTGTGGCATCTTGAAAGGGATTTTTAACACTTATAGATATTTCTAGACCTGAAGTCTTAGATATTTTTAGAATAAAATAAATCTGATGGGTTCTGTGCATCTCAGCTTTTGTTTGTTCTTTTTTATTTATCTATTTGTTTTCTTTGTATTGTCTTCTCTGTTCAAAGACCAAATAATGATTTAGTCTCTGTGAACATTTCTCCTATTACTCTCATAGAAGCATAATACAGTGGCTAAAAAAGCAGACTCTGGAGCCAGACTCCCTGGATTTGAATACATCTTCTATGTTATCAGCTTTGTGCCTCAGTTTTCTCATCTGTAAATGGGAATAATAATATTAATAAGTGCATTAAGAGGTTGTCATAAGGATTACATGAATTAATGATTCCAAAATCCTTAAGACAATGTGTAACACATAGTAAGCATTAATTATGTAAGTGTATCTTAAATGTTTTAAATGGTCCCAGTGATTACATGGTGGAAGGGGAGCAAACATGTCCTTCTTCACATGGCAGCAGCAAGAAGTGCAGAGGGAAGTGAGAGAAAAGCCCTTCGTAAGACCATCAGATCTTTTGAGAACTCACTCATTATGAGAACCCCATGATTCAATTACCTCCCACCGGGTCCCTCCCAGGACACATGGGGATTATGGTAACTACAGTTCAAGTTGAGATTTGGGTGGGGACACAGCCACACTACATCAATAGTATATCCTTCATCCATGAGCTAACACAGTAATCCTTTCAACCAAAGATTTTGACTGTCTACTCTATATACCACATTGTGCTATTCTAGAAAAGGTGTATTCTGGGAAAGGTTATTAAACAGATGGTTGTAAGCCATAAGAAAGTGCAAGACATCTCTAGGAATAAACAAGAACCCACTAAAAGAAAATCTAGCCAAACCAACGTCATCTATGATGGGCGAGACTAGTAAGGTAAAACAATGCTGTCGGTTAGCTCATTTTGATTTCAGAAAGACGTTTGAGGAAGTTTCTCAAGGAACTGTGATTGAATACATGGATTGCTTAATAATTTAATGAGGTGATGTTTAGTGAGCTTAATAATTATAAAAATGAAAATTAACATTCTATAAAAATTTATTCTGGAAACCGTGCTATTTAGGATGGTAATAATTGACCGAATTGCAATGAAAAGTTCAGGGAGCTAAAATGTTAAATCTATCACATTTACGTAAGTAAACATTAAGTCTCAAGTTTGAGCCAGGCACAAGTTTTTGTTTAAGGCGTTTGAAGTGAGGGTGCAGATGATGCACAAAAGTGAGAAAACACAGTTTTCTTCTGTTCTGTGAGCATAGTTATTTATGTTATTCCGATGCAAATTAAGTGCAGAAAAAAAAAAAACACAAAGAAATGAGCATTCATAGAGGGCTGTGAAAAAGGTTTAAAACGTATTTTAGGTTCTGCTTAAGATATTAGCTCAAGATGTGAATCCTTCACATAGTTACAGGGTTATATTTTCTGAGCCTAGATAAAATGCCTTTGGCCAGTTTCTTTTCTTCAGGGGAATGTATATAAGAAGCACAGTGCTGGATACAAGTGATATAATAAACTTTGGGGACTCAAGAGGGTTGAGGGGAAGGTTGGGAGGGGATGAGGGATAAAATCTGGATATTGGGTACAGTGTACACTGCTTGGGTGATAGGTGCAGTAAAATCTCGGAAATCACCACTGAAGAGTTTAACCATATAACTAAAACCACCTGTACCCCAAAACTATTAAAAATTTTTTCAAAAGAAAAGAAACATTGCTGGGTTGATCTTTGACCAACTGTCCCAGTAATAACCTTGACAGCAGCACATCAAGTAATACCACATCCCTAAACTCGAAAGAATATAGTCTCAAAACATAAAAACAGAGTGATTAGACTTTAAATTATACAAACCATCTATCGGAGTTCTTTCTGTCTTCAACCGTTTTCAAATTCATGAGGTAATGAGTGACGAATATTTACTCTATATTGGATTAAATATTACTGTTATACGTCCTAAATTTACTTCTGAAATCTCCAAGTCATCACATCCACCACCCTCTCCCCAAATCCTGGTTTTAACAGCATCTGGCTAGAAGTTCTGTGTTTATCCTGTCCTTGCCCCTTTGATATTATAGACTTCCACCAGCCACCTCCCCAACATTTATCTTGGCAGACAAGAATTTATACAAATTTAACAATCCCTCCTGACCTGGATCATTCCCACTGCCTTTCTCTGGCCCTTCTCCAGCAGCATTATAGGATTCTCATAGGGTAGTCGTAAGGAGTGCACATTCTTTGCCGTGAGGTGGATGATTGTGAACCCGTTGTTCGCATGCAGTGTTTTCTCAATAGCAGCTAAGGGATTTGGATTTGATTCAGAAATGAATTGGACATTACCCACACGCAATCCTGTAATTCCTCTCTTTGGAGCCACGATTACAGGGGATGCCAGATCCTATTCATTTTGGCCTTTTTTGTCCAACTTTTCCTCCTCCGATTGTAAACAGTCGCAATGACCATATAAAGTCCTATCCTTAAAAGAGACACACTTATAGTTTCAAGAAGGTGATATATGATTGTTTCCATTTCCATTGTTCTTCCTTCAAGAAAGATAGATTAACAATATTTTCCTGCCACTTGTCAGAGAAATAAGTGGACAATTTTCCCATCTTAATATTGCTTAATATTTCCATCTTAATATTTTAATATTTTATATTCCCTTACTAGTGAAACTTGTTGGGGTTTGGTATTTTTTATTTTATTTATTTATTTATTTATTTATTTATTTATTTATTTATTTATTTAATTTATTTTGAGACAGAGTCTCATTCTGTCTCCAGGCTGGTGTGCAATGGTGCAGTCTCAGCTCACTGCAATCTCTGCCTCCTGGGTTCAAGTAATTCTCATTCCTCAGCCTCCTGAGTAGCTAGGATTACAGGCATGCGCCACCACACCCACCTAATTTTTGTATTTTTAGTAGAGATGGAGTTACACCATGTTGGCCAGGATGGTCTTCATCTCCTGACCTTGTTTTTTTTGTTGTTTTGTTTTGTTTTTTTAATAGACTTTGTGTTTTAGAGCAGTCTTAAGTTCATGGCAAAATTGAGAGGAAAGGACAGAGAATTCCCATACACCCTTTCCCCCAAACATGCGCAGCCTCCCGTTTTCAACATCCCTACTAGGGTGCATAATTTTGACAAGTGACACGTCAACATTGATGCATCATCACTAAAGACCCTGGTTTACCTGAGGTTTTACTTTTGGTGTTTTATATTCCATGAGTTTGGACAAGCATATTCACAATTATAGAATCACGTATCCACCATTATAATATCATACAGAATAGTTTCACCTAGGCTAGGTGTGGTGGCTCATGCCTATAATCCCATCACTTTGGGAAGTCGAGGCAGGTGGATCACTTGAGGCTAAGAGTTTGAGACCTGCCTGGCCAATGTGGTGAAACCCCATCTCTACTAAAATTACAAAAAAAAATTAGCCTGGCACAGGCCTGTAATCCCAGCTACTCAAGAGGCTGAGCCACGAGAATTGCTTGAACCCAGGAGGCAGAGGTTGCAGTAAGTTGAGATTGTGTCACTGCACTCTAGACTTGGCGACAGAACAAGATTCTGTCTCAAAAAAGAAAAAGAATAGTGTCACCTAAAAATTCTCTGTGCTCTACCTATTCATCCTTCCCTGCACCCCAAGCTATGGTAGCCACTGATCTTTTTACTGTCTTCATATATTTGCCATTTCCAAAATGTCATATACTTGGAATCATGCACTATGTAGCCATTCACGTTATCTTTTTTTCCTTAGTAACATGCATTTAAAAACATGTCAGTTCATGTCTTGATAGTGTATGTCTTTTTAGCTTTGAATAATATTCCATTGGACTGCAGTTTATTTATACATTCACCTACTGAAGGACATGTTGGTTGCTTTCAAGTTTTGGCAATTATGAATAAAGTGGCTACAAATATTCATGTGTAGGTTTTTGTGTGGACATAAGTTTTCAGCTCCTTTGAATAAATGCCAACTAATGTGATTGCCAGATTGTACGGTTAGGATATGTTTAGTTTTGTAAGACATTGCTAAACAGTATTCCAAAGCATCAGTACCACTTTTCATTCCTGATAGCAATAAATTAAAGTTCCTATGGCTCCATATCCTCACCGACATTTGGTGTTCTCAGTGTTCTGGATTTTTGCTATTCTAATACGTATGTAGTCATGTTCTGTTGCTTTAATTTGCATTTCTCTAGATTGAGCATGTTTTTCTCTGTTTATTTGCCATCTGTATATCCTCTTTGGTGGAGAGTCTGTTCAGGCTTTGCCCATTTTTTAACCAGGTGGTTGGTTTTCTTATTGTTGGGTTTTAAGCATTCTTTGTATATTTTGGATAACAGTTCTTTATGTAAACACATATTTTCTTCCAGTCTGTGACTTGTTTTCTCATTCTCTTGACAAGTGTTTCTCACAGAGAAGACACTTTTAATGAAGTCCAGCTTAACAATTATTTCTTTCATAAATGGTTACCTTGGTGTTATATCAAAAACGTCATCACCAAACCCAAGGTCGTCTAGATTTTCTCCTTCATTGTGTTCTAGAAGCTTTACAATTTTATGTTTTACATTTAGATCTGTGATTCATTTTGAGTTGATGTTTTGTGGAGGGTGTAAGGTCTGTGTCTAGATTTATTTTTCTGTTTGTGTGTAGATGCCCTGTTGTTCCAGTTGTGAGAAAGCTATCTTCAGTCTATTGTATTGCCTTTGTGCCATTGTGAAAGATCAGTTCGCTACATTCATATGGGCCTATTTCTCGGCTCTCTCTTTTGTGTCTGTCTGTCCTTTCACTTAACAGGACCCTGTCTTCATTATCCTTTAACAGGTCTTGACGTGAGGTGGTATCAGTCCTCTGACTTTGTTCTCCTTTAATATCATACTGGCTCTTTTTCCTCTCCATATAAACTTTAGAATCATTTTGCCCATAAACACAAAATAACTTCCCAGGATTTTTAATGGGATTGTATTGACTCTAGAAATCAAATGGGGGATAACTGACATCTGGACGATATGGAGTCTTTCTATCCATGAGCATGAAATAGCTCTCCATTTTTTTAGTTCTTCTTCGATAGCTTTTATATTTTGAGTTTTATAGTATTCCTCATGTAGATCTTATACCTATTGTGGTAGCTTTGTACCTATTTGGGGGGAAATCAACATTAATATGTGTTTTTAATTTCAAATTCTACCTGTTCATTGCTGCTACAGGGAGGCAACTGACTTTTGTCCACTGCATTCTGCAACATTGCTACAATTATTTACTAGTTTTAGGAGTTTGGGCAAAGGGGTTTATTCTTTTTCTGTTTTGTTTGTTTGGGATTTTTTTTTATGGGTTCTTTGGATTTTCTACGTAGATGATCATGCCGATACAGTTTTATTTCTTCCTTCTTAATCTATATTCCTAGCATTCTCTTTTCTTGTGTTATTGCATTGACTGAACTTCCAGTGTAATGTTGAAAAGCAGTGGTGAGAGGGGACATTCTTGCCTTGTACATGATCTTAGTGGGAAAGCTACTTGTTTCTCAGTATTAAGTATGATATTAGTTGTGAAATTTTTGTAGATATTCCTTAAAAATTAAGGATAAATTCACAGAAATCACAGAAATAAGTGAATAGGATTTATGTAAAACATGCAACTTGATAATACCCATCTTACAGGGATTCCAGATTATGCCCAAAAAGAAGAGAGAGAAGTGAGTGGAGTAAGTAATCAATCAAATATATGAGTCTAAAGTCTGAATTAACAGCTGAGAATTGAACAAAATGAATACTTAATGACATTTAAAAATTGCAAGATAAGGGACGAGGTGTGATGGCTTATCCCAGCACTTTGGGAGGCCAACACGGACAGATCACAAGGTCAAGAGATCAAGATCATCCTGGTCAACATAGTGAAACCCTGTCTCTACTAAAAATGCAAAAATTAGCTGGTCATGGTGATGCCTGCCTGTAATCCCAGCTACTCATGAGGCTGAGGCAGGAGAATTGCTTGAACCCGGGAGGCAGAGGTTGCAGTGAGCCGAGATCGCACCACTGCACTCCAGCCTGGCAACAGAGGGAGACTCCATCTCAAAAGAAAAAAAAAATAAGAATTGCAAGATAAGCTTGATTTGTTAATATTTTATTTCAACTCTTAGGTTCAGGGGTATATGTGCAGGTGTGTCAAATGGATAAATTGCATGATGCTGAGGTTTGGGGCACAAATAATCCTGTCACCAGAGTGTGAGCACAGTACTTGATGGGTAGTTTTTCAGCCCTTTCCCCACTCTCACTGACTATGGTAGTCCCCAGTGACTCTTGTTCCCTTCTTTATGTCTGTATGTATTCAACGTTTAGTTCCCACTTATAAGCGATAACATGCAGTATTTGGTGTTCTAGTCCGATGTTGATTCACTTAGAATAATGGCCTCCAGCTGCATCCATGTTGCTGGAAAGGACATGATTTCATTCTTTTTGATGGCTGCCTAGTATTCCAAGATTCGTCAGTTCTGCAAGTTTTTGCTTCCCTTACTTTGACGCTTTCTCATAAAGTCTCCTTATTAGGTCTTCTTGGGGAGTGACCTCTTTTTATCATTGTGCAGTGCTGCTCTTTATCCCTGATGAGGTTTTTTTGCTCTGAAATCTGCTCTGTCTGTAATTAATATGACTACACCTGCCTTCTTCTGATTAGCATTAGCATGGTGTTTCCTATGTGTTGCCCAAGTTCTTTCTTTGTTCTTATTTTCACTTTTTAGTATTTTCCTACTTTCAGTGGTTTTAATTGAACATTCTATGTGATTTCATTTTCTCCCCTTTCTTAGTCCAGCTTTACTCCTTTTTTCTTTTATTTTTATTGGTTGCCTTAAAGTGTGCAATACATTTACAACTAACTCAAGTCCATGTTCAATTGACACTATACCACTTTGTGGGTGGTATGAGTACCTTATAACAGCAAAGTATTCCAAATTCCTCCCTCCTGTCCCTTATAGCACTGATGTCATTTACTTATACGTCAGCTCTAATGATTAATACGTTGATACAATTATTGTTTGAACAAAATGTTATCTGTTAGAGTACTTAAAAATAAAAAAGGAGTTTTTATTGTACCTCTATTTATGCTTTTTCTAATGCTTTCCCTTGTTATTCCTAATGGTTTTTTGTTTATTTGTGTTTCTTTATATTTTTAGAGACTGAATTAACTTATTAGCAATGAGGCTAATGAAAATCATTTGAGCCTCTCTAAGTCTTTCTCCTCCCTTGACACATTTGGAGGAGTGAGGGTGCTAAGTGATTTCTAATGTCCTTCCAGCTCTATTTTTCAGTGATTTTAGTTTAGCCTTTTTATTTCTTTTATTTCTTACAAGATTTGCATACCAAATTGTTAATTAAAAACAATCCACATCCTATAGTTGTCTAGAATTTCTATTGTCTTCTCAGTTCTCTTGCTTTTTTTTCCAATTTGCCATCTGTCAGTTTGCTGACTTGGCAATATTTCCACTATCCATGTGCCAGCTTTGCAACCTCTCAGCAAGGCTCGCGGTTCCTTCTGCACGATTTGAAGGTCTTGGCAGAAATAGAACCAGGAAAGCAGAGGGAAGTCTTCCAACCAATGCAGTACAATTGCTCCCCTATAAAGCCAAGCAGTTCGAGTCCAGCATCCTCGGGCCCGTGATTGTGGATGAACTCTCTGTGAGTTAATTGAGGAGTATTTATATAGATCAGCTGAAATTAATGGAGATAGTAAACATTATAACACCTAGTTAGATGACTTCTTAAAGTTATGTTGTGAGTTATGAAGGCTGCATTATTTGAAATGGATTTTGGAATTTAGTCATGATGAACATTTGAGGATTTAGAAATAGAAAAATAAATTGTGTAAACCCCTAGCTTTCTGCCTGCTTGCATGGAGACTGCATAGATAGCTTGTTTGCTTCTGCTAGTCTCATTGACTTCTCTGCTCTCGTTAATCTTCCCCTCCATGTTTTCCTCACTTATCTTTCTTATTTCCGTGCAGAATTTCTTTCTTTCTTTTAATGCCTATCTAGTTTCCTATTATTTCTATCGATGTTTTACAGATTTCGCAGCTTAGTTTTGCCTTGGACATCTTCTTCCATATTCACGGGCATCAACTGGGATTGACGTTAGTTGCTTCATGGAAAACAATGGGAACTAA
This sequence comes from Saguinus oedipus, assembly GCA_031835075.1. Taxonomy (NCBI): domain Eukaryota; kingdom Metazoa; phylum Chordata; class Mammalia; order Primates; family Cebidae; genus Saguinus; species Saguinus oedipus. Next base: position 8,478,854 of record CM063188.1, on the reverse strand, counting down.
ACTATCTGGTGGAAGTCGCTGCCACGAATAGGCTTTTTGTTGTTGTTTCAATCTTCATGGAAAGGTTTGGTGTGCAAATTCTTCCTGCTTTGAGATTTAGGAGCCTTTCCTAAGGAAAAGAGCAGAATTATTTTTTTTATTTAAAATTGTATATGTGTTTAAAATCCTGTCCTGTGTGTGTGTATGTATGTGTAGTACGTGTGGGTATAACTAGCCTTACGAAATAGGTTCAAGTGTTCTTGATTTAATCAGTCTAATATTTTAAACATATTATCTCAAGTTATTTGTTTGAGTATAGTATATGTTGAGGGGTTCATAAGCTTTACTTTTAAACCGTTTTCTTCTATTTCCTCTACAATAGCATTATGCTATAGCTCTCCTGATATCCAGTTAATTTCAGAGGGACTGGATATCACTTTGGTCAAGATGCAGTCTGATTGAATTTTATTTTTAAAACAAACAGCACTCCCCCTTAGCTTTGTAAAATTCATTTTCTTAATATTTTGTATCCACCATGCTGGATTACTGTGAGGCCAAAGCAAATAATAATATTACCCATACTTGCAATGTACTGTGTGCCAGGAACATTATAAACATTTCATGTGTATTTCCTCATTTAATCCTCACACCATTACTATGAGATACATACTGTTATGATTCCCATCTGATAGATAAGAAAGCTGAGACCTAGAGAGGGCAAGTTATTTACCCACGGGCCACACAGCTAATGAGTAGTAGGAAAGGAATGTGGTGGTACAGCTTGTAAATCTGTTTAGCTTCTAAACTGCTTCTATACTAGTCTGAGATGAGCCTTACCTAAGCAGCTCAAGCAGGGACAGTGCCTTGTGGTCCCTGTTGTAACAGAGATGTGCGGCTCAGACGTCACTGGGCTCAGAGGATCACCGCATCTCGTACTGCAGGGTGCTGAGGGCAGGAGGGCCTTCCACAGTGGGGAATATACTGCTGTCACAGGCACAGCAATGGGATGACATCCTAGTGTCACCCGTCTTTGGGGAATCATGTGCACAGTGGAAGGCAGGGTAAGGAACAAGTGAACAGATAGTGCAGGAGAGAAGGTTACCGGGAGCCACTGAAGGACATTGTACAAGCAGAGGCAATGATTAAATTTACATTTTATAAAGACCACTCTGGCTTCCACTGAGAAACATTTGGCAGCGGGGCCAGACAGGAGTCAGGAAAATTAATCTATGGGTGATACAATAAACAGTGGGTGAAGACTAATCAATGGTACAGGAGAAAAAAAAATTCAAATCTAGGATCTTACGTATAATTTGGGCTTTCATAAATAGGTGAGTGATTCCAACTCAGACGGAATGCAGGAAGGCCAGGTTGGAAAGGAAAGATGCTGAGTTTGATTTTAGATTTCTGAAGTCTGAAATGCCAGCTTCCTCTAATCATGGTGTCTACCTGGTGGCTGAAAAGCCATGTCTGGAACTCAGAAAATGTCTGATTTAAAAGAAACAGTTTCTCCTCAAGGTTAGCTGGTAAAACTGTGGATTCAGGCATTTTGGTTAAAGCCATCCCCATGTGGATTGAGGAGTCCCCAGGGCAGAGGATGAAGCCTTAGCAGTAAGGATGAAGGAGAAGCCGTGTAGCAGCTTGAAAGAAGCCTGCCTGGAGGGAAGAAGCCAAGAGACATCAGGTCTTAGAAGCCAAAACAAGAGCCCCCAGTGGCAGGAAAGATCAATAACCTGGATTCTTGAGAGAGGTAAAATGAGGATAGAGAAAGTATCATGAGATTCGGCAATTCAGAGGTCCTAGCGACCTTAGGATGGTTCAGTAAAGAGAAACAGACAGACCCAGATTGCAGTGTGATTGTGCTGGCCCATGCTGAGAGAAAGTGGGAACAACCATCTCAGACTCCTCTGTTAATGAGAATGAGCATGATAATCAGTACAACTAAGTTTAAATTACAGCCCTGTCATTGACAAGTTGTCTGATCTTATGGTAAGTGTCTTAACTTATCTTGCCTGCAATTTTCTAACATGTAAAGCTAATTCTATATATCTCAACTCATATTTGAGAATTAAATGTAAAATGATTATATATATATATTTAAGTGCACTGTAATTCTGACAGTGGTTATTTCACTGTAATTGTTATTTCACTGTGATTCTGAGGCTAAATGGTTGAGTGGGCCAAGTGCAATGGCTCACACCTAGAAACCCAGCACTTTGGGAAGCAAAGGCAGAATCGTTTGAGGCCAGAAGACTATCCTGGGCAACATAAAGAGATCCCTCTCTACACCGATTTTCTTTTTACTATTTGGGCATGATGGTGTGCATTTGTAGTACTAACTACTTGGGAGTCTGAAAGGGGAGGATCACTGGAGCCCAGGAGTTCGAAGCTCCAGCAAGTCATGATTGCATTACTGTAGTCCAGCCTGGCTGCACAATGAGACCCCCAACTCAAAATAATACAACAAAACAAAGAAAAAGTTGTGTTTTTCTTCCCCATGTAGGACAAATGTTTTAATACTGAGAAATCAGACAACCACCAACCTTCGGCACTGAGCTTCAGCAATTAGACTTTTTTTACGTGTTGTATTTAGATTCTCATATGATTTCATATGATAACTGGGTTTCCTTCCAACCTCCTCTAAGGCCTACATCAACAGTCCTTTTTTTTGGGGGGGGGGGAGGAAAGTAGGAAGGGAGGGAGGAGGAAGGAAGGAAGGAAGGGAGGGAGGGAGGGAGGGAGGGAGGATGGAAGGGAGGGAGGGAGGGAGGGAGAGAGAGAGAGAGAGAGAAAAGAAGGAAGGAAATCAGGCGATGTGAGAGACATTGCCAGCCTGGATCTAGAGGTCTACAAGTTGATTTCTTTTTTCTTTTTTCTTTTTTCTTTTTTTTGAGGGATGGAAAGAAAAAAAAAAGGAGTGAAGGAGAGAAAGAGGAAAAAACAGAGGGAGAGAGAACAGAAATGTTGCTTTATTCTAAAAGAAATGGGTATTAATAATGGCCAATCAATATTTCATTTAAACCTATGAGTAGGTGTGATGTGGTGTTGACAAGAATGTATATTTTGTGTGTTTAAAGTGGAGAGCTCTATAAATATTTATTAAGTTTACTTGTTCCGGATCTAAGTTCGAGTCCTTGATATCCTTATTAATTTTCTGTCTCATTGAATCTAAGTCTCTATGTATCTGGGTGTTAGGATCATTAGCTCTTATTGCTGCATTGATCCTTTTACCACTATATCTTTGTTGCTTTAAAATCTATCAGATTCGAGAATTGCAACTCCTGTTATTTATTTATTTATTTTTGCTTTCCATTTGGTTGGTAAATCTTTCTCTATCCCTTTGTTTTGAGTCATTGTGTATCCTTGCATGTGAAATGGATCTGGATGTAGCATACTGTTCGTTTTTGCCTGTATCTTTTAATTGGGGGATTTGGTCGGTTTAAATTTAGGATTACTGCCATTTGTTGTTAACTGGCTGTTTTATCCATTTGTTGATGTAAATTCTTCTTTATGTTGATGCTCTTTACTTTTTGGTATATTTTTTAGAAAGGCTAGTACTGGTTGTTCCTTTCTGTGTGTAATGCTTCTTTCAGAAGCTCTTGTAAAGCAGGCCTGGTGGTAATAAAATCTGAGTACTTGTTTGTTCATAAAAGATTTTGTTTTTCCTTCAGTTATGAAGCTTAGTTTGGCAGGATATGAAATTCTGGGCTGAAAGTTCTGTTCTTTATGGATGTTGAATATTGGCCCCCACTCTCTTCTGGCTTGTAGAGTTTCTGCTGAGAGATCTGCTGTAAAGTCTAATAGGCTTTCCTATGTGGGTAACCTGATCTTTCTCTCTGGCTTCCCTTAGTATTTTCTCCTTCATTTCAACCCTGGTGAATCTAACGATTATGTGCCTTGGGGTTGCTCTTCTTGAGGAATATCTTTGTGGTGTTCTCTGTATTACCTGGGGTTGAATGTTGTCCTGCTTTGCTAGTTTAGGAAAAATTTCCTGAATAATATCCTGAAGAATATTTTCCAGCTTGGATTCATTCTCTCCATCACATTCAGGTACACCTATCAAACATAAATTTGGTCTTTTCACATAGTCCCACATTTCTTGGAGACTTTGCTCATTCCTTTTTATCCTTTTTTCTCTATTCTTATCTTCTCATTTTATTTCATTAAGTTGGACTTCGACCTCTGATATCCTTTCTTCTGCTTGAAAAATTTGAGTGTTTAAACCTGTGCATACTTCTCGGAGTTCCCGTATTGTATTCTTCAGTTCCATTAATTCACTTATATTCCTCTCTAAATTGTCTATTCTCGTTAGGATTTCGTCAAACCTTTTTTCAGAGTTCTTAGTTTCTTTATGTTGGGCTACAACATGTTCTTTTAACTCACCGAAGTTTCTTATTATCCATACTCTGAAGCCTGATTCTGTTATTGGGATGCGCTCGTTCTCCGTCAAGCCTTGTTCGCTTGTTGATGAGGGACTGTGATCCTCTTCAGAGGGAGAGGCATTCTGATTTTGAGTATTCTCAGCCTTTTTACACTGTTTTCGTCCCATCATTGTAAGTTTATCCACCTGTCGTCTTTGTAATTACCACCTTTCAAATTAGGTCTCTGAGTAGAGGTCCAAGTTGTTAGTTCCCAGGGCTGAACTATGAGCAACCCACTGAGCCAGCCGCCGGCGTTAAGACTGATGGTGCTTTTCTGCCCAGGAATCTCCAGTCTGACTTCCTTCTTGAGTCCATATAGGCGACTCTGCCTTCCCGGAGCTCCAAACCTCAGTCAGAAGGGGAACCAGTCCCGTTTACTCTGCTCCAAGAGCATCCTCGCCGAGGTGCTGGCAAAACCGCTGCGCCGGCCACAAGAGTTGTGCTGGCGACCCGTGCAGTTCCTCCACTGGGAATCTTCTGCTCCGTGAGCGACCAAAATTTGTCTGAAAGTGTGGCGTCCTTTCGTTCTCTTTGTTTTCACTGGGAGCTACAATCTTGAGAGGTTAGCGGTCAGCCATCTTGGATCGTCCCATCAACAGTCCTGTCAATTCATGTTTCAAATGGTTCCCCTGAGGCTGAGCATGGCGGCTCCCACTTGTAATCCCAGCACTTTGGGAGACTGAGGCAGGTGGATTGTTTGTTGTCAAGAGTTCCAGATCAGACTGACCAACATGGTAAAACCCCATCTCTACTAAAAATAGAAATATTAACCAGGCGTGGTGGTGGGCATCTAGCTACTCAGGAGGCTGAGGCAGGAGAATCACTTGAACCCAGGAGGCAGAGGTTGCAGTGAGCTGAGATCACATCACTGCACTCTAGCCTGGGCAACAGAGTGAGAATCTGTCTCAAAAACAAAGATAAACAACAACTAAAAATAACAAATGATAACCCTGAGTGAAAGACTGTAATACATGTTAAATTGACTAAAAATGAAATTTTCATTCAATTGTAAAGTATACTTTACGCTATTTTAATTCATTGAAAGGATATTTAATGTGCATTAGTAATTCTCTTTTATTATTATACTTTAAGTTCTGAGATCAATGTGCAGAATGTGCAGGTTTGCTACATAGGATATACACGTGCCATGGTGGTTTGCTGCACCCATCAACCTGTCCTCTACATTAGATATTTCTCCTAATACTATCCCTCCCTTAGCCCTCCACCCCTGAACAGGCCCCAGTGTTTGATGTTCCCCTCCCTGTGTCCCTGTATTTTCATTGTTCAACACCCACTTACGAGTGAGAACGTGTGATGTTTGGTTTTCTGTTCCTGTGTCAGTTTGCTGAAAATGATGGTTTCCAGCTTCATCCATGTCCCTGCAATAGACATGAACTCATCCTTTTTTATGGCTACATAGTATTCCATGGTGCATATGTGCCACATTTTCTTTATCCAGTCCACCATTGGTGGGCATTTGGGTTGGTTCCAAGTCTTTGTTATTGTGAACAGAGCTGCAATAAACATATAAGTGCATGTGTCTTCGTAGTAGAATGATTTATAATCCTTTGGGTATATACCCAGTAACAGGATTGCTGGGTCAAATGGTATTTTTTATTCTGGATCCTCGATGAATGAATCTCCACACTGTCTTCCACAATGCTTGAACTAATTTACACCCCCACCAACAGTGTAAAACTGTTTATCTCTCCACATCCTATCCAATATCTCTTGTTTCCTGACTTTTTAATGATCACCATTCTAACTGGCATGAGATAGTATCTCATTGTGGTTTTGATCTGCATTTCTCCAATGACCAGGGATGATGAGCTTTTTATCATATGTTTCTTGGATGCATAAATGTCTTCTTTTGAGAAATGTCTGTTCATATCCTTTGCCCACGTTTTGATGGGGTTGGTTTTTTTCTTGTAAATTTGCTTAATATCTTTGTAGATTCTGGATATTAGCCCTTTGTCAGATGCATAGATTGAAAAAATTTTCTCCCATTCTGTAAGTTGCCTCTTCACTCTGATGATAGCTACTTTGCTGTGTGGAAGTTTTTGAGTTTAATTAGATCCCATTTGTCAATTTTGGCTTTTGTTGCCATTGCTTTTGGTGTTTTAGTCATGAAGTCTTTTCCCATGCCTGTGTCCTGAGTGCTATTGCCTAGGTTTTCTTCTAGAGTTTTTATGGTTTTATGAATTACATTTAAGTATTTAATCCATCTTGAGTTAATTTTTGTATAAGGTGTAAGGAAGGGGTCCAGTTTCAGTTTTCTGCATATGGCTAGCCAGTATTTCCAACACCAACCAGTATTTGTTAAACAGAGAATCCTTTCCCCATTGCTTGTTTTTGTCAGGTTTGTCAAAGATCAAATGGTTGTAGATGTGTTGCATTATTTCTGAGGCCTATGTTCTGTTCCATTGGTCTATATTTCTATTTCGGTACCAGTACCATGCTGTTTGGGTTACTGTATCCTTGCAGTATAGTTTGAAGTCAGATAGCATTATGCCTCTAGCTTTGTTCCTTTTGCTTAGGATTGTCTTGGCTATATAGGCTCCTTTTTGGTTGCATATGAAATATAAAGTACTTTTTTCTAATTCTGTGAAGAAAGTCAATGGAGCTCGATGGGGATAGCTTGAACCTATACATTACTTTGGGCAGTGTGGTCATTTTCACAGTATTGATTCTTTGTAACCATAAGCATGGAATGTTTTTCCATTTGTTTGTGACCTTTCTTAACACCTTGAGCAATGGTTTGTAGTTCTCCTTGAAGAGGTCCTTCACATCCCTTGTAAGTTGTATTCCTAGGTATCTTATCCTCTTTGTAGCAATTGTGAGTGGAAGTTCACTCATGATTTGGCTCTCTGTTTGTCTACTATTGGTGTACAAAAATGCTTGTGATTTTTGCACATTGATTTTGTATCCTGAGACTTTGATAAAGTTGCTTATCAGCTTAAGGAGATTTTGGGCTGAGATGATGGTGTTTTCTAAATATATAATCATGTCATTGGCAAACAGAGACAATTTGACTTCCTCTCCTCTTATTTCAATACCCTTTCTCTTGCCTGATTGCCCTGGCCAGAGCTTCCAATACTATGTTGAATAGGAGTGGTGAGAGAGGGCAACCTTGTGCCTGTTTTCAAAGGGAATGCTTCCAGCCTTTGCCTATTCAATATAATATTGGCTGTGGGTTTGTCATAAATAACTCTTATTATTTTGAGCTACATTCTATCAATACCTGGTTTATTGAGAGTTTTTAGCATGGAGGGGTGTTGAATTTAATTGAAGGCCTTTTCTGCATCTATTGAGATAATCATGTGGTTTTTGTCATTGATTCTGTGTATGTGATGGATTACATTTATTGATATGCATACGCTGAACCAGCCTTGCATCCCAGGAATGAAGCCGACTTGATCATGATGGGTAAGCTTTTTGATGTGCAGCTGGATTCAGTTTGTCAGTATTTTATTGAGGATTTTTGCATTGATGTTCATCAGATAAATTGACCTGAAATTTTCTTTTTTTTGTTATGTCTCTGCCAGGTTTTGGTATCAGGATGATGCTAGCCTCATAAAATGAGTTAGGGAGGATTCCCTTTTTTATATATTGTTTGGAATAGTTTCTTCTTTGTACCTCTGGTAAAATTCAGCTGTGAATCCATCTGGTCCTGGACTTTTTTTGGTTGGTAGGCTACTAATTACTGCCTCAATTTCAGAACTCATTATCGGTCTCTTCAGGGATTTGACTTCTTCCTGGTTTAGTCTGGGAGAGTGTATGTGTCCAGGAATTTATCCATTTCTTCTAGATTTTTTAGTTTATTTGCACAGAGGTGTTTATAGAATTCTCTGATGGTAGTTTGTATCTCTGTGGGATCAGTGATGGTATCCCCTTTATCATTTTTTATTGTGTCTATTTGATTCTTCTCTCTTTTCTTCTTTATTAGTCTAGCTAGCAGTCTATTTTGTTAATCTTTTTTTAAAAAAGAAACAGTTCCTGGATTCATTGATTTTTTTTTTTTTTTGGAGGGTTTTTCATGTCTCTATATCCTTCAGTTCTTCTCTGATCTTAGTTATTTCTTATCTTCAGCTACCTTTTGAATTTGCTCTTGCTTCTCTAGTACTTTTAATTGTTATGTTAGGGTGTCAATTTTAGATCTCTCCCAATTTCTCCTGTGGGCATTTAGTGCTATAAATTTCCCTCTAAACAGTGCTTTAGCTGTGTCCTGGAGATTCTGGTATATTGTGTTTTTGTTTTTATTGGTTTCAAAGAACTTCTTCATTTCTGCCTTAATTTCATTATTTACCCCGTGGTCATTCAGGCACAGGTTGTTCAGTTTCCATACAGTTGTGCGGTTTTGAGTGAGCTTCTTAATCCTGAGTTCTAATTTGATTGCACTGTGGTCTCAGAGACGGTTTGTTATGATTTCTGTTCTTTTGCATTTGCTGAGGAGTGATTTACTTCCTATTATGTGGTCAATTTTAGAGTAAGTGCAATGTAGTACTAAGAAGAATGCATATTCTGTCAATTTGGGATGGAGAGTGCTGTAGATGTCTATTAGGTCTACTTGTTCCAGATCTGAGTTCAAGTCCTGGATATCCTTGTTAATTTCTGTCTTGTTGATATGTCTAATATTGACAGTGGAGTGTTAAAGTCTCCCACTATTATTGTGTGGGAGTCTAAGTCTCTTTGTAGGTCATTAAGAACTTGCTTTTTATGTATCTGGGTGTTCCTGTATTGGGTGCATATATATTTAGGATAGTTAGCTCTTCTTGTTGCATTGATCCCTTTACCATTATGTAATTCCCTTCTTTGTTTCTTTTGAACTTTGTTGGTTTATAGTCTCTTTTATCAGAGACTGCTTTTTTTTGCTCTCATTTGTTTGATAAATCTTCCTCCGTCTCTTTATTTTGAGCCTATGTGTGTTTTTGCATGTGAGATGGGTCTCCTGAATACAGGACACTGATGGTTCTTGACTTTATCCAGTTTGTCAGTCTTTGTCTTTTAATTGGGGCATTTAGCCCATTTACATTTAAGGTTAATATTGTTATGTGTGAATTTGATCCTGCCATTATGATGCTAGCTGGTTATTTTCCCGTTAGTTGATGCAGTATCTTCACAGTGCTGATAGTCTTTACAATTTGGATATTTTTTCAGTGGCTGGTACTGGTTTTTCCTTTCCATGTTTAGTGCTTCCTTCAGGAACTCTTGTAAGGCAGGCCTGGTGGTGACAAAATCTCTCAGCATTTGTTTGTCTTTAAAGGATCTTATTTCTCCTTCACTTATGAAGCTTAGTTTGGCTGGAAATGAAATTCTAAGTTGAAAATTCTTTTCTTTAAGAATGTTTAAGCCAGGTGTGGTGGTTCATGCCTGTAATCCCAGCACTTTGGGAGGCTGAGGTGGGCAGATCACAAGGTCAAGAGATCAAGACCATCCTGGCCATAACGAAACCCCGTCTCTAATAAAAATACAAAAATTAGCTGGGTGTGGTGGCACGCGCCTGTAGTCCCAGCTACTTGGGAGGCTGAGGCAGAAGAATCTCTTGAACCCAGGAGGCAGAGGTTGCAGTGAGCTGAGATTATGCCATTTCACTCCAGCCTGGTGACAGAGCAAGACTCTTGTCTCAAAAACAAACAAAAAAAAGAATGTTTAATATTGGCCCCCACTCTCTTCTGGCTTGTAGGGTGTTTGCAGAGAGATCCACTCTTAGTCTGATGGGCTTCTCATTGTGGGTAACCCGACCTTTCTCTCTGGCTGCTCTTAACATTTTTTCCTTCCTATCAACTTTGGTGAATCTGATGATTAGGTGTCTTGGGGTTGCTCTTCTCAAGGAGTATCATTGTGGTGTTCTCTGTATTTCCTGAATTTGAATGTGGCTTGCTAGGTTGGGTAAGTTCTCCTGGATAATATCCTGAAGAGTGTTTTCCAACTTGGTTCCATTCTCCAGTTCACTTTTAGGTACACAAGTCAAACGTAGATTTATTTATTTTTTTTACATAGTACCATATTTCTTGGAGGTTTTGTTTGTTTCTTTTCATTCTTTTTTCCCTAATCTTGTCTTCACACTGTATTTCATTAAGGTGATTTTTCAATCTCTGATATCCTTTCTTCTGCTTGACCAATTTGGCTATTGATACTTGTGTATGCTTCATGAAGTTTTCACACTGTGTCTTTCAGCTCCATCAGGTCATTTATGTTCTTCTCTAAGCTGTTTATTCTAGTTAGCAATTCCTCTAAATTTTTTTCTAGGTTCTTAGCTTCCTTGCATTGGGTTAGAATATTCTCCTTTAGCTCAGAGGAGTTTGTTATTGCCCACCTGCTGAAGCCTACTTCTGTCAATTCGTCAAACTCATTCTCCATCCAGTTTTGTTTCCTTGCTGTCTGTGGAGTTGTGATCCTTTGGAAGAGAAGAGATGTTCTTATTTTTGGAATTTTCAGCCTTTTTTGCAATGGTTTCCCTCATCTTCATGGATATACTTACCTTTGGTCTTTGATGTTGGGGACCTTCAGCTAAGATTTCTGTGTGGACATCCTTTTTGTTGATGTTGATGCCATTACTTCCTGTTTATTAGTTCTCCTTCTGACAATCAGACCTCTCTGCTGCAGGTCTGCTGGGGTTTCTTGGAGGTCCACTCCAGAACCCGTTTGCCTGGGTATGCCAGCAGAGGCTGCAAAACAGCAAAGATTGCTCCCTATTCCTTCCTCTAGAAGCTTTGTCCCAGAGGGGCACCCACCTGCCAGCCAGAGCTCTCCTGTATGAGGTATCTGTTGACCCCTGTTGGGAGGTGTCTCCCAGTCAGGAGGCAAGGGGGTCAGGGACCCACTTGTGGAGGCAATCTGTCCCTTAGCAGAGTTCTAGCACTGTGCTGGGAGAGCTGCTGCTCTCTTCAGAGCCGGCAGGCAGAAACGTTTAAGTCTGCTGAAGCTTTGCCCACAGCCGCCCCTTCCCCCATGTGCTCTGTCCCAAGAAGATGGAAGTTTTATTTATAAGCCCCTGACTGGGGCTGCTGCCTTTCTGTCAGAGATGCCTTGCCCAGAAGAATCTAGAGAGGCAGTCTGGCTACAGTGGCTTTGCCAAGATGCAGTGGGCTCCACCCAGTTGGAACTTCCCAGCAGTTTTGTTTACACTGTGAGGGGAAAACTGCCTACTCAAGGCTCAGTCAAGGGGAATGCAGTTCCCTCCACCAAGCTGAGATTCCCAGGTCAACTTCAGACTGCTGTGCTGGCAGCGAGAATTTCAAGCCAGTGTATCTTAGCTTGTTGGGCTCAGTGGGGGTGGGAGCTAGACCATTTTGCTCCCTGGCTTCAGCCCCCTTTCCAGCAGAGTGAATGGTTCTGTCTCACTGGCATTCCAGATGCCACTGGGGATAGAAAAAGACTACTTCAGGTAGCTCAGTGTCGGCCCAAATGGCTGTCCACTTTTGTGCTTGAAAACCTGGGCCCTAGTGGTGTAGGCACCCAAGGGAATATCCTGGTCTGTGGGTTGTGAAGACCATGGGAAAAGTATAATACATGGGCTGGAATGCACTGTTCCTCATGGCACAGTCCCTCATGGATTCCCTTAGCTGGGGGAGGGAGTTCCCTGACTCCTTGTGTTTCCCGAGTGAGGCAACACCCCCCCCTCCGCCTTTGCTCACCCTCTGTGGGCTGCACCCACTGTCTGGCCAGTCCCAGTGAGATGAGCTGGGCACCTCAGTTGGAAATGCAGAAATCACCTGCCCTCTGTGTTGATCTCACTGGGAGCTGCAGACTGGAGCTATTCCTATTTAGCCATCTTGCCCAGGTCCCCCTAGTTATAGTAATTCTAACTATTATAACTTATAAACTGCAAAAACCCAGCGGATTAAAACAGCATTACCTTACATTTTGCTTGTGGCAGAGTCCACTTGGGGTCTTCCTGGCCAGGTGTCTTTTCTCTGAGCAGTGATTTGAGGATCATTCCTTCTTTTGGTTTCACCATGTTCAAGTGTAGTTTAACAAAAACACCTCAGTTACACTTAACTTTTGCTTTGGCTCTCCCACTTACTAATTAGTTTGTTTCTTTTTTGTCTTTTTTCCTTGGGATGAACTATTATTTGGGTTAGATTTACTGTATGTCATTGTATAACTCAAATGGATGATTCAATAACATTCAAGATTTCAGACATTAGAGCAAGAATGAGTGGTAACTAAGAAACTGTAATATACATCCTGCATTTTGTTTTAATTAGTGTCAGTTGGGTACTTTATACATAATCTCTGTGTTTTTATTTTCTCACAGGTAAAATGTGAGAATTGAGCTATACAAATTCGGTGACTTATTTCAGATATGACTCTGTGCTTTTAATTACTATCTTCTTAACAGGCAGTAGTGTTTCTATTTATTAATTTACAAGTTTTGTAACATATTAAAACACCTCACATATTAAGTAATTGATTCTACATTGATATATCTCCATTCCATCATGTTTCTGTTCTATTACTTATTTTTAAGGTGTTTGCATTCCTATCAATAAATTTTGTAGGTCTTTTAAAAAAGCAAAATAGCCATTATGTTGGTCAGCTAACAATATTTAATTTGGATTGCATCTCTGTATATATCTGATAGTGAATAATTTCCAAAAACACTTACATCATGATCCATACATGAGAATAGATAATTTATTAATTAACTTACACTTGTGAACCAACCAGTCTTGACAATGTTGTAGTATTGGTTATTCTTAAAAGGACAGAATTATCTTTAATAAATATTTTACCTTTTATGTGAAAAACAATGTATTTTCTGCAGCAACCTTTATTTTTTAACTGAAAGAAAATAGCTTCTCTGGTGTTAACTAACCTAAAATCCTTTGAATGGTTTGCCAAGTGACATTTTGAAAATGAACTGACATAAAAGTAGGTGGGGGATGATGGATATTTTTATTGATGATATCTAAAAGTAATTTTACTTAACCAAGGTGGATTTCAAGGATATTTTAATTGACGATCCTTAAAGGTCGTTTTTCTCAAGATCTTCCAAGAAAATGTAAGCCTCTGACTAATGGAACTCTAAGTTCTGCTCACCAATTGTACTGAGAGTGACTTGGACAATAATTACTCGGTTCAATCCCTTATGCCAGGAGTTAGCACCTCAGTGTCTCCGGGGAAGTTCTCTGATTATCTTTGTGAAGCAGATTTCCTCCACTGTGTGGAAGCTGGCTCTCTTTCAGTCCTTGTAAACTGTACAAATACATGTCCATTAAAGACAGACAAGAACAACTCTCCATTTCAGAATAGAGATGAAGCCTTCTCTCAATGTCTTTTTATTTCCATCTTCCTATTAAGAACTTTAGTAATCTATGATAATATAATTCTTATTGGATATATTGTCACCTTAAAAATTAGGAAAACATTGAAAAGATTCATAATTTTTATTGGAAGTTGATCATCCTGGTGTTCACGTGAATAGTGGATTGTTTTTTCCAGACTTGGAGAAATCTTGTTTTGAAATAATTGAAATTTTGTTTATTGTACCTAGCTGGCAGCACACTGGACCTGACCAATTCATCTTAGTTTGAGCCAAGTATAAATAAACTATTGTCTCCACAAGGATAAGGGTGTAAGGGGACTTTATGCTGATATTTTTACATTAACTGTGTTCAGTGACATTTACATTCTGACTTGGGGAACACTTTTTTTGGAGTCTTTTGGCTGAGCATTTTTTAAGTTAATCAAGGAAATGCAAAATGCTGAAACTCCTATTGCTATTATAGTTTATTCTGTGACATTACTATGACTTCTGTGAATGAATATCTATTAAGTACATACCTAGATGGAGGCTTGTCTTCTTACAAGAGCATCCAGGGTTGCACTTCTATGTAGGTTCTGGAGGTTTTTTATTTTCCTTCAGTCTCAGCACTCCTATCTTTTCCATGAGAGTTCAAGAAAGAAAATAGAATAAAGATGAAGTGAAACAGAGGGCAGTCACAGAGAAAAAAACAAGTGGAAAACAGAAATTTTTATCTGTGTAACATAGGGGACAAAAAGAAAATCACAGCATATTTTAAGGAATAGAAATCTCCTAAGAGGAATGTATACCACCAAAGATCCTACCATAGTTAAAGGTCGACCCTCATTGGCATAGTTTTAGTTTAACTTATCACTTGTCTCATAAATAATACATGGGAACTAAAAGTCAGTTGTGGAGGATTCCTGGACATTTTGGTGCGATTCATTATATGCTTAGGCTCTCGTGGGTGTGTTCTTAACGCACATGGCCACAGTCGGAGCATTGGGCTGATCCTCGTCCTGGAGGCTTTCTCTCTGTTGCAGGAAAGCCCAGTTCCCAGTACTCCTTCTTGGCATCTATGAAGGCACACTGCAAGACCTTTTTTAAGAAACAGATTTAGCGGGCACAAGTGCATTTGTGTTATGTGGATATGTTGCATAGTGGTGAAGTCTGGGCTTTTAGTGTGTTTATCACCCAAATAGTGTGCATTGTACCCAACAGGTAGCTTTCCATTCTTCACCTGCCTCCCAACCTCCCACCCTCTGGAGGCTGCAGTGTCTACTATTCCACTGCCCATGGGACACCTTCTCCACTATTGTTTGTAAACAAAATAAAGTGATTTCATCAACTCTATGACTATTGCCTTTCACCTTACACTACACTGATATGTTCTGCATCAAGAGTACAACCATTCACAGTGATAAAAAAAGAATGAAATCCTGTCCTTTGCAGCAATATGGATGCAGCTGGAGGCCATTATACTAAGTGAATTAATGCAGAAACACAAAACCAAATACCTCATGTTCTCACTTACAAGTGGGAGCTAAACATTGTGTACTCACGGTCATAAAGATGAGGACAGCAGACACTGGTGACTCCAAAAATGGGAAGTAAAGGAGGGGGCAAGGGCTGAAACACTAACTATTGGGTATTATGTTCACCATTTGGGCAGTGAGTTCCATAGAAGCCCAAACCTCAGCATCATGCAATATATCCACGTAACGAACCTGGACATGTACCCCCAGCTCTAAAATCAAATGAAAATTTATATACAACAAATAAAAGGGATACTCATCCTTTAAAAAAAGAGTAAGAAAAAAGGTCTCAAATGCTCCAAAGTATTGGTTTAAAAATATGAAAATGGCTAGGCCTACCTGAAGGAATAATTTGATTATATAATGGACACGACTTTATATGTTTGATGACTGTTTCTCAGTGTGTAGCATACAAAAGCACAGTAGCAGTTTGTGTAATCTGCCTCATTCATTTCCCAAGGGGTCTATTTCCCTTTGTTCTGAAGCATTTTAAAAGCTGTACTTTCATTGCAGTGGTCATCTAAGGGTGAGGTAACTGGGGCATATTTAACAAATTGCTTCCTTGATTCTTCACCTGGATGTCTAATACTGTACTCTCCTCAAACTTAAAAAGTCCAAGCCTCATGTGGTGGCTTGCACCTGTGGTCCCAGCTACTCAGGAGGCCAGGAGTTAGAGATCGGCTTGGCCAACAAAATGAGGCCTTGTCTCTATAAAAAATAAAATAAAAAATTAGCCATGCCTAGTGGCTTGTGCCTGTAGTCACAGCTGCTCGGAAGACTGAAGTGGGAGGATCACTTGCGCCCAGGAGTTCAAGGCTACAGTGAGCTCTGATTACACCACTGAACTCCAGCATTTCTGACAGAGCAAGAACCTATGTCTACAAAACAAAAAATGTCAAAAACCAAATTCCACATTCTCGCAGCCCGAACCTTCCACCTTTTGACACCTCCTTTTCCCAGTTGCTCAGGCTTAATATGTGGGAGTCATCTTTGTTTCTTCCTTCCTCCTGCTGTGTTCTTTATTGTAAGAATACAGTATGTAACATACATAAAATACACAAAATATGTGTTAATCAGCTGTTTGTTATCAGTATGAATTCCAGTGAACAGTAGGCCATTCATAGTTACATTTTGAAGAAGTCAAAAGTTATATGTGGATTTTTGATTGCTAGCAGGGGCAGGGTTGACACCCCTAATTTCCACATTGTTCAAGGGTCAATTGTATATGCCAGGTCTTCCTCCCATTCCAGAATATAAGCTCCTTGATGGTAAATCCTTTTTTGTTGATCCTTCTATTCTTAGCACATAGAAGAGCCCCTGAAACACCATAGACACTCAATAAATACATGCTAAATGACCACACGGTAGACACACAGAATAGCCCCTGGCATAGAGTAGACGCCCAACAAATATGTGCTAAATAGCCTTGCAGGTATGCGAGGCAGAAATAACGGAAAGCAGAAAAGTCATTTTGCACACCGTCAAACTTCTCAACGCTGCATGGTCTTGGGGAGAAAAATGGCTCTGTGAAATAGCAAAGATCAAGGATGACTTTGTGACTCTCAACTGCCAAAGGGAGGAAGAAAGGTTATTCTAGGCTTCGAAGCCACTGAAGACTTCCTGATGTCGATAAAGCTGGCACTCAGCTTGGGAGATGGCTAGTCTCAAAATTAGGTGCTGGTCAGTGGAAATATTGTCAATCATATGCAAATACCAGTCAAGCTGTGGGACATGTATTATTTAATCCTAGAAGAAAACTGAGATTTTCATAAGTGTATTTTGGAGGCATTTGCAGTGAAGTGTTGTTTGAAACTGCTGAAGTGGATGAGTGTCTAAGGATGAAAGTGTTGCTAGCAGGAGGCAGAACTGGACCTTGGGAAGTGGCTGTGTTTCACAGACAGGGTGAAGGGTCACGCCATTAAAGGAAACATAGAAGAGAAGACCAGATGTGCTGAAAACCAGCAAAATAACTAGGTGCCAAAGGAAAATAGAATGTTAAAAGAGAAAATGGTTTCAAATATTGGAGTAAAGCCTTAGCAGAAGACTTCCGGAAGACCATTGAACCGGGAACTTAAGAGGTCATTGGTAGACTTAGAGAGACCAACTTAAGTAGTGAGGAGTAGAAGTGCACTGGACTGACTGAGCTTGAAATGGAGCTGGTGGGAAACAGAGGTGGCTGGTATGGAAAATATGTTCATGACAATGGGCAAAAACAGGACCAGAGCATCGTACATGTCTTCAAGGAGTGTTACCAGAATTGAGGGTCTTCACTTCTCAGGGGCAGAACTGAACACGCTGTTTACCCTCCAGGCACTGAGGTTCAGAGGAACCAGGAAGCCTGCTCACAGAATCCCTCGGCCCACCCTCCAGGGAACCCACTGGTTGTAGCCTCATCTTCCTCTCCACCAATGTGCCCATGTCCGCAGATCACACTTTGCCACTATTGTCACCTTTAGTGACACAGCCGTACTGCAGACAACAGGAGAAGCAGGCATATTAGGCTTCCACTGACGTTATTGCTTTTTTCCTTTACAATTTTTTCTAACAGTGCAGATCCCATTGTCTTTAGGCAAAAAATGTCACTCTGCACAACTTCAAACTGTAACTGCTTCACATAGCCCTGTCTCAGGGGGAGACAAGGAGGGCTTTATAAAAGACTGAAAAGCATTTATTCCTGTGCAACTCTCAGTGAACCCATGAATTACGAGTAGCATAGTCAAAGGAGATCACATTGGAAGCTTAGACCGTAAACAGGTATCTGCAACCCACAGACTTAACTCATTACGCACCCTAAGGGTTGCCTTAGGGAAACTGCTTGTTATTAATCTGTTTAAAATGCATTGTTATTGCTTCTTCATGTCAGGTAGCTTTTTGTTTGTTTGTTTTCCATTTTTGCTCTTCCTTACACTAATGATAGGGTGGGAATGTAAAAATGATAGATGAGAACAGTGAAGAATTTGTTAATAGGTCTGGAAATAGGCATAGGTGTGGGGAAGGGGATATAAAAAAGGACAATTATCTTTACTGTTTTAAGCTCCCCAGGTTGAGATCATCAATCTCCTTTGTGCTCAGTTCTCCTTAAGGATGGACGATCCCGGTAAGAATAGCTCAGTACATTTACAGCTGGACCAGTGACTGGTTTCATTGATCCAGATCACTGCTGCCTCCTTGTTCCCAGCTAGAAAACTCCCAAGAACACTTCATCATCTCTGTGTTCCTCATATTAAATAGCACAGAGCCAGGCTCCCATTAGATGCTCAGTTGAGTGTTTGCTGATTTCTCCACTTTATTTAGTTAATTAATTATTATTAATCAAAGCAGCACCAGAAGTTTGTGGGAAATCATCTAGTTCAACAATTGTCAACTTTAACCTGCAGGTGAACCTCCTGGGTGATTCAGTCACCCCAGAACAGTTCTGAGCCTGTTGGTCAGGCTGAAGAGTGAGATTCTGCAATTCTTACAAAGTTCAAGGAGGTGCCAGCATGCTGGATCTCAGACCACAATTTGAGTAACAGGGATCTGGTGGACTATACCTGCTACAGGGTCTGCCTACCACTGTGGGTGGGTGGGGGAGCCCAGAGCTATGAGATGATCACAGTTCATCTTCCTAAAGCATCAAATATGGTGGAAAATCATTCAAACTGTATTTTTAAAAATACCGAAAGATTTATTATGAGGCAGAATACATATGATTAAGAAAAATATAAACTGTAGGCCAGCACACTGGTTCATGCTTGTAATTCTAGCACTTTGGGAGACTAAGGCAGGTAGATCACAAGGTCAGGAGTTCAAGACCAGCCTGGCCAACACAATGAAACACCATCTCTACTAAAAATATGAAAATTCACTGGGCATGGGGGTGGGTGCTTGTAATCCTAGCTACTTGGGAGGCTGAGGCAGGAGGATCACTTGAACCTGGGAGACAGAGGTTTCAATGAGCCGAGATCACACCACTGCCTTCCAGCCTGGGTAACAGAGCTAGACTCTGTCTCAAAAAAATAGATAGATAGATAGATAGATAGATAGATAGATAGATAGACAGACAGACAGACAGACAGACAGATAGACTTTTTTACAGTATATGTACTATAAAAAATGTAAGAAATGTATGAAAAATGTAGGATTTTTTTTTTTCAGTTAAGGTTTCACCTTTCAAGTTACACTTCTAGTTGCCCCCCAGAGGATGCATTTCTTATTTTCTCTTAGGGATAATTTAGAGGAAATGTTTCAAAAGCACTATTCTCATCCTAATGAGAAAACAGGGTGCCAGGAAGGCTTAATCAGGTAATTAGCCTGAATGTAATACTGCTGACAACCACTAACATTTATTGGGCTCTTACTGTAAGCTAGGCATGGTGCAAAATGCACACACTATTGACTCTTCATGGAAGTTTTCGGAAGTTCGTATTATTGCTGGCCCAGTTTTGGATCTGAGGAAATTGAGGCTTAGAGAAGTCGCATAGTTTGTCCCCAAACACATACCTATCTGACATTAAAGTCCTTGTCAACCACAGTGATTTAGGGCTTTGTGAAGTAAGTACAGCCAGTGCTAGACCCACTCTCTCTCTCTCCCATCCAGTACTTGGTTTACAAGATGGCACTGCTTTCCATAAAGAAGTTGAGATAAAGCAGGTTGGCACAATTTGGCAGCCCCTGGCATTTCTAAAGAGTGTCTTTAAAAAGTACAAAAGTGTGCCTTATAGGAATCTGGACACTGATTCCTTTTTTCTTTCTTTCATGGTAACAATAAGCAGGTTTACTGTGTGCTCTGTTTGGTAACTAAGCCATGGTTCTAGGCTCATAGAAAATCAATACTTTCTCTCTAATGTGTACTTTTCCTGCCAAGCAGCCATCAGAATTAAAGGAAAATGGTATCTATAATCAGCTGTTATAAACTGCATTACTAGGTGAATAATGTGTTTCATTTCTTACATAAATAGAATTTTTAAAGGGTAGCATCAGGAGAGTTATAAAGCATGAATTCTCCGCTGTGCATTTCGACTCAACTTTCTACAAGCTTTTCAGACAAATGTTGTAGGGTTTCCCCATGCTTATGATACTGTCACTTTCATGCTTGTGATGCCAGATATGCACTGAGCTCATCCTAGGACAAGAACAGTCGTGCCTGCTGCCTACGGATATACCCAGTGACCACGGGCAGCTGCAGAATTAGTGACAGTTTCAGTGGCAGGTCAATTTTTCTTATGCATTATGGCCCTCTGTTCTGTAAAAATAAGCTTAGTTCTCATCTCTTCACTATAATGAATCCCTGACATTTCCAAAAACGAGAAATTCTGGATTGCTTCTACTAAGTGAAACTTTGTACAAGTTCGAGTTTGGAGAAAATCAGGCAGCTTTGAAATGATGTAAGCTGACACAGCTGATACCATTGGTAGATTCCAGGGCATGCAGAAACCCTGAAGTTTTCTCTCTCTCTCCTTCAAGCTAATAACTATTAAGCATATGCCATAGAAAAAATACTTTCTGAGCCACACAGGATTATCATTTTGTATGTTGTTTTATGTCAATGGCTGAGAATATACTAAAATTTAACACAGTTTATTAACCAAGAAATATAGAAAGAGCTGAAAACACCAGAGTAAGGCTGTTCAAAACACCACTACCCTGCGAGTGCCATGCTAACGATCCCATTAAAAGGCTTATCAGTGCCCTTTGTTGTCCAACAGCAGCCTTAAAACAGTACATACACTTGGGGGGAAAAGAAGCAAGGGGTCATAGGACCCCCTTTATATGTAAGTGGCAGGTGTCATTATTTATTTTTGGTTTTGTTTTCGAAACAGGGTCTTACTCTGTTGCCCAGGCTGGAGTACAGTAGTGCGATCAAGGCTCAATGCAGCCTCAACCTCCCTGGGCTCAGGTGATCCACCCACCTCAGCCTCTCATGTAGCTGGGACTACAGGCATGCACCACCACACTCAGATAATTTTTGTGTTTTTTGTAGTGATGGGGTTTCGCCATGTTTCCCAGGCTGGTCTCAAACTCCTGGGCTCAAGAGATCTGCCTGCTTCAGTCTCCTGAAGTGCTGGGATTACAGGCATGAGACACAACTCCTAGTCAGGTGTAGTTATTTCTAAATCTTAATCTGAGATTTGATTGAGAGGTGCAAGGAAACTGCCTCAGAGAAAAATCTCTCTTCTAATAAAGCCTAAAATATATTATATGCAATCTGTGGTCCATGCCTTGCCATATTCTTCCATTGTTTTAAAATACAAATATATCTTTAATGGGTAACACAGTACATTCCTTACATCACAAAATAAAATACTCTTAGACACTTTTCAGGGGTAACAAGGTGAAAGCTCTATTTTCTTAATGAACAAGGAGGTTAGGAAACATTTGTGTGTCTTATCTTTTTTCTAGGTTGGAGTAGGGCAGGACTTCATTGTGCCAGGCTGTTTTGATAGTCTGTTATTACAACACAAAAGCCTAACTCCAGGTAAGACATTCAGACCACTTTCCTTAGAGCACATTTTACAGGTAAATTTAAGTACATATCTCCATAGCATTTACTTCCTTGGATATTGCGGGGTAAATGAAAAGAATAATTACTTTAAAAATGCAGGGCAAGCAGCTCCAATATCACACACTCTTCAAAACCATGAATTGGCTTACCGAATTGTTTTTAAATATGTACATTTCCCAGGAAAGTATATTATATCAGTATGTTAGGCAAGAGTTCTAGGGAATGTTTTCCTTTTTGTGAGTAAGAGCTGATACGTGGAGCCTTGAATTTCATGAGGTGCCTTCACCCATCCTCACTGATAGTCAAAGATCTGATCATGTCAAGTTTAACCACAGATTAAGTGCTTGAAGATCACCTCTTTTCCCTTCACGTGAATTTTATAGTTAGCTACTAAAACCAGGTGTGGAAGGCAAAGGGTAGGTGATCAAGGTGATCAAGTCAAATGATGCAGGCAAGCTAAGGGTATACACCACATTGCCAAGCAGAATGGGATTCCACCAAGAGAAACAGAATAGAGGGCCACCCACCCACCCTCCCTCCCAGAACCACTTATTGGAGATGCCAGTAACTGCAGTAAGTCGTGATAGCACATTTGCCTGAATTTAACTCTGCAGAGATAGCCCTGGGTAGAGCAGCAGACAGACTGGTTTCCTGCCTTTGTACAACTTGCAAGAATTACCAAATAAATCAGTCTACCACTTAAACTCTGACACTTGGAGGATTTATAGTCTCCAGCAGCAGAAGACATTGTAGTAACCGGAGAGAGGCAGCATCCCCCTTCTCAGGGAGCTTTTATCTCTCCTTAGTGGTGATAACTTTATGATTTTCCTGTGAAAATCCATGGAAGGTGGCTTTACAAAATCGACAGTCTTTTGAGATCCTTCCAAGAGCAAAAGCACCGGAAGGTGGGAGCATATTAAGTAGACGCTGAATAAAACCCAGGAGTGAAGAATGAGATACCATGATCATGAGGAGAAATTGACTTCTTTCCTACATTTCATCCCATTGTATCCCCAAAGGTCATTCATTGCATTTTACTTACTCACAGCGGAGCACAATGTAGAAGTTGCTCTTTCTGTAGTAGAGAACTCTGCGTTTTGTTTGACATTCTTTCCTGGGAAATTTTTTAAGTTAGAGCATTTGAGCTACATGGTTTCTGCTCTGTGTAGGTGGAGTTCCTGCCTACCACTTATTACTGTTGCCAGTCGTGTCTTCACTTGGATCAGAACTGCCATTTGTTTTTAAGAGAGTTTGTTTTTGCAGTTGGGTTTCAAAAGGAAAAGAGCTTGTGATGACTTTGAATGCCACAGAATCTTTTCTGTGCAGTCATAGCCCTCCATGGGGCATGTGCAGGTTCATCCCCAGATCCTACAACTCGGTTTGAGCTAAATGCAATTCCTTCTTCCTAATCGATGCCAAGGAGGTGGCAGGAGATAGAGTTATGATTCTTCAAAATCTTCCCTTCCCTCTCGCATTAACTGTTTGCTGTGTTAATTTGCACTCATGTATTTTTCCCTTAATCTCTCTCTGTCTGGCTGTGATTTGTGCCAGCTCTTTTCTTCTCTATAAAATGTTCTCCTTTATCACTTCCAAGTATTACTGTTTCTACTATTTAGTCTCTGCTAATTCTTCTCAAAGATCATGAACTCATTTCCATCTCCAGTTCTTTCACACTCTGAAACTATCCTCTGCCCTTTTCCTTAACTCTTACATAATTTCCACTCTGGACCTAAAACACATCATAATGACAAGAGTAATAGTTACCCTATGTTGAAGATTACTATGTTTTATGACGCACTGGGCTACATACTTCACATTTGGCATCTCATTTAATCCCTGCAAATGGAAGGATGGTGTCATGCCCTTTTCATGCGTGAAATTCAGTGAGGCTCAGGCCATGAATCACTGGCATACCTGCTAGTCCAGCACAGATTACATGACTTCTGGTGTGCAAAACAGTGATATGTTTTACTTAATCATGAACTGTAACTCATAGGCCTGGAGCTAAGTTCGCCATTTTACTCAGGACCATTCACTTACCCATATCCACCGAACAGATAAATTCCTTTGACTGCAGATCTATCAGTAAATATCTATTGAGAATTTATCTGAAGGATGTCATAACTTAGGTATTGTATATAGACAGGTGGAGGATTAAGAAAAGGAAGAGGAGAAGTGGGGCAATAGAAACATCCAGGAGAGAAAACAAGGTGAGAAGAACTGGCTCATCCATGCTTTTAAATCCTCTGCTCCAGGTGACCTCTCCTGCAGTCTAGGGACTTGAAGGGAGGGAGACGGGGTGAGTGTGTATGTTTGTGGGTATGTGTATACACAGATATATTCTCCTTAGTTTCATTTTTATGAATGATAAAAATATATTTCCATGTATCTCAGTATATTATTGTGAAAGCTAATAAACTAGTGTGCTTTAAAATGCTTTGTAAAGTACAAAACACTTTCCAAAGATGATTATTAGCATCATGATTTTTATTATAATTAACAATACTAGCATTCAAGCACTTGGTTTTCCCTTCTTGGTTAGTTCTAAACAGATTTGCTTTCACTGTTTCTTCCTGGCAACTTGATAGTTGCTACTTCATTACCACATTACAAACAAAACAAAACAAGAATCTCTCCTGGAGCTCGGTTCTGCACTCTGAAAGCTTTTGATTCCCTAGTCTGTGGGGGAGCCCAGTCCGCTCGGACACCTTTGGCACAGCTCCACTTAAAACACTGACTCTACTCCTGTCTGAAAAGCCATGAGAGAAGTTCTGAGATGTCGTAATTAGCCCTCAGCTGCCAGCCTCTAATTCGGTGGCAGCTTTTTCCCAGCTTTGAGCAACAACTGAAAAACCTCAGTATGTCTGATCTTCCAGTGTCCCAACTGTCTGCTTCAAATTGCTTTGGCCTCATTCGCTTATAAAGCCACTTGTGCTCCCAGGTGTTAAGTGGACCTGCAGTATCCAATGGGATGGAGTTAGTGTGTACACACACACACAAGGTGTTAAGCAGACCTGCAGTATCCAATGGGATGGAGTTAGTGTACACACACACACACACACACACACACAAGGTGTTAAACAGACCTGCAGTATCCAATGGGATGGAGTTAGTGTACACACACACACACAAGGTGTTAAGCGGACCTGCAGTATCCAATGGGATGGAGTTAGTGTACACACACACACACATAACACACACACACAAGGTATTAAGCAGACCTGCAGTATCCAATGGGATGGAGTTAGTGTACACACACACACACACACACACACACACACAAGGTGTTAAGTGGACCTGCAGTAGCCAATGGGATGGGTGTGTACACACACACACACCCCTGTGGAAATCCAGAGATTATAATTGTTGAGTCCATTGGGAGCAGATGGGCGTGCTTAGGGAAGGAATAGGATTGACTGCAGGAATTAAACAGAGAGCAGTAGGTGAATTAGTAGACCCAGATGCATTAGCCCTAAAGAGTAATGGCCTGCCTAGTTGCAAGTCACATGACTGGGAGGGTGTGTGGGGATGAGCTGTATAGGCAGGGCTTCCTCTGGAAGGCGGAAGTTACTATGCTCCCTTTTAGAAATGCACATGTTGTAGGAAACATACACATACCTGCTTGCTATCTCGCCTTTTAAAAAAAGGTACATTTTTAACCTTTTTATTTCCTTTAGTTGTTCAGAAAAGGTAATGCTGGCCAATAAAGAGAAATGCTGGAAGAAGAGAGAGAATTAGAGTATCTGGCAAAACTGGGCACACTTCCATTATCTTTCAAGACATGAAATTAATAAACTGTTCACAGAAGAACCCCAGAGAAGTGCACATTCTGAGAGTAGTACCTGACATCATTATTCCATAGGCTGCTCCCTAGCCAGAGAACATTCTACATGGTTCTGGTTCCACATGAGTTTTGATGGTGGTAATAATGAAATTCCCATTGATATAATTTCTTTATTTGAGGTTGGTATTGGATGATTGCATCCAAAAGCAAAATGTGAGGATTTGACAAATATTTTCTTCTGCAGATTTTGATCATGAACACAGTGAGAACATAAAAGAAATAAAAGTCTTATTTAGGTAGAAGATTATGTGACTTTTTTAACTTGAAAAGTGCAGTTTCTTTTTACTTCTTTAGAGAAAGAAAAGTAGCTCAAACTCCTTAATAACTCATTGTAAATAATTCTTCTGGCCTTTTTATTAGTGGATTTTTTTTTATAGTACTATGGCAAGAATAATGTTTATAGGTTGGCACAACCTTAAAAATAATCACCTTGTTTAAAATTGACCTACCATTTAAATATCATCATTTTGGCAATGAACACCTTCTAAACTTATCCTTCTCAATTGTGGGCATTAAGCCCATAAATAGAAATGCTAAAGGGGGAATTAAAGGGGGGCAACTTCCACCCAAAGAGAAGAGAAGCATTGGAGAAGTGAATGGAGAAAGTTGCCTGTGTTTAGCATGAATGAGCCTGGGATTTAAATAACATTCTCAGGCCAGATAAACAATTTTTCTCTGGTTTAGTAATAATGCATTGCATTCAGATATTTAAGTGAAATGTTTCTGGCTTTCCTCACTTCATCTTTGATCTTTACATGCTGTTATATTTCAGCTCATCAACGTAGTCATACTACAAATCTAATTTATACCTTTCAGTATGTATAAGAGAAGCAAATTTGCTGTAAGAAACGGAGAGTACATGTAATTGAGGTTTTTTGCTTTGCACACACACACACACACACACACACACACGTCCCAGAATTCTGGGTTATACCAGAGTGATAAAAGAATTTGCTGCTTGGTGGCTGCATCATGAGTCATGATGATTATCTCATTATTCTTTTCTTCCCTCTGTTTTCAAGCTGTTCTGCAATGAATATTCATTAGTTATATAAAAAATGAAGTTTTATTTTTAAGAAACATATTACAAAATTCCTTGGAATTCTTTTACTGGTAATCATCTTCCTTTTTACATTTTGACAAACTGGTTGTTTTGACCCCGCATCTGACTGGCCCCAAAGTCCCAGTGTTTTCATGGGAGTTCTAATTCCTTGGGAACTGGAGAAAGACAGCCCTGGAGAAAGCTCTCCAGCTCCCTGTGACAAGTAGTAGCTGAAGTCAGATACACAGAAAGGAATTGAAATGCTGTTTTTTGTTAATCTTCATATGTGTCCATCAGGCGGAATAAATCGATACAGCTCTGATACCACTCAATACAGGACAGGATTAATCTGCAACAGAGAAGGTGAGATTCATGTTGGACATATGAACAAAGGGAGACAAATAGAGTTTGCCGTGGAATCACACTGTGGGTAAGGGGACAGCTTCGTCCTGCCTTCATTACCTGCTGTGTGAACTGTTTGCACTCCTGTACAGTGATCTTTTCCAGCTGTAGCACTAGATCAAATCCAAAGGGGTAGAGATAAGAGTCTGTTTGCCACCTAAAATGCCTAGTGATAGTTTTTACCATGTCTATCAGACCAGTTCATCACAATATGCCCTCCTGCTTCCTGTAACTAGAAATGGATCAGGAAGGAAAAGCCAGGGTGAATCACTGATTTTATTCATAACCTCAGACTTTTTCTATACTTTCTCTGATAGCCTTCCAAAGAATTGCCCAAATATTTGCATTTCCTAGAAATACACCGATTGTAAGAATTAATCAGTATTCTCTTATAAAACCCATCAGAGATGATTGCTTGTATTGGTGCAGTGGACAGCAGTTATTGAAGACTTATTTACAATACTGCCTTTTCCTACTTGTGAAATCCTGTCAAGTTCCCACTTAAGCATTGCATGTTACTTTTTACAAAAGGAGGAAATAAGGAAGTTGGTGAGTTGATATTTCCCTCACCCTGTCAAGGTCTGTGCTAGGGGTCTTTGACTCTGAAGCCCATTTTTAATCCAAAGGCCTTAGTCAACTTCTGAACCCACAAGATTCCAGCACTGAACCCAGTGTCTGTTCCCCGCTTTGTTTTTTTCTTTCCATCTTCCCTCATTGTGTCCCCTTCCTAGGAATGAGTCTGAGGCCCACTGTTTGTTGTCGTTGTTGTTGGTTTTGTGTTTTGTTTTATTGAGATGGGGTCTTGCTCTGTGGCCCAGGCTGGAGTGCAGTGACATGATCACAGCTTACTGCAGCCTCAACTTCCCAGGCTCAAGTGATCCTCCCACTTCAGCCACCCAAGTACCAAGTACCTGGAACTACAGGTGCATGTCATACCACCTGACTAATTTTTAAGTTTTTTTGAACAGACAGGGTCTCCCTACGTTGCACAGGCTGCTCTTGAACTTCTGGACTCAAACTATCCTCTCGCCTCTGCCTCCCAAAGTGCCGGGATTACAGGCATGAGCCACCATGCCTGGCTACAATAGTTGTTGTTTGCCAGTTTGCTTCACCGAAGGCTCCTTTTGCTGTTTCCACCTAGTTGATGGTTCTTATGAGAAAATAAGGAAGCCACCATCTTCTGCACCTGGGCTGGTAGAAGGGTTCAGTAAAGATGAAGGTAGCAGGTAGTGAGTGCCCCACTAAGGAGGAGGTGTTATAGCTATTGCAGTTTTTGATCTTGAGATGGGTAGGATTCCGCATTTGCCTTGACATTCATTGTGCTCATGGGAGCTGCATGTGGAAGGCAGCCACTGTTATTGTTGTGTTGATCTGCCTGTACCAAGCCACAAGCTTGGGGGACAGAAGCTGATTTGTGCCTTGCAGCTGCCAGCATATAATGACTCTTCTTCCACGTATCCTTTTGCATTCCGTAGGACCGCGATGAAATGCCATCTGTGAGGTAATCCTCACCAAAAAAGGGATCCTGGTTGCTTCAGATTCCCCAGGCAATTTAAGGAATGCCAGGGACTTTGAGGGCATGCTTTGTCTTCCCACTGAAGCTCTATTGTAGAAAGAGCCACAGGCATAAGGGGGCTCAGGTCACAGCCTGTAGTTTCCCCAGGGCTGAGGGGACCGCCCTGCTGGTCTTCTCAGGGATGAGCATAGCCAGGCCAGCAAGGGGAGTGTTACTTCCTGCTGTGAGATAAAAGAAAACGTTTCTCCAGGGTCACTCATCTCAGGATCTTTGAGGTGAGCAAGCCGGGAGGACTGGGAGGGAGAGGATTTCCAAATCATGTGCTTAGGATTCTAGAACTGAAACCCGTGCCACTCATGCCAAATGTCACATCCCTAAGATTTCCTGGAAGTTGCATTTTCCAGTAGCTACCTTTGAGGGCCGAGTTACAAATACTCCAGAGTAATTATAATTATTATCAGTGTGGCCTTGGCCAAGGCCAAAGGCACCTTGATCACCTGTTAGTGAGAGCTAACAAATGAGGCTGAACTACCTAGTTGTGATTAAACCTGCCACCTGTTTATCAACCTTTGAGGCCAAGAGAAGTAGTTGTCCTCATTTGACCAGCCACACCCTGTCTGGAGCCCTGGTAACATTTCTGAAAATGGCCATGCATAAGAGTAAATTTCATTGCCAAATACCTGTCCCTGTGTGTATAGGTTCTAACTGAGCTACGGCTTCCAAAGAAATCCTTAGAATCGCAGTAAGTTTTGCCTCTAAGTGCATAGAACCACCTTCCTGTCTCACCTATTCATAATCAAATGAAACATAGATGTATGAATTAAAAGTCTCCTTTCTTTTAAAGTGTTTTTGAATTCAAACGGTTTATGAAATTGAACTGTTTTGTTTTATTGGCAAAAGCCATCCTGTCTGAAATTCCCAACAGCATTTCGAGGTCTTGCAGAGAACCCTCTACGACTGGAGAGCACACCAACACAATGAGGTTCATGCCTTTTCTATTTCCTAGGTAGTCTGCGATTAAATTTATTTTAGCTCTTATGATGTGGCAGCACCATTGGCGCCAGACAGCGTGCTGACATGCTCACCGCAAGACCCATTGTCTCCCATTCAGGCCATCCAAGACCGCTGTGAAAATTATCTTCCTTGCCAGCCACTTTGATCTTGTCACTCCTGCACTGAAGGCTCCTCGCTGTGCCCTAAAGCCCTTCACATCAGCCTCAGCTGCTGCAGCCCAGCCCTTCCCTAACCACAGATTCTCCCCTGATCTAATGTCAGCCTCCACTGCTCCAGCCTAACAAAGCTGTTCAGACTCCTTTGACAGCATCTGACACTTTTGATACTTTGCTTTTCCTGGTACGATTTACCAGAATAGAATGAGGTAAAAGCATTATTATAAAGCAAAATCTCTCTCTTGCATGTGCTAGTTTCCATTGGCTGTCTAACCTTCAGAACCTAGAAAAAGATAACACTGGAATGAGACCTGCATATTGACTCATGCTTTGCATATTTTATGTGGCTACCGGGCCACCTAATGTTAAAAGTTTCTCCAGGGGAAGTTTCCAGGAGGAGAAGAAGCTGTTCCAATATTACTTTAAGCAGCACAGTTTGAGGATGTTTTAAAGTCATTTAAAGACAAACAAAAAAATAGACAACTTATAGCAGCTTATGAGGAGGAAACCAAACTAATGGATAGGTTTTGCAAGTAGGCTACATTGAAAAAGGCATAAGGCATAAATCAGTTTTTAATTCATATCGATTTCTGCATTTATTCATCTGTTTAACAAAAAAGTGTATCAAGAGGCTGATATGTGCTAGGTTTTTTGTTTTTTGGTTTTTTGAGACAGGTTCTTCCTCCGTCAACCAGGCTGGAGTACAGTGACACCATCTCAACTCACTGCATCCTCCTCCTCCCAGGCTCAAGGATTCTCCCACCTCAGCTGCCTAAGTAGCTGGGACCACATGTGTGTGCCACCATGCCCACGTAATTTTTGTGTTCTTTTGTAGAGATGAAGTTTTTCCATGTTCCTCAGGCCTGTCTCATACACCTGGGCTCAAGCTGCCTTCTGGCCTTGACATCCCAAAGTAATGAGATTACAGACATGAACCACTATGGCCAGCCAATGTGATCATTTTTATATAGGATTTAGTGTGTGCTGAGTGAGGTACATCATTTGCGCAATGGGTGGCATTAGGTAAATGCCTTTAGGTAAGAAAGAGAACCCTGTCCACTGAGTAGAGCAACTCAAGGTGTTATGTAAAATGAGAGATAAACAAAGGAGATTAGAGGGCTTTTCCATAATTAAGTGCAAAGCTGGTTGGCTTAATTTTCAAAGATTTTATTTAATGTGATTTTGTATAAAGGTCTATATAAGGCTGACTTAGCTAGAAACCAATTGTGTTTTTCTACAGTGCTAAAAAAAAAAAAAAAAAAAAAAAAAAAAACTGTTTTCAAACATATGCTTCTAATGAGCAAACCATCCATTGATCATGCAAAATGAAAACAATGATCTAGCCACCGTGGGTTGGGTGTCTACCGGCGCCAGCGCTGTGCCAAGCACATCGCTCAATTTCCAATCCAACAACCTGAAAGTACAAGTATTTTAATTTACAGATGAGGCACAAGGCTCAGAGGGGTTAAATGCCCAAGGGCACACAAGTGGAAAATAGCAAAGTCAGATCCTGCTCTCAAATGTCTCTCCCTCCAAAATGCACTCTCTTTTCATTACTGCACCATTTCCTCAAAGGCCTCTTCCCAAAAGATGGTTCCATGAAACTTCCTTTAAAACTAAATTTAGTAAAAGATACTTCCTGTATTCGCTCTTCAGAGATTCTTAGATACAAGTCAGTATATTAATAGTTCTAAAAAATAAAGCTTACACTTAAAAACAGAAAACAATAATTTGGACTAACTGGCTAAGTCCATATAAGTCATTAGACTAATGACTAAGTGGCATTTCTAACACTTCTTTGATGAAAACACTTGTTTCTTTATACTAATAATTTTTGCAAATATTCCTCTTTCTCAGCTGCCTCAGCAAATGTGTGTCTTCTATCTTCTACTGCTCTAGTCTTGTCCAAAATGGAGAGGAATACTTCAGGAAGTCCCAAAAAATGAAGTAACAGCAACTACCAAACTCACACTTGTAGACTGCCCTATTATTGACAAAGCCCTTTCCTTTAATATGCACCCAGATGTCACAATAATTCTGTGAAAGTTATTATTTGCTTTAAGGGAAAAAAAAAAAACTAATGCAGAAACAATCTCAGAAGGCCAATTTAGGAATTTTTGACTATTTAAGTCTAAATTTAAATGAGGGATTATCATCATTTTAGGTGTCCCTGGACTAGAAGTCAAATTGTTCATTTTAAAGTGAGAAGTTTAGGGTGGATTCTCTCCCTCTTTGTTTCTCTCTCTCAATATTTTAAATTCATACTCATTACCTCGATCTGGCTCGTGGGAGATGTTTGATTTTTAAGAAGGGCACGGCAGAGTGTATTTGGTGCATTTCTCAGCAAATCCAGCCTCCTCGCCTTACAGCGCTGGCTGCTTTTACTCTTAGTCACACATAAGAGAAATGGTCATGATTCACATCAAAGCTGCCTAGGGCTGGAGATGAATGTAATGTGCATTTCAGAGATGTCCAGAGCTCCCTCTGCCTCCCAGCCCCCACCACTGGAGGAAATGCAGCTATTTTTCTTACATCTGTAGTAACTGTCATGCATACCTGCCTGCACCTTTATCATTCTAGATGCCAATGAGATTGCCTTTAATGCTGATTAAGTCTTACCTGAGTTGAGATAAGTGATTAATGACCATGCACTAGTGAGAAAGATGTTCCACATACAGAAGTCGTATAAATGGTATCTTGTGTTTCAGCCCAGCAAGTGGTTGCTGAGGGTGACTCATGGTCTGGCTTAGTGATTTTTCCTGTTACTCTGCCCTTTCCCCTTTCCCCTTTCCCCTTTCCTTTTTTTTTTTTTTTTTTTTTTTTTTTTGAGATGGAGTATCGCTCTATCACCCAGGCTAGAGATGTGATCTCAGCTCACTGCAACCTCTTGCTTCCTTTCAAGCAATTCTCCTGCCTCAGTTGAGTAGGTGGGGCTACAGGACTACAGGCACACACCATCATGCCTGGCTAATTTTTGTATTTTTAGTAGAAATGAGATTTTACCATGTTGGCCAGGCTGGTCTGGAACTCCTGACCACAGTTGATTCACCCACCTTAGCCTCCCAAAGTGCTAGGATTACAGGTGTGAGCCACCATGCCTGGCCTACTGTTTGCTTTTATTTTTCTTTTCTCTGGCAAAGTACCCATTGATCTTTTTTGATGCATTTTAGCGCTGTGTCATGTTGTACGACAGTAGAGACCACTGAAGCCAGTTGAGAGGGATTTATCAATGAAATTGAAAGTAGCTGTGTTGATTTATCTATGCTTTCCTCTTTACTGACAGAATGCATCAGAATGTACCCATTCTCATGACTCACCCACTAGAGTAAATGTGTGACTTTGAACCAGGCATTTAGACTCTCATCCCTTTGCCTGGTGGAGTTTTTCTCTTGCATTTTTCGTCAAGTTTTGTTATTTGTAAAATTAAAAGCCTTGTCTAAAACTTTTAAAGTCCCCTCCTGCCTTTTTCTCTGATTCCATAAACAGTGTATGAATCCCTATTTTCATTTGAATGATATTATGTTTGCTTTGAGAGTTACAGTGATTTAAACCAAGAATATAGTATGGTGGTTCTGAAAGCTTGCATCTTGCAAAAAATTAATTTGAAAACAATAAGCTTATAGACCAAAGCATAAAGAAAATGCTAGCACATTTACCACAGAATAGATCTATTTCAGCCTACTGGTAACCAAGTTAAATGCGAAATGAAATGATATCTGAACACTGTGCAGAGGTAAATTGACTTTGGGATGAGGATAAAGACGTTCTCCTCTTGGGACCTGTATTTGATCTTGGAGCACATGGTGCCTGGGTCTGAGGCTACGTCTTAGGTCCAGGTTTTATGCATCTTTAAATTGCACTCTTAATTAACTCTTCTCTTTGTAGAACAATGTGCAGTGACAGCCCTTCAGCAAAATCGATGTGCTGCTTTTATCTCAATGACAAATTAGATAGTATTTCTGTGTCAGTGTAGTTCATCAGCTAGCAATACATTTCAGTCTGGTTTGTCTTTTTTTTTTTTGCCCCCTCTTTGCTAAAACTTTCTCATTCCGAAGGAAAAAAAAAAGGAACAGACTTCCATGCCCCTTATTGCCCTTACACCCTCCTCCCGACTGTCATATATCCAGAGGATTCACCCACCCACCAGTTTGCTGCCATCTAGGTGGCCTCGTAGCTGGCAGAGCTTCTGAGCTGCAGAAAGGCATGCAGAATGCAGAGAAGGCGGTGCCTTGTGATTGATGGCTGCTGCTGCCCTTCCCACGAGGCTGATTCAGGCCAAGGGAATGTGTTTGCCTTGCTTCCAAGACAGGATCTTCCCTAATACAGTCTTGCTTTACTGCTCCACCGGCGTGTCTCCTTTTTTTGTTCCTTTTTTAAAATCTGCATAATCCTGTT
Organism: Saguinus oedipus; assembly: GCA_031835075.1. Classification (NCBI taxonomy): domain Eukaryota; kingdom Metazoa; phylum Chordata; class Mammalia; order Primates; family Cebidae; genus Saguinus; species Saguinus oedipus. The sequence continues at coordinate 8,444,817 of CM063188.1, read as the reverse complement.
TTGCTGAGGAGCTTTATTAATAACTTCTAAGCATTCCCTCACTAATCCGTACAGAGCATCTGACTGTAAGATCTATATTGCATGGCACTGTTTAAAGCAAGACAAACTGTTTAAAGCAAGGCACAGGTAGAAGAGGGAACAAATCAATCCCAGACCTCCAGGTAACAAGCTCAGAATGTTGCTTCCTAGGCCTGCTTGTCCTTTTCCTGGTCCAGGAAGTACTAAGCAAGGTGGATTTCTTCAGGGAGCCACTGGGCAGCATAATCTAGTAGACTGCCCTGGCTCAAAGCCTGCTAAGCCCTTTTCTGCCTGTGTGACTGCAGAAATTATATCCGGCCTCTCTCTGCCTCAGTCTTTATCAGTAAACTAGGGATTGTATTAGCCCATGTGAGGCACTGTGAGCTGATGTATGCCAAAAGCTTTGCACAATATTTGCACAGACAGTGCTTCCTAAGGGTTTACACTGCCTGTCTTCTTTCCAGAGAGACAGAAATATCTACCTCTTTACCATTGCCCTGTGGGGAAAGCAAGACCAGACCCTGAAGGCTCTGAGGCTGTCCTGGAGCTCTGGATACTCAGAGAGTAATTTTGAAGCTCCCTGTGAAACCATGAAGATCAGTTTAAATCCAGGCTATCTCTTCATTCCATCTGTGTAACCTTAAATCATTCGCAAAGCTTTCTTTCCTTACTTTTCCTTTCTCAACTGGTATTTCATGGTCGGTTTGATGTGAGTCATATTCCCTAATTGTGTCACCCCCAGAACTGCCCAAATCTTTAAGAGAGAACCTGGTACTACTGAGATCACCATGGGCCAGGCTTCTGTGAATCTCTGGGGCCTCCTACAATATCTCAAAGGCATGAGGAAGCTTCCCATGGGCTGCTGGAGGCACTGTCTGTGGCTTCCTCTGCCACAGGGAAGAACTTTCCTCTGCCACAGATCTCCAAGCTCAGACTTTCAGAAAGAAATCCTTTGCACACTCAGGAAACTGTGATTCAGTCCCATGAAGGGGCTACAATGTTACTGTCCACCTACCTCTCAACCTCTCAGCCCACCCCCTGTTCAAATCTCAGGAGCCACTTACAACTGCACAACTTTAGAGAAATGCCTTTCTTTCCCTGGGCCTGTTTCTGCATCTGTGAGTGGCGATAACAAAGCCTGCCTTACTCACAGCCTTTGAGAATTCGATGAGCTAATAGCTTGTATGGTATTTGGCACATTTTCTTAATCTGTTTGGGCTGTCACAACAAAATACCACAGCCTGGGTGGCTTAAACAGGGGACATTTCTGTCTCACAGTTCTGGAAGCTCGAAATCCAACATCAAGGTGCAGGCGGAGTTGATTTCTGGAGGGGGCTGTCTTACCGGATTGTAGACAGCCACCTTATCACTGGATCTTCACATAGGGTTTCCTCTCTGTATCCACAAAAAAAGAAATCTGATTTATCTTCCTTCTTTTACAAAGACACCCACCCTACTGGATTAGGACCCCACGCTTGGAACTTCATTTAACCTTAATTACCTCCCTAAAGGTCCTGTCTCCAAATATGGTCACATGGTGGGTTAGGTCTTCAAACTATGAATTTTAAAAAACACAATTCCTCTATAATATCAGTCTCACCTAGTTCCTCCGCTCGGTGCAGTGAGTGACCTCCGGTACAGTGAGTGACATTTGCCCTCACCTTTTCTGAGCATCTCCCGCTCCCTGATAGCTCCTTGGTGTCCAGTCTTTAAAGCACATGGATGCATCTGCCTCATCTTGGAGTCCTGCTTTCAATGCAGCCCATGGACTAAGAGCATCGTAGCTCTGCTTCCACACAGGGCCAGCCTCTTGGGACTGGAGTTCTTTGTGCTTCAGAGAGCATGGCCTGTGCTACTGATGCCTGCTTTCCTGTGACCAAAGACAAAATTATGACAGGTTTAGTTTCAAGACCTAATTGGCTTTTATTTGCAATTCTAGAATTAGGCAACACATCATCCTATGAAATAGAGGGGATGTTCTGCTGAGCTGAGCAGAGGGAGTTGGCTTTATGAGCAGTAAAGGGCTGAAGAAAGTGGAAACAGAACACAAAGCAGACTGGTGGTCTCAGGGTAACTCTCCCAACAGGGTTAAAGCTGAGTGGACTTTCTTATGATGCATTCTCAGGTAAACTAGGCCCATTCCAATTGGTTGCTGTGAAGTTCCTGTTCTTTGGAAAAGTGACCCATGTCCAAGTTCAGTCTGATGATGTCATGGTGAGCACAAGTGACTCCACTCTGGTTTGGCCCAGTCTGGGGGGGGCTCGTGCAGGAGCTCAGTCTAAAACAATGGCTTCCCATAAACTTTGTTTAATATGAGCCAGTTATCCTCTCAACATGCTGCCACTCTGCCAGGCAACTGCCTAACTGGAGTTCCTGGCTGAGCAGATAGATTTGTGCTCCTTAAAAGCTCCACCTCGCCTTCCTTGCACCCCAACCTGCTCTCCCCCCTGTCAGTGCCACCCTAAGTAAGTGAGGCTAGTGGCATAGATCCCCCCAGTCACAGATGGGTCTCTTAGGCCCCCATGCAGGAGATCTCCAGTCAGGCAGATGGAAATTCATTCATGCACCTGAAGGGGTTGGGTCAACACTTTACATGTTCTGAAGTTTCTAATATTCCTTCTGATCAGGTATCATTTTGAGTCCTGTTGCTTCTTCAGAGGAAGAAAAGTATGAGTCCACGGTCGCTTCTGGCTCAGCCTGTATCTGACCTCAATTTTCTATTACTGCCTATCTGTGTGGAGCAAAATAGTTCATTGAGCTGCATGCATATTTAAGCAATCAGGGAAACTTGACCCAAAAGTTCGATAAATGTATAAAAGCCTATAGGAAAGATTACTGGAAAGCTCAGGTAATAACATGAGATGGCTGTGGGAAGTATTTTCTGTGTCAAAATGCTCATTGAAGAAACTCGTATGGTAAAAATATCAGTAAGGCACCATCACCATGAGCTTAGACATATGCAGACCTGCTAAATCAAAATGAGATCCTTTTGTGAATGTGTTATTTGTAGCGAGGCTTGAAGCACAGAGCAGATGAGAGGTGTCTAGGAGCTTTTCTTCCTGCCAGTCATCTTCTGGTGTGCATGGGAGGAGAGGCGATGTGATGCTGTGGAATTCCGTCCTTCGCTCCCAGAGCCTAGTGCTGCTCACGGCTTCATTCACTAACCATGATTTCCAGACACAGCCTGTCTAACCGATGCCGGGAGACGACCACTGGCTGAAACCGTGCTCACTGGGCAGTACGTAGGTGGGCGAGATCACACCCTATGTTTATCATGTTGGTGAGAGCTTCATGGTAATTCATACAACCCGATTCTGAACCCTCAAGCCCAGAACAACTGTAGACTACTTCCGCTTTACCCTCAGAAGGTTTGCTGAAAAATCAGCTCACAATAAGGCACATTGACAGGAGAAAAGTCTTGATACATTTATTCCTACTGTTCACACAGGGAGAATCACAGAACAGTTACCCAGTATCCCAGTGGGGGACACAGATGCTTATATATGCTACTCTTCAGGGAGAGGGAGGTAGAAAGTGTGGGTGATGCTAGGCAGATAGTAAATGATTTTTAGGGGGATTTAATGGGCTTTAAGAATATACCGTGGTCTGGGCAAAGTCTGTTGGGACCACAGAGCAGATGGTGATTTGTGACAAATATGTGGACAGACTTTGGTACTTTAGTCTTCCCTCCTGTGATGTGTTCAGTTAATGGAAACTCGGGAAAAGGACCAGAGGTTATTGTTTTCTTCTAAGGTAGGTCCAGATTTTAGACAGATAAGGGAAGTTCAGGAACAGTCTCATCCTGTGCTTTGGGAGAGATGTTGCTGGGGGAGAAGGGTGGTTAGAGAGACTTTGAGGCTTTTTCAGTACAGTATCTACAAAGTGCCATATTTTGGGGTATTAGTTTGTGAGCCCCAGCAATAGGAAGATGCCATATTGGTCTTCAAGACAACAAAACAAGAGGCCAAAAATTGTGCCCTTGCTGTTCTGCATTCCAGAAAAAAAAACGTGCATTTCTGTTCTTTTTTTCTAATATTTATTTATTCCGAGATAGAGTCTCCCTCTATCACCCAGACTGGAATGCAGCGGTGCGGTCTCGGCTCACTGCAGCCTCCACCTCCCAGGTTCAAGCGAGGAAACATAAAAGATATGAGCGGAGACCCAAATCCAGCGGTTGCAGTTTCCCCACAGTTACAAAGTGGCAAAGAAATAGACTAGAACCTTGGTCTTCAAAGAAAGAAAGACATGAATATCAGAAATAATTTTTCACCAGGTACTCAACAGTTCAAGGCTGAATGTTTATAAACCAATGGTAGAAAGTTTGCCACAGATTTATGCCAAAGTGAGAGATTTATCCTCACACATAACCTAATAAGCTCTAACATTTGTGCAGCATTTCATCAATTTCAAAGCACTGTTTCCTACACCATCTTATCTGATCAGGAAGAAAGCTCAGAGAGGCAGAAAAGGCAATATCCCTCAGGAAAGTAGACTCAGAGTCAATGGCCTAATCACATTCAACTAGGAATATAAAAACCAAGAGCATCATAGAATCATAGAGAAGAGACCTCCAGGTACCACCTTGTCAGAGCTGGTGCCTTGAGCAGGACTGTAGCTAATGTGGCTAAGACAGTTGACAAGCCAATTCTGATCAATTCCCCCAGACTTGGTCTGGGGAGGCCGCTTGTGAGATGCCTGGGACCCAGCCCGGCTTCTGCTGGTTTCCTCTGCATTTTGTTCATTCAGCGTTGGGACCGTAATGCCTTCATCCCTGCTCTCTGCCCTCTCAGCCTCAAGTCAATATCGTCAGAAGGATGTATTATCGTGTTGTCAGAAGGATATGTTATTGTCAATTCTCTAAAACATTTTAATGTAATCACTTATTAATTTGCTGAAGTCATCTTTCATCTTTCATTGTTTCATAATTGTTTGGAAACAGTTAAAAACATAGGATAAGGATTAAATAAATGATTTTTTTTCATCAGGGAAGTGGTTTGAGAATTTTCCAATAGGAATGGCCAAAAAACAGACAACTCAATAGCACAGAAGACCCTTTTGTGATGTCTTTTTTAAGTAAAATGACAAATTTGGGGAAAAAATAGTTTTCCAAAAGGAATTGGCAAGAAAACTGGCAAGCAGATAGAATGTCAGATGATGCTGAAAGAGTGACAAATGCAGTCAAGGCAACTATAACTGTGTAACTGTGGGCGGAATTAGATTAGACGCTGACCTTTCACAAACACCTAAAGAAAACAGCTCTCGAATAATAACTGTGGAAAGGCGCCTGCAGGGTCCCCCATGTGCCTGTGGCTGTGACTCAGGAGCATGTGTGTGACATCTGCTACCAGGCACAGAATGCCAGGCTGCTGGTGGTGCCCGCATCCCATCAGCAAGGCTGCATTTCACTCCAGCTCCTTGTGCCATCATATCACACATCTTTGTTCTCCACTCTAAAATACAGACACTTGTTTTGTATCTTGAATCTAGCATAGAGAAGGTTTGCAATTTCATCACCAAAGACACCATGATGTGAGCCATTGCAGAGAACAACAGTCAGCAATGGGAACCGTAATGCCTTCATCCCTGCTCTGGGATCCACCACTGTTAAAGTTTTCACAGAGCGATTCACAGATGGATCCCATGGATCCTCTTCCACTTAGGACTCAGATTGCACAAGGTGGACTCAGTGACGTCAATTGAGGTGTTTCAATGTGCAAGTGTAGACTTCTTCCCTTGCTTCGTATATAAGACTGTCCAGTCCCAATGTTTGATACTTGTACAATGCCAGTAGAAGTTCATTTCTTGCTGGCATATAATCTCAAAGTTAGGTGAAAATTATTTTTTAAAAAAACCTCTTACCTACAGATAAGCAAAAGATAATTAATGAATATATTAACTTTATTTCCCCCTGTAAGAGGGAAAAGCAATCTAAAACAATTTGCTTATTGTTAATTAGGATCGTGTTTGTATTTCTGTATCCTTAGAATTATGATTATCTTAACAAGAAACTACTGACCAAAAATAAGCCTTGCAAAACAGAATTAGCTGTTAAGAACATATCTAGAGTAGAGGGAAAAACAATTAACATCTATGAAAATACTCATCAGTTATGAAAAGTTAGAGTAACATAGGACAGACTAACACAGGTGTGGACAACAGGTATAAACAAAATTCTAGCCAAGGAATTCTAGTGGCTTTGTCTGAAAGATTCTTCCTCCTTAAAGTATTTCAGATCCAATACCTTTGTTATTTCTTTCAGCTATTCCAATGAGGGCTGATTCCTTCCAATAAAACCTGCGACTCCAGCTTTCTCAACTTTAGCCCATCTTCACAGTGGCAATCCTCCTTGGCAGTTTGTGCATTCATTCATGTGTTTAACATACATTTCCTGAGCACCTGCCAGTACAAGAGCTGTGATCAGCCCTGGGTTAGTCGTGGGCAAAGCAAACTTCTTCAGGTCTGCCCTTATGGGACATATGGCCCAGTGGATACCTCTTTATTTCTGAGAAATTCACAACAGCTTCATTGTAGTGATTGCTCTGTGAAAACTTTAAAACCATGGTCATTGGCCAGGCACAGTGACTCACACCTTTAATCTCAGCACTTTGGGAGGCCAAGGCTGGCAGATCACCTGAGGTCAGGAGTTAAAGACCAGCCTGATCAACATGGAGAAACCCCATCTCTACTAAAAAGACAAAATTTAGTGTGGTGGCTGGTGCCTGTAATCCCAGCTACTCAGGAGGCTGAGGCAGGAAAATCGCTTGAACCCGGGAGGGGGAGGTTGCAGTGAGCCAAGATCATGCCACTGCACTCCAGCCTGGGCGACAAGAGCGGGACACCATCTCAAATAATAATAATAATAATAAATCATGGTTATTAATATTTTATATCAGTTCCCTAGCATTCTTCTCATCTATTCAGGCCAGTACTACCTAATCTAGCCTAGAGAACATCCCATGCCTGCTCCACTCTCTACATCATTTATTTCTCAACTCTTATGATTATTATATGCACAATACAAATATGTGAAGTGCCCTCCCTCTCTCTTTGCTTTCAAATCTTATCTCATGGTACCTTGAAAGTGCTGTCCCACAATTCCATCTTCTGCGAAGTTCTCACTTGACTTCCGCGATTCTCACAGTACACTTAGCACTTCTATATGGCTGTAAGTTCTCATGGTGTATGTATGTTATTATCATTCTGTGACTTTGAGCTTTAGAATTACTCATGATCTGAACAGATATTGGTATGCCCACGTTCATAGCAGCAATATTCACAATAACCAAAAGACGGAAGCAAAAGTGTCCATCAATGGATAAATAAATATGTAAAATTTAATACACACATACAGTGGAATATCATTCTGTCTTTAAAAGGAGGAAAAAAATTTTTTAGACAGAGTCTTGCTTTTTTTCCCAGGATGGAGTGCAGTAGTGCAATCATAGCTCACTGCAGACTTGAACTCCTGGGCTAAAGTGACCCTCTTGTTTCAACCTCCCAAAGTGCAGGGATTACAGGTGTGAAACACTGCACCTGTCCCGGAAGGAAATTCTGATACCTGCAGCAACATAGATGAACCTTGAGGACATTATGCTAAGTGAATGAGCCATTCATGAAACGACAAATACTGTATGACACCATTTTCACGAGGAACATAGAGTAGTGGAATTTGTAGAGTCCAAAAATGAATGCTGATTGCTGGGAACTGGGGAGAGGGAAAAGGAGGAGTTATTGTTTAATGAGTAAAGAGTTTCAATTCTGCAAGATGAAAAATATTCTAAAGAAGGATGTATATCATTGTGAATATAGTTAATGCCACTGAATTTTACACTTAATGGTTAACATGGTGAATGTAACGTTACATGTTATCTATGATTTTTTAAAAATGTTTTTTAAAATCACGTATGCTCATCCTCCTCTTCCCCATTTCGTTGTAAGGAATTGAAGAGATGCTGCATTTTACTGTCTTATAGTCCTTGTTACCATTTATTCTCTAAACATAGAAAACATTAGATGAGTGTAAACATGCTTGATAGGCATACTTGAGTATGAGTGTGAAGTGACTACCTGAGAGAAAGAGAAAGAAAAAAGAGGAAAAGTTCCCCAGCATCGGCGCATCTCTGGTTTCAGTAGTATGTGGTAGTCACGTTCTGGATGAAACCAAGGTCAATGTAGCTAGATGTTAAGGAGAGGACTGTGGCAAGGAACCAAATATGCAGAAAATGGCCTTAATCTACAGGAATGGAAAAATGAAAAGTATCGGGAAAAGTAACAAAAAGAAAAGCTTTAGGATTAACATGGAGGGAGGGCACTTTGTTGAATAGATTTTTGATAAAAGGTAGAAGCAAATATGATCCTGAATGAGAAAAACCTATGAGCAGTGTACAAAGTATGGACAAAATAAGATGGAAGAAAATGCCTCAGTCTGTTGAGGGAAAATGCAAGAAAATATCCTCTCTACAATAGAGGAAATGACATGAACCAATGAAAATAATAATACTGCTTTCCAGGCCAACACTAAACATAAGTTGCAGAGCTGGCCTGTGGTGGAACTCACAAGTCTTATTGGCAATATATGTGAGGAGACAAAAAGCAACATATGGAGAAATACAAAAATACACTCCCTAGAGATACTGCCTCTTCAGATGTCAAGAAAAACCTGGATGAAGTGAAGCAAGAGTGGCACGCTGCAGAGTTACAAATTCAAGGCCACCCACAGAACCAAACATTAACGCTTAGGTGACTTAGGACTGAAATAGTCCCTTTCCTTTATGACTTCAGTTGAAGACTCTAGGGAGGGAAAACAGAGCATTTGGATCATTCTGTGACGCTAAGTGACTCCACCATTGAAACAGGATCCAGAGTGGGAGAAGGAGCTGACTCCCTGCCTGGTTTTTGTCTCCCCAGGTGGAGCTGGTCTCGGGCGGCCTGACAGCTGGTCCACTCCTCTGTCCTATGCCGGCATCATCATGACCGTAGAGATTGCATCCCTGTTTTGCATCCTTGTTACATAACTCAGTTCCTGGTAGATTGTAAGTACACAATAGGTGTTTTTTAAGGTAAAAAATGGATGACTGAATAGAAGAATGGACAAACTGCCTTTTTGTATTCCGGCCACTGTTGATGAGTTATGTGACCTCGATTAGGATATTTTAATCTGTGTGTCTCAGTTTCCTTGTTTATATGTTGAAGGTAGTGATAGTTCCTACCTACCTCACAGGCTTCTTTAAAATTAAATAACATAGGGTAGGTGAAAGGTCTAGACTAGTGCCTAGAAATAGCATGTTTCACTAACTATTACCTATTACTCATATTACTTTTGCTACGTGATCGTATAAGCCTCATGAACATCATATATTTTACTATGCACAGAGAATTTTAAAATCTTATAAATGCAAATCTAGCCCACAAAAAGAAATTCAACATAGTTGCCACCCAACAATAAAATCTTACCTGTTCATGGATTCATTCGAGGCAGTAAGACATACTGAACTGCAAACATTTTTACAGTGTATAAATATTAAACACTAGAACAACTTTGATGTATTTTAAATGAAAGCATCATTCTAAAGTGCAGCATGTAATTATTTACATTCTTTTTTCTAACACGGGAGATAATTTAACTCTGTGTTTCAGATTTCTGCTCTGATCAGAAATTATTTATCTTTCATTCAACACATATTTAATACCTACTGTGTTCTAGACACAAGGGATGCAGTGGTGAAGTAAACAGCTCCTGCTCCATTTGAGATTATATGTCTGTTAGGAAAAATGAACACACACACACAAATACACACATACATAAATATACACATGGTGACACACAGAGATACACATATATACACACACAGAGATATTCACACATATAGACACATACATACATAGACACACATAGTTACACACACATATGCACACATAGATATACATACACATAGATATGCACATTTGTACATACACCCATAGACACATACACATAAATATACATGTGGGTATGCATACACATAGATACATACACACATGGATATATGTATACACCTGTATATATGTACACACACATACATTCATAAATACACCCATAGATACACACACATAAATATGCACATGAGTATACATACACATAGATATTTACACATATAGATATACACCTTTATATATGTACACACACATAGATACACACAGGTGTATATGTACACACACTTACACACAATGTTATGGGACAGTAACTGCCATGAAGAAAAATGGTGACAAAGGGTAGAGCATGAGTAAGATGGCTTATATAGTGTATTCAGGGAGGGACAGTCTAGTATCATAACATTTCAGCAAAGAACTGATTGAAGTGAGGGTGCTCTCTGGGAAGGGACCAGGTCAATGAAGACAAATGAGGAAGTGCAAAAGTCTGAGGTGGGAACATGTTTGAAGTATTCCAGGAACAGCATAGATGCAGTGTGGACAGAGAGCACTGGGCAAGGGCAGAGGAGTATGAGAGGTGATTGGGAAGGCAGCTGGGAGCCGGGATATCAATGAAGATTTTGCTCTGAGAAAAATGGAAGCTATCAGAGGGATCCTGTGCTAAGGAGTGATGTGATCTGAGTGATGTTTTGGAAGTGTCGCTCTGCCTGCTGTGAAGAGTGGATGGGAGGACATCTAATTTGAACAAAGGAGATCACTTAAGAGACTTTCAGGAAATGATCATGTCTTGAACTAAAATTCTTGGCAAATTTAAAGTAGAGCCAAAGAGACCTGCTGATGGGATGTACTAGGGGCTAGATGTGTGGCTGTGTGTGATCTGCAGCAGGTGTGCAGACACTTGCTTTCTTGAAATGTCTTTGATGCTGCTTTTGTTGCTGTTATTACTTTTGCTTTGTTTAAATTTCATTCCATCTCTGTGATTAAAGCAGAGTGAAGTTAATGAATCTGTGGTGAAGTGGATGGTTTAACTGTAGATATGAGTAGAACTGACAGTTCTAAGTCTGATTCCAACAATTGGAATGTTGGCCCTTCTGAGCTTGTTTCCTCAATTATAAAGTAAGAAAAACCTGCTAGCTTTGCCAGTCTGTGCCTCTCCTACCGAAGGCTATCGTATTGATATCAATTTGGTCGAAGGCTTTCCCAGTTGGTATAGCCCACTGGGACTGGGAAGGAATTAGTTCAATTGGCTATAAGGACTGAATGACATTTTTTTAAAAAAAGAAAATAAATTTTAAATTTTGTAGGTTCATTAGTTTGGTTTTCATGGAGATCAAGGATTATTCCAGCAACTTTAGAGTTATAAAACATATGCTGTTTGTTACTGTATTTTACTTTTCATATCAAAAAAGCCTGTATTTTCAGATAACTTTTAATATATCAATCTTCAGTATTTCATTTTATAACAGCCTTACTAAAAACTGTTTGACTCATGTGGTCTTCATGTTGGGGAAGGCTAGGACAGACAGCACAGCAGAGGGGCTAACGCAGGGTCTCAGAGGCAGACTGCCTTGATGTGAACCCCAGCTCTGCCACTTACTGTGGGACCTTGGAAAAATTACTCACCCTCTCTGTGCTCAGTTTCTCTATCTATAAAGTGGGAAGAACAGTAATACTTCCCTCAGAGCCTCAGAATTGCTAGGATAATGAAATGAGTTAATGTCCAATAAGCACTTAGAACATTGCCTGACATAGAAACACCGAATAAGACTTTCTGATAATTATTATTTTTTATCTCTAATACTGTACCTACCTCTACTTTTAAAGACTTTGAAAAATACTTGGTATTTGAAATCTCTGAGATTATTTCAAGGAATTCTTTTTAATGGCAGAATGATTCCTGGGCCCTGGAATTGTCATTTAAGATGGACTGTTTGTGAAATGTGCATTTTTAAAACACTGTGAATTTTCACATCAGAAAGATTCTTTATTAATTCTGCCCTGCTCACTTAGTGGCCATAAGTATTTGTGGAAATTCTTTCTGAGCTTATATTTGTACATCTGTCAAATAAAGATAAAAACATGTACTTCTTGAGGTTGCTGTTACGACTAAAGGAGGTAAGACACGCAAAGTGCTGGAAGATATATTAATATTACATTATTATTATTTTTTTTTTGAGACAGAGTCTTGCTCTGTTGACCAGGTTGGAGTGTAGTGGTGCAATCTCGGCTCACTGCAACCTCCGCCTCCCGGGTTCTTGCAATTCTCCTGCCTCAGCCTCCCAAGTAGCTGGGACTACAGGCACATGCCACCACGCCTGGCTAATTTTTTGTGTTTTAGTAGAGATGGGGTTTCACCGTGTTACCCAGGCTGGTCTTGAACTCCTGAGCTCAGGCAATCTGCCTGCCTCAGCCTCCCAAAGTACTGGGATTACAGGCATGAGCCACTGCGCCCAGCCTAATATTTACATTCTTTACCTCTCCACCCTCAGTCAAAATATGTGTGACTTAAAGTGGTGTATGTGAAATTTAACATGATACCTTCAGAATTCAGAAATGAAATCTCTGTGGAACATGCATGGATAAGAGTTGCTTATGGCCAGCCTGTAAATCCCAGCACTTTAGGAGGCTGAGGTGGATGGATCATGAGGTCAAGAGATCAAGACCATCCTGGCCAACATGGTGAAACCCCGTCTCTACTAAAAATACACCAAGCTGGGCGTGGTGGCATGTGCCTGTAGTCACAGCTACTCAGGAGGCTGAGGCAGGAGAATTGCTTGAACCTGGGAGGCAGAGGTTGCAGTGAGCCGAGATTGTGCCACTGCACTCCAGCCTGGCACCTGGAGACAGAGTGAGACTCCCTCAAAAAAAAAAAGAGTTGCTTACAAGAAACAAGGCCATTAATGGTGGCATTGTCCCTGTGAGCAAAGAGGACGGATGATGTTCCTGAGCTGTGGTCACCACTAGACTCCTATGCCCAATCTCTGCAGGACCAACCTACAAGCCCTTATCCCTCTGAAGCAACCATCATTTTGACTGGTGGTTACTCAGTCCTAACTGTAGAACATTAAGTACCAATGGGCTGAGGGGGTGGAAACTTCCCCTTTTCGTTCCATGGGATTTTCAAAATTGGCTTTGTGTTTGAGATTTTTTTTAATGTGGCTTTATATTTTAAAAGTACATTTAAGAAAGGGAAGTGCCATATAACATTTCATTATTATTGACTGCTTTGTCACATGTCACCAAGAGGTAAAAGCAGCATTGCCTGGGTGTAAGGACACAGGGCCAACCCGAATGCACCCTCACTAGTCAGGAGGCACCAACTCAGTCATTTTCCCTCTCCCTTTCCTCTAAATGGAAGATACTGAACGAGATGGTTTCTAAGGTCTTCATTCCATCTATAATCCTTTGATGTAGGAACATCAGAGGAAGCGCCTGGTGGCCTCCCACTCCAGCCTGGACAGAACAGGAGAGCAGCCAGCTGGGAGCCTTCCTCAAAGCCCTCTCTGCCAAGGGCCTTGCCGATGCCCTCTTGATTCATTCAGGGAACACAGCATCAAAATAGTGGAGGGAACCAGTTTTCCTTGACTTAATACCTTTCTATTTCAGACCTATCATGCTAAGTGTTCTGGCCATTTTAACAGATGTAAGTAGAAAAATGAGAACTTATCCTCTAATTTTGTCTGTGATTATAGAAAGAATATCAAACAGACTAATGGCACTGTTGAGAGTCTTAAGAAAAGAGACAGTTTATCATTTCAAGGGTAGCCTGGCAAATATCTATCCTCTGGAAATTAAATCAGAAGTTCAATTGCAAATGGAAGGCCTGGGGGTGCCTGACCCAGACATCTAAGTGCCACATGAAAGGGAAGGATCTTTGGCCAGCATCCTGGAACACCATTGGCTAATTGTCCTGGCCATGAAATCAGGTGTTATATGGATGAAAGCCAATATTTTTGTGTTTTATCGGGAATTAGGCAGTAAGGCTTTTAAGCAGTTAGAAATTATTATTTTCCTCCTAGAAGCATCCTTCCCAAAAGGTGAACAGGCATTTGCATGCTTTATGTGATGTGTTTTCTCTGTGTATTTACTGAAAGTCCATCACACTTCTGCGTCAGTAGTCATGCTTATTTTTTGGTTTATGACCTTTATGGAAATGAAGAAAATAATTAACTCTACCTGCCTGTGGTCTGGGACAGAAGCTGTCACTGAATGTTTTATGGTAAAATTGCTTGAGAGGAAACAGCTGCCTTTTTCTGCATGGTTTCTCCATTGTTCAGCCAGCCCCCTGACTTCTGGAGGAAGTCATGCTTTTTCATGGGTTCGTAGCCAGCCAGTTACCTCTTGTCATATTTTTGTTCTTCCTTTATAATTTTGGCAAACTGAGAAAAAAAAAAAGCTGCCACAGTATGCAGGAAGCAAACTGGAGTCCGGTGCTGGCATTAAGCACATCTATATTTCCATGGCAAATTGTTCCACTTTGAATGACTTTTTCTTAGCAAAATCCCTAGTGCTTGTCTTCATTCTTAGAAATGGAAGCAGCCTCCACTGTAGTCATTCCTTACTTGAACATGCTAAGAAGCCCTCCTAGCTTTCCTTAGCAATAGAGACAGTGTTAGTGGAAAGAGGTCCTGATCCAGACCTCAAGAGAGGGGTCTTGGATCTCACATAAGGAGGAATTCAGGGTGAGTCCACAGTGCAAAGCAAAAGTAAGTTTATTAAGAAAGTACAGTAGTGAAAGAACAGCTACTCCACAGACAGAGTAACGCGTTCCCGGAAGTAAGAGGAAGAACACGTTTCTCTTAGGTACAGTATTTGTTTCTATACAGGATAAAAAAAGATCATGGGCCGGGAGCAGTGGCTCACACCTGTAATCCTAGCACTTTGGGAGGCTGAGGCAGGTGGATCATGGGGTCAGAAGTTCAAGACCAGCTGACCAACATGATGAAACCCCATCTCTTCTAAAGATATAAAATTTAGCTGGGCATGGTGGCACATGCCTATAATTCCATCTACTCCAGAGGCTGAGGGAGGAGAATTGCTTGAACTGGGGCCTGGGAGGTGGAGGTTACATTGAGCCGAGATCACACCACTGCACTCCAGCCTGGGCTACAGAGGGAGACTCCATCTGAAAAAGAAAGAAAGATCATAGGGAGATGTGCTGTGATACGTGGGTTTGTGATAAAGGATTAATTTTCTTAATTACTATGTTTTGCACACACTGATATTGTTATCTTTAGGGCAGAATTAGGAATGCTTCTGTTCTCAAGATATTGGGGTATCAGGACACTCCTAAGTCTGATTCTGTTTAGTAAATGTTATCAATCTATTCCCTTAACCGTAATCATCTACAGGGTAGCAATACCTAACTTTCTAGGAATACAGCCCATCAAGTCCCAGCCCCATTTGTCCTAGCCCTCACTCAAGATGGAGTTGCTCTGGTTCGTACACCCCTGACAAAACCATCTCTGGGCCCATCGTGCAGATTTCATTAGCTACAAAGCCTTGTATCTCAGTCCTCACAGACATGTTCATGAAGCTCAACTTCAGTACTGACTTGAATTTGGTGTCTACCTCCCTTGCTGTAAGTATAGGCCCAGACTGGACCAGAGGTGAAAAGAACTTGGTCACTTCCCTTAGAAGTGAGGCTTGTTCCTTGCATCAACTTTATACACTTCCTCTTTCCCTGCTTGAGATAGGATCTTTCCAAGCAATCTCCTTGACCGCTCATGGAAGGAAACGCTGGCTTTGTCCTACAACTAGGATGAATCGAGTCTAGACTCAGGCTTGATGTCCATGGAAACCAAGAGAAGAACCAGGTCAGAGGAAGAGTTTCTCAAACTCCTCTAGGTGGTGCCTTTCAGAGGAGTGTCTTTCTGGGTCACACGTCTTGTTCTTTGGCCTTCACAGTACATTTCAGTGGAGGCCAAAACCAGGACTCAACAAAGGAGGCTGGTACTCTCAGACTTGGGGGTACACAGGGGATTTTGGCCTCTACCCAAAGCCTCCTAGCCTTCCTTAGCAATAGAGACAGTGTTAGCGGAAAGGGGTGCTGATCCAGACCTCTAGAGAGGTGTCTTGGATCTCACGTAAGGAAGAATTCGGGACAAGTCCACAGTGCAAATCAAAAGTAAGTTTATTAAGAAAGTACAGTGGTGAAGAACCAAAACCTCATTGTGACCAGCAGAGGAATTCCCGCCTGCTAGCAGAGAACGTTTTTATTACTACATCCCCCAGAAGGGGACAAGCCTCCATTGATAACTGAGTGTGGCAGATGCCCTGGTGGAGTCTGAAGACTCTGGCTTGGGATTGCTTTGGCATAAAATTCCCTCATTACCAAGTCCTTCTGGTACTTTTGGAGCTCAGCTCCCTTGGGAAGTGTCCAAATCAAAGCTACCTTTATACCACACTCCTTTGTGTCCTTCTGTCCTGAATAGTGAGATTACCGGGTACACCCAACTGCTCCTGCACTTCCTTCCTGCTCAATTTAAATCAACAGTGAGCTGTTTTTCTTCTTAAGAGCCAGTCTACACAACAGCAGCAGGAAGATGACTTTCTATCTGTATGCAAATAGATACATAGCTGAGTTCTCTCCAATCCCTGGGAAAAGACCCTTTTAACTAAATGACTTACGCTTCTGTTTCTGCATGTATAAAATCAGTGGCTTGGTGACAAATAACCTCAGTCCCCTTCTGGTTATATAATTCCACCTCTCTCTCTCTCTCTCTCTCTCTCTCTCTCTCTCTCTCTCTCTCTCTCTCTCTCTCTCACACACACACACACACACACACACACACACACACACACACACACACAGGGGAGGACAAAATTGCAACACGCTCAACAGTGAGAGAAAAAGCAAAGTAGTACATGTTTAAATGTTCAATAAATATGCAACTCTGTACCATAATACTCATGTTTTTTCTCAATGTCAATTAAGTTGACAACTTATTCCCTCTCTTCCTGCACCATAGACCTTTAGGCAATAGAAATACCTACCCACTAAGCAATCCCCAAAGCATTCTACACTTACCTTCTCCTGACAGCTGAGTTCATACAGTCCCCACTTATCCAAATGCTCTTTATCCTTCTACTTTAGGTGAATCCCACTCAGTCTTCAAAGACCTGCTCAATTGTCACCTCCCCTGAAGGCAGAAAGCGTGGCTGGCTGAGTATTCATGGCTTCTTGCTTAGACCTACAGCGTGACACATGAAATACAGAAGCATGGCTTACTATGCATGTGGCTGCCTCCACAAACTAGACTGAACAG
Source organism: Saguinus oedipus (assembly GCA_031835075.1). Classification (NCBI taxonomy): domain Eukaryota; kingdom Metazoa; phylum Chordata; class Mammalia; order Primates; family Cebidae; genus Saguinus; species Saguinus oedipus. The sequence goes on along the minus strand of CM063188.1, from coordinate 8,427,622 downwards.
TGTTCAGATTTCACTGTTTTCTGCCCCACAATCTAGTACCACACTCAATGTAACTAGGTTCTCAATGATACTCACTGGGTACCAACTTGAATATATTTTCTTAGGGAAATGTTCTTTACATGTCTATATTGAGGCTTAAGTTTAACACATATATTCTGTTGTATGTCTAAACTCAGCGGTACAGGAAAAGCAAATGGAATATGAGTGAGTTTTTGGTTCAAGGCTGATCAGTTCATTTTCATTACATGGAGATTTTAGAGGACCAGTTTACTGAAGATTCCGGTAATGGGGCTGGAGGGACAAAACATGTTTCCCCCTATAGCAGTGTTTCATCTAGCAAAACGATTAAATTACAAATCACACAGAGGTCTCACTGACCCAGGAGAGACTGGGCAGAGCTTCAGTTTTTCCAGATCTTCTGTGCCAGCATGATTTTTATATATTTTGTTTGAAGATAAACAGAGGTGACTCTGCCATTCTTCTTTTCTTTCCCCTTTTCTTATTCCTTCCTTCAATGAAGACACTAAGCATGAATCTTATTTTTTAATTTTTGAGATGGACACTCACTCTGTCACCCAGGCTGGAGTGCAGTGGCATGATCTCAGCTCACTGCAACCTCCACCTCCTGGGTTCAAGTAATTTTCCTGCCTCAGCCTACCGAGTAGCTGGGACTTTAGGCACCCGCCAGCATGCCTGGCTAATTTTTGTATGCTTAGTAGAGATGGGGCTTCACCATATTGGCCAGGCTGGTCTCAAACTCCTGACCTTGTAATTCGCCTGCCACAGGCTTTCAAAGTGCTGGGATTATAGGCATGAGCTACCATGCCCAGCCTAGAATGAATCTTTTATAGATTTCTGTAGTCCTTCCGTAAGCAACTGATGAGTGCCCACTATGTTCTCTGAACAACTGCAACACAAATAATGGAGGAAAAAGATTGTTTGGGCAATGCTGTTCAACAGGTTATTTTTTTTTTCACTTAGAAAATAATTAAACATTTCTTGACTTTCTTCTATGGGCAAAGGTACTCTAAGAGACAGAGACTGATAAGGCTTGGTGTTCGACATCAAAGCCTTTAGAGTTTTAAACAGTGGTTTTCAAATTTCAAGTCATGAAATCAACTTAGTGCATTACGAAGAACATTTGTATTTATTTTGAATAGTACAGAACAGAAGACATGTGAGTAGCTCCCATGGAGTGAGGTATTAACACATGAAATTTATTGCTAGGCATATGTTTTCTTTCCGTAGGACAGGGTTAAAAATCTAGAAGCCTGCTGATTCGGAGGATCAATAAACATGGACCTGAATTACTGCATCTCACGTTTTAACAAATTGAATGGAAGTAGACATGGGGGACTCAATGTAAAACTAATAATGTCAAACTAATGTCAAACTAATGACTTGTCAGGGATCCAAGTCACCAACATTGCACCACGTTCCTGACACTTCTTTTGAGTTGATGGAGATATGTTTGTAGAAAAAAAAAAAAAAGATCCATGCTATGCGTGCACAGCTATGGATGGCATTTTATGGGGATGCAGCTGGATGCAGATTCTAGCCAATCACTTAGTGTGACCTCTTGTTTCAACTGAGGGGTGTACTGGGTTCCTATTGACAAAGCTTGGTGACCCGTTCCCCAGCCAGCAGTCCACCAGTGAAAAATAGGAACATTTCAGAACTAGCAGGAAATGCAAGTCACTTGAGTCCTGTCTCTCACAGCTATTTCAAAAAAAAGTCTTATCCTCAGACTGAGAAGCTGTAGCTTCAGAGGAGGTGTGTTTTTCTCCATTCTGTTACATAATTAAGCATCAGAACCTGGCATCATGTTTGCTGAATGGAGCCATATCAAATCATTTTCTGTGTGTGTGTTTTTTAAATAGGCAGAATATAAATATATTTCAATTGATAAAAATACAAGAAACCCTGTGATTATGTTATATCTATTCCAGTATTGTCCTTGGTTGTGGAGCTGCAGTAGGAGTCCTTCTGTCCTTTAATAACAGTATGCACGGCTACAAGTGTGGAAGCCGAGCTGATTCCACCATCCCCGTACACAAACCTCGAGTCTCCTTTTCACCCGAGAGCAGACCCTTGTAGGTTCCTAGACCATGGTCAATGTGTGCAGGAATTAGTAACAAAAGGAAGGTTTCTTCACGTATAAGATGGGCGGAGGGGAGAGGCAGGTATGGGGACAGCATCATTTCCTTCTGTCAGTAATGCATAATAAACATGGTTGTAAGCAGGAAAAAAATGCAACGTTTTGGTTTTTTGCTCCATGGATCACTCACAGAAAGGCTAGCTAAACCATGACTTGGGAATCTGCTGTTTCTCATGATGTATGAGGTAAGGAGACCACATCTTACTCTTCTTTCATTTCCACGCTTGGCCTTTGAAGAGTTTAGAGCCAATAGACTGATACATTTGACACATCCTTCATGCTTGATAGATCAAGAGTGCCAAAGCAATATCCAAGGGCCCAGGATCACAAGAGGAGAATGAATCTGTAGAAATCATCAAATCCAACTTTTGGTTTCCAGATGTTTTTGTTCCTGACATTACCAGTTACCTCTGAGGTGGAAGGACTCTGAGGCAGGGATCCAGTACAAGTCCTCACCTCTTCCTTCTCTCACCCCTGCTATCCTTTGTAAGCTGCAAACCCTGACAGACGTTTTGATAACAGACATCAATTCCAGAAACTTCATGATTACAATATGTTATGTATATTTTTAGTTGGACTCTACATAACTTAAGGTGAAGCACAGCAGTAAGCACAGCGTAATAGTAGTGAACTTGAATTCCAGCAAAATATCTTTCTGCTTAAATACTTAAGTACATAAGTATATAATCATTTTGAGACGTGTCTCCTTCAGAATTTTATATATGGCTGACTTGACTTGTTTATCTCAAATCACCAGTCTCCTAAAGAGAGTTAGAGTTTGATGTTCTCCTATTTGTAACCACTGAGCAGAGTCTCTCTCATGCATTCATTCCTTGCCCATTCACTGAGTTTTTCTTCAGTGCAGCCTTAGGAAGCTGAAACAGGTAAGAGTTCTACCCTCAAAAGTTTACATTGTAGTTGAGAAGATAGATCATGTGCATAGAAAACAATACTTAAAGGCAGAAATAGTAAAATAAAAACACTTTATGGAATTTTCACCAGGAGAGAGAGTACTACAGAATGTAAGACTCAGAGAATGATCAGGAGGGAGATTATATGTGGATTGAACCGTAAAGGTCAGGACATGTAAAAATGGGAGATAACATTCTAAGTGGTGGATAAGAAGTGCCAAAAGAAGTTCCAGGGAATATTTAGTTAATGGGAAGCAGTTTATTTTGACTAAAGAACGGGATCTATCCATGAAAGTATGGGATATAGGTTGGAATAGTAACTTTGAGTCGTATAATACCAGGCAACGGAACTTCAACTTCATTCTAGATTATGGGAATCCATGGAAGATGTCTGGACAGAAAGGCATGATTTGATCAGAGACAAATGTTTGCGGTGAAAGATTCCATCCTACACCACAAACACCATCTGTTTTCATGCAGTCTTGGACAACTCTAAAATATATAGGTATCTTGGTGGCTGTAGTTGTCAAACAACACATGGCAAACACATTCCTTCTCTCATTCCTCCTTAGCATTCATAAAGCTCATTAAAATTGCCATGCCATATTTTGTATGCAAATGATCTTATGTTCCTTACCACAAGCCTACAAAGTTTATCCTATTGTATAGGCAATGAGACCCGTCCTCAAGGAGGTTAGGTGATTTGTGACCTGGTCACAAAGCTGTTTGGTGATAAAGTAGACTTGGCATCTTTTCCCTTCAGGCCTGGGGAATTTCCCATGATATGACCACGGTCCCCACACATAATTCTCATTGTACCACTAACCACAAGTCCTGTAAAATATTATGGACCCTTGGATGTGTAAAACATTAGAATAGGTAAAGAAGAGAAAGCTCTTATTGCAAAAATTTTAAGTGTTTCCCTGGGAAACTGATGCTTCTGGAAAATGCAGATAGATATGCTTTTATATACTCAGTGAAGAATCAAGAAAATTTAAAATAGATTAAGCAAGATGTTAAACAAAGCATCACACCATCTAGAAAACTGAAGCATGGATGGGGACAGGTTTTCTACGAGGACAGGTAAAAAGAAGGGAGCATCATACTCATCCTCAAATACACAGGATGCAAAATACGTATCTTCTCTCATCTGATTGGCCCTTCGGGGCATTTTCAAAATACCTGTTTCTCCAAATGACTCCATCAGATAGACAAGGTAGATATTATTTTCCCTGTGGCAGATAAGAATATCAGGGCTAATGAATTTGCCCTAAATCGTGCTGGGACCGAAACTCAGGTAGGTCTTATAGCTCCTAATTCAAAGCTACTTTCATTGCCTCAAGATCTATATCACCATTGAAGATAATTGAGATGATTCAATAGTGTGTTGTTACAGAGTGCATGCAATTAGGACACATAATTCACTGCAGTGGTTCTGCATTCTGATCAACCTCATCTTTTAAGTTTTAGTGGGACAGATCTCTGTTGGGCTTTCAGAATGCACTATGGGGTCTGTAAATGAAAGTATGAGACATAGGTTGGAACAGTAACTTAGAGTTACATGGTACCAGGCAAGAGAGCTTCAACTTAATTTCTGGATTGTGGGAATCCATGGAAGACATTAGGCAGAAAGGAAGGATTTGATCAGAGACAAATGTTTGTGGTTAAATATTCCACGTCAGAACATGATGCTTAGGGGCAACAATACCATTTATCTTCCTCAGGGTCTCATTGTTTTAAAATAGTCGAGGTCAAGAGTCCACTTATTTATATCCTTCCTTTATACAGAAAGAGGAAAGGGGAGAGTGGCATATGAAGAGATCAACCAGTACCATAAATGCTTTGGGAAGTTTGCTGTTACATTCAGTGGTAGCGGGGAAAGGGAGACGTGTTTTGCATGAAGCACTCAGAGCTGGAGTAGAAGTGAAGAAAAGAAAGGAAGATGGACCCAGGCTAGGTTCTTCTCCCAGCAGGCAAGGAAGAACACCATTCCCTGGCAGAGACTGCATCTAGCCAAGGCCTCGGTTTTTGAGTTGTCAATACAATTTTTTATTAATGTATTTATTTTTCATCTAAATGATAATACATGCATAAACTTTTATTCTAGAAACTGTAAATAACAGAGATGGAACTAACATTCTCTGTTGACCAGCACTCAATCTCACTCTTCCCCAGAGCTGACCACATTAATCAGTTTTGGATATATCCCTCCAGAGAGCTGTTTGTAAATTTACCTGTATGTGTACATCACGTGTGCATTTAGAAAAGTGTAAGTCTGCTTTGATTGTGGAGTTTTTTTACATCTCATTAAATATATTAAGAAGTCAATTAACTTAGGACAGTGTGTAAATTAGAGCACTAGCCCCATTAACCTGATTTCTATGCCCCATAACTCATTTAAAAGCTAATCACTGGCCTGCAGCACACATATACTTCACACGGCATTGATTTTGTATTCTTAATAATGCCCAAAGAAGCAATCTTGTTCTGCAATTCCAGTTTAACTCCTAATAAACTGATATTTGGAAGGAAGTGACAGATAATATACAAAAAGAATTCAATTCTGTGAGCAAGAATATGACCATTAGTGTCAAAATGCTGTCTACTGCCCTGGAGGAAAAGGCGTAGGCAGCTGCAGTGCACACCATTGACGTATGGCAGGAAGTTCAATTTAGAACTGTTACTGCACAAAACTGGCCCTCATTCTGAGATAAAATGTTTTAAAGATCTCATTTTAAAAGCCAAATCAAATGAAATATTTAGGACAATAGCGATCTCATTTTCGAATCTCTATATTCTTTCGATAACTCGAATATTGTCAGTTAACATAAAAGAAAAGGTTACCATGGTGTTTCCTCTCCAGAATTTCTAAGATGGTTTCAGTGTGTAGTATGGTATTTGAAGAACTGAGCACCGTCACTGTTTGTTCCATTTCTTTGTGATTAATATTCATTGCTGACACCCTGGCATATGAAGTGATTGTTCCTTGATTCATGGTGCACGTGTGGGCAGCAGCAAACACTGAGAAAGCGTCATAATTTTAGGCCGTTTACAAAGACTCAGCTACCAGGGCAGATTGCTTGGAGGCCATCCACCGGCATGACACTCTGACTCTCTGCTGCTGCAAACTCAACCTGAGGTGTCTTCTTTAGTAATGAGCAAAGATTAAGGAAGAACATGTCGTGTTGCTTTTCACTGGTCCGTAAGAATTGAGAATTACTTCAAATTTGATAGAGGCTTTGCACACTTGGATTTTTCTCTTGATATCAGCCTCTCCTTGAATAATAGCAATATGGTATGTGTTAGATACCATATCTGATAGAAGTTTCAGAAGCCACTGTGAGCTAGAATGCTCTGGAGATGAATTTAAAAGGAGTGTGGGATTTGGTGGGGCATGCTGAATTTTAGTAAAACAGAATTATGTTCACTACCAATGACCTAGTGGATTGACTGTAGAATTTTGTTATGTGCAGATTCACAAGCTCTCAGCTGTCTCTAAGGAGGGAAAATAGAAGGTAAAACTCTATTACCTGTTGACTTGCTATTTTTCTTTTTTTTTTTTTTGAGATGGAGTTTCGCTCTTGTTACCCAGGCTGGAGTGCAATGGCGTGATCTTGGCTCACCGCAACCTCCGCCTCCTGGGTTCAGGCAATTCTCCTGCCTCAGCCTCCTGAGTAGCTGGGATTACAGGCACGCGCCACCATGCCCAGCTAATTTTTTGTATTTTTAATAGAGACGGGGTTTCACCATGTTGACCAGGATGGTCTCAATCTGTTGACCTCGTGATCCACCCGCCTCGGCCTCCCAAGACTTGCTACTTTTCATTAGGCCCACAGACCCCAAATTGTTTTTCTGCCATGGAAACAAATCCCATATGATTGGAAAACTGAAAGGCTATGGGACTGGTATCCTAAATCCATTGACAGTTAAGATAGACATTGGGTTCCAAGATTTAGCTGGCCAAGGCCTCAGGAGCTGACTAGACTTACCTCATTTTCCCCCTGGGGTCAGCAGCTGACTCTTGAACAGCAGCTTTCAAGGCATTAGCACGACTTGTTTCTTACTCTCCTTTCCAATGGGAAGATGGCTCCAAATGAGAGTTTCAAAAGTCCCAGAAAGTTGTCTCTATCTCTAGTGGCTGAAATTGGGAACAAAGTAGAATGAGGAAGTGACTTGGAGAGAAATTGTACAAAATTAAATTATATAATCAAGCTTTACATCTAGAAGGAAACTTAGAATTCATTCATTCCAAGAGGTTCTCAGGTGTGGGGGGACGCCTATATCAAAATCTCCGGCCTGGATAGTTTGAAAATCTGCTCCATGTGGTACTGAAATGGGCTGCTCCTTGTTTCATTGATGAGAGTTACAGACACTGAAAGATACATTTAGCATCATACAACTTATAACAAAACTAGAAATTGAATGCACGTCATCCATCGTCAAGTCCTATGGTTACTGTATATCATGGAATTATAAAATTTTACTTTCAAATTCCATGTCCTCTTTTTTTTTTGAGATGGACTCTCATTCTGTCACCCAGGCTGGAGTGCAGTGGCACAATCTTGGCTCACTGCAACCTCCGCCTCCCAGACTCAAGCAATTCTTCTGCCTCAGCCTCCCAAGTAGCAGAGACTCTGGACATGTACCACCATGCCCAGTTATTTTTTGTATTTTTAGCAGAGACAAGGTTTCACCATGTTGGCCAGGGTAGTCTCCATCTCTTGACCTCATGATCTGCCTGTTTCAGCCTCCCAAAGTGCTGTGATTCCAGCCATGAGCCACGGTGCCTGGCCCCTTCTTTCTTAATGATGGGTTAGGAAGACCTAAAGGAGAAAAGGAAAGACTGATATACACATTCGAAGAGAACCATATAGCCATCTTTTACACATTCGAAGAGAACCATATAGCCATCTTTTACACATTAGAAGGGAACCATATAGCCATCTTTTTCCCAAATTCTGATCACTTGATATATCAGGTATTCAAGTGTTATAAAATCTCCAAGTTGGAATTATCTAGGTCAACCGAACATACACACACACACACACACACACACACACACACACACACACACACACATTTTAAACACAAAGGATAAAAGATTTGAAAAAATGTTAAAATGATATCACTGTATCTCAAGAACCTGGGTTTCCATTCCCATGGCCCCCATCAGGATTCAGATCCTCAACATTTTCTTGCCTAGATCATCAGGGTCCTACATGATGTTCCTGCTTCCGGACCCTGCCCCATCGTCTTGAGCATGCTTTACTTCATAGTCTAGTGTTTTGCTGTAATCATCTTGCCCCTCTCCCCTATAACCTCCAGTGGATCAGATCCCTCCACACAATGAGGACAACGCCCCTTATGTGGCTTTCTTGTCCCAACTTGCCTTTGCTATCTTTTAGGGCTTTTTACTCCTTACTTTTCAGGTAACATAAATTTACTTCCCTCAAATAAGGGCCATGCTGTGGTGACTTAGTGGCTTTGCTTGTATTAATCCTCCTGCCTATATACTCACTATCACACTCCTCACCTTCATTTACCAAACTTCTGCCCATGCCTCAAACTCTAGCACAGATGTAGAGTATGGTACTCACTTCTTCTACTCATTTTTTAACAGTGCTTTTGCATTTCCCAGGAACCCATGCTGACCAATGATAATTTATGAATTTTTACTTAAATTTATCATAATCATAAATTCATAAATAACAAATTAAAATTCATTGTTTATGAATTTATGATTATGAATTTTAGAGATTATTTGCCAAGTTTTCTTTGAAACTCTGTGTCTGTGTGTACTATGTCTAGTATACATAGATGTATACTATACATACATACACACGTCTATATATATAGACACATTATATAGTTTGTTTTGAAATACATATACATTGTGAAATGGCTAAATCAAACTAATTAGCATATGCATTACCTCACTTATTTCTTTGTGATAAGAACACTTAAAATTTTCTCTTAGCAATTTTCGAGTTCAAAATAGTTATTCACCATAGTCACCATGTTTCATATAGTTCTCTTGAACATATTCCTCCTAACAAAAATTTTGTATCCTTTGATCAGTATCTCCCCAAACTCACCCAACCAACCACCATAAATGTCTGTTTAAACTGAGGCTTCAGAGGTATGAACAGGAGGTTCTATATATGAATTTTAAAAGTCAATGTTTAGAGATTTGATGTTTTTGGTGAACTCAATATGAGTCATTAATACAATGCACTTATTTTTTATAGCAGATGTGATTCCAAACTATAAGAAATACAATATCTAGAATAAAGGAGGCGATAGCACATCCCCTCTCCGCATGGATCAAACTGTACCTGTTCACTCAGAGGCTACATTTAAGAATAAATTTGGTGGATTAGGCCCTAAGAAGTAGCAGGGGAACCAATGGATGACATTTTAATTCAAATTCAGGAAGAATTCCCTGAGCATTAGAGCTATATACTGGTAAAGTGGGTGGCCTTGCTAATATTTACCTCATGTTTATGATAAAACAAACCATGATTTATTATACTAATAATAATCATAATAAATTTATTATACTAATAAATTTCTTCCAACAAGTAGACTCTATTATAATCAAGCCCACTTTATAGATAGAGATACTGAGTTGCAGAAACACTAAGTATCTTACCCTGAATTATTGATGAGTAAGGGGCATAGCAGGTAGTCACCCCTTATGCATCTGACTTTAAAGCCCAGGCTCCCAACCTAAACACTGATACTCATTTTGATAACTGTGGGTGAAAGTAGCAGAGGCTTGAAGGAGAAGATGACCAGAGCATTTTGTAGATGGAATGCACTGTGAACTAAGGAAAGGGGGCTTATAAAAAGGTATCTTAATTTTTTTTCTTCAACCACCAGATGTAAGCAGGATTTCATCTGCCTTGAAAGAACTAGTCTAGTCTATTTTCAAATGGCAGAGGTCACAGATGGACTGAGTGGCATATTTGCAGATAAACAATTGTAATCAATTCACAGTAAATCTTCCTTTGCACTCCACTTAGGAACAGTGTAAAGAAGTTACGCAATGCATATGAAAGAGCCAGTTAACAAGAAGAAACTAGAAAACTGTAGGAAATGCTTCCTTTCTGAGGTGTTCAGTGAGTAAATGGGACTTTATACAAACAAGAGGTAGCAAACCAGCAGCTCATGAGCCAAATTAGGATTTAGGATTCCAAGTCACTGACGTTGTGTTTTTATTTGATTTTTACCCTGCTAGGGTGTTTTATTTTGAAATAATTACTTGATTACTTGTCAATATTTTTATTCTTGAATAGTCCAGTCTGGTCTTGCTTGCATTTCCAGTCATGTGTCTCCACCATGCCCAGTTGTCTTATGTATTGTTTACACATGTCAGCATCACTGTAGCGTGTCACCTGCCCGGCTCTCATGTACTTACTTCAGCTTGGACCCACCATTTGTGCCAGCTTTAAGAATATATGTTGGTCGGGCATGGTGGCTCATGTCTGTAATCCCAGCGCTTTGGGAAGCTGAAGTGGGCAGATCACGAGGTCAGGAGTTCAAAACCAGCCTGACCAACATGGTGAAACTCCATCTCTACTAAAAATATAAAAGTTTGCTGGGTGTGGTGGTACATGCCTGTAACCCCAGCTACTCAGGAGGCTGAGGAAGGAGAATTGCTTGAACCTGGGAAGCAGAGGATGCAGTGAGCCAAGATCATGCCACTGCACTCCAGCCTGGGTGACAGAGCGAGACTGTGTTTCAAAAAAAAAAAAAAGAATATTTGTTTGTGTTTACTTGAGTTCATGAAAGGAACAAGTCATAATTTTATTTCTGAAAATATTTCTTAAAGAAACACTTTAAATAACTTAATAAATCTAAAGAACAGCAAAACAGCTAACAGCTTAGGTCTTGCATACCGAATTATAGCCTCTGGCCTCATTTTAATGGCTTCACCATGAATGTTTATGTATCACTTCCAGCCATTCTCTTTCTGATGGGTTCTTGCTTACTCTTTTTAACTACACATTATCTTTGCTTTTCCAAAATATCACTCTTAAGGGTTGCATTTATAGAAGTAGATCTTAAGTTAGTATTAATTTTACAAAATAAAACTTTGGTATAGAGTAATTTGTTAATAAAGGATAGGTGGGAAAAATTTTTTAAGGCACACTAACAGTTTCAACTGTTAAAAGAAGAAAATGTATCTCCACAGGCTTATCTCAGGTCAGTGATTTTAAAGTGAAAGTTACAACTTTTTTGTTTGTTTCTTTCTAAAAAGCTATGACTTAATAGACATTTTCTGGGCCAGGGCTTTTGTAGATACCATAAATTTGTGCTTTGTTTCCTTGTGAATTTTCTTTCCGACATAGATAGTAGCATTGATGTCATTTTAAAAGTAACTTCCAGAAAATGCTTTCTCTTGAAAGGCCTATAACAAAAATTATATTCTTGGGACTACTATAGTTACTGGCTGTTTGAGACTTGAACATATATCTAGTCATAAAGGGAAAATTATTACTCCTAGTAGGCATCTACTAATTTGTTGTTACAAATTTGAAAAAATCCAACAGACTTTATCGAAATTCAATCAAACTAATTGCCTCAATATCACAGAAATGATTCTCGGTCTAATGCACCAATGAATAAACCAATAAAAAAACACAATAGAACTTCCACCTTTGCCAAATTATGAGAAAAAATGGACACAGGTTTCCCCAACAGCAAATGAGCAAATAGCAGAGTGATATGGACAGTTCATGGTACGTGCTAATTCAGAGGAACAGCAATATAAATCAGCATTTCCTGGAGTGAATTGAGAGGAAGGATTACCTAAGAATATTAAGAAATGTTAAACCAATAATTTTTTAAACCCATGATCAGATAAGTTTGAGAAATACTTAATGAAGCCAAGAGTTTTTATTTACTACAGTACTTCTGGGTTTTTATTATGTTACTATGTGACTACAAATGGTGAATTCCAGGAAAGATAAGTGGCATGGAGTTGTGCTTAAAAGAAATCCAGTTTTGATAGAACATCTTGTAAAATGAGTACTCTGTATAAACTATCTTGTATATTGATTAGGATTAAGTTCAGTTGCAGGAGACAGAACATCAAGCTTCAGTAACAGTGATTTCTCTCTCACACACGTGAAAAGCTTTAGAAGCAGGCTAAGCTGGCATGCCATCTCCATGTTATGGGGCATCCAATGTGGATCAAATTCTGTGTGAATCATTGTGGAATTTGACCCACATTGTTATCCAATATGGCTCCTGGAGTTCTACCTGTCACATCTGTATTTCAAAACTAAGATGAAATTGAGAGTCATGTGTCCTTTTCTTTTAAAGGAGACTTTCCAGAAGTAGATTCAACACTTTATTTCTCATGCCTGACTGCCAGAAAGATAGAACATGCTATTTTTCTGATAGGTGGTTACGTGCACAGCTGAAAATCGAGGATCTATTGATTTCAGAGAGTAAGGGATAATGGGTATTTTATAGGCCATGAGAATCTATGCTGTATCTCAAAAATTACTGAAATCAATCTTCAAAATAATATATAAACAATTGTATTTGATGTCAATCCATTTAATTATTATCTACAATGGCTTTAGTTTGTTTTTTTTACTAGTATTAATTTCTTAAAGTCATAACATCAAAGAAGAGGAAGGGATAGGATGTTTAGTTGAACCACGTGGGAAAAATAAGTAAAGGAAAAATAACTGCCAGGTGCAGAGGCTCACACCTGTACTCTCAGCACTTTGGGAGACTGAGGTGGGTGGGAAGATCACTTGAGCTCATGAGTTCCAGGCCAGCCTGGGCAACATAGTGAGACCTCATCTCCACACACACACGCACGCACCTAGACACAAACAAAGATACACAAAACTAGCTAGGTGTTGGTGGTGCATACCTGTAGTCCCAGCTACTCTAGAGGCTGAGGTGGGAGGATTGCTTGAGCCCAGGATATTGAGGCTGCAGTGAGCTATGATTGCACTACTTCACTCCAGCCTGGGCAACAGAACAAGAATCTGTCTAGAAAAAAAAAATAGAAAAAACATATATAACTGTGGATTCATGGTAGCGAGAAGCGAATCCATTGAAGTATATAGGACAAAACCACCATTTAACCACCATTTAATGTGGAGTCTTCATCTCCCTATTAAAAATAACCTTTTAAGACTTTCATGAATACATTTGCCTAATTGTAATAGATATTTCCATTCATCCATGGCTAAGTAGACATTGTCTAAATTCAGAGAATTTTCATACCGTTCAATAATAAAATTAGCTCTGACTCAGCTAAGGAGAAAATCACTACCCAAATGCTTTACAAAATGAGAGGGAAGAGTTGTGAGAAAACTTCTTATGCTATTCAAAACCATTCTGGAAATTTGACCTCAAAATTATCTAATACTTGGCTCAGTCTTTTGTTCTGCTAGGTTCTGACCCACACAAATTACAACATACTTTACTTACTGATACTTTCCAAACATCCAGTTAGGAAAACTGTAGTTGATTTTATATGATTTTAATGACCCCCTCAAAATTTTAGAAAACTGTTACAGTTCATGGACTGCTTAGTATTATGAAGTGATCTCTATTTATCACTTTATCCTCTTATTTTATCTCCATTTTTTAAATGGAAACTGAGGCACAGACAGGTTAAATAACTTGCTTAATGTTCACATCTAGGGAGGAGCAGATGCATGTTTTCTTAGTTTCTGAATCCCTATGCTGTTTTTATCTAATATGGAAAGAGACTATTCATTTCTTCAGAAGCCTTTATACCTATTTGAATTCATTTCTGCAAGACTTTCGATATTCTCTGTTCATGTATGACAGAATACAGAATGTCATATTTATTATCAAGAATAGATAAAATGCAACTTGACTCATTAACTATGGTATAATGTGCCATGGTATTTCCACAGCACATACAGGAATACAGTTTTGAACATTCTTGGTTCTATAGGATTAAAAATAATTTGGTCATTTACAAAAGATTCCACCAAACTCTAAAGTGTAGTTAGAGTTTTTAACATATAATGCTCAATTTCACTTTGCAATCTTTGAGTGTTAGTCCTATGGATTTTTAATAATTTATGGAACTTTCAACAATTTTAAGATTGAAAGCTACTTTCAGCTGATTATATAAAAAAGTGATGATGGATAAATGGTCTTTTAAAATTCAACATCTGTTCTCTATGTATCCTCTAGTTATATTTGCTTAGTTAACAATTCAGGCAAAATCTGGGCTGTTTTTAGCAAAGCTAACACATCAATGGAGGAAAACACTGAATACCATTCTGATTTTGCATATTTACTTCACTGTCCCGCTAGTCTCCTTTACTGGTGGTGATTCAAGTATCACTGTAGTGCAGAGATAACACCAACAGCCACGTTCTTTCCTCTATAGGCGTTTCATAGTATGGGTGCTGCACACGCCTGGGCTGGAGTCCTAAAACACACTTCAAAAACTGTCTGCATATAAAGGTCCTTGACTGCATCTCTTTGAATACTAGAAAAATTTTCAGGTGACACAAGACAGTAATAAAAATATAGACATTTGTATCAATATTTATTGTGCTGCAAAAGAAAAAACAACCTATCAAATGTTTGACATTTTTCTCATAGCCTAAGGTTAATAGTTAAAAGTACAAGTTTTTGAAGAAGGTTGATCTTGACTTGATCAAAGAGGCTCCTTCACTCGCTGTGTGACTTTAGGCAAGTTGCTTAACCTCTTATTCCCTCAGTTTCCTCGTCTTTAAAATGAGAATAATAGTACCTGCCTCATAAGGCATTTGCAAAAATTAAGACAGAATGCTTTTAGCAAGTGCCTAATAAATGTTAACTAGTTAACTATAAATGTTAACTATTCTTGTTACTATTAGTAATAGATGAAACTAGTATCTTCATCTGACAAACCCTGGTTTTCCTTTTTTCTTTTTTCTTTTTTTTTTTTTGAGATGGAGTTTCGCTCTTGTTACCCAGGCTGGAGTGCAATGGTTCGATCTCGGCTCACCGCTACCTCTGCCTTCTGGGTTCAGGCAATTCTCCTGCATCAGCCTCCTGAGTAGCTGGGATTACAGGCATGCGCCACCATGCCCAGCTAATTTTTTGTATCTTTAGTAGAGATGGGGTTTCACCATGTTGACCAGGATGGTCTCAATCTCTTGACCTCGTGGTTTTCTTATTGAAAGGTATCTGTTCCCTTTGTTATACATGGAACATCCTTTTAATATAAACATGTTTAAATTCCTGGGAAAATAAATATACAGTTGACCCTTGAACAACATAAGGATTAGTGTCGAGAACCTGCTCAGTTGGGAGACCCCACCCAGGCAGGCTGAAGGTACCGAGAGGCAGACACCCAGATAGCCAACAGAGTGGATCTATCCTGGGGACCAACAGCCTGAGAGCCTGCAGGGCTTACAGCTCTCCAGGACTGAAGACGCCAAGCAGAGATTCATCCACACATTTATTTGCTCTTTGACAGGTGATTCTTATTAATACACAGATGTTCTACATATAAACCTAACTCAGGAATATACCAGGTAGGCAGCTGTTACCACCAATCACAAACTACAAGGTGTCCTCAACAAAGGCACCATGGGGGCAGGGTAGACTTAATGTTTCTCAACAGATTAGGGGTACTATCCTCTACGAAGTCAGAAATCTGCATATAACTTTTAACTCCCCCAAAATGTAACTGCCAATAGTCTACTGTTGACAGGAAGCCTACCAGCAACATAAACAATGGGTTAACATGTATTTTGTTTGTTATGTATATTATATATTCTGTTCTTACAACAAAGTAAGGTAGAGAAAGAAAATTTTATTAAGAAAACCATAAGGAAGAGAAAATATATTGACTATTGATTAGGTGAAAGTGAATTATCATAAAGATCTCCATTTCATTGTCTTCACACTCAGTAGCTGAAGAGGAGAAGGAAGAGAGATGGGTTGATCTTGCTGTTTCAGAGATAACAGAGGTATCTGTGGAAGAGGTGAAAGTGGAGGCAGGAGAGGCAGGAACACTCAGTGTAATTTTCATTGAAAGAAATATACATATAAATAGACTCACACAGTCAAACCCAGGTCATTCAAAGGTCAACTATATAGTCTTTTCAAAAATGTTATCTCATTTGTTGAGAAACTTGTTATCACCAGTCATCTTTGAAGATTAGTGATATGATCTGGCTCTGTCTCCCCACCCAAAGCTCATCTTAAATTGTAATCTGAATTGTAATCCCCACAGGTTGGGGGAGGAGCCTCATGGGAAGTAATTAGATCAAGGGGGTGGGCCCTCCCATGCTGTTCTCATGACAGTGAGTGAGTTCTCATGTGATCTGGTGGTTTTATAAGGGGATTTTCCCCACTTTTGCTTGGCATTTCTCCTTGCTGCCCCCATGTGAAGACGGATGTGTTTGCATCTCCTTCTGCCATGACTGTAAGTTTCTAGAGGGCTCCCCAGCCATACAGAACTATGAGTCAATTAAATCTCTTTTTTGTATAAGTTACCCAGTCTCAGGGATATCTTTAATAGCAGCATGAGGAAACCTAATACAAGCAGGTTCCCAATTATGGGATAGCAGACATCCCTGACACAGGTACCATTTTATATCTGTTGTGAACCCTAAGATTCAGGCCCAAAGGACAGTGAAGCAACAGAAAAAAAAGTGAATAAATCAGAGCTGACCTAGCTTAGGAAAAGTAATATTGATGAGGAAAACTCACTTTTACTACTTTCCAGTGAGGTACAGAAAATGAGTTGCATGAATAAAAAATTATGCTTGATTTTGAAGTCATGGCAATGTAGCAGATTTAATCATTAGTCTCAGAAATTAAAGAAAATCTGAAGAAAGCAATCTGGTGCTTTTTAAATTCTTCATTAAAAAACAATAAAGTAGAATTTCCATCACTCTGAAAGATCCTGAAAGTTCTTTTTTTTTTAATTTTTAATTTTTTATTGCATTTTAGGTTTTGGGGTACATGTGCAGAACATGTAAGATAGTTGCATAGGTACACACATGACAGTGTGTTTTGCTGCCTTCCGCCCCTTCACCCACATTTGGCATTTCTCCCCATGCTGTCCCTCCCCAGCTCCCCGCCACATGCCGTTGCTCCTCTATTCCCCCCAATAGACCCCAGTATGTAGTGCTCCCTTCCCTGTGTCCATGTGTTCTCATTGTTCAACACCCGCCTATGAGTGAGAATATGCGGTGTTTCATTTTCTGTTCTTGTGTCAGTTTGCTGAGAATGATGTTCTCCAGATTCATCCATGTCCCTACAAAGAACACGAACTCATCATTTTTTATTGCTGCATAATATTCCATGGTGTATATGTGCCACATTTTCCCAGACCAGTCTATCATCGATGGGTATTTTTTGGGTTTGTTCCAGGTCTTTGCTGTTGTAAACAGTGCTGCAATGAACATTCGTGTGCATGTGTCCTTATAGCAGAATGATTTATAGTCCTTTGGATATATACCCAGTAATGGGATTGCTGGGTCAAATGGAATTTCTATTTCTAGGTCCTTGAAGACTCGCCACACTGTCTTCCACAATGGTTGAACTAATTTACACTCCCACCAGCAGTGTAAAACTGTTCCTATTTCTCCACATCCTCTCCGGCATCTGTTGTCTCCAGATTTTTTAATGATCGCCATTCTAACTGGCATGAGATGGTATCTCAATGTGGTTTTGATTTGCATCTCTCTAATGACCAGTGATGATGAGCATTTTTTCATATGTTTGTTGGCCTCATGTATGTCCTCTTTTGTAAAGTGTCTGTTCATATCCTTTGCCCATTTTTGGATGGGCTTGTTTGTTTTTTCTTGTAAATCTGTTTGAGTTCTTTGTAAATTCTGGATATCAGCCCTTTGTCAGATGGGTAAATTGCAAAAATTTTTTCCCATTCTGTTGGTTGCCGATTCACTCTAGTGACTGTTTCTTTTGCCGTGCAGAAGCTGTGGAGTTTGATTAGGTCCCATTTGTCTATTTTGGCTTTTGTTGCCAATGCTTTTGGTGTTTCGGTCATGAAGTCCTTGCCTACTCCTATGTCCTGAATGGTTTTGCCTAGATTTTCTTCCAGGGTTTTTATGGTGCCAGGTCTTATGTATAAGTCTTTAATCCATCTGGAGTTAATTTTAGTGTAAGGTGTCAGGAAGGGGTCCAGTTTCTGCTTTTTGCACATGGCTAGCCAGTTTTCCCAACACCATTTATTAAACAGGGAGTCCTTTCCCTATTGCTTGTTTTTGTCAGGTTTATCAAAGATTCTATGGTTGTTTCTTTTTATTCGGGGAGAACCATGTATCTTTGCTAAGTTATTGCAAATATAAGTAAAGCATTTTATTTTATCTTCCAATATTATTTGGCAGGAGCAGGCAAAATCCTAGAAAGAGGGACTTCAGCCCAGTGTTTATCACTCTCTCTTTGAGAAGAAACTGTTGAATAGAATGCAATTGTCTGACAAATGAAATTGAAGTCTGTAAGCATCCAAATATGACCAAGTTTGATTAAAAATCTTCCTGAAATGCATTAAACACCCACAGCCCTTTTCAAATGGGAAATAAATAGCAACATCTGACACCTTCTTAGGGACCCAGAATCATTGTAATATACTTATGGAAGCAGCATGTGCTGTTCTCAGTGGTGGCCTAGAACTTAATTTATAGAAAGTGTTGCAGCCATCTGCTTGCCTATTTTACTATTTGCTTCTTTTCCACAAAGCTAGCATAAGAAAGGTATAGTTTTCTTACTTTTAGGGAAGACACTTTATTTTAAAAAAAGTTTCTAAATGAAAGGCTTTCCTATCATCTAGTAGACATAGCTTCTCCAAGGGACCAGCATCATTGCTCAGGAGCTTATTAGAGCTGAAGACTCTCAGGTACCACCCCTGCTCCACTGAATCAGTCTGTATTTTAACAAAATTCCTTGGTGATTTGTGGGCATCATGATGTTTGCAAAGTGCTGATCATCTTCTTCACTATCTTCCTTCCTGTCCTTTAACTTATCAGCAGAAACATGAGACAGCAGGTCCAATTCAACTCCAGTAAACTCTCTTCTATTCGTATTTATACTAAATTTGTTGAAGGGGTATAAAAGAAATGTTTCCCTGGCCAATTCAAGAAATCATGGAAAATATTTTGTGAAGGGATTTAAAAGAAAAATGAAAAATCTATGTTTGTTTCACAAGGTAGAGGAAAAAGACACAGTCTGACAAATTTGAAAAAGCAGTGTATTAGGCACTGCCTTTAATTACAATGTAAGCTTGGTCTAGTCATTATAACTTCAATGTTTCCCCCTCTGGAAACCACTAAAGTTCCTTCCAATTTAATGGTCATGATGATGATGACATGCTTGTACAAGTATAATAATCAGGTATTTTATCCAAGTCTTCATTTATATTCTTTGAACCAAATTTCAGATGCATGCAATACCATACTCTCCCAGAGAGGGAGATTTTCATTTGTAACAAAGACTATAAAGTCATAATGGCCAAGATTAGAACTCAGGGCTCTTGTCTCAATGATCAGACCCATAATGCTAATAAATTCTTCAGAAAATAATGTGTGAATGAAAAACATGCTCATACAATCTTGGATTATGAACAGCCAACCTAAATCTTTCCAGTTGCCCATATTTTAACAATAGTCTTCAGATATCCCAGAATTATTCCATATGTAGTGTTTAGTTCATGACAAAATATTTCATAAGGTTAATTTTAAATGAAAACAGTTTACATTTAATAGTAGTATTATGGGAAATTCATCCAGAATTGTGCACATTCTAATTTATGTATTGACAGGTGTTACATGATAACTTTTGCTTATGTCTTTGTTTTCTCTAAATCTCTCTTATAAGTCAATATGTTTTGTTGTAAATTTTTGAACTATTATTTTGTTTTTCTGTGTTCAAATGAATTTATTTTACTTTTATTGTGTTTTTTTCTTTCTATTCCTTAAGTTTTTCATCTTTTTTTTTTTCAGGTTTTTAAATGTAATATTTGTTTTCTTTGTGCTCTTGGAGGGAAACTATCACTAAAAATTAAGCTCTCAACACTTCAGTCATCCTATGAGTTTTTATTTATAAATACATATTTTATTTCAGTCTTCTCTCCATGACCAAATGGATATTTGGAGAAGTAGTTTTTAGATATGTAAAAAGTTAGAATTTCTAGTTTTATTAGAGTAAATTTAAAGTCAAATTCTGTTGTAAAATGTATTTTTTTATATCTGAACTCTCCCCAATTTTGTAAATTCAACATGTTGAAGTAGTCTTGTTTTTTTCTTTTCATTTATTTTTTTCTTTTTTCAATGCCAACAGTATATCAGTGATTTTAAAAATGCAATTTCTTCCTTTTTTCTTTTTTTTTCTTTTTTTTTGAGATGGAGTTTTGCTCTTGTTACCCAGGCTGGAGTGCAATGGCGTGATCTCGGCTCACCGCAACCTCCGCTCCCTGGGTTCAGGCAATTCTCCTGCCTCAGCCTCCTGAGTAGCTGGGATTACAGGCACACACCACCATGCCCAGCTAATTTTTCTGTATTTTTAGTAGAGACAGGGTTTCACCATGTTGACCAGGATGGTCTCCATCTCTTGGCCACGTGATTCACCCACCTCGGCCTCCCAAAGTGCTGGGATTACAGGCGTGAGCCACTGCGCCTGGCCAAAAAATGCAATTTCTAGCCAAGCATAGTACCAGTTTTTTGTTGTTGTTAAGTGAAAATATTATTTTTTCCTATAAATTTAATATAACTTTCTAAGTTCCAATATTATAAAACATTGTCTTTTAAAGTAGAATTTAACTGTTTTTGAATTTAAAACAAGAAAAACATGAATATTCTTTTATCCTTTCTGATTATTTGTACAAAAATAGTAGTCAGTTAGCGTATTCTGTTGTATAGATTGTAAACCCTGTCTTCAGGAAGCATGTCTGATTTTCCGGTATGTTCCTCTTCCTCTCCCCTATGCAAAAATTCAGTACAAAATCAATATTTCTCAAATTAGATTAAGTTAAAAAGAGAAGGGATAATGGAAGAAATTCCATCTTGCCTCTGAGCCATAAAAAAATCATTTTTTAACCAATCTTATTTATCTTTGTTTCTATCCTTCTCATAGCATAAAAGACAAGAACTAAATCTCAAAAGAAAGATTTGAAAAAGAAAAGGCAGAGGATACTATGTAATTTACTTAAAGCTTGGATAGTGGCCTACATTAGTGGAGAAGTTAGGAATTGCTCTGTGTTTTCATTTTAAAGATTTTACCTACATCGTAGCTTTTATGGGGATGCATGTGATATTCTATTTAAGATATGAGTCATGATGTAACATCTTAAAAAATACCTGATTCAAGTAAATTCATTGTTCTTTAGAATTTTGAAACTTACGATAAAATGTAGGCTGCCGTAGACAATACAAATGAAGAGACTATCAAGGATTATATCAGAAACAATGAGCATGCATGGAACATGATTTTATTCTTTAGTCCCACTGAAAATGGATACTTCCAGATTGACTTGTAACATTCATTTATCCATTTAGTCACTCATTCATTAAATAGCTATTGAGCTCCTATGTGCCAGAGACTATTCTGCCCGCTGGTGATGTACAGTGAACAACACAACAACGACAGTCTTACTGGTGTTCTAGTCAAAACAATGACTAGGAGCAAGAAAACACAGCATCCTAAATGTTTTTCTCCTGAAAGGACAAGTGAGAAAAGAGAATATAAAAGGAAGAAGAAATACTAATCACTAACATTGGTATGATAAACAAATAATAAATGTCACCCAGAAAACAGAGGCTGTGAAGAGGGTAAAGAGTTCTGAATGTCTTGTCTTTCATGCCTCCGAAATCATATCCAGCATGAAACATGGGCTTCCTGCCACTATTATTTCCAGAGAAGAAATACACTTCCAAAACTTTTACCAATCTGTTCATTCTAAATTTCGATGGCTATTAGGCATTCCAGAAGTATCTTCCTATGTGAAAGTATGAAAAATTTACTTTCAGAGCTAGCATGTTTCCATCATTCTTTTAAAGCTTAGTACTGAATGAATTCAAAAGAATTCAGATAAGTGGAAGGCATTTTAAAGTTAATTGCTTCATTTTAAAAATTGCATTGCTCAGACTCAAGAGTAAAAGCCACTTTTAGTTTGTGTCATGTCTTTCTTTCACTGTGTATCAGATATCACTTCATTCATAAAGTCTGCAGTGATTAACAGTCTTATTGTGCAGTTGTTTCTGGTAATGCCCTTCAATCTTGACTTTGCAAATTGAAATAGTTTTTATTGATCTACATGCATTAAGTGTTTCTGACACTCTTTATCATATCCCACCTTGCTAGCAGTTACTTAATAATGCTGACTTCAACAGAAATGATGAGTGTCCCCGTAATAAATCATGGCCTTCCAATAATGGCTTTGTAATGGTCAGGATAATCACAAAGTCATCATTCATTCCCAAAAACATTTCTTAGCATTTGAGCAAAAAGCTACAGAGAGGTTTTCAGGTTTCAAGTGGACTCTTTTGGAGAAATGGCTTCATTGTGAGATCCATTCAGAATTTACCTAACTCAGTGTTACACATATTGTCATTTAAACTTCAGATAAATTGCAATTTCCAAATCCACTTTCTCTCAATTAGACAAGAATTTCCTTTACTATGTATAGACAAGGCAAACTACAACTGAGATGAATGCATTTTAATCTGATACATAAATATGTCCTTTGAACCTATTCAGCATTAATGGATTTTACTAACACACTTTTTTCCACACACATGCACACACACACACACACACACACACACACACACACACCCCTGGAATTTATTGACAGGTCAGAATCTGCTTATAGATTCATCAGTGGGTAAAATAAGAGAACATAAGTTTTAATTGCCCTTTTTACATTATAACTAGCATTTTTCCTCAAGGTTGAGTATAAACATTTTCAAACATAATGAAAAGTTGGAAGAATGTTACAGTCAACGTCCATAAACACACCTTTTAGAGTCAATAATTTTCATTGTGACAATCTTATAATATCACATATCTGTCTCTCTGTCCGTCTAACAATCCATCATATTTGTTTGATGCATTTCAATCTTGGTTGTAGACATCTATACATTTTCACCTAAATACGTTAGAAGGCATATCAGTGTAACAAATGTTAATGTATTTGTGCTTTTTGGCAGTTTCCCAAGAAGGATCATTCCAAGTGTTCTTAAAATGTGTAAGCTACTTAAAATTCTAGTCTAGTTGTAGTTGCCCCTGCAAAAATCTAATATTATCCATTTCCTGTTTGACTTCATCCACTACCCCCTTGAGTTTGGTGCTAACTGTCTTGTCTCTACATTCATCTCTATCCCTTCCCCTCCACCACACTGACTTATTTGTACAACCATGAATCAGTAAGAGTTCTTGAACCCAATTTGTTCCTAGCTGTATAGTATAGATGGTGATATGGTTTGGCTCCATGTCCCCACCCAAATCTCATGTTAAATTGTTATCCTGAGTTTTGGAGGTGGGCACTGCTGGGAGGTGATTGGATCATGGAGATGGTTTCTAATGGTTTAACACCATCTCCCTAGTGCTGTCACATGAATGAGTTCTCACAAGATCTGGTTGTTTAAAAGGGAGTAGCACTTCCCCTTTCGCTCTCTCTCGCTCGCTCTCTCTCTCTCTCTCTCTCTCTCTCTCTCTCTCTCTCTCTCTCTCTCTCTCTCTCTCTCTCTCTCTCCCCCCTGCGGGCCATGTGAAGATGTGTTTGCTTCCCTTTCAACTTCCACCCTGATTTTAAGTTTCCTGAGGCCTTTCCAGCCATGTTTCCTGTACAGCCTGCAGAACTGTGAGCCAGTTAAACCTCTTTTCTTTATTTATTACCCAATCTTGGGTGGTTCTTTAGAGCAATGTGAGAATGGACTAATACAGATGGTATGAGATCTGTACTACCAGGAAGACAATTAAAAGTCATAGAAGATTACAGACATGAAAGGGAGGGCTAGTGGACAAAGTGCCTAACACAATGTGTGACATGTAAATGATTCTTGATAAACATTTATGGCATGAAGCAGTTAAACAGAGAGAGGAGGAGGGAAGAAATAGGAAGGAGTCAGAGAGCGGCATCACTAGCTAGGATAGTGTGTGAAGGCTTCTTAGGAAAGCCAACATGTACATGACTGGGATTTTGCAAAGAATATAGGTAAAACTCATCTCCACAGAAAATTTCAAGCAAGTTCTCAAATGAACAATATTCTCTGTAGCACATTAATAGTAATGAATCACTTGCTAAATAAAAAGGAGAGATGGCCAGTGAATACTTGTATTCTTTGAGCAGAAACTTGACTGGAGAAAGTTTCCTGAAAACAAGCAGCATTCAAGAGTCTCTTTAAAACTTGAATGACTGCATAGGAGGTTGTTTAACAGCCTTGAACTTTAGATAGAAACCAGGAGGGTAGAAATGAGTGAGTGGCAACTTTTTGGTATACAGAAAGTTGCTAAAGCAAAAAACATAGAGACATAACTTTCAGCCACTGATCTCAATATTTATAAGGAAAATGATAATGTCTCAACACATACCCCATAGGGAAAGTGTCAGAATAGAAATATTTTTTGACACTTCCATTTGGAACCAGAATCTCTCATGTTTACTACATAAAACTAAGGAGCCTTTCCCAAATTGGTTTATTATGATACTACCATGAATAAGTTAAATATTAATCTAGTCTCTAAAGATAAGTTTTATTGCTTTAAAGGGTGGGAAAAAATATAATCTGTGTGTGTGTGTGTGTGTGTGTGTGTGTGTGTGTGTGTAAAGTAAAAATCAAGTTAGGAATAAAACATCTTTTTAAAGTTTATCTTATAATTCCAAAAGAATCCCTATGTGCCATTTGTTTTTGTTGAAATAGCTGTTAAATTATTCTGATTATTTAGTGATGTCAGAGGCTCTGTTAGAGTAATCTGATATATCACTCTGTGTCTTTGCTTTACCTCAGCTAGGTCCAGAAAAAGACCTGGAAGGTGGCTGGATAATCATAATAAATTAAAGTCAGACTCTCTAGTTTAGTCATACACAAAGGTTAACATAATTTGTCAGGCAACAAAGTGTTTGTTCAATTACCCATAGTCTTTAATCATGTTTTGCCACTATTGCCACCTGTCTGATATTAGACATCTTATTTTCTGTTATAACATGATTTGAAGTTGCCTTGAACATTTAGTGTGATCCCTCAGAGAAAGAGAAAATGGATATATTATTAATTAAAATAGTTCATACTTTAGTAACATGGCTAGAAATATGTGGTTCATACTGTGTCTCTTTATAATTTTTATTAGTTACCGAAAAGCAAGATGACTCGACTTAATTCACTTAATGATGCACTAATGAGAAAGCAAGAATGCTTCGACAGTGGAATCCATTGACCAGTTTTCAATAGTTCTCACATGCTGGTGGCCTTGCTGTGATTTCACAATGTTGCAGAACCAAGTGCCATTGTTTTTTAATCATACACATGAATGCATTCACTCTAAGTATATGTTGAGTCATCCCTTTCCTTCTCCACCCTTCCCCCTTTACAGCTGTGTTTTAGCTTTTATTGCCACTTGAATCAAATCAAAGAATAGCAGAAAAGAATAACATGAGGAATGTAAGTGTCATAGCTGGAGTCTGTACTCTGAAATCAGACTGCCGAGATTCCTGTTTTGGCTGAAACCTGAAGCAGTTCTCTTAACCTTTATGTACTCTAGTATTTTCATTTGAAAAAAAGTAAGAGAATAATTGTACTTGCCTCTTACAATTTTGGGTTTTTGTGTTTGTTTTTTTAAGGTAGAATTTATACAACATAAAATTAGTCATTAATTATTTTACAGTGTACACAATTCAGTGGCATCTAATTCATTCAGTGTTGGTTCCTATCACCACTTTCTCGTTTCTGGGCATTTTCATCATGCTAGAGGAAACCCTGTATCCATTAAGCAGTCACCCCCCATTTGTTCCTAGAGTCCCGCTCCCCCAGCAGCTACTAGTCGGCTTTCTGTGTCTATGAATTTGCATATACTGGATATTTTATATAAATGGAATTGTATCGTATGTGACCATTGGTGTCTAGCTTCTTTAACTCAGCAGAACATTTTTGAGATCTATCCATGTTGTACCATGTGTTCCATTTTATGGTGCCTAAATTGGATGCAAATACCACATTTTTATTTGCATTGGATGCAAATACCACATTTTTAGCCATTCATCAGTTGATGGAAATTTGAGTTGCTTCCACCTTTGGGCCATTATAAGGCTGCTATGAACATTTATGTGCAAGTTTCATGTAGACATATGTTTTCATTTCTTTTGGGCGTATACCTAGGAATGGAATTGCTGGGTCATATACTAATTCTACATTTAACCATTATAATAATTTGTGGACTGTTTTCCAAAGTGGCTGTAACATTTTACATTCTCCCCAGCGGTGTATGAGAGTTTTTTTTTTTCACGTCCTCAGTAACACTTGTTATGATCTTTTGTGTTTGTTTCTATTTTGTTTTTATTTTGGCCAACCTGGTGGCCATAAAGTGATATCTCACTATGGTTTTGATATGCATTTTCCTAACAAAAAGTGAGGTTGAACATCTTCTTATGGATTCGTTGTCCTTATGCTGTTTTTTAAATATAAGATTTATTTAGAAATAAGTTGTACTTATATAGTACATGCCATGTATCAGGCAATGTTCTAAATTATATATAAGTTCTAATTTTATATACAAATAGATATATCATTTAATCTCAAAATAAGTATAGTATTACTATACGTAGAGCATGTAGACCAGTACTTTGTAAATGGTAAACCAAAGAGAACAAGCATGTCCCCAAGTGAACTCTTAAAGACCTTCAGGAATACTCTGAAACCCAGCCTCCAACAAAGCAAAGACTGCAGTGTGCTGCCCAGAGAACCCGACAGTCAGCTGGTTGAAAGGAAGCACCCATTCTCTAAATTGAATACAGCGAACAGAAAGAAAGCAGCCTAAAAAATTGGCAGATGATTAGAATTTCTCAGGGAGTTGGAGCTGAACACTAAACTCAAATAAGAGCATCTCTATTCCAGCATCAGCTGTTCGTTTACTAGGTCTGTGACCTTAGACAATTCACTTAATCCCGTAAACGAGTCCGATATGGGATTTATAAAATGAGGCTATAACAATGTCTATGAAAATTCACCGTAAGCCATTAAAGTACTATACAAAACATGATTACTAAATGTATGAATCCCTACATTTCTGCATTTAACAGCAAACAGTATCAAAGTATGCATGCATGCATTTTAAAAGTAAAAATTATAAAAGACCGGGCGCGGTGGCTCAAGCCTGTAATCCCAGCACTTTGGGAGGCTGAGGCGGGTGGATCACGAGGTCAAGATATCGAGACCATCCTGGTCAACATGGTGAAACCCTGTCTCTACTAAAAATGCAAAAAAAACTAGCTGGGCATTGTGGCGCGTGCCTGTAATCCCAGCTACTCGGGAGGCTGAGGCAGGAGAATTGCCTGAACCCGGGAGGCGGAGGTTGCGGTGAGCCGAGATCGCGCCATTGCACTCCAGCCTGGGTAACAAGAGCGAAACTCTGTCTCAAAATAATTATTATTATTATTATTATTATATATATGCTTATATTATCTAGTAATTATTTTTAAATATACATGTACAGGTTGAGTATCTTTTCCCCAAAATGCGTGGGACCAGAAGAGTTTCAGATTATAGACTTTTTAGAATTTGGAACATTTGCATTTACAGAAAGAGATATCTTAGGTGTGTGACCCAAGTGTAAACATGAAATTGGTGTTGCAGACACACCTTATGCACATAGCCTGAAAGTGATTTTAGGCAGTATTTTAAATGATTTTGTGCATGAAGCAGAGTTTGTGTTAAGTATTTATGTGTGGAATTTTCCCCTTATGGTATATGTCAGCACTCAAAAAATGTTAGATTTTGGAGCATTTCAGATTAAGGATGCTCAGCCTGTAGCAACTGATAGGGTAAAATTGGCAAATCAGCCTGTGTAGCTGAAATTCTTAGCGTCAAATATACCAATAGTTTAGTTCATCAAAAAATCTGAAGCATTTTAAATACTCTTTAAGTTAATCCCAGTTGTAGTCATTGTATATAGTATTTTATTCTTACAATATCCTTTGAGGACTATTCTTGTTATTTATACTTAGAGGGTAAAAAATTAAAGATCAAAGGACTGTAATCTCCAATACTTTACAAGTCACTTAGTGGGGAGAGCTAGAACTCGAAATTAGAGAGTTGCTTTTCTTTCTATCAGTAATATCTATTATTAACACTCAATTATATTCTACTGGGCGAATTGTGTGAGTCAGGCATCCTGCTAGACCCTGGGGATCTGATGTTGTGCAAAAACAAGCTATGAAGCCTATGAAGGAGAAAAGAATTATTAGTCTAATAACCACATAAATAAATATAAAAATCACAATTAAAGAAAACTTCTTTGAGGGCAATTTCTTTGGTGATATGACAGCTTATAATGGTGCATTGACCCAAATGGGGGATCAGGAAAGGTTTTTCCAAGACATGATGATGGAGTTGAGATACGAAGGATAATTGTGTATTAACTAGCAAAAAATGGACAAAAAGAACATTCCAAGGAGAGGAAATAGTACAAGGGGATGATATGGTAAAGAGAAACATGAGCAACATTAGGGACTGAAAGATGACTGAGGCATTGGAATGCAAGGACAGGGCAGAAAACATCCCAGAGGAGACAGGAGAGGTAGCAAGAGTTCACTCAGGCAGGGTCCAGCAGAGCCATGTAATTGTCCATGGGACCAAATGGGGCAAGACTGGAGCAGGAGAAATTGTGTGATAAGTTTAAGATCACACAGACTCATTAGTTCTTTTTTCATAGAGAGTTCCCAAGAAGTAAAAGGATATCTCGAAGGCCTTTGGGGATTTCCCTGGGAAATTTAGATCAATATCTTCTAATCCAGCCTTCCATTTTGTTTTAGTTCTAGGCTTTCTTAGTTTAAGCAATTTTAAGCTTACCAAATAAGAAAACTGAATAAATACCATTTAGTAGAGGTAAAAATTGTTTTTGAAAAGATAAACAACTTTAAAGATGAAAAATGCAATTTTCTCAAAGCAACCTGTCTTCTGAGGCTGTCTGTGGAGTTCATACTAGAGCCACCAAAACACACACACACACACACACACACACACACACACACACACACACGAACAGCTTCTTCCGCTGGTTTCCAGTTGGGGTAATGGCATGATACTCTCCAGACTGCAGCCTCTCAATATAGAAGGGTTTGCTTGTTTTAACTACGGCTGCAAAATTAGGGAAGAGGCTGCAAAACCTCCTGAAATCTATGCAATTCCCTGATGATTTTTGTTAGTATTTTCTACTCCGTAAACACAAGAGGAAGTTTGCTGTGTTTCTCAATAATTACATAGACTTCTAGAAAACATTACTATTATACTAGTCTATTTCCCCATCAGAAGGAACTCCAGTTTACTGGAAAGGAATCTATCAGAAAATTGAAGCATCCCTGCAGCATAACTTCTTGAACAATCATCATCCTTAAACTTCATTTACACATTGAAACAAAGTAAATCACTCCTAAATACAGGTTTACTTTCAAAGTAATCAGAGCAGTCATAACTACACCTTAGAAGTCATTAAATGACAATTCCAATGACATTACATTATTTAAAATTTTTCTTTTACCAAGTCTCAAAGGGCAGTAGATGTGAAAACAAAGAAAGATTGAATTTAAAAATAACACTTAGAGGTAAACATTTTCAGGTAGAGTGTGTTCGAACATGTAAGCAATAATTAAATTTACTGTTTTGATAGTTATTGATTTGATTTCTGCAAGTGGCCTGTTATTTAGTAACATGTTTGAAACTACATATGACTAAGACTCTCAGTCTGCTTCATAAAGCGGAAAGCAAAATAAGGAGGGCATAGACTTTGAATCGCCTAAAATACAGCCTATGTTCACAGAAACTCCTTTCCGTTTAGTCTGTACCTCTCCCTTTGATTGATACCGGTCAAAGCTTGTGTTTCGGTGAAATTAAAGAACACTTTAGGGAAACAATTAGTAGTTTTCTCATTTATTTTTGGCCTTGTCATTCTAAAAGGAAAGCTTGAGATGAAAGATATACAGATAATTTTTCCTAACCTATGGATCATTAATGTGGATGTTGGATTATAGAATGTTTCCTTAAATAAATGTATTTTGAGCCTGAGGATATCAGGAGGAGTTCTTGCCCATAGGGAGTTTCCAGTGTAGTTGTGAGCAGCAGGAGGCTGATAAAGGACAGAGCCAGAACTGGAACCCAGGCCTGTTCAGCTCCAAACTCTCTGTTGCTAATGGCTAACCCATATTGCCTCTTATTAGTTAGGTTTTTTTTTTTTTTTTTTTTTTTTGAGACGGAGTCTCACTTTCACTCTGTTGCCCAGGCTAGAGTGCAATGGCAGGATCTCGGCTCACTGCAACCTCCGACTCCCAGGTTCAAGCAATTCTGCCTCAGCCTCCTGAGTAGCTGGGATTACAGGCACATGCCATCATATCTGGTTAATTTTTGTATTTTTAGTAGAGATGGGGTTTCACCATGTTGGTCAGGCTGGTCTCACACTCCTAACTTCATGATCCACCTGCCTCTGCCTCCCATAGTGCTGGGATTACAGGCGTGAGCCACCGTGCCCAGCCTTGTTATTTAGGTCCTTAATTTGCAAAGAAGGGACACCCTGAGTATGAGCTTAGGCCTTGCTGTCATGAAGGTAGAAACCCCCCTCAAAGGATAGGACAGTGGTTTGTTTTTATTCTGGTAATAACAGCAAGTCCAAAGTTTCTAAGGACTCTGTACCAACAGTGACCCAGCCATCACTTTGTGGTGCCCTGAATAGCCAGGGCCACTTTCTCTCTGCTCCATCAGTGTGGGCGGCTCAGACTCAGAACACCCCAGAAAGCACATAAGGTTCTGTGTCACTTTGCCATATAAGCTGCCTTGCTGTCCAGAACCCTACTCCAAATCACATTAGTCCAGCCCCTTGATGGTTATCCCATGGAAGGAATCCTGTCTAATCAGAAGATGCCAGGCTAACAGATAGAAAGGCCATCAGGGCTGATCCCGTAGGCTCAGGCCATTAGAGGTACCAGGCTTAGAAGGTTCCCAAGAGGAAGTCTACCAAACCTTTTCTGAATGGATAATACCAGTGCTGTTAAAAATGTTCCAGGCACAGAAAAAGAAAGAGGGTGGGGAGAAGAGAAAGAAAGAGAGAAGGAAGGGAGGGAGAGAAGTAGACAGTTTCCTGATTTCTTTAACAAAGCAAGCATACAATGTTATTAAACTCACCTAAGAAAGAAAACTACCAAACTTTTTGATTTTTAGAAAGAAATTGACCAACCCTAAGTATAATAGTAACAGACACAATGCGGTGGCACATTAGAAGGAAACATACCACAACCAAGTAGAGGTCATTCCAGGAATGTAAGGATGGTTCACCAATGTGAAACTTCTTAACAAAATTCAATGGACTAAAAGATCTTAGGAGAAAAATAATATGATCTTCTTCATATTATTAGGTGCTGAAAAGTATTTCATAAAAGTCGGTCCATTTTTTATTTAAGGGGAAAAAAAAGTCAACTGGGTGAGATGGCACACACCTGTTGTCCCAGCTACTCAGGAGGCTGAGAAAAGAGGATAATCCAGGAGGCAATATCGTGAGACCCTGCCCCCACCAAAAAAAAACTCTTAAAAATGTATGTACAGAAATTTAATATCTTAATCCTCAAACTAGCATCAGGCCTAAAAGGGAGTGACTAGAAACCTTCACATTAAATCAGGAATAAGGCAAGGACAACTACTATCCCCATTATTATGAAAATCGCTCTGAAGGTGCTACAACCAGATTTCGAAATCTAGAAAAATGGAAGATTTTTCCCTTGATTCTCTAGGTATAGAATCGTGTATAAATTAAACTATTTTGAGATATCCTTTCTTACCTATTGAGTTAGAAGACTATCAAGCATGGTGACATCCGGTTGTCAAGAGAGAAGAACCGGATGCTGGCACATGAGGCTGCCAAGAGTGTAAATTTATACGTCTTCTAGGGTGGAGAAGGTGACAACATCTATACTTATAAATGCACACACCCTCCCCTCATCGAGTTATATGTGTTGCATGTGTACAGAATGAAGACTGTACCTCACAGTGTTGTGTGTAATAGTAGAAACATGGAACCCACTTAAATAACTGCCCATGACTAAATTATAGTCCATTCGCATCATGGAATGTAACGCAGTCATAAAGAGAAGGAGGAATCTCCTTGTAAAGGAACATGGAATCTCCTCCATGATGTATTGTTATGGAGGGGAAGCAAGATGGAGAACTACATGTATAGGATACTCCTGTTTGTGTACAGAACACTCCGTCTGCTTATTAAGATGGAGTGTTCTGTACACATCAACATGCATATGCATAAAATATCTCCAAAAGGAATCACTAGATATTGAACACATTGGTTGTCTGTGGGGGCATCCAGGGTATAAGGATGTCAGATAAACATTTTTATGTGTAGCTTTTGAATTTTGAACCATAAGAATGTGTGACATTTTCGATAAATCTATAAATAAGGTGTAAATTCAGGAGAGGAGGAAGAAACAGAGAAGGGCAGGGAATATGGCAGGAATTTGAAATTCGGTGACTGACTCCAGTCTAGTTTGCTAGAGGGGCCCCATCAGAGGCAGAGAAAGACAATGCCACTATTGCAGGAGGTAGGAACACCAGAACGTGTGGCAGAGCTGGAAAAGTGGAGGAGGGCATGTTCAGGGAGCAACAGGAACTCAAGTCTGATCAGAAAGAGAGCTGAGCAAGAATCAAGCGTAGCAATATTGGGACAGCATTTCACAGGGCATTTGGACCAGGCTTGAGGGAGCTGTGTTTTAAGAAGTGACAGGATCAAAACTGCTCTAGAGTCTAACCTGTTACTTATGGAAATAATATATTTAAAGGAAAATGTACCACATGTTAGCTCCTTGAGCACAGAGAGTGGGTCTGGTTGTTCTTGCAGCCCTGTGCTCAGAGAAGTGCCCAGGATGGAGGAGGGAGGAGGGGTGCAGGTGCAGGTAGGGAGAGAGCACTTGCCTCCCGCCAGGGTCTGTTTTCAGGGTGTTCCATGGAGGACCTGATTTAATACTGGCAACAGCTATATAATGGGGGATTCTACTATTGTCTCTATTTTATGGATGGGGAAATTCGAGGCTTGGAGTGATTAAAAACTTGCCCAAAACTACAGTCAGTAAGGGGTGGATCCTGGAGTCACCAGACACACGGCTGTAGAGCCCATGCTCTTAAAGAACACTTGGCTCTGTTTTAAATGCCTCTGTCAACTACGACTGTGGCCATGGAAATCAGCAGGAGATCAAGGATTCAGAAGAAAGAAATGAGAACAGTGCACGAAGGCAGCCAATATTAGGGTCACATCTTTATACCGATTGCTATATTAGATAATGAATGTGAAATCGCTTTAAGGGGAAAGACATATTTTTATATATTCCTTTACTCATTCAGCCAATGTTATGAATCACTGTGTGCAAGGAAATTTGTTTGATTGGGCATAAGGGGAATAAAATACTAGCGCTTCTTTAGAAAATTGTCCATTAAAAGTAGTAAATACCATTTCTTATGCACCTGGGATTAATCAGTTCTGTCTTGGGATGTTGCATACTCATGTCACTAGATCCCAGCAGTCATCTGATAAAATGGCTGACACTGTGCACATTTCACATGAGTAAATGGATATCTATCCGCGAAAACCACTTTTTCAAAAGTCTTACAGCTAGGTTAGTGCGTAGTAGGACCACTCTCCAGCTTGCATCTGTCTGACTCTGCGGGGGCGTTCGGTTACTACCTGCACTTCAGAGCCAGCCTCGGGGCAGGAACGTTTGCCCAGAGAGCCATCTTTTTTAGGCCAGAGCCAAACCCTAACACCTCCATCAGACATCCATAACATGGAGAGACATTGCTCTATTCTATTTAATTATTTTATAAATTTTATAATTTTATAAATTTTATATTTTATAAATTATATTTTAAATATAAAATTTAATTTTATAAATTTTATAAATTATAAAAGTTACTCTAGTTCAAATCTTGGCTGGGTATATTTTATAAATATAATGTATAAAATACAAAATTTAAAATATAAAAATATAAGAAAATTATATTTTATAAATTGTAAAATAATTAAATAGAATACAAATTATTTTCCCTTACAGTGAGTGTTGATTGTAAATGAAGATTGTGCTGAGGATGGCGACTCTTGTACATACAAAAATCAGTATTCTCTGGGTTTATGATATTGTCCTGCTTATTTGAAAACTGAATCAGATTGTAATATATAGGAGTATTCCTACTAGGAATAGGGCATTTTCTAAGTGACAATGAAAGTCATGTATTGGCTGGGACTGGTGGTTCATGCCTGTAATCCCAGCAATTTGGGATGCCGAGGCGGGCAGATCACTTGAGGTCAGGAGTTTGACACTAACCTGGCCAACACAGTGAAACCCTGTCTACTAAAAACACAAAAATTAAGCCGCCATGGTGGCGCACACCTGTGATCCCAGCTACTTGGTAGGCTGAGGCAGGATAATTGGACCCTGGAAGGAGAGGTTGCAGTCAGCTGAGATCATACCACTGCACTCCAGCCTGGGTGACAGAGTGAGACTCTGTCCCCCCTTCCCAAAAAAAGGGTCATGACCAGGTATATGATGAGACGGCAGAAGCTAAGATCATATCCAGAAAAATCCAAGGTATTCTTATAGCTCTGGCTATAGCCATGTCTGTTGTGGCCCAGAGACAACACAGTACCTCTCAGTTTATCTTCCTTCTCCCGTCCAAAAGCAGCCTTAGATTGACTACGTAACGCACCGATTTCTCCTGGTGATCAGTTGTTTCACATCCACTTCAGAGGAGCCTGCCTTCATCTGCCCTGTGTTTAGCCAGTCACAGGTGAAGCCAGGGAGGAGCATAGAATGGGAACTAAAGCCCGCTGCTGGTATGCCCATGTCACCGGCACCAAACGCTTAATTATCTCTCCCTCCTTGAATTGCACACACTGTAAAGAAAGAAAGGCGAAACTCTGAAGACATTCACAGGAAAGTACTACTGTGTGGGTGAGAAATTAATGCTCAGCAACAGCCTTGGGTGCTTTCAGAGAACAGAAGGGAGCTCCTGTGGCATGATATCATAAGTGGCCTCTTGTGACCTTCGGTGGTAATGCTGCATCAGGGTACTCTAGTACAAATCTCCACTGGGCATGTTGATTTCACAGCTGTCACTAAATAGCACATTTACTTGTTCACATGGTGTAGCTGGACTGCCACCCAGGGACCACACAGAGGTGCTTTTCCCATCATTCTCATTCCTTCTCTCCCTCTCCTTTTTCTTCTCTCAGTCTCTAAGTGGCTGCCCTGACCTTTGATGATTGAGGCAGATACAGATATCACAAATAGCCCCAAGCAAAGACCACTTTACTATGAATTTTAAGCTGTTTTCTCTCACCCAGAGCTTCAAGCCCATCCGCCAGCCCAGGCTACGAAGTTCTCAAATCTGTTCTCAAGTACCACTAGGTACTTGCATCTTCCTTCTCCTCCTGTCCTGCCCAGCTGAATCAAGAAGACACAGCACTTCTCTCCCACTACATTCAGCCATAAATCAGCAAAAGGACCCTGATGCTGCAGTCCTGTCTCAAACCTGCCGGAGGAGGTTTGAATTAATGAAAGGATGATGGATGCTGAGAATGAGAATGGAGGCTTGGCTTGCAGGAGGCACTGCTTTCATTACAGACCATGTGACTTTCTTGTCTTTGAGCCCGTTTCAAGATTGGTAAAATATGGATAATAGTCTGCTTGGCATGAAATAAATATACCTGTGTAATTGCTTTTTAAACCTCAAGATCAAGGTCCCTACAGGCAGAACCTGTGGTGGGGATCCCTGTACCATTGAATACCAGAAGAGCATTCTCAGGAGCCCAAGGATGGAACTGGCTGCAGCTTAGCTTTCTGCCTGACACTTAGAAAGCCCTGTACCCCAAACTGCATGCCAGAGTTTGCCCACACTGAGACAGGGACCTAGAGAAGCAGCTGTGAGTTGCCAGCCACAAAACAGCAGGTGAGGGTGGGAAGAACACCTGGGTGGGACACCCAGCAGCGCGCACTGAAAGGAACCATATGGTACAAAGTGAAAGCATCAGGACTTCTAAGAGTGAAGAATTAGGATCCACTTGAGCCCAAAAATGATGATGGAAGGCAAGCCAAAGCCCTGAGAACAATCCAAGAATTACTTCCCACTTCCAGCTTTAACCTCTCCATCAGAAAAGAACCCAGTTACAGAACAGCCTTGTAAGCTTGGAACACAGTAATTAGGCAATTAGGTGGAACATTGAATTTACTCACCCTGTGGCCTGTAGCTTCCCTGGTGGAGGTAAGCCTTAAAGTGTTCTCTGCCTTGGCTGCAGAATCAGCCACAGGAATCCAAGTCCCCAGTGGCCTGGCCCATCCTGGAATGAGATCACACCCTCTGGAATGAGCACATCCCCAGCCTTCAGCCCTCGACCCCCAAGACTTCCTTTCTTCCTCTGATCCCCAGAGCTTTTAATGTGTACCTATTACTGTATTAATTGCCCCTTATTAAGTATTATCACCTTATGTGCATATGTCTTTATTAGCCCAAAATGTGAACTCCTGTAGTGAGAAGCTGTGTCTAAATTTCTTTTTATGCCTGGTTCTTCGTGGGTATTGGTAAATACTTATTGATGGGGTATTCATTTGATTGACAGAGTGGCAGAGGTTTCCAGCATTGGGGAAAGAAGAATCTGCAAAGGGAGTGAGCATTTGGAGTTACTTTCAACTCACTGACATGTGGTTTAGGGTACATTTTCTTTTCTTCCAAACAGGTTCTTTTGTGTTTCTTGTTTCTAAAGAATTAGGTTCTTTATGTTTGGGGACCATTCTGCAATTCTTGTGAGTGAGACATTCCTGGGTCCTTGAAACTGTAAGGTTAAGGCACGTTCTATGAAGTGCCCCTGGGAAGATTCCTAATGTGTAAATGGCACAGTCTCTGCACACAAGGAGTGCAGAGGGAAAGAATATGCATTGTATGCAGTGCTGACAAAGAAACAAACAAAAATGTCGCATCTCTATCAGATCACATGCGTATACACAGGGAA
Source organism: Saguinus oedipus (assembly GCA_031835075.1). Classification (NCBI taxonomy): domain Eukaryota; kingdom Metazoa; phylum Chordata; class Mammalia; order Primates; family Cebidae; genus Saguinus; species Saguinus oedipus. Next base: position 8,390,323 of record CM063188.1, on the reverse strand, counting down.
GTTAAGAGAGGCAGAAATCAAGCACTGAGCCAGCTCATCCATCTCCCGGGGGGGTGACTGTCGTCCAGATAAGTAGACACCCCTTCCAGGCAGAGAGGACAGATGAAACCTTGTATGTTAGTTTCCTGTGCGGGCCTTCAATTAAGGCATATGATAAGGATTAATATTGTTTGTTGAGTGTTAGCAACATGCCAGACATTCAACACCACCCCTTCCCGGCAGCGCTAGACAGACCAACAATGCAAACATAAAATGGGTCCGCTGACAAGGTAGCTCAGTCTCACAGGTGAGCAGTTCCATAGTTCTGCGGGTTGGTTTTATTGTTCGTCCCTTTGTTCTTTGGGTATTTCCTCCCAAAACTTCGCCTGGTGTTCTTTGAAGGAATCAAAAGTACCTCTTCTCTGTTCCATGCTGGGCATTCACTCTGCAGTAATGCCCGTATTACTAGAATAGCTGAGGATCTGTTTAGCCACCTTCCTTCATATTAAAACCTGTCAAAATCAGAAGTACTCTAAGGAGATCATGCTTTTCAAACATTCTCACTGGTGCATTAAATTGGTGAGTGATCACAGGTGCTAGGTGTGTTTATCCTCTTTTTTGACTCTAATGACATTTATTCGTTTTTGCCTAAGGCATACCTGAAAGCTAGTTTTACTTCAAACTAGCAGAAATTTAAAAAGTAATAATACTGAACTACAGAGGCGATTTGGTGCTTTACTTCTGCTGGTGTCACCAGGCTGTCAGGGATGCGCTGCTCTTCCTGACCCATCCCAGCAGTCTCCTTGCGTTGAGATATGTCCCCAGTGGGTTCTGCTTAGTTAGAATTGTGGAATTACTCCCAACTAGCAAGAGAAGACCTTCAAGAAAAGGAGACAGTTGGCCTCATAATAGAATGTATTTAGATATGTAATGCTATCTAGAAAGAGGATTTCTTAGGTTGCAAGAAGGCAGGATGCACTGCAGACTAGTGTATAGCGTTGCCACGTTATTTTCTATGTCTTACATACAGTTTCAGTGGAAGTAAGTACCAGTGAATGTCAGTCATAACACATGATGAGTGGCCTGTTTCTTCTTCCCTCTGTTTTTTTTGGTTAGTTCATTTGCAATATTGCAAATAGTTTATTTTCATACGTGACCTCTGTTACCATATTTTATATAGGTACATGCAGTTTATATGATATGGTTTCCTGAGCTACCCAACATAAAAAGGATTTTGGAGCACTAATGATTACTGCCTTAGACCTGATAAAAGTCTCTGAACCTAGAATACTTTATCCTTTCCTTATAAGAAAAGGCTGGCACTGCCAAAGAGTAGCCAAATACGAGAGGCACACTGAAATTTTAAACTAGGTTTAATAATTTGAAAAGGTTCTTCAACCACAAACATGCCCATATTTACACACAGTATCCCTACTTCTCAGTAATTTAGACAGTTGTGTTGCTTGAATTCTGGAAATAGAAATGCAAAATAATTGGCCCATCATCGTTCTAACAAACTTTGTGAGAAAGCTAACACACCTCACCCCACACTAGCCACTGGTCTCTTTGGGATCTGCAGGTGAAATGTAGGGGAAGCGGTGTCATCAGCCCTCTCTGACTTGGAGCTGCTTGTTAAACCCTAGGCCAAGGTGAGACTTGTCTGTTCAGGAGATGGCAGTGTGGTGTGAGCAAAATAGAAATTCTCTGTAAGTCAGAAGCTCTCCCTTGGTCACAGTGCTACTTTTTAGTCTTAGACTGAAACCCTGAAGGCCTTAGTTTTTATCTCTATAAAATGAGGTGATAAACTTTAATGTCCAAGAGCTACCTTTCAGCTCAGACCTTCGGTGACCAATCGTAGCACCAATTATATCCAATTGACCTGTGGACCTGGTGTAGACCACAAAGAGAAGTAGTCATCCTGAAAAGTGGGACTCCTCCCAAAGAGAACTAACTCACCCACCTTGTGTGAGATGGCCACAACCTGAAATCGGCACCACAGAAGACCAACTGAGGCAAAATTATCCAGAACACCTGAGAAATGACAGGATGCAACACAGATCCTTTCCTGAGGCAGTCCTCCTTAAGCCTTACTCATCTGTGATCTACTTTTATAAAGAAAAACAAAATAAGGGTAAACATTATACTTGTGAAAGTGTCCAAATATCAGCAGGAAGTAGAAAAATCAGAATATAACATTCTGACAGCCTGCAGTCAAGCTAGACTGTGGAGTATTTTTGGCATCATGGCTATGTTTTTTTCAAGTAATATACATGCTGTGATAGATGTCATGAACAGACCTCCAAAATCAGCAGGCTCTGAATCCCTCAGAGCATAAAGCCACCTGCACATAAAAACAGCGTTTCAGTCTGAGTTTTTCTTGTTCAGCTGAAAAGTTTTGCAGAACAGCCCTCCAGTTTGTATTTCTTTTTCTTCCTAAATTGCATGCAGAATCCAGGACCAGAAGAAGTTGTCTCTAGAATGTGCTTTCAAAATGACCCCAATACAGAAATTGCTAGGGAAGCATAGCTATTCATGGGATCCCCAAGTCGTTTTGCAAATCATGACCGTGCCAGGATGTACAATTGGGATGTACTGTGTCTGTCTGAACTCATCCAGGGTAGATTCAAGGTTTGAATTAGGAGGGCAGTAAACACCCACACTGGGAACTTAATAATGCGAAGGGAAACTCTCTAAATGCTGCTTTGCACCCATCGAGGCCTGTTCAAAAACCTTCGGCAGATCTCTTGTTATTTCCAAGTGACAGTCAAAACTCTGAAACCAGACACTGCCTGGTTTGCTGTTTCTCTGCCTCTCTGGTCCTCATGTTTCCCCCGCATGAATCCTCCCTGTTGCCATACTTGCCTCGTTTTCCTCTGTGTATCCCGAGTACCTCCTGGTACTTGTGTTCCCCTGGGGATCCAAGAACTGGTTCTTTCCAGCCCAGGGGAAGTCCCCCCTCTCCTCCCAGATCTGCCTACCTGCTTCTCTCATTGGGGTTTCTCTTCACAGCATTCACTGGACTCTTCACTCATGAGGACTGTCAGGTATTTCATGGATTCCGTTGTGCTCAGCCTTGGACTAGAAATTTTATATACGTCATCTTTTTTTATCCTTCTGGGAACTCAGAGAGGTAGGGTTTATCCCCACTTTGTAGCTGAGGAAACTGAGGCTCAGGAGGACAAGGGGCCTGCCGAAGGTGCCAGCACTCATACAGAATGGTTTTGAACTCAGTCTGTTTGAACTTAGTTTGGACTTTACTATGTGTGGGTTCCTTTGCATAACGTTCTTGCAGCTTTAGTCTCATTTTAGAATATATGTATATATTCTGTAAATATATACAGTTGACACTTGAACAATGCAGGTTTGTTGTTGTTGTTGTTTGAGATGGAGTGTCCTCTGTCACCCAGGCTGGAGTGCAGTGGCGCAATCTCTGCTCACTGCAACCTCCACCTCCCAGGTTCAAGCAATTCTCCTGCCTCAGCTTCCCGAGTAGCTGGGACTACGGCCATGTGCCACCATGCCTGGCTAATTTTTTTAATATTTTTAGTAGAGATGGGGTTTCATGGGATTAGCCAGGATGGTCTCGATCTCCTGACCTCGTGATCCACCGGCCTTGGCCTCCCAAAGTGCTGGGATTACAGGCATGAGCCACCGCGCCTGCCAACAACACAGGTTTGAACTGTGCAAGTTCACTTAATATGCAGATTTTTTCAGCAAAATGCAAATGGAAAATACAGTATTTGAGGGATGTGAAACCTGTGTAAATGAGAGCCAACTGTTCCTAATCACAGATTCTGCGGGGCCAACTATGGGACTTGATTTTGGTATCTGCAGGGGTTGTGGAACTGATCCCTGATGGTAATGAAGGAAAGTCATATATATACATATATCCATTTAGAGCACACGCGCACACACATATTCAGTGGTCTTAGTTAAATTTAAACCTAAGGGCAGGGTCAGTGTGTTATCAGGTTGGTGCAAAAGTAATTGTGTTTTTTGCCATTACTTTTTTTTTTTTTTTTTTGAGTTGGAGTTTCACTCTTGTTGCCCAGGCTAGAATGCAATGGCATGATCTCAGCTCACCGGCGCAACCTCCACCCACCTTCTGGGTTCCACTGATTCTCCTGCCTCAGCCTCCGGAGTAGCTGGGACTACAGGCATGTGCCACCACCCCTGGCTAACTTGGTATTTTTTAGTAGCGATGAGGTTTCTCCATGTTGGTCAGGCTGATCTTGAACTCCCGACCTCAGATGGCCCGCCCACCTCGGACTCCCAGGCTGATCTGGAACTCCCGACCTCAGATGGCCCGCCCACCTCGGACTCCCAAAGTGTTGGGATTACAGCACTTTGAGCCACTGCACTTGGCCGCCATTATTTTTAAATGCCAAAAACCACAATTACTTTTACACCAACCCAATATATCTTTGTATCTGTATGACTAGCAAAATGCCCAGAAGGTAGTTGTTGATGATTCAGTCACTTGACAAATCTCTATTAGTGCCAGCTTTATTTAAAGCTTTGTGTTGCATGTTACAGAAACAGCACTAATACAATAAACGTGATTTCTGTCCTTCAGGACCCGTGAGGCTTGAGAGCAGATGGGAGTTACACAGAGAGCTAAGATTCTATGGCAGGGGGGAGGGAGGAATGTTTTCTATTAAGTGCCTGAGAGTAAATATTTTAGGCTTTGCTATCGTAAGGTCTCTGTTGTGACTATTCAACTCTATTGTAGTGCAAAGACAACCACAGACATAAACAAATGGGCATTGCTGTGTCCCAGTAAACTGTACATGTATGGATACAAAAATTTGAATTTTATATGCTTAACATCTATCACAAACTGTTTTTCTTCTGGTTTCATTCTCAATGGTCTTCATATTTCTACACAGAAACCATTCTTAGCTCACAGGCTGTACAAATAAGGCACATGGTGGATTTGGTCCAAGGCCAGCCCTGCTCTGTGGAATCATGTCACGATGGAGACCTAACTGAATTGGGCCTTGTATTGGCAACGATTTCTGTGTCTTAAGACGTTATCGTGTAGCCATGGTTGCTTTTGCATTCATTTTGCCCTCGATTGTTGGTCTTTAATACCAGTGTTCAATTAAGCATGTTGGGGTAATGAGTAGCAATTGGTCAAAATTAACTGATAATTATTGTTTCTCTATATAACACTTCCTATGGTTTCTTCTTTCATTTCTTCCAAGTCAATATCAAATGAATTAAAAGTTAGCAATTTACATGTAATTGCTTCCCCATTCCCAGATGAGAGCATGTACTGCCACCCCAGTTTCCCCAATTAAAGGTAGTTTTATGAAACGTTGGAGGAGAAGTGAATAGCATCCCCTATACTAGGCTACACCTCAGTCCTTGAACTGTGGAGATGAGGGCATCAAGAAAGCTGATTCCCATACCTTTTCCGCTGGTGACATGCTAAATAACTCACTTTTGTTCCTCATTCAAAACCTAAAAGTGGCAAATTTGTTCATTTGTCCAGTTTTATCTCTCATTCCAAACTTAGTAGTATTAGCCCATTCTATAGGAATTATTTGAATAGCCAGCTTCATTTTAAGAGATCATCCTATATAGCTCAACAATTAATTATACACAGACATAGCCCATTCCCTTAATATTGATCTCATTTCTCAATGTTAAATTATTGCTATGCATTTATGGTGAACACAACATTACTATGGCTCATGTGGATGTCAGTTTAGGAAACAAGTATAAGCAAAAGCATAGATTGGTGCCATGGGAGCAAGGTATCTCAGGCAATCCCAGGGAGAGAAGAGAGCCAGGCTTATAAAGAGCCCTAACTGAAACTTGGAAAGCCATTAGGACCCTAGCGGTTCTGTGTCTTCAGCTGTGCCTCAGGTGTTAAGGGAGGTGAGAATCAGACAGTTAAAATACAGGTCAGTTTAATCATTGCCACGTGAGGGTATGTGCTGGTCACTCTGAACTGCCAAATGGGACACCCCTAATTCAGTCTGAGGAGGAAGGGCTTCAGCAGCATCTCCCTGGGGTTGACCAGGTGACCATGGAGGGTAAGACAGGACTTTACAGATCTACAGTGGCAAGTTCAGAGGTTCAACGGAGAGAATGAACACCAGGGGTTTTCAAATGTATGTTTCCCTTAGGATTACCAGGAGAACTGGTCTAAAGCACTGATTGTTGGACATCAGCCCCAGAATTTCCAGGTCAGCAGGTCTAGGGTGGTGTCCAAGGATGAGCTTTTCCATTTTTTCCCTTTTTTTTTTTTTTGAGATGAAGTTTCTCTCTTGTTGCCCAGGCTAGAGTGCAGTGGCACGATCTCGGCTCACTGCAACCTCTGCTTCCCAGGTTCAAGCAATTCTCTTGTCTCAGCCTCCTGAGTGAATGGGATTACAGGCACATGCCACCACACCTGGATAATTTTTTGTATTTTTAGTAGAGCCAGGGCTTCACCACGTTGGCCAGGTTGGTCTCGAACTGCTGACCTAGTAATCTGCCCACCTTGGCCTCCCAAAGTCCTGGGATTACAGGTGTGAGCCAATGCACCCAGCTGGTACGTTTCTGTTTCTGTGAGGCTTCTGGGAGATTCTGCTGCTGCTGGCGCACCCTGCAAAGCAACATCTGAAACAGCACAGCCAGAGCAGCCTCTGCAGGTCATAAGATGTGGCCTGTGCTTTCCAGGTTTTATCAATCTGGCATTTATATCCAGGTGTTAGCTCTGCAGCCAGCTTTGCCTTGCCTGTGTTTAGTAAAACATCCATAAATCTGTCAGTTGTCTTTCTTCCAATCTGAAAATTCCCCAGGCAAGGAAGCCATGAATCATCAAATTGAAAATCAGGCTCCCAGGTGAACTGGCTGGACCAGGCACAGGGCACTGTCGTCCCCACAGGCGTGACAGCCACAGCCCAGCAGTGCCCATTGTGCAGAAGCTGGGAGCCGTGAAAGCAAGAGAGGAGAGAGAAATGCCCTCTTCCTTCTTGTCCCCTTAGAGAAGTACTTGCTGATCCAGAACAAAGCTAGTCAACCACACGTGCCTCCACGGTCACACACAGCCATTGCTCTGCTGCAATAAAGGTCTCTCCCTCTCCAGTTATAAGGACACAGAACATAGTTAAGGTTAAATCTCTTTCTGAGGGTCATGAAAACATAATGATAATTTCAAACATCTGTGTGTTGCTATTAATTTGTATGATATTCCAGTGACTTTGTTACCCAACCAGGCTTGTTCTGCCTGTCACACAGTATGCCAGTCACTGTGATGAGTTTTGCAGCAAAAAAAAAAAAAGGGTTTATTCACGAGGCAGCAAAGAAAGGAGATAGGAGGAAAGATCCCAAACCCACCTCTCCAAAGACAGGGTTTGGGGACATTTATGGGATAAAGGAACAAGGCTAGCCGAGGCATGGAGAAAGGCAACTGGGGGTAAGGAAAGTGCGGTAATTGGTGATCTGAGCAAGTGTGGTCAAGCCTCATGGCTCTTCATAGGACTCGTGCTTACAAAATGGAACTATTGGCATGATCTGAGGGTGGGATGTTGGCCTTGTGATATCCGAAGGTCACCCATTGAGCACTCACATAGTCCCACTTGGAGGGTCACTGGTTTCACCTGGCTTGAACTGGTCAAGAGCTGACCCCAAGCTCCTGACAAAAACAACTTAAGCAGCCAATGATAACCTACAGTCAGACAGATTATCTATATAGAAGCTTGTGAAGGTTTGTTATATAGTATTTGGCTATGCACTTTAGCTATGTAGGGATTTGTTGAGTTTTTTGTTTTGTTTTAGAGACGGAGTCTCACTGTGTTGCCCAGGCTGGGGTGTAATGGCATCACTGAGGCCTCTAAATCCTGGGCTGAAGTCATCCCCTCAGCCTCCTGAGTAGCTGGGACAATAGGTACACACCACCATGCCTAGCTTATTATTTTCTTTCTTTTTTTCTTTTTTTCTTTCTTTCTTTTTTTTTTTTTTTAGAGACAAGGGTTTTGTATTGTTGCTCAGGCTGGTCTCACTCCTGGCCAAGTGAAACTCCCATCTCAGTCTCTCAAAGTACTGGGATTAAAGCTGTGAGCCACTGTGCCTGGCCAGCTATGTAGGTTTTTAAATCAACTAGAAGCAAGCAATTAAAAGGAAGCGAGGCAATTTACGTTTGGCAAGCCTAATCAGTTAGCTCTCAGTTTCAAGTGTAGAAGAAGAAACAGCAGCAATCTCAGTTTTCAGCTAAGGAGACTGAGGGCAAGATACTTAGTAATAAAGACAGCAGGCAAGTACTCAGTGAAAGATTACAACCCCTGAACCAGAAAGAAATTAGTACCTGTTGTGAGAGCTGCCACCAGCTGGCCTTAGAAAGCAGGAAAGGGGAAAAGGGAAAGTGGGAAAAATGAAATAAACTGGGAAAGAATAAAACAAAATGGTAAATTGATTGGGGCTCCATCCACAAATGTACCTGGGTCGGTTATCATTCAGGTAATCATTGATTACCTCACCACTTCTCTCAGTCAGACTTTCATCAAAGCTTCCTATGTCCTAAATCAATCAGAAAATAAATTCCGAATCTCCAGATTTTACCTTAATTGTCCCAGGGTTCTTTCCCAAGCCAGTGACTTGGAACCCACACTCAGCCATCTGCTTCCTATGCCCTTTGAATAACTATTTAAAGTAAGTTCTTTGAGCTTGAATTTCAACAATAGAAGAAAACCTTGTCTGCAAAGCCTTGAGCAGCTTTAATTTCAACCTTTTGTGGTTCTATCCCTGCAAAGCATAAGACAAACAGGACTATATGTCAAGTAGTAGATCAACATAAGCTCTGAGGTATTTAGATGCATAGAGGATTACAGGCGCCTGCCACCACACCCAGATAATTTTTGTACTTTTTTTTTAGTAGAGACAGGGTTTTGCCATGTTGGCTGGGCTGGTCTCAAACTCCTGACCTCAGGTGATCCACCTGCCTCGGCCTCCCAAAGTGCTGGGATTACAAGTGTGAGCCACCTCGCCCAGCCCAACGTATTCATTTTAACCAGGAGAAAACTGAGGCCTGAAGAGAGCAACCACTTGCCCCAAATCATATGCTAATTAGTGGTGTTGCTGCATGCATGCAGGTGATTGTTAGTTTTATTTGCTTTTACTTTGTTTTAATTTAAGAGGTTTCCTAGTGGTACTAGTAATAACAGCAATATTAACTCATATTGGGTCCTTACTATGTACTAGACACTGTTCAAAATACATGTACTTTAATGTAGTTTGAATACCTTTAATGTCTTTTAATCTCAGCACAATCCTTTGAGATACCAACCTCCGTTTTACCACTTAGGTACAGAGAGATAACAGAGAGATGCAGGAAGTTGCCTAAGGTTTTTGACATCATTCTTCATGCAGATTTGGGAAAAGATGTGAATGGCACAGTTGCTAACTGGCATGAATGCAATCAGAAGGCAAATTTGGGCCGGGCGCGGTGGCTCAAGCCTGTAATCCCAGCACTTTGGGAGGCCGAGGAGGGTGGATCACGAGGTCAAGAGATCGAGACCATCATGGTCAACATGGTGAAACCCGTCTATACTAAAAAAATACAAAAACTTAGCTGGGCATGGTGGCGCGTGCCCATAATCCCAGCTACTCAGGAGGCTGATGCAGGAGAATTGCTTGAACCCAGGAGGCGGAGGTTGCAGTGAGCCAAGATCACGCCATTGCACTCCAGCCTGGGTAACAAGAGCGAAACTCCATCTCAAAAAAAAATAAAAAATAAATAAGGCAAATTTGAAGGAAAGTCTAATCCATACTAAATTATTATAACCTGCAATGGACTTATCTTTAGAATATCGTATCTGTCTGCTACTACAAGGTGGTGTGACCTAGTGTTTTGTCACAAGCCCTGAGCTGATAGGAAGCAGGGTTTCTGCAGCCCCTAACATAAGGCACGCTGGCTGCCCAGCATGCAGTAAGTGTCCAATAAACTTGTGAAGAAGTGAAATTGACATTGAGGGTGATTTACACTCCTGGAGACTCATCAGCCCCTGGGCTCCTCTTTGCAGAGAAAGGCATCTCTTCAAGATGATTTGAGGATCCTCTTGCTCCAGCAGGTTAAGAAATACATATCTAAGTGTTTTCCTCTGCATAGGGTATTTCTTTATAGTTCAGGAGAGTTTTCTGCCTATTTCCACCCGCTCTAGTCTAGATTCTATTGAAACACACACCATTTAATCACTCACTCAGTGGTCAAGTGACTCTTGACCCATCATCGTAAACTGTAAACCTGATTTATCAAGAAACAACATATCTCAGCCTTGATGTTCCTCCATCACTTGTTTATTCTTTAGTGTTCAGGTTAAATGCCACCTCATTAGAGTCATCTCCTCCCCACGCTATCTAAGATAGGGCCTCCCAGTTACACACCCTTCAACTCCAGCTATGCCCCTCATTTATTTCGTTTGCAGCACTTCAGTTAGGTCCATTCATTTTTTTTTAAGTTTTTTTTTTCTAGTATAAGACACTCTTCCTTTTATTTTACTCATCCCAAAAGCTAGCACAGAGGCTGGCGTATTTATGTTGCTTATTTAGCAAATAGTACTTATTCTCAATGTGCTGATAATTCTAACTGCTTTCTAAATTTATTTTGTCCCCCCTACAACCCTACATTTAGGTACTCTCATTACTCTGTTTTATAGATGAAGAAACTGAGGCACGGAAACTGAGCCTCAGTTTGAGCCTTGGGGCACAAAAGTAGTATGTGTTTTTGAACCCACTAAGTAGCCTAGTTCCCAGTTTGTGTTCAACCATTACTTTGAACAATACGTATACAGTCAATTCTTATTCGTTGAACATCTAGATAAATGACATAGAAACGTAAGTAAAGGAACTAAGAACGAAATGTCTCCTGTTTATTGCATCGCTTCTTACATCTGTGTCTATATTTATCCCCACCTCTAATCTCTTGATCTTCTTTTGAAGTATTTCTGAAAGAGCATCTCTCCTCTTAAAATTTTTCTGGTGCAAATGAAAAACACACTGACCTAGAGTTCCAAAGGGAATATATTTATCATATGAAGAGAACCCCAACAAACACCCACACGCATCAGCTGTAGTTTGAGGATAACAGTTCTGTTCTCAAGAGGACAGCCAAACTGGCATGTTTTATGTTATGCTGACTGTAGTGGGTTGAATGACGGTTCCCCCAAAAAAGATATGACCACATCCTAATCTTGGGAACCTGTGAATGTTACCTTATTTGTAAACAGTCCTCGCAGATGTAATTAGGGTAAGGAGCTTGAGATGAAGAGATCATCCTGGATTATTCATGTGCGCCCTAAATCCAATAACAACTGTCCTTATACAAGACAGAGAAGAGAGAAGACAAGTAGGCAGTGTAACCCTGGAGGCAGAGATTGGCTTGGCGGGGTCATAAATCAAGGAATGCCTGGAGCCACTAGAAGCTGGAAGGGACAAGGATTCTCTCCTAGAGCCTGTGGAGGGAGTGTGGCTCTGGAAACACCTTGATTTTGGACTTCTGGTCACCAGAACTGAAGTAGAATCCATTGCTACTGTTTTAAACCACTCAGATTGTGGTCATTCATTATGGCAGATACAGGAAATGAACATACTGTTGCTTGATGATTGCACTAACTGCTTTTTTTTTTTTTTTTTTTTTTTTGAGATGGAGTTTTGCTCTTGTTACCCAGGCTGGAGTGCAATGGCGCAATCTTGGCTCACCGCAACCTCCGCCTCCCGGGTTCAGGCAATTCTCCTGCCTTAGCCTCCTGAGTAGCTGGGATTACAGGCACGCACCACCATGCCCAGCTAATTTTTTGTATTTTTAGTAGAGACGGAGTTTCACCATGTTGGCCAGGATGGTCTTGATCTCTTAACCTCGTGATCCACCTGTCTCAGCCTCCCAAAGTGCTGGGATTACAGGCGTGAGCCACTGCGCCCGGCCATAACTGCTTCTTAAAAGTCTCCTTAATGAAGCTCTTTTGAGACTGATTTGGTTCACCTCTCCTGTATAAAAATGGACGTGAAAGGGTAGGAAAAATGCCTCACCACAGACATCTTGAAATTACTTTCTGTCTTTTAGTTACTCTCACTGATCTGTGCATGCCTATACAGACAGATAAACTCAGCAGTTATATGGTGCTTGCTAGTAGATATTAAATATTACTCTTCCTAAAAAAAGTCATAAAGTTTAAAAAGTATCCCTCAAAAACTTGGGAGACTGACTTCATAAGAAAGATGAACAGTGAATTGTTAAGTGGCTGGTGGAAAACAAGCATAATATACCCCCACCAATAGATGCCTTGCAGATAGACGGCACGAGTCTCATGCCATTGGCCTTGACACTCTTCCTACCAGCAAAGACCTTACAATCCAACTGCCTGTTTAGAATCTTACTGATATGAATTGGAGTTGGGGAGGCGGCCAGGAAGAATGCTTAGAAAGACTTTCTGGAGCTTATTGGAGAAATTGTAACAAGCAGGTGCCTTAAAAGAAATAGAAATTAATTGATATCCTTGACATGAACTACCTCCAAGCTACCTAGTAGATGATTTTCTCTTGATTCTGCAAGCAGGTGAAATGGAAAACATGTGATAGTCATCTAGGACTGTCATTCGCAAACTTTAGCATGCATCCGAATCACCTGGAAGGAAAGAAAGCCTGTTAAAACATAGATTTCTCAGCCTCACCCTCTGAATTCTGGTGACAGGAAGTCAGGAGTAGGGTCCAAAAATGGGCATGTCTAATAAGTAAGCGGTTGATGCTGCTTGATGCTGGGGTTCCAGGGACCACACTTGGAGAAAACTGATCTGGAAAATTGATATGAGTCAAGTATATCATGATCTCATTAAGTTAGTTGACTTACTGACAGATATTTGGGTTCCTTCTTGTACTGAGAGCAATATCACCACGTTTCTGTGCTAAATCCCTCAGTATACTTTGCCTGCAAGTACATTTATTTGGTGACAACTTTGGTGACAAGGAATGACTTTCTGCAATATGTACTCCAGGGACGCATTCTTTGTGTTCTATCACAGGCACACCTGCTCAGTGCTTCCCATATACAGTGACCAAGCCATCGATCCTCCCTAAATCCAACACCTGCATGACCTTCCCCTTAAAGGTCCCATCCTTAAAGGAATCTTTAAGTCCCCACTAGGCCATTCTAGTAAGTGGTAAGCGACATGAAGCTAAATAGGTAAATATCCCAGGGCACTGGGTTAAAGCATTTTTCCTAGGTCCCTGTCCTTATCTGATGTGCCACGTGGAAATGAACCTTTCTCTGATGCCTCACTGGCGTGTTGAGGGCAAGGGCATTGGGAGCTATTTCTAAGTGGTGGTGTCGCTCTGTCTTTCTAAATGATCAACCACATTCTGTTAAAATATGTAGTACCACATAAGCTGCTCCCCTAATTTCTTATAAATGTGCTTTTAACTTCGAGCCAGTGAAAGGCACATCATGGTGAGGTTTTTGAGAAAGCAGAGAAGAAAAGAATGAATCCTGATGTTTGTTGAGGCAGAACCTGAGCCTCGAATTTCATTCTCTCTCGTACCCAGACCTTGGTGAAAACAACAGAGGAAAGTATTGGGCTGCAATTGTAGGCAGCACGAAAACAAATCTAAAGTTATGGATTGCCGGCCGAGGAGGCGTCCTCTTGGGAGGAGAGGTGCTGAAGACCAGTGATACTGCTTTCAGTTATGTGCACTGAGGATTTCTAACCCTGATGGATATGGATTCTAATTTAAAATATCACAGCGAAGAAAAAAATAGACATTCCCATGGCAACGGTTTCTCAGGGCCAGCTCTTCCATCTTATTATCATATCTTATTTAAATATTTCCTGGAATCAGTTTAAACTTAATCCCTCTGTGGGTCTTCTATTTTCAGTGGCCATGGAGAGCGTAACATCTGGTCAGAGGTTTTCTTTAAATAAATTGTGTAATTGTAGGCAAGTCCATTGATTTCCATATGTCTGCTTGTGCTTACAATAGCTGCAAATCTAATATCATGTGAAAATTTCATTAGCATTCATTTCCAGATCTCTAATTAAGAATGTTAAGTTAGCTAAATCTAACATTCCTTCAGGAACTGGGGTAGACACCTGCCTGCAGCTGGATACGGTACCATTTGTCACAACCTATGCTGTGTTCCAGCCCCGTTCTAAAGAGCATTACTGGGTTTCTCTGTGAGCCACCTGGAGATGCCAGATACTTGGAGAACAACCCTCCGTAAATGTTCCTGTGACACGTGATTTTATCAAAGCGATCTTTTCTTTGTTATTATTTTATTTATTTATTTATTGAGATGGAGTCTCGTTCTGTAACCCAAGCTGGAGTGCAATGGTGCAATCTCAGCTCACTGTAACCTCCACCTCCCAGGTTCAAGCAATTCTCCGGCCTCAGCCTCCCAAGTAGCTAAGATTACAGGTGTGTGCCACCACGCCTGGTTAATTTTTGTATTTCTAGTACAAATAGCGTTTCACCATATTGGCCAGGCTGGTCTCGAACTCCTGACCTCATGATCCACCTGCCTCAGCCTCCCAAAGTGCTAGGATTACAGGCCTGAGCCACTGCACCCAGCATTCTTTGTTATTCTTTATCATTCTTATAAAAATTAACATTTCTCTCCCCCACCGTCCTCCCATGATGTTTATTTTTCCTGGCTTGTCTTTGTCTTCCCTAAACAACTGCTGTTGTGACTCCGAATTCATGTTCCTCGTGTTTCCAGATGGGCTCCTTCACTTTAGGCTGCACACTGACACCAGCTTACCAGCAGAGAGAATCCACTCTCTTTTTTCTTATTTCCCTCTTTTTAAACGTGATAATTTGATGGCATGTCATGGGAACTCATGAGTGCTCAAACGTTTTTTTTTTTGAAGGCAGAGTCTCACTCTGTCACTCAAGTTAATTGTCTCACAGCCAAAGAAGTCAAGGACACAAGAGTGAGATAGAGTGGAAGTTTAATAGGCGAAAGAAAGAGAATTGCTCTCTACTGGAGAGAGTGGCCCTGGAGAAATGTGTACTGGATTCACGGTGAAATGCAAGGGGGTTTATCAATGCCTGGTGAGGAGGTGGTGTCTGATTTACATAGGTCATGAAAGATTGCTTGGACTAGGTATGCCATTTACTTAGGGCACAAAAAACTAGGTACACTGTTTACATAGGGCACAAATTTCTGCTAGCCCCCACCCTAATTTTTTTGTTATGTAGATAGGTTCTCTGCCTGACCTGCACCATGTTGCCCATTCCTTTACTGTACACGTGGCAGCAAAAAGAAAAGGAAGATGGAGCCTTCATGCTGGAAATGTCTGGCACCCAGGTAGCCCTTTTCTCTCGGCACAGCTGCTGGCATTCCCCTGTACAAGCGTCCAGCTTGCTTAGCTATGTTTGTAGCTCAATTTTTCAGGCTACTCTTCATTAGAAAAATACGATTTCTTGGGCTGTCTTTGGTGGAAAGGGAAGCTCTGCCAAGGACTCTTATATATTAAGCTCTGCCTAAATAACTGATTTCCTTCTACCTGCTGTGTCCCATTCACCTTATCAGTGGTTAAGGAGAGATGGTGTTTTAGCCAATCAGTCCTGGGCTACCACATCTGGGCTGGGATGGGCTGAGGCTGTGCTTATGAATTCCATCAGAAATTTAACCAATTCCAAAGGCTAGTCTTGCCAGAGAGCATCAGTCATAATGATGGTGTGAAGAGAGAGAAAGATAATGCTTGTCTCGAAGAGTATAGTGTACATTTCAAAAGAGCCTTTCATCTTGGCGGTTTTCTGGTTTATCTGTCATAGAGTAAAGGGGAATCAAATCTGTGTTGAACATAAAACTGGAACTATATGAACATAACCATAATCACAAGGCTGTTGCCAGCACAAGAGGACCCCACAGTAGCATAAGTTAAACCAATGGAGGGTGTGTTTTAGTTTTAGATGCACACACAGTCCATTTCCTAGAACTGCTACTTAACTAGTCAAATGTTCCTCAGGCAAGTTTCTTCTTAACCCCTCTGAACATCAGTTTCCTCATACATACAATATTGAGAACGATGTCTGAAATGCTGAGTTATTATAAGGATAATCTAAGGAATATTATCTGCAATATATTGAGGGACGCATAGTAGGCATTCAAAATATAGTTGGCAGTACCAATTATTACAGTTGCTTATACTTTGGGTCATATTCAGCAATGTTTGTAACACTGTATGTGGTGCAATGCAATTTCAAATATGAATACAATAAGACATGTTAAATCTTCCACTGGCATCAAGATTTGAATCTGGGAGTTTGCAGTTGCAAAAAAACAAATTCCTTTGGAGAAGCTTGGCCATTCCTTTGCGATATATTAATTCTTTAAATGTTTGATGCATGTTATCATCAGTAAGAACCAACTGATAATATTTACCAGAGATAGGGACTTCATCACATCTCAGCCACTGAATTATGTACCCTCCATATTAGATCCCAGAAATGGGAAAGACAAGCCTTATAGGATGAAGTCATCTGCCCAAGAAACCCAGTGTACACAGACAGTCTGCAATCAGGTGGAGATGGTTCTAAATTGTCCACTTGCTGTCTGTGTATCCATGTGCGCCCCTTTCTTGTCCTCAGGGAGCCTAGAGGTGGGTGGGGAGAGATGACACACCTGAACTTATCAGGGCAAGGGACCTTCTGTGCTGAGATCTTCATGCTCGGCTCAGGGACCCAGTGTTCTGTCACCCACAGGAGGTGCAATTTAATGGGGTTTTCTAAACCTAATTCTAGGCATCCAATCTCCGCATTCAACCTGCACTTAATTTTTGTTTTTATTCATACATTTTAGTATGGTTGCTTTTTTCCCCTCTTAATAAATCTTTCCATTTGTATTGCTTTCACAAGCCAACTGAAGAAATGACACCGTTCATGAGTCTGGAAAGGAGAGTTTTATTTCCCATGAAGAGCTGTACCTTCAGGGTGGCCATTCTGGCAGGCTAAGAAGCATAACTTCCTGTCAGAAGCAGAAACAGACACAAAGGGAACAGGAATTTTGCTGGGTAGGTGGCCCACTATGCATATTTAATAAGCTATAGGAAGTGTCATGAATATTTATGAGGAGAAATATACGCATGCACAATTGAGCTTCATGCCCCTTCGTGGGCCCCTTGTACAAAAAATGGCAGCATTAGCATGACCTGAAGGTGGAGTTTCCAGCCCTCTGACGTCAAAAGGTGAAGCAGAGGACACAAAAACCCATAGACTGGCCAGAGCCACTCCCTGATAGGTGGTCTCTTATCAGGCAAAGAAGGAGGGGTAGCATCTGGGGGTCGGCTGACACCAGAGTGGAGTTTGAAAGAGTTGGTTTCTGTTCAGCCTTAAGGGAAGAGAGCATCATCCTAGTTATTGAAGGAGGGGGTATAGCAAGGCCTGTCCGATCTATCTCAT
This sequence comes from Saguinus oedipus, assembly GCA_031835075.1. Lineage (NCBI taxonomy): Eukaryota > Metazoa > Chordata > Mammalia > Primates > Cebidae > Saguinus > Saguinus oedipus. The sequence goes on along the minus strand of CM063188.1, from coordinate 8,372,962 downwards.
CACAGCCGAGAGCTCAGTGTTCAAGGTTACCCTAGGGTCCCCTTGGCCAAGAGACGGTCGCTTCAGTCAATTAAGGGGCTTAGAATTTTATTAACTTACACACACGTTTGGCGTTTAGATTTTTCAGTCATATTCCTTTCATATTTTAGAATAAGGATCGCACTGTTTTGTTTAACTGGTTCAACTTTATTCATTTGGCCCTTTGTTTTTAATCCCCTAGAGCCAGAATTCATAGTGATATGAGCTTTAGTTTCCATTTGGTTTCAGGAAATTCAAAACAAGAGATCATTGTCTTCTAATATTTAATTATATAGACTGTGCCAAAGTAGACATTTGATTATTATTTTATTTTGATTCTTGCAGTTTTTGTACTTATTGTTTCATTTTCACAGATAGGTGGTACTTTCGTTAAAATAATCATCTTTTCTTGTGTATCAAGTTTAAAGAATTTAATTTACATTTTATGATTTAATCAACATTAGTGAATGTCCTTGGAGTTTATTGTTTTAATAAAAATGCTCCTTAAGCTCCTGATCCATCTTAAACTTCATTGCAATCCTGGCATATTTATTAATTATTTGATTTTATACAGTTTTATGATGTGGGACAGATGGTTGATGACTAGCTCCTTTGACACTGGTAAAATGAGACATGCATCTTTAGCTTTTTATAAAATTATAATAGACCTAGTACAGAAAAATGAATGTAAAAAGTAGCTATTTTTTTTTTCAAAGTATCTTAGATTTGTGTTGGCCTCACTGATGCTGAGCTCTGCAACATTTCACTTAAAAGAGTCTTCAGCAAATACAGTGTCTCATGCACCTTCCTGTCCTGGAAATCCTATTTTAGCCAAGGACATATTGTGCCAATATCTGAATCCTGGACAGTCTGTCTTTATGTTTTGGGGTTATTTTTAAAGTGTGTGTGACATATAGATTTATTTTCACTGAATAGGAAATATGTCCACAATCTATTGTTTAATGAAAAAAAAAAAAAAAAAAAAAAAAAAAAAAAAAAAGCAAGCTAGAGAACATGATACACATTGGAGGGTTGGGATTAAAATCTTGGGTCAAACGGCTTTGATTTAAGTCTTAACTCCGGCTTCCTAGGAGCTGTGTGACACTGGCCCACTCTGAGAACCTCTCTGTGTCTTCATTTTCTCATCTGGTGACTAAATGACAGACTGTTAACTCACAGGATCCTGGTGAGGATTAAATAAATTAATATGTGTACACACAGAGAGCAGTGCCTGGTATACAGTGAGTATTTAAAAATATGCATATGTCATTTTGCAAAAGAACAAATTTTGGATGAACATATCCATTCATCCAACAAATATTTACTTAGTAAAACGCTACCAGTGATTACCTCTAGGGCATGGGAATGAGAGAGACAAGGGCAAGAGGACTGAGTTCCTGCTTTATAAGCTTAGTTATTGTTTTAAAATTTGCTTGTTCATGGAAGATCTGCTTTCTAGGGCAGAGGTTCGGAACAGACCTGAGAGCTAGTCTGTGTGTGTGACATCCTGCATCTGCATTTACAGTTAACCGTGTGACTTGGGACAAATCTTCAACTCCTTGTGCATCCATTTCTTCACACTTACAGTGGAAATCATAACAGTCCCCACCTCGTATGGCTATTGTGTGGATGAAATGAGTCATTACACACATTTCACTTAGAAAAGCATGGGGTTCCTTGAAGGACAGAGGTGATTGGCAGCTGTAGCAGTAGCAGAGGAAAAGGTAGGGTCAAAATCTGCAATGTTCTGAAGTTCTCATGGTGTTTGTCTTTAAAATCATTTAAAAAATAAAAAAAAAGAATTTAGAAAACATGTCCCTGAAAAAAAAAAAAAAAAAAACAATAGAAATCCAAATAAAATTGTGGTGTTTTGTTCTTATTTCCATAATTTCCTATTCCTCCCAGGATAGTTTGTAATCCTTTAGCCATGTATAACATCCTTTGCAAGTATCTTATCCAGTTTTTCCTGTTGGTGAAGTTTTTACATTTGTATCTTATCTCTTTCTTCACCTCCTCCACTTCTCCCCTCTTCTTCTTCAGTAGAATTCACTTTGATCTTAAGAGTCTTTTGCTCTCACCTTGGTAAGAGGAATCACAATGCCTGTTTTTTTTTCTGGCCAGATTTGCTTTTCTAAGAAAACCTGATGATTAATAAAGCCATATGCATTAAAATGGGCCCACTAAATATTTTATCTACTAAGGAACCACTTTATTTTAATCACAGTTGGAGATTCTAAGACAGATTTGGAAACTCAAGAAAGAAAGGAAAGGAAAAGGAAAAAAAGCTTCTGATACTGTCTTGAAGGGATTGACAACCTATTAGTAAAATTAAAGAGGCATATAGTCAACAAGGGGTATTTCAGATATTTAAGCAGGGATTGGCACAGGGAGTTCATAAGTGGATGCCTTCATGTGGCCGCCTTGCCCACATGCCCCAGGGACCTCAGCTGTGAGTGCGCACAGGAAGCGGGAAAGAAGATTCTCATTTATTTTATTTATTTTTATTTTTTTGAGATGGAATCTCACTGTCTCTCAGGCTGGGATGCAGTGGCAGGCACCATCTCAGCTCACTACAACCTCCCCCTCCTGGGTTCAAGCGAGTCTCATGCCTCAGCCTCCGGAGTAGCTGGGATTACAGGCAGGTGCAACCAATCACAGCTGGCTAATTTTCCTATTTTTAGTAGAGATGGGGTTTTCACCTTGTTGTTCAGGCTGATCTCGAACTCATGGCCTCAAGCGATCAGCCTGCCTTGGCCTCCCAAAGTGTTGGGATTACAGGCCTAAGCCTCCATACCCGGCCTGGAAGGTTCCCATTTATAAAGCTTAACCCACCAATAACTGTGTCAGAGAGTTTACCTAATGTTTCATTGAATCAGTTAATAACCATACAGTATTAGTAGTCTTAATTTTCTGGTATTGCACAGAGGATGCCAGAACTTTCATAACTAACCTGAAGTCTCACGGCTCATAAGCGAGGGGCCAGGACTCAAATTCCGGCTGTCTAGCACCTTGCAAGCCCCCTGGTATCTTCAGTATACAGTAAACATTCACTGCCCTGGAACAAAAATTCAAGGACAGCAAAGAACAATCACAAAACGATTTCTGTATTATGTGATGCTCATTTTCCTCAGAAAAATCTAGCTGCATTGTGTCCATGACCAGACGGATATTTGAAGAGATGATGTGGTTATTAGAACTCACCTCTTTTTCTCTGCAGCAGTAGAGGTTGAAGCAGTCCATGACAACTGTGCAGGTTTACAGGGATGCCCCTCTCTCCTGGCTATACCTCCTTCCTGTCCTGAAAGATGGGTTCCACTGAATTCTTTTTTTACTTGGGTCCATCCCTCCTGAATGCCACTATATCTGAGAGTTGTGGGAAAGACCACATTTGCTTCTCAGTCTTTCTTACAGCTGCCTCTGGAACCCCCCTTCCTCAATTCTCAGTCCTTCCAAGTTACTGCTCATCAGACACAACTTCCATTCCTTCCGTCTTATTTTTCTCAAATTGTGCTTTCTTGAGCACTTCTGTTACTGGTCCTCCCATCCAAAGTGTAACCATTACAAGTTGTTCCACCCTATAGACACAAGCGTGCGTGTGCTTATCACAGCACTGTTCACAATAGCAAAGACATGGAATCAACCTAAATGCCCATCATCAGTAGACAGGATTTTTTTTTAATGTAGAACATATGCACTGTGGAATATCATGCAGCCATAAAAAATGAGATCATGTCCTTTGCAGCAGTATGGATGAAGCTGGAAGCCATTATCCTAAGCAAAGTAACACAAGAACAGAAAACCAAACACTGCATGTTCTCACTTACAAGTGGGAGCTAAACATTGAGTACACATGGACACAAAGAAGGGAACAATGTGTACCAGAGCCATACATGAGGGTGGAGGGTGGGAGGAGGGAGAGGATTGAAAAGCTCCTATTGAGTACTATGCTTATTACATGGGTGACAAAATAATCTGTACACAAAACCACCACTACACACACTGTACCTATGTAGCAAGCCTGCCCATATACCCCTGAACCTAAAAGTTAAAAACCGACAACGAAATGTAACTAATCATCTCAATTAAAACAAGTAGAGGCTCGTTCTAGGTCTGCCCTGGAAAAGACACTATGCCACTCTCAAGCCACAACCTTGAGTAGGAGAAGATGAAAGTGTCCCTCCAGGGGTCTGTGCCATCCTGGGAGAGATGCAGTGACATGTTCTGTGAGGTAATGGGAATGTGTGCAGAGTGCATTGCAAACACTGGGAGTGAGCTTCGAATCGGCTCTTCCCTCTGTTTGGAATGCTGTGCCCTCTCTATGCCGCGTGGCAGCTTCGAGTCTTATTCCTCAAGACTCACAAAATGACCTTTTCTTTGTTACCTCCGAATCAACTCAAGCAAAGCTAATCATCTATACTGCTCCTTCCACTGCAGTTATTTTGTTTAGTTGCTGGCATTGCCAACAAGCAGTTTTCCAGAATAGGAACCACATCTCCAGTCCAAGGCTTGCAGGAAGTACTCAAACACATTCACTGTCTCAAAGTGTGATTGAAGAGTTGAACACATGAATATAAGATTTCTTTTTTGCTGGGTGGGTGAAGAATGTGATTGCCAGGAAGTGGGACCTGATCCTTGAAGAAATTTAGAGTTTGCCTCATTAATAAGCACCTGGACCTTTTCCAGGTTTTCCTGAGAAACGCGACACTACATTTTTCTGGGTCTGGATGATCTCTCTGTATAGCAGGGTTCTCAGCCTCGGCACTATCAGCATCCTAGGATGATGAATTCTTTGTCGGGGGGCTGTTCTGGGCATTGTAGGATGTTTCTCGGCATTGATAGCATCTACCCACTAGATGACAGTAGCACATTCTCCCCAAGTTGTGACAAGAAAAATGGCTGCCGACATTGCCAGATATCTCCCAGGGCAGAGTCACCCTGGGTTGAAAACCACACTTTATACTCAACAAATGTTAGCTCCCTTTAGGCATGAAAAAGACCTTGCTATAAAGTCAACCAGCCATAGAAAATTATTGAATCGATTTAACCATTTTTGAGAACATGCTGTGGACCAGTCAGGCTATACTGGGTGCTTTATACAAATTCTATTTAATCTTCAAATATTATCATCTCCATTTTGGAGATGAGGATATAGGATGAGGGCGCTCAGGCGACGCTCCCACGTGGCAGAATCTGGTATATTTCCTGGCCCTAACATGCTATAGCAGGTTGTTAGCTGTTTAATGCCTACCTCCCACATTGCTTCTACTCTTTGCAAACGCACAGTTGTATCTACATGTATGAGTTGGGTCGTCCAAATAGGCTGAAGTTTGAAGGGAAATCAGATGTGTGGAACATGTCCAGATATAAAAATAAATACTCTGATAAATACAGACTTTAAAAAAAAGTGATCATGAGCCTAACTTAACTTAATCATGAAAGCATAAATATTAAGCCAAAGGAACTTTTTCACCAGGCATCCTTTCAGTACATAAACTGATGTATTAGAAATATTTAGTCCACGTGACTGTTTTTACTAGATTTTTCATTAGAATTACTTCCACAGTTATGTTAGATCGGCTGGTATTTTAAAAGCATTGTTCTTTATCCTTACTATAAAAGCACAGTATTAAAAACAAATAATAATGAATGCATCTTTGAAATGTTGAAAAATAATAAGTAAATCTGTTTGCAGTGGAACAGAATCCAGCTGCACTCTTTCCCTGTTTCTCTCAGAAAAGAATAACTTCAACATCAAGGAGTCTGCCCTTTCTGGGAGAAGGGGTCATCCTAATATTTAACAAGAACGTCTCATGTTTGCTTTTCACTTCACACCATTTTTTTTTTTTTTTTTTTTTTTTTTTTGAGACGGAGTTCCGCTCTTGTTACCCAGGCTGGAGTGCAATGGCGCGATCTCGGTTCACTGCAACCTCCGCCTCCTGGGTTCAGGCAATTCTCCTGCCTCAGCCTCCTGAGTAGCTGGGATTACAGGCACGCGCCACCATGCCCAGCTAATTTTTTGTATTTTTAATAGAGATGGGGTTTCACCATGTTGACCAGGATGGTCTCGATCTCTTGACCTCGTGATCCACCCACCTCGGCCTCCCAAAGTGCTGGGATTACAGGCTTGAGCCACCGCGCCCAGCCTTCTCTAGATATTCTAATGACAAAAGGTTTTAGACTTGAGAGTGCTCATGCAAGTAAACATCAGTCCAATCTAGGTTTTTGATTTTGAGGAAAAACTGTGTTATTTCAGGAGCTACTGCTACACATAAGAGGTCCCGATGTAAGTTCTTTTCCAAGCATCCTGCGTTTTTGTTGTCAAGGTCCATATTAATCAAATCAAGTAAAAACCCTTGAAAGGCAGCAATCAAGGAAGGAAGCAGCATGATACATCAATTTTCTAAAAAAAAAAAAAAAGAAGAAGAAAAAGAAATACTTTCTTTTTATAAATAGAATTTTATTCCGGTTTTGGCATTTAGAGATGTTTTGTTCACAATAAGAGCCATTGCTCCATATTAAGTAACATCTTTTCCCCCTTGCAGCTTGAAATGAATACCAAGAGGCAGGTTCACAAGTCAGATTCCCTTTAAAGACACGTTTGATTGCAAAGCTTTGTTGACTCTGTTTGATATCCTCCCCGAACTGCATGACTGAGCTAAGCTCAAGTTCCTGGTCACCAACTTGGGGAACAGGCAGCTGCCTCGGCGCCTGCTGGCAGAGAGGTGGTTCTCTGGGTCTGGTTTGCCACCTAGTGGCTTGCTATGGTATTTCTATTCACCAGACAGCTTCAAAAGTCCTTTTTAGCTGTTGAATGCTATAATGAATTATGACAGAAAACGGAGACACTAAGCAAAGAAGGCAGTCAAAGAGACACAAAACCAGCCCTGAAAATGACAAAGACTGGATTGCAAATAGAGGAGAAGCACTAAATAGTTAGTCTGAGAAAAAAATGCAGGGCTGCACGTTGCAAAGGTATTTTGGGTACATTTATTTATTCTGGGTATATTTCCCATATGATTAGTTTGAAAAAACAATAATTATAGAGGTAAAATTAATTTAGATGTCTGGAAAATTTTACACATTTTTGATCAGTTCAGCAAGTTGAAAAATCGAGAGCCCACAAACATTTTTCCCAAATAGGAACTGCCTGGTTGGCTCACAGGACATAAAATGAATTTGTCTCCTTGAAATTAATTCATCTTAACCAAATGCCTCACATGTATATTGCTCTTGTCAGTTTCTGTGAGCAATTTCACCTGTATTTTCACACTGTATATTTACACATTTTAAATGTTTAAAAGTTACCTATATCTTTTACAGACTTATAACCCCAGAGAAGTTATTTTTTTATTTTATTTTATTTTATTTATTTATTTTTTGAGACAGAGTTTCACTCTTGTTACCCAAGCTGGAGTGCAATGGCGCGATCTCGGCTCACCGCAACCTCCGCCTCCTGGGTTCAAGCAATTCTCCTCCCTCAGCCTCCTGAGTAGCTGGGATTATGGGCACGCGCCACCATGCCCAGCTAATTTTTTGTATTTTTAGCAGAGACGGGGTTTCACCGTGTTGACCAGAATGGTCTCAATCTCTTGACCTCGTGATCCACCCGCCTCGGCCTCCCAAAGTGCTGGGATTACAGGCTTGAGCCACCGCGCGCGCCGAGAAGTTATTTTTTACCATAACTAGGGGGAAGAAGGCAAATTCCCTAGAACTAACCTTCAATTTCTCCTAAAGTCAGTACTCTCAAATTTATTTTTTTCACATTTTTTTTGTTTCACCCTTTTCTTTTTAATATTAATAAAAGATGTCAAAATATCCACTGTACTGGCTATCAAACGTTATCCAGCACAAAAAACATTGTGCGTCATGACTATAAACATAATTATATACATGTGTGTATGTTGAGCAAATATTTAATGAAATGATATTCATTGTCATTATATGTGGTATGTATTCTGATATATCCCATTCAACTTGCTGTATGTTTTTTTCCTTTTTTAATTCTCATATTGGTCCCCTAATTAGCTCTTGCATTTTGAGCTGAGTGTGTGTGTGTATATATATACATATATATATATATTGAATTTAGTGTTTGTGTATATATATACACATATAGATACACATACACACTAAGTTCAAAATGCAACAGCCAATTAATGGACCAATGTGTGTGTGTGTGTGTGTGTGTGTGTGTGTGTGTGTGTGTGTGTGTGGTAAGTGCATGTATATATATAGTATATATATAGTAAGTTCAACATGCAATGTATATGAACACTAAGTGTATATGTATACTACGCACATAGTATATACACACTACATAGACATACTAAGTATATAGTATCTATACACTAAGAATATATACACACATGGAGATGTAACTACCCCACAGAGGCTCTCATGGTACTCACAGCAGAATCTTGCTCAGTTTCCCACTTCTTACCTGAGGTCTGGTGCCTGGAATGCTTCAGTTGCCATTCCCCAAATGTTCCACCCACAATCTGGCAGAGAGGAACCAGGAGTCTGCCCCTGCTCTGCACCTACCTGACCATGCCCTGAGCCCTCATGCTGGCTGCATTCCTAGAACCCCTGCCTGGGATAACTTATAAGGTGGCAAGGTCGTGGGGCTGACAATAATCTCTGTTCCCATCCCCTGTTTCTTCCCAAGCACTAAAAGGAAAGACTTCCCATAGTTCTCCTCATCAATATCATTCAGTTCAATGAGTGTAGGCTATGAACTCCCTTGACTCAAAATATCCTAATGCTACAGAATATAGGCTGTTGAGTCAGGATGAGGAAGGAATGTTAAACATCAGAATGATACCCTCTACTCAGAAAATCACCATAAACTCAGGGCTCCTAGCCCAGGACTATCACTGTTTCATTTGGGTCTGACCTAGAGTCCTGATTCTCAGGAAGTTACATATTACCTGTGAAATAATAGATACATCCGAAGTAAAACATTTGGTGATGCTCGTTTCTAATAAGTATTTGTAGATACCCTTTTTTTTTCTGAAGTCCTTATGACCTGCTGATCAGTTTCTCCTAATGTCATCCTGTGTACCAATGGGACCTCCACTGCTGAGCCTCCAGAGAACAGCCCTTTTAATGAGGGGACTCTGGCACAGTGGCCCAACGGCCTAGGAGATTACAGAAAATGTCTGAAGGAAAGTGGGGTGGGTGGGAGGGATCTTGTTTCCTGGCCCCATAGGGACACTGCCTTTCCTGATAAAGCTGGGTACAGCCTTGATGTGAATAGATTGGGGAGCACCAGGAATGTACCTCACCTGGGCTGTAGAGAAAGACTGTGTGCTCAGACAAGGCATGGCAGGTGCTGAATGTCCCCTTAGAGGAACAAAGGCAAGAAAGGCCCCCTACAGCCATGAGGAGAGAAAATCCACGACCCAGAGGAGAACTGGGATTTCTGATGTGTGACATAAGACTCTAGACCTTTACATATAACATATGTATAATATTTTTAATCCATCATATCCAGACGAGGAAGATAAGTAGTTTCATTTTTGTATAACTTGTCTTGAAGCTGCCTGTTGAGGCCCCATTCTGCCTAACAAATCACCACCAACTTAGCAGCTTACAACAAAGTTCCCCGTTCAGAGTCTCACAGCACTGAATTCAAGGTGTCCGCCCAGCTGAGTTCATGTCTCGGGCGAGACTAAGGCAGAATTCATTACCACAGGCATTCAAGTCATTGGTGCTTCTGCCATCGTGACCCAGTGACCTCCAGTAGCTGCCACCTCTGGGCACCAGACAGGAGGGAATGAGGCACACGTCTTCTTTGAGTCCAATCAATATTATCAGATGCCACTTTGTTTTTCTCTAAACTTCTCCCCATTTAAAAGCAACATGAGGGCGGAGGGCAAGATTCCAAACCCTCTTTGGCGACCATCACCAGTATCTTCCCCTTTTAACTCTCTTCTTCCCTTCCCCCTGGCTTTGGAAACTTTTGGATTTTTTTCTTATTCGCGACATTACAGATTGAGCTAAAGTCTTCTAAGTCTATCGTCCTCAATCCTAATCATCTTTCTCCTCCAAAATAACACTGCTAATATATGATTTGCATAGTATATACGATGTACTAAGTATACTATACATATACTATGTACTAAGTATATAAGTATACATAGTATTTGTATAGTATATGTACTACAGTATATAAGTATACTTAGTACATAGTATATAGTATACCTTAGTACATAGCATATAGTATATAGTGTAGGTTTATAGTATACCTAGTGTATATATATACATATGTACTTAGTATATACATATATAATGTATATGTCTATACACCCTTTAATATATATACATGTACAACCTTTAGTATATTATTGCTGTGTTCTATTGTAACCTAAATTTTATCATGTTGCATTTATCATCCCACAACTTGCCTTTCTTACTTAACAGAGTATCTTTAGAAGGTTCTAAGTTAATATATATCAAGTTGATTGGCTTTATCTGCTGCATAATATTCCCTCTTAGGAATGACCTCCTTTTTTAAATTCATTTCAAAACAGATGGTCTTTTACATTTTCCTCATCTTTGTCATAAAAATAAATGCTTTAGTTAATAGCCTTGTGCATGTTTCCTTGTATACATTACCGATGCAGTAATTTCTGGTGGGTAGACACCTCGCAGTTGGACTGCTAGCTCCTGTTTACATACCTTTTCAGTTTTATTTAATACCTCCAAGTCACCTTTTTGTGGTACTTATACCAATTTATTTATTCTGGATGTGGCAAGGGGAGATTTTTCTTATTTTCCCAGTGTGTAGGTCATTGATGCTTTTGAGCACTGATACTCAAAAGACCAAGTATTTGCAGTTTAAAAGACCTTATCTTTAAATCTCTTCTCTCTACCAGAGTATTTAAAATCTACTTTAAAAAGCAAAAAAAAACGGCCGGGCACGGTGGCTCACGCCTGTAATCCCAGCACTCTGGGAGGCCAAGGCGGGTAGATCACAAGGTCAAGAGATCCAGACCATCCTGGTCAACATGGTGAAACCTCGTTTCTACTAAAAATACAAAAAATTAGCTGGGATTGGTGGTGTGTGCCTGTAATCCCAGCTACTCAGGAGGCTGAGGCAGGAGAATTGCCTGAACCCAGGAGGTGGAGGTTGTGGTGAGCCAAGATCGCGCCATTGCACTCCAGCCTGGGCAACAAGAGCGAAACTCCGTCTTAAAAAAAAAAAAAAAGAATTGAAACGCTGGTTTCTTTCTCTCTGTGTTTCTACAGCAGCAACACCCCTGAGAACACGAAAAGTTAGCGTTGGGAGGAGGGAGTCATGATGCCCGTTAATACTTCAGAGTATCAGCCTCCAACACCGTAATGCTTCTTACCTTCTCCATAATATACAGATCGGGTGACAGTATTCTAGTTTTATAGATGAGAAAACGTCATCTCAGAGTAGTCAAGTGATTTGCTAAGTTTATACATCTCCTGGGGCTAACCCAGAACTCAAACCCAAATTAGCAAGACTTGGAGTTGAAAAGACCACAGCTTTTCAACTCTGCTTTGCTGCTTCCTAATAAAAATTCATTAATGATGATGAGAACATCATGTTTATTAATAGAGTGGTATTAATGTATCTCATCACATCATAACTTCAAATGAGTGCCCGCAGTTTCCTAGACATTCTGTCTTCGTAGCTACAAATCACAATGGGTTTTAATAGTCTGCTTTGCTCATAATTTCTGCTTCCCATTAAAAAGGCTTTATTTTCCTCAAAGTTATATTATATTATATTCATATACTACATTCCCTTATTTCTCATTGCTTTAATAGCTGAGATTATTAGAAGGAAACCCAAGTGTAGCATTAGGACTGCCATGGTTACTAACCCTGAACTCGTTAACTTATTAAGTCTTGTCTTTTGGATGTTGTATCATATGGGTAAGCAAATGCCTACAAGTCATTTAACTGTTCTTGTCTAGCTTTAAAATTTTTGTTCATCTCATACTGCACATCTGTTGCATGACAGAAAGGGACTAGAACACTTTTAAATAACAAAAAGCACAACATTTCACAAAGGTATTAGATACTGAATTAACGTCAAAGTGTAGGAAGAATGATGGTGGATGGTGGATATGCCAAAGTATACAGGTCAAAGATGAACAGGTGTCTAACCCAGTAGAGAAAGCTAAACTCACCTATAGCTGTCTTTCCTCAGTTCTGGCTTCTTTCATTTTCTGTATTCAAACAAAGCATAACTGGATTAGAATACTATTCATTTCAGGGGGAGCTCTACAGATTCACAGGATGAAATGAACTAAAAGAAAACAATGGACCCCTTAGGCTAATTTCAAAACTCTTACTTATATTCTTCAATAATATAGATCAACTGAGCAAATTAAATTGCTGTCAGATGTATACAAACATAATGCAATTATCCACGGGGAGTAATTTGATATTCCCTAAGTAACTGTGCTTTTTAAAATATTTTATTCTTATTTCATCTCTTACCTAGGGGTGAGTTTATGAAATGCAGAGGCTGTGCACTCCCTAAATTCCCCAGCAGCAATCACCATCATCTAAAACTAGCAGTGGTTAAATGAGCATGTGTTGATATTGACAATGACAGAACACCTTTCACTGCAGGTGTATTTCATTGCAGAAAGTATCTCTGGTAGCCCAGGCAACAAAGGAAGGGCAAGGTCAAGGAGATGGTGTTGACCTCTTGAGTGGCGAAATTCAGGTTTCAAAGATCATCATCATCAAGCTCTCTCTGTTTCCTATACTCCCTCCCATCTCTCTCCTTCCTCCATGCCTCCCTCCCATCTCTCTCCTTCCTCCGTGCCTTTCCTCTAGGTTTGCTTGCTCTGAGTTTTCCATGTGGTGGCAAATACGGTGATCAGCACATAGCAGCTCCAAATATGAGAGATTTACTCTCTCATTCCAGCAGCCTCATTAAACCCCCAAATCAACCCTCCTGCCTGGTCTTCTTCATGTTCATTGTTATGGTAGAGGAGCCAGGACCATCTGATCGATGCCTATCCCAGACTACATACTATGGGTGACAGGCCATTTCCAAAAAGACAGCTGAAAAAAAGACAAATGATAGATACCCACTGCATGGCTTTAACCAACAAAGATCAAAAAAGAAGTACCGTCAGCACAAGTATGAATAAAGAATTGGGATGATTGGGCATGACGTTTATTTATGACAAAACCAGGATGGCGGCCAGACATGGTGGCTCACGCCTGTAATCCCAGCGCTTTTTGGGAGGCCGAGGCAGGTGGATCACCTGAGGTCGGGAGATAGAGACCAGCCTGACCAACAAGGAGAAACTTCGTCTCTTAAAAATACAAAAGTTAGCTGGGCATGGTGGCACATACCTGTAATCCCAGCTACTCAGGAGGCTGAGGCAGGAGAATCCCTTGAACCCAGGAGATGGAGGTTGCAGTGAGCTGAGATCATGCCACTGCACTCCAGCCTGGGCAACAAGAGCAAAACTCTGTGAAACAAACAAACAACAACAACAAAAAAAAAAAAACCACAGCATGTCATAAGACCCGAAAATGGGACTACAGGACATGATCAACTCCCACGGGACATGGCAGCAGAGACCTAGAAAGTGGAAATGAAAAACGTAGCTGCTGTGTTCAGGAATCTCGGGAGTAAAGGAGATTTCAGAAAGAGAAAGGCTCTTCAGAGTATATGAGAAATGAACACAGGTCTGGTGCTGGAAGACAAAATAAAACAAAATGCAAAATGCATGGATAAAGATAATCTAGAGAGAACCACATTCCACTTATCAGCATATGGGGCCGAGAGCACTTAAGAGGCATCCCAAACTCCCCAGTAGACCAGTAGTAAGAGTAGTTATTAACCTCAGGCACAGGGTGTCATTGACCTGACTAGACACATCTGTCCTTGTGAACATGCATACTCACAGGTGGAATGGAGAGAGAACAAGGCAAACACCTTTAGAACTGTTGTAAACTGGGAGCTGGATGGAAGGAGAGCAGCAGACAGATCTTCTGTACATGCATCTTGGAAGAAAACCTGAATGTAATTGAGTACTACAAACAGTGTTGTAACGCTTCTCAAACCCAGACATCGCTCAGTGAGGGAGAATGAAAGTTGAGTGTACGCTGACACCTAATAAAACCCAAATTTTTTTTAAAAAAAAAGTAAATGAGAAAAGTCTCATAAATTTCCTATAATGAAAATTAGTGCAATATAGGAGATTTCAGCTATGGAAGAAGAATGATAGACTATACAGAATGTTTCATATTATTCCTCTCTGTAATTGAGTATTATATTAGAATATTTAGACTGTTTCAAATTTTTTATTATTTCAAAGAGCAATGAATATGTGTACATGTATCTATATGTGCATGTGTGAGTATGTTTACGTCTAACAATATAGGTATTATGTATACACAGAGTCAGACAGCTCTGGAGATCATGAATCTTGGCATTTTTGACAGAAACTGCAAAATTGCCTTTCAAATGACCAATTTATACAGCAACCCCAAACCCACGAAAATGGATTATTTTTGTCACAGTATTGTGAATGCTGAATGTATCGTATCATTCACATCTTTGGCATTGTTTCAGGTGACAGAAAGTATTTCATTAATTTTTAAATGCACATCAATTACACCTTCAGGAGGCATATGATGATTTTTAACCAGGTAGGAGGGGCTAGTTGTATAGAACAACTGGAAAGAGCTGGTGGAGAGGCAGCACAGTCTCACAGTTAGACATGGAGGCTGTGGGTTCAGATCGTCTGGGTGAAACTCTTTAAGTCCCCCACACATCCCCTTGTGAACTCAATTCCTTGCACAGATTATTTAAATGTGTATTTCTTTCCTGTAAAATAAGGTTATTTAAGGATTAAATGAGACAATACGCTGGGCATGGTAGCTCACACCTGTAATCCCAGCACTTTAGGAGGCCAAGACAGGAGGATAACTTGAGGCCAGGAGTTCGAGACTAGCCTGGCCAACACAGTAAAACCCCATCTCTACTAAAAATACAAAAATTAGCCAGGCAGGGTGACACATGCCTGTAATTTCAGATACTTGGGGAGCTGAAGCATGAGAATCACTTGAACCTGGGAGGCAGAGGTTGCAGTTAGCCAAGATGGCACCACTGCACTCCAGTCTGGGTGAGACTGTGTTTCAAAAATTATAATAAAGAAGACAATTCATACGATGGATTTGCACAACATGTATCACATAGTAAATGTCCAATAAATAATTTTTACTAACATTTATTATTACACTAAATTTAGCTCTGAGCATCCTGGCAGCCAAAGCAAAAAGCGTTCATTGCTCAATAAAAAGAATAAGATAGGCCAGGCTGGGTGGCTCACACCTGTAATCCCAGTACTTTGGGAGGCCAAGGTGGGCAGATCATGAGGTCAGGAGATTGAGACCATCCTGGCCAACATGGTGAAAGCCTGTCTCTACTAAAAATGCAAAAATTAGCTGGGCGTGGTGGCATGCACCTATATGTCCAGCTACTCGGGAGGCTGAGGCAGGAGAATGGCTTGAACCTGGGAGGTGGAGATTGCAGTGAGCAGAGATTGCACCACTGCACTCCAGCCTGGCAACAAAGTGAGACTCCATCTCAAAACACAAAAGGAATAAGATAATAATCACAGATACTTAAATAGCATTTGCTATATCAGCCCCTATTCTAAGTACTTTATATATGTTAAAACATTTTGATGAGAAACGAAGCTTCTTTGGTCACTTATTATTGAATTCTGGAAAGAATTTATCAACAATTGATTTTATTATGCAGAAACTTATCATTCCTATTTTTCAATGAGGAAACTTGGATTCAAAGAAGTTAAGTATCTAAGATCTCACCTCCAGTAAATAGTCAAACAGATTCGAACCTAGGCCTTTTGACCCCATAGTCTTCCTTCTACGTCAGAAAACCTTTCCAGAAGACTCTGTGTGAATCTGACTACTGCTTTGAGAGACACTCTGAGAAAACTGACATTCAATATCTTAAGGCTAGGTTTAGGACTCCTGCAATGCACATGCATATATATGTTTATCTGTAAGAGTTTATAGTTGAAGACTTTTTTTTTTTTTTTTTTTTTTTTTTTTTTTTGAGATGGAGTTTCGCTCTTGTTACCCAGGCTGGAGTGCAATAGCGTGATCTCGGCTCACCGCAACCTCTGCCTCCTGGGTTCAGGCAATTCTCCTGCCTCAGCCTCCTGAGTAGCTGGGATTACAGGCACGCGCCACCATGCCCAGCTAATTTTTTGTATTTTTAGTAGAGATGGGGTTTCACCATGTTGACCAGGATGGTCTCGATCTCTTGACCTCGTGATCCACCCGCCTCGGCCTCCCAAAGTGTTGGGATTACAGGTGTGAGCCACCGCGCCTGGCCCTAGTTGAAGACTTTTTTTTTTAACCAAGAATGTAAATGCAGTAGCAGGGTACACAATAGATTTCTGCTGGGATGATCAAACTTTGAATTCATGGAATGAAACTGATTGAGGAACGATTTGCTGGATCTAGTCTGCAGTGGCTGGCGGTGTGTCAACCCCTGAGCCAGCGGCGTCCTGCCCTGGAGGTTCTGAGAGAATGGTACAGGTCACCACCAAGGCCAACAGGGACATCAAGGGGGTTTTACTGGCCACACCTTAATTGTAATGGTTCTTAGTGGTTCATACACTCTAGTAACAAGTGTTCAAAAGCACTAGTTGCAATTCTGTGATTTTTTTATATGCAAATGTGCATGGGCGTGTCCATTTGTTCACATATGTGTGACGTGCTAAAATATGTTTTCATTACTGGAGCTAAAATATTTCAATACTAGAAATATTTAAAACCGGTTTGGTCCATTCAAAATATTCTGCTAAAAGTTCTTCTGCACATTATCAAGCAGAAGACAGCTGCTTGGGAGACAGTCGTGTTACCAGTCCTTACAAGGAACTGGTATCTTACTTTTTCAATCCTGTCTCATATAGATAATATAATATGAATTGGTTTCCATCTGTTTTATCCCTTCTGCAGATTGGCATTGTTCATTTCAGTGAGGCTTAAATGGCTGGTATCACCTTAAAGTTGTATATTTCTGAAACCTCAGATGGGTAGATGCCCAGATAGATAAAATGCAAATCAAGTCATCAAGTCGTCATGATGAAGAAGCTGTCTGGATAATTGTAATATAAATGGCTGATACTTTTCACCTTTACAAAATGAGGGAAGTAAAGGTAATTTTGTTTGGTAACAGAAGTACATGGGATCTATTTACAAATGTGGGGAAGAGCACAATGTTCAGTGCGTGCCACCAGTTATGTAATGCTGTCACAAACAAATCAATCTCTGTCTGCCCTAGACTCCACTCATTTAAAATAAGAGAATGAACTTGATATCGTTTGGCTTCGTAGAGATTCAGCATCCTGTAATAACCTCTCATGTCTTTTAACATACGCAATGCAAAGAACAAATGAAACAAGGCGGAACTTTTTCTAACTCCGACTCTTTTCTCTTTTTTTCCCCCAGACTATGTCAGAGAGTCACAATGACCTTGCACAATAACGGTTCCACCTCACCTTTCTTTCCAAACATCAGCTCTTCCTGGATACACAGCCCCTCCGACGCAGGGGTCACTCACTTCGGCAGCTACAATGTTTCTCGAGCAGCTGGGAATTTCTCCTCTCCAGACAATATCACCGATGACCCTCTGGGAGGTCACACAGTCTGGCAGGTGGTCTTCATTGCTTTCTTAACGGGCATCCTGGCCTTGGTGACCATCATCGGCAACATCCTGGTCATTGTGTCATTTAAGGTCAATAAGCAGCTGAAGACTGTCAACAACTACTTCCTCTTAAGCCTGGCCTGTGCCGATCTGATTATTGGAGTCATTTCCATGAATCTGTTTACGACCTACATCATCATGAATCGCTGGGCTTTAGGGAACTTGGCCTGTGACCTCTGGCTTGCCATTGACTACGTGGCCAGCAATGCCTCTGTAATGAATCTCCTGGTCATTAGCTTTGACAGATACTTTTCCATCACGAGGCCACTCACGTACCGAGCCAAACGAACAACAAAGAGAGCTGGTGTGATGATCGGTCTGGCTTGGGTCATCTCCTTTGTCCTTTGGGCTCCTGCTATCTTGTTCTGGCAATACTTTGTTGGAAAGAGGACTGTGCCACCAGGAGAGTGTTTCATTCAGTTCCTCAGTGAGCCCACCATTACTTTTGGCACAGCCATTGCTGCTTTTTATATGCCTGTCACCATTATGACTATTTTATACTGGAGAATCTATAAGGAAACTGAAAAGCGTACCAAAGAGCTTGCTGGGCTGCAAGCATCTGGGACAGAGGCAGAGACAGAAAACTTTGTCCATCCTACGGGCAGTTCTCGAAGCTGCAGCAGTTATGAGCTTCAACAGCAAAGCATGAAACGCTCCAACAGGAGGAAGTATGGCCGCTGCCACTTCTGGTTCACAACCAAGAGCTGGAAACCCAGCTCCGAGCAGATGGACCAAGACCACAGCAGCAGCGACAGCTGGAACAACAATGATGCTGCTGCCTCCCTGGAGAACTCCGCCTCCTCCGACGAGGAGGACATTGGCTCCGAGACAAGAGCCATCTACTCCATCGTGCTCAAGCTTCCGGGTCACAGCACCATCCTCAACTCTACCAAGTTACCTTCAACGGACAACCTGCAGGTGCCTGAGGAGGAGCTGGGGATGGTGGACTTGGAGAGGAAAGCCGACAAGCTACAGGCCCGGAAGAGTGTGGACGATGGAGGCAGTTTTCCAAAAAGCTTTTCCAAGCTTCCCATTCAGTTAGAGTCAGCCGTGGACGCAGCCAAGACTTCCGATGTCAACTCCTCGGTGGGTAAGACCACGGCCACTCTACCTCTGTCCTTCAAAGAAGCCACTCTGGCCAAGAGGTTTGCTCTGAAGACCAGAAGTCAGATCACTAAGCGGAAAAGGATGTCCCTCGTCAAGGAGAAGAAAGCAGCCCAGACCCTCAGTGCGATCTTGCTTGCCTTCATTATCACGTGGACCCCATACAATATCATGGTTCTGGTGAACACCTTTTGTGACAGCTGCATACCCAAAACCTTTTGGAATCTGGGCTACTGGCTGTGCTACATCAACAGCACCGTGAACCCCGTGTGCTATGCCCTGTGCAACAAAACATTCAGAACCACTTTCAAGATGCTGCTGCTGTGCCAGTGTGACAAAAAAAAGAGACGCAAACAGCAGTACCAGCAGAGACAGTCAGTCATTTTCCACAAGCGCGCGCCTGAGCAGGCCTTGTAGAGTGAGGTTTTATCAATAGCAGTGACAAAATGCACACATCAACCCACAGACCTTAGGAGGAGAAAGGTGAGGGTGGGGGTGATTTCTGGTGATGATAAAAATGTTTTATCAACCAGATGTGAAAGAAGCTGCCTGATTACTGATCCATTGAATAAACCCGTTTTAATAGAAAAAGTCAATACCAATTCAGCAAAAAACAAAAACACTACTGAACATAAAGAAATTTATTCTGAAATAGACTTCACATGTTTTTTTCTTAAAGAGGAGAAAAAATATTGCTTCCCAGCAATATATATATACCCAAATCGATTTGCCTGGGTCTTTTAATTCCCATTAGCTTTGGAATCTCAGATGAGCATAGCTGGCCCAGTTCCCACATTCTTCCCAAGGATCCCGAAAGTGGGAATCCAGACCCCACGTGGAACACTGCAGGCTAACGAATCTGTGGTTCCAAAATTATTTCATATGTTGCAAAGCTGAATCTTCTTGTCCCAATAGAGCTTTCTGTCTTTTCTTTGGTGTGTCGTTAAACTCTATTTGTGGACTTGATTCTTGATTCTTGCAGAGTCCTGTTTTGTGCAGTTCAAGTTTCGTACAAATAAAAATACTTAAGTATATTTATATATATATATATGTGTGAGTTCTGCACGCACACACATAGTGTATATAATATAATGGGAAACACTGAACTGGCAAATTCTTCCTGCAATGTACACTTTCAGTACTTTGGTATCTGAGGTTCTCTAGGATCCTAATGCAGCATAAATGTGAAATCAGCCCAGTTTAACGGTTTTGAAACTGGGGCTGTTTCCCACAGACAGTGGCCAGGCCTTCCCAGCAGGTCTGTGCAGAGTGGACAGGCTCGTGAGTCAGCTGAGCACGGTGGCTTCACCGGGCTTGGTGTTAAGCAATCTCCTTTGTTGATGCCTCAACAGAGCTAAATCGGGGCCCCTCTGAGCTCAAAGAATGAACCACATCCATACGTTTGAATTTAATCATCTAAATCTTAATGTTTCAAAACCAAATTTCTGCTATCTAAACTGCTTGAAACTCAATAATAGTGTCACGTTTGAATGTCACACACAGCAATATATATATATAGGCCGTGTGTGTGTGTGTATATATATATATACACACACACACACACACATATGGCAAAGCAAAAAAGCAGAAACCGTGGTGAAAGAGGATGAGGGAGAACATTGTGTTTGATTCTTGCTGAATGGCACCTTCTAAAGAAAATAGGGCTTGTACCTTTGTTGCTCAGTGTGGCCAGCACTTTCTGGTGTTCATCATGTAACCTTCACCCAGGAATAGGTGAGGTTTAGGAAGTTACATGTCCTCTGAAGAGAGAATTGCATTCTGAAAAGTAATGCTTCAAATTGATTTTCTTACCTTTTGGTAAAAAAAAAAAAAAAAAAAAAAAAAAAAATTTGCATTCTCCTTTGAATTGACCAAAATGTTAACTGTTTTATTTGGGGAGGGGATGGGGTGCTGCCGTCATTGTCCTTGTTGTTGCTGCTGTAGTTGTTGGGGTTTCTTTTCCTTTTGCTGGGGCTGTTTGGGAGGGGGAGGGGAGGGAGGCGGGAGGGCTGTGGAGATACTCCCTTTGTACAGGGCATTCGTATTGTGAACCCAGAGCTGGGTAGAAGCTGCTTTTGTATTCAGCGTTGAGGTGGTGTTTACAGGCGACTTTGACCACAGTGGACGTGTACTCAGTGGTGTCGGTGTATCTGAACTATTTAATTTCGTGTTATGTTTATATGCAGAAATATTTATGGATACTACACCAAGTGTTTATTTAATGTTGATAAATATTACTCTTCAGTCTTCAGTCCTGGTGTCCTTTGAAAGTGATTCTTTAGAGTCCACTTGAGCAATGAATAGGATATATTGAGTTTTCCTGTAGCTAAGAAGAAGAAACATGTCATCCTGTTGGCATCACCAAGTACCTAACCATTTCTAGGTAATAAAAAGTCAACTGTCACTTCAACATAAATGTTTAAAATCACTCTTTAGTTAAATCCGATGGGAACTGAACAAAGCAACCCTCACTATTGTGTCTGAAATTATTTTACACAGGGGAAAAAAAATCAGCCTAATTGTAAGAATGATTTTTTGGGGCCCATATTCAACCAAAGAACAAGAAAAAAAAAAGACAGTTTTCTAACATATACAGCAAATTACAGAATGTCATATTATCCACCTGTGAAACGTCTAGTAAGCAATTGCATCTATATTTTATTACTCAAGTTGGCCTGGCGCTCATAAATATGTGAATGCTTATTCAAGTGTCCCAGCACTTCAGCACTTCCCATTCTTTTGGAAACTCCTATCTTGCCTCCCTCCCCAAAGGACTGTTTCTTTTATTTTAAAAAAAAAAAAGAATTAAATTTGAGAAAAGGAGAAACCATGAAATTTATCAGAACTTTGAGAGTCAGCTACTATCTCCTTAAACATGATTATTTCCTTCTCCTTGTCCTTTTGTGATGCTAATAATGGCAGTAAAGGAACAAATCCAAGGCTCTAGGTCTCCTTTTTTGTTTTGCTGGATTTATTATAGAATTGTTTTTAAGCCTCTTATGGATGAAAGCTGCATTTAAATACTATCTACTGACTTTATAGAAAGGTATGTCCATTCTTGTGTCATTTTCAGAGAAAGAAAACAAGGAAAAGAGATTCTTTTGAATATGAAGAATTTAAAAGTGTAATTGAAGCTGTAGTGAGTGTTTATAATTGGACCTCAGTTACACATGCATTTCTCAAAAGCTTTGTCATTAGAGGAGGTATTCAGCATTTACATATGATCAAAATATCTTTGTCCCAAACCGGGAACCGAATTATTTCATGCCATATGCATGAAGCTTGCAGACATTTCAAGATTAGTCACTTTAATTGAAAAAAGAAAATGATTAAACCTAAAATAAACTACACATGGAGAATATCTTTCTCTCTCTCTGCCTCTCTCTCTCTTTCTCCCTCTCCTTCCTTCTCTCTCTCTCTCTCACATGCACACACACACATTCTTCCTGCTCCAGGCATTGCCAGATGGTTAAGAGAAGTGAGCTCTCTCTGGCCCCTTGGTTCCCTCGGCTCTGCTCTTCTTTCCCATCAGCTCCCTGTGGCCTCTATGCTAGTTCTCTCTATTCTTCTAATCCCCGTTTGCCTCTTAAACCCAGCCTTGACTCTCTACATGTTTTTCATTTATCTTTACCCTTTCGTGTACAATCGTTGTAGACTCTGACAGAATGAAAACAAAAACCAAGAGCCTAAGTGTTAGAGTCTGCAGTGGCTGAAGATCTAGAAGGCATATCAGCTTTCTCTGTCAGACTTCCCGTGTTGCCCATGGCCAGAGCTCATTGCTCTGCAGAGCACGGGGAGCCCCTTTCCCTATCGAGAGAGAAGCTGGAATGCAGAGCCCTGCTGCAAAGTTGGCCGTTTCAGCCCCGACTCCGGGAGGAAAGAAGGATGCCAAGGCTCTGCCACAGCAGAGAAGCCTAATACTAGAGTGACACAGAGAAAGATTCCAGGGATCAGTCAGGGTGTCCTGTACTTATCTGAGTAGAGATGATTCAAAGAAGGGGACCTATTCCAGGAAATTGCACAATCTCCCCCTGGGAGCTTCAGAGGAAGGTAGTGCAGTATAGTCAAAGCAGCATTGAATTTAGGACGAGGAACGCTGAGTTCCGGGCCCAGTTTGGTCACTGCTTACTTCCGTGTCCTTAGGCGTGCTTGTCACTTAACCTAAATTTCTGGGTTCTCTCCTCATTGCTCAAACTAAGCAACAACACCAAAGCTTCTCTAATCTGCCTTCTGATGGCAAATCAGTCCAAACTGAGGTCAGTAACTAGAAAGTAAAATGGTATATTGGATGAATGCTTGAAATATTCAGATTTTATATTCTTTATGGTTATTTACTTACTATAGTTCAACACCACAAAATCTAAGGAAGCCTTGAAATTTTCTGGTAAACCCAGAGTTGCGTGGTGTCAAATACTGCTCCAACCCAGTGCCTGAGGTCTGGCAACCGTACAAAATATAGTTTCTGGGTAGCAGGTGTTTGCTTTGGTTTTACAGTAGCATTTCTCGTAACAGGACTGAAACTGCATAGAACACGACACTCCGAAGTTTTTTTTTTAACCTAAACAACCCTACTTCCAGCACATCCTCTGAAAGAATATTTTGCTCCCATGCTATGTGCAACAGAGTTACTTCAACAGTGTCAACTCCAGCCCTTAATAGGTTCAAGGACAATTTTACTACTTCTTTTCTCTTTCCCTGACTTTAAATATTCAGCCTCTCCCAGCATTAATCTGTGAGTCAGTGTTGTAGACCTAAGAGGAAGATTTCTAGAATGGTAACCCAGGGCTCTTTAGAACTGGAGAATTTCATTTTCTTTTTCTGGCTTTAGCGCTCATGTCTGGGAGAGGAGGCACATGATAACGTCATTAAAATGAATAAAGAAGATCTAGTTCCTAAAATGACTATACTCCACATAAGTTTGTAACTGCACAATGTTTTGTTGTACAGCTCAAAAATGAGCAAGTGTTAGCATTAATAGGCATGCATTACATTCACAGCTTCACGCACAGATGGACAGTGCGTTTGGGTATACAGAAGTCATCCAAATGCGTTGCTAGAACATTAGGCTTCTGTCGGTTCTGGTAGAACCACAGAGACTCACACAGAACTCTGGTGAGACTCACACATACAGCTCTGGTCTGGGCTGAGACCACCCCCAAAAAAATCATCTAGAGAACCAAAAGGCTTATGTCTCAGTTGCATTCTACATAAAATGTAAAGGGGCTATATTTTCCACTCCAAAGAAGTGTCAGTAGAACTTTCCTCACCCAAATTATAATCCAGTAATTCTATCTTAAACTAAAAAGATTATCCCCAGAATGTAAAAGCTTACTCTTTGTTATTTCTTGAAACCCAAAATGCTTAGCAGTCCTGCATTTCACATACAAAACTCAAAAGTCTTTTTGTCCTGTATTCTGTGAGTTCCTTGATGATAGAAATAGGGCCTTATTCATCCCTCTGTATCCTGTGGCTCACACAGAATCTGGTAAATTGCATATATTCAATAAATGTTGAATATCTAATAACCTCCTATAATTAATATGTTATATTAATTATATTATTAATATAACATCAAAATTCTGTGTACATTAACGTCCCATGCTGCTGCTTCAGTCAGGAGTTATTTGACTGGGAAATACAAAGTGTTCACAAATAAGGTTATCTAATAAAATATCCCCGAGCAGTAAGGAGAAATATTTTAAACAGACTTGAGTTGTAAACAAATAATTTAGAGTCCAAAATGGAAAAAGAAAATTAACTCTCTCTTTTTATCCCTAGTTCTAGAGACTGGATTTGTTCGATACTAGTTATTGGATTTGTTGACCCATCTGGTAAAGTCAGAAACTTTACCGGCTTGGTCAACAAAGAGAAACTTTTGATTGTATAAAAGAGGAAAATTCATTGAAGGGATAATTCTTTTGAAACAGGCTTCTTGGTTGCTCGCTGTAGTTAAGAGAAGCATCTGGAGAACCTGGAGAGTTCATAAATGTAGTTTTCTGTACAAGTGAAGATCTGGAGTTTGGCTTACAAATCCTTGCATGGAGTTTTGCTTGGTGTGGAAAGTTATTAGGGAGAATCCTTTATCCTGTTCTGCAAGCAATCAAACACATGCTGTCCCTTCCATCCATTCCTTGTCCGGTACCCGGGCATTTCCAGCCTCCTCCACGCAACACTTCAGACTTCCTTTGGGCATCGCTTAGAGCCATGTGATGGCCACAGTTTGGGCAAGGTCCTTCTTGGTAACAATATAGAAATTGTTACCAAGTTTGATGTAGGCTTGAGGAATAATTACATTAAAATGGGCTTCCACGTTGGTGAATCAGCATGCTGATTTCTCTTGGCAGGAAGCTCTCAGGGAAATGTCTATGAATCATTTAAAGATGCTCTCTGGTGGATAGAGAAACCGCAGTCCAAAACCAGATGGGTGTATATTTGCTTTGTAAGCAAAGGGCATGTATCATACTCGCATCTACAACAGTGTCCACATCTTTGCCAAAGGCACTGAATTTTACCTTTTTTCATTACCTCGTGGCCAGCACTTCCTCATAGGCATTTCAGGTGTGTCACAAACCATTTTCATTTTAATTCTGAAAAAGTCAATCATCTGTAGTCTGTACTATAAAATGATGCCTGCAACTTTGTGGTGAATATTATCCCCAAGTTAACAGTGAAATAAGTAAATAAAACTACTATTGAACAAAGAGTGTGGTTTGCTTTCATTTAATCCAGTGTCTATAAGGCGGCAGCAGCTTTTTATTGTATAAAAGGGTAGAATTCATCAAAAGGATAATTCTGAACAGACTGCTATTTGCATTGACTTCTCTTTCCTTTTCACATTCAAAAGAACTTCCTTTAACAACCCTCGTGGTTCTCTCATAATCCAAATACTTCCTGATTGTGTTTGGAGGAGTACAGTCCTGTGTAAACTATACCCACACACATAGTCCTCACTCCAAAAGTACATGTGAAGAAAAACATTTACCTGTAGATACATATATGGAGGGGGAGTTTTCTTTTAAGGAATGCTTATCTTTTTTTTTTCCAGGAATATTTTTGTTTCTTTTAGACTCCACAGAAAATATTTTCTCACTGAAGGAAAAAACACAAGCCTCGTATTTTATTACACTGACTTTAAAATTGCTGGAAGTGAAGGTACTCTGGGCAAGAAATGACGTATTTTTGAATGGCAAGCTTGACCACTTCATATTTTACAACCTGTACCATAGAAACCAACCATTGCCTCTTTAGTCTTTAGTGCAAGAAAGAACAAGAAGGAGTACGAGAGAGAGAGAGAAAGAAAAAGAGAAAGAGAGCTACATTTACAGCTACATATATATGTAGAGAAAGAGATTACATCTATACATATATAATGCATATATGTGTGTGTGTGTGTGTGTGTGTGTGTGTATATATATATATATATATATATATATATATATATATATACACACACACACATACATGTATACTTTCTCTCCCTCACAACTTTTTCTGGCAGTCATTACATCTTCATATCTTCATCCTCAGTTTGCAATTTGAACCTGTGCTCACCCGAAACATCAGGCATCCCCTCTCCCTCTCTGTTCTGCTATTTCATGCTGGAACTCTTACCATTTAGATCAACGGACGTGTCCAGAAAAGAAACTGCTTTTCTAATACAAAAATTAGCTGGGTGTGGTGGAGCATGCCTGTAGTCCCAGCTACTCAGGAGGCTGAGGCAGGAGAAGTGCTTGAATCCAAGAGGCAGAGATTGCAGTGAGCCGAGATTGCGCCATTACACTGCAGCCTGGCGCCTGGTGACAGAACAAGACTCTATCTCAAAAAAAAAAAAAAAAAAAGGAACTGCTTTTCTCACTACTCCAAAATAGTATGCATTTTTACATAAAACTCATGAGATTGAAGAAGAAAAGTTTTCTGTTGTGTTAAATTCTTCTTTGATTTGCTGCACACATTCATGCAATATGAAATATTGACTATGGAAAGAAATATTGGCTGAAAGTATGGAAAATGAATAAATCATAAGGATATGTCAATGTTGGAAATATCCATTAAGTACGGGTTGATTTTCAACTGAAAAGTACTTTGTTGGGAGTTGATAAATAGCTTTTGGAAAAGCTTTGCCACTTCCTTATCCAAATGGTTATGTGAAGAAGAAATTTTATGAAATACAACCAACCAATCAATTGATTTAAATATTTACCCTAATTATTATTTTATTTGACTGAACTGAGATATTTCACCAGTGAAATAAATATTTCTTTCACAGGAATTATATATGTCTAATAAAATTAATATTTTTGAACTACATAGCATATTTTTAAAAGCATTAAAAATTAACATGACTTAAGCAATAAGCATGAATGATCCTTCATCAAAATTGAATCTCACCTAAAAAGGTTTGGAAGTGTAGAGAGAGAGAGCACTTTTTTGAAAAGGCGTCCTGTGGTCCAGAGCATTTACAGGGTCATGAAGAGGATGCAGCCAGTTACGGCTTGGAAGTAGAAGTTCCTTGGTCTAATTATGGTCATTCTTGGGCTTTTTTGCCCACCACCCCTTCACTTTAATTCTTGCTTCTGTTTCTTGGAGATGGCATGCACATATTTCAGTAGAACTAGTCATTATCCGTGAGAATTAAACAACAGCATACAGGTTATGAAAAGGCGGAAGCAGCCTTCACAGTAACAGTCTGTAAAAGATTGGTTTTCATTTCAGTTATATGGAGAGTAATGACAAGAATCACGTTAGAATGAAAGCCTCGGATTGTGGAGACACTCGCTTTCTTTAGCATTGTGTTTCTAAAGAGAGTATTTTAGCCATAGTTTATAAGAGTAGAATTACTAACTCAATCTTGCAACAAAAGGGAAAGAGAGTTGTCATTGAAGGTGATGCAGCTGGTGAGAGATGTTGCTGAGATTTCAACTCACATCTGCAACCCCCAAGCTTTTATTCTGCCTATTTTGACACCAATCATTTACCGATTAACTATTGGGAAATAGCGGAGAAATCGGAAATCTCTGCAGGAGAAAAGCCTTCAGATACAGAAAACGTAATCCAGGGGCTAATCCATAGGGCTAATTTATTTATTTATTTATTTTGAGACAGTCTCACTCTGTCACAAAGGCTAGAGTGCAGTGGCATGATCTTGGCTTACTGCAACCTCTACCTTCCAGGTTCAAGCAATTCTCCTGCCTCAGCCTCCTAAGTAGCTGGGATTACAGGCCCTCGCCCCCAGGCCTGGCTAATTTTTTGTATTTTTAGTACAGATGGGGTTTCACCATGTTGGCCAGGCTGGATTTGAACTATTGACCTCAAGTAATCCACCTGCCTCGACCTCCAAGTGCTAGGATTACAGGTGTGAGCCAGTGCACCCGGTCAGGGATAGACATTTTTATTAGGACCCAGAAGGTGTCTTTTGATTCCCATATGCTGAGCAGGCAAAACTGTGTAGACCAAAGATGAGTAAGATGAGCTCTGAACCCCTGGTAACACCCAAAACATGATGTGCTCATCAGCATGTAAACAAAGATTGATCCCAAAAAAATGACGCTTGCATCAATTTTTAAAATCTTTTGATTGATACCTTAGGGTTCCTTTGTAATTCTTTAAAAAATGATTGCATCACACTTCTCTTCTTGGAATTTCTCTTCATTATAGACAATGCAGTGGGCTAGGATACTGACATGAAAATCCACTATCAATGCTCTAGACTCACTAAATGACATGTCTCTCATCATAACATCCTGTGTATAATGCATGTATCTATCAGACTTCTTCCCTAATTCGTATGATCAATTGTTTTTTCCCATTAAAAAATGAGACTTTTATTTTAAAAAGTTTTTTATTTGTTTTATTTAGGGGAAACTATTTTTAATATCTATGTCAGCTGTGTATGTATTTGGCTTAATCTCAGCCCATGTTTTTGTCATGATGCTGACTAAACTTTCCTTAACTAATTTACCTTTCTGAATCAAACCATTCTCCTTCAAGCAAATAATTCATAAAGATGACAAAATTTGTGATTTGTCTTCTGATACAAACAGCCACTTAGAAGCTATAAATCAGGCAGAAAGTGGAGTGTGGTACCGTCGCACACTCACCAGAGGGATGATTCCTTGGCATTTAATTTGATAGGGCCAATGGAATTTTGATAATATTCTAGCTTATTAAACCTTTGACCCATTTATGTGAACACATCTCTAAGTGTGACAACTCCTCTATTCTGGCTTCTACAAAACAAAGTCCCTTTAAAACCTGACTGCGGCTGGGCACAGTGGCTCACGTCTGTAATCCCAGCACTTTGGGACGCAGAGGCGAGTGAATCACCTGAGATCAGGAGTACGAGACCAGCCTGGCCAACATGGTGAAACCCCATCTCTACTAACAATACCCAAAATTAGCCGGAAGTGGTGGCAGGCGACTGTAATCCCAGCCACTTAGTAGGCTGAGATAGGAGAATCACTTGAGCCTGGGAGGCGGAGATTGCAGTGAGCTGAAATCGTGCTATTGCACTACAGCCTGGGCAACAAGAGCCAAACTCCATCTCAAAAAAAAAAAAACCTGACTGCTAGAACTGCTTCCACCTGCAGGGTAGACATCCTTAGAAGTTATTGACTATGTTATTGTGCTGCCTGGGTTAGCTTGAAATGGAAACAATCAATAGCAATTCAGACCAAAGCACAGAAGAAAAAAAACTAACAAAGACAACAAATGAAAAACCACTACTACCCACCATGTGCAGTGAGTTCCTTCAGCTGTGACTTTTCAGGGGAGGACCTTCTCTGAAGTTAACTTCAGAACAATATAAAAAGGCCAATCTTTTGCCAGTAGGCCAGAGGTAAATATTTTCCCAGATACTATTGTGTAAAATCACTCCCACCCTTGCTGTAGAACCAGCGCCATGATCTTTAGGTGTTGGAAGTTATAGAGGAAGTGGTGGGGCGGATAAAAGATGGCTCCCTGCACACCCACCTCCTTACTCCACCAGTCCACACCCCTTCCAGCTTCTAGTTCAGACCTGCCGGGGCAGAACTACCACAGGAGCCCAGATAGAAAAACTTGCCAGAATTCTGCTCCCTTTTTGATTGTGTGAGAAACAAACAGTGAATGTCTAATACAAGCTTTCTTTGCCAAAATGGGAAAACTGAGTTAATAGGCTAACCTTTCTCTCTGCTCAACCTGTGGACAGAACCCCAAATCCCTAACATGTCCCTTAACCCAGAATTAAGGGTCACCTTCATATGTACTTTCTTCTTTTGGTTTGTTTGTTTATTTGTTTGGAGATGGAGTCTCACTTGCTCTGCTGCCCAGGCTGGAGTGCAGTGGCATGACCTCTGCTCACTGCAACCTCCACCTCCCAGTTCAAGTGATTCTCCTGCCTCAGCCACCAGAGTAGCTGGGATTATAGGCATGCACTACCATGCTTGGCTAATTTTGTATTTTTAGTAGAGACAGGGGTCTCACCATGTCGACCACTTCCATACTGGTCTCCAACTCCTAATTTCAAGTGACCCTCCCCACCTCGGCCTCCCAGAGTGCTGGGATTACAGGCGTGAACCACCGCACACGGCCCATATGTACCTTCTGGTACACTTTAAGACCTTACTGCTTCTGAAGCAAAAAAAAAAAAAAATCAAATGTGTGTACTATTAAGCAGATTACATCTCCTGTTAGCTAAGTGGCAGTAAACAGTAGGTGACTTCGGAAATGGAGCCAATGTGTAAAAACAGAGATAAAGACCATTAAAGAGAAAATAAATACTCACTGCTTATTATGAGATAATGAGTTCCTTTCAAACTTTCAGGATTCTAAAGTAATATTAAGATCCACTCAATGCACATCACAGATTAAGCCACCCTGTCTAGAATATCAAAGATTTTTTAGTTGGAAGGGAAATTTTAAATATTCTCCAGTCAAATTTATATTCAATACAAGGGGCCCTCCTACAGCATCCTTGATGACAGACCACCAGGGTTCTGTCTTAATAACTGCAATGACAAAAAAATCCTACATATTAAATTAAGCAGGCCACTTTGTGTTTAGGCAGTTTCCATTTAATCCACCATTTCTAATCTTGTCTTCTAGGGCACTGCTTTTCAAGCTGGGGTGGTGTGAAATACATGAGGACTTTCCAGACAGTACAAGAATATGGTCAGTTTAACTGTCACTTTCCAGATCCTCAACTGCCAGAGGTACTCAGTCTCAGATCATTCCAGCCTGCCAGAGGTACTCAGTCTCAGATCATCCCAGCAATGCCAGAGGTACTCAGTCTCAGATCATCCCAGCACTGCCAGAGGTACTCAGTCTCAGATCATCCCAGCACTGCCAGAGGTACTCAGTCTCAGATCATCCCAGCACTGCCAGAGGTACTCAGTCTCAGATCATCCCAGCACTGCCAGAGGTACTCAGTCTCAGATCATCCCAGCACTGCCAGAGGTACTCAGTCTCAGATCATCCCAGCACTGCCAGAGGTACTCAGTCTCAGATCGTCCCAGCACTGCCAGAGGTACTCAGTCTCAGATCGTTCCAGCACTGCCAGAGGTACTCAGTCTCAGATCATCCCAGCACTGCCAGAGGTACTCAGTCTCAGATCGTCCCAGCACTGCCAGAGGTACTCAGTCTCAGATCATCCTGCTTGGAAAGATCATCTTCGTTACACCTGCCTTTTCATTGTACACCACATACCTCTTGGCCAGTCTGAATCTTATTCCTACATGCAAAAATATCTGGACAACAAACAAAAGGACGGTTTCAAAATTCATGGTTCCTAAGAGAATGTCCTGTGGTAGAAGGGCAAATAGAGAGTCCTCAAGAAATATCAAAGAGGACAGTGCCTTATTTCATCTAGAGAACCAACTTATATTCCATCCATCTATCCATCATCCATCCATCCACCCATTCATCCATTAACCATCTATCCATCCATCCATTTTCTGTGTATCTACTGCAATCATCTATTCATCTATCCATGCATTCATTTATCCATCAGTTCACTTATGAATTAGAATTCAAAGATGAAGTGGCCATTATAAAAACACATGTCTACGAATTGGAAAGTTAGTTCACACTTTTTTTCAACTTAAAAAAAAATGTAATCTAGATGATCAGTTTGACAATAAGGACTGGCTTTGCCAGTTGGATTATATGGCTTACATTTTCCATAAGGTGAATTATAAAATCTACACTATAAGGCTTTGATAAAAATATATTTAATAAACAGAGATAATCTGGCATAAGTAGGAAATTGCATCATTTGAACTATTAAACTTATGAGAAAATTGTTTAGAGAACAAACTAAAAATATGCATGGGATCTATAGCTTTTAAGGATTATTTTGAGTGTATGTGAGACAAAAAGGAGAGAACTTTATCCAGAATATCATCACACAAGAATAGAAAACCAAATACTGCATGTTCTCGACAAGTGGGTGTCGAACAATGAGAACACATGGACACAAGGAGGGGAACATCACACACCGGAACCTGTCGGGGTGGGGGCCTAGGGGAGGGATAGCATTAGGACAATGTAGATGACAGCGGGGGGTGGATGCAGCAAACCACCATGGCACATGTATTCCTATGCAACAAACCTGCACATTCTGCACATGTATCCCAGAACTTAAAGTATAATTAAAAAAAAAAGAAAACTATTGGCAAGATTAAATAACTGCATTAAACTGTACAAATGCTGCAAGTTACTTTATATGCATAGTCAAAGACATTCAATATTAAAATGAATCTCCATTGAAACTGAAACATTAAATCAAATAAACACCTTAAAAATCTGGAAAAAAGGGAACTTGTGTTGAACGCAGAAGAATGACCCTCATCAACCATGTGACAGATCTCTAGATGTATGATAACTGCCATTTCTCCTTCCCATCACTTATTTACCACCTTAGTCCTCCCTGATGATTTCCACCATTCCTCATAATGCATGTCTAGAGCACCACTAAGGCAGGAAGGAATTAGCGATCCCAACAAGGCTCTCCCTGTCTTTCTGGAGTTCCAGCTCGCACCCCATCCTGGCCCTAATGATATACTCCATAAACCTCACCGCCTGCACTGTAAGCAGCCAGCAAAAGAATAGCAACACCCACTTCATC
Organism: Saguinus oedipus; assembly: GCA_031835075.1. Taxonomy (NCBI): domain Eukaryota; kingdom Metazoa; phylum Chordata; class Mammalia; order Primates; family Cebidae; genus Saguinus; species Saguinus oedipus. Next base: position 8,339,990 of record CM063188.1, on the reverse strand, counting down.
TCCTAATAAACCAACAAGTGGCTTGAACACAATTTCTTACTCAGCCTAGGGGTAATCGCACGTATTAGGAGGTGCTGTAGCTGCCTCAAAGCACAATCAACCGAAAAGTAGAAAACAGTCAAAAAGTAGGGGTACATGAAGAAAAAGAGGTTGAGGGAAAATAAGTGTATATCCAATTATGCTAAAGATGAGAGTGCACAGCAATAAACAAGACCACTGGTGACATCACTAGAGTCAGTATTTTAAATACACAGCGACGTCACACTCACGTAGGAGGCTAAGCTTTTGAGAGGGTAAGAGGTTGCTATGTTCCTTGTGCCTTCAATCCATTGCTTTCTCTATCACCACCACCATTCCCTCCCAGTCCCAACCAAACCCTGTCTACAAAACTGTAGGTTGCTACAAATACTGCCCTGATTGTTAGTACTGAGTGTCAAATTGACTGGATTGAAGGATGCAAAATATCGATCCTGGGTGTGTCTGTGAGGGTGTTGCCAAAGGAAATGCACATTTGAGCCAGTGGGCTGGGAAAGCCAAATTCATCCTTTTCAGGAAGAAAAATGTGAAAAGGCGAGACTGGCCTAACCTTCCAGCCTACATCTTTCTCCAGTGTTAGATGCTTCCTGCCCTCGAACGTCAAACTCCAGGTTCTTCAGTTTGGGGACTCAGACTGGCTCTCCTTGCTTCTCAGCTTGCAGATGGCCTATTTTTGGGACCTCGGGATCAGGTGAGTGAATAATAAAATCTCTTATATATACATATTTATCTTACTAGTTCTGTCCCTCTAGAGAAGCTTGACTAATACAACGGCCTTCAAAGAAAGCATTGATCCAATGAGAATGAAGAGTTCAAAATCTTACCTTCAGATCTTCTAGGCAGATTTTTGATAAATCAGTATAAGAAAAAGAAATCTCTTCCAAAGTAATAGCCAGGCACCCAAAACAGAAAAATGGCTTTTGGAACTTCTAAAACCTCCCTTGGGCTTCTAACAAAGGACATCTGACTCTGCACCCCCAGAAACTCTGCTCTATTCAAATATACTCGCCAGGGCACCAGTGTCTGGCTCTAGCCCTCACCTGGGCATGGGTGTTACCAACCTGTACAGCAGGTCCTTGAATAATGTCATTTTGTTTAACATTGTTTCATTATAACATTGATGAGGAAAAGAAATGATCCCTGGGCTGGGCCACTGTGTGGAGTGGGTGTGTTCTCCCCATGTTCACCTGGATTTTCTCCAGGTCCTCTGGTTTCCTCTCACATCCAAAAGCTGTCCCCATACCTGAGCTTTATAATTCACCTGGAATTGGTGTGTCTACACAGTCTCAGTGCACCCTGAGCTCCCAAAACGAGCTCCAGCCACCCACCGTTCTGATCTGGAATACACAGGGAAGTATCGTACTTGTTTTTATTAACCTTTCTTTAATGTATCTATAGCCCACATTTATTTCCATGCTCAACAGCAAACGTGTTTTGGTCTTTTTTTATAAGCACGGTGATAGTTTTGTGACCAGAAATATGCCACAGGAACTTCACTCTTACATCAGTTAGCCTGTGATGAAACTGGTTTTGTGAGTCATTATTTCACTTAAAAGTTGCAGTTTCTAAGAACCTGTTGACCACGCTAAGTGAAGACCTACTGTATTATTGTTATAGAATCAACAGATATGTCTGCTGTGTAGTAACAGGCCAGCTATTCAGACAGCAGGAATGTAGCAGAGAAAGTTTAATTACTTCAGAGGATTGGGCAAGGAGATGGGGAGAGATGTTCAGATCCAGTTTTTCAGGAGGTTTTAGGCTGGGATTTTTAAGGGGATTATGGAAGGTGAGGGGCTAAAGAATTGGGGTTGATGATTGGTTGGGGTAAGGGAGATGCAATTGTCAGGACACGGAAACTGCATTATTAGGTGAGCCAGCTTCTTGTGGGGGTTTTTGGACCAGCTGAAGCCAGGAGGGTGCTTGAGATCAGCTGGTGTCAGGGGGATTTTTTTCAGATTAGCTGAGTCAGCAGTTTTATTAGTATCCAGGACTTGAAGAATTATCTCTAAGGGAAAACTTAATGATTTATAATGGTTACGTTGTGGGGAATTTTAATCTTATAACAGGGCCTACATGATTTTGAGGCAATAGGCATGAAATAATTATGAGAAAGCAGGTCATAGAATAAACTGACTTAACGATTAATGTTAACGTGCTGATTACTTTTGTAAAGCATATAGGGGTGGTTTTAGTCTTCCCTGGCTTAATCACACCTCAACCCTGAGGTGAGAGCTACTACAGTGTGAACTGGGTGAAGCCCACTCTAGCTTTTTCCTGCTAGCAAGGCCCACAGTTGGGGTAAGAGTCAGGATTCAAGGACGAAAACTGCCTAGCCGTCATCTGCAAGCATCTGTGGGTGCCCAGTTGGAGATTTCAGGGGTGCAGCATGAACACATTAGCTCTCCTGTGCACTGTCTTAACGTGGCATGTATTTAATCATAGACTGGACTATAAGATAATTATAACCCCTGCTGTCAGAATTATGAGCCCACATTTTTAAAGTCCTTGTAAAATGAACTGAAAATCCTGGGGGTACTTGTGAGATTTTATTGTCACAGAGTCTGTTCTTTCATCTTATGATTTCTATTTTAATATTAATGCTGGTGAGTTGTGTCTAGACTCAAAAAGGAAGTATTATGAGGCATGTCAGACCTCCCAACTCTTCATGCTCAGGAACTAAGTTTTAAAGTTTTCTGTGGTCCCATTGGCCGCAAGAGGGTCTGACTGGTCAGTACAGGGGGCTGAGGATTTTACACTTCCCCTTTTTGATTAAGATATGCCAGAGGCAGCACTGAAGGCCAAACTTCCATTCTGTCCCATATTGTTCCCAGGGTGGTGTGGCTGTGCCCTGTGTCCATCTGGTTTCTCAGTGGGACTCGTATGGCCAAAGGACTTAGAGCCAAAAGACTTATAGCCAATTAAATGTTCTAGGTCAGATGGCAGTGGAGGTGAGCAGACGCTCATTAACCCTTAAAAAAAACTTATGAGAAGCGTAACAGCTGAGAGCCAAAAGCCAAACATAAGCTTACAGAACTGAATCCTGGTCTTAGATACTGACATAGCAATTATTTATACAAGACATAAGTACTTTGTTAAGCCCATTTGAGTTAAGGAGTTTAAAGAGGCCAAGTTTCTCAACCTGTTGGCTATCTAGGCATCCATGTGCCCATCTGTATCTGGAGGATCTAAACTAATTTTATCCCTCAAAACTGGCTCTTGGAATTTCACGTGTCCACCTCTTTCACAATAGTTCCTGAGCCTGGAGGGATTGAATAATATTAAATTCTGGCCTCATGTCACATGAAAGCAGTTCATTTTGACTAGAACGTTTTTCTGGGTCTGAAGATGAGGCTTTGGTTAACTTGAGTTTGATGTCACATATAAGTAGAAATGTTTAAGATTTAGCAAGAGTCGATGCCTTTTTTAGATTAGATATGGGTACCCAAGGGTCAAAGCACTGTCACTTAACAAGGTGCCATTATCAAGGGTTAGTTAATAGCACCTGAAATAAAGAATGCTTTCAAAGTGGCTGGAGGGACTCCATTAACTGATTTGTCTTTAGTGTGTGCAATTGTCAGCCTAGCAGTGGTGATACTGCAATTCATGGTCTGACTGGAAGCTGTAATAAGATTTTACAACCTTGCAGTGATTAGTTTTTATAGCTTTGATAAACCCCAGAAATTAGTCAGAGATTTAATTTAGTATTTGATATTGAAGATGTTTATCAAAGATGTTAAAAGGCTCAAAACAGAATCAGAGGTCATTGTAAAGTAATAATTATTTATTTAACTAAGAGTGAGAATTAAAAGACCTTAAAGAAAATACTGAAGGTTGTATGCATGTAAAAAAAAATTAATCCTTTTAAAGCCTAGTGTTTTTAAGTAAATTAAAAAACTAATAGCAACGACATAGAAATTATCTTGGCAAAATGTAAAACTCCCTGTTTCTTGGGACAGTTATTAAAAAGGCAAAGAAAAACTTCCTGCAATGTGATTACTTTTCCTTATGGGAAGCCCATTTTGATAACCTGAAAGTCAAACCTGATGAAAAAGTGTCTCGAATTCATCAGATGCAGGAAGCATGTGTCCAGGATTATGCATGTAAACTATATTATAAAGGAAACGAGAAACTAGAAAACTATTTATACATGACTCTTAGTAACAGCATGGGAGGTTTTCCTGTTACACGGAACAATTTAGATGTATCAAGAAAAGGCAAGAGTATGCAGTCAGGAGGCACTGGAAGAAAACGTTGCTTTTTCAGACCTTTAAGATAAGCATTTCAGTGTCACAGTGAAGTTACAAACAGAGGCAAAAGTTATAGGTGCTGACAAAAAAGTTGAAAGAGAGTTATTATCTCAGGCCTTCTCAAAGGGTGAAAAAGCTGATAGCAGCAAGACACGCAGAAGTTGAACTTCTGAGATATAAATTTGAGGGGATTTAAGAAAAAAAAAACAGTTTATTGAAATTAAAATGAGAATCTCTTACAATTTAATTAAGAGTAAATTAATATCTTAATAAAATTTTATTTTAATACAGGGAACTACATTATGGAAAAATTATTAAAAATTATTTTATAAAATTATAACTGACTAAACAGGGTCTGACTTTGTTGCTCAGGATGGAATACAGTGGCATGCACAAGGCTCACTGCAGCCTTGACCTCCCAGCTCAAGTGATCTTCCCACCTCAGCTTCCTGAGTAGCTGGGACTACAGGGGCATGCACCTGCAAGCCTGACTAATTTTGATCTTTTGTAGAGATGGGTTTTTGCCGTGTTGCCCAGGCTGGTCAGGAACTCCTGAGCTCAAGCCATCTGCCTGCCTTGGCCTCCCAAAGTGCTGGGATTGCAGGCATGAGCCACTGCACCCAGCCATAAACTTTTTTTTAATGAATTGTCTTTTATGAACCTTATTATAACTTTCATAGGCCATAAATGACATTCTCAAATTTTTGTTTTGTCCTAAACTTTTTCTTTTTTAAATGACCAGTTATTTTATTTTAGGACAAAAATTTATCATACAAGTTTGTTTACATATTTAAAATATTTTTATAGTCATAACTCTTTAAATATTTCTCTCTCCCACTTACTGGGTTTTCTTTCACCTTGTTTTGTGAATAACCTTTCCAAGTCTATAATTTGAATCAACCTTTAGATAATTTCTGAATTAGACAAAATTATTCTTTTTTTTAATAAGAACATATTTTTGGCACATTTAATATACAGAATTACATATTAACTAGAATCCTTATTCTTAGTAACCTTAAATTTTAGTAAAAACTGAGGAAGTGATAAATTTTGCATTGTCTGCCAGACATTTGTACTTTATGGATGAGAACCACTCACAATTTTTAGAAAGTTTTTGTAAATATCATAACCTTTCTTAGTTGGAAATGACCCACACATCTAATGCATATTTAAGATAATTTTAAGATTTAAATTATACAAAAGTTTACTCATAAGCATTTGTCTCATTTATATTAATTTATTTTTTAACAGTTTAACTAGATTACTTATGAAAACTGAGATATTAGACAAAGATAGTCATCATTTAAAATTATTGCCCTGTTAACCACTTTTATAGCTCATGAATATCAGGTGTTTACCTAAGTAAGAACATGGAAGTTAAACCTATGAGTACTTTTGCCAATAACTCAGAAGATTTAGCTGTGTTTATTCAACCAACAACATTAAACTGGCCCTATGTATCACAAATACATAAAAACAAAGATTATTTTGTTTTTGGCTGGGTTTACAGCTTTATGTCCTTCATGCCAAACTCTGACACCGTAACAGATTTAGCAAAGACGAATGTAAAACTATTTCGCCAATAAACCCAGACAAAAACGTATGCTAACAATTTTGAAAACATTTTAATGTTAATTTTATTAATAATTTTAAAGCCAGTTTTTTAAGTATTTATTTAAATCGCCTTAACTTGAAAGATATTTGGGCTTATTTGCTCAATTTATTATTTATAAGCTGTGTTAGTATTATGTAGACTTAACATATAACACGATATATGTTTATCTGTGTAAATTTATCTAAACACAACCTCGCCTCTGTCGGCCCCTGACACCTTTGATCCAGGGATCGAAGTGGAGAGGAATGACCTGCGCCCAGGAGTTCAGCAGTTGGTCTCTGGGCAAGATGGAAAAGCGGATGGCCACCCTGAGTCAGGCATGCTGACCTTTCAGTAGCATTTCCTCCAGGGACATTTTCCACAAATCTAATCCTACAGAACAAGATGAAGACAAACAAAATGCCTTCCAAAATAAAGTTTTAAATATTAAAAATTAAGAGTGTTTTTCTCAAGCAGTGCTCTTTATTTTTTTCCAGTATTGGGGGAATCCTCTCAAACAAGACCCTTCCTATTATTGGGGACAGTGAACAAGCACTCCAAACAGGGCACAAGTCTCGCCCCAAAGAGGCCACAAGACCTCTGAAGAGGCCAACAAATCAGGAGAAAGGAAAGAGGTGCCAGTTGCATAGAGAAAATTTACCAAAGATGTCTTCAAAATGAGAAATTGTTACTTTGCAGCAGGCAATTTATGCACCAGAATCGCCACTGCCCCATCAACGGACAAGGCACAGGGGACAGCCCCTAGTTCAGGGAAAGTGAGCAGCTGCTTGGATTTGTCTCTGGGTCCATCCCAATGACAAGGTGGCACTGGGCCATGTGCAACTGCCCACAATGGGAACTCCTGGCAAGATCACCATAATTTGTTGTAGTACCCACAGGTTTGTATGCCTGCTGTGTAGTAATGCACAAATTGCACAAACAGCAGGAATCATAATTATTTAGTAGCGAAAATTATTTTGCTACTAAAATTAATAAACAACAAATTTCTGGGGTGAGAGATAGTAATTTTTAAACTTTTATTTTAGGTTAATGTTTTCAAAACAACAAAAAACCTGACTCCTTACCTACTTTTGCACCAAATGTAAAACCAAACTATCTTTTTTTTTTTTTTTTTCCTGAGCCTGAGTCTCACCCTGTCACCCAGGTTGGAGTGCAGTGGTACCATCTTAGCTGATGGCAACTTCCGCCTCCCAGGATCAAGTGATCCTCAGCCTCCTGAGTAGATGGGATTACAGGTGCATGCCACTGCACCTGGCTAATTTTTGTGTTTTTAGTAGAGACAGGTTTCACCATGCTGCCCAGGCCTATTTCAAACTCCTAGGCTCAAGCAACCCTCCCGTCTCAGCCTGCCAAAGTGCTAAGATTACAAGTCAAACTATCTTAATAAAAGAAAAGGTACCTGAAGTTAATAAACCATTCTGTGATGAGCGCTCTTTTGTGTTTGATATATGTCCATACTGTGAAATCACATCACATATTTATGTTTAACATATAGAAGACATATCTGATGTTACCCGGGGTTTCGTTTTGAGAATTTACCAGGATAACTGAAAGGAAATATATCTTAATGTGATTCACTTGCCTTTTAATGTAATTCAGGTGTAAGGGAAGGTTATCTTTGATAATCATCAATTTTCTAAATATAAAATTTGTTCTTCACAGATTTAAATGTATGAAATTATTTATATGATCATTTAGTATAAATATACTCATTTCATCAGGAGAGGATTTGATTTGCAATTTATAGTGGCTTCTAATTAGGTAATACTGATATAATTCTGCATAAAAATCAAATAGAATATAGTGTGACTTGTGTGATAATACAGAAAGAGGAAAATCTGCATGTCTGAAGTTGTCCTTGGCTATCTGTTTTACAGTGTCCAGAATATCTGCTTTGTTGATGTGTGTTTCACCATTACTCAACATGTGGCTTGGGTGACTGCTGGCTGCTCTGCTCATCGAAGATGCTTGCTTTTCATATAGCCTTTGGGAAACTGAGAAGTGATGACATATGCTTATGTTTACCTTCAGGTCGATAACTCGACTTTATTTGTAAAAACCTCTTTTCATGTTCATTCATTCAGTAAATATTCATCCAGCATTCACAATAAGCCATGCACACTTATGTTAAGGTCCCCTAACAAAGGCAGCTAAATAAATCCATATTAGGGTTAAAGTTCTCAAACCTTAGAGAAAAATGCTAATTTAGTTGTGAAGACATGCTATAACCAATATATTTAATGTATGAATAAAACTTAGGTAAATAAAATTAAAAAGGGAGAACCCTGTGTGGACAGGAAGGCAGAGATGCAGGTGATGCCGCTGCAAGCCCAGGAATGCCAGAGATTGCCAGGAAATGCCAAGATGCTGGGAAAGAGGCATGGAGCAGCATCTCCCTCACAGCTGCCAGAAGGAGCCAGCACCGCACACAGCTTGATCTCAGCCCTCTGTCCTCCAGCCTGGGTAACAGTAAGTCTTCTGGTTTTCTTTTCTTTTCTTTTCTTTTCTTTTTTCTTTTTTCTTTTTTTTTTTTTTTTTTTTTTGAGAGAAGGAAAGAAAAAAAGGAGTGAAGGAGAGGAAGAAAGAGGAAGAAAAAGAGGGAGAGAGAACGGAAATGTTGCTTTATTCTAAAAAATGGGTATTAATAACGGCCAATCAATATTTCATTTAAACCTATGAGTAGGTGTGATGTGGTATTGACAAGAATGTATATTTTGTGTATTTAAAGTGGAGAGCTCTATAAATATTTATTAAGTTTACTTGTTCCGGATCTGAGTTCGAGTCCTTGATATCCTTTTTAATTTTCTGTCTCATTGAGTCTAAGTCTCTATGTATCTGGGTGTTAGGATCGTTAGCTCTTATTGTTGCATTGATCCTTTTACCACTATATCTTTGTTGCTTTAAAATCTATTTTATCAGATACAAGAATTGCAACTCCTGTTATTTATTTATTTATTTGTTTGTTTATTTGTTTATTTATTTATTTTTGCTTTCCGTTTGGTTGGTCAATCTTTCTCCATCCCTTTGTTTTGAGTCTTTGTGTATCCTTGCGTGTGAAGTGGATCTGGATGTAGCACACCGATGGGTTTTGGCTGTATCTTTTGATTGGGGGATTTAGTCTATTTAAATTTAGGATTACTGCCATTTGATGTTAACTGGCTGTTTTATCCATTCGTTGATGTAAGTTCTTCTTTATGTTGATGCTGCTTACTTTTTGGTATATTTTTAGAAAGGCTAATACTGGTTGTTCCTTTCTGTGTGTAATGCTTCTTTCAGAAGCTCTTGTAAAGCAGGCCTGGTGGTAATAAAATCTCTGAGTACTTGCTTGTTCATAAAAGATTTTATTTTTCCTTCAGTTGTGAAGCTTAGTTTGGCTGGATATGAAATTCTGGGCTGAAAGTTCTGTTCTTTATGGATGTTGAATATTGGCCCCCACTCTCTTCTGGCTTGTAGAGTTTCTGCTGAGAGATCTGCTCTAAGTCTAATTGGCTTCCCTTTGTGGGTAACCTGACCTTTCTCTCTGGCTGCCCTTAGTATTTTCTCCTTCGTTTCAACCCTGGTGAATCTAACGATTATGTGCCTTGGGGTTGCTCTTCTTGAGGAATATCTTTGTGGTGTTCTCTGTATTACCTGGTTTTCAAGGCGTCCAGTTTCTTATGCTGTCCTTTCAAAATGTTTGAGCCTGGTACAAATTTACTTATCCCTTAATACTAAACACTTGATTTAAAATCGGGTGTGATGACACATAACACAGAGCCAAAATAAGAGTGATTTACAATTAAATCACTCTTTACTTCTCCCTCACGTATAAGTCTCAGCAGAGGTCATCCATGAAATCATTGTTGCCTGGGCTCCTTCTACCCCAACACTCCATCCTCCTTAGGGGCACTCACCTAATTTTTGTATTCTTAGTAGAGATGGTGTTTCACCATGTTGGCCAGGCTGGTCTCAAACTCTTGACATCGTGATTCTCCCGCCTCCGCCTCCCAAAGTGCTGGGATTATAGTCGTGAGCCACCATGGCTGGCCAGCCTCCCTATATTATATCAGAATTCAGCCAGCAGACTGACGAAGAAGACAGCAAAAAGCAGGCATGACCACATCTCAAAATCACAACCCAGAAGTTCAACACATCATTTCTACTCACACCCCATTGGCTAGAACTCAGTCATCTGGCCACATTCAATGCAAGCTATTTAGGAAGAAGAGAAAATTCATTTTTCTGAACAATGAGCTGTATCTGCCATAATATTTGCCTGTCTGGAGGAAACATTAGCACAGATGGTTCATCAGCTCAAGGAGCAATCTCAGTAAGTCTCAATTCAAAAAGCAGCATTTTTACCTCTCCATAAAAACATGAAATAAAGGATAGTCATGAATGCAGCCATAAAAAAGAACAAGATCACACGCTTCACAGGGACATGAATGGAGCTGGGGGCCATTATCCTTAGCAAGCTAACACAGGAACAGAAAACCAACCACCACACATTCTCACTTATAAGTGGGAGCTAAATGATGAGAACACGTGGACACATAGAGGGGAACAAAATACTTATTTATTTTATTTAAAATAAATAAATAAAAATAAAAAAAGACAGCAGATGCTACAGTGCATTCTGATGAGGCACTTAACAAAGGTGACCACAGGGGCATATGGGAGCTTATCTGTGAGGAGGATAACCCACCTACAGGGAGGACATTGGAGCTGAAGGCTGAAGGGCAGATAGTCCTTAGCCAAGCCCTGTGTAGGTGGGGGTATAAAAAAAAAATCTCTCCTTCACTACACAGTCTAGACTGTCATTGTTTAAAAATCCCAAACTTACCTTGGCCCTCAGAAGCCAATTTCCTCAGTAGCTCCTCATTATCTAAAGAATGAAGTCCACATTCCTTAAAATTAAAATGATCCAGAAAAGTCTTTCAGATTTGGCTCCTGGCCCACTGTCTATCTTATTTTCTGCTAATTTGACTCTTACACCTAGCACCCAAGAGAAAGGCAAATCTCCAAGCAAAAGCAAAATCTATAGTTGGACTTGGAACTGTATGCCCATTTCTGCTTCTTACCATTTGACCTAACTCATAACTTTCTAAACCATATTATACAGCTAATAATACCCACCCTAACAATAAATAAATAAATAAATAAAATAAGAAATAATAAAAACTTGAGGTTTGGGGGTTTTTTGTTTTGTTTTGTTTTGGGTTTTTTGTTTGTTTGTTTGTTTTGAGGTGGAGTCTCACTCTGTCGCCCAGGCTGGAGTGCAATGGCGCGACCTTGGCTCACTGCAACGTCTGACTCCTGGGTTCAAGCGATTCTCCTGCCTCAGCCTCCTAAGTAGCTGGGGTTACAGGTGTTCACCAGCATGCTTGGCTAATTTTTTGTATTTTTAGTAGAGATGAGGTTTCACCATAGTGTCAGACTGGTCTCAAACTCCTGATCTGAGGTAATCCATCCACCTCAGCCTCCCAAAGTACTGGGATTGCAGGTGTGAGCCACCACGCCCAGTCCCAAAACTTGAGGTTTTGAATATCCTAATTACCCTGATTTGATCATTACATATTGTATGTGTGTATCAAAATATTGCCTTCCCCATAAATATATATAATTATCATGTGTTAATAAAAAAATGAAAGGAAAAAATGATAGTAGTGGGATATTTGGGCTCCTGAAGGGTATTGTTAAGGTTACTTTAAAAATGAGCCACTTGCACTCACAAAAATATAATAAATTATCTTGCTAAGAAGAGAGAAGGAAAAGAGATTAAATTTTTTTGGGGGGATCAATTCTATCTATCTATCTATCTATCTATCTATCTATCTATCTATCATCTATCTATCTATCCCTCCCACTAGCCATTGATGTAGTGTAGTCTTTTTTTAATCTTTAAAGGGATTTGTCTTTTAAACTGGTGGGGAGTCTCATGCCATTCTCGGGGTCCTCCCCCAACAGCAGCCTGCCAGAGCGTGAGCCTCTGTGAGACACTGTAACTTATGGATTGCCCCTGTCGAGATATCCTACAAACAGTCACAGCTCCCGTTGCCGTCTCCATCTGATTATGGTTGTGGAAATTCACTGTTCATCTCCATGACTCATTTGGCTTTTACAGTAGCCAAAAAGGCGAGGAAAATGAACAACAGTGGGAATTGCCAACCTGCATTTCTCAAAGGGTTGGTGACACGGCCCACCCCTCAGTCTCCTCCACGGATGACATGTTGCCTTTGGTTTACTCTCAGCAAGGAGTAGTTCGAGGAACGTCTGTTTGGGCCTTTCTTTCCTAATAACCAAATTCTTGGGATCAGAAAACCAATGTGGGGATTCCACCAGTTGTTAAATGTACCTATTCCCATTATCCATTCTGGAACTGTGGAAGTAATCACAGGAGGAGGCCATGGTCCCACTGAACAAACTTAACTTTTTCAGGCAAAGGCAGTTCCTATCCCCTGACCTCCAAAATCCCTGCTTCAACTGATGGGCCACACAGCATTTCTGATGTTGGGGACTCAGAATATGCTCAGAGGCCGGGTGTGGTGGCTCCCGCCTGTAATCCCAGCACTTTGGGAGGCCGAGGCATGTGGATCACAAGGTCAAGAGATCGAGATCATCCTAGCCAACATGGTGAAACCCCATCTCTACTAAAAACATAAAAATTAGCTGGGCGTGGTGGCACATGCCTGTAGTCCCAGTTGCTCGGGAGTCTGAGGCAGGAAAATCTCTTGAACCAGGGAGGCAAAGGTTGTGATGAGCTGAGATCACACCACTGTACCCCAGCCTGGTGACAGGAAAAATGAGTTCCGTCTCAAAAAATGGATAGATAGATAGATAGATATAGATAGATAGATAGATAGATAGATAGATAGATAGATAGATAGATAGATGATAGATAGATAGATAGATAGATAGATAAAATATGCTCAGAACATGTATACAAAATTCTCCAGAAAGTGCACGTAGATGTTTTCTTTCTTCCAGAGTGTGGTCACAGGAGTGGTTGCCTTTGACTTTGGTGACATCTGGAGAAGCTGAGGGAAAAGATACATGGCACATGTCTGAGACTCCATTGCAGGGTCATTCCTCAAAGGGCTCCGATCTCTCTCACAGACTAGGAGCTCAGAAATAACTAGTTTAGAGACAATGACTCCTCAGTGTAGAAATAATCATATCTAGAATTGTTTTCTTGGTAGGCTGCCCATCAATTTCATTTGTAAGGACACCTGATCAACTACCCCTCACCACATATCCTTGTGGGTCACACTCTCTCATTCCCATCCTGCCCCCGTGGCATCCTGTGTGACTGCAGGCACTATGTCTCTAATGCCTGAGCCACGTGATCCTGCCATTCTTCACTGTTCCTTACCATCATCGGTAGCAATAGAGGACAGCCAAACACGGAGCTCTTCAAGGATGCTGGCGCCTCCCTCGCCGATGCTGTGATGAATAGTGTGAGCTCTGGTTCCTCCCAGCAGGCAAGATGAAGGATGGCTGAGCAGACTGCACATCGTAGCTCCATCCCACCATGCCTGTCCTTATGCATTCTGACTCCTTCCCCCCTCCCTCAGCAGTGTGGCAAGGACATTCAAGCATTCTGACCTCATTATCTGGAGGCCATGTAAGGCCAGAATATCAACACCACTAGCAAGTGGTCAACCCAACACTTTGAACCCAAATCCACAGTGAGCACTATCATGTCAATGAGTTCGGTCCAATCAAGACCTTTATTTTGTTCGTGGCCCACCGCCTTGGACCCAGTCCCACTCCTGCTGCCCAGGCTTCGGCCGCCATGGACCTACAAGGTCCTATAAGCTTTCAGCATATAGTCATCTCCTGCAGGACAGTCCTGGCAATGCTCTATCCTGGCTATTTTAACATCTATCTTTAGATCTGTCTTTGTTATGGGTTCCTAACTGTGAAGCAAGGTCAAGTGGTTCCTTCATTGCACAGATGACCTCCACACCAAGTAAGGAGTGAGTCTGAGGAGACAAACAGAAGTTATCTGTACATCAAGCTAACAGTGGATTTTTAAACAGAAATCAGAACAATTCTAGAGGTAATGGAAACATGTAGACTACTTTAATTGCAGTGATGGTTTCGTGGGTATATATTTCAAGAGCCATGGAATTGTACATTTTAAATTCATTGGTTCTTTGTGAAATTGATTATACTTCAAACACTTGTAATTTCAATACTAACACACCTAGGAATTTGAGCACTATATACTGATCACCATAAACTACTAAATAAACCATCCATATTTCAAAAGGTATAATGATGTAATAATGGCAAATCCTGGAAGGCTAGAATAATTATATGTAACAGTGTGTTATGATTCATGCACTTTATGAATACATGTTACATATGATTATATGTAACTGTATTACAAAGCTAGAGTTTAATTTACTGAAGTTATTTCTATTTTTATTTTTATTTCTAAAGAAATATAAAACATTTTTAAACTTCAAATGTAATATGTTATCTAAGTGAAACAAAGTCAAATGCAAAACTGTCAATATCTGCCTTCCAAAAGGCAGAAGAAGGTCCTTGGAAGTCAGTAAGACATAATAAATGAAAGACCACCAGGGAGCAGTGCGGGACTGCTTAGGACAATGAGTGCCCCCCTCAATACTTCCACAAGCCAGCATTCAGAACACTTTTATCATCTTAGAGGATGTTTTAAAAAAAAATTATTTGCTAATATTCTTTAATATAATTTGAAAATAATAAAAATTTCCTGCAAGAAACAATAGGTTATCCACTAACTGTGAGATGTATCCTTTCACATACGCAGATATGTAAAATTATGCATGAATGAATGAGTCACGTTGGACTTTAATCCATCGAGATGTAAAAACTTAACTGTAAACAAATGAAACAACTAAATTAATAAGTAAAACTGAAACTCTAGGAAGAAAATATAGGAGTAAATCGTTATTGGCAAGAGTTTCTTAAACATGTCGCTGAAAACACTAGCAGTAAAAAAAAAAAACAGATAAATTATATGTCAACAAAGTTAAAAACATTTGAGCATCAAAACACCCTCTTAAGGGAGTATAAAGACAACTCAAGACTGGCAGGAAATATTGGCAAGTGATAAATCTGATAAAAATTTTGTACCCAGAAAATATAATGAACTTCAACAGTTCAAGGAAGAAACACAACCAATCCGACTACTAATTGGGCAAATGACTTGAACAGACATTTCTCCATAGAAAATACACAATCAGTGAACAAGCGCATGGAAGATGATCAGCAGCGTTAGATATTAGGGAGCTGACAATCAAACCAGCCATGAGATACGCTCCACACTCACTAGGATGGCTGTCAGGAAACAGTCGCGGGTCCTGTTGTCTCAAGACCTGAAGCTGGAGCTGGCTTGGGCTCTGGAGCTGAAGCTGGGGCCGGAGCCTGCAGTGACTGCATGGCTGGGTCTGGTGCTCTTGCTGGGACTGCCTCAGCCCTGGAGCCAGAGCCGATGATGGAGCTTGCAAGGAGCTCGGGAGCTGGTGCTATGGTGGGTGCTGCTCTTGCTTCCAGCTCTGCAGATTTCCCTAGAGCAGCTGGTGAAGCCTGGAGCTGCTAGTAGACCTGGCCCTGACACATTCTCTGGAGGTGGCTTTTGAGCTTGGACAGGCCAGCTCCATCCATGACCACCCCAAAGCTGGAAGTACTGGCACAGAGAGGACAGGTCATCAAGGATAAATGTCACCTCTGTGAGGCCTTTCCCAACCCCCCAGTCATAAAGTGGCCTTCATCTCACCCTCGCAGCACTCTGCTTTATTTCAATCTCCCTCTTTAGCCGACCCCACTGGCTGCAATATTCAGAGATGTTCCCTGAAGTCCCCATCACTTGCTGCTCCCCAACTGTGGCAGAGTAAACCTACTTCTGCCAGACTCGAACGGCAGGGACTGACCAAGAAGGAAAGTGGCTCTTACTCCAGGGCTCCGTGGTGAAATCTGCATGAGCACACCAGTCCCGGGGGCCTGCGATCAGCGGGGTCTCAGGCCATCCCGCAGCTCATCAGCAGTGCTCAAAAGAATCGTGGGTGCCGACCACTAGTCCAGGGAGCCTCATGAAGACAAAGGGACACAAACGCTACCCGTGTGTATCTGTACATACATAGTATATAGAGTTCTATTTGTATATGTATATACATATCCACAGACACATATAAACATGTTATGTATGTGAAGAAACACATTGACTGTCTGCATTGAGGATCTCATTTAAAACGTGGTGGTTCACACCTGTAATCCCAGCACTTTGGGAGACCGAGTCGGGTGGATCACAAGGTCAGGAGGTCAAGACCAGCTTGGCCAAGATGGTGAAACCCCATTTCTGCTAAAAATATAAAAATTAGCCGGGTGTGATGGCCGGCTCCTGTAATCCCAGTTACTCGGGACACTGAGGCTGAGAGTTGCTTGAACCCAGGAGGCAGAGGTTGCAGTGAGCCAAGATCATGCCACTGCACTCCAGCCTGGAGATTTTTATATTAAATAAAATAAATAAATAAATAACATACCATGTAAACATGCCTGCACACATTTATGTAAATGAATGTGCATATGAGACAGTGAGACAGACTGACAGAGAGACAGAGCCTGAGAGATCTTGACCAAACCATTTAATATGATCAGATTTGGTGGTGGGACATTGAAAATATTTTATTTTCTCCTCTAAGTGATACTTAAATATTTTATAATGTTCATATTATTTTTATAATTATGAAAAAAATCATATACATACAGATGTAGTAAAGAAAACTCCACAGAAACACACATATTCACACACACAGACATTCTGTCAAGGGCCCAGTCTGCCCTCTCTGCATGAGCTGGCAGCAAGGGAATAAGAAAACGCCACAGAATTCCATCACTGACACTTCCAGGAGCCCCTCAGCTGACAGCCAGCCCCCTTGCACCACCCTTGTTTCTAGGCACAGCTCAAATGCCATCCCCCTGGAGTGGGGTAGCTGGCCTCTTGACTTGAACACATTACTAAGCTGTCATTTGTCCCCATCAGACTGGCAGGTTTGTATGTCGGGTGACAACCAGCCCTGGTGAGAATGTGGGAAGCGGAGACCCCAGCCGATCCCCTGGAGACTTGTTTATGGATACGCCTCTCTCCAGCTGGCAGCATCCATCGAAGTTCCAAACCTCTATCTCTTTACCTAGCTGTGATCGAAGTTCTAAACCTCTGTCTCTTTACCTAGCTGTGATAACGCTGGGACTTTAGCCCACAGACATTGTTTTATTTTTAAGACTATTCATAACAGCCCTGGTTGAAATAACAAGGAATTGGAAACATCATTAACATCCGTGTAGAGAGGCTGGGTGGAGAAAATGGGGGCCACGTGGACCAGAGAATACCAAGCGGCTGCTGAGGTGGGCACGGTGGGTTTCTGCGTCCCCACATGGAAAAGACTTCAAGGAAATGTATGTGAAAAGCACACTGACAGTCAGTCTACATTGAGGATCTTATTTTTTAAAAAAATAAATATATCCCATGTAAATATGCAGGCACGCATATATGTAAATAAATGTGCATGTGAGACAGACTGACAGAGCCTAAGAGATGTGACCAAACCATTTACTGATGATCAGATTTGGTGGTGGGACATTCAAAATATTCTATTTTCTCTTTTAAATGATACTTAAATATTTCATAATGTTCATCTTATCTTTATAATTATGAAAAGATCATGTCACAGTAAATATCCATTTCACACTCACCTTTTAAATAATTGATGTACATTACCTAGTTTTAATTTTTATAGGCATTTTATTACAAAGCCAAAAATATGCAATATATTAATAGTAAAAGGAAGATTTCAACATTAATGAAAAATAAAAGATCTAGTTCTTCCACCCAGACACAGTACCCTTCCCATGAGGTGCTCCTCCTCCTGCTCCAGCCCTCCCTGTGCAGCCCATGTGCCCTTGGACGCTGGGTGGGAAACACTTCAAGCCCTCAGCTCCTCTGTGATCTTCTGTCCCCACAGAGGGACACTGCCCAGACATCCTCTATCCCCTGTGCATTTTCAGTGGCCCTGTGTCACATCTTCCTCAGCACCTTCTGCTGTTGGACATGAGACCATTTTTTACTTTTCACTCTCAGAGTAGCACTGAAGGGAACACCTGCATCCATAAATCTCCATTTTTTTAAAGATGGTACCCTAGAAGTAAACATTCTGGATCAAAAATATAAATGTAGACACGTTTTCAAGGTGTTGGCTGCAGTTTTCATGAGGTGAGTCTGTTTATCAGGGTGGAGGCTTGCTGAGGAAAGCAGGGGATGCAGAGACCCCGGGGCTGAGCCTTGAGGGAACAAAGGGAGGCAGACAAGCCAGCAGTGGAGACCACGAGGGCACCTGAAATGAACCAGGGAGCCCAGAAAGCCCCACTGAGCCCCTCCTGCTCCATAACTCAGCTTCTGAGCAATGCAGCCAGGCGCTGCCATCCAGGAGAGAAGAGAGGGCAGCTCAAATGCCATCCCCCTGGAGTGGGGTAGCTGGCCTCTTGACTTGAACACATTACTAAGCTGTCATTTGTCCCCATCAGACTGGCAGGTTTGTATGTCGGGTGACAGCCAGCCCTGGTGAGAATGGCCACCCTGCCTGTGTGGTCTTCCTCCAAGCACAGAGCTCCTTCCTCTCTCTCAAGAAAGCACTTATAAGGGGAGGTCAGTGAGTTATAGAGACCACCGTGAATGTGTAGGGGACAGATGACTTTCTCAGCTGTAATAGAGGCACTACTCTAGCTTGTGTGAGCAGGAGAGAACTTTTCGAAGCACATGAGGGACTCATGCAAGTTTCAGGACAGTCAGAGTATCAGGCCTGCAGATTTGGAGCTGGGCACAGCCAGACACACCAACCAGCCACCTGTACTGGTCTCCTTCATATTCAGCTTCTGTGGGGGAGGGCCTCTGCCTCCCAGCAAAGACCCAATATGCTCTCTGCTTACCTGGAGCTCCTGTACACTGTGGAAGACAGACACAGAAGTGGGTGGTTAGCATGGATGATGGGAACCAGGAGTCAGCTGCTTTATTAATTAGAGGCCAATTCTTCAACGAAGTTATGGAGAAAAACCATGCTTGGTAATTCATTTTGAAAAAAATAATTTAAAATTAGGGAATATGAACGAATCTTATATTCAACAAAGTATGATCATAGCAGTAACTATCCACTGACTCCCAGAACCAACAAAGAATGATCCAATGTTGATTGGGTATTTGTGCCAAATTATAGCATGTTGGCAAAATTCTGAAGCCTCGGTAATTCTTCTGAAGGCCTCTTTGATCCTGAGGTATGTAAATGGTTCTCACGGAAACCTCTTTGGAGTTTTCATGAATTCCCTTAGTGACTGTCTCTTCTTCAACTGTTACCTGATCTGACCCATCCAAAATCTCATTTGTTAGTTTTGATAGAGATCCATCGTCATTGTTGTCTTTATTTCTCTGTGAAAATATTTTATCTGGTCAGTTTTCAGATGTTCTTTTATCACCAGTTTTTAGAAATTGAATTGGTGTGCTTTGGTGTCAGTCTCTGACGGTTCTTGTGCTTGGGGGTTCTTGTGCATTGAGTTTTCCTGTTTTGTAATTTTTGACATGTAGAAAATTATGAGGCTGGATATAGTGTCTCACTCATGTAATCCTAGCTTTTTGGAGGCCAAGGCAGGCAGATTGCTTGAACCCAGGAGTTCAAGATCTTCCTGGGCAACAGGCGAGACCCCATCTCTACAAAATAAAATACAAATATTAGCTAGGTGTGGTGTGTGCCCCTGTGATCACAACTGCTTGGGACGCTGAGGTGGGAAGATTGCCTGAGCCCAGGAATTTGAGGATGCGGTGAGCCATGATTGCGCCACTGCACTCCAGCCCAAGTAACAAAGAGACCTTGTCTCAAAAAAAAAAAAAGAAAGAAAGAAAATTGTGGCCCTCAAAAAATTTTTTTTACTCTGTCTTTACCATCTCCTCCAGGTACTCTAATTTCAGCTGCAATAAGACACTTGAAGTTCTCCCAGGGGTCACTGATGCTCTTTTTGTTTAATAAAACTTTTTTTACCATGTTTTCCATCTACGTTGGATTACATCTATTGCCCTGTCTTAAAATTTGCAAAAATTTTCTTTTGCGATATAAAATCTGCATTCATCTCATCCAGTGTGTTTTTCATTTCATGCCTTGTATTTTTTTAACTCCAGAAGTTTAATTTCTCTCTTTCTTATGTCCTCTGCATCTGACTTGGTCAGTGTTTTCACTAGTATATTTCCCCTACTATAGTGAACAGAATGAATTGAGATGTAATTCTGTTTTAAGCTACTTGTTCACTAATCTTGTCATCTTTCTTAATTATGGGTCAATGTTAATTAGCTTGATTATAATAATCATTTCACTATATATATCTCTCTCAGAGCATCAGCTTATACATATTAAATGTATACAATTTTATTTGTCAAAAAATTGTAAGAGATCAATATTAACTCCACGTTTTCTTTTCAGTTACTGCAGCAAAAATGGATAAGAGCAGTTGTAGAATTATGTGATTCTGCATTTCATGATGTATTGACATAATTTATTTCTGTTCCTTTCCCAGAAGATCAGGTCTTTCTGTGCATCACAACTCACCAGGTATGCTCCTTTCTCTGAAACACATGTATGCTAGGCCATCTTACTTTAAAATTAATGGTTTCATGAATACAACACCACCAATGTATAACCATTCCAAGCTTTATGCATCCATGTAATTATTGTTTTATAAGTAAAATCCTGTTGTTAAACTTTAGTTCCACAAAATCTAATATCCTGAAATATCTGCCTTCTATCAGCAACATGAACCTCTCCAACATGCGTAAATCTCTTACTTGGAGCTGACCGAGAAAAATGACAGCCTCAGAGCCCGCCTGGGTTCAGCCATTCCTGCAAGGGATGAAGGTCTTCTGAAGTCTCTCTGCTGGTGTGTATGTTGGGCAGCAGAGCTGGATTCTTGCCTCCAATTAACTGGTAAATAATGTTACAATCTGGGCTGCTCTGAGCCCAGATAAGATGGTTTTAGAGTGCGTCTTCTCAGAGAGGATACAGAAAGCTAATCAGAATGGTCAGCATAACTCCTCCCTGCTCAGTGTCAGAAAAGAGGCCTCATTTGTTTCAAGTTACCCTGCTCAAGAGATTTTATTTTAACATGATTCACCAGAAACAAAGGTGACCCTACAACCAGTAGTAAGAAAATCTCAAGACATTATCAAATTGTTCAAGATACTTCAGTTCTGTTTAGATTTACTGGGCTCCTACTGTTTTTAAAGCATGGCCCTGGAATCTGGAGATACTGAGTGAAAGAAGACCCTGTCCAGTCTCTCAAGGTCAGTGAAGGGATTGGTGACATTGGGCCATTTCTCTGGGTTCTGGCTGCCTTATTTATGAACAGCAAAAATCTGAGTAGTTGGTGTCTAAAGTTCCATTTGTGTTCAAAGGAACTTTTACAAACAAACAAAAACTTTCTTGTTCTAGAAGTCCTTAGATAGCGGAGTAGGTTTTACCTTAAGATTCGTATTTTTAAATGATAGTGTCATGAGCATAGAAGAAAGGAACCTGTCTGGCCGTGGTATTTAAATCACTCTTTGTTGTTGGTATCGGAATATTGCAGTTTCTGTTTCATGTCATCAAATTTTCCTAGTCCAAGAAGCAAAGCAAATCAACCCACAATTTTCTATTAATTTTTCAGAAGTTGGGAATTATTTTCTAGTAAGAGAGCATGAAACCACTTTTCTTACTTACACATTTGTAGACCTCTGAACTCCCATACCAAGAGGAGATGCCAGAAGAGTTGAGGTGAGGGGTTACTTTGGCTGGTGAGGGCTCCCAGGGTCAGCATGCTGGGGTGTCTTCTAAGTGGAGGTGGGATGACACTGCAATCCAAGTCAAGTGCAGAACCAAAAACAAGATGATGGCAAGTCGGCCAGAGAAGGGAGATCCAGAGAAGGCAGATCCAAGGGAGATGAGAGGTGACCCTTGAGACCTAGAGTGAAGTGACACGGAGTAGACCGATGAAGCAGACAATGTAAGCAGAAGGCAAAGCAGGAGTGTGATTCTGGGAAGCACCTGAGACCAGGTAGGTCCAGGCTAGGGGTTGCAGTGGGAAGGAGGCAGGATTAAACGACCTGGCCGGTTGTCAAGATGCGTGTTTATGATGACCTCATGTCCGGGTTATTCTAGGAAAGTTCCAATTTCAAACACCGTAGTATTCCTGTCAGATTTTGCAACCCAAGTGCCTTCATTCAGCTGCACTTGGCACCTCTGCTTGGCCACATGCTGGGCTAAAAATCTGCAATGTAGTCAGAACCAAGGTGAAGACTCTGCTTTCAGATCAGGGACTAAGGGTTATAACAAGTATGGTGAGAAGCTCAACTACCAGGTTATTGTAATAAACCTAATCTCTCCCTCAAAATGATTATAACTATTTGTCATTACTCTGATCTGATCCTCTTCTAAGAAATAAAGGATTTTTGGGGAGGTTGAGGTGGGCGGATCACCTGGGGTCAGGAGTTTATGGCCAGCCTGGCCAACATGGTGAAACCCCGTCTCTACTAAAAATACAAAAATCAGCTGAGCGTGGTGGAACCTGCCTGTAAACCAAGCCACTCAGGAGGCTGAGCCAGGAGAATCACTCAAAGCAGAGGTGGAGGTTGCAGTGAGCTGAGATTGAGCCACTGCATTCCAGCCTGGGTGACAGAGTGCGACTCTGTCAAAAAAAAGAAAGAAGGAAGGAAGGGAGGGAGGGAGGGAGGGAGGGAGGGAAGAAGAATTTTTGCAAAGTTTGCACATGAACACTGAGTGCTTTGGGGTTAACAGACAATGTATACTCTAGATCTTGGCTACAGTAATCATGAGCTGTCCACTTGGACACACTTGTGGCTGAGGCCTCCCACCAATCACCTGTATTTTGTCCTCCCTTGTTTCCATTATACTCTCCCCATCCCATAAGCAGACTGTTTGCTACCCAAATATTCCTGTCACAAAGAAGGAGTAATATGATTACCAAATATCTTTAGTGCATGACATCTAATTGTCTAAAGATATTTTATACAGACAGATGTTTATAGATGGAGGAGGGACAGATGAACCCAGACACAAATCCTGAGGTTGGACAAATAATTTTGCAAGTTTGTGCGGATCACAAGGCATATCTGGCATTTAGTGGACTGTCATATTTATTTCTTGTGTGGAATTTTCACTGGCTTCCTATTTAAATTGAAAAATAAAAGCAAATAAATATTTCTTTACAAATTCTCTAAGTTAGGTCCATGGCCTGGTCTTGCAGGGGTGCAGCTGAGCTGTGCTAGGAGGGTGGCATAGGTGACCACATCGCAGCCAGATCCAGCTCCAGGCACCAAACCGAGCATTAAGCCAGCAGGTCCAAGACTAGCACGGGACTGGATGCAGCGAATGGATTATCAGACCTGGGGCATGCCAAGGAAGCATTTTCAAAGTTGGAAAAATACGATGATGTACTTGCTGGAAAGTACACCATTGGCTTGGGCCAAGCCAAGATGGGCTTCTGTGACGTAGAGAAAAGATCAGCCCTTTGCATGCCTGTGCTTCAGAATCTTACGGAGAGAAACAACCTTTCTTATGAGTGCATTGGGCGACTGGAAGTTGGAACAGGGACAGCCGTCGACAAATCAGTCGGTGAAGACTAATTTGACACAGCGGTTGAGGAGTCTGGGAATATAGATAGAGAAGGAACCGACACACTCAGGCATGGTTTGGAGTCCCAGCTGCTGTCTTCAGTGCTGTGAACTGGACAGAGTCCAGCTCTTGGGATGGATGGAATGCGCTGGGAGTTTCAGGAGGTATTGCTGGATATGCCACAGGAAGTGCTTGACCTACAGGTGAAGCTGGAGCGGTAGCTCTGCTGATTGGGCCACATGCAACTTTAATTTTTGAACGAGGGCTTCGTGGGACACATATGCAATGTGCCTGTGACTTTGACGAGCCTGATACACTCTCTGAATGTCCTATAGTAGACGGAAAACTCTCCACACAGCGCTGCTTCAGTGCATGAGACCACTGCTATTCTATCAACTGCAAAAACATCTGTGCCCAATGGCAGAAAAAGGGAAATGATAAAAGGTTTTACCTTGAATAATTTTGGCGTCACTCACCATCTTGTAAACTGCTGAGTTTATCTCCAGCTCAGATGTTGCGGAATGACTTTCTTAATGGTCAGAATAGAGATAAAAACAGTATTTAGAGTGGTCTGGAAGCCCTTGGGGATGTTAAATTAGAAGACATCGATTTTGATGCAGATGTGGAGACGGCGTTTATGGAGACTAGTTCTGAACCCTTCCATCAGAAAACAAAGACATCTTTGCTGTATCCAATCAAAATGGAAATACATACACATTGCCAGTATGCGGCTCCCTGAAACTGTCCTAGCACAGGACTCACCTCAGCAATGATCAGGGAAGAGACCTGGAGTGTTCTCATGTATGGTCTGGTTCAGCCGCCACCCTGTACAAACTCTCTGGTTTTTTTGTTTGTTTGTTTGATTTTTGAGATGGAGTCTCGCTCTATCACCAGACTGCAGTGCAGTGTCACGATCTCAGCTCACTGCAACCTCCGCCTCCCGGGTTCAAGCAATTCTCCTGCCTCAGCCTCCTGAGTAGCTGGGATTACAGGCACATGCCACTACGCCCAGCTAATTTTTGTATTTTTAGTAGAGACAGGGTTTCACCATGTAGGCCAGAACATTCTCGAACTCCTGACCTCAGATGATCCACCTGCCTCGGCCTCCCAAAGTGCTGGGATTAAAGGCTTGAGCCACCACGCCTGGCCCACCCTATACTCTCCTAAAATTACACAAGATGCCACACCAGGGTCTGCTATTGATAAAATAATAAGTTTATTCAATCTTAAATTAAGTCGTGGCTCAAGAACTTGTGTGGTACCGGATGTCTTTGTTGAAAACATCAAGGTCAGAGAGGACACCTATTATTTGGTCAACTCTATTCCCCAGGGCTCAAGAGATTCACTCTTTGAAGAAACATGGAACTTAGCTAGGGAGGATGAAAAGCACAGAACTTACGCTCCGAGTCCCTCTCCAAATGATGCCACTTTGGATGAAGGAGTTGGACTTATGCATTCAAACATAGTCATTCCAAGCCCTGCTAAGAACGTGCCAAGACTCCCTGCCACAGCAGCAGAAACAGGAGCAGCTGTCATTAGTAACTGGGGACGTTAAGATATTCTGTAGGTGCTAGATTTCAGTGGGAGGGTGGGGATGGGATTACATGTTGCTCAAATTTTTGTGACTGACGTGGAGCCTGGATGATCATCATGTACTTGGGAAAGTCTCTTTTTCTCAATTTGCTGGCGTGTTTCTCATTGTGGTCTGGCCAATGCCAAGTGCACTTGAATGATGTTAAGGGCTCTGTAAAACTTCATACCTCTCTGGCCGTTCGTATGCATGAAGTTTGGTTTTCAAACATGGTACAATGAATACTGTACTTCCATCAGAAGAAAGCAGAGGTACTGATCTTCAATTAATTTTTTTTAAACATGTAAGGATTTTGTGCTTTGAACAACAAGCTTACTGAAAGCACCTGTGGTTTTTGAAAAGCATTTCTAGCTTGGGTATGCGGCCTTAAATGCGATATGCACAGATTCTTTGACAATGGCAAGACAAGCCCAGGTGTGCCACCTCAGGCCTGTAGTCACAGCACTTTGGGAGGCCAAGGTGGGTGGATTGCTTGGGCCCAGGAGCTCAAGATCAACCAGGGCAACATGGCAAAATCCTGTCTCTACTAAAAATACCACAATTAGCAGGGCTGGTGGCATGGGCCTGTGGTTCCAGCTACTTGGGAGGCTGAGGTGGGAGGATCGTTTGAGCCTCGGAGACAGAGGTTGTAGTAAGCTGAGATCATGCCACTGCACTCCAGCCTGGGTGATAGAGTGAGACCCCATCAGAAAGAAAAAGAAACAGAAAGGAAAGAGAAAGAAAGAAAGAGAGAGAGGGAAGGAAGGAAGGAAGAAAGAAAGGAAGGAAGGAAGGAAGGAAGGAAGGAAGGAAGGAAGGAAGGAAGGAAGGAAGGAAGGGGGAAGGGAGAGGAGGAGGAGGAGGAGGATGAGAAGAGGAGGAGGAGGAGAAGAGGAGGAGGAGGAGAAGAGGAGGAGGAAGGGAGGGGAGGGGAGCGAGAAAGAGAAACAAAGAGAAAGAAAGAAACAAGGAAGGAAGAAGGAAGGAAGGAAGGAATAGGGGAAGGGGGAGGAGGAGGGGAGGGGAGGGGAGCGAGAAAGAAAGAAACAGAGAAAGAAAGAAGGAAGGAAGGAAGGAAGGAGCGAGCCAAACAAACATGCCATTTTTTCTAATATTGATAAATCCTGAAGAGGAAGAACAGTTGGGACAATAAAACACTGGTTCTGGAACGTTGCTTTAAGTCCAGGCAGCCGTGACAAAAGTTGTTGTAATGACCTCTGAACAGAGAGACACTGACTTTGAGCAGGCTTCTGGTATAGGAAACGTGGTGCATCCGGAAGCCGTGGATAAAGCTCTAGGTGACTCCTGAGAGAAGCCGTGGATAAAGCTCCAGGTGACTCCTGATAGAAGCCGTGGATAAAGCTCTAGGTGGCTCCTCATAGAAGCCGTGGATAAAGCTCTAGGTGGCTCCCGAATCAGTTCGTAGCAGATCATGGTGAGCAACACTGAGATGTTACTGGAGGTGTGGGTGAGGAATTTCATTGTTGCAACCCTACTTTGTGACTTTCTTTGAAGAATGAATGAAACATTTTTCTGGTTGTCTTTTTTTAAAGTATCAATGGAAAGGAAGGACAGGGGCAGGACATTATCAGGTAACTTCCGATGCTTCAGTGTTATAAATTCAACATACGGACTGACAGCCTAAATTCATGGTGTAAAACAGTCATTTTCATTTTTTTCTCTTTCTTTCGGTATCTGTTCAATGAAAACAAGGTACAACCCAAGTTTTTACATAGTCTGACTGGAAGTATTCCACTTCAAGGCCTAAAAGTAGGATTTATGAAGCATTTACTCAGACTTTTACCTTAAAATAAAAAGATAAACCTATCACACAGGATAGATAAGAAGATTGGTTAGACAGCTTTGTAGATATTTTTGGTGCTGACAATGAGCCTTATAGACTGTAAAATACAGATAGTTTGAACTAAGGTGCAGAACTAAATTTTCTAAACTTTATTTGTTGTTAAATAAATAATCTATTATTTTAAAGGGGAGAAGAAAAAAATTCTCTAAGTTTATAAAACCATTCCTTTTAAAGCAAACAATGTCACAGCAGTCGTGCACTGCCCTCTGGTGGCCATATGAAAGCATGACCCACAAATGCGGCAGGGCTCTGCATTTGGCGTCAGCAAAAAAAAAAAAAAAAAAAATTTAAACTTAGATGCTACTACGGGCTTTCAGTTAGATCATATCCAAATTTCATAAGAACCAATGTTTGGAAGATAACTTCAAAAGGAATTGACATTGTTTCTTCATTTCACGTTGTAAAACGGGTCTCTTTCCAAGTGTGGTATTTCGGGAGTATTTATTGAGCACATAGAATCCAGGGCAGAAAATAGAGACCAGGTCAGGATCTCGCAGCAGGGTAGGGGGTCCGGGAAAGGGGGCAGCAGTGGTGGGAAGTATTCGCAATGACTGCTCTACATCACAACTATGTCTGGCTTAGAGAAAATACTACGTCAAACCAAAACCCATCGATGGAATCCTTCTGATTACTTTAACAGTATATTTTATAAAATTTGAGAACTTTTACCCAACACATGTGTATACTTTTATCTAAACTTAGACACAGAGTGTTCCCACACATGGGATCATCTCACATTCCCAGTTACTTTTCTCACTTAATATGAGCCCTGATCATTCTATTCAATTGTTTTTGAAAATCTGGTTTTAATTGCTGTGCTGTATTCCTTGATACGTCTTGGACATAAATTACATGCTTCCATAGCTTCTGCTGCCATCTCCCTCCACCAACCAAACCTGGTTTATTTCTTAAAGTGGAGCCACAGTGTACTACCACGTGGTTTCCATTCCTAGAGGTGTTTCTGCATACAAGGTGCTGTGAGTCCAGTGACTATTCTAGGACCAGCTTAACTTGGGTATGATGGATTCACAGTTTGACTCCTTTCAATGTGACTGAAGAACAGGTCACCATTAGCACCTCATAAGTCCTGGTCCAACAAGGACAAAGCTCATCTTCCAGACGTCCATTCTTCTAGGACGTTAATAAAACCCAGTCTCCAGGACAGAGGTGGTACAGAGGAACATCTGTGGGCAACATTTACCTGCTATAAGTGAACTCATGTTTAGTAGTGAGAGAGACTTCCAATGACTGAACACGCCTAACAGCATCCAATTCTTTAGTTCATCTTCCCTCCAGGTCCCCCAGTCCATCCTTTGAGCACAGGAAGGGTCTCCTATATAACATTTCAGAGGGACTCAATTAAAGCTTGTTTCTAGGTGCCACTATCATCTGAAGCAGAGCGATGGGTAAGACCTCATCCCAACGTAAATCAGTCTCCTGACGAATTTTAGCTAAAGTCTTTTTAAGAGTATGATTCATCTTTTCTGTCTTGCCAGTAGATTGTGATTGCCAAGAAGCATGTAATTTCCAATGAATGTCTATGCACCAGAGACTTCTTGAGTTATTTTTGCTGTAAAGGCTCTTCTACTGTCTCTTTGAATAGACATGGGTAGCCCAAATCGGGGAACTATTTCTTTTAATAGAGCAGTTACAATCTCAAAAGCCTTTTCCAACTGATGGAGAAAGGCTTCCATCCATCCAGTGAAAGTATCCATAAATACCAACAAAATCCCTGAAATTCTCAGTGGCTCTCAGAAAAGTACATTCAATGTGCCTGTCTTTTCTGAGTCCAGAGCCTCTGGGTTGTACCCCTTTTATTATTAGTGCAGGTCCTGATGGGGTGTCGAATAATATGGCTTGGTCATGACTTAGAGGTTGCCTAGCCTCCCGAAAGTAAGTCAATATCCTCCTTTTTGTTTCTGATAGAGGAAATACACAATGGGGAGTGTGAACAGCAGTGGGTTGTCCAAGATGACCTTTTCTGCTCCTTGTAATAAATCACAGGTGGCTGTGACCATACTCAGACATACGAGCCATCCCTCAGCCCCTACGTCCAGCTGCTTCAACAAAAAGGCATTGGATCTTCCCATATTACCTAGACTTGGGGTTAAGAATCCCTTGTCTTCCAGGGACAAACAGATCAAAAGGCATCCTAATATCTGGAAGACCTAGAGCAGCAACAGTGAGTCAGTTGTTTTTATTTAATAACTTGGAAAGGTTTATGGCATTTCCTAGTCCAGTTGAGAGGCTCCTTTTCTCTTCCTTTAAAAGCTCCCTGAAGCGGCCTGGCTATCAGTTCAAAACTGGGGGTACAGAGACGACAAAACCCAGTAATCCCTAGGAATCCATGCAGTGGTTTCCTGGCAGTGAGCACTGCTACCCTCACCGGTGCCTCTGTTAGATCAGGGTATAAACTCCTCTACCTTTGTGACAATTCCAATTTAAGTATTTAACAGAAGTCTGGGGAAATATGGGCCTTTTTGTTGCAGACTTCAGTAGCCCTATTCATCTAGGAAATTTAAGTAAAAAAGTGTATTCTGGTCTCAGGCTTCTTTACCCTTGCTGGCAACTAGGATGTGACCCTTCTTTTCATTGGAGATCCTTATATTTCTGGGTAAGATTTCATTAGAAGTGGTGAGAGAATTCTTAAAACCTTGAGACAGTACAATCCAAACATGTTGTTTGACCCTAGTCTCAGGATCTTTCGATGCAAAAAAAAAAAAAAAAAAAATGTCCTGTGAGTTGGAGCTTAGAGGTGTACAAAAAAAAAAAAAAAAAAAAAAAAAAAAATCCATCCTTAAGGTCCACAACAGTAAACCAGCTAAAGTCTCTAGATAGAATAGTATGTAAAGCATAAGAGTTAGGCACCAGCAGGTGGATATCTTCTATAATCTAGTTAATGGCTGTTAAGTCCTGTATAACTCAATAGTCTTGTGTGCCTGCTTTTTTACTAACAAAATTGTAGTATTATATGGGGCCAGCATGGACCGATGAGGTCCCATTCAAGAAACACAGCTAAGAAAGGTGAGGCTGGGTGGAGTGGCTCACACCTATAATTTCAGCACTTTGGGAGGCTGACACGGGAGGATCACTTGAAGCCAGGAGTTTGAAACCAGCCACTATGTTTCTTCAATGGCTGAGAAAACATAGTGAGACCCCATATAGGAAGGAAGGAAGAAAGAAAAGAAAGAAGGAGGGAGGGAGGGAGGGAAGGAGGGAAGGAAGGAGGGAGGGAGAGAAGGAGGAGGAAAGGAAGAAAGGAAGAAAGGAAGGAGGGAAATGAAAGAGAGAAAGGAAAAAGAAGGAAGATGGAAGGAAGGGAGGGAGGGAGGGAGGAAGGAAGGGAGGGAAGGAAAAGTGAAATATCTGTCACTTTCCTTCAGTGGATACTGTCTCAAGTTTGTAACTCTCGACCCAGGAAGAACTTTAACATGTATAGGTGCTGTTCTCTTAAACCATCCCACCCTCCTATCCACCTACATATCCAATCTTATGTCTTCAGGGACCTCCACTGGGGGTTCCTTGACTAGTAGTAGTGCCACCTGGAGGGCACACGCTTATTCTGGTGGCCCTTTAATGTACCTCCCATGGGTGCAAAAGTCACTAGCATTCAGCTTGGTTAGCAGGTCCCATCCTGGCAGTGGGACAGGACACTCAAGCATGTATTTTAAAACCCTGTTTTAGGTGTGGTTTGCCCATTTGGTGATATAAAGATTAGAGAAATGACTTTTTCAAGGTTCCTCCAGGGATCCTAGTTATTAGCATTGTTTTCAGACAACTTGGAAAGTCTAATGTTATGAACTGAATAGGCAGCCCCCGGTTTCAATCAGAAAATCCAGAAGATGATTTCCTATCATCATGGTCACCAGAAGTTGTATGTGGAAAATCTTAATGGGATCAGTAAAGTCAGAAATGGTGCCCAGGCTTCGTGATTCTTCATCACTGTCAGTGATCTCAGACATTTGCTGCACTTTCTGATGTCTACCTTCTTTGAGAGTCTTATTTTGGTTAGGGCATTCTGTCTGCCAATGGCCCTCTTGTTTACAGTAGACATATTGGTGGGGTCCCATTGCTGGGTGTCTTATATGGTTTGGATTCTGGGTTGGGGGCCACCTATACTTCATAGAGGTCCTCCTGCTTGTGAACTGTGGGTCAGTTCCTGGGTCAGTGCCACTGCCAGCAAAGCAGCTTATTGTTTCACTTTCTGAACTTGATTCTGTCACTGAAAATCTTAAAGACAATGTCAACCAGCTGAGACATCAATATCCCTGGGGCCTCTTCTGTTTCTGTAGGTTCTTTTGAATACCCAGAGCACTTTGGCTAACATAGCTTATATTTACCATTTTTAGGCTCTCAGGGGCCTCTGGATCTGTATCAGTGTATTGCCTACACATTTAAAAAACCCATTCCAGAAATACTGAAGGGTCCTCTTTAGGTTTTGGTTTTACCGCCTGCATTTTACTTAGACTCTTTTGTTTTGGAACTCCCTTTGGAGCACTGCTAAAAAGCAAATTTGGTAATATTCAAGTCTAGCTCTGTCACCTGAATGTGTATTTCAATGAGGGTCAGTGGTGTTGCTGGCCACGGGCATCAGCAGGTGCTATTTTAGATTGTGCTCTTCCTGTTTGATTAGAGTTGTCCTAGTGGCTGTGGAGTGGCATCTCAGTGTCAGTTTCCTTTCCATATCCCTAACAGCTGACGCTGATCACCTTTCACCTGCTTGCTTACCATTCGTATATCTTCTTTGGAGAAATGTCTGTTCAAATCCATTGCCCATTTTTAGTTCAATTGTTTGGGTTTCTGTACTTGAACTGGAAGAGTTCTTTATGCTTTCTTGGTAAGATTCTTATCAAATTTATCACTTGCCAATATTTCCTGCTATTCTGTGAGTGGTTTTTTGACTCTCTTGACAATGTCCTTTGATATACAAAAGGTTTTAATTTTGATGATCCCCAATTTATGTTTTTTGTTTTTTTGTTTTTACTGCTAGTGCTTTGTGTGACATTCTAAGAAACTAATGCCAAACGCAAGGTTATGAAAATTTGCCCCTATATTTTTTTCTAAGACTTTTAGTTTCAGCCCTTAAATTTAGTTGTTTCATCATTTGGGGTTTTTATAGATTGTTTGGTTAAAATTCAACTTCACTCATTCATTCATTCATTTATTAATAATCTTACATATCTGCATGTGTAGGAAGATACATCTTCCAGTTAGGGGATAATTATATTTGTTTCTTATATGGAATTCACATTATTTTCCAAATTATGCCAAATTTCTAAAATAAGAAAAGTTGTTCTGAATGCTAGCTTACAGAAGTATTGAAATAATGCACGGTGAGAACTAAGGAGTTAAAACTATTGGTATTATATTTGCAATTAGTTCATTATTTTCTATTCTTTTTTTAAAGAATAGTGTCAAAAATTAGTATATAGAATATAAAGTGGGTTTCTGGATGTTTGTTTGCCTAGATATGTAGCAAATGATATTTCAATTGTAATTTGAGTTGCTAATTGTTGCCAAATAAAATTTTAATTAAAAAAAAAAAAAAAGGAAGGGGGCAATGTCGCTGTCCTAAGCAGTCCTGCACTGCCCTCTGGTGGCCTTTCACTTATATGTCTTCTCATTGTTGATTTTAAGGACCTGCTACATTTCTTGATATTTTTACGTATGACTTTAATTTTTTTCACTCTGATATTTTAAATTTGGAGTTTAAGAATGTCAAGAACAAAGATAAATTATCCCTTCGGTATTTCAAGAATCTTAGTGTACTTTTACATATAATTCTTCTAGCCTACCAGAATTCTTCATTATGGCTTTGCAATATTTTATAAAATATAATTATTTAATATTCACATTCATAAAGACACAGATCCCTAGATATGTTAGTCTGTTAATTTCCTTACAGCTTTTTGAAATATAATTTATATTTCAATAAATGTCATCCAATTGAAGATTATAATTTCACAAGTCCGGCACATGTATATATCCAGAAACCATTACTACAATTAGGTAATAAACCAGTTATGTTGGAATGAGAGCCTCCCCTACTCTCTCTACCCCACTATTATCACATCCTAAATCCTTACAACTGCATCTGCATCAACCCTATCTCCAAATAAAGTCACATTCTAAAGGACTGGGGTGGCAATTTAACCCACAGCAAGTACTAACATTGGAATGTACCACTATAAAAGCAATTTCTACTGAGATTTCCCAGCATGGCTGTATGTAAAGTGAAACAGTCAGGACACTAGCAGTTTTGGAGGTGGAAGTGATTTGTGGAATAACATCACACTCCTCTTCTCTGCGGTGAACGCCAGGAGAATTTGCAGGGAATAAAAATCAATACCTGGTCTCAAGACAGCTTCAGAGCCAGAAGGCCACCCCAGATGCTGGAACAGAGGCCAGGAATTATCACCAACACAGAGACATAGCCGAAGTGCCAGAGGGCACGGAGGAGGGAACCATGAACCCCAGTGAAGAGGCTGAGAGCAGAAAACAGTGTGAACACCAAAAATTCAGCACACCTGGGCGTTCCTTACAGGACGACAGTAGAACCGAACGCATGGAGTCTGAACACCGCTTGAAAATCTAGACCTAGACGGTCACAACGGCTTAGGGAGGAAATACCATTTAAATCAAGTATCCAAGGAAATGATCTGACAGGCAGTGATGGAGTGGGGAGGTAGGGATTTCAGGGAGAAGGAATAACAGGAGCAAATCCAAGGAGGACTGAAGGACGGGGCAAGGCTGTTGTGCTGATTACCTCCTGGGGCCTCTGCAGATGGGAAGAGTGACAGAGGAGAGCTTAGGGAGCTAGGGGACTGCAGCAGGGCAGGAAAGCAGCCCTTTGTCTGTCTGATACTTATGCCAGCTTAGAAAGCCTCTCTGGGGTAAGGTCGCTTTGGCACACTGCATCCCTATTTTCCAAGCTGACTTAAGGGTGGGTGGGACACCATTCAGAAGTAAGGACCTTCAGAGTCTTCCTTTCCTTTATGGAACTTGTCAGTCTGCTCTGCTGGGCACTGCCAGCTTCTTGTCAATATCCCATGAGCTGAGTCTTTAAGGCCAGGAAATTCCAGGCTCTGGTTCCTCAAAGTCTGAATGTATCTAGATTACTAAGGTCCTTAAACAATACAGATATAGAGGTTGAAGTGAAGCCTGACCGATGTGTAAATCAACATTAAGGTGGCCTTGGCACTCAGCCAGCCCTAGGACTTTAATTTCTCCTCGGCATTTGGAATTAGTAAGCATGTTTGAGAAGGCAAAGAGATGTGAGTGCCTGCTATGAATTTGGTTACTAAGTTGGCCAAATAAGAAATTGTTGGTATGAATTATGGAATCCTGTAGTCCCAAAAGATTTTTTTTAAATGACTAGTGGGAAGCTGAAAATTTATCGTGAAATTTTCTCTATTGCTCATTTTAGTTCCTTTTTTTCTCCAAGTTAAATTATAACTCAATGTGACTGACAAAAGCAAAGGCTCTTTTTCTCCTACACAAGTCTAAGATTTGGGAGAAAGGAAGAGTAGGGGAAAAATGTGTGAAAATCAACATTCAGTGTATGACCACTACCATGCTAGAAACCAAAGGTAGATAAGTCATTTATTATAGATATGAATTACAAGTTCTATGATTATTTTTAGAATCTAAGTAAAAGGCAACAAAACTTAGAGTAATTTAAAAAGTACCACTGAAAGTGCAGAATAGTCAAAATAATCTTTAAATGAACATGGTTAGAGGATCACATTACTTTCAAGACTTACTAAAAAACTGCAGCAATCCAGACAGCCTGTTTCTGACATAAGAATAGACATACAGATCTAAGTGACTGAACAGAGTCCTGAAATAGGTCCACACTTATACATGAACTCTTTGCTTACAAAGACAAAGCCAGTCCAATGGTGGGAGGGGAAATCACACGTCATGCACTCTTTAGCGTCTGACTTCTTCTGCAGAACAGGATGCTTTTCAAATCCATCAATTCCGTTGCCTTATCCGTAGTTTGTCTTTCATTGCTAAGGAGTATTCTGTCGTACAAACATACTACATGTTCGTGTTAATGGAAGTTTGTGCTGCTTCCAATCTGGAGCTGCTGTGAATAAAATGCTGATGGACATTCTGGTATAAAGGTCTCTTTGCGGACATGTGTTTTATTTCTCTTGGATAAATACTGAGAAATGGAATTGCTGAATTATAAGTCAGGTATATGTTTACTTTCATAAGCAACTGCCAAAGTGATGATACCATTTTTACCCTCCCACCAGCAACATGAGGGTTCTTGCTTCACATCCTCACTGACACTCAGTAGGGTTCGCATTTTACATTTTAGCCCTGTTTAGTACTGTGTATTGGCACTTTGCTATGGGTTTCAATTTGCTTCTCTCGTGATTAATCATGTTGAGTTCTGTGTCCCTGTGGAATGGCCGTCTGTACACTTCCCTTTGTGGAGGGTCTATTTAAGTCATGTGCCCAGTTTTCTGTACTGCAAACAAAGATATTCTCCAAATTCTGATCTTAAAAACTTTACAGTAAGAAAAAGTCTATGGTTCATATGAAATTAATTTTTATGTATGATTAGTGGTAGGGAAGTTTTTTGTTCTAATACAGATGATGAAACTAAATCCTGAAATTGCTTTTACAATCCTTTTTTTTTTTTTTTGAGACAGGTCTTGCTCTGCTGTCCCAGCTGGACTGAAGTGTTGCAATCATGATTCACGGCAGCCTCAAACTCCCAGGCTCCAGTGATCACCCCACCTCCCGAGTAACTGGGACTACAGCTGCCTGCCACCATGCCTGACTAATTTTTGTAGCTTTTGTAGAACAGGATTTCACCATGTTGCCTAGGCTGGTCTCCAGCTAAGGAGCTCAAGCAGTTTTCCCACCTTGGTGTCCTAAAGTGCTGGGATTACAGGTATGAGCCTGTAACAGAGCCCAGCCTGTTATATAATCTTCTACAAATAATATTTGTAACCATTGCCTGAAGAAGTTACAGAACATTTCTATCACTCCAAAACTTTCCCTTGTGCCTCTTCACTTTCCCACCTGTATGAGTCAAGCTCCTCCTGGGGCACAGAACTAGTAGAATACATATACAGCGAGGAGTTCTCAGGGCTCCTGGGCAAGTCTGAAATCCACAGGGCAGACATCAGGAGGTCAGGCTGGAACTCTGGGGTAGGAGCTAACTCACATCCAGAAATGAGATTTCTTCTTCCTCAGGGAAACCTCAATTCTTTTTTCCCTCTTGTGGCCAAGGCTGGGGTGCAATGGCGCAATCTCAGCTCACTGCAATTTCCACCTCCCCGATTCAAGCGATTCTCCTGACTCAGCCTCCCAAGTAGCTGAGATTACAGGCTCGTGCCCAGCTAATTTTGTTGTGTTATTAGTAGAGATGGGGTTTCACCATGTTGGCAAGGCTAGTCTGGAACTCCTGACTTCAGGTGATCTATCCTTCTGGGCCTCTTAAAGTGCTGGGATTATAGGCATGGGCCACTGTGCCCAGCTGGAAAGCTCAATTCTTTTTAAAGCCTTTCAACTGATTGGAATGGCCCAATCAGATTGCAGAGGATAATCTCATTTATTCGAAGTTAACTGATTGTAAATGTTAATCACATCTACACAATACCTTTGTGGCAACGCTGGATTTGAATAATCAGCTGAGACTATAGCTAATCAATTGATATAAAAACCATTACTCCCTTAATCCTCAGAATGTCTAATGATTTTTGCCTGTTATTGGACTTCAAATAAATGGAATCATAGAATGTGTTTTCTTTTGCATCTAGTTTTGTTCTGGAAAGTGCTATTACTTGACAAATTTCAAACTGCTGCAGAGAAAGGGTTTACTTGAGACGATATGACTTGAACTCTTGAAGCTTAAACCAATACACTAATGTTCTTGACTGGAAAACGAGATTAGAGTGCAATAAAAGAAAAATGTACCCATTTGTGAAATTTGGAAACAAAGGTAGAAATAGGATTACAGAAGGAGTTCAAAATATAAATAATACATTTGATAAAAATGTGTAGCCAAAATTATAAAAATTGATACATAACTATATGACACATTTTACATGCAGTTGCATAACTTCTGTGCACACAATAAAAAATTTAACGTACATAAAAATAACATTTATAGTTCTGCCTAGTTTATACCAGACAGAATGTCAATCCAAGACTGTCCAGTCCAAAATCAGACCTGTGGGAGCTCCTCGCCGCCCCTGCAGCCCCGCAGCCTCCTCCAACCCGGGCCGGTCCCGGGGGAGTCGCGGGTGTTAAAGGGCGAGTCCACGCGACTGTCACGGTCGCCGCGGGCAAGGAGCGGGAGGCTCCGAATCCGGGCTGCGCGGGACACGCTCCTCCGCCACCTGCAGGGCGCCCCGCAGCGGCTGGGGCCGGGGATTCCCGGGCCAAGCCTGTTCCCCCAGATGACTTTAAATCATTCCGTTTTCTCCTCTGCTACCCTTTTCAATATGTCACATCTCTCTGATAGTCATATAATTATTGTTTGGTAATGACACGATACTTGAGATCCGCTTCCTCTCTTTTGGATTTTTTTTTTCTTTCAGAATTCCACTTTTCGCCCTTTTAGTTATGTGTATAAATAAACATTGATTCATTCATTTCCATAATGTGTACGTAGATATACATAATTATTTTAATTTGATTGGTGCTTGCCCTGCAGATTCAGCATTTATCCTTGACTTAGTACTTTCGCTTAAACAGAAGTCCCGGCCGGGCGCGGTGGCTCACGCCTGTAATCCCAGCACTTTGGGAGGCCGAGGCGGGTGGATCACGAGGTCAAGAGATCGAGGCCATCCTGGTTAACAAGGTGAAACCCCGTCTCTACTGAAAATACAAAAATTAGCTGGGCATGGCGGCACGTGTCTGTAATCCCAGCTACTCAGGAGGCTGAGGCAGGAGAATTGCCTGAACCCAGGAGGCGGAGGTTGCGGTGAGCCGAGATCGCGCCATTGCACTCCTGAGTAGTGCAAAGGGTAACAAGAGCAAAACTCCGTCTCAAAAAAAAAAAAAAAAATGTCCCACCTGGAGTGTAGCTTCGAGAAGCTATCCGGAATCTTCACTCATTGAATCCGTTTATCATCCTACTGCCCTTCTCACAAGTATTTCCATGTTTTACTTCTACACGTTTCCACCCTACTAGCCATTATTATAATTGTTATTTTTTAAAAGTCGATGTTAATTCCGTGTGTATAGTATATGTCATGTCTATAAAATTTTGTGCTCCTCTTCATTCCTTCCTACATTTCTGCATCCTCAACTATTAATTTAAAAACATTCTTCACTTTGAAAAATTCCCTTTAGTATTTCTCATATTGCAGAGCTAGTGATGAATTCTCTAGGACTGTGGAACATACATTTCCGTAAACTGCTGGTTAGAAAACCTTGCCAAATATAACCAAAAAATGAGACAAAAGGGAACATTTTAGGCAATCTAGGAAACTATTGGATACAAATTTTAAATTAATGGGAATTTGACCACTTATCATATCACCCTGGTGTGGGCAACAATATTTCATCCGAATGCACAGATGTCAAACATATTGCTCACAACTTCTCTTCATGATAACTAAATTAGCTTTTCTAAGGCTTCATACCTTTAACTCTAATATAAATATTGACCTGGCTATCTTTGTAAAGGGATTGTAATGTAGCATGTGACTTGCAGCGAATACTCAATAAATATTTGCTGAATGGATAAACATGAAAAGGGGTTTTTACAAATAACAATCACTAAATTGTGGGTCTAAAGATAAATACAAGCATATGTCCTCACTTGTCAGTTTCCCAAAGGCTATTTGAAAAGCAGGCATCCCTGATGAGCAGAGCAGCCAGCAGTCACCCACATGCTGAGTAATGGTGAAACACACAGCATCAGACCAGATACTCTGGTGACACTGCAAAAGAGACTGCCAAGGACAACTACAGACGTGCAGATTTTTATCATTGGACACTATCACAAGTCACACTTTCAATTCTGATGAAAAATCATATTAATATTACAAATGCGGATGCCATCGCAAACTGCAGATCACACCTCTGCAGACAAACAGGGACACCCTCATCTTACTAAAATCATAGATTTAAATCCATGGAGAACACATTTTATACTTGGAAAACTGGTCATTGTTAAAGCTACTCTTCATAAAAGGCAGTTGAATTATGTCAAGATACATTTTCTCTCGCTAAACTAGGTAATTTTTCAAAATTCAACCCAAGGACTCATGAGATCTGCCTTCTTTATGGTAATCAGATATGCAATGTGACTTCTGAGTATGGAAAGTCATTAAACACAGACACATACTCGTGTATTATTGTGTCACAGAAGAGTTTGTAACCTCGGGTAGTTTTCCTTTTATTATGACGTTTTTCATTTGGTACAAAAATAAGTTAGGAGTCAGATTTTTTTTTTCCCTAAAAACATTAACATAAAATTAAACTTTTAAAGTTCCTGTCAGGCTGGGCACAGTGGCTCACACCTTTAATCCCAGCACTTTGGGAGGCTGAGGCAGGTGGATCAAGATTTCAGGAGTTTGAGACAAGCCTGGCCAACATGGTGAAACCCTATCTCTACTAAAAATACAAACGTTCGCTGGGCATGGTGGCATGCAAAGATTTGGGATTTTCTTCTTGGATTATACTAATATTTATAAAAGCAAACTTGAAGTCTGCAAGTTTTACTGCCTGACCTGTCTTGATCTTATCAGGTGTCAAAAATAACTTCAGACAACCAGAACTTTTATCTCTTTCTGCAGTTGTCTCCATAGTTTGTTGACTCAGATATCAAGTGGTTGCCATCATCCAGGCAGGTCCCCAATAATAGCCACAGTCACATATTCACAGGCAACAATAACTGCACCAAAACTCCGTGGAGACACCAGTGTTCAGAGAGCGTCAATTCCAGATACGTGTACAACTGTGGAAAACGCAAGTCATAGAATCAATTCAATACCGTTATTCTTTTCTCATCACAAACAGCTCTTCCCCATCCCTTACCAGATGGGCTGAGAAGATACATAAATAAAACAGTGCAACATATAGATATGGCCCACTTGTCTAAGACAGGGAATCATTTTCTACGTGAGATGGCGTAAGATCCTTTTTCTTCCCAACATATTTGTAGACATCTGAATCCCTTATCCCTGCTGGGGATGTTAAAGAGATGGGGTGGGGGGTTGCTTTGGCTAGTGAGGGCTCCTGGGCTCAGCATGCTGGGGTGTCTTCTAACTGGACTGTG
The DNA here is from genome assembly GCA_031835075.1 of Saguinus oedipus. Lineage (NCBI taxonomy): Eukaryota > Metazoa > Chordata > Mammalia > Primates > Cebidae > Saguinus > Saguinus oedipus. The sequence continues at coordinate 8,299,734 of CM063188.1, read as the reverse complement.
AATGATACTGCAATCAAAGTCGAGGATAGAACCAGGAGCAGGTGACGGCTTGGCCAGAAAAGGGGTATATATATATATAGCCAAAATAGGGAAAACAAAGCTATACACACATACACACACACACACACACACACACACACACACACAAACACATGCACACACACACATAGCTTTTTTCATATATATATAATAGCACATATAGATATATATGTGTGTGTGATTATATATATGCTATTGTATGTATATACATATATATGAACAAAGCTATTATAGATGTGTGTGTGTGTCTGTGTGTGTGTACAAAACTATACATATAGCTATACATACAGCTATCTTGATGTCAGGGAGAGAAGTAGTCTAAATCAAAGTTTGTCACACATTTGGGAATCACAGTATCTGTATACACTAAAGGGAAATGTGTTGTCCTGAACTTTCCCCTCTGCTGCTCCTCCTTTTAATATCTAGTTAGCTCAAAGCCAGCACCAGGCACTCAGGGGCAGACAGGACAGGGAAGGCAAGTTCTGCAAGTTAAGTTATAATTCAATTACTTCAATTTACTGAATGCCCACTATTTAACGGCACTGGCTTAGAATCTGGAGATACTAAGCAAAATAAGATCCTGTCTGTTTTCTCAAGGTAGATGAAGGAATTGGTGACCAGGAGCATTGGGGAAGACACACCCTCTCTCTGGGCCTCAGCTGTCTCACCTGCAAAATGCAAGGATGTGGCCCATTGAATTCCATGGTTCCTACTGAACTCAAGATATTTATACAAGCAAACAAACAGGGCATGCCCATTCTAGCCATCCTTAGATAGAAAATACAGCTTTACTTTAAGTTCCATATTTTTTAATGATAACATTATAAACAAAAGCAAGAAAGAAATAGAAATATTCACATTGTTAAGATATTCTGTTGTGTCAGGACACTGACAATTTATTTGTTTATACCAGGTCCTCTTATTCCGTCAAGGAGAACAAGTAAGTCCCACAACTGTGTAGTAACATCTGAAACAGGGAATCGTTTTCTAGGTAAGATGGCTTGAGACCCCTTTTCTTCCCAACATATTTGTAGACATCTGAATCCCTTATCCCTGATGGGGATGTTGGAAGAAATGGGGTGAGGGGTTACTTGGGCTAGTGAGGAAGGAGACTCGCTTGAACCCAGGAGGTGAAGGTTGCATTGAGCCGAGATCATGCTGTTGCACTCTAGCCTGGGCAACAAGAGTGAAATTCAGTCTCAAAAAAAAAAAAGTCATTATAAACAATTTAACATTTTGTTGAGAGCAAACTTCAGTAAGATATTTTAATTCATTTATTTTATTTTTATTTTTATTTTTTTGAGATGGAGTCTTGCTCTGTTGCCAGGCTGGAGTGCAGTGGCGCAATCTCCGCTCACTGCAACCTCCGCCTCCTGAGTTCAAGCAATTCTCCTGCCTCAGCCTCCCAAGTAGCTGAGATTACACATGCGCACCGCCACACCCAGCTAATTTTTGTATTTTCAGTAGGAACGGGTTTCACCTTGTTGGCCAGGATGGTCTCGATCTCCTGACCTCATGATCCACCCACCTTGGCCTCCCAAAGTGCTGGGATTACAGGTGTGAGCCACTGTGCCAGACCAATTCATTGATTTATTTTTTAACATACAGAGGAGTAAACTAATGCCATTTTTTTACTTTTGTTTTCAATTTACTGAAATTTGCCTTTTTTACTTTAGAAAACTGAAATTTTTGGGGGCCAGGCACAGTGGCTCACGCCTGTAATCCCAGCACTTTGGGAGGCCAAGGCAGGAGAATTGCCTGAACCCAGGAGGCGGAGGTTGCGGTGAGCCAAGATCGCGCCATTGCACTCCAGCCTGGGTAACAAGAGTGAAACTCCATCTCAAAAAAAAAAAAAAAAGAAAAGAAAAGAAAACTGAAATTTTTATCAGGATCAATGATGTTTTATGTAAGTAATTTGTCCACATAATTTACTAACTACGTATTTTCTCTTTTTAAGTTTTTTTAAGAATAATTCTTCCTACCTTTTCATGTGCCCAGAGTCAAATAATACATGTCAAAATGTTTTTAAAGTATTTTTTCTTTCATCAATTCTGTGTTGGTGATAAATTTTACCATGTGCAGTTTTCACCACCATTATTGGTTTTATTTTGTGTGGACTATTTTTGCTGTAACACTCACAGTAGAGGTCCAGGTGGGGCCAACACGGGACACGGTAAGGTCAAAGCATTCCACTTCTTACACTCACGGAAATTCAGTCGTGAACATGCTGGTTGCCCAAAACTCTCCACAACCCTCCACCTCCGCCTACCCATTTAGGATATAAAGGAGGGTTTTCTCAGACCGCCTTACAATGCGCAGACAGATGAAAGACACCTCAGAGGTCCTTACTCTGCTAAGGAACTGAAAGCAGGTTTCCCACTCTAATGTCCTGGTTGGGAACCACAGCTTTCGTCCTCTCTGAGAATGAATCATCACCAAGAAAAGAGGGGCTGTGGTAGGTCAAGGAATGCCCAATTCACCCAGAAAGAAGTCAATCCCTCCTGCCTCCTTCAGCTTGGTGTTTAGGGGAGGGAGAGAGCCCTGTTCGTGTACATGCGGTTTTCATTCTTGTCTTTTTCTTCAAAACAGAGATTTTGTTGTATGAGGAAAACAATTTGCCAAACAAACTAAAAGGCTGTTATTCCCAACTTCTCCTGCAGCTAAGAGGGACCAGACAAAGTTTGAGCTGATTAGCTGTGAGCAGAAGGACTGAGAGGGTCTTTGTGGGGGCTACTTGGGTGGAACTGACACAGCTGTGTGACCCCTTTGTCCTTCTTTCCTCCTCCTTTCCCTCTGAAGAGCAGTCACCTTGGTCCCTGAGACAGCCTTCAGGTTGGAAGCCAGCTATGAAGATGCTGAGGCAGAAAGATGCCTGATGGCTGACTGCCATGGGGGGCGGGGGGCATCCAGGGGCAGCATGGAGCCCACCTCCAGAGCTCCTTTATGGGAATAAGAACTCTTTCTCTCTCGTCCCTATGATGCTGTTATTCTGTGTTTTCTGCTATGTGTAGGCAAAACTAATCCTAACCAAGATCCCAGCTTTTTGTTGAATCAGTGAACTTGAACCAGGCAAATTTTTTCTCTGGGACTTATTCCCACTCCACAAGAGGCAGGGCTGCAGTGCTTTGTATAATTCTGAAGAACTGGAGCTTCCTGGCCCATGTCCATGTTCACTTTTAATTATTACAGTGCATACGTTACCATTTAGGGAACTATCCACTCCCTGCAATTCCGTATGGTTAAGTGAGGCTGACACCACTTTCTGGCGGCAGGGGACAGAGGATAGGTGGGACCAGATATTGGAGGAACCATTGGTGCCTTGAGCATCTGCTGTGCAGGAGATCCCCCGTGTTTGCACTGTCTGCAGCCCACGCAGGTACCATGTGTGTGAGCATTGACAATAGGCCCAGCTGCTTGGGAAGGGGTCCACCTGTGTCTTCCCCAGGAAGACTGTCCCACGTGGACCTTGAATCACCGTCCTGCCTGACCACCCCCACCCCGTGGAACTGTTACCCCCCAGCATCTACACATCAACACACGCACACACACACACATGCTGACATTACAGATGGGGACCATGGGGGTGGAGTAAGAGAAGTGTCAGTGGGAAGAGGAGACCTATACTTTAGACACAGAAATTTAAGCATAAGCTAAATTTGAGGTTTTCCCAGGGGCTTCCCCTGTAGGGCAGTGTGGAAGGAGACACTTGCCTCTGCATGTTCTGCTCACCTGCCCCCCCCCCCCACCCTATCTCCTCCATGCAGGGACCTGGATGGATCACTACTCCAGTTATTTCTTTTTTCTTTTTGTTTTTTTTTTGGGGGGGGGGGTTTGAGACCGCATCTCACTCTTTCACCCAGGCTGGAGTGCGGTGGCATGATCTCAACTCACTGCAACCTCCGCCTCCCGGATTCAAATGATTCCCCTGCTTCAGCCTCCTGATTAACTGGGACTACAGGCACACGCCACCATGCCTGGCTAATTTTTGTATTTTTAGTAGAGATGGGGTTTCACCATGTTGGTCAGGATGGTCTTGAACTCCTGACCTCATGATCTGGACAGGTCAGCCTCCCAAAGTGCTGGGATTAAGGTGTGAGCCACCACGCCCAGCCTTACTTTAGTGATTTCTATCCGCCCCCACAGTTGCCCCATCTCAAGGTGCTGGTGCCTGTCTACAGCTCAATATGCCTGGCCTGACCTGCAGCACTGTGCCCACCTTCTCATGGCCCAACTGGAGCACCCAGAGCCCACTGAGGCAGAGCCCAAGGGTGAGGAGGCCTGGAGGTGGGTGCAGGTGAGTGTGTGGGGAGGGAACAGAGCTGGGCCACACAGAGCAGAGCTGCCAGAAGCTGGGGAGAGGACATAGCAGTGAGAAACTCAGTTCAGTTATGTGGTAGACTGCAGTCTGGGGAGACGTCTGGGGAATGGGACATTGGACTGGGCTTCTTGGAAAGACAGAGGGAAGTTTTTGTCATTGGAAGGCACGTGGAGTGTCAGTCATGTTGCTGTTTACTCTGAAATGCGGAGGGGAGCAGCCTGACCCCTGAGCCCTGGCTAGACATCACTGTTGAGGTTCCAGCCAGATTTCTCAGCAGGATGCTGTCCACACATTCTGCACATGCTGGGGTTCCCTTACCTGAGTCCCCTCCCTGATTAGAAGACTGCAGGTGACCCTGTGGGCTACTGTCTGCACACCCCCATACCCCATAAACCTCCGTAAATGTATAGAGTATCACCAACCGTGCCTCCCTACAACCCTTGTGGAAGGCCTGGGTGCAACCAGGGTCCCACCTGGGAATAGACAGATGTAGGTTCAGACCCAGCTCCTCCTTCTTACCACTGTGCCTCTCAGGGTCTCCCCAGTCCCCCCTCCTGCACAATGGAGATCATCCTGGCATCGACTCCCTAGGGACATCATCTGGCATGTGTGAGATAACACGAAACCTATGGGCTGGTATCACCTGTAGGTAATGGACAAATTAGACATGAAATACATGAAGGGGTGGGAATTATGATGAAACACAACTAAACAGAGGCCTGGGTTCCTGCCATGTGATCTTGGAGATGTCCCATTCTTCCTGGCCTCATTTCCCTGTGTGTACTATTAGAGGACTGAAATTTAATACATTCTGATATTGTCATCCTCATAAAAGTTTACAATGGTTGAATGTTTGTTTAGATTCAGACCCAAGTGCCACATCTCAGCCTATGTGGTAAGAGAAACCTCAATGGCTCTCAGAGACTCCCTCACCTCCTGGGGGACACAACCTTGTGTCATGTCCTCCCCTGGAGTATGCACTGACTTAGTGACTCACTTCTAACCAATAGAATATGGCACAGGGGATGAGATGCCACTTCCAAGACTCAGTTATAAAATGACTGTGACTAGTATCTTGCTCTTTCTCTCCTCTGTTCTCCCTTCCTTTCTCTGTGCTGTCCTCTCTGTGTCTCTCCCTCTCTCAGATCCCTGACTCTGGGGAATCAGCTGCTGTGTTATGAGCTGTCCTATGTAGAGTCTTACGTATCCCAGGATATAGAGAGGGCAATGGACACAGGGGAGCTCAGGCCATCATTCCTTACTGAATCCTTCCAGTAACTATGTGAGTGAGCTTAGCATTGGATCCAGTCCCACTTGAGCGTCAGTTGAGACCACAGCCCCAGCCTCCTGAGAGAGATCATGGCAGAAACACCCAGATGAGTCCTGCTGGATTCCTGGGCCCTAGAAACAGGAAGATCTAAATGTTTGTTGTTGTAAGCTGCTAAGATTGAGATAATGCTTTCATATAGCTATGGATCACCAACATAGGACTATCCAGAATCTACCCCTGCCTTCATCCTTCCTCCCCTCCTCTACCCACAAGCTCTCTCCAGCTACACTGGGCCTCTTTCTACCTTCTCTGGCCAAACTCACTTTTTCCTGGATTCTTTGGCCATTGATCCTTCCCTTGGCACACTGGTCTCAGACTTTTACAGAGCTGGTCCCAATTATCCTTCTCAGCATAAATGCACCTCAGTGAGGCTTTTTCAGACCCACCTCTCACCCTTAAAGTGACCTTTATCTCCCGCCCTCATAACAGTCTGCTTTATTTCAATATTATGCCCACACTTTTCTTCTCTTTTCATGGTTCTGTCCCTCCTCCTCCCTTCCAGACTATGAGCTCCTGGAGGACAAGGACCAAGTCATTCATTCACTGAGAGACCCAGACCATACTTAGCCCTAGAACAAGGTAAGTGCTTGGGACCTAGTTACTGAATGAATAAATGAGAGGATCTCAAGCCCCTCATCCCAACTTTCCTCCTTCTGACCAGCTCATGATATGGAGATGAATGCTCATAACAGGAAGTGAGATCTGGTTGGTGGCAAGGAAATGGCCAGAGTGACCCCCGGGTAGCTCCTCTCTGGCTCCAGTTGCTCCAGCAGAGCACTGTGGTCACAGCCTCCCTGGTGGCCAGTGCTAACCCTGCACCCAAGGGAGAAGAACCAGCCAGCAAAACACCTTTGTTGAGTGACTTCAAGGCATCAGCTCTCTCAGCTCCCAGTGGGGCAAAGGCGAAACACCCATGAGATCCAGAGTCATTGATGGAGGCCTTAAAAATGTTTCTTGTCCTTTACTGCCAGCACTGGTGCTGGGGTTCAGTTCACTCATGGGGCCACCTCACTGCAGTCAGGTCAATGACTCTGCCTCCACTTCCAAATGAAGCTCCTGAAGCTCCAACAGATGGCTTTTGTCTTTGTTCAAGGATGACACATAGAGTGTTCGGCCACATTCTTCCGTACCCTAAGTCACAGTCCTCAACTCCCACACCTGTCTCTGCCTGCCAGCCCTTTAGACCTGATTGTCTTCCCACAGCATCTCCCAGCCCAGACCTACCTGGTCCCAGGTATTTCCAAGAATCAGCCTCCTGCTTTGTCTTCTCTGCTTACTTTGGTCTCCATGATTGTCCTAATGTGTGTTATTTTACTCTAAGTCTCAGGGGACACCTTTGATGTTGCTTTGAGTCTGGAGGCCTCCAGGGGAGGACACGACACAATGGGAATCTCTGGGAGCCGTTGAGGTGGCTCCCACAACATAGATGTGGCACTTGGGTCTGAATCTAAACAAACATTCAATCATTGCAAGCTTTTATGAGGATGACATCAGAAGTCAGAAGTCAGTCTGAATGACTGAGTCTCGCTCTGTCGCCCAGGCTGGAATGCAGTGGCATGATCTTGGCTCACTGCAACCTCCGCCTCCCAGGTTCCAGCAATTCTCCTGCCTCAGCCTCCTAATAATAATAATAATTTTTGTATTATTAGTAGAGACAGGGTTTCACCATGTTGGTCAGGCTGGTCTTGAACTCCTGATCTCAGACAATCCACCATTTCGGCCTCACAAAGTGCTGGGACTTCAGGCATGAGCCACCACACCCAATCTGATATTGCTTTTGGTAGCCCATTGGCTCTCCCTTTTCTGGCCAATCTGCCATCACCTGCTCTTGGTTCTGTGCACAGCCTTAATTGCATTGTCACCTGCAACTCCAGGTAAGAAAACTTCCCAGCATGCTAACTCTGGGGGACCCACACTAACCAAGGTAGCCCCTGTACGCCCTATCATCCCCATATGGGATAGGGTTTTGGATGCCTGCAAATGCGTAGGGAAGAAATGGGGTCTCATTCCATCTAAGCTAGAAAATGATTGCAAATTCCTGACAAACTGGTTTTAAAATGTGATTTTGCTCTTCATAAGCTGGCGCTCAGCAAGGAGAAGGCCATGTTCAGTTCGAGTCCCAAGATCATGAAGCCCAATAGCGAGAATCCAGACAATTTCAAGTCTGGCATCTCCCAGGCTTTTCCGGAGCTGGAGATTAACTCAGACCTCAAGGCTCCACTTAGGGAGCTGAGTTTTACGGCAGCCAAGGAAATTGAAATTGGTGATGATGAGCAAGCTATCATAGTCTTTGCTCCCATTCCTCAACTGAAATTTTTCCAGAAAATTCAAGTCTGGATAGTATGTGAATTGGAGAAAAAGTTCAAGAGGAAGCATGTTGTCATTATTGCTAAGAGGAGAATTCTGCCTAGCCAACTCGAAAAAGCTGTACAAAAAATAAGCCAAAGCATCCCAGGAGCCATACTCTGAAAGCCATGCATGACTCAATCGCCAAGGACTTGTTCTTCCCAAAAGAAATTGTGGACAAGAGAATCCATGTGAAACTGAACGGCAACCATCTCATAAAAGCTCATTTGGACAAAGCAGAGCAAAACAATGTAGAACGCAACGTTGAAACTTTTTCTGGTGTCTAAGAAGCTCGCAGGCAAGGATATAAATTTTGAATTCAAGCATAAACAAAAATGACTAAATAAAGTATATTCACAGTAAAAAAAAAAAAAAAAAAAAAAAAATGTGGCTTATCCTGCTTGGTGGAAAAAGAAAAGTTGATGGCAAAAAAACATAATCTGCAAAATTCTGATACAAATCAAAAAGAATCATTTCGACAATATGACCAGACAGATGCTTCTCTTTTATGTGTATGATTATCATTTAAAATATGGAATTTAAGGTAAAGCTAACTCTGCTTTGTAAGGATGGCTGGAATAAGGACATTCTGTTATTTGTTTGCCCTTTTTTCTTTTTTGAGATGGATTCTCACTCTTGTCGCCCAGGCTGAGGTGCAGTGGCGCAATCTCGGCTCACTGTACCCTCTGCCTCCTAGGTTCAAATGATTCTCCTGTCTCAGCCTCTGGAATAGCTGGGATTACAGTCGTGAGCCACCATGCCCAAGTAATTTTTGTATTTTTAGGAAAGACAGGATTTCACCATGTTGGCCAGGCTGGTCTCAAATTCCTGACCTCAGGTGATCTGCCTGCCTCGACCTCCCAAAGTGCTGGGATTACAAATGTGAGCCACCACGCCAAGCTTGTTTGCTTTTTAAAATGCTTTTTAACCTAAAAGGAACCTTCGAAAGCAAGTGGTCAAATCCCGTTGCTTGTCCCTTTCTCAGGTGAGGCAGGGAAAGGTGAGGCAGCTCAGCTTTCACAGGTGAGGCAGGGAAAGGTGAGGCAGCTGACCTTTCTCAGGTGAGGCAGCTAAGGCCCAAAGAAAGGGTGTGTCTTGCCTAACATCACCAATCCCTTCACCTACCTTGCAAAAATGGACCCTATCTTATTCCTCTTACTATTTCAGCTTCCAAGCTGGTGCTTTTTATATACAGTTGTAGGCACTCAATTAATCTAATTTAGAAGAACTGGACTTTATTTAACACTTTTAACAATGACTTGAGATTTTCTTACTACTAGTTGTGGGTTCACCTTTGTTTCTGGTGAACCATGGCAAAATGCAATTTCTTGAGCATAGTCATTTGAAATAAACAAGGCTCCCTTCCTGACACTAAGCAGAGAGGAATTATGCTGACAATTCTGATTAACTTTCTGTATCCTCTCTGAGAAACAGCACTCTAAAACCATCTTAGCTGGGCTCAGAGCAGCTCAGACTGTAATATTATTTACCAGTTAATTGGAGGCAGGAAGCCAGCTCTCCTGCCCAGCAAACACACCAGCAGAGACTTCAGAAGACCTTTATCTGTCGCCAGAATGGCTGAACCCAGATGCTCTCTAAGGCTCTCCTTCCTCTCCATCCGCTCCAAGTATGAGGTTTAAGAACATCGAAGAGCTTCATAGTGCTGTTAAAAGGTATGTCTTCCAGAATATTAGTTTCTATGGAATTAAAGCTTAATGACAGGACTCCATTTACAAAACAATAATTATATGGACAAAAAAAAACCCACTGATATGGTTGTAACTTAATGGTGCTGTTTTTGTTAAACACTTAATTTTAAAGTAAGATGGTCTAAAACAAGTATGTTTTTCTGAGAAATTAGCATGCTGATGAATTTTGCTTTTTCTCTGATGATGCTCTAAAGATATGATCTTCTAGAAGATCTTCTTTCCTAGCTGTGTGCCTTATGAAAGTATTGTTTATTACATGACATAAGAAAACACAGTTGTATTCAGAAAATTAGAATTGTATCTCAAAAGACAAGTCAGTATCTTTCTTAACCAAAGTTATCTGCATCACTAAATACAGAAAATAATTTGAGTCTTGGCTCTCCGTAAAATGGTAGAAACCTAGAACCATTCTAGACCATGGATACCTTCAGGCATTAGGGCTTAATTCTATCCTGGAGCCCCAGGTCAGGCTGACAGAAGTTTTTTGTTTTTTGTTTTCTTTTGTCTCATAAAGTTAGGAATAAAATTGGCTTGCAATTTACAATAAAACTTTTACGATTATATTTCACGGGTGAAGGGTATGTCTCTAAGTTTTCTTGGTAGGAATTTTGGGATTTTTCTCTAAGGGGCACCTGATACACAAGAGCTTGTGGTGGGCAGCTCGTGCTGGCTTCAGGTTGCCTTCATGTCTTCTCAAGCCTTGCAGTCACTCATTCATCTAACACTAAGTTTCTATTTATTCCTCAATCAAAAATGTAAGCATCAGGCCAGGTATAATGGCTCATGCCTGAAATCCCAGCACTTTGGGAGGCCGAGTGCTTGAGCTCGGGACTTCAACATCAGCCTGGGCAACGTAGCGATACCCACTTCTCTTATTATATTATAAACATAAAAATATTTTTTAAAATAACTCTGACTTCTGAAGCAATTTAATGGATTTAATTTTACAGAAGGTAGATTTGTAACTTCTTTATTCTAATAAAAGATGAAGAAAAACATTTGGAGGCTTAACGCAAACTATTTTTTGCTAGTAAAGCAAAAGCAGTCCCAGTACTTCTAGGTGTATAATTTCACCACTTAACAACTAAATGTTATCTCCAAAATAGACATTTTTTTAAAAATCAGAATGGAACGGGCATGGTGGCTCACGCCTGTAATACCAGCACTTTGGGCAGCTGAGGTGCCGAGCGGATCAGGAGATGGAGACCATCCTGGCTAACACGGTGAAATCCCATCTCTACTAAAAATACAAAAAATTAGCTGGGCATGGTGGCACATGCCTGCAGTCCCAGCAACTCGGGAGGCTGAGGCAGGAGAATCGCTTGAACCCTGGAGGCAGAGGTTACAATGAGCTGAGATCATGCCACTGCACTCCAGCCTGGGCGAAAGAGCGAGACTCTGTCTAAACAACAACAACAAAAAATCAGAATACTTGAGCCCCAATTTTAACTTTACTGAAATATAATTTAAATTTTATGTAATTCCTAACTTAAATAGTACTATTCATTGGCTTTAGTGCATTTAGAGTTATGCAACCAACATAACAATCAATTTTGGAACATTTTTGTCAACCCCAAAAGAATCATCATTCCCATTACCAGTTACTTCCCAATCTCTTATTCCTGGCCCTAGGCAAACGCTAATTTATTTTCTGTCTCTCTAAATTTACTTGTTCTGGAGATATCCCATAATGGATTATACAGTATATGGTCTTTGTGATTGACTTATTTCACTTGGCATAATATTTTCAAGGTTTATCAATGTGATAACATGGACCAGTACTTCCTTTTTGTTTCTGAGTAGTATTCCATTGTATGGACATTGCCACATTCTATTTATTCACTCATCAGCTGATGGACAGTTCCATTACTTCTACTTAGCTATTATGAATAATGCTACTTTGAACATTTACGTCTAAGTTTTGATATGAACGTCTGTTTGTATTTCTCTTGGGTATGTCTCAGGATGGAATTGCCCTTAGATATAGGGCAATTAGCAGTTAGCACCCTCGTATTATAATTGTCCTATATCCAGGGCATTTGAATTGTCCTATATCCCAGGCAATTAAGTTCTATACAACTAGAAGTACTAGGTCTGATTTTGCATTAGTAAGAAAAAAATTTGCATTAAGACTCCAAATGTTATTTTTCTTTCATTGGAATAATTTTTTTCAATTTCACTGCCCTTAGATGTAGGGCAATTGTTATATGTTAATATATGCTTAGCATTTTAAAGAATGGCCAAATTGTGTTCCAGAGCGGTAGAGCCCTATCAATGTAAAAGTTGAATTGTCGACAAGAGACTGACTTTGTGACAGAGCTCCCAGCAGAGCCGTTCTACACCTATTTTAGCCCATCCAGGTACATCTCATAAGGATTCAAAATTTTGCATCATTGCCATTTCTGAAATTACACATACTTATGCAAAAAAGATAATACTTTCTTCTCTTGTGTACCTATAAATTCATCATATAAAATTAAATGCAAACTTAAAATGTAAATATGTCTACTTTTAAATCTTGACGATTAGGAAGTGATTCCTTGTTATTTCAACTTTTTAAATTGAGTCAAAAGGTCATCCATTGGTGCACATTTATAACATTTTTCATGAAGTCTGTTTTTTTATTTCTTGTGTGTTTAGTGTCATATTTAAAAGATCACTGTCAAATCCAACGTTCTGAATCATTTGCCTAAGTTTTTGTTTAAGAGTTTCATAGTTTTACGTCTTACATCTAGGTCTTTTATACATTTTGAGGTAAGTTTTGAATATGTTGTTAGGTAAGGATTCAGCTTCATTCTTTTGCATATGGATGTATAATTTTCCCACAAGCATTTGTTGAAAAGACAGTCCTTTCTCCATTGAATGGTCTTGGCATCCTTGTCATAAATGCTTTTATTGTGTATGTGAGGATTTATTTCTGAGCTCTCTAGTATTCCATTGATCTATACGTCTGTCTTTAAGACAGTTCCACACTGCTTTATTAACTGTGGCTATAAAGTAAGTTTTGGAATCAGAAACTGTGAGTGCTCCAGCTTTGTTCTTTTTCAAGATTGTTTTTGCTATTCCAGATCTCTTGAGATTGCACATAAATTTTTAAATGATGATTTTTTTTTAATTTCTGCAAACAATGTCATTGGGATTTTTATAGGGAATACATTGATCTATAGATCACTTTGTGTGGTATTGACATGTTAACTATTAAGTCCTCCAATCCGTGAGCATAGGATGAAGTTTCATTTATTTATGTCTTAATTTCTCTCAGCAGTATTTTATAGTTTTCATTATAATAGTCTGTCATCTTCTTGGTTAAATTAATTCCTAAGTATTTTATTATTTTTGATGCTATTATAAGTGGAATTGTTTTCATAATTTTCTTTCTTAATTGTTCATTGTTAGTGCATAAAAATGCAGCTCATTTTTTATTTGTCACTTTGTATCCTATTTGCTGAATTCATTTGTTAGTTCTAACAACTTTGTGTGAAATCTTTAGGAATATAATATCTGGTCATCTGCAAACAGAGATAATTTTACTTCTTCCTTTCTTATTTGAATGCCTTTTTTTCTTGGCTAGGTTCCCTGAATAGATCTCTGAAAGAGAGATCTGTTCTGATCTATACTATGTTGACTAGAACTGGTGAAAGTGAACAGCCTTGTCTTGTTTCCAATCCTAGAGAAAAACCTTTAGTTTTTCACCATTGAATATGACGTTTGCTGGGATGTTTTTTCCTATGTGGCTTTTATTATTTTGAGGTAATTTCCTTCTATTCCTAGTTTGTTAAATGTTATTACCATGAAAGGGTTTTGAATTTTGTTAAATGCTTTTTCTGCATCCATTGATATGATCATGTTTTCCCTTCATTCTGTTAATGTAGTATATTACATTGATTGATAATCATATGTTGAACCATCCTTGCATTCCAAGAATTAATCCACTTGGTCATAGTGTATAATCTTTTTAGTATGCTGCTGATTTTGGTTTGTTACTATTTTTTTAACACTTTTGCATCAATGTACATAAGAGCTACTGGTCTGTAATTTTGTTTTCTCATAGTGTCTTTGTCTGGTTTTGGTATCAGGACAATGCTAGCAACATCTTTGATGAGTTAGGAGGTGTTCCCTTCTCTTCAAGGTTTTAGAAAAGTTTGGGAAAGATTGATGGTACTTCTTTAAATATTTGATAGAATTTACCAGTGAAACTATCAGGTCCAGAGCTTTTCTCAATTGGAAATTTTTTTATTATTGATTCACTCCACTTAAAAGTTATAGGTATATTCATATTTTCTATTCTTTCATGATTTAGTCTTGAAAATGAAGGAAATTCTGGTAGATGCTACAACGTGGATGAACCTTGAAGACTTTATAAATGAAGTAAGCCAGTCACAAAAGACAAATACTCTATGATTACACTTATATGAAGTACTTAGCATAGTCAAAATCACAGAGGCAGAAAGTGGAATGATGGTTACCAGATGCCAAGCTTAAGGGAATGATAGGGAGTTATTATTTAATGAGTGTAGGGGTTTCAGTTTTACAAGATAAAAAGGGTTCGGGAGATGGATGGTGATGATGGTGGCATATTATGAATGTATTTAATACTACTAAACTGTACACTTAAAAATGATTAAGATGGTAAATTTTATGTTATGTATGTTTCGCCATAGCTTTTTAATTAAAAAATAGATTAAAAGGACATTTTAATTCTCAAACAAATCCAAAATGCTGATATCTGTCCTGCCAATGTTCTTGAGGGCACTTTGAAGTCATTTGTCTCCTCACACTATTCATAGGTGTCTGGTTAACCAAGCTAGTGATCACCAGTTTTTCTTTGCCTTCTTACTCTTAATTTCTTAAATATTTCCAGAGATCCTTTGATTATCTCAACAAATATGAGGTTAAGATTTAGGATTTGAACTTCTTATAAAGAATTTTAACCAAATTATTTGCTACTTAGGAATTAAGTATGTAAAATGTATATTAATGTGTACTTTATTTGGCAATTTAAAAGTATTGTGGTGGACTTGATAAAGGAAAGTGGCACATAGACACCATGGAATATTATGCAGCCATAAAAAGGAACAAAATTATGTCCTTTACAGTAACATGGATGGAGCTAGAGGTCTTTATTCTAAGTGAATTAATGCAGGAACAGAAAGCCAAATACTACATGTTCTCATTTATAAGTGGGAGCTAAATATTGAGTACACATAGATACAACAAAGGGAACAATATAGACCTAGGCCAACCTTGAGGGTGGAGGAAGGAGGGAGGATGAGGATTGCAAACCTCTCGGGTACTATGCCCACTACCTGGGTGACAAAATAATCTGTACACCAAACCCCTGGGAAACACACTTTACCCATGTAACAAAACTGCACGTATACACCCTGAACATAAAATAAAACTTGGAAAAAATTATGATAGAATAAATGTAATATAAAATTTACCATTTCAACCATTTTTAAGTGTATGGGTCAGTGACATTAAGTGCAATCACACTGTTTTGCAACTAGCATCATAATCTTTTTCAGAAATTTTTATCATCCCAAAGTGAAATTCTGTGCCCATTAACAATTCACTCCCCATTCCCCACTATACCCAACCCTTGGTAAACTCTAGGCCACATTTTATCTATGATATTTTTTTTCTTTTTTTGAGACGGAGTCTTGCTCTGTCGCCAAACTGGAGTGCAGTGGCACAATCTCTGCTCACTGCAACCTCCACTGCCCAGGTTCAAGCGATTCTCCTGCCTCAGCCTCCCAAATAGCTGGGACTACAGGTTCACACCATCACGGCCAGCTAATTTTTTGTATTTTAATAGAAACAGGGTTTCACCATGTTGGACAGAATGGTCTCGATCTCCTGACCTCATGATCTGCCTGCCTTGGCCTCCCAAAGTGCTAGGATTACAGATGTGAGCCTCCGCCCCGGCCTGAATTTTTTAATTCTGGGAATTCCATATAAGTGGAATCATGCAATATTTGCACTTTTGTGTCTGGCTTATTTCATTAGCATAATGTTTCCAAGGTCATCCATGTGGTGGCATGTATCAGAGCCTCCTTCCTGTTTAACGATGAATAATATCCCATACGTGTATTGATGTGTACTTCCATAATGAGTAACTTATACACTCTTCTCTATGAACAATTAACTGAAAGGCAAGGCAAGTTACTCATAAAAGAGAGTAGAAATACAACATGAAATTCTCTCTAATTTAACCAACCTTCTAAGTAAAATATGAAAAAGATGTAAAGGAATTAGTGCTTATTTGCTTCTCAAATATCAATCATATGAAAAATATTCCACCAGGTAATCCAATAAAAATATTGGAAAGAAATTCCTCAACTGCCTGTGGGGAAAAACTAGAATAATCATCATGACGTCTATCCTATATTTATATATATTTATATTCCTGAGCATAAATGAAAACTTTGTTTACTCAGGTTTTTCCCCCTTTTGTTTAACTCTGTTTATTTTGATGAACTATTTGATGGTAATAAAAAGCTCTGCATTCAGCTTATTTTCCATTTTATTTCATTGAACCGAATAGAGTATGTAGTTTCCTTTTAGTGTTAAGTGGTTTATGCTCTGCAGTATGTGGCTCACTACATAAGTCAAAGACTAAGGACATTTTGATTTGAAAAGAAACATCTGCTCACCTTAGTTTTAAAAAGATAGAAAGGAGATTAACTTCCCTTGAGGCAGATGAAGTGCTGTCTCCTGCGGAAGCTTGACAGCCTTAGTGCAAAGTGTGGGTGATGGTTCCACATGAGACACGTGAATAAACTCTCCTCCGATACTCTTTTTCATTTGTGATAGTTTATTTCAATGAAAGGAAGGCTTTCCCCTGTTCTGTAATGAGTGGACTCTTGGCTTGAAGCACATGAGATTTCTCCATTCATTAACCTGGTTTTCAACCTCAGACTCTCAACTGAAAAAAAAAATGCATAAAAAGAAAATGGCCTGACCAGTCACAGTGGCTCACACCTGTAATCCCAGCACTTTAGGAGGTCAAGAAGTGGATTGCTTGAGGCTGTGTGCCTGAGACAAGCCTGGTCAACATGGTGAAACTCCATCTCTATTAAAAATACAAAAATTAGCCAGATGTGGTGGTGTGCACCTGTAATCCCAGCTACTCAGGAGACTGAGGCAGGAGAATCACTTAAACCCGGAGGCAGAGGTTGCAGTGAGCCTGGGCAACAGAGCGAGACTCCAAGACTCTGTCTCAAAAAAAAAAAAAAAAAAAAAAAGAAAGGAAAGAAAATGGCCTTTTACTGTTTGAAATCAGGGTTTGAAGATGGTCAGTCCAAGTGATTTTCTCATCTTTAGTGCATCCATAGAAATTTTGTTCCCTGAAGCACTTCTGAGTTCTGAAATGCAAAATGCTGGGGAGGAGAAATGAATTGAATATCATGCTGTGGACAAGGTCTGTTAGTGATGTGTGGTGCTTCAAGGTGAGGAATCAAGTTGACCCGACACTGTTCCCAGAGACTGAGCTTCATAGATCTCTGCTTCAAATACCATCCTCTCCCTGCCCACATCATCCCAATTATTACTCACTAATCCATGAGAATGTCTGGGCAACATAGTGAGTACCTCCACTACCGACCTTCATATACCTTATTTTGTTTATTCTTTAGCTAATAAGAAAATGGAAGGGAGAAATCATCTCATCCTCCTCACCCGACAGCATTAACAAACTTCCATGACACACATTCACTTATGTTACAAAGCTGTACATTCTGCACAGGTACCCATGAACTTAAAAGTTACAAAAATTTAAAAAATAGATAATAATGGCTTTGATGAAATAACAATCCATGTAAAGCTATAATCATTGTGAATATATATAGTAAATTGTAAGTTAGGGTTCTTTTAATCCACTGATTACAAGCTCTAGGAAGCAAGCATTCTTCATTATATATTCACTAGCATAGGCTAGCAGCTAGAGGCATGTCTGGTACATAGTAGAGGGTCAGTGATGGTGCTGAGTGAGTCAGTGAATAAATGCTTAAAGTTTTATCCCAAGTCACTTGGATAATACTGTATGTATAGTAGGAACATAAAAGGTTTTGTACTAAATTCAGACTTCTTTATTTCTTTCTATGTCTCTAACCAAAGTTACCTATGTTGTATTCAGATTTGGAAAAATATCAAAAAGAGGTAATATTTACCTAGAAACTTTTAAGTGACTTTATCTACCAGATATCACAAAAGCTTAGAAGTCAAAAAATATCTAGACTTATAACTATGTCAAGAAAAATATTATAACATTCTTTATGAAACCAAATTTTAAAAAATAGTTATTCCTAACATAGAAACCTCTATGAAGAGAGTAGAAAGATTGTAAAACCTAATATTTTAAATGTAACTCAAGAAATTATTTACAAAATGACAATAACATAGCCTCCCCGCTTAAGTTAGAAGTAAAATGAAAACTCAAGAAAAGCAAAATAAATTAAAACCATTTGTGTGATAAGTTCTTCAAAACCCATAAAATTAAGAATGAGAAGGCCGGGCGCGGTGGCTTAAGCCTGTAATCCCAGCACTTTGGGAGGCCGAGGCAGGTGGATCACGAGGTCAAGAAATCGAGACCATCCTGGTCAACATGGTGAAACCCCATCTCTACTAAAAATACAAAAAATTAACTGGGCATGGTGGCGTGTGCCTGTAATCCCAGCTACTCAGGAGGCTGAGGCAGGAGAATTGCTTGAACCCAGGAGGCAGAGGTTGCAGTGAGCCGAGATCACGCCATTGCACTCCAGCCTGGGTAACAAGAGCGAAACTATGTCTCAAAAAAAAAAAAGAATGAGAAGAATGGCTGATGTCAGTATTGTTGGTTCTCCCTCAGAACCCTCCACTGTCAGCTTAATGACCTGTGTCAACAACATCAAATATAGTTCACTTTGCTTCTTTAATGATAACTTCGTATGTATAAAACATAAATTATTGTTAACCGTGAGACCTTTATAAATGCCTGTAAATGACAGACTAGATAAAGAAATGTGGTACATATATGTGGTACATATAGCTACTACGCAGCTATAAAAAAGAATGAGATCGTGTCCTTTGTAGGGACACGACTGGAGCTGGAGGCCATTATCACTTTTGCTTTGGGGAAACTTGGGCCAGAACTGAACACAAAAGACAGTTCTGCACATTTCATTCATTGTGTTCAAGTCATGATAAGTGAACAACTTGTGAACTTGAATTGGATTTTCCCATGCTGGATACAAAGTTGAAAGCCAATATGAAACATACAAACAGGGCGACACTGATTTGCGGGGTCTGTCCCTGTCTGAAAGGATTTGGAGAATCATACTGCAGTTTTGAAGTCTGAAGACTCTCAAGTTGGTTGCATGATTTCCTCAGCAGGGGAGAAACTGGCCCGCACGCTGAGTGCACTGTGTGGGGAGAAACTGGCCCGCACGCAGAGCGCACTGTGTGGGGAGAAACTGGCCCACACGCTGAGTGCACTGTGTCCCACTCAGCCCAGGCTTGCTATTGCTGTTTCCTGTTTCTCTTGTGTGCATAATCACTGCTGTGAAGTGCCAGAGTGGCTTTCAGAGTTGGGCATCAAGGTGGTGTCAGGATGTATACCTCATGAATGCCTCACGATGGAACATTATACATTATGCACATTGGACAAAATTTAAAAGATGGAGTAATGGGAATCAAAAAAGTGAAACGTACGGCTGGGCATGGTGGCTCATGCCTGTAATCCCAGCACTTTGAGAGGTCGAGGCAGGTGGATTACACGGTCAGGAGTTCAAGACCAGTCTGGCCAACTTAATGAAACCCCATCTCTACTAAAAACACAAAAAAATTAGCTGGGTGTGGTGGTGTGCGTCTGTAATCCCAGCTACTCGGGAGGCTGAGGCAGGAATCGTGTCATCACGTGAACCCAGGAGGCAGAGGTTGCACTGAGCCAAGATAGTGCCATTGCACTCCAGCCCAGATGACAGTGGGAGACTCCATCTCAAAAAAGAAAAAAAAGTGAATGGAGAGCAAAAACCCTGGTTCCTACGGAGATGTGCGCTCAAGGGCAAGGCTGCAGGCACCAGCTAGGTAGGGAAAGTTGGGTATGCCTATAACAGACAAAGTTGGAAAGGAAGAAACCTGCCTGATGATAGTCCTCCCCAGATAAGGAGCAGTCATCCTAATGCCAAAGCCCTGGAGGGCAGGACAGCAACCACATCAATTTCTAAAGGTCCTGAAACTTTGAATGTTGAGGGCACAGTCTCTGCCACTGGCCATATATGATGAATGGGTTCCTTTTGGTTCCAGGAAAGTTCATTTCCAGGAGCAGAGACCAGAGAGAGAGAGCAGGGGCCAATCCACTGGAGAAGAGCAGCAGGAGCCAGGCTCGGGGCTTAGACCCCTGCCAAATCAGCAGAGAGCAAGGACATCTTCTAGGATTAGACGAGACTCGGATATATACCAGGAACCAGGCAAGAAACTCAACCACATGGACACAGATCATAGGTTTATAGAGGGGCCTGCAGCTCCCTTGGCCATGGATGGCAGTGCTAGGCATCAAACCCCAAGCCAGACACCTGCTCTCAGAGCTAAGGGCCTTGTGGACACCAGGCTTCATTCTCACCAGCTCAGGGACTGGGCAGGACCACACCTGAAGCATGGCAGGGTGGGGCAGGCAGAGGCTGAAGGAAGTCTTAGAATCTGTTATTTCTCTATCAATGACTCAGAAAGAATCCCTCCATTTTTCACAGATATTTTAAATCCTAAGATGGCAGGAAAGGGACCCTGCAGCGATTTTACTCCTGTGGATCTTAGAGCATTGTTTATTTCTTGGCAAGTGACTGAGCCCTATTTAGCTCTGTTGTGAGACAACTAATTAGAGTAGGATAGTTAACAAAGCACAGAAAATATCCACAACGGTCAACAATCTACCCAGAAAGCTTGAGTTGATTTCTTGTTGTTGTTTTTTCTTTGTTATAATTGTTTTTGTATTTACTGTGCTCATTCGTGTGCAGATTTTTGTTTGTACATAGGGTTTTAAATGGCAGGATCACCAGGCCACAGCAGAGCAGCTTTGTGGTTAGAATGAAATGTAGTTCACACCACAGCTGCTCCGTTGTCAGAAATTCTTCTTTTTTTCTGTAATGCATTGTGTCTCCAGGAGGCTGAGTTTAAATCACAATACTTCTGAATAACTTAATAAAGTAGGCCTTATTCTTTGAGTACCTACGATGCTATCAGGCATCTTATTTAGCACATAGATATCATATCTCTGTTTCACAGACAAGAACACTGAGACTCAGATGGTAAAGACTTGCATGGATCATAAAGCTAGTGCTTAGTTGAGCTAGAATTAGAAGCAGGTATATTGGGGCTTCTGGAAAAATAACTTCCCAGATTAAGCAATTGTCAGCCATGTTAATCTACCTCTGGCTTGAATTGGGACAAGCAAATGCACTTTAGGACAATGAGTAAGTAAGTACCTGTCAGTGGGAGGCAGGGCAGAAGGACAGAGGTGGCAGACACAGCCTTTCCCGGCAGTGGAAAGGCCACGCACCTCGGTCTTTAAAAGCAACAGCACTGGATTCACTGTCATCTGCATTAGAGTTGGGATTTCACCATTTTGTTAGCTTTGTGGCCTTGCCAAAGTCACTTGTTTTTCTCCTATTCTAGATCAACCAGAGGAATTTGTTACAGATGGTTTCTGGGTTAACAAGGGCTAAAAATCAGATTCCAGAGCAAAAGCCTGGGGGAAAGATTCTGGACACCAAGGCTACCAGAGCAGGCTATGAAAAGAATGAAGTAACATGAGCCCACGCAGACAGAGCTGGAGGAAGGGCTCTGGACTCAGCAATGTGAAGACGGCCACGCAGGAAGCAAAGGCCAAGGAGGTACCAGGGATCTGACATCGGCATCGACCAGTGGATGGAATTAACAGACCAGAGTGAAAGCCTGAGACCTAGTGCTGATGAATCTTATCCTTAGAGGACTGAGGGTGGCCTGGCTGCCATCCAGCTGGCACATTCTGATGGGTCAGTGCCCAGGACTGATCAGTCAGTGCCCGTGCCCAGCAAGTTGTGGCCTGTGTCCAACTGCTCAGGGGACATGTTGAATATTGTCCCTGACTAGTATGGCTGTGAATTCAAGCTGGGAGAGACGTGATCATTAGAAGACCCACTTCCAGCCAGGCACAGTGGCTCACGCCTGTAATTCCTGCACTTTGGGAGGCTGAGGTGGGAGGATCACGAGGTCAGAAGTTTGTGACCAGCCTGGCCAACATGGTGAAACCCTGTTTCTACTAAAAATACAGAATTTAGCCAGGCGTGGTGGCACATGCCTGTAATCCCAGCTACTCAGGAGGCTGAGGCAGGAGAATTGCAGAATTGCTTGCACGCGGGAGATGGAGGTTGTGGTGAATCAAGATCACGCCACTGTACTCCAACCTGGGCAACAAGAACAAAACTCCATCTCAAAAAAAAAAAAAAAAGAAGACCCATTTCCAAACTCAGAAAAAATAGGAACCCAGGAAATCAGGCATGGATAAGAAGCTTTAAAAAGAAAGAAGGGTTTTTAAATGCATGGTTCATGTAACAGATGTCACCTGTCTGAGACCTGAGTCCATTCGCCGTCGTTAAATGCTTCCTACTTAATGTCGGCTGACAGGGGTTAGAGAGTGAGCACTGGAAGCCAGAAAGTGGAGAACTCTAGAGATAGTGTTCTGTGTCCCCAAGCCTTGCACACTGCTTGGCTCTTAGTAAGCACCAATATATATTTCGTGACTGCAAAAATACAGCTTTTATTATTGGAGAGTTTCACTCACTGTGGTTTTTGAAGTAATGTTGCCATAAGCATCTTACAAACACTGCACTATTCATACACTTACATTCTATAAAGTAAATTAGTAAATTACCATCGTCAACTTACTTTTAAAATTATCCCTCTGTTGTAATGAAACAATCTTGACTATTTTGATAATATTTTGTTGACTGTAAATAAGTGGCCAGGTGATGAAATGACATGACATATCTTTATTAGCCATCTCAACCCATAATGAAACTTGAACCTATGAAGGCTGGAGTCTTGACAACTTAAAGGCTGTAATTAAACCCAGTTAGCTGATGTCTAGGTCTTCTCTGATCTTCTATCCCCACCTCAGCCCAGAGCAAGAACCTTCCCTAGCACAGCACTAAGGACACAGCACAACAACTGCTCTGTCATTGACCAGCTCCCCTCCTGACTATAAGCTCCATGAGACCAGAGACTGGTCTGGTTCACCTTTTTATTTCTAGTGTCATTGTCATGGTGGGTACTCAGTACATTTTTATTAAATGAATAAATGATATTTAGCCAAAAGTCACAATCCGATTGTTGGCCTTTACCTATGTAACCTTTTCATATCATGATAGAATAGATTATCTGTTACTGATTAAATTGTGGTATACTTCGTTACTATGGGAAATGAAACTTGTAGTCAATGGAATGAGGCGCTACTGTGTATAATTTTCTAAAATCTTTAGGAAAAATAATAAAATTGGGTGCTTTTACATATACGTTTAAATTAAAAAATAATGGCCAGGCATGGTGGCTTACGCCTGTAATCCCACCACTTTGGGAGGCCGAGGCAGGCAGATCATCTGAGGTTGAGAGTTTGAGACCAGCCTGACCAACATGGAGAAACCCTGTCTCTACAAAAATACAAAGAATTAGCCAGACATGGTAGCCCATGCCTGTAATCCCAGCTACTTGGGGGGCTGAGGTAGGAGAGCCAATTGAAAAGCAGAGGTTGCAGTCAGCCAAGAGTGTGCCATTGCACTCCAGCCTGGGCAACAAGGGTGAGTGAAGCTTTGTCTCAAAATAAATAAAATAAAGTATGCCAGGAAAATTTGAAGAATTAGTGATTTTCTTTTCTACATGGAGCAGGACTTAAAAAGCTTTCTGTTACAGGAACATTGATTTTCAAAATTTTGCCTTCAAGTTAAAAAATAATCCCTACACAAGTAGTATATTTTTATTGTAGAATTTTAAAAATAAAGCAAGAATAATCAAAGCACTAGAAACAATCCATAATTTTAATACTAAGAGATAATCTATATAAACATTTTTGTCTGTATAGATTTCCCCTTTCATATCTATATGCATCTACTTGTCTATCTCCCTAACTACCTACTTAACCCTTCAATCATATATATGTGTGTCTGTGTCTGTGTGAGTGTGTATGTCAATGTGGATGCAAATTTCTGTTTCAAAAAATCATTCTCCCCTCCACAGCTTCCCTCTAGACATAAAAAATGAGGTGAATAAGGGAAATATTAGGTGGACCCAGTATTATGGTCAGATGTGTGTGTCTGACTCAGAATGTAAATTAGGCATTAATCTTCTAATGTATATACATATACGATCAAAGAATGATCTATGTGAAAAATGTGATTAGTCATTTTCTTATTCCTCTAGAATATTTACTATTTCATTTGAAATTCTTTTAACTTTTGCTTGAAACATTGCTTTTTATAGAATGTTTGCATGCCGAGTCTCTGAAGGACTCCGCAGAAAAAGAGCCATGCCACTTCACACTTCTGGTCGGTAGGTGGCAGTGGTCACCATCCTACAGCTGTGAAATCCACTGAGGTCAGATTTAAAAAAAAAAAAAAAAAAAAAACCTGGTGAGAAGCGGTGGCTCAGGGCCTATAATCCCAGGATTTTGGAAGGCCGAGTTGGGGGCATCACCTGAGGTCAGGAGTTCGAGACCAGCCTGGCCAACATGCCGAAACTCCATCTCTACTAAAGATGCAAAAATTAGCTGGGCGTGGTGGCGGGCACCTGTAATCCCAGCTACTTGGGAGGCTGAGACAGGAGAATCACCTGAATTTGGGATGCAGAGGTTGCAGTGAGCTGAGATGCTGCCACTGCACTCCAGCCTGGGTGACAGAGCAAGACTCTCTCAAAAATAAACAAACAAACAAAAAAAGATGACAGCAGGAAATCTCTAAAACAAAACTGCTCATCATTTTGCAGCAATATAACTTACACACTCATTACAGTAAGTTCTATATATCCCACTCTTTTAGACTATTCCAGGATCCTTTCCAGCTAAACGTTTAAAATTGGGTAAACAGTCCCATAATTCTATACTCTCCTTTTGCATCTCTCTCCCATTTTCAGGAGTCAGAGCATTCTGAAGGGCATTTCTACCAATTTCTTCAATGTGCAGCAGGAATGTTGGATACTAACACCAAATATTGGAGCACGTGCTTCACAACACAGGTGGCGATTAATTTATTTTTTCTAGATACACAAGTTTCCATGTCCAAAACTGTCAGACATTGGCAAAACAAGCTTGAGCATGTTATTCTTATAACTTTAGGAAAAGGTGCTAATCACTGGCTTACCTCCAAAGATACTGTCCTTCAGTGAACATTCCATGTATATTATACATATCAGCATATCCTCTATATATGTGCTTTCTCTGTAAAGCATATCTAGTCCTATTTGTAACAAATAATACGTACAGAATAAAAATGGAATTATACTCTATGTTCTTTTGCTTAGTAATGTCATGAATAACCACCCAGAGTCAAGGCAGACCATAATTCAGAGCTCAGTCCAAAAAAAAAAAGTCATGAATATTGATCCCATTGATCAAGGTTTAAAGTTTGAATACCTATAACCCTTTTTTGGATTTGAATTATATTCTCACTCTCTACCACAGATATGTCATGCTTTGCCAATGAGTATGAAGAGTGCTTTAGAAGCAGGACTTATATTGTGCCTTCCATAGTCCTGACAGACTGATAGGTACATTAAATAGTAAAGCCTGAATTAAATTAGTGATTAATTCAGTTTCTAGTTCACTACTATTTATACTTGTGTTAAGAGTTAAGTATTACTTTTTCAAGGAATCAAGAAGATATACAGGTTAGGGAGATAAATTCTGCATAAAGCAACACCCTAAAAGATTATAAACTCTATTTCCATTTTCACTCAAAATTTTACGTGCAGCAGTCAATTCTAGAACACACTGGGGATGTGATCGTGCTTCTTAATGGAAAGATGATGAATTGTAACCTGTCCCTGAATTTAACAATAAAATTTAAAGTAAACCTAAAAGAAGTCAGCTCTGATAAATGCAGCATATACTACCTTTCATATCAATAGGAACATCAATTAGAGAACATCAATTACACCATAGGCCCAGCCTGATGTAACTTTCAAAATCTGAAAATTCCTTGATATAGTATTTAGGATTCACAATAAACAAAAATTAGTCTCACAGTATTATCCTTCATATTTAAAAAGCATGTGGTTAATATCAATTAGTAATTAATATATAAGTAATAGGCTGTGAATATTAAAAACTATAAAGGTTTTTTTTGAATTTTTTTTATTACTATACTTTAAGTTCTGGGGTACATGTGCAGATCTTGCAGGAGTGTTACAAGGGTATACACATGCCATGGTGGTTTGCTGCCTCCATCCCCCCATCACCTACATTAGGTATTTCTCCTAATGCTATCCCTCCCCAACCTTCCCACCCCCTGCTATCACTCCCCTAGCCCCCCATCCCCAACACACCCCAGTGTGTGATGTTCCCCTCCCTGTGTCCATGTGTTCTCATTGTTCAACATCCACCTATGAGTGAGAACATGCAGTGTTTGGTTTTCTGTTCTTATGTCAGTTTGCTGAGAATGATGGTTTCCAGATTCATCCATGTCCCTACAAAGGACATGAACTCATCCTTTGTTATGGCTGCATAGTATTCCATGGTGTATATATGCCACATTTTCTTTATCAGAAAATTAATCTATCCTTAATGGGTGTTTAGGTTGGTTCCAAGTCTTTCCTATCGTAAACAGTGCCACAATAAACATATGTGTGCATGTGTCTATAAAGACACGATTTAATAATTTAAAATCCTTTGGGTATATACCCAGTATTGGGATTACTGAGTCAAATGGTATTTCTATTTCTAGATTCTTGAGGAATCACCACACTGTCTTCCACAATGGTTGCACTAATTTACACTTCCACCAACAGTGTAAAAGCATTCCTAATTCTGCACATCCTCTCCAGCATCTGTTGTCTCCAGATTTTTTAATGATGAGGTGAGATAGTATCTCAATGTGGTTGTGATTTGCATTTCTCTAATGACCAGTGATGATGAGCGTTTTTTCATACGTTTGTTGGCCACATAAATGTCTTCTTTTGAAACATCCCTGTTCATATCCTTCACCCACTTTTTGATAGGGTTGTTTTTTTCTTGTAAATTTGTTTCAGTTTTTTGTAGATTCTGGATGTCAGCCCTTTGTCAGATGGATAGATTGCAAAAAAAATTTTCCATTCTTTTGGTTGCCGGTTCATTCTTCCGATTGTTTCTTTTGCTGTCTAGAAGCTCTTAAGTTTAATTAGATCCCATTCATCTATTTTGGCTTTTGTTTTCACTGCTTTTGGTGTTTTAGTCATGAAGTTCATGCCTATGCCTATGTCCTGAATGGTTTTGCCTAGGTTTTCTTCTAGGGTTTTTATGGTGTTAGGTCTTATGTTTAAATCTTTAATCCATCTGCAGTTAATTTTTGTATAAGGTGTCAGGAAGGGGTCCAGTTTCAGCTCTCTGCACATGGTTAGCCAGGTTTCCCAACACCATTTACTTAACAGGGAATCCTTTCCACATTGCTTGTTTTGGTCAGGTTTGTCAAAGATCAGATAGTTGTAGGTGTGTGGCGTTACTTCCATGGCCTGCAGCAGAGGGGCCTGACTGTTGGAAGGAAACGTAAAAAACAGAAAGAAATAGCCTTAACATCAACAAAAAGGATGTCCACTCAGAGACCCCATCTGAAAGTCACCAACTTCCAAGACCACAGGTAGATAAATCCACAAAGATGGAAAGAAACCAGTGCAAAACGTATGAAACACCAAAAACCAGAATGCCTCTCCTCCTCCAAGGAATCACAACTCCTCACCACCAAGGGAACAAAACTAGATGGAGAATGAGTTTGACAAATTAACAGAAGCAAGCTTCAGAAGGTGGGTAATAACAAAATTCTCTGAACTGAAGGATCATGTTCTAACCCAATGCAAAGAAACTAAGAACCTTGAAAAAAAGTTAGACAAAATGTTAACTAGAATAACCAGCTTAGAGAAGAACACAAACGACTTGATAGAGCTGAAAAACACAGCATGAGAAATTTTTGCAGCATACGCAAGATTCAGCAGCTGAATCAATCAAGCAGAAGAAAGGATATCAGAGACTGAAGATCAACTCAATGAAATAAAATGAGAAGGCAAGAATAGAAAAAAAAAAGTGAAAAGATATGAAGAAAGCCTCCAAGAAATATAGGATTATATGAAAAGACCTAATCTGCATTTGATCAGTGTACCTGAATATGACAGGGAAAATGAATCCAAGCTGGAAAATACTCTTCAGGATATCATCCAGGAGAAATTCCCCAACCTAGCAAGGCAGGCTAACATTCAAATCCAGGAAATACAGAGAACACCACAAAGATATTCCTCAGGAAGAGCAACCCCAAGGCACATAATCAGCAGATTCACCAGGGCTGAAATGAAGGAAAAAATGCTAAGGGCAGCCAGAGAGAAAGGTTGGGTTACCCACAAAGGGAAGCCCATCAGACTCACAATGAATCTCTTGGGAGAAACCCTACAAGCCAGGAGAGAGTGGGGGCAAATATTCAACATCCTTAAAGAAAAGAACTTTTAACCCAGAATTTCATATCCAGCCAAGCTAAGCTTCATAAGTGAAGGAGAATTAAAATTCTTTACGGACAAGCAATTGCTGAGGTATTGCATTTTATCATTCACCCTTTGGCAATGAGAATTAAATACATTTAAATTCCGTATTTAAACGTGGAAGAAAGCTCAGAAAACTTTATCTCTAGGTTTTACAAATCTTTTATAACACCTAAGAAAACCAGAGTTTTACCTAAAATAGGCAGAGATTTCCACAAGTATATTAACTTATTCAGTCAAAAAAAGAAAAATCAGTGTACCAGCCCTTACTGGCTAGAATCCCACTTCTATCTATTACCTCAGCAATAATAACATCTTGGCACAAGTTTCCCAAGCCCCAGTTCCCACAGCATGTCACATGCAGTGGGAGCACCTTACAGAAGGAAGCTTGAGATGAGGAGACTTTGGTCATATACAGGTGGAGTTTGTAAAACCTTCCCCTCCTCCTCTCAGAAATAGACATTATCTTTATTATCCTAGAATGTAAGCAAATTATTTTTGTGTTTCCCCAATTTTTTCTATTCAGGAAGGTAAATCAGTTTGTTCAGGAAGAAGTCGCTGTGTTCATCTTTCCAAGGCTGCCAGCTTATACCAACATGCCTGATGGACCTGGTGGTTAATGCCTGGATGTGTAGGAACATGAGTGATTCATAGAGAATTGTCTCTCAAGAGTTTATAGAACTAAAGACCTGTATTTGGAAAAAAAATAAAAGAAAACTCACAAAGCAACGATCTCAGTTTCTACCATAAGAAATAAGAAAAGAAGGTCAAATTAAATGTAAAGTAAGAAGAAAACATTTTTTTAAAACATATGCTTCTCAGTTGGGTACAGTGGCACACACCTAATCCCAGCACTTTGGGAGACCAAGGCAGAAGGATCACTTGAGTCCAGGAGTTTAAGACCAGCCTGGGAAACATGGTGAAACCTCTACAAAATACAAAAATAAGCTGGGTGTAGTGGCACATGCTTATAGTCTCAGCTACTTGGGAGGCTGAGGTGGGAAGATCACTTGAGTGGTCCAGGTTGTTATGCCACTGCACTCCAGCCTGCACAACAAAGAAAGGTCTCAAAAAACCCAAAGAGAGATGCTTTAGAATGGGGTCATGTCCTGATAAAGCCATCATAAGTTGAAAATATCAGAAGTTGAAAGTATGTTTAATACATCTAACCTAAGAAACCTCATAGCTTAGCTTAGCCTACCTTAAACATGCCCAGAACTCTTACATTAGACTACAGTTGGGCAAAATCACCTAGCAACACAGTGCACTGTAGAATATTGGTTGTTAACCTAGATCATGAAGCTGACTGGGAGTTGCCACTGCTACTACCCTGCACCAGAAGAGAATATCATACTGCTTTCTCCTGAATGTGTATTGCACTCAAACCGTTGTAATGTCAAACCATTGTCTGTAGTAAATATCAGAGTAGAAATCAATGAATTCAAAAATAGAAAAACAATGGGGAGAAAAGTTAATGAAACTGAAGTCTGGTTTTTTGAGACCAAACCAGCCAGAATGATGAGCAAAGGAAGAGAAGTCACAAATTTCCAATATCAAACATAAGAAAGGTGACATCACTGTAGATTCTGCAAATACTGAAAGCATAATTGAGGGAATACTCTAACGATTTTATGCCAATAGATTATACAGTTTAGAGGAAATGGATAAATCTCTTGAAAGTTACTGTTACAAAGAAACTTAGGCACATTAACAGTTTGAAGAGTTTATTTGAGCAGATAGTGATTCATGAATCGGACAGCACCAAACCACTTTGGGCTCCAATGAGGGGCAGAAGGGGAAAACTTTTACAAGGTGTTTTTGGAAGCAAGATGAAAATTTTTGGTTAAAGTGGAATGTCTTTAGTTAGAAGTTAGTTGGTGGCTTCTGATTAGTTCGTTCACATAAGAATGTCTCAGCCCAGTGACCTCCTAATTAATTTTTCTAACAATACAAACTACTAAAGCATACTCCAGAAGAAAGAGATATCATGAATAGCCATAAATATACTAAAGAAACTGGATTTGTAATTCAAAGCCTTTCCACAATGAAAACTTCACATCCAGGTAGTTTCACTGCAGAATTCTACAAAATATTTGGAAGAAATAATACCTATTCTATATTAAATCTTTCAGAAAATTGGATAAGAAGGAATATATTCCATCATATTCTATGAGGCCAGCATTATATGAATATTACCCACAAGCAAAGATGCAAATTTTCTTAACAAATTTTGTAGCTAATAAAATTCAACAATATATTAAAAAGATAATGCATGTCGACCAAAGGTAGTTGCGTCCCAGGAATGCAAGATTGATTTAACATTGAAAGTCAAAACCAACCAGTAAACAAGCCTGCTCTCTGCCCCAGAGAAAGGCATCACCTTATGCCTAGATGATGGTTACTGCCCAATGCAAGTCTGAGCAATGGCCCAGGTGAAGAATGACCAGGGTCGTGTGTTCTTGAAATACCCAGCAAGATGTTTAGGAGTGTGAGAAGTTCATGCTGGATTTTCACCCTAGCTTCCTCCTCTCCCTCTTTGTTTTTAAGAGAAACCAGCCTTTTTTTTTTTTTTTTCAAATAATAGGGCCAGACCCGGGGATGAATTATGTTTAAAAGTAAATCTCCATTTTCAGTAGCCCTCAGCAAGGAGGTACCAAAACCTACTGTTGTGCTTTATCCTGATGGATTCAGACCAGATGAAGCTAAAAAAGGACCCACTCTTTTCTGACCAGTGAACAATAGAGCTGGTTTAACCAATTGTGAGCCTACTCATGGACTTACTACCACTTATCCAGAGTGCTGGTTTTCAATGCCTGTTAGCGTAAGCCCCAATTCCCCTTTTCTTTGACTTAAAAAGACCTGACTATTTTCAATCAGTGAATTTCTTTACTGGCAATATATTACTTTGCCTTTCAAGTTAACAGTCGGCTCTGTTGTGTTTGTTTGGTTGGTTGGTAGGTCGGTTTGTTTGATCTCCACTGATACTGGTTTAAATCTTCGACAATCGTGATTTGTCAGGATAACCATGGCAATCCCTTTCCTGTCTTGTCGGATATCTCTCAGCCTCTTGTAGTTTTGGCCAGCAAACAGCAACAAACAAATAATGAAGGACTCAGTTGGGAAATTTCTGTTCATGGTTGTTGTTTTTTTTCACACCCTGAAAAAAGAAAAGCTTTTTTTCCCACAGTCATCTTCCAATTGTAAGGCAATGTCAAGAGGGCAAAAAGCCAGTAAACTAAGCAAGAGGGAGTGGAAGGGTGGAAAGAACCTGGATCTTTGATATCACTTTCAAAATGCCAAGTTAGCCATGAGACAAAGCTAAATAAAAGCTTAATAAAAACTTGGACCTTGGAATTGACGTATTGTTAGTGACAGTTCCTAAAATATAAAAAATGAATGAGTGAAGGAGGTATATTAGGACAGTGAGAACTCAAACATTCCAGACTCAGAATATCAGCAAATGTTCCTTAATCTTGTGTCTTTTAGTGAAGTCCAAGAAGAGGTTGAAAGTTTGAATGGAGGTGCCTGGCCTGAAAGAAATTCCAGCTTTGCTAAAAGAGATATTCATTGCAATCTGTAGTGTGAATTTGACTGAGTGTCCCATCATTATAATCTTGTTGGGTTAGAAAAGCCAACTTCTATACCCAACATCTAAACAAGACTAGCTCAGAAGTTATAGGTTTAATAGCAAATGTTATTGACAAATTTGGGATTCTAGCCCTTTTTGAAAGTATCTTCATTAAATGTGCTTCAAAGGACAAAAGGAATATGCTCCCCAGAAAGTTGTAGTTAAGCTTAGCATCTTCTAAGTAGAGGATATGACTTCAAATTGCTTCAGTGCAGAGACCGTTTAAGTCTAGAAGAAAGAGTAGCCTCAAGACCAGTGCTTAGGAACTCAGTGGACTTAACTGTGTGTAGACAAAAATCTCTTTTATGATTATTAGAACATGAAATTGATAAGAAACAAATAGGAAAACATACATTTTTGGGAAAACTGTATTGTGACAACAACGTGAGGCCTGGCTGCAGTTCATTTGTGACTATTCACCTTTTTAGGCAATCCCCTGTCTCAGAACTTAAACCAAGTACAACTGAATAGTAAATGCATTGCATCCACCATGAATTACTTCCTACCAATACAGATCTGTCTCTGAATGGCCATGGGGAATAATGGGCAAGAATAATTCTCCTAAAGAGCAGAAACAAACATTGATAAATGAGACTGGCCTGTTGGGGAAGCTATAACATTGCAAAGAGTATTTCATATAAGGCAGGACGGGGGCTACGGTGAGGCGGATGAGGCACTCATCTGGGGCACAAGTTCAAGCAGGTGCTAAACACTCTATAGTTAAGATAAGTAATATTTTAATGCAGTGAAAGTGTCAACCAAGGGCGAGAAGAATGCAGAACAGGGGGTAGGGAGAGAAAATGATGGTCAATTACAATAGTGGGACCCTCTTCCTTCCTCTTATAAGACTCCCAGAAATTATCATCAACCAGAATCCTGGATAAACACACCTGGGCTGATACCAACAGCGTCTAATATTGTTCTGTCCTTTGGACCAGTCCCATCTACTTCCTTCTCATATTCACTTCACGTCACTCCAGACGACACATTTATCCATTCATGAGGGATCCCCCTCCATGACCCAAACACCTCCCGCTAGGCCCCACTTCCAACATCTGGGTTCACAAGAGATTTAGAGAAGGCAAACATTCAAGCTGTATCACTATCCATGATTCCCTCTTCATTAGCTTACACAAGTAAGTGTTTCCATTAATTTTACTTTGTATGCCCTTTCCACAACTGTCATACATAGTGATGGTTAGTGATGCTTGAATTTGATATTATTTCATCCATGTAAAAGAAAAACAAGAAGACAATCATTTTCCCTCTTTTTGGTGGCAGCACCCCAATTTTCCTACTGGAAATCACTCCTCTACATTCAGACCCTGTGAGCAGGTGTCCTCATCTTGCCCTCAGCTCACTCCAGGCACGTGAGCCAGTCCTCACTCACCCCTCTAGCCACAATAATCATATCAAAAAAGGAAACAAAATACAAGTTGCAACCAATAAGAATCAGGCTTAAGATTTTTGCTAACACAATTGAAAAGGAGACACTGGCTGGGTGTGGTGACTCACGCCTGTAATCCCAGCAGTTTGGGAGGCCGAGGTGGACAGATCATGAGGTCAAGAGATAAAAGACCATCATGGCCAACATGGTGAAACCCCGCCTCTACTAAACATACAAAAATTAGCAGGGCTTGGTGGTACACGGCTGTAGTTAGTCCCAGCTACTTGGGAGACTGAGGCAGGAGAATCACTGGAGCCTGGGAGATGGAGGTTGCAGTGAGCTGAGATCAAGTTCGTGCCACTGCACTCCAGCCTGGTGACAGAGTAAGACTCCATCTCAAAAAAAAAAAAAAAAGAAAGAAAGAGAAGAAAAAGAGAGACACTATTCTCCCCCTGGCCTTGGAGGCAGCCTTGGAGAAGGCCTGGATGTGCTGCAGATCACCATATAGAAGCAGTAGGACGGGAATGGCACTAACACAGAAAAGAGCATCTCTCCAAGATGAAAAGAGAAAGAGCAAAAGCAAATCTGTACATCCTTGGAGTCCCTAGGTTCACCTCTACCCAAAGCCAAATTCATTTGATGAAAGAATCTGTTTTGATTAAACCCCTTTGGTTTGGTTTGGAGTTACTTGAAATCTGAGTTCTGAGTGGACAGGAAACGCAGCATCTGCATATTCCCTGTGAATAGACACAGAGGCGCACCACTCTCCTGAGTGGCTGCCACAGTCATCCCAATAGAAGAATGGGCCCTAATGTATTGAAATAAGCCACAGTTTTTGGATTTTCATGTTGTCTCTTACTTATATCTGAACAATCTTTTTTATTTTTATTTATTTATTTTTGAAACGGAGTTTCACTCTGTCACCCAGGCTGGAGTGCAGTGGCACAATCTCAGCTCACTGCAACCTCCGCCCCCGGGTTCAAGCGATTCTCCTACCTCAGTCTCCCAAGTAGCTGGGACTACAGGCACCCACCACCACGCCCAGCTAATTTTGTATTTTTAGTAGAAACAGAGTTTCTTCATGTTGGCCAAGCTGGTCTCGAACTCCTGACCTCAGGTGATCCGCCCACCTCAGCCTCCCAAAGTACTGGGATTACAGGCGTGAGCCATTACATGGACAATCTTTGATGGCTTATCACCTCACACCCATCTTTGAACAATTCCCCGATTTCCTGGGATGAATTCCTAGAAATTAATTTCGGAAAAAATTGGTGTCCACACTTTTCAGGATTTTGATACATGCTGCTGTGTTTTATTCAAGGTGACTAAAACAGAAGCACTAAAATTTCTATTCCAAATTCTAAAATTATTAACAGCCTAATTTGAAAAAAAATGCACAAAATCTGCTCTGCTAGCTGATGTATATTTTTAAAAAGCTCTTGGATTCAAATTGAAGAAGGTAAAAATGATGAACAATCTCAGGACTGTGCCTAACACAGGGCATTGAGAAAAGCTTCTTTCTTCTTCTCAAAATAAAATTCTGATGAATCATTTTCTTCTAAAATTCCGTACTCTACCGCACTGGCCACTTTGAAATTCCTCAAAAACTAGAACACAGTTTTCACACCCTGTTTTTCATTTTGTTTTGTTTTTGTTTTTTGCTTGGAAGAAGGGGGCGGGTAGCAGAGTTCTTGCTTGGCTCGGCATATACACGTTCACACAAAGTCGTAAAAGACAAAAACATGTCACAGACTTCTCAAGAGTGGGTGGGAAGTTGGGCAGTTGTGAAACTTGTGGTAAAATGTAACAGCCAAAAAGAAGGCTGGCTGGTCTCTGGTCTTTTCACGGATGACATGGAAAGT
The DNA here is from genome assembly GCA_031835075.1 of Saguinus oedipus. Taxonomy (NCBI): domain Eukaryota; kingdom Metazoa; phylum Chordata; class Mammalia; order Primates; family Cebidae; genus Saguinus; species Saguinus oedipus. The sequence continues at coordinate 8,264,398 of CM063188.1, read as the reverse complement.
TTTGTGGGGGAGTCCAAAACTCAGCCCAGGTCCAAGTAAGCAAAGAAATAAAACATGCTTGTCTAAAGCTAAAACAAAACTATCTCTAGAAAAGAACTTTGCATATGGCTATGGTGCTATCGAAATGTTTGGAAGCAGAGAGGTAGAACACTATTAAGATCTTTTTTAAAGAAAGAGACAAAAAATTGGAAAAAATATTTTAAAATAGATTTTTTAATTAAAATATAGCACATATATATAAAAATGCACAAATAATAATTGCAAGCTTGTTGAAGTTTAACAAAGTTAAAATTCCTGTATAATAAGCACCCAGAGGAAGAAAGAGAATGTTTCCCTGCATCACAGGTTTCCCGATGCCTGTGTTTATATATATGAAATCAATAAATATAAAAAACGGAAACACCTCAGCCCGGAATTTCTTTCTAGTTCTTCTAAACTACTAGTCAGCAAGCCATGTGGCCTTCAGAGTGGCTGCGCATTTTTATAAATGAAGGGACAGTGACACGCAGCCATGCTGTTCATTTACATATCATCTGTGGCTGCTTTTGCACTACAATATCAGGACTGAGCGGCTTAGACAGAGACCAGATGGCTCCAAAGCCTAATTTGCTCTCTGGCCCTTTACAGAAGGACTCGACTGACCCCTGACCAAACAGTAGACAAAAGTAAGGAAAAAAATGAGACAGAGTCATTCTGTGGTTCAAATGTGAAAGTTCAAAAGTTCTAGAACTTTCCCAGTTGCTCTAGAGCCTAGAGTAACTGTGATATCAGGACACAGGTCCATTCAGAATTGCATCGTTGAGGGCAGGAGTGATAGACCTTTAGCTATTAAAATAACGCTCTGCTGCTCCAAAGTCTGTTTACAGAATGTTACCAATGACTCCCCAAGCTTTAGAAATTGCATGTTCATTCAAGGTCCGTGTCACCTAAACTTGCTAGAGGTACAAAACCCTTTCCTCAAGATTCCTACCTCCTTTCTTTCATGTAATTACTCTCACAGCTCCCACCAGCGCCATAACTATTTACAAATGTCATGGCAACGTCCAGAAGTTACCCTATACGGTCTAAAAGTGGGAGGAACCCTCCGTTCCAGGAATTGCCTGCTGGTTTCCCAGAAAATTCATGAATAACCCAACCCTTGATCAACAGAAGCATATAATTAATAAATAACTATAAGGATATGCAGTCGAGCAGCCCAAGCCCCTGCCCGGCCTGTGGGGCAACTGTTCTTTATTCCTTTACTTTTCTAGTAAACTTGCTTTCACTTTACTCTGCGGACTCGACCAGGATTCTTTTTTGCGTAAAGTTCAAGAACCATCTCTTGGGGTCTGGATAGGAACCCCTTTCGGGTAATAAAACAGCAAAGCACAGTGCCAAATGGGCAGTATCTGAAGAACCATGTAAGTTCCTCGAAGTTGGGAGCGGGTGCCGGGAAGAAGGTTGATTTTCTTTGCGATGTGGGTTGTACACCTGGCTTCCATCTGCAGTGCTTTGGGTTGAGTTATAGCTGGGGCCACTGCCCAGGACCTTGTCTATATGACATCTCAATTTCCCTTAATCTATTTCAGTAAAGATTCAAAGGCAAGCCTTGGCTGGAAACCAAAACACTTCATTTTGATTTGGGTTTTGGGCTCAGCAAAGGCTACAAGCAGAGCCTGTAACTCCTCATGATCAACACATTGTGATCTTGCTCAGAAGCAGTTTTGATGCCTCTTGAACCAGAAATCTGCTTTCCTTTTTTTTTTTTTTTTTTTTTGAGACGGAGTTTCGCTCTTGTTACCCAGACTGGAGTGCAATGGCGCAATCTCAGCTCACCGCAACCTCCGCCTCCTGGGTTCAGGCAATTCTCCTGCCTCAGCCTCCTGAGTAGCTGGGATTACAGGCACGTGCCACCATGCCAAGCTAATTTTTTGTATTTTTAGTAGAGACGGGATTTCACCATGTTGACCAGGATGGTCTCGATCTCTTGACCTCGTGATCCACCCGCCTCGGCCTCCCAAAGTGCTGGGATTACAGGCGTGAGCCACCGCACTTAGCCCTGCTTTCCTTTTTTAATTAAAATGATACAGTTGTGCTGCCTGGTGGTCCTGCCCCTTTTGGAAAGTGATCAGGTCTTAAACAGAGAACTCTGCTAAACTCCTGTCTTCATCCCCTCTCCCCACAGTAAGGAAAATCAAGAATCAGAAAGAGTATATACATTTCCTTCAAGCAATTACCTCCACCTTCAAGCAAGAGTCTGCTTTGCAAAAGGCTCTTTGGACCACCCTAGCTAAATGCAGGGAACCTCTGCCTAAGCTCACAATGAGCAACTGCATTGTCAATGGTCCTGGCCACAACTTTGCTCCTGTAGGAAAGCGAGAAAATGGAAAGCCAGATCCTGAGGTCAGAGCTACAAACAACATAGTATGGGATGGATAAGTAGCCAAATTACCATAAGGCAAATTGCTAAGTGCTGTAATAGGTGATCAAAGAGAAGAAATTAAGGAACTTCAGAGAGTATGGAGATGGGGGGTAATTTTTAGGTCCGTGTTTAGGAAGGAATATTAGAGCTGATAGTAAATTCCCAAAGGAGGTTGCCCTGGGGTGTAGGGATAGGGACGTCCCTTTAAGCAAGGAAAACCAGGAGTACACGTAAAATCATGAAAGCCAGCATGCGCACATTGTACTAAGACACAGTGAGTCTTTACATAAAGCCTGGTGTACTTTATACCCAAGTGTACTTTCATATTCAGGAACAGAAACAGGAAGATAGCGGTGGGGAGTGCAGAAAGGTAAGGCAGAAAGATGAATTGAAAATCTATTATAGAGGCTTTGACTGGCCTCCCCTGGAAAATGTCCTGGAAACTATTGAACGTTTCTAATCTGGTCAAATAATTAGGTCCCTCCCAGCTCACATGCCCACAGAGGCTGGCACTTAATGTAAATTATGAAGAAACCCGCCAAGTAGAGATGGTCATGAATTAAGCTGATTTAAAAGGGTCTGTGCTACCCAGCTGCAGGGGATTTTTACCATTTGAGAAGACAGGCCAATGTCCCCAGATCTTTAAATTGTTAAAAAGAAGCCAGAAAGCCAACTATACGAAACTCCCTATTTCTAAATGTTGACAGCTAATTTAAAAGCAAAGTTTTCAACACTCCAACATTCTGTTGGGCAAACAACACATTTCTATAAGCGGGATTTATCTGGATCTGAAAGCTTCTAGATTTTTACTCAGCCCTAAACAATGCTACAAAGTAAATAAATGTGTGTGTGTGTGTGTGTGTGTGTGTGTGTGTGTGTGTGTGTGTGTTACAGAGGGAGAGAGAGAGATTCCATTTTTATGGTTTCATCACGTTGAATTTTTAAACAAGATTTGAAAACCCAATGTATTTAAAGGGTCAATTAATGGCAACCCAGCTCAGGAGACAGGCTGCACATAATGACTCTGTGGTTAGAAGTCTAGCCCTAGGACTGAAACTGATTTATTCACTGACCTTGAATAAGGTCATTAACCATGAGTTGGCTTCAGCATCTGTGTCTGCAAGTCATCCCAGATAGCAACTGCTAAGCTGCTAGGAGGAAAGCTCACTGAAGAGATTTAAGCACGTAGCTCCCCGAAAAAAGTGCTTTCAAGAATCCGCAATCATCTCTGTAATGATGTTAACATTTGTTTCATTTGAACAGTTCTCACGAATTTTGCCAAAATTATCAGCACACTATAATAATGTCTGAAAATGACACTAAACGCCATCAGCTGAATGTAAGCTTTCACAGCATCATAAAACAAACAAAATACCCAATACTTGTTTTATAAATTATGACATACATTTTCCAGGAAAAAAAGCTCTATTTGTTGCCCACCAATATATTTTTTTCAACCTTTTAGGCTCTTAAACTGACTTCCTTTTAAAAGCACAGTAGAAAAATAAAAACGTATTCAGTATGTTCAACCTCATTCTTCATAAGCAAATAATTGAGAGAAGAAGCTAATATTTACTTCTCTTCTTATCCATTAAGGTGGCTGCATTTGAGATTTTGAATATGAGTTATCTATATATACCCCATCCTGCAGTCAAGGCTATTAGGAATGCTCATTTGCATTATAATTTTTAGCAGGACACATTCAGTTAACATGGGCTTGTTTGTATTTTGATACCAAAGCATATTTACTATTCCCGTGTTGTATTTATTAAACCTAAATGTGTGCTGCACAGATATGCAAAATAATTATAGTGTCAACAATTTCAGTTCAACTAATATATTTTATATATTCCAAAATTACTACATGGCATATGCTACCATATTTCTTCTGTTCATTTGCATAAAATGCTTCTTGTCTCTTGATATGGTTTTTCAGTCTTTAGTAACGCCCTCAATCTCATCCAACCTATTAAAGGGGTTAAAAAATAATTCTTGTGTTTCTCATTTGCAAACTTTGGGATATTTCTTTGGCATTATAAATTAATTGACTGCTCTTCTTAAATGCCTTTAGCATTGGCCAGACACAGTGGCTCATGACTGTAATGACAGCACTTTGGGAGGTCAAGGCCAGGGGACCACTTGGAAGGTGAAGACCAGCCTGGGCAATAAGCAAGACCCCTATTTTTACAAAAAATCAAATAATTTCCTGGGTGTGGTAGCATGTGCCTATAGTCCTACCTACCCAGGGGGCTGAGGTGGGAAGATTGCCTGAACTCAAGAATTCGAGGCTACAGTTAGCTTCGACATTGCACTCTAGCCTGTGCGACAGTGTCTCTTAGAAGAAAGAATACACAGCCTTGATCTTGCAAAATCAATGTACACATTATTGTGCATTGAAACTATGGTGACATATTCCCCGCTTCATTCCTACTGTTCACCCTACCCCTTCCTCTTTGGACAGAGACCACCTGCTCCGACAATTTCTCCCATGTTTTGCTTCATTCTTATTTGCATTCTTTTCTTGGCATCCTCCTGCTCCATACAGAGCTGATTCTATTGGCATCTGAGTACATTTCTGACCCCCCACCCTCCTACATGCGGCTCGCTAGCTACTCTGCCCAAGCCCAACTTCTGACTGCACTCTTTGTCTTCCTCACCCACTCCCAAACTCCATCCCTTGTTTTTTATTGACCTTTATGCTCGGAACTGCCTCCCACAAACATTCATAAAGCTCCTTACTTCACTCCCTCAAATCATTTCCCCAGAAGGGCTTTCTAGTCTTGTAAGCGCTCCTGTTTGTGTCAGCGTGTTACACTCAGCTATTTCAGCGCATGTACAGCAATTCGCTTTACTTCCCTGAAAGATTTGATTTGGAGCCTTATCATTTTCAGGATAACTTTTCTAAACAGGAATAGTCAGGGAATCCGCAGCAATATATGTTAAATAAACATGCATAACATTTACTTTTAAGTAAATAAGGCAAACATGAGCAGGAGTGATACTTTTGCCCAATGGTCAAAGGGGACAGTGATAGCAGAACCAAAATTTTTCCTCCCTCCCATATGGGAAACTTACATCTTTGTTATAGTATTTTAATAAGAATTACTTGCTGGGTGCAGTGGCTCACAACTGTAATTATAACACTTTGGGAGGCTGAGGCAGAAGGATTGCTTGAGCCCAGGAGTTCAAGATCAGTCTGGGCAACATAGCGAGACTCCTTCTCCACCAAAAAAAAAAGTTAAAATTAAAAATTCGCTGGGCATGGTGACACACACTTGTAGTCCTAGCTACTTGGGAGACCAAGGTGAGATGATTGATGATCACTCCAGTAAACTCCAGCCTGAGCCAGACCTTGTCTCAGAAATAAATAAATAAATAGTCATAGTCAGCACTTCTATCAGGAAATTTGAACTTTTTTATAAAAGTGCCAGGATAACATTCTAAAAGACTTTTTAAAACTGTCTTTAAGTATAAGGATTTCTGATTCTTAGCATTTTTGAGTTGTTTCACTTTGTATGGTATATAAGACTTGAGGGTAGGCACGGTGGCTCATGCCCGTAATCCTAGCACTTTGGGAGGCCAAGGTGGGTGGATCATCTGAGGTCAAGAGTTTGAGACCAACCTGGCCAACATAGCAAAACCCTGTCTCTACTAAAAACACAAATATTAGCTGGGCGTGGTGGCGTGCACCTGTAATCCCAGATACTTGGGAGGCTGAGGCAGGAGAATTGCTTGAACCCGGGAGTCGGAGGTTGCAGTGAGCCGACATCATGCCAGTGCACTCCAGCCTGGGTGACAGAGCGAGACTCTGTCTCAAAAAAGAAAAAAGACTTGAAGGAAATTGTATGCCTATAAATCTTTTTGAAAGCAGACACTATTGTATATTTTTCAACTAAGAGCAATGGGGTCTTGCCTTGTTATAAGAGCAACTGGCAAACTAGCTTTTAGAGGACCTCACTGTCATCTACTTGTTGCAGTAAGCCTTCCATAGTTTCCAAAATCTCAAATTCTGTATCTGTCTTCATTCATTCTGATCAGACATAAACTAAATGGAAAAATAATAGTAATCAATAGTAATTATAAGCTTCAGACTCCTTGTAAATAAGTGAAGGTAAGGGAACAGGCTGCCAAAATCCTCTTGGGGATGATGGTTCCCAGCCTGGGAAAAGATTAACACTAAATAAATTGTTCCCTGCCTTGCCCAAGGGCTCAGAAAATGCCCTTTGTCCTGAACGGTAAAGGCAGTGAGGAGAAAATGTGGAGATTTAAGCTCCTCATTTAATTTCCTCCAACGACTCCATCAAGCAGGAAGTCCTCTCTCTCTAAACTTCTCTTGCACTTTGACTTTGGGCCACTGAACTTCCTTGTGGTTAACCATATCACCTTTCCTTTCTCTGTTTATTTGTTTCCCTGCTACCATCTTATGTAGAGTTGCTAGAGGTAGGGGCCATAAGACTGACTATATTCGTTTTTCTTGTCAGTTCAGCATTAGTACAATGCAAATGGGAGATAATTCATTTAAGGTATACCCACTATGCACCAAGCACTGTATGGGGTCCTAGAGATAAAATGGTAAATAAGACTCCGTCCTGTCCTCAGAGGTCTGAAATCTAAAAGAGAGAGACAGGTGAGCAAATAGGCAAATTCCATGAAATATGTGTAGGAGCCACCGTAATACTTCCTTTTTGCTCTCTGAAGGTTCACTGAAAATCAACTGACAAATGGTGAATTAATGGGAGAGGCTGGGTGTGATATTTCTTGCCTGTAATAGCAGCACTTTGGAAGGCCGAGGCAGGTGGATTGTCTGAGCTCAGGAGTTCAAGACCAGCCTAAAAAACATGGCAAGACCCCATTTCTACAAAAAAAAAAAAAGAAAAATGTGAAATGTAACTGGACATGTTGGTGTATGCCTGTGGTCACAGCTACTCAAGTGGTTGAGGTGGGAGGATCACCAGAGCCCTGGAGGTCAAGGCTGCAGTGAGCCGTGATTGTGCCATTGCACTCCAGTCTGGGCAACAGAGTGAGACCCTGTCTCAAAGAAAAAAAGAGAGAGAGTGTGTGAGAGAGAAATGGTATACAAATTTATAAGCATGCACAAGAGAAATCACAGAGTGATCACCCCATTATGCAATGAAGATAGGTGCTTAGATACCCTTCTTCTTATGTGAAAGGAAGATGAGGAAGTATAGATGATTTTAATGGGGTAGTAAATGATATTTTAGGAGAGTTTAATGGGCTTGCATAACACATGAGAGTCAGGAACATCGTCTTGGGGGCCCGCAGAGCAGACAATGGTTCGTGACAAAAATGTGTCCAGGTGTGTTGACAGACTTCAGTCATTGTTCCAGCAATGAGTTCAGTTGATGAAAACTCAGGGAAGGGACAAGAGGTCATTGTTTTCTTCTTTGGCATGTCCAGACTTTAAGTGGATAAGGGAACTGTGGAGAACAACCTCATCCTTTGGGAGAGACAGAGGACTGAGAGACAGACCTGGGGCCAGAGGGGAACAGGGGAGATCAGAGAGACCTCGAGGCTTCCTCTTCAGTTCAGCATGTCAAAGCATCATACCTGGGAGTATTAATCAGGTATTGGTTTCTGAGCCACAACATGTGATAAATGTGATCATCGAAGCCAAGGTTAGGGCTGTTGAGAGCACGTTTCAGAAACTTAAAGGGTCCAGGATGAGCTCTTGGATGAAGTGACTTCCGACCCGCAATCTGAAGTTGCGTGGAACTTAGCACAGAATGCAAGGATGGTGAGGAGAGCAGAAACGTTTTCCGGACAGCTTTAATGGCATCCCCAGAGGCGGGAAGAAGTAGAGAGCACATTACTAAATAGATAAGTAATGAATATTTGGAGTTTCTAATGGCGGTATGGATTGGAGGTAGGGGAAAGAGGAAGTGTGCTATGCCAAAATGAAGGTCTAAAGGTGAGCAGAGCCTAAGAGACAGAATTTTTCATGAGAGACAGAAGAAACAAACAGATACTGGCCAGAGCTACTATGACAATTGACCCACAGCCTCTGCAGCACTGACCAGAACAATCAGGGCTGTTCTGTGGTCAGTGACTGCTAGCTTCCCTACCTGTGCCTTCCCTCCCTGACCCCTTCCAACTCAGGACCAACCAGAGAAAGCGAAACACAAGCGAAAGAGGACTTCATGGAAGATTGAAATAAAAGATAAAAAATATAAACTGTATTTCTCAATGTATGCTTCATCAAGTTTAAAGCTCTTTTGTAAGCCATGATACCAACCATTTAGTTCATCCCTAAAGAACTAAGGCTCCTAGAAATTTAATCATATCAATGCAATCTTTTTTACATTATTAACTTAAGAAGAATGGATGCCCTTTATTTATGTTTTTTAAATTATCAAACAAAAAGAAGTCAGAGGGAGCCAAATCGTGACTGTAAGGTGGATGTCTAAAGATTTCTCATTGAAACTCTGAAAGAATTGCCCTTGTTTGATGATAAAGAGTGAGCATTATCATTGTCATGATGGAGAAGAATTCTACACTGAAGATTTCTTGGGAATGTTTCTGCTAAAGCTTTGGCTAACTTTCTCAAAGCATGCTTCTAATAAGCAGTTGTTATCATTCTTTGGTCCTCCATAAAGTCAATAAGCAAAATGCCTCGAGCATCCCACAAAACCGTTGCTATGACCTTTGTGCGTGACTGCTTCATTTTTGATTTTTTATATTTTAAGAAATTATATAACAGAGACAGGATCTCATCATGTTGTCCAGGCTGGTCTTTCACTCCTAGGTTCAAGCAATCCTCCCACCTTGGCCTCCCAAGTAGCTGGGACTCTAGGCATGAGCCACCACTCACGGCCCCTGCTTTTGCTTTGACTGGACCACTTCCACTGCTGAACAGCCAGTGCTTTGATGGTGCCTTGTCTTCAGAATCATACTGGTAAAGCCGTGTGTTTCCATTGAAAGCTCTGCTCTTGTTTGTAACTGATCTGGCCACAAAGGCTTTGGCACCACTGAGTGAAAAGGTTGCTCAAGGCTGAGCACGGTGGCTCAAGCCTGTAATCCCAGCACTTTGGGAGGCCGAGGTGGGTGGATCACGAGGTCAAGAGATCGAGACCATCCTGGTCAACATGGTGAAACCCCGTCTCTACTAAAAATACAAAAAAAAAAAATAGCTGGGCATGGTGGCGCGTGCCTGTAATCCCAGCTACTCAGGAGGCTGAGGCAGGAGAATTGCCTGAACCCAGGAGGCGGAGGTTGCGGTGAGCCGAGATCATGCCATTGCACTCCAGCCTGGGTAACAAGAGCGAAACTCCGTCTCAAAAGAAAAAAAAAAAAGAAAGAAAAAGAAAAGGTTGCTCAAATTTAATTTTTCTGTCAGAATTGTGTAAGCTGAACCAGTTGAGATGTCCATGGTCTTGGCTATTTTTTCTGATGTCAACCATCAGGGCATGAACGAGATACGTTCTTTCCTCACAAACAGATGTGGATGGTCTGTCACTGTGGCCTTCAGTTCCAATAGTCAACAGCTTCAACATTGTCTCCTTGCTTTTTTTTTTTTTTTTTCCAGACAGTCTCATTCTGTAGTTCAGGCTGGACTACAGCGGAACAATCAAGGCTCACTACAAACTACACCTCCCGGGTTCAAGCTATTCTCCTGCCTCAGCTTCCCAAGGAGATGGGACTGCAGGCACCCACCACCATGCCCAGCTAATTTTTGTATTTTTAGTAGAGACAGGGTTTCACCATGTTGGCCAGGATGGTCTCGATCTCTTGACCTTGTGATCTGCTTTCCTCAGCCTCCCAAAGTTCTGGGATTATAGGTGTGAGCCACTGCACCCAGCCATCTTCTTGCTTCTTTTTTTTTTTTTTTTTTTTTTTGCCAATCAATGAGAGCTTGTAAGGTTGCTGAGGTTGGTTGGCCTTGAACTCTTGGCCTCGCCTTCGCAAGCGCCACAACATCCGGCCGGAGCCACTTTGGGCCCCCCTCTTCTTGCTTCTTAAAATGAGTTATCCATTTGTAAACTACTGATTTCTCAGGTGCATTGTCCCCATAAACTTTCATAAAGCATCAGTTATTTCACTCTTTCCTCACTCAACACTTAATGTTTGCTCTTGCGTCAGTCTTAGTGGAATTCATGTCGCTCTGATAGAGGCTTTTTTCAAACTGATGCCTTATCTTTCTCAGTGTGTCCAACTAGCCCCTGTTCTGACATGTTATAAAAAGTTAGAATTGAGTTTATTTTGATGCCAACAATTTTTGAAATCCATAGTGTTTTCATAATACACATTTTCCATGAACTCTGAAGACTCCCATATATGCTCCTGAAACCAGGCACATAAGATGCCCCATGCCATCAGCCTTCCCTGTCAGAGCATTCCAGAAGCCTTTCTTTTTTTCCAGTATAAAGCTTTCCCACTCTTCTGCTTATCTTTAAGTCTCTGCAAGAGGGAAGTGATGGTGGTTGATTCCCTTGTCAGAGCAGGCTCTGAATCAATACCTTCTGTTTGTTCTTATTTGGGTATTCTTTGTTTATTTCTACATTCACTTTCAATATCTTTAATTCTTTCTTACTTGGGACACCAGAGGTTTTATATCCTGAAGGCAGAGCAACGTATTAAGATTTATGTTGATGAGAATGATGCTTTCTTTCCTAAAGAAAGAAAAGGGCAATTATGAAAAAGGGGTGTAGGAAATAAAAGGAGAATATTTTGACCTTGAAGCATATTCTCAGATTAATTTTAGAAAAGAATTATCTATGGAAGTTTAGGGTCAGGAAAATGATTCCTGATGAAACTGTCCAGGAGCCCGATTTTCTTGTTGTTGCTTTTGCTTTTTTGGTTATATTTCTGAGACAGGGTGTTGCTCTGTTACCCAGGCTGGAGTATAGTGACGCAAACACAGCTCACTGCAGCCTTGACTTCCTGGGCTCAAGTGATCCCACCGCCTCAGCCTCCCATGTAGTTAGAACCACAGGTGCATGCCATCATGCCCAGCTAATTTTTTTATTTTTAAAAAGTTAAGGCCGGGCGCGGTGGCTCATGCCTATAATCCCAGCACCAGGTGGGAAGCCAAGGCGGGTGGATCACAAGGTCAAGAGATCAAGACCATCCTGGTGAACATGGTGAAACCCCGTCTCTACTAAAAATACAAAAATTAGCTGGGCATGGTGGCACACCTGTAGTCCCAGCTACTCGGGAGGCTGAGGCAGGAGAATTGCTTGAACCCAGGAGGCGGAGGTTGCGGTGAGCTGAGATCATGCCATTGCACTCCAGCCTGGGCAACAAGAGCAAAACTCAGTCTCAAAAAAAAAAAAAATTATAAATTTTGGTCTTGAGCTCCTGGGCTCAAGTGATCCTCTGCCTTGGCCTCCCAAAGTGCTAGGATTACAGATGTGAGCCACCACACCTGGCCCACCCTCTCTTTACAGCTACCTAGTCCATTATTACATATTCTGGCATTTTTTTTCACTATCTGACATTTCCCCTTCTTTTTCTTCCTCCTTCCCTCCTTATTTCTCTTTTGACTTCTTCTCCAGTAGAATGTCAACTCCATGAGACCTATAACCATTTTATCTGAAAACCTAAGACAGCCCTTAGCCTGTAGTTTGATACCAAATATATATTTGCTGAATAAATAAATGAGTATAAAAAGCGAGAATATGAAGAAGTTGAGGACAATCTTGTCTGATGGTCTGTGATGGCTCTGTGAAGTAAGAGGCCAGGAAGGAGACTGAAGGTGGACATCGTGCAGTGGGCAAGGTGAAGACAGTGGAATCTGAGGCAGTGGGAGTGGAAGAAAGTGATGACAAAGAGAACAGAGATGAATTGTTGGACAGCGTTTAGACCCTGCCCCTCTAAAAATACGAATGATTGAATGAAAGAATGAATGAAGAAGGGCGTGTCGTTCTGCTGCTACTGTTCCGAAAAGGGCTTCTGAGAAAATGAGGTAAGCTTAATCACAAGGTATGTGTGGTAGACAGAATAATGACCTTCAAAGATGTCCATAGAATCCCTAGAATCTGTGAACCTGGTGCCTCACGTGACAAAAGAGACTTTTATGGAAATGATTAACATTTAAGGATTATCTTGGATGGTCCCGGTAGACTCGATGTGATCAGAATGGTCTGTATTAGAGAAGAATGGAAAGGAGACTCAGAGTTAGCGGAGCTCTGAGGACAGGAGCAGTGGGCAGAGTGGAGAAAGAAAGGGCAAGCTGAGGGGTGCAGGTGGCCCTTGGAATACACAAAAGGTACGGAAACGAATTCTTCCTTGGAGCCCCAATGAAGAACACAGCCTTGCTGACCCCTTGATTTTAGAATTTAGAACTTCTGACCCCCAGAACTGTAAGAAAATACAGTCGTGTGTGGTGACTTATTGTAGCAATAAGAGATTAATATACTTTTAGTTATGTACAGAATATGCTTCTCAAACCATACTCTGAGACCTTGTTAAAATGCAGCCTCTGACTCAGTAGGTTTGGGGTGGTGAGACCTGAGATTCTGCTTATTTAATAAGCTCCCAGGTGTGGCCAGCCCTTTTGGCTGACACTTACAGTAGGGTAGATCTAGAAGGCACCATCAAGACAAATGAGAGAAATAGTTGTCGCGATCATACAGCCTGTCTTACATGTGTGTAGTTTTTCCAACTTTATAAATTAATATTGCATTTTACAAACACAGAAATGCTATAAGGCAGATACTAATATTTCCTATCACTGCCAAGAGCAAGGATATTCAGAAAGGGGAAGCCACTGGCCTGGGCTGCATAGATGGTGCGGTCTATTTGGTTTATGACAGAATAAGGCTTTGAGCTCAAGTTTTTGGCTTCCAAGTTCTTTTCACTAGGACAGTTAATGTGTGAAATGAAGAACTAGAAACAACCCAGTATCGGTGAACTCAGAAGCACCAGCACCACTCAGGATGGGACATACAAAGTGCCGATAACGGACCAACAGCAACACTGCAGAACTGAACTGACGCAAGAACGGATAGGAACCAGACATGAACCGTTACAGGATTTTTCCATTTTGAGATTTGACTGAAATGGTTATCTTATTTCGGATCATCTTGAAGCAGCCTGTAGAGGGAGGCAATTTGCTTTGATCCAGCTATCTTGATAATGACTGAGTGTATATTTGAAGCACTTTGTCACACTCTGCTATCTCACTTTTACATGAAACTTGGTATTATGTTTAATCAGAATTTATTGAGCACCTACTTTGTGCCAAAGCACCATTCCAGACACTACAAAATCAAATATGGATAAGATGTTGTCCCTGTACTCTCAGTTTTCACTGTAAGGCAAAAAAGAAATAAATGTCCCCCCAAAGCCCCGAACTATATATTGATGTATACAGTTCTAGAAGAAATTTGAAAGATTAAATGTATAGTTGATTCACACTAGAAAAACAGGACATAAATATAAGGGGTTTCATTTTATTTTGCCTCAGAGGCAATTTTGTATATACCAAAAAGTCTACTGTGATTTTTTTAAATTAATGTTCAATCTACTGAAGTTGCAAATTCAAAATCCTAGTTCTTCCTAAAGGTTTTAAGTGCATAATATAAAACAGCTTTCTTATTCTATTGTCATTGTTCACTGTCACCTCCACAGAGCCTGTTATTAATGTTAAGTCTTGGCCTCATTTACAAAGTCTATTTCTTTAAACCTTAAGCTGCATTTACAAAGTTAGTATATTCCATTTCCTTCAAAAGTATTTTGACCTAATAAGCAAAACCTCTCTGAGTGCTAGGTAATTCTTATAAATGCAATACACTGAACTTAGAATTACAGTGAAGTTCATATCAGTGTTCCAACTCAGGAAGATTTCAACTTAAAATCATAAGTCTAAAGCAATGAGTCCACCTCTCATTTCAAATTTGTAGAAGATCTAATGGGCCATCTTATGTTACATGTTAGAATAAATAAGAAAGGAATTCATGCATATTCCTTAACACAAATGTATTAATACCATGGCTTTGATTCTCCTAAACATTTAGCCTTGTCCTGAAACTGAAAAGATGCTTACCTGCCAAGAAAGACAGTTCGATGTGTCAAGACAGATTCACCATGGTGCAGGATGTTGATAGCAAAGGAGGTCGAGGGCACGAGGGGGTATATTGGGAACACTTCGTATTTTGTGTTCAATATTGCTGTTAACCTAAAACAGCTTCAAAAAATTATCTATTAAATTAAAAGTAAGAAAATGATTGTGAGCATGAAGTTGTTGTAAGAGTTCAAGAAAGCAAGAAAAAAGTTACTGTCTCTGTTCATGGGAGAACTGGTGGAGCTGCTACATCATCACCCCCCACCCTCAACCTCATTTATGGCTGCACGTCAATGACTCCACAGCTTCAAGAGGTAGGCCATGTCCCTGGATTTAAGTATACTAACCACATAACTCTGGAGTCTCTTAGAGATCCCTATAGGCTATCAAACCAGTCCCTTGATTAGATTTTGCAAGGCTGGTTCTTAAGATAAATTAATATTTATCTTTTAAATGTAAACATCTCTGGGCTGGGCACAGTGGCTCACGCCTGTAATCCCAGCACTTTGGGAGGCCGAGGAGGGTGGATCATGAGGTCAGGAGTTCGAGCCAGCTTAACCAACATGGTCAAACTCTGTCTCTACAAAAAATATAAAAATCAACTGGGCGTGGTGGTATGCACCTGTAATCCCAGCTACTAAAGAGGCTGAGGCAGGAAAATCACTTGAACCTGGGAGGCAGAGGTTGTAGTGAGCTGAGATCGCGCCATTGCACTCCAGCCTGGGTGATAGAGCAAGACTCTGTCTCAAAAAAAAAAAAAAAAAAATTAAACATTTCTGAACCTTACTACAACCCTTCGGTAGTTTATATATTTTATAGGCCCACACAAATGAGATATTAAAAGTGTGGTTTTTTTTTTTTTTTTTTTTTGAGATGGAGTTTCGCTGTTGTTACCCAAACTGGAGTGCAATGGCACTATCTTGGCTCACCGCAACCTCTGCCTTCTGGGTTAAAGCAATTCTCCTGCCTCTGCCTCCCAAGTAGCTGGATCTACAGGCGCGCACCACAATGCCCAGCTAATTTTTGTATTTTTAGTAGAGACAGGGTTTCACCTTGTTGACTAGGATGGTCTCAATCTCTTGACCTCGTGATCCACCCGCCTCGGCCTCCCAAAGTGCTGGGATTATAGGCATGAGCCACTGCACTTGGCCAAAAGTGTGTTTTTTGAATCCTGTGTGTTTGACAAGGTTTTATCTGACTGGTAAGTATACTTTACAAGATAATTTTAGTCATGGTGGTCCTCCAACTCTAAAAGCATACAAATTAGAGGTAAACAAATAATTATATTGTATGGTGAACTATTTTAGAAGATACTCACATAAGAAATTCCAATAGGAATGAAGTGTCCAAAGAATATAGAAGAGTTTGGCATGGAATAGTGCCTAGTGTGTCGTAGAGTCCTCAGTAATCATTTACTGAGTAAAGGAATAATAGATGAATAGTGAATGAAGTGCTCATAGAAGAACATTAGCTTGGTAGTACTAGAATGTAAAGTTACAAGGCAGGGTTATAGATTTTGACTTAGAGTGAAATGAAACACATTCCACTTCTAAAAATCCCCTGTGCTCCACCTGTTCATCTGCCCTGCACCCCCACCCCGTCAACTACTGACCATTTTACTGTCTCTGTAATTTTGCAGAATTCTATGTGAATATACGTTTCAAATCCATTGGATAAATAAGATTGCTTAGATCATATGGTGAGACTATGCTTAGCTTTGTAAGAGACTGCCAAACCGGCTTCCAAAACGGCTGTGCTGTCTTTGAATTCCCACCCACAGTGGATGACAGGTCCTGTTGTTTGGCATGCTTGTCAGTATCTGGTGTTGTCAGTGTTTTCGATTTTAGCCATTGTAGTAGGTGCGTAATGCTATCTCCTTGTTATTTTAATTTGCAATTTCCTGAAAACAAATGATGATAAGCATCTTTTTCATATGCTTATTTGCCAACCATGTATGTTATTTGCTGGGGTATCCAGATTTTTTGCCCATTTTTTAATTGGGCTATTTAATTATTGTTGCATTTTAAGAGTCCTAGGTTGGGTGCAATGGCTCACGCCTGTAATCCTAGCACTTTGGGAGGCCGAGGCGGGTGGATTGCCAGAGCTCAGGAGTTTGAGACCAGCCTGGGGAACACGGTGAAACCCTGTCTGTACTGAAAATACAAAAACTTAGCCAGGCATGGCGGTGTGCACCTGTAATCCCAACTACTCAGGAGGCTGAGATAGGAGAATCGCTTGAACCTGGGAGGCGGAGGTTGCAGTGAGCCAAGATCGTGCCATTGCACTCCATCCTAAGCGACAAAGTGAGACTGCGTCACAAAAGAAAGAAAGAAAGAAAGAGAGGAAAGAGAGAGAGAGAGGGAGGGAGGGAGGGAAGGAAGGAAGGAAGGAAGGAAGGAAGGAAGGAAGGAAGGAAGGAAGGAAGGAAGGAAGGAAGGAAGGAAGGAAAGAAAAAGAGTCCTTTGAATTTTTGGATACAAGTCTTTTATCAGATATGAGCTTGGCAAATATTTTCTACACTTTAGCAGAATTCAGTCTCCTCTCAGCCTCATAACCTGGTGGTCTTTCATTAACTCTACAAAGACAGTTTACTTTTAGAGAAGGACTATTATCACTTAAACTATAAACTAAATTTCTCCAAAAGTTAACATGGACCAAGCCTGGGAACAGTTAAGTGCAGTTGGAGATTAACGGCAAGATGAGGATTGGTCAGATCTCTTTCATCGTCATAATTTTCTCACTTTCATAATTTATGCAAAAGTGGTTTCAATCACTTTAACAAAGCCTACATAGTATTTATTCTCTAAAAGTTAATTGTTAAGTAAATAGCTGAGGTTCTGATTCCTTAGTGTGACTCAGTCTCAATCCAATCCTTGTCGTAATTTGAATGTTTCAAATTGACAAACCACTTTGTGTATGATTTTATACAGCTGTCTGATTACTGTTCTGCAAATTCACAATTGCAGTCAAGATTCTCATGTCCAGCACAGGAAAACAAGACGAGCAGCACCTTTTCCCAGCAGTCTCTCAATAAGACTTTTTCCTGTGTTTATAGTTGTCAAATTTGCTAAGAAGCAAGGCCTGAGAGCTAAAATTGAGGTTGTTCTGAAGACAATCTATTCAGTGGATTAGAAATATATATATTTATGGCCAGGTGCAGTGGCTCATGCCTGTAATCTCAGCTCTTTGAGCAAACAAGGCTAGTGGATCACCTGAGGTCAGCCTGGCCAACATGGCAAAACCCAGCCTCTACTAAAAACAGAAAAATTAGCCAGCTGTGGTGGCATGCACCTGTAATTCCAGCTACTGAGGAGGCTAAGGTAGGAGAATCACTTGAACCCAGGAGATGGAGGTTACAGTGACCCAGGATCAAGCCACTGCACTCCAGCCTGGGCGATAGAGTAAGACTCTGTCTCAAAATAAAAAAAGGAAAACGAAATATAGATTCATTTTCAAATAGAATATTCAGTTTTTAAAACACCACATTCATGTTCTAATGATGCTGTTAACAAATCCCCATTTACTTAGTTGTTTCAAACAACACAATTGTGTTATCATATGGATCTGGAGCGTGTCCCAGATTCTTGGCCTCCCCTGCCCAGGAATGGGGGAAGTGGCCCTGGAGGTGTGGTGTTCGCACAAATAGCAGGGACCCAAAGAGTTTCACAGAGAGAGATTCATTAGGAAGCAAGAGAAGAGAGAGAACTCTCATGCTGTTGTGGGAGGGGATCCCAGAGAGGGAAATCCGTGCAGGTAAGCTGAAATGGAGTTTTAACTTTGAAGTTATTCCTGCCCCATTCATGTTCTTGTCCAGTAAGAGGAGTTCTTTCACACTTCCTCTGGAGTGATTGATCTTTGACTCGGATATTGGACTGGCTCCTGGGCCTGCAATAAAGCCCCTCCTTCCAGGGCTTTTGTGGGGCTTTTTAAACAAAGGCACACACCTGAAATTTTACCTAGCCCGCTTGCGGGAAAGTTAGGCAAAGAACTCTAGTTCCTGGATGGGGAGAGGGATGGAGGCACTGGGAAGTTCTTGCCTTGAAACCATATCCCTTGTGGACCGGGGAAGAAAGAAGTTAACACAGTCCCTCAAGCAGGGCTGTACTGCTTCGGGAGGCTCTTAGGGAGAATCTGTTTCCCCGCCTTTTCCAGCTTCCAGAGGCTTTATGCATCACTTGGCTCACAGACCTTTCCTCATGTCACTCTGACCTCTGCTTTTGTCTCCCCATTTTTCTTAGTCCAACTCTCCTGCCTCCCTTTTCCACATATAAGGGACCTTTGTGATTCCACTGGGCATACCTGGATAATACAGGATACTCTCCCCATCTCAAGATTAGCTTATTAGCAACCTGAATTTCATCTGCAACCTTCATTCCCCATTGCCATGTAACATGTTTATTTACAGGTTCTGGGGATTTGGACATGGACATCTTTGGGTGACATCATTCTGCTTACAATTGTGGGCTGATGTGTCCCTTCACTCCCGGCCTCAGCTGGTTGGATCAGGGTGGACACTTGAAATTGGTGAAACAGTCCATAGTTAGGATGAGTCAAACATGACTGAGTACTTAACTGTGAAGTTGTGTAGAACTCAGCCTTGCCCAGCTATTGCAGGACATGTACCTGCTGGTTAGTGAACAGAGGGAAACAGGAGTTTGCAGATACAAGGAGAGAAGTAGCAGCAAGAGACAGAACAGAGACAGAGAACGTAGCTGTCTGATGATTTTTCTTTTTTTCTCACTCCGTCGTGCAGACCAGAGTGCAGTGGTGCGATCTCATCTCACTACAACATCCACCTCCCATGTTTAAGCAATTCTTGTGACTCAGCCTCCCAGGCAGCTGGGATTACAGGTGCACATTATCACACCTGGCTAATTTTTGTATTGTTAGTAGAGACGGGGTTTCACCATGTTGGCCAGGAAAATCTCTGCTAGGGTACTGTGGAAGAGAAATGTGGGGTCAAAGCCCCCACACAGAGTTCATTCATACTGGGGCACTGCCTAGTGGAGCTGGGAGAAGACAGCCACCATCCTCCAGACCCCAGAGTGATAGATCCACTTACAGCTTGCACCGTGTGCCTGGAAAAGCCTCAGACACTCAATGCCAGCCTGTGAAAGCAGCCAGGAGGGAGGCCGTACCCTGCAAAGCCACAGGGGCAGAGCTGCCCAAGACCATAGTGACCCACCTCCTACATCAGCATGACCTGGATGTGAGACATGAAGTCAAAGGAGATTATTTTGGAGCCTGCGCTGTGTGCTCAGATTTGACTGCTTCACTGAATTCTGGACTTACATGGGGCCTGTAGCCTCTGAGAGTATACATATGGACAGAAGAGAGGAAAGCATTGTCTGGTGAGCATTCTGGGCTTAGAAATCTTGTTTCTGCCTTAACTAGTAAAATAAAGTCTCCCCCCAAAAGGTTGGCCAAATACACGGATTTTCAGTAAGCTAACACCAAGAACAGCTTGCCTACACATTTTTCCTAAGAGACATTAGTTTGTCTATGCCTATTTTAATGCATGATGAAGACGATCTTAATATTGCTTTAAATCATACTGCTCCCTAAAATCTTCTCTCTCTCTCTCTCTCTCTCTCTCTCTCTCTCTCTCTCTCTCTCTCTCTCTCTCTCTCCTCTCTGTCTGTCTCAGAGGCAGAATCCAGGAGGCAGAGGTTGCAGTGAGCCAAGATCGTGCCATTGCACTCCAGCCTGGGAGAAAGAGCAAGACTTCATGTCTCAGAGAAAGAGAGAGAGAAGGAATGTATATATATATATATATATACACTTTGAATCCTAAGCAGCATCAGCACTTTCTCTTAGAATGTAAGAGCCAATCTAATTATCACCATATGGAAAAAGTCCAGAAAAGGGTGAAGTAGGAAATATAAATGTTTCAGTTAGGGGCAATGGGTTGCTTGCTCACTATAAAGCAAATGCCCTCATACTTTGCACTTCTGCACAGGAATTAGGGGAGACTTGTTCTGATCAGAAAGGGAGTTTTCAGCTCACATCTCTCACTGCAGATCTTTCCAGGGAACTGCCCTCAAGTCTGTAGACTTCACTAGGAAGTGGCTGGTCGTTGGGTTTTCTGCAACACAAAGCGGTACCTTCAAACAGGAGCTTCGCATCAGCTTCCGTTTCCTCAGAAGAGCAGGAAAAGGCTGGTGGGAAATTTGATTTCACGTACCTTTATTGGAGCTTCAGTTGTATAAAGGTGATCATTAGGGAAAGGAACAATTTTTTTTTTGAGATAGAGTCTCACTCTGTCGCCCAGACTGGAGTGCAATGGTGGAATCTAGGCAAACTCCGACTCCCGAGTTCAAGAGATTCTTCTGCCTCAGCCTCCTGAGTAGCTGGGATTACAGGTGCTCACCACTACGCCTGGCTAATTTTTGTATTTTTAGTAGAGACAGGGTTTCTCTGTGGCTGGTCTCAAACTCCTGACCTCCCAATCCACCTGCCTCAGCCTCCCAAAGT
Source organism: Saguinus oedipus (assembly GCA_031835075.1). Lineage (NCBI taxonomy): Eukaryota > Metazoa > Chordata > Mammalia > Primates > Cebidae > Saguinus > Saguinus oedipus. The sequence goes on along the minus strand of CM063188.1, from coordinate 8,243,501 downwards.
GCTGAGATTACAGGCATGAGTCACTGGACCCAGCCAGACAATTTTCCATCCATAACATAGCTAGAGTTTCTCATAGTACTATAGAAACATCTGTCCGCCGGGCACGGTGGCTCCCGCCTATAATCCCAGCACTTTGGGAGGCTGCAGCTGGTGGGTCACCTAATGTCAGGAGGTTGAGACCAGCTTGGACAACATGGCAAAACCTGGTCTCTACTAAAAATAGAAAAATTATCTGGGTGTGGAGGCAGGCACCTGTAATCCCAGCTACTCGGGAGGCTAAGGCAGGAGAATCACTTGAACCTGGGAGGCAGAGGTTGCAGTGAACCAAGATTGTGCCACTGCATCTCAACAGAAAAAAAAAAAAAAGGAAGCATCTGTCACTGGAGATTAAAGGAAAATGATTGTATTACTCACTTACTGGGATTAATTTATCAGTACCTATGACAACACTTTCAATCTTTCACTCAGAGATTAGGAGTGGAGGATAAGAAAACTGATTTGGAAGTCTGCCTTTCCTTGCTCAGAACACAGGAGAGATTGCTACAGCTCTTTTTTTTTTTTAAATTTTTTATTTTTATTGCATTTTAGGTTTTGGGGTACATGTGCAGAACGTGCAAGATAGTTGCATAGGTACACACATGGCAGTGTGTTTTGCTGCCTTCCTCCCCTTCACCCACGTTTGGCATTTCTCCCCAGGCTATCCCTCCCCATCTCCCACCCCCCCCCCCGCTGTCCCTCCCCTATTCCCCCCAATAGACCCCAGTGTGTAGTACCCCCTTCCCTGTGTCCATGTGTTCTCATTTTTCCTCACCCACCTATGAGTGAGAATATGTGGTATTTCATTTTCTGTTCTTGTGTCAGTTTGCTGAGAATGATGTTCTCCAGATTCATCCATGTCCTTACAAAGGACACAAACTCATCATTTTTGATTGCTGCATAATATTCCATGGTGTATATGTGCCACATTTTCCCAGTCTAGTCTATCATCGATGGGCATTTGGGTTGGTTCCAGGTCTTTGCTATTGTAAACAGTGCTGCAATGAACATTCGTGTGCATGTGTCCTTATAGTAGAACGATTTATAGTCCTTTGGATATATACCCAGTAATGGGATTGCTGGGTCAAATGGAATTTCTATTTCTAGGTCCCTGAGGAATCGCCACACTGTCTTCCACAATGGTTGAACTAATTTACACTCCCACCAACAGTGTAAGAGTGTTCCTCTTTTTCTGCATCCTCTCCAGCATCTGTTGTCTCCAGATTTTTTAATGATCACCATTCTAACCGGCGTGAGATGGTATCTCAATGTGGTTTTGGTTTGCATCTCCCTAATGACCAGTGGTGATGAACATTTTTTCATGTGTTCGTTGGCCTCATGTATGTCTCTTTTGTAAAGTGCCACAGCTCTTTAGTGCTTTAGTTCTCATCTCGTCTTTGAGACACTTCCCAGCCAAAGAAACATCTAGCCATTTCTTCCTCTGCTCCACTAAAGCTCCTGGGATTTCACTTAAGGCAAATGCAAATATAAAATTTAAAAATGATAATAGAAATAAAAAGAGCAATTGAGCAATTGAGTTGTCTTTTTTACAGTTTAAAATTTCCTGTCTTTGGATATTAGCCTAGAGTTGTTGACTCCGGGATTCCTGGGGAGAAAGGCTCAGGGTCTGCTAACTTGTTTTCATCAAGGCAATAGTTTTATGGGCCTTAGACAATGATGACTTAGACAGCTTCCAACTAATCAAGCTCAGCTGTAGGGATGGAAGTGGGCGGGGGTACTGCTCAAGCCCTCTGTACCCAGCAGCCTGCTAGTCTCTAAGATATGTTATCTTAACTCCCACAAAGTGCCCACTCCCTTAGATATTTAAATAACTTGGCTCACACCTGTAATCTCTGCACTTTGGGAAGCTGAAACTGGCGAATCACCTGAGGTCACAAATTCTAGACCAGCCTGGCCAACCTGGCAAAACCCCATCACTACTGCAAAAAATACAAAAATTAGAGGATTGTGGTAGGGGATTCCTATAATCCCAACTACTTGGGAGGCTGAGGCAGGAGAATCACTTGAACCTGGCAGGTGGAGGTTGCAATGAGACGAGATCCTGCCACTTCACTCTAGCCTGGGTGAAAGAGTGAAATTGCCTCAATAAAAAAGAAGTTGGAAGTTGAAAGAGGGCTTAGAAAGCACTGCTTGAAGCCTGACTTACTTGTTTTATTCCTGATTTTGTTCGTGATTCATTGAGACTATTTGAGCACTAAGCATCATGACAGCAGGCGGTGGCAGGGATGAAACACTTGCTTCCTGCCCTCAGACAACTTGCATTGTAATGTGTAACAGGCAAGACAGACGATGAACAAGCCAATAATCAAACATGTAATTACAAATTGTGATCAGCAATTTGGAGGTTAAGAACGGATGCTCTAAGACAGGGAAATTACCTACTTTAAAGGAGGCCTCTTGGAGAACCTGATATTCATGATAAAAAGGGAGGTGAGAAGGATTAAGCCAAGCAAAATATTTAAGAAAAATACTTGGGCACAGAAAAGAGTGTGAATCAAAGCCGGGCTCAGTGGCAGAAAGGATATATCTCCACTTAGAAGTGGTATATATGTTTGGAAATTCAAGACCGGAATTCCTTAGCTTCATGGGAATTTATCTGTGACACAAGAACAAAATAAATATTTTATGTCTTCTTTGGCTTCTTGGTTGCCAATAATCTGTAAAGGTTTTGGCTAATTCATGTTGAATGCCAAAGCATACCTATGTAACAAAGAGGGGATTTTTCAGAGACAGCTAATGAGTTTTCTAGAGGTTGGGAGAAAATGGCATTTATGTTTCATTTGCAGCATGGAGGAACTTAAGTGACCTAAGTTATTTTACCTTTAAATTTTTTCAGTATAGAACCAAAATTTGTAGTGTGCTTTTTTTTTTTTTTTTTTTTGAGACAGTTTGGCTCTGTCGCCAGATTGGAGTGGCAATGGCTCGATCTTGGCTCAATGCAACCTCCGCCTCCTGGGTTCAAGTGATTCTTCTGCCTCAGCCTCCCAAGTAGCTGGGATTACAGGCACTCACCACCACGGCCAGCTAATTTTTGTATTTTAGCAGAAACAGGGGTTCACCATGTTGGCCAGACTGGACTCGATCTCCTGACCTAGTGATCCTCCTGCCTCGGCCTCCCTGTGTCTGTTTTATAAACACTTTAAGTTCTGCATTGATGGTAAATTGAATAGTGACAGTAAAAATGGAAAACTACATAACTACTTGTTTGTGATACATACATAATTTGAATGTAAAATGAGCTCTGGAATTCCATTCTGGTTACCAGGAAATCTCTGCTATAAGCAAGGACTTTTTATAATGTTATCAAGTACGTTGGGAATTGAAATATTTATATAGGTTGTATAGATTTTAGAACGTAGAGTGCCTTAGAGAAGAGTTAATTCCTTATTTGAGATATTCGGTACTGTAGATAGAATATTTAATATCTGATTTATTCTGTTAAGTTCTGCCTTTAAGTTTCTGATTTAATTCAGTTAACTGAGAGAAATGTAATTTTGTTTTGCTTTTTTTAAAATTTTACTTATTTTTTACTATACTTTAAGTTCTGAGGTACATGTGCAGAGTGTGCAGGTTTGTTACGTAGGTTTACGCGTGCCATCGTGGTTTGCTGCACCCAGCAACCTGTCATCTACATTAGGTATTTCTCCTAATGCTATTCCTCCTGTAGCCCTGCGAGGCCCTGGTGTGTGATGCTCCCCTCCCTGTGTCCATGTGTTCTCACTGTTCAACTCCCACTTATGAGTGAGAGTATGCGGTGTTTGGTTTTCTGTTCTTGTGTCAGTTTGCTAAGAATGATGGTTTCCAGCTTCATTCATGTCCCTGTAAAAGACATGAATCCATCCTTTTTTATGGCCGCATAGTATTCCACGGTGTATATGTGCCACAGAGAAATTTAATTTTGATTTCTTCTTTATTTCACTCTTTAAATAAATATTTATTTACTGTCAGCTGCAAGCATCTAAATGATAAAGCAAGTGTCTTAAGTTCCTGATTTAATTCAGTTAACTGAGAAATGTAATTTTTTTTTAATTTTAAAATTAAAATTAAAATATCGGGATTACTGATATTTTGGGCCGAATCATTCTTGCTTATATTTAGCAGCATCCCTGGTGCCAGTAACATCACCCCACTGTGACAACCAAAAATATCTCCAGACAGTGTCATATGTTCCCTGGGAAGTAAAATCATCACCCCAGTCCAGAAGCATTGATGATAATGGGAAGGATCAGACGGTAGTTGGATGTGAGGGTGGGAAGGAGGCAAGGGAAGTGGCACTTGGGGTGGGAGATATGAATTCATTTGAGAGACATTAGGAAAAAGAATAGAGAAGTCTTAATGACTGGTAAATTACAGGGACTGGGGAAGAGAGAGGAGTAAGCAACTCTGGTTTGAGAAATTGGAGGGATTGTGGTGCTCTTACTCAAAAATAAAGGAGGAGCAGATATGAAAGAGAAGATGAGTTCAGTTGCAGAGACGTTGGTTTTGACTGAGGACATGATGTTCCCTAGGAAGTAGGCTCAGGAGTGGAGTGTGTAGGCGTGAAGTCAGGGGTGAGAGGTGGATTTTGGAAGGCAAAAGATTAGTAATTGACACTAGGGCAGAAACGTGCCATTCACCTGCTAGAGAAAGGGATGAGCCAGATAATTAAGATGCAAACTGTTTGTTCTGTTGGAGATTCTAAAGCATTCCACCAAGGTTCAGCAGAAATAAAAGCTAACAAAACAAAGCAAAACACCAAGTATCAAGAACATTTCAGTATATCTTAGAGTCAATTAAGAGTGTGAAGGAGGAGCAAGAGAGCTGAAAGAAGAGATAAAAGGAAATGAAATGGAATTCAGGCAGGTAACTATGAAGGAGAGGAAGACTGTTCATTCATTTTGTGTTTATTAATTGCATTCAATTACATAATTTTAATTTCATACTGGGAAATGCACATATTCTTATAACCCACTTTCTTCTCCAACATTTGAGCATGAAAAGTTTCAAACAGGCCAGGTGTTGTGGTTCATGCTTATAATCCTAGCACTTTGGGAGGCCAAGGCAGGAGGATCTCTTGAGCCCAGGAGTTTTAGCACAGCCTGGGCAACACAGGCAGACCTCATCTCCACAAAAAAAAAGAAAAATTATGGATATTACAGCATTCTGTGACAGAATGAGACCGTCTCAAAAAAAAGAAAGAGAAAAGTTTCAAACAGTGAAGTCGAAGGAAGTTCCCAGTGAACACTCATATATCTACCACATAAATTATATAATTAACATTTTATTATATTTGTTTTTTCACATTATCTGTCCATGCATCTATTAAAGTGTCTTATTTTGTTACGCATTCTAGAGTAAGTTGCTGAACACTTAAGCCAACTACAGCATACATATTCCCAGAGTTCAATGTTTGTATAGAGTTCTCTAACCCAGTTTTACTAATTTAATTTTTAAAATCCATATCCAATTTCCTTTGCACGAAAATGGGTAGTACTTCATTTTATTTTACATACAGTTTTTTTGTGACCATTTTGGGATGCTAACACTGAAGACTTATTGACAATTACACTAGGATTACTCTAGATACGTAAATATAGAGGCTGTTCACATTTGCTGTTTCTCTTCTGTATCCTGGTACCTAGGATGTGGACAGGCATAAAGTAAATTTTTTTTTTTTTTTTTTGGGGACGGAGTTTTGCTGTTACCCAGACTGGAGTGCAATGGCGCGATCTCGGCTCACCGCAATCTCCGCCTTCTGGGTTCAAGCAATTCTCCTGCCTCAGCCTCCCGAGTAGCTGGGACTACAGGCGCACACCACCATGCCCAGCAATTTTTTTTGTATTCTTAGTAGAGACGGGATTTCGCCTTGTTGACCAGGATGGTCTCGATCTCTTGACCTCGTGATCCACCCGCCTCGGCCTCCCAAAGTGCTGGGATTATAGGCGTGAGCCACTGCGCCCAGCCTGTAAAATTTTTAATTATCTACTAAATCTAGTTTTGGAACCACAGATATGATATTCTTTTTTTTTTTTTTTTTCTGAGACGGAGTTTCACTCTTGTTACCCAGGCTGGAGTGCAATGGCGCGATCTCGGCTCACCGCAACCTCCGCCTCCTGGGTTCAGGCAATTCTCCTGCCTCAGCCTCCTGAGTAGCTGGGATTACAGGCACGCGCCACCATGCCCAGCTAATTTTTTGTATCTTTAGTAGAGACGGGGTTTCACGTGTTGACCAGGATGGTCTCGATCTCTTGACCTCGTGATCCACCCGCCTCGGCCTCCCAAAGTGCTGGGATTACAGGCTTGAGCCACCGCGCCCGGCCCCAGATATGATATTCTTACCTGATCAAATGGAATTAAGGTTAGGCTGTTTCAGGCATCTTTGGGAATACTAAATAGCTCTTAAATAACAAGAATGCTTTGGCAAAGCTTTGTAGTTTGCCTTTATGATATCCTTACCAGTCCCCCAAGAGGAAAATATGCAGTGTTGTTTGTTATAAAGAATTTGTGGTCTAAATTTGCAGGTTCCAGTATTGCCTCTGCTGCTGTGTGACCTTGGACAAATCTCTTAGTCTCTCTGAGCCTGAGTTCATATATTAATTCTCCTTGGGTTAAGAATACATATGTGTATTTGATACCCACACTTGTGAGTTTCAAATGAGCCTCTGCATGCAATAAAGATTTGTCAACTGTGACCTGCTACACAACTGTCACCTACTGTTTCACATTCAAAGAACGTAAAAAAAAAAAAAAAAAAAAAAAAATCATCAATTCCTTCCCTCCCACCTTCCTTCCCTTCTTTTGTCTTCTGAACTTCTAGAATAGAGCACAGAAGAAAACAATAAGGAAATCAATAGTTCAGAATCAAAGACATTCTGTTGAAGAAAGAGCAAAAATCAAGATTCAAAGTACCTCAGCACTCAAAGAAGCAGAAAATTCTAATAGCTGAAGGCAAATTGTGCCCTCTGAGGAGCCTAGATTCTAGAAAAAAAGAGAGAGCAGTCTTGTGAAAGAGGTGAAACAAAGGCTTTTCATGTACTCCGGAATTGCTTGGATGTAAACCTGGCAAAGTTATTAAAGTTGATTTCTCTAAACCATTTACTCGAAAGGGCCACCTAAGGATAACTGGCTATCTGCCCTTAAATTACATTTATTTTTAAAAACATAGTTTGAAAAAGGATAGTAATCAAAGACTTACAAGACCAACCTTTTTTTTTTTTTTAAATTTAAAAGGCTGGTTCATAATATGCAAAGAATGACTGCACATTTGCTTGCTACATTTAAGTTGCACAGTGTAATATATAGCCTTTCTCCCTCCTCTGGGTTACTTTAAAAATATTAATAAGTTGGATAGCTACTCCATATTTTCAAAGTGGTTATCAATGAACATCTAACTTAAATAATTCTAGCACTTTTTAATGACACTTTAATCTCAGTTTACTGCTTAAAGCTTCTTTAGATAAACATTTAAAAAATTCTTTAAAAATAGGTAATTAAATTTAATAAATATGAAAATAATGACAAAATGTTCAATGAGGAAAAATGTTTATCCTGACATTGTGGCCAGAATGATAAGAAACTTCTGGGGGATGAAGTCTGCCTGGGAGGGTTTGCTTGGAAAAGTGATAGTTTATAGCATAACATCTGATTTTGTGTGTGCCAAGGGTGTTCCTTTCTGTCTTTTTCCTTTTTATAGGCTGCCACAATAGTGACACGTTTAATATTGATGAGTTTGACCTCCTGGGAGTTATCGTATATGCACCCTTTCTGAATACAAATGCTGTTTAATTTATATGGTAAACGCATGGAATTGGGAGATTAGCATTTTAATCAACTCTAATCTCAGTATCTAATCTCAGTATTTTCTGCTTCCCCTACCTCTCCTTCTGTTAAAAAAAAAAAAAAAAAAAAAAAAAAAAAAAAAAATCATAAACCAACTTTAGAAATGACAGCGAATGTCCTCTCCTGGAGAAGCAGGGTCTGTGTATCAAACATAAAAGCAGCACCAATTGTAGTAACCTTTCTTAAACCATGTGTTCAAGCACATTAACAGTGTTCAATGAGATGATCAATTATTCAAGAAACAGAACAATCCATTCATTCAGCAAATATTTATTGAACAGTCATGCAGAGGCAGGCAGGGGGTTGTGTATATGGCCGTGACACGATGGCACCTCTGAACTGGAATTGGGCTTCGGTTCTTCCCCATGTAAAAATTTCTTCTTTTTTGTTTAACTTTTCTCGTGGCAGGTCCAGCAGCTCTGAAGATCGGAGTGCATCTTCCAGCAGACAAGCTCTTCGGCCTCAGACAATGCATTCGATTCGCACGGTGGAGATTAAAGTCCCTGAGATAGAGGAAACGTTTTTCGCGCCCAGGTTCCGCGAGGAGCCGCGCTGGGGCCAAGGGGGCGGCGGCGGCGGGCGGGGAAGCAGGCCGGAGCTGCGTCCTGCGCAGCCATTGGCGGGCGCCGTGCTCTGCACTGAGCATGTTCGCGCCCCGCCGGCCCCGAGCCGCAGCCGCAGCCGCAGCCGCAGCCGCAGCGACGGCAGCCACGGGAGCAGCCGCGCATTATGCAAAGCGGCGGCAGATGCGAGCGGGGCCAGCCGGGCGCGCATCAGCCTCCCCTCCCAGCGGCTCGCCCCGCCGCCGCCTGACTCTCTCGGGAGACTCCCCCGGCCCGGGCCCGGGGCAGAGGAGGGCCGCGATGGCCTGACTGCCCGCGGCGCAGCGGCGCAGCAGCGGGATTGCACCATGGGGAACCAGGATGGGAAGCTGAAGAGGAGCGCAGGTGATGCCTCGCACGAAGGCGGCGGCGGCGGCGGCACCGAGGATGCGCTGGGGCCCAGGGACCTGGAAGCCACAAAGAAGGGGAGCGGGGGCAGGAAGGCTCTGGGCAAGCACGGCAAGGGGGGAGGGGGCGGCGGCGGGGAGTCGGGCAAGAAGAAGAGCAAGTCGGACTCCAGAGCCTCGGTGTTTTCCAACCTGCGGATCCGGAAGAATCTGTCCAAGGGGAAAGGCGCCGGCGGCTCCCGCGAAGATGTGCTGGATTCCCAGGCCCTGCAGACCGGAGAGCTGGACAGCGCTCACTCCCTGCTCACCAAGACTCCGGACCTCAGCCTCTCGGCGGACGAGACCGGCCTGTCGGACACCGAGTGCGCAGACCCTTTTGAGGTGACCCGGCCGGGGGTGCCAGGGCCTGCCGAGGCGAGGGTCGGGGGCCGGCCTATAGCCGAGGATGTGGAAACTGCAGCGGGGGCGCAGGATGGACAAAGGACCAGCTCGGGCTCGGACACGGACATCTACAGCTTCCACTCGGCTACGGAGCAGGAGGACTTGCTTTCCGACATCCAGCAGGCGATTCGCCTGCAGCAGCAGCAGCAGCTCCAGCTCCAGCTTCAGCCGCAGCAGCTCCAGGGCGCCGAGGAGCCTGCAGCGCCCCCCAGCGCCGTCTCCCCTCAGCCCGGGGCCTTCCTAGGCCTGGACAGGTTCCTGCTGGGGCCGAGCGGCGGGGCTAGGGAGGCCCCGGGCAGTCCGGACACTGAGCAGGCGCTATCCGCGCTCTCCGACCTGCCCGCGAGCCTGGCCGCCGAGCCCTCGGCGCCCCAGCAGCCGCCGTCCCCCGGCAGCCTCCCGGCCTCCGAGGCGCCCAGCCTCCCGGCGGCCCAACCCGCACCCAGAGACTCGCCCTCCTCCACTGCCTTCCCGTTTCCCGAGGGCGGGCCGGGGGAAGAAGCGGCCGGAGCCCCGGCGCGGGGGGCTGGGGACACGGACGAGGAGGGCGAGGAGGATGCTTTTGAGGATGCGACCCGGGGCTCTCCGGGGGAGGAGTGGGCCCCAGAGGTGGGAGAGGAAGCCCCTCAGAGGCTTGGGGAAGAGCCCGAGGAGGGGGCGCAAGGACCTGGCGTCCCCGTGGTCACTTCCCTGCCCGGCAGCCCCGCGCCCAGCCTGCGCTGCTTCAAGCCCTATCCGCTCATCACCCCCTGCTACATCAAGACCACCACCCGGCAGCTCAGCTCGCCCAATCACTCCCCGTCTCAGTCCCCTAATCAGAGCCCCAGGATCAAGAGGCGGCCGGAGGCCTCCCTGAGCCAAGGGTCCAGAACTGCCCCGGCCGCCGCGGCCGCCCCGGCCAAGAAGCACCGGGCAGACGGCGGCCTCGCGGGCGGCCTGAGCCGCTCGGCGGACTGGACGGAGGAGCTGGGCGCCCGCACGCCCGGGGCTGGAGGCTCCGCGCACCCGCTGGAGCGCGGGGTGGCCGCTGACCGCGGCGGTGGGGTGTCCCCGGCACTGACCGCCAAGGCGTCTGGGGCGCCCGCGGCTGCGGATGGCTTCCAGAACGTGTTCACAGGTGAGCGGGCCCTGCGGCCGGCCTCCGGGTCGCGAGTCGCCTGCCAATCAGGGCCTTCCCCTGCCTCCCGCCGTCCCTGGGCGCTGGAAGGCGGTGAACTGCTAGTGGCACGTCTCTTCCCCGTGGGGAATCCTTTTCCGCCCAGCGAGCTCACCCTCCTCGGTGAAATGCCTTGGACATACTTGTCGGTTTTCTATGTTCTCACAAGATCTTAAAGGGAACAACTTAGTTGCGTCTATGCTAAGTCATCTCAAGACAAGATTGCTCTGCCCATGTCACCAAAATGTCTACTGTTCACAGTGTTTAGTGTCATGCCAGGGAGATACACTCCTTTTTCATCCGGTTAGCGAAGCTATCATTCTTCTCTTTTCGTTTCTCATCACCACAGCATTTAAAAAAAAATAATTGTTCACGGTTCTTTTACAAGAGTCCGTTTTGGAGGCACAAATCATTTATTCCGGTACAATCCAAAGGCAATCTCTGACTGCTCTAGTATCTACGTGTGTATGTACCTGTTTGTTATGTATGTGATACGTAGTTTCTGTCTTGCAGCAATCAGGGTTTCGCTACTTAGTGAAGTTAAGCAGTCACTCCAGTTTGCTGATGTAAGAAAATCTGAATACATGGAATTAGAAAATTAATAAATAAATATAATAGTAGAGATAATTTTCATTTAGTTTCGTGGTTCAGCCCAGAGGAGCCTATAGTTTGGAGATAGTGAAGGTGAGAAGGTCAAAAGTATGTCTGGTCCAACTGGTACCACCTCTCCCGAGCATATGTTATAGACTCACACTCAGGGCAGCATAAAGCACAGCCAGAGTCTGTTTGCTGCGGTCAATGTCAAGTAGTTTAATGAGTTTATCCTAGCTTACAGGCTTATAGGGCCCAAGGCCTTACCTTAGGAGCCCAACATGTTTACTTAACCTCTATTCTTAATTATTAAATGAACAAGAGTGTTAGAATTCAGTGGATGGAAAAAATATGAAAAGTTAAGTGACTACTGATAGGTTTATGATAAATGTTTGAAGGATTAAATATTTCAAATGCAATCTGAAAATTTTAAAATCATTTTATTTTAATGAATACATTATCTATAAAACATTGCTTAGATGAAATTTCTCAGCAAAGACAGCGACTTCTTGGTTGGCTAAATGCTGTTAATGCTGGGGTAGCTACTTTTCTTGACTCCATTTTAATTTTCATCTGTGGGCTACCTTTTATTTTGCCTTTTTTTTTTTTTTTGAGACAGAGTTTCGCTGTTGTTACCCAGACTGGAGTGCAATGGCGCGATCTCGGCTCACCGCAACCTCTGCCTCCTGGGTTCAAGCAATTCTCCTGCCTCAGCCTCCGGAGTAGCTGGGACTACAGGCACGCACCACCATGCCCAGCTAATTTTTGTATTTTTGGTAGAGACAGGGTTTCACCTTGTTGACCAGGATGGTCTCGATCTCTTGACCTCGTGATCCACCCACCTCAGCCTCCCAAAGTGCTGGGATTATAGGCGTGAGCCACCGCGCCCGGCTTATTTTGCCTTTATAGGGTCTTACCCTTAAAATACCTTCTTCTATTCATTTCGCGCACTCTTATTTTTCTTCTTTTCCATCCTTCTCTTTATTGTATAGATTGTTAAAAAGAATATTGTAGTTTTATACTCTCTAGATAATTGTAAAAAAAAAAAAAAAGCAAAACAAAAAAGAAAGATCATTTTTGATAGAAGAAGATTGCGAAGTTTTTTCATTAATTTTTGTGAATTTAATATTGGTGAGGAATCACATATTTTCTCTTTGACATGTATATATTTTTCTAAAAATGAAAATAATTCACCATAATGATTGTCAATCATTAATATTAGTGATAGCTATTCCTAGTAGCATAAGACTTTGGAAATTTATTTATTTCATTTATTTAGCAAATATATATATGTATGTATACATGCGTATATACATTTGTATGCATATATGTGCACGCGTGCACACACACACACACTTTGAGCAGACACATTGTGCTAGACAGTGTTCTAGGTGATAGCACACTAAGCTAGGCAGTATTCTAGATGTAGGTGATACATAGGACATTAAATCATGATTTTGCCTTTCTAAGGCTCACTGACTAGTGAGGAGACGTGAAATAAGTGCAGTGCACAGGAATATCTATATAGATACAGACATGCAAATCATCGTGCTGGGAACATCAAGGATGCAGTGGCTTATCTGCCTGGTGGCAAGAGGTGAGGGAAGGGGCTGTGAGAGAGGAGGATTGAAGAGTCCTGTAAGATCATAAGACCCTAAATAGGTTGAATGTTTGTTTTCCTTTAAAAAAAATTGTCTTCTTGGAACTTGCATTTTATTTTAATTTGCTAAGTGTTAACCAAATTTAAAATTTGAGACTTTTTGTAAAAGAGTCCTGTGTAAGAATCACCTGGGTTTTGTTGACTTCTCCAGGTGATTTGTTTTTTAAATTGTGCAGAGTGAAAGTGCAGAGCTAGTCATTTTTACATGGACGTCATCTATTTTGTATTTGACGGTTGGATACAGCTGGATGGTAATCGGCAAATATATTTTGTGTAGCGACTTCCATATATTTATCTCATTCACGCAGTGTTGTTTGGGAAGAAAGAATCAGTCAGTTTTACCTAACTTTGTAACTGCTGGGGAAATCTAGATGGAGAAAAAGGTGAAATAACTTTCTCAAGGTCACACTGTGATTCATTTAGAGGCAGATCCAGAAATAGAAACTGAGTCAATGATTCAAGTCCAATGTCTGTATCATTTATGTTTGGATATTCAATGTTTTAAGGCCATATGGACGGTAAAAAAACTGTTTACAAAAAATGTTATAGGATTCAGGGCCTTTATTTAATTAGATTTTCCAGTTTCTGTTTTTAATAAGGTATACTCTTTTAATGGTTGAACATCTGGCCTTCCTTGAGCTGGATGAAGGGTGATTGTTGGCCAGAGTGAACCAGATTTTCTCTAAGCAGCTCTCATGGAAACTGTGCTTATGGTGGTAGAATGAATCCAGATGGACACAGGTCCTTGTTTCTTAGCTGTCAACTCTTCATGTCATCTGGCACTACGTTTGCTTCTTTACTTTCCTCCTCTGTTTTGTATGGGTGTCTTGGAAATTACCAGAGGCTTAGGGGAACACTGGCATTGTCCTTAGGGAAATTTCTCTTTGGCCTTAATTTTGCATATATTTGGATCAATTAATTGCCAGCTGCCTTTGAAGCAGGTGATTATTATATCTATAAGCTTCCATAAGGATCTTTTATTTTTAAACCGTAGAATGAGGGTTGTCAGTGTTGCAAGAAGGAACAGATGTTTTTCGATTTTTACTGCCTTCCAAATGTAGAGAGAAAATACAAGTAAAAGGGATTTCTATGGCACATGTTTGTGTCTCTTTGGTAGATCTAACAACATTTAGCATTGAGGGAGACCAAAACTTTATCTTGTTTTAGCTATTAAGAAACTGATGATGTCTTAGGCCATTGCATTTAAATATTTCGTAATTAATTTGTTTGAAATACAGGTGTTTAGTAGAAAAAAATGACATCTGAAATTCGGGAGGCTCCTTTACATATTAAGTATAACAGAAGCTTGGTACTAGAGTTTTACAGTTAATTAATTAAAGTTCAGATATCTAACGAGTTAAATTTGTGATGCTAAATCGATTTTGATAGGAATCTTTTCCAAGTCAATTATGTGCTTATCTTTTTTTTAACACATGGAATAAAAGTTTAATCTGTTTAAAGGGCTTAATGTCATCTTCAGGCACATCATTGTTGCATTTTATGAAAACATTAAAGATGTCCTCAACAGCTATTGAAGTGTGTGGGCTGTTGGCGTCAGTGTGTAATTTCTGAGTTTTTGTGTCTGTGTAGTTTCTTGTTTTCTTGCTGTCAGCTATTTATTGCTAGAGCTGCCTTAGTCTTTTTGCTTCTGTCCCTCAATGTTTTTGTAACTTGACTTTTCTGATCAATTTCTGATAGCCTTACAGTGCCTGTAATTATGATATTAGCTATACTGACTGTACTTCTAAGTGCCAGACTAAATGCCAGACTCTGTGTCGGTGCATTACATAACTATATGTGTTCCTTACAACAGTCTTAAAATGTAGCTGTTTATTCTCATTTTTCCAGTGAGAAAACCCAGGCTCAGAGAGCAAAGTAACTTCTTGCCTCAGGGCATTAAGCTAGTAGGTGGCCCATCCAGGATACATCCTTAAAAAAACAAATCTGCTGTTAATATGTATATGATGAAACCAAGTAGATCAGGGAACTTTTGGAAGACTAGCTAATTAATAAAGCACATAGGCTCTAGAACTTGGATTGTACAACTCTGATTTCGGCCTGTCTAAAAGTTAGCTTGATTTTTTTTTTTTTTTTTTTGAGATGGAATTTTGCTCTTGTCCTTGAGGCTGGAGTGAAGTGGTGTGATCTCCGCCTCTGGGTTCAAGCAATTCTCCTGCCTCAGCCTCCCAAGTAGCTGGGATTATAGGGGCCCGTGACCATACTTGGCTGATTTTTGTATTTTTAGTAGAGACAGGGTTTCGCCATATTGGCCAGGCTGGTCTTGAACTCCTTACCTCAGGTGATCCACCCGCCTCAGCCTCCCAGAGTGCTATGATCACAGGTATGAGCCACCACGCCCAGCCTATCTTGATTTTTGTATCAGTAGTGAGAAGGATCCAGTCTAAGAGTATGCATTTTCTAATATGGCTTGGTAAATTGTTACATTGGATGTTTTAAGGCCAGGAGTAGTCTGATTTCTTGCAAGAGCCCCTGACAGAGTATAGATGTCCAGTTAATGTCTGACAAGTGAATAAAGGTCAGAATCATCCCTGATATGTATACAATGTCTTATTATACAAGAAAAGGGGTTTATATGAATGCTATGCTTTCCCCTAAATACTGCCTTACTGGGTTCCATATATCAGAAAAGAATTTGGTAACGTAAGTTGGGACTGGAACACTGATCTTCAGTCATTTTTTATTAGTCTGAAACATCCTTTCTCGTGGTTTCTTTAGGACTGTGGTTTGGATTGAGGTCAAGTGCACCAGTAGCTTCAGTGATGGGTTTTAATGGCTGCTTTATGAGTTGAGGACTGGCCTTGTTTTAAGTGCATTTAGGCATTTGGATATAAGCCATGCATCTCTGAAATGGAACAGGTACTTTTAGTGCTTTTCCTTCTGATTCTTGTGAAGAGATACAGAAAATATACAGTTGGATGAAGGTAGCAGTAGATATTCTACTTTTATTCTAGATATATTTGCAATCTTAGCTTTGCTGTTTAGCTAAGTTATTCTTCAGTAATTTTTCTTCATATCTATGAAGGTAGAAGAATAATTTCAAATTAATACTGTTAAGATTAAATGATAGCATACATAAAACCCCTACAATTCTGCCTGGAACACAAGAGGCACTCAACTGGGATGATTTGTGCTCTTGACCAGATTTATTATCTTAAAAAATGTCATTGTTCAAAGTGATCAGAACCAAATTTGTTAAAACAACTCTGAAATTGTATATGAAAATTTAGCAGGATATGAGTTGACCAGATATTAGTTGAAAATTAGTATTTCTAGTCACCAGTTTTTTTGGCAAATTGTTTATTTAATGCATTTTTTTCTTCTTTTTTTTCTGAAATTATAAGCATATTTGTCAGTTATCAGATATTTCGTTTTGGGAGGTTTGGATAAGGAAAGCATATGATGGGGGTGTGGCTGTCAGATTTGCGGGAGGGTGCTGCTTTCCAAAGAAGGGATGGGCAGAGGAGGCAGCAGCTGACACCCACAGTGTTTATGCTCTGCACAGCATCTGGCTGCAACCCCCTGACTTTGCAGCTTTACCTTCCCACGATTTCCTTCATAAACTCTCTACTTTACACAAACTAATCTGCTTACTGTTCTATGAACATGCATTTCATTTCCCGACTTTGTGCCTTTGTCTTGCAGCTTTACCCTCTTTGAATACATGATTTGTCTCTTTCAATTTAGCATTTGAAAAGTGCTGATTGAATTCCATTTCCTCTTCGTATCTTTTCCAGCCAGACCTTACTGGCTGTCATCTCACTTTCTCTATACTTTTCTGTCTATATCATATTACATATGCTTCTTGGATTTAGCAATTCTTTTGGTCTTCTTTCTTGCCACCCTCTGCCTTTCTGTCCTTCCTCCTTGCGTGCTCACCCGATTCCATCCATCCATCATCTCCTCTCCTACTAATCCTGTCCACAGATACGTCTTTGTGCCTTGCTGTGTGCCAGTCCATATGTGATAGGCATTGACTATACTGAGGTCTTGATGAATACTTGCTCGTTCATCATTTTTGGCGGTGACATAGACAAAGGCATCCTACTGGCAATTAAAACCAGTCAAATTGAAGCTGGAAAATTGCTAAGCTTTCTGGGCAGTCAAAATTAATTATTTTCAATGAGGTATGATTGAATAGGTAAAGAAGGTAGAATGATACTTTATAGAACTTATGTTGATAGAAGAATATCTATTCTTGTTTCTGTAGGTTAATGTTAAAATAGTAATGACATCACAGTAACTGAACTTCCAATATAAATTTTATTGTAATGAATGAAGAGGTCAAGGGAATAGAGAAGATTGTATTTTTCTGTTCATTCCTGATTCTTTATTCTAAGTACTAACCTGATGCTAATAAAAGTTGGCATTAAGGAATCATTAGGAAGAAACAAAAAAGTACTGCCTGTGACTTGATACTTACTAGATAAAATTTTAGTGACGTAGAAACTTTCTAAGTTTTTTTTTAATATTAAAAATATCAATATATGGAAAACACGACTTCTAATCAATTTGGAATGGTAGTAAAGCAAGGTAGTTATAACATCAAAATTCTGGGAATTAATAACAATTATTTCTGGATGCTATAATAAGGTACTAACCACACTAGAAATTTATTGTGCTTTTGATACCTGCTGCTTCACTATGGGTGAGAGGGAGGGAAGAATTCCTGTCTTCTTCCTTTGTACAGCTGTACTTGGAAGTGTTGATTGGATAGGAAGATTACTGCCACTATTCTGTGATCGAGTCAGGCTCCAACTTACCAGGAGCCCACCGGAAGTTTTACTATCTGTTACCCTAGAGCTGCAGTGGACTGAAAATAGTCCCATCATTTTCAGGAGGAATGGAATACTTTCTTGAGAAAATTAAGCCTATGTTGTGTTTCAAAATTATTCTTAAAAAGGCTCAGGCACTACTCAGTTAAGCCTCTTTTTATGCTTCATGCAGAAGGGTCCTTTGTTTTAGTACCTGATGAAATAGTGGACACGTATGAGAAGAAATTCTATGCCATTTACCAATGGTTGTTTTAGGTAGGCAGGAGGGGAAAGAATGTTTATCAGTAAGCTGATGTCAGCACTCTGGGAAGAGTGCAGGCTGAGAACAATCTACCTCCCTTTTCAGTTTTACCACCAGTGTCATTTTAGGGCACAGGGCAGTCATTTCTTGCCTCTTGTTAATACCCTGGCTCTCCAGGTTGGAGGAGTAAATGCAGTCTTGCTGGGAAGCTTCTTCCTTCAAGTCAATTTCAACACTGTGATTCTATAGAAATGATGATTCCAGCAGGTACCTTTTCTGTCTAATAGTGACACTTTGCATATTTAAAGCTTTCCTTTATTGGTAGAGCTGAAGAAAATTCCTATGCTGGAGGACCCATTTATACTATGGAGTGATTGATAGAGAGAGCAGTAATGTTTTGACTTTGATAGTTTCTTTCTTTCTTTCTTTCTTTTTTTTAATTGAAACAGAGTCTCTCTCTTGTCCAGGCTGGAGTGTGGTGACAAAATGTTGGCTCACCACAACCTCTGCCTCCCAGGTTCCAGCAATTCTCCTGCCTCAGTCTCCCAAGTAGCTGAGATTACAGGCATGTGTCACTACGCCCAGCTAATTTTGTATTTTTAGTAGAGATGGATTTTCTCCATGTTGGTCAAGCTGGTCTTGAACTCCTGACCTCAGGTGATCTGCCCACCTTGGCCTCCCAAAATGCTGGGATTACAGGTGTGGGCCACCACGCCTGGCTGACTCTGATAGTTTTGATCAATTTTTGATTCCTGCTGAAGGAGATTTGGATTTGTTAGACTGTCATTATCTGACAGTAGGACCGTGTGTGTGTGTGTGTGTGTGTGTGTGTGCTTGAGACAGGGTCTTGCTCTGCCACCCAGGCAGGAGTGCAGTGGTATGCTCCTGGCTCACTGCAGCCTCAAACTCCTGGTCTCAAGCAATCTTCCCACCTTAGCACCTCAGCCTCCCAAATAGCTGTGACCACAGGCATGAGCCCCTAGGCCTGGCTAAATCGTTTTTTTTTTTTCTTTTTTTTTTTTTTTGAGAGACAGTTCTCACTTTGTTACCCAGGCCGGTCTCAATAGGACCTTGTATTTTTGAACACTGATGTAGTGATTGTGTATGGTGGTTAATCCTGTGTTAGGAAAATACATGAAATGGAAAGCTATGTTATATAATGTATGACTCGAAGATTTAGAGCATATAAAGACTTTCTAATATTGGTACAAAATATGCTGAGTAATTACTTTTAGGTTCATCAATGTAAGTCATCTCTTGTTCTTGGATGGATTATAGGCTTTGCATTTTTTCTTATAGTTTAAACTGCTTGATAAAAGCAGAACTATTAACTTTCTTCAATATACTTTAATATATTGGTTTTTGTTACGTTGTCAATTTTTACTACGATTGAATATGCTTACTGAAATAATTTTTATGAGTCTGGCATTCCATTGAGAAGTATGCATTGATATTTAAAATTTCTTAGAAACTGGAAAGGTAAAAGGTTTTGAGAGTTCCTAGATTTGTTACATTAAAAAAAAATAGCTTTGGGAGGCTGAGACGGGTAGATCACGAGGTCAAGAAATCGGCACCATCCTGGTCAACATGGTGAAACCCCGTCCCTACTAAAAATACAAAAAAAATTAGCTCGGCATGGTGGTGCATGCCTGTAATCCCAGCTACTCGGGAGGCTGAGGCAGGAGAATTGCTTGAACCCAGGAGGCGGAGGTTGCGGTGAGCCGAGATCGCGCCGTTGCACTCCAGTCTGGGTAACAACAGAGAAACTCTGTCTCAAGAAAAAAAAAAATAGTCTCATTGGCCTTAAACAATTACAGCTTGTTTGAGCCCATTAAGAAGCAAATGGACTAGAATAGAACTATTTCAGGATCCCAAATAAATTCATTTGAATACTCTGTAGAGAATTTTGTAAGCAATTAGTCTCTTCATTATTGAGATATGAGCTTTATATTTTATAAGTATAATAAAATAAATGAGGTAACAATGGGGATAATCTTTTACAACTCATTTTTTAACTTATATACTAGTAGATAATTGGCTTCTTTTTCTTATAGCCAATACTTGGCTGTTTGGAGAGGGTAAGTTATGTGAGCTTCTCTGTGGGAAGTGTTACAGTTTGCAGCTAACCAAAATGTTCTTCTATAAGCCAATTATATCTTCTGTCCTTTCAGTGCTATTTTGGTTAAATGGCCTTGGGGAAACAAAATGTGTGGATGGTATCCTTGCAGTTTCTTTCAGAATATAGGGTTTGATCTGCCTCTGTTCAATTTTTAGAAAAATCCAGAAGTATGTTGACTCTGTTGGATTCAATATTCTAGGGATAGGCAGAGAGGGTTGTATAAGAACTGCAGTGATTTAAGTTGAGAGACATTTGACTGGGCTGACAATATGATATCAGTAAAAAGGTGATCCTTTAATTTTTTTTTTTTTTTTTTTGAGACAAGGTCTCACTCTGTTGCCCAGGCTGGAGTGCAGTGGCGCCATCTCAGCTTACTGCAACCTTCTCCCAGGTTCAAGCAATTCTCTCGCTTCAGCCTCCTGAGTGGCTGGGACTACAGGTTCATACCACTACGCCCAGCTAGTTTTTGCATTTTTTGATAGAGATGGGGTATCACCATGTTGGCCAGGCTGGTCTTGAACTCCTGACCTCAGGTGATCCACCTGCCTCGGCCTCCTAAAGTGCTGGGATTTCAGGTGTGAACCATCGCTCCCAGCTCATGCCTTTAATCTTTAACTCAGATTATTTCTCTGAGGAGCCTCATTTGACTCTAAATTCACAGATCATTTTCATATCATCTGCTTTGGGATAATAAAAGCTTGGCATGTGGCTTTAGCTTTAGCTTGAGGCTAAGCCCCTAAGGTTGAGCCCCCAGTTCCCTTTTGTATGTGTCCTCTCGGCTTTGTCAGTTACCAATAGACTGCTAGATTTGTGTCTGCAGTTTCTCTGTTTCTTCTGGACATCAGACATATCTCACTTGGGTATCACAGGCCTAGGATATTTGCTGTGTCTGAACTATACTTACTGCTTTCCCCATCTTCTTGACACCCTCCTCCTGGGTATCCCAGTCCAGGCATTGCTGTCCAGCGCTGCTGTGTTCTTTGATTCCTCCATCCTTCTCATGCTTTACACCAAATTATCTTATTTTCTCTATTCTTTTCTAAATCTCTTGAATATGTCTTCTAGTTTCTGTTTCCATTACCTGTACCCTTCCTAATTTAAATCCCTATCAACAGTTTCCTCAACTTTCTCCTGTCCTCAGCCTGCCTCTTCCCCACTCCATTCTGCACAAAGCAAGAGGGTCAGTTATTTAAAATACGCATTTGAACTGGTTGGTTCCAGTATAGAAACATGTCATTGGTTCCCTATCACCCTGAGGCTACAGTTTAAATTCTTTACTATGTATATATTAAATATATTAATATAGACATTGTGTTATCTAGCACATGTAAATTGTGTATTATATATAATAGACATTATATATATTTAATACCTATTAATATTTAATGTTCTGTATTTTGTCACGCCAGTGTTTAGAATCTACTGTTATTCATCTCGCCCTAAGTGCTTCAGTTGTTTTTCAGATATCTCATGTTCTCTCTGGTAGTTTTAGGTATTATTAACACTTTTTCTTCCTGTTCCTCAGAGAACAGAATAATCCATTTAGTTGTATTCATGAGAATCCATTCAGTCTGTGCCAGACACCCATGAGTCTGTGCAAAATTCATTTTGTCCTTATTGTATTGTACTCCCTGCGTTTTCCTTCCTTCCTTCCTTCCTTCCTTCCTTCCTTCCTTCCTTCCTTCCTTCCTTCCTTCCTTCTTCCTTCCTTCCTTTTTCCTTCTTTCTTTTCCTTTCTTTCTTTATTTTTTGAGACAGAGTCTCACTCTGTCACACAAGCTGGAGTGCAGTGGCACAATCTCAGCTCACTGCAACCTCCGCCTCCCAGGTTCAAGGGATTCTCCTGCCTCAGCCTCCCGAGTAGCTGGGACTACAGGCATGCACCACCACACTCAGCTAATTTTTGTATTTTTAGTAGAGACAGGGTTTCACCATATTGGCCACGTTAGTCTTGAACTCCTTACCTCGTGATCCGCCCGCCTCAGCCTTTCAAATACTGGGATTACAGGCGTGAGCCACTGCACCCAGCCGTCCCTGCATTTTCACTTCCCATTCCAAAGCCTCTAGTAGACATACGGAACTGCTTTATGTATTGCCCTCTTTGAATTTGCATGCGTTTTTGTAAAGTACATAGTATTTCTGTTTCTGTTTGGTTTATAAAACACTCTGAGTTGTAGACCTCATTCTGTTTCTTAAAAAGAACAAAACCATACTCAGCTGCCTTTGAAAAAAAATCTACAAACTTTTCTGGGTGGATTTCCAGCTCGTTTTTTGCTTCCCACTGTTATACAGTATTCCTAAGAATGAAAGTCCCAGTAGGTGGTTCAACACCAAGGGCACTATTCACCTTTTATTGTGTGAGTAAGGTGCCCTAGAGTTGTGCAATGTGGTGGCTCTGGGTATATTCCCTAGATTTACTGTAAACGTCAGCATGATGATGAACATCTAGATTCTGGTATTTCTCAGCCACCACAGAAGACACTGATGAATATTTCCATACAGGGAGGTATGTGAGAACTTCTCTGGGATATACATTTGGAAGTGGAATTGTCAGGTCATTAAATAAAAGGTTTAATTTGTGTAGGTACTGTCACATTAGTTTCCAGAATGCCTTCCTAGTTTAGGCCTCATTTGCATGGCAAATTGGCATTATCCAATTTCCACTAATCCAATGAGGGAAAGTGGTATCTCATTGTTTTACGTTGTATTTATCTGCTGACTAATGCTTCTGAGAAAAACCATTGTATATTTTTAGCCATTTAGGTTTACCCTTCTGCAAATTGCCTGTTCATATCCTTTTACATTTTTCTGCTGAGTTTAGTCAGAGGGGTTCCTGTGTATTCTAGATATTATTCTTTTACCAATGTTAGAGGTATGATAGATTGTCACTAAGTGTCTTCCTGGCTTTTGCTGAGCTTAGAGGCCAGAAATCTAAAAATGACATTTCTCAGACTCCCTTGTAGGTTGTGTTTCAGATGTGACTTAGGTTTGATGAATTTATGTCATGTTTAGAAGGCCTTAGTAAGTCCTAGGATTGACTTCTGTTGTTTCTACTTGGAAGCACAGCTGAAAAACTCTAATTCTTCCGGGACAATGTTAGCAGGGTTCTAGTGTTCAGATGCTAGCTTTACCGTAACCCAAAAGTGGGGCTTGGTTCGCCCATGTGGCTGGCGTGGCCAGCAGCAGAGGTAGGATCCAGTGATGAGTAATTCTGCTCCTAGCGGTGGAAGTGTGCTTTTATAGCCCACAACTTTAGATTGGAGGTGAGGCAGCCACTTCTTTGGTGGCCTGGTCCTGTATGGTGGCTTTGTGAGTGGTTTCTAAAAGGATGCTAGAACCTCTTTTTCTAGGCCCTCCACAATTCTGTAAACCAATTAGTACTCTATAGTAAATCTCTTCCTATTTAAACGATTTTGAGTGGATTCGGTTCTATGTAATCATGGGATCTTGATATATAGAGTCCGTTTTAGGTATAACAGATCTTCCTTAATATTTATCTTTCTTTTAAATGTGTAGTGTCCTTGCTTGAACCAAAATACTTAATTTTGATATAGTCAAATCTTTTTTTGTTTTTTGAGACAGGGCCTCATTCTGTTGCCCAGGATGGAGTACAGTGGCACAATCTCAGCTCACTGCAGCCTTGACTTCCCAGGCTGAGGTGATCCTCTCAGCTCAGCCTCCCAAGTAGCTGGGACCACAGGCATGCACCACCATACTTGGCTAAGTTTTTGTATTTTAAGTAAAGACGGGGTTTCGCCATGTGGCCTAGGCCGGTCTGAAACTCATGAACTGTCTGCCTTTGCCTCCCAAAATTCTGGGATTACAGGTGTGAGCCACAATACCTAGGCAAATCTACTTTTAACCTATGGTTTGTGTTATTTTTGTCTCATTTAGGAAATTCTCTTCCTCCTATGTTATAAAAATTCTGCCCTCTCTATAATGCTATTAACTTCATCATCTCACCCTGTGCATTTAAGTCTTTGATGTATTGTCGTCTTCAGTGCATGGTGTAATGTAGGGCTATAGTTTTTTTTGTTTTTTTGTTTTGTTTTGTTTTGTTTTGTTTTTTTTGCCAATCAATGAGAGCTTGTAAGGTTGCTGAGGTTGGTTGGCCTTGAACTCTTGGCCTCGCCTTCGCAAGCGCCACGACATCCGGCCAGAGCCACTTTGGGCCCCAGGGCTCTAGTTTTTTTTTCTCTATATGATAAGCCAGTTTTCTCAGAATCATCTACTAAATAGTCTTTTACTCATTGATTTTTTTGATACTACCTTTAGGTCATTCCCATATATAGATAAGTCTATTTCTGAGGTTTCTATTCCTTCCTTTTATGTATATTTTTCTGTCTTCAGCAAGCACCATACAGTTCTCATAAATGTGATTTTGCAAAATGTCTGATGATCTTGAAAAGAAGTATCTCCTTTTTCAAAGTATCTCCCTAGAGTTTTCCTATAAATTTATTTTTATTTTATTTATTTATTGTTTGAGACGAAGTCTCTCTGTGTCACCCAGGCTGGAGGGCAGTGGCAGTCTAGGCTGACTGCAGCCTCCACCTCCCGGGTTCAAGCGATCCTCTCACCTCAGCCTCTCGAGTAGCTGGGATTACAGGTGCCTGCTACCATGCTTGGCTAATTTTTGTATCTTTAGTAGAGATGGGGTTTCATCATGTTGGCTAGGCTGGTCTGGAACTCCTGGCCTCAAGTGATCCACTCACCTCGGCCTCCCAGAGTGCTGGAGTTACAGGTGTGAACCACCACACTCGGCCTCCATATAAATTTAGAATAGGTTGTTGAGTTTCTTAAAAAATCCTGAAGGTGTTTAATTGAGATTTTATTCAATTTGTAGATTAAATTGAGGACTGCTTCCACTTTTATTATATCATTTTTATCTGAGAATATGAAAGATCTCTTCATTTATTCAGATCACCTTTTATTCATTTTAATAGAGTTTAGACTTTTCTCCACAAAGAATTTGTGTTTCCTTTATGGAGCTATTTCCTGATGCTTCATATATTTTATTGCTAATGGGAATGGAATATTACTTTAGTTTTATTTCTAGTTGATTATTGTCAGGGTAAAGAAATGTTTTCGGTATCTATTAGGTATAAATATTGCATGATTTCCTGTATGAATGTTGTTTAAACATAAAGTTTATTTAGTAAAATCTATAGTTTACAGTTATATGAGATTTTAAAGGTAGTAGTTTTTTTTTTACAGCAAATAATTGAAATATAATCATAGAACACTATACATTGTATAGATTCTTTTGAAATTATTGTGGCTTTCTTTTTAGCATTAAATATGATAAGTTTTCATGGATTTCCATACTCTCTTTGGGGAGCCATAATTCTAAAACCCAGAAACATTATTAGTGTTTTAATTTAGTATGTTGTGTTTTACATTCAACATTAATAAAAATCTCACTAGTTATTTAAAATACTTCAAAAGCGTAATCTAACAACTATATGATATTTTATCCAATTAGAAAATGATTCATCCCCAAGTATCCATTGCATACTTTTTCTTAGATTGCCTTCTACCTTTTGGGAATGCCTTTTTGACACCTTCATATGATCCTCTTCTTCCACCTGACTCTTACTAAATAAATGATGCTTTCACCCCAGGCTTCATATGTAGTCTATGTTAACATCTACCCCAAAGGATGCTTTCCCTGCATGTTGATAAATTCAGATTTCTAGCTCAGATCTCTCTTGTGAGTTTCAGTTGCCAATTTCATGTTGTTTTTTGTTGTTGTTGTTGGGACAGAGTCCCACACTGTCACTCAGGCTGAAGTGCAGTGATGCGATCTCAGCTCTGCAACCTCCACCTCCTGGGTTCAAGCAATTCTTGTGCCTCAGCCTCTCCAGTAGCTAGGGTTACAGGTGTGTGCCACCACATCTGGCTAATTTTCATATTTTAGAAGACAGGGTTTCACCTCGTTGGCCAGACTGGTCTCAAACTCCTGACCTCAAGTGATCCACCCACCTCAGCCTCCCAAAGTGCTGGGATTATAGGCGTGAGCCACTGTGTCCAGCTCATATTTTCAGTTAAACATCTTTATATAGATATGGGAATAGTTTCAAACTGAATTATCTTTTCTCCAAACCCAACCTGCTCCCTTACGTATTGTTAGATTCCTGGTGGATAATGCCATCTAGCACAGCCCCTTACCCAGTTTCTTAAGCTAGAAGTCTGGAAGTTGTACATGTTAGCCAAGCTAGCCCACTCTTCCTTCTCCTTAGAGTTAATTGGTCTCTGCATCCTGTTAAGATATACCTCCAAAAATATGTTTGGAGGTATATCCCCTCCTTTCCAGGAGGATTTTTAAAGCCACTCTCCAAGTTTTCCAGTAGCTTTCCATTGACTGTAGGAACACCGTTGAAACCTGAGATTTACATTCAAGCAGAAGACTGAATGTGTTCAGGATGAAGGAGCTGGATTTGTTAGCCGTTTGTATGATTTCAAGTCAGCATAAGGGAGGCCATACCTTATAGAATGTCCAGTGTTGGAATGTGTGGTCTTGAGAGGAGCAGTGTCGTCATCACTGGAGATGTTAAAATAGACTGAATGAAGATCCAATGGGGAGGCCACAGACCTGGAGAGGCTGAACTTGATCACTGATGTTCTTTCCAAGTAGGAGAGTCGATGATGTGTGCCTTGAAAAGTCAGAGCAGCAGCTATGGTCTGTGTGACTCATTCCTTTTCTTTGAGACTGCTTTAAATATTTATGTAAAACTCTTCAACCAAGAGATTTTAGAAGCTGCCACCTATTAGATTCACCTTTATGGATTTAACTTAATAGATATGAAAACTAAATTAAAAAAACATTTTTTCTTCTGACTTTCTATAGTTTTTCCCTTTTAATCTTGATTTATTTCATGATCTTTTAAAAAAATTCCAGGAAATTCATAACCTGTCATAGGTCCTGAAAAGTGGTTGGTAGTTATCATCATCTATGTTCTATGATATTCTCTTTTAAACTTCACTAGATTTATTAGATTAAATTTCTCTTATTATCATATATATTCTATGATATTCTCTTTTAAACTTCACTAGATTTATTAGATTAAATTTCTCTTATCATCTTATATGTTCTATGATATTCTCTTATAAACTTCACTAGATTTATTAGATTAAATTTCTCTATTTATTTTTGTCATTTTCAGCCTTTGGCAAATTGAAGTTGGATAGTTTCTTTTTCTTTCTTCCCCAGAAATGAAAAATGCCTTCATGGTAATCAAATTGAACTTCATATAAATTTTAATAGACTATGTAGTGACTACTACCGAGAACTCTCTAT
The DNA here is from genome assembly GCA_031835075.1 of Saguinus oedipus. Classification (NCBI taxonomy): domain Eukaryota; kingdom Metazoa; phylum Chordata; class Mammalia; order Primates; family Cebidae; genus Saguinus; species Saguinus oedipus. Next base: position 8,216,379 of record CM063188.1, on the reverse strand, counting down.
AACAAAGTCATTTTTTAAATGCTGTCTCAGTATGACATATTTGCTATGATTGATGTGGAACACATCTTTTCATGCCCTTCTCAATATTCCCAGTGTCAAGTAACATAAATGCATCCAATGTGCACCTTAGCTCACCACAGAGAACAGTCAACTTCTTCAACGCAATCATGAAGACATATTGTAGGCACTTGTTTTTGAAGACTGAGAGGATCTTCCTGGAAGAGTGTCTAAATCAAAGGTATACCTAGGTTCAGTGAGTTTTGATTGCTCCAGGGGTAGTAGAGTTTCACCCTCCTTTACGTTGGTCCAAATCCCTTTATCAGCTGCAGTCATCTTCTTTGTAGATGAGGGCAGGGAGTTCATTGTCCTTGTGTGCTCTGTGACTTGTTTCCTTAATGATTTGTCTAGCTCTTGGACTTCATGTTTGTTTTCTTTCTTTGAGACAACCCTAGATATTTATCCTTGTAGCTGTCTTCCTCTTACTATAAAACCTGCAGCATTTTGGACTTAAAACTAGACATGGTAATTTCTATTTGATCTTAAATGCCCCTCCTCATCAATTTTTTTCTTATTTATCCAGTGTAGTGTATTAGTATGTGAGATACACAATATGTGATATGTCTGTATTCACTGATATCATAAACTTAAGTAATTATCATTAATGTTTTATAATAGAGTTGCTTGTCAGCAGCCTTATTTCCTCCTATTACTTCAATGGGTAGATAATATGTGATATCAGGGAAGTTTATTAGATAGTTACGTCTGAGCTATAAGGTCAGAGAAAAATTTAATGTGAAAAGACATCTGTTTTAGTTCTCATTTTGCATAAGACGTAGTGGCATGGAAGAAACAGAAACCTATGTTGACACCTTTTAAAATATTGCAACTGTCTTGTTCATCCTTCAGCCATTAAAAAACACACAAAAGGGGCCAGGTACTGTAGCTCACACCTGTAATCCCAGAACTTTGGGAGGCCAAGGTGGATGAATCACCTGAGGTCAGGAGTTCAAGAGCAGCCTCTCATGTTGGTCAGGCAGGTCTTGAACCCCTGGCCTGTGATTCACCCGCTTTGGTCTCCCAAAGTGTTGGGATTACAAGTGTGAGCCACTACGCTAGGCTGTATTATTATTAGTTAAGGGCAGGGGGCATGTTTTCTTCAGATTATCTTCCTCTAGTAGGCCTAGGACATTCTTTGGCAATATGATGGACTCCTAAGTGCTTGGTTCTATCTTGTCTTTGCTCCTTTCCAACCTCCCAGTCCCACTAAGGATGTTTAATTAAGGCAGTGTCTTCTAAACAGACTGCTTTTAAAATGTTCCTTTTTGTCCGGGTGCAGTGGCTTACACCTGTAATCCCAGCACTTTGGGAGGCTGAGGCATGTGGACCACGAGGTCAAAAAATCGAGACTGTCCTGGCCAACATGGTAAAACTCTGTCTCTGCTAAAAATAAAAAAAATTAGCTGGGCATGTTTGTGTGCGCCTGTAATCCCAGCTACTCGGGAGGCTGAGGCAGAAGAATGGCTTGAACCCAGGAGGTGGAAGTTACAGTGAGCCAAGATCACACCCCTGCACTCCAGCCAGGGCGACAGAGCAAGACTCCATCTCAAAAAAAAAGTTTCTTCTTGGGCTTTAGTCATTGTAAGTAGGTTGTTAGCCCCTGCAGGGCACAGACCACATGGTCTGTTTCTTTTATATCCTAATGCAGAAAGTTGGTCGGAAGCTTTTCCCAGAGTTGCTGGCTGAGTCAGAAGTAGAAGATCCCTGGAATAGAAATCAGGAGAGCAGAGTGTGCATCCAGTTTTGGCAATGCCCCTTTCCACTCTTACGACTTTGGGCAGACTCTAACCTGTTCGTTTCTCAGTTTCTTTGAAGTTGTGATGATAAACCCTTGCTCTACCTACTTCACAGAGCTGAAGTAGATGCAGAAATGCCTTTTACGTTGTATAGTTCTGTTCAAATAAGATATCTTTTACTTTTTATAGCGTCAATGGTCACAGGCCCAATAAAACTCCAGTGCAACCATAGCTGATTTTACTTCTTCATTGTGCAAGAGGATTGCAACATTTGTTTTCATGGCAAATCAAAACTTCCCCCCAAACTGCAGTGTCCATGTTTATCTAGGCTTGTGATTTTTGCTTCCCAAGGTAAGAGGAGTATTTATAGCTAGTGTATGACTGCAAAGCTGATTCCACAAACTTCACTTTTGATTAGCCACAGTGTGGAAGCGTATGTGGGAAGAGCATGAGGGAATTAGTACAGCAATAATTGAAGAACATTAATGATGAATAAGTCCCTAACTCTCATTTAACGAGTATTATTTTCGATGTGAATTTAATAAACATAGTAAAACAAATAATGCAAGCCCCCCCCCCACTTTTGAAACAGTGTTTCACTCTTGTTGCCCAGTCTGGAGTGCAATGGCGGGATCTCGGCTCACCACAACCTCCACCTCCCAGGTTCAAGTGATTCTGCCTCAGCCTCCTGAGTAGATGGGATTACAGGCATGCGCCACCACACTTGGCTAATTTTGTATTTTTAGTAGAGACAGGGTTTCTCCATGTTGGTCAGGCTGGTCTCAAGCTCCCAACCTCAGGTGATCCGCCTACCTCGGCCTCTAAAAGTGCTGGGATTACAGGCGTGAGCCTCTGCGCCTGGCCTGCAAGCCCCCTTTTTAAAAAAATTTGAGGTTAGGAATTCTAGCAAGCAGTGTCTTAAATATTACCTTGTTGTTAAAATCTACAAGGGGAATGTAGGGGAAAAAACCCAAAACTTGTTGGATGAAGATATTTCAATCTGTGATTAGCTTGCCTATTACCATATTATTTCAGATGCTTTTAGATCTAACCTATGATTTTACCATACTATTTCAAATGCTTTTAGAACCAACTTACAGTTTTCTTCTTTTAAGTTGAACCAAAATTTTTGTTGTATTTACAAGTAGAGAGTGTTTGAAGTATATCTTGATAATAATAATAACAGGTAACATTTATTGGGTACTGTGTTAAGCCTGCTACAAAAATTGTTTCATAATTTTCACAGTGATCCTCGGAGGTAATGAGGATGATAATTTCCAATTTACAGATGAGGAAACAGGCTTACCAGGGGTTATGCAACTTGTCTAAGGCCATACTTAGCATAATAGAAGTATCAGTGTTACAGGAAAGGGGTCCCAATCCAGACCCCAGGAGAGGGCTCTTGGGTCTTGTACAAGAAAGAATTCAGGGTGAGTCCTTAAAGTGAAAGCAAAGAAAGTAAAGTAAAAAAGAACGGCTACTCCAAAGACACAGTGCCCTCAGGGCTGCTGGTTGCCCATTTTTATGGTTATTTCTATATTATATGCCAAACAAAGAGGGATTATTCATGCCTTCTCTTTTTAGACCATGTAGGGTAACTTCCCGATGTTGCCATGGCACTGATGGGACTGCAGCAGTGAGGGTGACCAGAGGTCACTGGGCAGCATCTTGATTTTGGTGGGTTTTAGCCAACTTCTTTACTGCAACCTGTCCTATCGGTAAGGTCTTTATGACCTGTATCTTGTGCTGACTTCCTACTCATCCTGTGACTAAGAATTCCTTAACCTTCTGAAAATGCATCCCAGTAGGTCTCAGTCTTGTTTTACCCAGCCCCTATTCAAGATGGAGTCACTTTGGTTCAAACACCTCTGACATCAGGATTGGGATCCAGGCAGTGGCTTCCATAGCTTATGCTATGGCTGCAATACCATGCATCCCCACATGGGTATACTTCATGAAGTCAAGGTACAGAGTCCATGTGTGTTCAGTGGAAAAGAATGGGCAGAAAATAAGGAATACTTTCCATTCTATAAAAGAATGAGAGAATTATTTATGGTTGTACTATTCCAGCTTTCTTCAGTTCTATATAATTAGGTATATGATATGTAATATGTGTCATCAATGACGTGGACCTTTCCTAGATAACGATAGCATGACCTTCGACAAGACACTTAACATCCTTGGGCCTGCATTTTCTTTCTTTCTTTCTTTCTTTTTTTTTTTTTGAAATGGAGTCTCACTCTTGTCCTCTAGGCTGGAGTGCAGTGGCACAATCTAGGCTCACTGCAACCTCTGCCTCATGGGTTCAAGTGATTCTCCTGCCTCAGCCTCCCAAGTAGCTGGGACTACAGGGGCGTGCCACTATGCCCAGCTGATTTTTGTATTTTTGGGAGAGACAGGGTTTCACCATGTTGGTCAGGATGGTCTTGATCTCTTGACCTTGTGATCTGCCTGCGTTGGCCACCCAAAGTCCTGGAATTACAGGCATGAGCCACTGCGCCAGGCCAGGCCTGCATTTTCTAGTTAAGAAAATGACATTAGAGGTGGGGTTTGAAGGACAGGAAGACGGCTCCTTTCACTGGGTCTTTTATTTGGGTGGAGGGAGGAAAGGGAGCAGCAAGAGCTCAAGAAGCTTTGACTCTCTCTTGCCTTTATCTTTATTGAGTTATAAATTTACCAGAAACTAGCATTTATATACTTATAAAGTTTATGGCAATCTATGCTGTAGAGATGATTTTATCAGCTTTTGAGAATTTTCTCTAGTTTCAGTGTTGCTGCAGCTGCTGGGGCGTGTTCCCTGGGCAGGGGTAGAGCCTAACTCTTTCTTTATGCCTGATCCCATTTGGGTTTTCCTGATAAGTGACCCTGGGACAATGTGTGCTTCTGAAGGCCTCTCTGGCTGACCCTGTGGTCTGGGCCCTAGGCACTGACCTTCTAGCTGGCACCAGCCCCTGCTGTGAAGTGGCTGCTGCCCACAGGCAGTGTTTTGTGAGCGGTTCATTCAGCAGATAGATTTTTGGCAAATTGACTTAGTGCTGTTTTGCAAAGACTAAGAGCTTAGGAAATATGATTGAATAAATAAATGTGTGCAAATATGAAGTAAAATGCAGGTTTGAATAGCTGGACATTTGAAAAAGTTAAAATTATCCTAGGGCCAATGATTTTCATTTATTGGTGTGGTTGACATGTCTGTCTAGGAACAGTGATTTGACCAAGGAGTAGGGTGAGGAGACTCAGGGATACCTTGACTGGGGGATACTTTGGTCGTGGGGTGTGAAAGTGAGTGCCAGAGGGAACCTGGAAGCTTCTGGTTCCCGACCCCAGCCAGCCAATATGCACAGTCAAGAAGTAAGGTTGTGTTTGGGAGGCTTCAGGTCAGCCCTTTCTCCCTAGTTTAGATTCAAGTCATCCTATTTAGTAGGTGAGTGTCTCCCGATTAAATGCTCAATTATCAATTGCAGGAAGAGAAATAAAGGTTCATGTCTCTGTCCATTTCCCCGACCTGGTCAAATTACGTTCCCTCAATAGAAAAGGAGTTCAGTATAGTCCAGCTGGAGTGTATCCTAGAAACAACAAAACCTGTTCACATTCCCACCGCAGTGATTTCGACTCTTTAATAAACTGGGTTCATATCTCATGGTTTCGCAAAATCAGGAACATGCCTTGTTTAGCTTTGTGATCTTGAATTTTCACATGGGTTTTGTGTCATGTATTTCTATGTAATTAATTTTTTTTTTTTTTTTTTGAGACGGTGTTTCGCTCTTGTTACCCAGGCTGGAGTGCAATGGCGCGATCTCGGCTCACCGCAACCTCTGCCTCCTGGGTTCAGGCAATTCTCCTGCCTCAGCCTCCTGAGTAGCTGGGAGTACAGGCACATGCCACCATGCCCAGCTAATTTTTTGTATTTTTTTTAGTAGAGACGGGGTTTCACCATGTTGACCTGGATGGTCTCGATCTCTTGACCTCGTGATCCACCCGCCTCGGCCTCCCAAAGTGCTGGGATTACAGGCGTGAGCCACCGCACCCGGCCCGTAATTAAATCTTTTTAATAGCGTGATTTAAGATATTTTATTGTGAAAGTTGAATATATCCACCCAGGGAAGCACAATGAATTTCCATTAATCCATCACTCAGCTTCAGGAATCATCGATGTTTTAATGCCAGATAGTTTTATCAGCCCCTTTCTTCCACTTCTACCCTATGCCGCCTGCTTTTGTGTGAAATAATTTAAAAGAAGCTCCAGACATCATGTTATTTTAGTATCAGATACTTTGGTAGTATCTCAAAATGGACTTTTAAAATATGCTACAATATCATTCTTTATATTGAATGCAAATACAATTCGTTGTTCAATATGATCTGTTAACTAGTCCAGTCTCTGAACTCTCTGAGACTGGAGCAATCTGAAAGTTATTTGGTTCGTGCTCAGTTCTCTCTCCTTTTATTCCAGAGGTTGGGGGACAGCAGGAGGGCTTGATGGGGGATGCTGTGTACTTTATGATCGCCCTCAGCAGGGGCCCACCGTGTGTGGCTTTCTCAATTGTTCTGAAGCTGTGAATGATCCCTGGGTTTGGGGATGACACCTCGATCCTTTCTTCGAAAGTGTTTCAATTGACCTTTTCTCTAATGGATTTTTCCATCCACTTGCTGTTCATTGAGTGAACCCATTATTTCATTAGGTATTGCAAAATGGTGATTTTCTAATTCCGTCATTTCTTTTGCACATTTTGTCTGGAATTTTCTGTATTGAAGACTTTTCTTTATTCACTAGGTATGGTTGTTACCCTGAAATACAGTTCTTTCTAGAAAGGCAGCATAAATGCTTTATTATTTCTATTCTTTGGTATCAGTGGCCTAGCATTCTCCAGTGATATCTGATGATTCAATTTTCTGGTTTCTTTAAAAATATTCAATATATTTAAATCAATTAGATTATTATTATTTCTGTAATAGCATGGCTTTTAATGGCTGTATAGTTAGCAGTCATGTGTATAAAGCTATCTCTTTCTTTTTTGCTTATGTCTTTATTGGACACTCTAGCTCCAATTCTTTTACTATTAATAATTCATTTATTATATGTCAAGAATTGTGCTAAGTACTTTACATGCATTATCTCATTTAATCTTCATAATAATCCTATGCTGTATCATTCTGAGTATACCTCTGAATATTTACCTAGAATAGCTTTTATGAAGTTGAATTTCTGGGTCAAAAGGGTGAATTTTTAAAAATCACTGACACACATTCCCAAATTGCCCCTTAAAGCCACGCCTTGTCAGTACTGATGCCCACTTCTGGGTTTTGGGATACCTTGAGTTCAGGTTGAGGGATACTGGAGGAACCAAATTGGTAAACCTGCTGGTTTGGTGGTTCTTCGATTTCTCATCTTTTTCCCCAGTCCTCCTGCTATTACAATACAGTCTTGTCACAGAGCCAACCCCAAAACTGGGGTTCTGCCTGGGAAAGCACATGGGTTCTTGGCTTCCCTCAGGAAGGAATTCAAGAGGGAACCAGAAAGTAAAGTGAAAGTAAGTTTATTAAGAAGGTAAAAGAATAACCTTCTGGCTGGCTATTTTTGTGGTTATTTCTTGATCATTTGCTAAACAAGTGGTGGATTATTCATGAGTTTTTTGGGAAAGTGACAGGGAATTCACAGAATTGAGGGCTCCTCCCCGTTAAACACCATGCGGGGCAACTTCCTGAGGTTGCCATTGCATTGGTAAACTGTCTTGGTGCTGGTGGGTCCATGCTAATGAGCCCTTTAGTATGCCAATGATGATAATTAGCATATAATGAACAATGAGGACGACCAGAGGTCTCTGTCTTGGTTTTGGTGGGTTTTGGCTAGCTTCTTTTCCACGTCCTGTTTTATCAGTGGGTCTTTGTGACCTGTATCTTGTGAAACCAGTCTTAGGAACTCTTCTGTCTTCAGAAGCTATATTTAGCTGCCCCAACTGCTGCATGCATCCTGTCCAGGTGTGGTGTCCCTTCTGCACTGCTGTTAGTCAGGTCAGTGCATTCACGAATGTCTGCCCAGTTTCAAAGAATAGGATATTTAGAGACTGGGTGAGATTACGGGCGAGAATATAGAAAGAGTTGAGAGAATAAACCATGGGATAAGCCAGGAAGCACTCCTACATTGCCACGTAAAGAAGTCAGTAAGGCCTGGTGCGGTGGCTCACGCCTATAATCCCAGCACTTTGGGAGGCCGAGGCAGGTGGATCACGACGTCAAGAGATCGAGACCATCCTGGTCAATGAGGTGAAATCCCATCTCTACTAAAAATACAAAAATTAGCTGGGCATGGTGGTGCGTGCCTGTAGTCCCAGCTACTTGGGAGGCTGAGGCAGGAGAATTGCTTGAACCCAGAAGTCGGAGGTTGTGGCCGAGATCGCGCCATTGCACTCCAGTCTGGGTAACAACAGCGAAACTCCGTCTCAAAAAAAAAAAAAAAGAAGTCAGTAAAAGGGAATAGATGGCTCACGCCTGTAATCCCAGCACTTTGGGAGGCTGAGGTGGGTGGATTGCCTGAGGTCACACAATCAAGACCAGCCTGGCCAACATGGTGAAACCTACTAAAGATACAAAAATATTAGCTAGGCGTGGTGGCATGTGCCTTTAATCCCAGCTACTCGGGAGGTTGAGGCAGGAGAACTGGTTGAACCAGGGAGGCGGAGGTTGCAGTGAATCAAGATCACACTGCTGGACTCTAGTCTGGGCAACAGAGTGAGACTCCATCTCAAAAAAAAAAAAAGTCAGTAAAAGGGACTTGGGAGAAAATGACTAGCAAGTTAGAGAAAATAGGAGAAGGGATTATCATGAGATAAGAGTAAAATGCTTTAAGAAGTAGGAGTAAATCAATAGTGAAAATTTTCTGAAAGATAAACTGAGTAGGGTGAAGACAGAAATGATGGCTGGGTATGGCGGCTCACCCATGTAGTCCCAGCATCTTGGGAGGTTGAAGCAGGAGGATTGCTTGACCACAGAAGTTCGAGGCTGCAGTGAGCTATGATAGTGCCACTGCTTTCCAGCCTGGATGACAGAGGTAGACCTTATCTCTTAAAAAAAAAAAAGGAAAAAAAAAAAGGACTCTTGCCAGACCACCACCAAGCCACTGTCAGGGATACCAGCTGTGTGCAGCCTATCAAGCTGGCCAAGGTCACCAAGGTCATGAGCAGGACCAGCTCTCAGGGAGAGTGCGTGCAGATGTGCATGGAATTTATGGACGACACAGGCTGCGCCATCATCTGCAATGTAAAAGGGCCCATGCGCGCAGGCAACATGCTCACCCTGTTGGAGTCAGACCAAGTAGCCCGGAGGTTGCGCTGGGCTTGGCTGCTCACTGGGTCTTGGATGTTGGGTTTAACCACTTGACTGATGGGAATAGTGTGTTACAATCTGCTCCTTTACTTCATTTTGTGCCACCACACATAAATTGAGATGCACCTCTAAATAAAGTGTTTGTGTTCCAAGTTAAAAAGAAAAAAGAAGGGAAAAATACATTATTGGTACCATGCTGGCCAGTAGTTTCTGGCACATCATGGGGATGGAAACGAAATGAGAGCCGCCTGAGCAAGGAGCGAGAGGTAGCTAATGTAGGTAATTCCGATTAGTAGTTTTGATGTGAAGGGAAGCCAAGAAATGGAATAGTAGCTGGGTTGCAGGGAGTGATGTGGGCTCAAGGGAGGGTTCGTATTTTTTTTTTTAAAGCATGTTTGTGTGATACTGGGAATGTCCGGCAAAGAGAGGTGTTTGTGTTTCATGAGAGAAGGGATAGCTAATGATGTGGGATCTTGACACGCAACAAGGAATTCAGTTCAGAACACAAGGGAAAGAACTTGCTTTTGTTGGTAACAGGGCCTCTTTCCATTGTGAGGCAGACAAGAGTGTCTTTGCATATTTGGAATTTGTCTCAGATTCTTCCATTGTCTCAGTAAATTAGTTGACAATACCACCTCATCACTGGAAAGAATGTGTCAGGTGGGGAGAAGATTGTATAAAAACTTCATTGGAGTGGAAGCTGACATGAGAACGCAGAGCGGTGTTGGCCTCATTGAGGTACATAGCTGAGAACTGAAAGTGAAGACAGACATCTGGGTGGCTTTCTTTTTGTTATTGTTTTTTTGTTTATTTGTTTTTGAGATGGAGTCTCTCTCTGTCACCCAGGCTGGAGTGCCATGGCACAATTTGGGCTTACTGCGACCTCCACCTCCCAGGTTCAAGCAATTCTACTGCCTCAGCCTCCCAAGTAGCTGGGATTACAGGCGCCTGCCACCACATCCAGCTAATGTTTTTGTATTTTTAGTAGATATGGGGGTTTCACCATCTTGGCCAGGCTGTTCTTGAACTCCTGACCTCAGTATCCACCTGCCTCAGTCTCCCAAAGTGCTGAGATTATAGGCGTGAGCCACTGCGCCCGGCCATGGCTTTCTTTTACAGTGTTCAGTTGCTCAGGCACAGGCAAAGAGAAAGTGGATGGCCACACTGAAACAGGTTGTGGTTTCACCAGACAAGCGTAGTGGAGGGAGAGAGGGATAAGGGAGCTTAAGTGTTTGAAGTGTTTAATTACAGTGATAGAACATGGAACTTAAGCTGCTGAGGGAGGAAGTGAGACAGCACGGCTGCTGGATTGTGCAACATTAGTAGAGACAACTGATTCAAGGTCAGCATGGCTGAGGGAGCATTAGCAGGGGTTCTAGAGTAAGATCCTAAAGGTAGAAGGCGGTGGTCAGGAGCTCGATGTTCCATTCAGGCATTTTCGCATAGATTTGTTGATGATTAAAATGTTCATTGACTATCCCCTCTTTGCCAGCTAGTCCTTGAGGTCCTGAGTAAAAGGTGGTAAACGAAGAACAGGGACTGCTGATGAAGTTTCCAGTTCAGGAGTAGGAGACATCACAGGCTTACGTAAACTCGAGGACTACGCTCTCTGAAGAACAAAGTGGATAATGGACACAAGAGTAATGGGGGTGCTGCTTCAGAAAGGGCATAGGGGAGGGTCTCTCAGTGGAAGTGACCGTTGACAGGAGACCTGAATGACATGAGGGAGTGAGGGAATCATTGATGTTTCTGGGGGAAGAATGTTCTAGTGCAAAAGGCTTCATGGTGAGAGTGAGCCCAGTGTGTTTGAGGAGGAGGCCAGTAGGCAAGAGTGGTGACAGCTGGGAGGTAGGGAGGTGGCTCCTGCATCTGGTGAGTGCTGCGGGGGTTGTGACTGATTAAGGCTCTTGCCTTGGGTTATAAAATAATGTACTGAAACAGCAACGAGGTAAAGAGTGCAAGCTTATTAGAGAGTAAGTACGTTGCAAGGAAGCAACAGGATAGCTCAGCAGAGAAGGGGCTGTCTGCCAAGAGGCAGGGGCCGGAGGGAAGTTTGATAGGGTCCTGCTTGTGGGGCTACCTGCAAACAAAGTGATGCTGCTGGGGCTGCGTGCAGAGTGGGGTGCCTGGGCACAGGGTATGGTGCCAGCGGGTTGTCTGTGGTTAGCCGTCTCTCAGAACAAGTGTTCTCCCCCCGCCGGGACCCCTTTTCCTCCTTGTTGCTAACTTACCTATCAGGACTCCACAGTGAAGGGTTTGATTTTACTCTGAGGGTGATGGGAAGCCACTGGAGAGTTTGGAGTAAACTTTGGAGCCGATCTTCTGGAGGTGGTGCAGTTCCTGATAGTGACCAATCTGAGGCTGTGACATGGGAATGGGTGGCTAATTTGTGGTGGAAAAAAATGTTAGCTGGAGGCAAGGGGATGAAGGTCTCGGGGGAGGAGTCCACCTGAGCATGAGTTTGCCCTCCATGTGGATGTCAGAATCAGAGAATGATAGGAGTGGTGGTGGAACGCAGGTCAGTGAGGCAGGAGGTGAGTTATTTAGTGAAGGGCGAGGGGAGGGAATAACTAGAGGTTAGTGGGTGGCAGAAGGAGGAGGGGTAGTAGAGGCTAGCCAGTTGCAGGAGTTTCCAGGAAGCTTGTGGTTTTGAAGGAGAATGAATCATTTGGAAGCACTCCTGGGGATCAAGGAGGTTACCCACGTTTTGTCCCTCAAATGTGACAGATTTGACTTGAAATGCCTCCACCGAGACGATTGCAGTGTGAGGAGATACTCAGCGGGAAGCCGGGTTACTGTTAAAGATGGAGGTGAAGTTCCTTTAGAGAGAGGTTAGGCCTGGGGATCTCAGCCTGGGGATATTTTCACCCCCTTTCCCGGGGAGACATTGGCAATATCTAAAGATATTTTCAGCTGTTACAGCTGGGGATGAGTAACAATGGCCTGGGAGGCTGCTGAAAGCACAGGCTAATTTACCCCCACTGCCCCAGAACACTGAAATCTCAGGCCCAGGGTGTCCATAGGGTTGAGGTAGAGAAACCCCTGATTACGGATTTAGGGGCATATGCTTATCATGAAGTGGAGTCCCAGCAGGTCGTCATCCTCTCTCTTCACACCGTTCCAGAACCCCTTTGGTAAGTTTTGGCTTGATACGCACATACACATTTCTCCTCAGTCACACACATGCAAGATCCTGCTGCCCTTATTTTTTTGTCATATACATTATCTGGGTGGTAGGAAAAAGATTAGTTTTAGGGCTATTTCCAGTAATTTGGTAAGAGGAATACAACAATATACTGGTATGATAATTAATCTCTTGAGAACTGAAGGATGCCATTTCCTAGGTATTTAGTTCCAGTTAGATGCAGGCACGCTGAAGTTCTGTAGGAGGGAAATTCTTTATTTCCCCTTAAAAAAAATCCTGGGAGACCAAAGAATGTTCTCTAATGACCAGAAGTGATGGAGAAAATAGAGAGACCTCTTGTGTCCTTCTTTGTCACTTGAACTATCAAAGGCAGCTTTTGAGATTTGTTTTATTTTACAGGCAGAAATAGGAAGAGGCATAAAAATTACTTGACAAGTAACCTGATAGAATTGAACATGTATACGTTTGAAATGTAGTTATTGTAACTGAAGCATAAACTTGACCTGCTTTTGCAAAGCCTGGAGCTTAGAATGGTTTTTACATGTTCAAAGTTGCTCAAAACAAAATTAAACCAGTGAAAAATATGCGACAGAGACCTTACGTGGCTCATGAAGCCTAAAATACTTCCTATGTAGCTCTTTACATAAGAAGTTTGATGGTATAGGCTGATACATCATTTCCAGTTCTGACTGTGAGATGAATAAAGCTGTCTCAGAATTGTAGCACTGTATTTATTCAGAAATCCTAAAAACATTGACTGATGCTTTTCATGTACAAGTGCCCAAGTGTGCAAGATGAATGCTGGCCATCAGCAAGTTTATATTTCAGTGAGGAAGGTCAACATTAAACAAATGACTACGTAACTAATTAGTCAAAATAATCACAAAGAAACTATGAAGGGTTCCAGAAGAGCATAGAAGGGGATCACTGAAGACTTTTCCTGGTAACAGTTGATCTAAATTTGAAGGTAACAGAAGATCTAAATTTGCTAATTAGAGGGAGGGGCAATTGTGGCCCTGGAAGGGACCCTAGAGATTCTGCATTTCCTTTGATGAAAGTTGATGAATGCAAAACAAGCTGCATAAATGTTTGAAAGTTAAAGAGCTAGGCCAGGCATGGTGTTTCACTCCTGTAATCCCAGCACTTCAGGAGGCCGAGGCAGGCAGATCATTTGAGGTCAGGAGTTCAAGACCAGTCTGACCAACATGGTGAAACCCCATCTCTACAAAAAATACAAAAAAACAAATTAGTTGGGCATGGTGGCATATGCCTGTAGTCCCAGCTACTCAGGAGGCTGAGGCAGGAGAATTGCTTGAACCTGGGAGGCGGAGGTTGTAGTGAGCTGGATTGATCAGGCCAGTGCCCTCTAGCCTGGGCAACAGAGCGAGACTCCATCTCAAAAACAACAAAAAAGAGCTAGTAGTGTCAGAAATCAATTAAAACCCATATCCAGGGCTCTGAACTCTGGATAACATTAGAACCAACTGGTGACAGTAGAAAACTGATGCACGAGCCTGGCTTCCAGCAATTTTGTTCTCTCTAAGCGATCCTCAGTTTCGGCCAAGATTGAGAACCCCTGGGCGAGGTGGACCCAGGCCCTCTACATCCTCAGCCTAGACCCTCAGCCGGGGTCTTCTTACGATGCCTGTCTTGCCTTTTTTTAGGGAAATAGCGGGGAAAAGGGCCCTTAAGTTTGGATGTATGCTAGGGTTGTATTTCTGAGAAGCATCTGAGAGAAATGTGAATTTGTATCCCTTTCTGGGTGACTTATTTCTACGTTGCTGCTAGCCAGCTCTCTTCACTTCTTGTGGGTTGGTGCTTCTGCCTGCCTCTTTGTCTCTTCATTCTCTGTCCCCTCCCCATTGCCATGATTGAGACCGTGAATGTCAGTCACTGACATTTCTGAGTCTAAATGGTGGCATGTTGGGTTAGTAACTGCTTCCTTCGAGAGCCATCTGGAATTAAATTCAAAGAGTTTAGCCTTTTGGATCCAAATTTATTTATTTATTATTTTTTGAGACCAAGTTTCACTCTTGTTGCCCAGGCTGGAGTGCAATGGCGCGATCTTGGCTCACTGCAACCTCTGCCTCACGGGTTCAAGCGATTTTTCTGTCTCCGCCTCCTGAATAGCTGGGATTATAGGCACCCGCTACCATGCCTGGTTAATTTTTTTTTTTTTTTAGATGGAGTTTCACTCTTGTCTCCCAGGGTAGAGTGCAATGGCATGATCTCGGCTCACTGCAACTTCCACCTCACAGATTCAAGCGATTCTCCTGCCTCAGCCTCCCAAGTAGCTGGGATTACAGGTGCCTGCCACCACACCAGGCTAATTTTTGTATTTTTAGTAGAGATGGGGTTTTGCCATGTTGACCAGGCTGGTCTCAACCCCTGACCTCAGGTCCACCTGCCTCAGCCTCCCAAAGTGTTGGGATTACAGATATGAGCCACCACGCCCAGTCAATTTTTTTATTTTATTTTATTAGAGACAGGGTTTCATCATGTTGGCCAGGCTGTTCTTGAACTCCTGAGCTCAGGTCATCTGCCTGCCTCAGCCTCCTGAAGAGCTACCATGAGCTATTACAGGCATGAGCTACCGTGTCTGGTCTTGAATCCAAATTTAAATCCAGTAGGGAGCTGAGTGAGGTGGTGTGTGTCAGTAGCTCTAGCTACTTGGGAGGCCGAGGCAGGAGGATGGCTTGTGCCCAGGAGTTTGAGGTAAGCTTGGCCAACATAATGAGATCCCCATCTCTATTAAGAAAAAAAAAAGTGGGCTGGGCATGGTGGCTTACGCCTATAATCTTAGCCACTCAGGAGGCTGAGGTGCGGGTATCGCTTGAGCCCAAGAGTTCCAGGCCAGCCTGGGCAACATATCGAGACCCTATCTCAATTAAAAATCTTATGGGAGCTGTATAGTTCATAACTTGGCCTGTTCTGTTTTGAGGCAGGAGGTATTTAGGGGGATGAGAGAGCAGACCAGATCTGCAGTTTTTAATGTGGCAACTCTGGCCTCAGACTATAGAGCTTTCTCCTAGCTTGAGAGGCTCCTTTCTGCGCTGTCAGTAGCCTTGGAAACAGCGTTTCTTCCCGGCAGTGTTTACCCAGCCACTGTCCCCTGGAGAGTTCAGAGCCAGGTGATCGGCAGTGCTCCCTCTTAATGACTGTGTTTCATCTGCAGGGCGAACGCTGTTGGAGAAGCTGTTCAGCCAGCAGGAGAACGGGCCTCCAGAAGAAGCAGAGAAGTTCTGCTCACGGATCATTGCCATGGGGCTTCTCCTTCCTTTCAGTGATTGCTTCAGGGAACCTTGTAATCAGAATGCCCAGACGAATGCAGCTTCGTTTGATGTAAGTAGGAGAATTCACTTCTCTGTGAGGCAGATTTGCTGTTGAAATAGCAACTACTATGTGTGTCTGCCCAGTTACCCTGTAATTTAAAAACAACATGTGATGCAAGCATTTTTTTCCCCTTAGCTGCTCAATAGCTTAGTATGTCTGTTTGTATAATTTTTTTAAAAACTAGAGTATTAAGTTCATTTGCCAAACCTTCTTTTCTTAACAGATGGGCACTCAAGAGTTCTCTAGCCTGCTTTCATCAGTGATGATTTAAAAAAATTGATTTCTAAATGACTTTTAATTGTGGTAAAACATAGATAACAACATTTACCATTGTAACCATTTTTAAGTGTACCGTTTAGGGGCATCGAACACATTGATGTCATTGTGCAATCACCACCACCACCATCCATCTTTAGAACTCTTCATCATCCAAAACAAACCCTGCACCCGTTGAACATAACTCCCCATTCTCCTCTTTCTCCAAGCCCCTGGCAGCCACAATTTCCCTTCTGTCTCTATGAATTTGACTACGCTAGGTAGTTCATATAAGTGGAATCATACAGTATTTGTTCTTTTCGTGACTGGCTTATTTCACATTGTGTAACGTCCTCAATGTTTATCCATATTTGTAGCATGTGTCAGAATTTCCTTCCTTTTTAAGGCTGAGTAATACTCCATCGTATGTATATGCCACATTTTGTGTATCCGTTTATCCATCAATGGACACTTGGATTGTTTCCACCTTTTGCTATAATGCTGCTATAAACATGAGGTACAAATACGTCTTCAAGACCCTGTAATCGGCGACGATTCTGAAGTGGCTCTGAGTCAGTATTTATGACTTTGCTGGTCATAGGCATTCCTTCAGAAGCAGCTCCACGGGGCACAGTTATTCTTCCCAGTGGGCCGCGTGTTTCCATGGGTCCTGCAGTGCTGTTTGGTGCGTTCCTAACTCATGTACGTGTGAAGTATGGATGTGAAGCATCATTGCCTGCTTTTTTTTTTTTTTTTTTTTTTTGAGATGGAGTTTTGCTGTTGTTACCCAGACTGGAGTGCAATGGAATGATCTCGGCTCACCGCAACCTCCACCTTCTGGGTTCAAGCAATTCTCCTGCCTCACCCTCCCGAGTAGCTGGGATTACAGGCACGTGCCACGATGCCCAGGTAATTTTTGTATTTTTAGTAGAAACAGGGTTTCACCTCATTGACCAGGATGGTCTTGATCTCTTGACCTCGTGATCCACCCGCCTCGGCCTCCCAAAGTGCTGGGATTATAGGCATGAGCCACCGCACCCGGCCCATCATTGCCTGCTTTATCCCCAGCTCCTATTCACCAAGGGAGTTCATACTGTGGAACAGTAATTCATCAGGCATATTCATAATTCATAAAGAATATGAGCACAGCTGGATTCTCACTGTCAAGACAGAGTATTGCTAATCAGTCTCAGGTATGTGGTATATGTGTGGTGTTGGTTGGGATGAGTATGCCTCTAAAACCCAGATGTATAGGATTTCTCATGTATGAAATTCTCTTAACAAAATGGAAGGTTGGTTCCCTTGTACAGAGCCCAGGAGTTTTATTTGAGGATAATGGTTTTTCTTTTGTCTTTTTTGAGATGGAGTCTTGCTCTGTTACCCAGGCTGGAGTGCAGTGGTGTGATCTCAGCTCACTGCAACCTCCGCCACTTGGGTTCAAGTGATTCTCCTGCCTTAGCCCCCTGAGTAGCTGGAATTACAGGTGCACACCACCATGCCCTGCTAATTTTTGTATTTTTAGTAGAGACGTGGTTTCATCATATTGGTCAGGCTGGTCTTGAACTCTTGACCTCGTGATCCACCCAGTGTGGCCTTCCAAAGTGCTGAGATTACACGTGTGAGCCACCACGCTGGGCTGTGGTTTTTAATCCTATGGGTTGGTTACTTTGTTTTTTTTTGTTGTTGTTTGTTTTTTTTTTTTTGAGACGGAGTTTCACTCTTGTTACCCAGGCTGGAGTGCAATGGCGCGATCTCGGCTCACCGCAACCTCTGCCTCCTGGGTTCAGGCAATTCTCCTGTCTCAGCTTCCTGAGTAGCTGGGATTACAGGCACACGCCACCATGCCCAGCTCATTTTTGTATTTTTAGTAGAGACGGGGTTTCTTTGTTTTGTTGCTGCCGACTGTGCTCTCTTCTCAGCCTTCTTCAATATATAGGAATGAAATAATGATGAGTTTTGAAATACAATGAAAATGAGCCCTGGCTGAGGTCAAGATGTGATGATAAATAATAAGATGTCTAGATCTGCCTGTCGACTTTGCTTCCTCTTTTTTACCCATTACAGCCTGCAGTCTTCCCCAATCTCCCTTCAGTAATAGGAAAATAAATCATGTAAAATATTCAGAGATCTTCGTGATCCTTGATGCTTCCCATTTGAAAGAAAATTCCCCAGGTTGTACTATGACTTGTAAAGTTTCCTTCCTGAGATTTGTTTACATTTTTCCTACTGCAATTTTTTTTTAAATGACATGGCAGCTAATCACTACTAGGTAGATATTTTTCTCTTATGGGAAAAATTGGATAATTTAAATGTTTTCCTCCCTTCTCTTCCATGAGGGTCTGTGTTATTACAGAGGCGGAACCCTAGAATGATGGTGTGTTAAATGTTACAGAGCAAAGTTCTGGAAGATATATTGATTTGGCAAGTTGGAACTATAGTTAATATAGTACAGATGAGCCACGTCTAGCACTAGCTTTCTGATGGAAACCGTTCCCAAGTGAACTGCATATTCCTCCCTTAAAGCCCAGAAGTGAACAGTCTTGCCAGTCAATAAATGTAGAATTGGATAAACAGAAAAGAACAGGGTAGTCCTATTTCTTCTACTCTCGCTTTTTTTAAATCAACTAACCTGGTCATTTCTTATACCTCACCTCACTCCATCCTTGTGTTGGAGACTAGGAACTCTTCCCCATCATCTTATTTTGGAGAGCAGTGGGGTGTGGCATCGCTTGTGAAAAGCGAACAACAAAGAAATAAAATACCTTAATGCTGTGTGAGGGCATTTCCTCAGAATCGGGAATTTCTTTCCTTCAACTTGATGTGATTGCATGTTGTCTTCCTTTATTCATTGGCTCTGTACGACCTCTCTACTGCCCCCTCAAAATGAACAGAAAACAGAAAGATACTTTTGTATGAAATGTTATGCCTTGTACTTAAATCTCAGCTCAGCAACACAACTGTGCGTTTATTGGATGCGTAGTCAAGGAGTTTCTTGAAAACCCAGAGGGGTGATGATATAACGATACTGAGGACTGGGGTGTCCATAAGGGATGGGGAAGAATGTGCTCATCTATGGGGAGAGAAATTTTCGATAATTAGTCTCTCTGCTGATTTCCAGAAAATAGCTGTTGGGAACATTTCTAACTAACAATCCTCTTGAGCTCAGTTGCCCTTCGAGACAGAACATGCTGTGGGAATAAGGTCATAACTGGCACTCTTCCTACCTCCCCAACCCCTGACTTTATTCCCTTCCCTGATAAGGATCCTCTCCCTCACTTCCCACTCCTGTCCCTCTCATCTCTCTACTTATGTATGCTATTACAGCAATAAATATCTTTAGTTTGGGTCTCTTCACTGATGTAGTTTATGTGTTAGCCTACTTCACTCAACCCTTCTGATTCTTTTCTTCTTTTTTGTTTTTTGAGATGGAGTCTTACTCTGTAGCCCAGTCTGGAGTGCAGTGGCGTGATCTCGGCTCACTGCAACCTCTGCCTCCCACGTCCCAGTTCAAGCAGTTCTCCTACCTCAGCCTCCCAAGTAGCTGGGATTACAGGCATGCGCCACCATGCCCAGCTAATTTTTGTATGTTTTAGTAGAGACGGGATTTCACCATGTTGGCTAGTCTGGTCTTGAACTGCTAACCTCGTGATCCACCTGCCTTGGCCTCCCAAAGTGCTGGGATTACAGGCATGAGCCACCCTTTTTTTTTTTTTTTTTTTTTTTCTGAGATGGAGTTGCTCTATTTCTGGGCTGGAGTGCTGTGGCACAGTCTCGGCTCACTGCAACCTCTGCCTCCCGGTTTCAAGGGATTCTCCTGCCTCAGCCTCCTGAGCAGCTGAGACTACAGGTGCGTACCATCACACCTGGCTAACTTTTTGTATTTTAGTAGAGATGGGGTTTCATCATGCTGGCCAGGATGGACTTGATCTCCTGACCTTGTGATCTGCCCGCCTGAGCCTCCCAAAGTGCTGGGATTACAGGTGTGAGTCACTGTGCCTGACCGACTGACCCTTCTGATTTTATTTTATGTTATTTTATATGTTTTTAGGGCCTAACATTTTGCTTTATCAAGTGCTATGGAAAGTATGAAAAGACTTTACATTTTCTCTTACATTTTAACATAATTAAGATGTCAAGAACTTTAAAAGACAAAGATGACTTTGAGCGATCCTGTTAATTTATTCACAGATTTTTACCAAATATATTCATTCTGTAAGCCGGGTAATGTTTTAGGCTCTGGAGATGTGTTAGTGAGCAAGAGAATGTGTTTTCTTGAAATGTGTTTTCTATTCAAAATGGAGAGAGACGGATATTTTAAAAAATGCATGGGCGAATTAATTTCTCTCAGATTCTAATAAGTGGTGTGAAGGAAAACAGGACTAATGGGATAGAGTGAAGGGGGTGGGGAAGGATGAGTGCAGAGGGGAGCCTCTCTAGGGCCTGGTGAGATGAGGTCTGTAGGAAGCTCATTCCAGGGGGTGCCCATGGCAAGTCCACAGGGCCTTGGGGAAGCACAAAGGTGACTTACAGGAAGCTGCAGCTTTGAGAGATGAGGACAGCAAGGGCTCAGGCCAAAGCATAGGCAGGGTCTAGAAAGCCACGGAAGGAATATGGCTTGTTGTGGTTTTTTTGACAGAGTTTTGCTCTATTGCCCAGGCTGGAGTGCAGAGAGGCATGATCTCAGCTCACTGCAACCTCTGCCTCCTGGGTTCGAGCAATTTCTGGCTAATTTTTGTGTTTTTAGTAGAGATGAGGTTTCGCCATGTTGGCCAGGCTAGTCTTGAACTCCTGACCTCAAGTGATCCACCCACCTCGGCCTCCCAAAGTGCTGGGATTACAGGCATGAGCCACCATGCCCGCCCCCCGCCCGCTTTTTTTTAAATGGGAGCTTTTGGGAGGTCTTATGCAGGGGAAGAACATATTTGCCTTATATTTCATGTGGATCACCCGGCCTGGTCTTTGTTTGTTGTTGTTTTTTGTGGTGGTTGTTTTTGAGACCGAGTCTCACTCTGTTGCCCAGCTTGGAGAGCAGTAGCAAAATCACAGCTCACTATAGTCTCGATCTCCTGGGCTCAAGGGATCCTTCCTCCTCACTCTTCCAAGTAGCTGGGACTACAGCCATGAGCCATCATGCCCAGCTAATGTTTTAAATTGTTGGTATAGACAGGGTCTCACTGCATTGTCACAAGTTGGTCTTGAACTCCTGGGCTCAAGCAATCCTCCTGCCTTGGCCTCCCAAAGTGCTGGGATTATAGGCATGAGTCACCATGCCTGGCCCCCAGCCTGGTCTTTGAATGACTGAGTATAGGGAGGCGCGGTAGCAGTAAGGCGGATGGGATATTGCAGTAGTTTAGTTCTAGGTGGTGGCAGTAGCTTGGGGCAGGATGGTGACAGGGGAGATGAAGACCAGCTAGTAGGTTGGGGTGGGTTCTGGAGGTATTGCTGATGGAACTTCTGGTGTGGCAGACATGGGGACAAGAGAACACAAGGAAATCAAGGATGACTTCTTGGTTTGAAGTAGCTGGGTGGATGGTTGTGCCATTCACTGAGGTAGAGAAGACAGCTCCATTTTAGGAGGAGGATGTAAGGTTAAAACTGCTAGCAAGAGCAAACAGGGATAATACCAACGATTGCTATTTAGCAGATTGTAGTGTTGAGTTGTAGATCATGGTATATTTTCGTGGTCTGAGGGTAGGCTTCTTTGGTTTTTTGGAACCTATTCTAGTCATCTCAAGCCTTTTTCAAAATGAGATCCTTTTTTCTGGGTCATATGCATCAGCAGCTGTTTTCCAGCCAGCCATACTTATCTTACATAATTGTTGATTATTCATTAACAAGCTCTTCTAGGATTTCTTTAATCCTAACTGGCAGATATTATATGATCCACTTACATCACCAAGAGTTAAGCAAACTTGGCCCAAGCATTTTTTGTAACGGTAGGTGGTTCTAAATCTACTTAATCCTTCATGAGCTTATCTTTTTTTTTTTTTTTTGAGACGGAGTTTCGCTCTTGTTACCCAGGCTGGAGTGCAATGGCGCAATCTCGGCTCACTGCAACCTCTGCCTCCTGGGTTCAGGCAATTCATCTGCCTCAGCCTCCTGAGTAGCTGGGACTACAGGCACGCGCCACCATGCCTAGCTAATTTTTGTATTTTTAGTAGAGACGGGGTTTCACCGTGTTGACCAGGATGGTCTCAATCTCTTGACCTCGTGATCCACCCACCTCGGCCTCCCAAAGTGCTGGGATTACAGGCGTGAGCCACCGCGCCCGGCCCATGAGCTTATCTTTGAATATCTGCCTACCAGGATATTTCTGGATGCATGTCTTTGGTTGCTGGACTCGTTTGGGTTTGACAGATCTGCTGATTTTGCTAAATATGTGGTGATCCCTTGCTTACCAGACGGGCAGGAGCTCCTTGATAAGTACGTAAATCGGTTTGGATGAATGGGTTAGCAAAGCTAAAATTAAGACAAGGGAGGCATAAAAACTCAGGTTCAAAAGAAATTCAAGAAATAAGATCTTGAACCTGTTGAAAGAGAAGTTAATTAATTAATCAAAACCAACAGCAGCCAGTCCCAGAAAACTGATGAAACTTACTCTACTCATTGTCACCATAGACAAAAAGAAGACTTAAGTGGAAAAACAGAAATTATTATTTGCATTTGACTTTATTATTATTATTTTCTTTTTTGAGACAAAGTCTCACTCTGCTGTCCAGGCTGGAGTGCGGTGGCGCGATCTTGGCTCGCTGCAACCTCCGCCTGCTGGGTTCAAGGGATTCTCCTACCTCAGCCTCCTGAGTAGCTGGGATTATAGGCATGCACCATCTCCTGGCTAATTTTTGCTTTTTCAGTAGAGACAGGGTTTCACCATGTTGGCCAGGCTGGTCTTGACCTCCTGACCTTATATGATCCATCTGCCTTGGCCTCCCAAAGTGCTGGCATTACAGGCATAAGCCACTCCACCTGGCCTCGAATTCATTTCTTTTCCAGAGCAGGAAAAGTATGTTGGTGCTATTTAGTCAAGTCCACACAGATCTTTTCCTGAGAAGCAACAAAAGTCCTGACACACCTTTCAGCACTAAGAGAACATATATATCTTTTGCTGTATATTTATTTTTGAAATGTTGTGCACGGTATCAATTCTCAAAGTTGTTTTTATTTTAAAGGTGGTATTTAAATGATACTTAATTTTTCAGACCAACTTTAAAAATTATTTTAGCTGATGATTTTATTTATCAAAATTCACATAATTTGTGTGGACTTGCTGTATTTTGATGTCTGCTGATGCCCCCCCCCACCCTTTTTTTTTTTTTTTTTTTGAGATAGTCTTGTTCTATTGCCCAGGCAGGAGTACAGTAGCATAATCTCTGCTCACTGCAACCGCTGCCTCCCAGGTTGTGATTCTCCTGCCTCAGCCTCCTGAGTAGCTGGGACTAATACCACCATGGTCAGCTAATTTTTATAGTTTTAGTAGAGATGGGTTTTCGCCATGTTGCCCAGGCTGGTCTCAAACTCCTGATCTCAAGTGATCTGCGTACCTCAGCCTCCCAAAGTGCTGGGATAACAGGCGTGAGCCACCATGCCCAGCCACCATTATTGACATTGCTCTTGCCTGCTGGTGGTCACAGGTAAGGGGTTAGCTCCCTTATACCCCTTCCTGTCTCTCCCTCTTCCTTCTAATATAATTAATATTGCCATTTTGAGTTTCTCTTTAATAATACTTCTTTGAATTTTAGACAATGTGCTCATAATTTTTCTTGCTATTGTTTCAACCAATTCAGATTGTGTCCCTTGCCGTCCTACCCACCATGTAATAGACTATTAGCGCCTCCGCTTTGCCTTCATTTAGTCTGAGCCCTGTCTACCTCCCCGTTTCTACCAGACACAGACACTCTTTCATGTTTAGGGTATACTTTTAAGGTTAATATTTTATCTATAAGTTGAAAGACATATGGATGCTGTATGAATATTGCACTGCAGAGGCAGATCATATATTATAATTTTGTTTTCTTCTCAGTATTCCAATATCACAACCCCCAGGCCACTCAAACAAGGATTTCCCTTGGTCAAGTTCAAATGATGAATTCTGTAGAGTTTTTTGTTTGTTCGTTTGGTTTTTTTTTGAGACAGTCTCACTCAGTTGCCCAGGCTAGAGTGCAAGGTGCAATCTCAGCTCACTGCAACCTTCACCTCCTGGGTTCAAGCAATTCTCCTACTTCACCCTACCAAGTAGCTGGGATTACAGGTGCATGTCACCACGCCTAGCTAATTTTTTGTATTTTTAGTAGAAACAGGGTTTCACTGTGTCAGTCAGGCTGATCTCTTACTCAAGAAATCCACCTGCCTCGACCTTCCAAATGCTGGGATTAGAGGCAGGAGCCACCGAGCCCAGCGAATTCTATGTTTTTAGTAAACCATCACTTGCCCAAATTATCCTCCATTTAGTTTAGTTTACATTTGGTTTATCCTTTTTCTATACAGGGACTTCCCATCCAGCACAGCAAAGTTTTTGACTGCCTCTTATCTTCTTTTTTTGGGTAAAGAAACAAACCTTTCCCCCTGTATTCTCAGTATCTTTTATTTTTCAGCTAATTCTTCCTGTTTCATGGAATTTTAAAATTCTTCCTCTTCTAATTCAGACTGGCTTCTTCATATTTAATTATGACTTCCACTTGTTTTTCTCAGCTTCCCCTTTCCCTTCTGACACCTGCCCCCCAAACCTCTGCCCTGTTACTAGGAGCACGAAGATGAAAAGGAAGCTTCTATCCTGAACTGGCTTATAGCCCACTTTAAAGAAATAAAGACTCGGAAATAAATTATTGGAGCTTAGTGTTTGAAGTGGGCTCCATAGTCGAAGTGTCTGGGATTTCTCAGTTATGGTGCAACTTAGGTAGATGTTTGGATTTCTCAAAGTTTGTCTCTTCTTCGGTAAAATGAGGAATATGGTAGTTTCTGAGTGAGAGGAATGTATTAATATGAATAAAGCATTTTACACACTGTAGGCATATAGTAAGTGTCCGATGCCCTTTGGCTGTCATCACAGGTTATAATCGTGTTTAGGCTTCAGGTGGAGATATTTATAGTACGAGGAGCAAAGGGGAGGTTTTTGAACTGGGTCTCCTTGGGAACTCAGGAGATGATGCCTCGGGCAAGACATGAGGGGTGAGTAGGAGTTTGCTGTGGGGAGCAACCATAGAAGAAGTCTGTAGTCTGGGTGAGGTGGTTCATGCCTGTAATCTCAGCACTTTGGGAGGCTGAGGCAGGTGGATCACCTGACGTCAGGAGTTCGAGACCAGCCTGACCAACATGGTGAAAACCCATCTCTACTTAAAATACAAAATTAGCTGGGCATCTTGGCACATGCCCATAATCCCAGCTACTCGGGAGGCTGAGGCAGGAGAATCACTTGAACCTGGGAGGCGGAGGCTGCAGTGAGCCGAGATCGAGCCACTGCACTCCAGCCTGGGTGACAAAGGAGACTCTGTCTCAAAAATAAAAGAAGTCTGTATACTGTGCAGCACATAGAAAGGCATGGGGGTGCATGTGAGCACAGTTTCTAAGTATTTCTGGGGTATAAATTGGGAGAATGAAGGATAGAATGGAGACCAGGCATGTAAACAGAGACACCCTGGAAGTGCTTTCGAATAATTTTGGATAGTTAAACCATAAATAGATTGGCATTTATAAAATATCACTCTGGTGGCAGGACGGAGAATGGATTGAAGAAAACTAACATTAGCATGTAGGTGATCAGAAGAGTGTCTAAACGGAAACAGAAGCAGTAGGTTGGAAAGAGTGATATAGAGAATCTTTAGGGTTTAGAACTGACAGGACTTGCAGTTCGATTGGATGTG
This sequence comes from Saguinus oedipus, assembly GCA_031835075.1. Lineage (NCBI taxonomy): Eukaryota > Metazoa > Chordata > Mammalia > Primates > Cebidae > Saguinus > Saguinus oedipus. The sequence continues at coordinate 8,190,676 of CM063188.1, read as the reverse complement.
AGGAAGTGGAGTAGATGATTTCTTTGAGTTTCTGGTTCAGCTTTCCGGGTTACTCTACTAAAGAGTTAGAATACTAAAGAGGGAACAGGTTTCAGAGAGAATGATCATTCTCTTTTGACATCGAGAATTTGTGATTATTTGGGATTATGGTGGCCATTCCTCACGGGCAAGGGAACTGATATTGCATACAACTTAAGGTTGAAAATCATGAGCAAATAAATCTAATAAGTTAAGAGAATGTCGATCAATCAGGAGATTAAAGTTCTTAAGAACAGTGGAGAATAACTAGGTGTAGTGAGAATATAGAGAGAATGAATTCATTGGTGGTTGTGGCCAGAGGGAAGGATATTGGGGTTGAAGACTTCAGAGGTGGAGGTGTTCTACTGATCCCAAAGACCAGTCCATGGTGGAGATGGACTGAGGCCCATTGTAATTAGAATTGAGAAGCTCAGGGTGTTGGCTGGGACTTAATGTCCCACAGAATGTGGACGACTCTGCATTGAGAAGCAGAGAGAGGAACATGTGGTAAAGACCTTGACATATGAAGACAGTACCAAGGAGGTTCGTCAGTGTCTGTGATGAGGAGGGATAGAAGCTGATACCACCGGATGACACAGGCTTCGGAAGTGGAGAGGGTTATGTGCAGGATAGGCGTGAAATACTCTCTAGGGGATTGATTATGAAGGGCTAGATTATAAAGTCATGGTATGAGGGAGGACTGGGAAAATCATCTTTCAGGTTCAGTCATCACTTGCTTGGATGATCACATTGGTCTTTTCATTACCTTGTTGGGTTTGGCTCTTACTGGTTTCCTGTCCAGTCTCCTCAGTCTTGCCTACTGGCTCTCAATCCAGGGTTATGTTGCCCTACCGAGGACATTGGACAGTGTCCGAAGATATTTTGGGTTGTCACAGTGGGGAGAGGGGTGCAACTGAAATCTACTGGTTAGAGGCTGGGGCACTACACAGCATTCTAAGTGCACAAGGATATCTCTCTCTTTCTCCCAACAAAGAATTACCCACTGGAGAATGTCAGTAGTGCCAAGGTTGAGAAATCTGGTGATATATGTCTGATCATGTTGTTTTATTTTAATTTTTGAGACCGGGTCTTGCTTTGTCACGCAGGCTGGAATGCAGTCGGATGATCATAGCTCACTGCCTGCCTTAACCTCCTGGGCTCAAGCATTCCTCCCACCTCAGCCTCCCAAATAGCTGGGACTACAGGCATATACCACCATGGCCCAGCTGGTTTTTTTTTTTTTAATTGTTATACGGATGGGGTCTCCCTATGTGGCCAAGGCAGATCTTGATCTCCAGGCCTCAAGTGAGCCTACTGCCTTGGCCTTCCAAAATGATGGGATTACAGGCATGAGCCACCACACTTGGCCCATGTCATTTTAATTGTTTCTCTGTCAGAATAAACTCCAGCTTCTTTGGATCTCCATGGTCTTTCTTCTGCCTCTCAGTACTTTCCCACTTCTACATTTCCTGACCCACTTCCCTTTCCAGACTCTTTCACCATGCTGAAGTGTTATTGATTTTCCGAATTGTCCGTGCTTCCTCTCACTTCTGAGGCTCTCCATCATTATTTCTCAGTTAGGTTCTACTCTTTTTCATAGGATGCTACACAGAGTTAGATGCCATTCCCTGTCAGACATCATCTTTAACCCTCTAAGTCTGCATTTTCTCTCGAAAATGATATATTACACATATCATAATTGGCTATTTACTCTGTAATGCCGAAATGCAAATTAAATATTGTGGGAAGTTTCCTTGAACAATGTAATTTTGTGTCCCTGTGTTTACCTGACAGATCTCCGCAGAGTAGTTAGGAGTGGACTCTAGTCCTAGATTTTTAAGCACACACTTAGGGCAATAACACTTTTTTACAATGGCATACTTTCTTCACGATTTGTTTTTCCTCCTTTAAGAGGATTATGCTGTTTTAGATATCCATTCTGACTCTGACAACGGGTCTTTTTTTCAGTCACCCATTTGGCAAAGAGTGTTGGGTCACTCAGAATTCATTTTGAATGTGTATGATGGACTTTTATAAAAAGGGGTGACTCAGCTCAACTTTGCTGTCATGATTTTCTTGTCCTGCTCCTGTAGGTGCACTGAATATTAATTAGTTCTGTTGCTGTGACTTGTATTTCTTATGACCTCCTTTTCCTTTTCTCAAGAGCCAGGAGGAGTACAAAGCTGGGAATCTATGGCGAAGTGAAGGAACCCTGTGCAGAGGAAACATCACTTAATCCAGGAGTTTAAAGGGTTTTTTTTTTTTTTTTTTTTGTCCTCCCAATTTGTACTGGACTTTGGAAATGTGAAAGAAGGTTTATTCTCCTTTTATTACCTTTCTTGTATAGTCTAGATCAGAGGGTGGCAAGTTTTTCTATAAAGGGCCAGATAGAAAATGTTTAGGCTTTAGTAAATATTTTACAGTGTCTGTCACAACTACTCAACTCCACTGCTGTGGTGTAAAAGCAGCCATGGACAGTACCCCATGAATAAGCATGGCTGTGTTTCCTAATAAAACTTTGTATCACAAAACCAAGCATCTGGCCAGATTTGGCTTGCAGGTTGTGACTGGCTAGCCCCTGCTCTATACTCGTGTAATATATAGAAAGCGAATTTATTCTGTGGACTTTTCTTTCTGTCTCTAACCATGTGTGGTCAACAGCTAATCACACAATATTTATGGAATTTTTCTATGAAAAATATAGATCCTTTTCTTGTTCTTGTGTAGCTTACCATGAAAAGGGGCTACTTGGTGAACAGACATGGAGGCACAGTGGTTGATGAAGGGTGATAGGAGAGTTTTGAGGTTTTGAGTGGTCAAGTATATGCCCAGAGCCTGGAGTCCCAGCGTAGAGGAGGAGGGGCAGAAGAGGCATCTTAACAGATGGTGCTGTGGCCGGGTGCGGTAGCTCACACCTGTAATCCCAACACTTTGGGAGGCTGAGGTGAGCAGATCACTTAAGGTTGGGAGTTCGAGACCAGCCTCCCCAACATGGTGAAACCAGCCTCCCCAACATGGTGAAACCTTGTCTCTACTAAAAATACAAAAATTAGCCGGGTGCAGTAGTGTGCGCCGAGGCAGAAGAATCACTTGAATCCAGGAGGTGGAGGTTGCAGTGAGCTGAGATGGCACCATTGCACCTCAGCCTGGGTGACAGAGCAAGACTCCATCTCAAGAAAAAAAAAAAGAGAAAGGGTGCTGTCTTGATCCCAGGGGCTTTTGTGAAGGCTTTTGGAAGAAGCATTTGGAAGTGGACCCTGTTCTTAGGAGCAGTAGGAGCCGCTGGAGGGGGTTAAGTGGAGGAGTGGTCAGATTCATATTTTAGAGAGAGCATTCTGGGTGTTAGGGGAGTATGGACTGAGGGGCGTGCTGTGTTTGTGGTTAGGATGCTAGAAGACACTAAGGAAACAGTTGCTGTAATCCAGGAGAGACAGAGAGTGCCCTCAACTACGAAGGAGTTAGGTAGTAGAAAATCCTTTAATTTTAAAAAGTATCACATGTGGGCCAGGCATGGCGGCTCATGGCTGTAATCCCAGCACTTTGGGAGCCTGAAGTGGACTGATCACTAGAGGTCAGGAATTTGAGATGAGCCTGGCCAAACCGGTAAAACCCCATCTCTACTAAAAAACAAAAATTAGCCAGGCATGGTGGCGCATGCCTGTCGTCCCAGCTAGTCAGGAGGCTGAAGCAAGAGTTGCTCCAACGCAGGAGCTGGAGGTTGCAGTGAACTGAAATTGTGCCACTGTACTTCAGCCTGGGCAACAGAGTGAGACTCTGTCTCAAAAGAAAAACAATCGCATGTAGTCACACAATATTTTGTTCTCTTTTAAAAGACTTCCACATATCCAGGGAGTTGGGCTAGTACAAGAATCGGAGCTATTCTTTTAACAAATTATACATATTAATTTTCTTCTCATAATACCAAGTTAATTAATAAAATAATCTTACTTATATTTGGGAAAGAAATTTGGGATTGAAAAAAAGGCAGAGTCTAATTATACTTGGAGAGTATTGTTACTCCTACTAATCTCAAACTCTAAGAGTCAGAATCCCCTGAAGGGCTTGTTAAAACACAAATGGCCCGGCACCCTAGTTTCTGATTCAGCTGGTCTGGATTGGGATCAGCTTATTTGCATTTCTAGCAACTTCCCAGGTGATGCTGATGCCGATGCTGCTGGTCCGGGGTCACACTTTAAGAAGCACTGCTTTAGAGGGTAGATGTGAGAAACCTCGGGGATTTGCTTGATCCTATAAAGGTAAGGGAGTGGGCAGAGACAAGGAGGATGTCCAGGTTTCTGGATGGAACACTAGGGTAGAGGGTGATGCAATTCACTATATGTAAAATTCACAATGAGGAGCAAGTTGTGGGGGTGATTAGTTCCATTAAAATCCTACTGAATTTGAGGATACCTATTTAAATATATGCATAAAGGCAATGAGTTTTTTGTATCTGAGGTCAGGAGAGAGAACCTAGGAGGAGAGAGATTGATGAATCTTCAGTGTGTAGATGAACTTGAAACCATTAAGCACTGGAAAGTGCCTGCAGAGTAGGAAGCAAGGAGAGACTGACATATACATAAATACTTACAGAGGTGGGGGACAAAAGCTGCAAGGAGAATGGTAAGGACAGAAGAAAAGCATGGTATTTTTTAAAAAGAAAGAAGTGTTAAATGATATTCAGTGCTGCCAAGAGATCAAGTAGGCTTCAGACTGAAAACTACTATACTACCCTAGTAGAGAGGAATTTGAGTGGAGTGCTAAGAGCGCTGTTCAGATTTCAGCAGGCTGAGATTTGGGGACAAGGGGTGTAGGGTGTGATGGGAGAAGGGAGGTGAAGTCAGTTCACGTGTATGATTAGCTCAAGAGCTTCTTGCCAGGTGACGTGGGCTCTTTGCCCGGGTAGATGCATCAGAATGTTAGTGAGGGTGGGAATTGAAGATACTGGCCTGGGAGTGGTTTAAAGAGTGGGCTACAAAGTCAGAAGAACAGACAGGGTGGATGGTAGAAAGGAGGGGAGCCAGGATTCTCAAGGTCTCAAGACCTGTAGGATGTGTACAGGTATTACGGGGCAGAAAAATTGGTTTTAGTTGGTGAAGTGCTTGAGGCTGTGGTGAGTGACTGCTGACTAAGATTGCGTGAAGGTGAGTGCTTGCATTGGCTTACACTCACTTTCTTTCTTTTCTTCCTTTTTTTTTTTTTTTTGAGATGGAGTCTCACTGTGTCGCCCAGGCTGGAGTGGAGTGGTGTGCAACCTCTGTCTCCCAGGTTCAAGCGATTCTCCTGCCTCAGCCTCCTGAGTAGCTGAGATTACAGGTGCTCCCCATCATACCTGGCTTATTTTTTTGTTTTTTTTAGCAGAGACGGGGGTTTCACCATGTTGGCCAGGCTGATCTTGAACTCCTGACCTCATGATTCACCCACCTAGGCCTCCCAAAGTGCTGGGATTACTGCTCCTGGCCTGCTCTCAACGTCTTTCTTCCTCTGGATGTGAATGATTTGCTAATCGTGCTTCCCATTCCAGTGTGTGACCAGTTTGCAGGTCATTGTCAGTTTTTTTGTATTGGTGCTTTAAAAAAACAAAACTGTCTTCAGTATTTAAAAACGTATTAAGCTTTCTCTGTAGCAGGCTCTGTTTTAAGCACTTTATGATTATTAACTGATTTAATCTTCATTACAAGCCTGGCGAGATGATTTTTATCTTCCTTTTGCAGAAGAAACCGAAACACAAGAAAATTATGTCCATTTTCTTCCCTGCTTTGAGGCTCAGTTATCAGTTTTGCAGCTCTGGCTACCTCTGACCCTAACTTGCCACTACACAGCTCCATGCAGTGTTGAAACACAAAGCTGTTTCCTTCTTTGGGAGTATAGTCTGCAAAATGACTGCTGGGGCCTGCTCTTTTCCTGGGAGTGACTTCTTTTTCTGTGCTTTGTAATTTTACCTCCTGATATTTACAGAATTTTATACACAGAACAGCTGATGTGCGATGGCTGCCAGATTAAATGCTTTGGCGGGGGGGGGGGGGGGGGGGGGGGAAGAGTGTCTTCCATTTAGCAGAAGTTTTTGATTTGTGATATTCCCTGATTCACACTATCAAACATAGCCCATCCCAGGATAGGGAAAGAATTTTCCTGTTTTAATTATTTCAAGCCATGTGTCTGTACAGTGTACATACTCAACTAATTTGCTGTTTCGTGATTGTGATAATAAATATATCAAAACTAAAGAAGACCTTAACAATTAATATAGCCCAGTTCTGTTAAATTGGCAAGTGAGGACATTCGAGCTCAAAAGGTGAACTGACTTTTCTGTCCAAAATAGCTTTGACAGAGCCAGAATCTTAGCCTCCTGCTGTTCAGGGCAATCGCCTTTTCCCCATGCTGCGCTGCCTTCTATTAGAAAAGGAGAACTTCTTTCATTTAAAACAGAGTCTGACTTTCCTCCTATTATTGGTGGCTTATGTTCCTTGTACATTTGTTAAATGTAGTTGGGTAACAAATATTTCTTTAAGAAACTAAGTACGTGACTTCTGGGGTCAGGTGAACGTGTTATGAAGAATCCTGGACATTTTTTGAGATCTTTGAAAAAATTATCAGGGATACTTTTAAGAAAATACCAGGGATTAAAAGATGGAAGACAGCTGAAGACAAGATGGAGCTTAGTATAAGTAATCTGCATGAGTAATCTAAATGGAAAAAAAAAAGAGTGAGATGTAGTCTCGTTCTGTCATCCAGGCTGGAGTGGGGCGATCTCGGCTGGCTGCAAACTCCATCCCCAGGTTCTAGTGCTTCTCCTACCTCAGCCTCCTGAGTAGCTGGGATTCTAGGTGCCCACCACCATACCCAGCTCATTTTTTGTAGTTTTAGTAGAGATGGGAGTTTGCCATGTTGGCCAGGGTGGACTCGAACTCCTGACCTCAGGTGATTCACCCTCCTCAGCCTCTCAAAGTGCTGGGATTACAGGCGTGAGCCACCACGCCCAAGCCATGTACTTTAAATACTATGGTGAAATGAGAACTTTGAAAAGAAGAATTTTAAGTGTCGTCTATGTTTGTATTTTGTGCAATGAAATGAAGGGGACAGGATAGTTGCTGAGACTGGATTTCAGTTTTGCACTAAATATCTAGCACTTTGAGAGGTGAGACGGATGGATCATGAAGTCAGGAGATCGAGACTGTCCTGGCCAATGTGGTGAAACCTTATCTTTACTAAAACACAAAAATAAAAAAAATTAGCTGGGCAATGGTGCACAGCTGTAATCCCAGCTAATCGAGAGGCTTAGGCAGGAGAATTACTTGAACCAGGAGGCACCAATTAGTGGTGCACATCTGTAATCCCAGCTAATCGAGAGGCTGAGGCAGGAAAATTACTTGAACCTGGGAGGTGGAGGTTGCAGTGAGCTGAGATTGCACTATTGCTCTTCAACCTAGGTGACAGAGTGAGACTCCATCTCAAAAAAAAAATACACAAACACACACACATACATACATACACACTCTTAGAACAGGAGAGAATGTGTCTATGTGGCTGGGCAGGACCTCACATGAGGCTTTGGAGGGAAATCCTCAGAAGTTTGGTGCTTGCGTTGGGACATTCAGCCTGGGGAAACCAGATGCTCAAAGCCAAACCTGAATTGGAGCCACAATTTCTAAGACAATTTGGACTTTAGTTCCCATGATGCTACGTGTGAAAAACTTGGCAACACTGATTCATCTGGAATCAGCGTTCACAGACTGACGGGACGGGCTTTGGGTGCAGATCAGAAATATGTCCGAGTCTCCCTGTAGCTTTGAAGTGGCAAGCGAGCTGCATTTCAGCCTGTAGGTAGGAGTATGGGGGCTGAGTTGGCATCACTGTTTTCTGATGTTGAGCTTCTCATGGTCCCATTTAGGTTGTATTGAGGCTCCTGCTGTATCGAGGAGCATGAAAAGAGGGTGTCTTTGAAAAAAAGCTTCTAGTGCAAAGCCAAAATATAACTGAGATGAAAGACTATAATGAACCCGGCTATTTTGAACCTGAAAATTATCTCGTGTTTTGGTAAATATGAATTGTATTTCAATTGTATTTACTGAAGATGGATGGGCAAGAGAAACTGGAGAAGAGCCGTGGTCCCAGGGTCATGTGAAAAGTGGAGAAAGCCTTTTTGTATTTTATTTTTTAATTGTCATGGGTACATAGTAGGTATATATATTTATGGGGGAAAAACTTTTTCTTTAGTATTATATTTGAAATGCACCTAATGTTTTTACTACGATGAGATGATTTTCTTTTCTTTCTTTTTTTTTTTTTTGAGACAGGGACTTGCTCTGTGACCCAGGCTGGAGTGTAATGGTGCAATTATATTGTCACTGCAGCTTCAGACTGCACAGGCATGTACCACCATAACCTGCTAACTTTTATATTTTTTCGTAGAGGCAGGTTCTGGCTGTGTTTCCCAGGCTGGTCTTGAACTCCTGGCCTCAGGTGATCCTCCCTCCTCAGCCTCCCAAAGTGCTGGAATCGCCAGTGTGAGCGAGGTTTTTCAGACAATGAGGCAATTTTCATATTCAAGATAGATGGCAGCAGAAGCCAGGCCAAGGGTCGAGGCAGAAATCTTGCATTATGAACCTTAGAATCCTACAACACTTGACACAATACCCTGCAGACAGGGGTGCTCAGGTGACGGGTTTTGAGCTGCACGCATCAATTAGCTGGTCTTCGAGGGTGACATCTGTTGGTACTTATAATCACTCATCTTCCCAGGTGTAAATTGTGCAACTGAAGGATAGGGTCTACATATGCCATGTTAAAAGTGACTTTTAAAATAGTATGGCTGGGCACAGTGGCTCACACCTATAATCCCAGCAATTTGGGAGGCTGAGGCGGGCGGATCACTTGAAGTCAGGATTTCAAGACTAGGCTGGTCAACGTGGTGAAACCCCCCTTTCTACTAAAAATACAAAAAAGTTAGCCAGGCATGATGGCACGCTAGTCTCAGCTACTCAGGAGGCTGAGATGGGAGAATTGCTTGAACCCAGGATGAGGATGTTGCAGTGAGCTGAAAAAAAGTATAATAATAATAATAATAATAATAATAAGTAGTAGTAGTAAAGAGTAGAGTGTCTGATTTGCTATTTAGTAAGAAAATATTCACTTTCCTTATAGGCTATTTTGACTTTACGTTAAGAACTTGCCCCCAGATAAGTGAACACCAATCTAGTATCATTATTGTGCCATTTTACTTGACAGTTGTTATAGGGTCTGTTCTTTAAAATGGAATATGGATAGAATGGGAATTTCAGACTCATTTATAAAGAACTAATGGTGGATGATGTTCTTCTTGGTAAGATGGAAGACAGGACAATTAAATCCCATGGTGAATGCAGATGAATGAATCTAAGTGGGTCTATTTGGTTTCTTCCAGTTTAGTTTGCAGGAGCAGAGGAGCAAGTCACAGCAAAATGGGGGCTTTTTATTTCTTGTTTCTTCATGTCATAACAATCAGTACTGACTGAGGAGTCAAGCACTGTGCTATTTAACATGATCAATTCTATTAATTGGTCTGAATTAAATAACTCATTTAATCAGACGTCCATTTTCTGATGTGAAAACCGAGACAGGGTAACTTTCCCAGAGTCACATTGTTTCATAAGCGGCAGAAGGTGGAATTTTAACCCACGAAAGCTGACTCCACCTGTGCCGTTTCTCCACCTTCCACAGCCAATCTGTTGGCCTTTTTTCTTTCTGTTGCCATCACTCTGGTCCAAGCCACCTTAGTCTTCAGCTTGGTCTCAAGCAATAGTCCCCCTAATTAGTCTCCATGGGCCCACTCTTGCTCCCTTTCATTCCTTCTTCACGAAAGAGTGCTTTTCTTTTCTTTTTTAAAGACAGGGTTTCTCTCTGCCATCCAGGTTGAAATGCAATGGAGCAATCATAGCTCACTGGAGCCTCGAACTCCTGGACTCAAGTAATCCTCTTGCCTGGGCCCCACAAAGTGCTAGGAATACAGGTGTGAGCCATTGCACCTGGTCCTGATTTTCAGAAACCAAGTCCAATCTTGTTACATGAGGGTAAAGAGACGCTTTACCCTAGGGTGATACTGTTGCTCTTATTTATGACCCACAGGGATCTCCCTTAGCTACCTCCTGGCTAGGTCAGAAGCTTCATCTTATGCTATTACTATGCTACCTGGAAATATTAATAAAATGTAAATTCTTTGGCTCTGCTTCTGGAAAGTCTGATTGACTAGATCTGAGGCGGGGCCCTGGGAATATGAATTTTTGACGAGCCAGATTTGGGAAAGTCTTGCTCTAGAAAGTGCCTTCTGTGAATACGTGAATATTGCTACCTAGCTAGGAAGCTGCTCTTGTCTTTGCATCTTTAACTCAGAGGAGGCTCTACCTTTGAATTCTCAAGAGTTATAGCTCAGCTCATGAGAGATGCTGTGCCACAGCTAAGCCTTCATGACAAAGTGCTTTTCCTCGATTGGTCATTATGGCTTTGGTTAACTTGTGTGTAATTGAGAAACTGCTCAGTTGATAGAGGAGAGACTGAGAGACTGATATGGTCTCCAGTTGGGGTTAACAGAATTTTCGGTGGAATTGCCACTTTTTATTTCTTACAAGGATTTTCTCTATTTAACTTTCATTGTTCTTACTTGAAAAAATTTGAGATGTGAAATGCAAATGTTCATGCCTGGATATGTAGCTGAATAAAGTCTCTGTATATTAAATGTAATCTTTTTTTTTTTTTTTTTGAGATGGAGTTTCGCTCTTGTTACTCAGGCTGGAGTGCAATGGCATGATCTCGGCTCACTGCAACCTCCACCTCCTGGGTTCAGGCAATTCTCCTGCCTCAGCCTCCTGAGTAGCTGGGATTACAGGCACGCGCCACTGTGCCCAGCTAATTTTTTGTATTTTTAGTAGAGACGGGGTTTCACCATGTCGACCAGGATGGTCTCGATCTCTTGACCTCGTGATCCACCTGCCTCGGCCTCCCAAAGTGCTGGGATTACAGGCTTGAGCCACTTCGCCGGGCTCTTTAAATGTAATCTTATTCAACATGTACTCTACCCATAAGCCTAAATCCTGGGGTTTTTTTCTTTCTTTCTTTCTTTCTTTTTTGTTTGTTTCTTCCTTTATATATTAGCATGTTTTTTGAAATGTGCTTTTGAAATATGAGGGGTTGTAAAACATTGAACTTACAGAATGTGGAGAATAAAATAACCATTTTTGTTTTTATCAAAGTTTCAAACAGCCCTAGGAAAATTTGGAAAACTTTTGTAAGAATCTTGTCTGTAAGGCTTATATTCTAGATTAAGAAGTTATTATGTAATGCACATACAGATATAGATAAAATTACTTTTCACAGATTTTTTTTTTTTTTTTTTTTTGAGACGGAGTTTCGCTCTCGTTACCCAGGCTGGAGTACAGTGGCGCGATCTCGGCTCACGGCAACTTCCTCCTCCTGGGTTCAGGCAATTCTCCTGCCTCAGCCTCCTGAGTAGCTGGGATTACAGGCACGCGCCACCACGCCCAGCTAATTTTTTGTATTTTTAGTAGAGACGGGGTTTCACCATGTTGACCAGGATGGTCTCGATCTCTTGATCTCTTGACCTCGTGATCCACCCGCCTCGGCGTCCCAAAGTGCTGGGATTACAGGTGTGAGCCACCGTGCCCGGCTTTTCAGATTTTTACAGATATTTTTCTCTACCTTTGTCACCAAGTATTTGATTCATCATTTAGTTGCACCTCATTTATGTGCATAAAATGAGCAGGGTACTATTTACGTCACACCATTTCAGTTCTTTTTGTTGTTGTTAATTCTAGCAATTGTACTGCATTAAATTATTTTATTTCAGTGTTGATTTTTATTTTCCCCATTTGTGCTGGAGAGAATATTAAGTTGACGTTTCTTCTTGGCATGTCTCTAAGCTCAACAAATATAGTAACTGAAGAGCTAAATTTCAGTCAAAAATAGAATTCCTCAGCCTCAGGAAATTTCTTCTCATTCATGCAGGAGGATTAAAGTGTCCAGTCTTCAGCTCTGCCCTCTGCTGGTCATTTCAAATTATGCAGAAGAATTCTCAGAATATTATTCATTTCCAAATTTAAGGAGTTACAGGAAAGCGTCTTAAAATTTCACCACTGCAAAATAGACTCACAGGAAAATTAATTGTAAGAGTTTTAAATTTTAAAATTAAAAATACTTTAATTGAGGTAAAATTTTGAAATTAGAGAGGAATGAAAGCTTTATAGGTTTTTCAAGAAAATAGCATTTGTGTTTTTTTTCCTAAGTACAGGTAAAAACAAATATGGTTATATTTATATAAATATGGTGGGTTATAGTTAAGGTAACTTTTTGCCCTTCTCTGATACAGCACTTACTCCATTAAAGTCTCTGGACTTTAAAATAACCTAACTTCCAGATAAAACAGATTTTTAATTAAGTTGTATTGCTAAAGGGTTATATGCTCCTTTAGCTAAATGATTAACCCTTATTGAAATGTTTTCACTTACAAGGATTTGAACAAAACCTTGTACAGAAGCTTATATCAAGATACTAAGATCATGGGGCGCTTATAGATATGATGAACTACAAATGAAAGTTTGAGGTCAGCCATCCATCAGATATAGTCAACGAATAACATGGATGGAAACTGGGTAGTCTCCTCTGTACGTAGAAGAAAATGACTATTGACGAAACAAGACATCAGCCTATCCCATATGCTTCTTAACTATAAACAAGAAGTGATGTCTGTAAGCACGAGGAGAGTTTTTACAACATGAAACCAAGAAAAACCGGGAAGGCATATCTTGCTCACAACCTTGCTGGATCAAGGCTTTAATTAAGGTCACGATGACATTTAATAATAATTTGAGACTAAAATCCAGCTAAAGAGTACTGAGCTAGGTGACAAAAACTGTTTTTTTTTCTCAGCTTTACTAACGGTGTGACCTCACCTGTAAAGGTCAAAATAAATCCCTCTAATGACCTGTTTGATGCTAATAGTCACCATTTTTTGAGCTTTTATTTTGCTGAGGGTTTTACACATGTCATTTGATCTTTAACACCCCTTGGAGGTTTTGTTATGTGTGTTTTTTATAAAGAGACTGGTAGTAATAATTAGCAGAGAAGCTATTCAAATCTATGAATATTAAAATCTGAAATGTCTGCTCTTTTTTTTATTACCATACTTTAAGTTTTGGGTACATGTGCAGAAAGTGCAGATTTGTTTCACAGGTATACAGGTGCCATGGTGGTTTACTGCATCCATCACCCCATCGTCTACATTAGGTATTTCTCCTAATACTATCCCTCCCTTAGCCCTCTACCTTCCAACAGGCCCCAGCATGTGATGCTCCCCTCCCTGTGTCCATGTGTTCTCATTGTTCAACACCCACTTATGAGTGAGAACATGTGGTGTTTGGTTTCCTGTTCTTGTGTCAGTTTGCGGAGAATAATGGTTTCCAGCTTCATCCATGTCCCTTCAAAAAACATGAACTCATCATTTTTTATGGTTGCATAGTATTCCATGTTGTATATGTGCCACATTTTCTTTATCCAGTCTATTATTGATGGGCATTTGGGTTGGTTCCAGGTCTTTGCTGTTGTGAACAGTGCCGCAATAAATATACATGTGCATGTGTCTTTATGATAGAATGATTTATAATCCATGGTGTATATAACCAGTAATGGAATGGCTGGGTCAAATGATATTTTTAGTTCTAGATCCTCGAGGAATTGCCACACTGTCTTCCACAGTGGTCGAACTAATTTACACTCCAACCGACAGTGTAAGTGTTCCTATTTCTCCACATCCTCTCCAGCATCTGTTATCTCCAGATTTTTCAAGGATCGCCATTCTAACTGGCATGAGATGGTATCTCAATGTGGTTTTGATTTGCATGAAATGCTTGCTGTGAACTGCTGTGCCTGTTATGCAGAAGTCCATAAATTTACTTTGGAATAATCCTTGCAGGCTCTGCATGCAGATTTATTAGCATTTCATAAGAATGTTCAAAGGCAAAGAGATGATAGATTCTAACAGGAAACTTCCCTTTGCCCGTAGCTTCAGAAAATAATCTGAAACTACAGTATATTAATAAACCATCCTTGGTTTATTTAATAAACCTATGGGACTATACATGGATATTATGGATAAACACCCTGGTTTCTAAGTCTCAATTGTTATGTTGGTTTAAGGATGTGGTCTTTATTTTTATTTTTTTTGAGATGCAGTCTTGCTCTGTTGCCCAGGCTGGAGTGCAGTGGCGCGATCTTGGCTCACTGCAGCCTCTGCCTCCTGGGTTCAAGCGATTCTCCTGCCTCAGCTTCCCAAGTAGCTGGGATTACAGGTGCCCACCACCATGCCCGGCTAATTTCTGTATTTTTATTAAAGACAGGGTTTCTCTGTGTTGGCCAGGCTGGTCTCAAACCCCTGACTTCAGGTGATCCGTCAGTCTCGGCTTCTGAAAGTGCTGGGATTCCAGGTGTGAGCCACCACCCCTGGCCAGGACACGGTCTTTAGAAATTACTTGTTCAAATTCTCAACTTTATTTTATGAAATTATATTTGGGCTCAGTAGATCAAAGCGCTGCATGTGAAGGCCAACGTTGTTTTTAAATGATGATGATGATAACTGTAGCCATAACGGCTGTATAGTCTACTAACTGGTGACTCAATTTCCATTCTAAGCACCAGCTAGGCACCCTAGTCTATAAGTAGCAGAGCGTGTCACAGATCTCAATCTCAGTTCCAGCTTGCTTCCTGTGCTATACGTGGTTGGTGACAGATCTTAAGGCTGCGCCCTTATTTTAGCTTCCTTCTGTGAAAAGAGACCCAACAGGAAGCTCTAATATATGTGCTACTTCTGCTTGGTGTGTGTTTTCCTGGAGCAAATTGTTCAAACCTCACCTTCAGCTAACTAACACCTTTGGGAAAATGTAGGCTCTGCTATGGGTGAAGTATGGCAACGTCTGGATTCTGAGAGAGAGGAGTCTTAGAAAATTGTGAATGTAGTTTCGTACAGTGTTTCTTTTTGCTTAAGAAAATCTTTATGATAAGCATTTAGATGTTGCCCCACTCAGCTTGAGACTTGCTACCTGATTTTAAAAACGGAATCACTGAAAACTGTAGGTCTACCTCTAAAGGAACAGAACTGTCTGTGTGGCAAAGCAGAGGGACCAATGGACTTTTTATTTATTATTGTCATTTTGAGAGATAGGGTCTTGCTCTGTTTTCCAGACTGGAGTGCAATGGTGTGATCATGGCTCACTGCAGCCACAAACTCCTCGGTTCAAGCAATCCTCCCACTTCAACCTCTAGTAACTGGGACTACCGATGTGCACCACCTCACAGATCTAATCTCCCTCTTTTCTTTTTTTTTTTTTTAAGAGAGATGGGGTTTTCCTATGTTGCCCAGGCTGGTCTCAAACTCCTGGGCTCAAGCAGTCCTCCTGCTTCAGCCTCCCAAAGTGCTGGTATTACAGGCCTGAGCCACCATGCCTGACCTCCAATGGACTTTTTAATGCATGTCACTGTTGGAAATTAATCCCTGCTGTCAGCACTTTTCATATTCCCTTCTCTTATCCCTTTTTAAGGGTAGGTACCACCATGGGCACTGGCACTTACAGAATGCACTTAATTCTCCCCTCCATGGAATCCAGCCCTGATCTTCTATCTTCTCTAGCCCCAGTCTGAATCTCTCTGCTCTCTACTGGGCCCATTTGATATTTTGTGTTCAAAAAAAAAAAGCCTCACATTCCTTTCATTTCTTCCCTTAACTCAAAATTGGTTTTGTTTTATAAGGCTACAGTGTTTGAAATTCACCCCACTCTAATTCTTTCCTTTGGTGGTTCTTCTCGCAGAGTGCCAGGAGGAGGATGTGTGTGTATGTGGGGGTGGGTTCCATATGCTTAACCTTTTGCTTCTGTTTCCAAATTTGTCCTAGCATTAGCATCACACTATAGACTCATACTGTCGTCCCCCAACTCTCTTCTTCCTGCACTTGTTCACATAATTGCTGGAGAACCTCAGCACGGTGGTCCTGTTGCCTGTGCCCACTTCTTCTAGGATGAGCTAGGATTAAGCAGAGATAACATCTCGAGAAACTAATGCCATGCTAGAGTACCAACCTAGGAAATTCTATTTCTGGAACCCTTGCTGCTCTACTAAGCAGATGCATGCAGGGAGAAACCTGCCACTGTCTTAGCGTTTCTCAGCCTTTCAACCCTGTGGAATGTCTACTCTGTAACTCGCCACGTCCCTCTCCCTGACTCAGAGCTGTCAGTGATTATTGGAGACAGCCACGAAACAGTGACAATAAAATCCACTAAACTTTACAGTGGCCCAGTCTGAGTTTTTCACCTTGTATCCCTGTGATTTGGGGAAAATTAGTTTTTTTTTTTTTTTTTTTTGAGACAGAGTTTTGCTCCTATTGCCAATGCTGAAGTGCATTGGCGTGATCTTGGCTCACCACAATCTCTGCCTCCCAGGTTCAAGCGATTCTCCTGCCTCAGTCTTCCAAGTAGCTGGGATTACAGGCATGCGCCACCACACCCAGCTAGTTTTTTTTTGTGTGTGTGTGTGTGTATTTTTAGTAGAGACAGGGTTTCTCCATGTTGTTCAGGCTGTTCTCGAACTCCTGACCTCAGTTGATCTGCCTGCCTCAGCCTCCCAGAGAGCTGGGATTACAGGTGTGAGCCACAGCACCAGCCTTGGGCGAGTTACTTATTTGAGACTTAGTATTTTCATCTGTAAAATGAGGAAAATAAAAGAGATATTGGTAAGGATCAGATAAAACATTAGGTACTTATGTAAGAGAACGTTAGAGTACGTGTGGTAGTATCCCCAACTGGCTTTGATCTTGGCTGTGCTGGGTGCTTGCTTTCTGGCACTGGGGGCTCCCTTGTCCTCTGCAGGCTTGGTTCCTAGTTGGTAAGACGGAGTGTTAATGATATTTACAAGGTGGGTTGTAAAGGGGCTAGGGTGATTCCCAGCATAGAATGGGTGCTGAGTAGATGCCAGAGCCTTTGTATCATCATTTTTGTCGTTATATTCGTGGCAGGACTGTTTCAGGTAAAATTCATATATCATCTGATTTAATCTCACACAGTTCTCAGAAAACACCCCTTGAGCTGGCTGTATTTACTGTTTTTTTTGTTTGTTTTTTGTTTCTCCATTTGAGACAGTCTCACTCTGTCATTCAGGCTGGCGTGCAACAGTACAGCGATAGCTCACTGCAGCCTTAACCTCCTCGGTTGAAGTGATCCTCCCACCTGAACCTCTCTAGTAGCTGGTACCACAGGTGTACATCACCATGCTTGGCAAATTTCTTTATTTTTTATAGAGATGAGGTCTCACTATGTTGTCCAGGCTGGCCTTGAACTCAAGGGTTCAAGTGATCCTCTCACCTCAACTTCCCAAAGTGTTGGGATTACAAGCGCGAGCCACTGCTCACAGCCTGTATGATACTGTTTTATAGGCCAGGGACGAAAGTTTCTCACAGCTAAATTTCTAGAAAAATATGAAGTTATGATTTAAGCCCAGAAGTTGCCTTATTTAAATTTCATGAACTTTTTGTTAGATTATGATAAAACTAACATGTAGTAAGGGATTCAAGCAGTGTTAATATCCGCCAGGCACAGTGGCTCATGCCTGTAATCCTAGCACTTTGAGAGGCTGAATAGGGTGGATCACTTGATGTCAGGGGTTCGAGACCAGCCTGCCCAACATGGCAAAACCCCGTCTCCACTAAAAAGAGAAAGATTAGCCAGGTGTGGTGGTGCATGCCTGTAATCCCAGCCTACTTGGGAGGCTGAGGCAGGAGCATTGCTTGAACCCTGCAGTGGAGTTGGAGGTTGCAATGGGCTGAGATCACACTCCTGCACTCCAGCCTGGGCAACAGAGCGAGATGCCATCTCAAAAAAAAAAAAAAATACATAGTCCATGTCTTAGGAGAATTTATGTTCTCATTGGAGATAGGGAGGAGAATTCTCAATTCAAACACAGTAGATGCGAACACAGATAATACGAAGTGCTCTGGGAATACAGATGAAGAAATAAACTCCTCCCGCATAAATGGAAGAAGGCCTCACTCTAGAAAGATGGCATTTGAAGCGGCACATGAAGGTTAAGTAGGAGTTTTCAAGGTGGAAAAGGCAGGTTGTTTTTGGCAGAAAAACTGATTTCTGCTCAGAGAGTTGGTTGGCTATGACAGATCTTGACACATTCAAGAAATGGTGAGCAATTCCAGTGGCAGAAGCCAAGGTGGTGGGCTGTGAAGGGTGGGAGAAGACAGGGATGGGTGATACTATAATGCCTGTTGTCAAGGGCATCTTCACAGGCACATCAGCAATCCCAGTTCTATCTCAGAATCATTAGAGGTCTCAAATATTTGTATTTGCTTATTTTTAAAGGCTAGTCAAATGCAGTAGTGAGAAGAAGGAAAGAGTAACTGATCTGTAACTGACTCTGAAAAATCAACTGGAATAACTCACTACCCTTGGACCAACCAGAGACCTCAGATTTGTAGTAGCAAGAAAGGAAGATGCTGATCTTTTCCTCCTTTCCTTCTTTCCTTCCTTCCTTCCTTCCTTTTTTCTTTTTTGAGACAGGGCCTTGTGCTGTCGTCCAGGCTGGAGTGCAGGTGTGATCATGGCTCACTGCAGCCTCGACCTTTCAGACTTAAGCAATCCACCCACCTTGGCCTCCTGAGTAGCTAGGATAGAGTTGCACACCACCACACCCTGATAATTTTTGTATTTTTTGTAGAGACAGGGTTTTGTCACATTGCTCAGGCTGGTGTCCAACACCTGAGCTCAAGCAATCCACCCACCTCGGCCTCCCAAAAGGTCTTGCAGTCCCAAAATGCTGGGATTGCAGGTGTGAACTACCACATCTGGCCACTAATCTTCACTTTTGATGAAGATGATTTTCTGCATGGTGGATAGCTAGCTACAGGGATGTGGTAATCATGTAAAAGACTATAAATCTTTTTAAAATTTTTATTTTTTAAGCAATCTAATTCTGTTGCCTAGGCTGGAGTGTAGTGGTGAGATCATGGCTTACTGCAGCCTCTAACTCCCGGCCTCAAGTGACTCTCCTACCTCCACCTCTGGAGTAGCTGGGGTTAGACATGCACTGCCATGCCTAGCTATTTTTAAATATTTTGCAGAGACAGGGTCTGGCTGTTGCCAGGTTGGTCTCAAACTCCTGGCCTTCCAAAGTGTTGGTATTACATGAGCCACTGCCTGGCCTATCAAAATCGTTTAAACTAGACTTGAGAGCCCAAAGTGATGGAGAAGAATAAGTACATTCTAGAGACATATCTGACATGGAAATAATTGATTTTGGTGACTTACTAGATTTAGAAGGTGTAAGGTTGTCAAAGATCAAAGTTTCTAGTTTCAGAGAATAGATGGGCAATGCTTTATTGAGTAATGCTTTTTAATAATTTATACTCTCAATTTTTGATGAGCAATCCACAGTTTGCTAGTATATAAAAGGACTCTTTGGCTACATAATAAAAAAAATCTGACCATCTGGACTGGCACATGAAAGTTAGATAGCTATTTTTTTTAAATAATGTCTGAAACTTGGAATTTTTATAAATGTGTATCACTGAAAAGGGCTATGCATGGTGTCTTACTCCTGTAATTCTAGCACTTTAGGAGTCCAAGGCAGGAGAATCGCTTGATGCCAGGAGTTTGAAGCCAGCTGAGGCAACAGAGCCAGACTATCTCACCAAAAAAAAAAAAAAAAGTCAGCCAGGCATGGTGGTGCCTATCTATAATCCCAGCCACTTGGAAGGCTGAGGCAGGAGGATCACTTGAGCCGGTAGTAGGAGGCCAAAGTGTGCTATGATTGCACCACTGCACTCTAGTCTGAGCAACAGAGTAAGACCCCGTCTCCAACTAAAAAAAAAAGTGTCATTGGAAAGAGCTTCACACAGAGGGAAATGTTCAACTGGGTTTGAAGCAGATTAAAAAAATCCATTTGTTTAAACTCCAAACCATTCATTACTTCCGAAAATTTATTTTAGGATACTTAAAATTTATTGATTACCTTCTCTTGAGATGTCTCTGCAGAAGCATTTCCTTTGCTCTTGTGACATTTCCAAAGGAAGTGCTGGAGAGGTAATGCAGTGTCAGGGAACTCGTTCCAGTAATGGTGTGGGAGGCAGTGAGGGCAGGGTTTAGTCTCTGAAATAGAGATCGTGAACTTGCTTCAAGGGGGGATCTTTCTCTCCAACAGCTGAGTTAGAGCAGGCTAAGGTGGAGGGCTGAGATCCTTGTTGGCCCTGGGATGGTAAGAGAAAGCATCCACTCTTGTCATGGGACGGTTTCATGCAAAATAGAAAAGGTTTCTCAGGACCTGTCTCCAGAAAAGATCAAGCAAAATGCATTGACCAAGATGGAATTTGAACATCTGCAGGTTAGTAGGAATCACTGAGGAAGTGGGATCTGTTAGATTAACAGATGCAATTTGTTAATTGCCTGAATTATAATACATGAGACGGACAAGAAGAAAGAAAAATAAGGTCTAGAAACAAACAGGATTTCCTTGGCTAATTGAGCAAGCGTTTGAAAGCTTTAGAAAGAGTGGGCAGAATTACAGATTTATTCAATTTTAAGTTGATTTATTCTTAATTGTACTTGCTGGTATCTAGAAAATGAAAGTTAAGAAAAAACCTTTATTTCTTAGCAATAAAAGGCATTTATTGACTTTATAAAAGTCTACCTCACAACTTATATTATTTAATATGACAAATTATTGTTTCCTCTACAGTGTTGTGTTAATAGCTAATACTTTATATAACCATCTTCTGAAGCTGTAGAGATGCTTATAACTTTAACATTTCACTTTGGCATTTAGTTTATCTGGCATAAAGTAGTTGCTCATAATTAATTACTCAAGAACTTAGCTTTGTGTATGTCTGTGGTAGTCAGAAATCTGTGGGAGTATGTGGCTTCATTACAACCGTGCTTGCCTAGTCATTGCTATTAGTTTAATGCTTTCCTTGAAATGTCAGTCTCTGAGAGAAATAATAGCTTCTATTATGACTCTGCACAGCTGTACTGAAAGATTTTGTTTTCACTTTTCAGAAGTATTAGAAAAATTGCCTCCATGTCTGGGTTATCTGAAGGTGAAACTAATGAATGATTATAATAACATTTTTTTTTTTAATTTAGGAGGGAAAAGAAAGGAAGGGAGAAAAAGGGAATGAAGGAAGGAAAGAAGCAATATTAACTAAAATAACTGTAGTTGGTACTATTTATGGAACACTTACTAGGTACTTCAGTCATTATGGTTTGCAAAAATTATCTCATAATAGCCCCATTTTAGAGAGGGAAAATTGAAGTTCAAGCAGATTAACTGTTCAAGATTAAGAGTAGGGACCAGGATTTAAAATTAACTTTTTAAATTCTAAGAGTATTCCCTAATCACCACAAGACCCTGCCTCTCTCATTTGTTTTTCTTAGCTGGGTAGTAGTAGAAGATGTGTTAAATATTTAATCCAGCCAGAATGCCAAGTTAGATTCAGCTTGAATTAAAAAAAGAAAAAAACATTGTTTTTCAAGGCCTCAGAGTATAAGCTCTTTGTATTACAGGAAAGCTTCTATGCTTAGCTGGATGTAGGAAAACGTTGCTGCGTTTTTCTGAATTTGCTATGACCTTGGGTAAATCAACTGACCTCCCTGGGTGATGTTCAGGGCATTATTGATGTGATATAATTTATTCTTATCAATGCCACAAGGTTGGCTAGATATGTTTCCTCTCTAATGTATCATTAGGAAAGAGTCATTAGACTTCAGTGATTTTATTTTCTCCAAGGTCAACCAGTAATTCAGACATCAAGTTGAACTTCTAAATATAGGTCAAATACTTTTATAAAACCAAGTAACTGCATCTCCTTCACCCATGCCTGGATTGGATCTACTTACCAATAAGCTCTCTCAAGCTACTGCTCAGTCTCCCAGGCTACTACTCAACGAGTTACTGACCAAGTATACCAGTCCTGCATTTTGTGTTGAACTGATGAATAATTTTCTTCTGAACCCCTAATGCAACCCAATTTGGTCCACATTCTTATAAAGACTCTAGTTGATAAAAATGACAGGCTGGATATTGCTAATGGAAGTATTTCAATTCAGATGTAACAACTCTTAACGATTGAGCTAATTAAAACCAGGTTTTTATGTTCCATTTTGTATTTGTTACTCTTTGGTAGCTTTTTTTTTAATTGCATTTTAGGTTTTGGGGTACATGTGAAGAATATGCAAGATAGTTGCATAGGTACACCCATGGCTGTGTGATTTGCTGCCTTCTTCCCCTTCACCCATATCTGGCATTTCTCCCCATGCTCTCTCTCCCTGACTGCCCCACTTCCCCCCAACTCTCCCCCTTCCCCCCTACTGTCCCTCCCCTATTCCCCCCAATAGACCGCAGTGTGTAGTGCTCCCCTCCCTGTGTCCATGTGTTCTCATTGTTCATTACCTGCCTATGAGTGAGAGCATGCGGTATTTGATTTTCTGTTCTTGTGTCAGTTTGCTGAGAATGATGTTCTCCAGGTTCATCCATGTCCCTACAAAGGACATGAACTCATCGTTTTTGATGGCTGCATAATGTTCCATGGTGTATATGTGCCACATTTTCCCAGTCCAGTCTATCATCAATGGGCATTTGGGTTGGTTCCAGGTCTTTGCTATTGTAAACAGTGCTGCAATGAACATTCGTGTGCATGTGTCCTTATAGTAGAACGGTTTATAGTCCTTTGGATATATACCCAGTAATGGGATTGCTGGGTCAAATGGAATTTCTATTTCTAGGTCCTTGAGGAATTACCACACTGTCTTCCACAATGGTTGAACTAATTTACACTCCCACCAACAGTGTAAGAGTGTTCCTTAATGATTACTCTTCTACATAATATTTATATATAGTCTTTTATCTGGAACCAATAAGAACCGTAACTTTTTGAGAAAAGTTACGAAATGGCTATAAAACATCATAAAAAAACGGTTTCCTCTCCAACCTGACTGCTTTGTTTTGTTTATTTAATTCTGGGATTTTCCATCATTTGCATTTTCTAATTGATGATAGAATAGTCTCATGGTACCACAAAGTAAGAGACCAACAAGAAATTTTAAGAAATTGGCCTGTTTGTCCAACTACTACGAAATTATAAATGCTGCCTTTTTACGTGTTCTTTTAAAACTCTACCCTATGAAACTTATCTTTATGTCTGTCTTCTCTCTGATACACTGGAGTTTAAAGTGAACTGCTTTAGCCTCATTAGCCTCATTAGAAATAAAAGGTATTGTGTTAATGTCTTCCAGATGACCTTTAGTAACTTGAGAGATACTCTCCATTTTTCTAGGCTCAACACTCTGTTTTTTCCCTGCTCTTCTAACTCCTGTGGCTTCTGTATTTGACAGTAACAGCCCCACTTCCAACAGACCTGAGCTGTCACATCTCTCTTGGTTATGGAGTTCAGAATGGGGTTCCTCACCCATCTGAGAGTCTGGTGTTACTTTGTTTTGACTGTGTGAGAAGTGGAAGGCTAGTGAAATGAACTAATAGGATCTTCAAAGTGAAACAGGCCTTATCCAACTTGTAGCCACGTCAGAAAGCCTGTCTATACCATCGTTACAAGCTCAGAGCAGAGTGTGGGGAGAACCTATTCTATTTAACCTAGAACCTGTTCGTGGGGAGACAGCCCTGACTGCCATTTATGACTTCAGATTCTAATTACAAATAATGCATACTCACTGACAGGGTTTGAAAATTTGTTTTAAAAAGCCCAAGTCATGGTGGTGTGACTGCTTTTGCTCTCTCTTGAGTGCTTATATTTTCAAGCCCTCTTGGAGCATAGGAATTATTTGCATACATGTGTACACACACACACACACATACACACACACAGACACACACACACACACACACATTCTTTGGGTCTGGTCTTCAGTTTGTTCCTCACTTTAAGAATGTTTTTTGTTATTGATAAAATAAGATTGTTAACAAAACCTCTGGGTTCAGGTAGTTTCATTGGTGAATTCTACCGTTTAAAGAAGAAATAAAACCAGTCTTAGAAAATATAAACTGTCTCAGAAAGCAGAGGAGGAATAAACATTGCCTAACTTATTTTATGATGCCAAAATTTCCCTGGTAGAACCAGATACAATCATTAAAAAACTATAGCTACTATCCCTGATAAATATAATTTTTTTAAAAAAAACCCTGCAAATTTAATCCAGCAATGTATAAAAAGGAAGGCAAGGCTGGTTTAACATTTGAAAACCAAAGAACATATAAAAACCAGGTTAGTAAGGTCAGCTTAATATTTAAAGCCATATAATTTTCATTATATACATTATATGTATATATGTTTATAATGACATATATACATTATATGTATATATGTTTATAATGACTCTCACTAGAGATTATCAGAAAAGTACTTGATAAACTGTATCACCATTCATGACAAACTCTTAGGAAACTTAGGAGTAGGAAACTTGCTTACTTTGATAAAGGACAATTATAAGAAACCTACAACAAATATCATTAGATGGTGAAATATTGAAGGTTTGTTCTTTTAAGTTTAGGAATGAGAAAACAATGCCACTATTACCACTCTGTCTTCTATTGAACAATTATTCCTATATGGTCCAGAAGATAAATAAGAAATTAGAGAAGAAATGAAACTGCCATTATTTATGATGATGTGATTATATACATAAAAATTTCAAATACATTTACAGATCAATAATTAGAAATAAAATTTAATTACTGAACACAAAATCAGTACATAA
The DNA here is from genome assembly GCA_031835075.1 of Saguinus oedipus. Lineage (NCBI taxonomy): Eukaryota > Metazoa > Chordata > Mammalia > Primates > Cebidae > Saguinus > Saguinus oedipus. The sequence continues at coordinate 8,165,864 of CM063188.1, read as the reverse complement.
AACCAATGTAATTTCTCTATCAGCAAACATAAATTTTAAAGATATTGAATATGTTTAAGATAGTATCAAAAGCATCAAATCTGAGACGACACTGAACAAAAATGTGCATGGCCTGTTTGCAGAAGCCTGTTAAACTTCAGTGAGAAAAATCAGAAATGACAAATACATCAGCAGAGTTATAATGTTCATGGTTTTGAAATCTGTTACATCACTTCTCTCCAAACTAATCGATTAGATGTTATTCTAATCACTATCTCAAGGGGGCGCGTGAATGCGTGTATCTGTGCTTTAGTGGGATGTGACAAACTGCCTCTAAACTTTATGTTGGAAGGGCCTAGAATAAGGAAGAGGATCTTAAAAAAAAATCTAAGTGGACAGGGTTACTATTCCAGGTATCAAGCTTATTATAATGCAACAGTAATTAAGCATTCTAGTGTTTGTATAAGGACACACAAACACGCAACGGAATAGAGAGCCACCGAACAGGCTCTCATGTGTATGCACAGTTGATGAATGACAAAGGGGGCACTGAAAAGCAGCTTAATATAGCCTTTTAAGTAAATGGGAAAAAATCAATGGGCTAATCATCTGAAAAATATAATAAAAATTTGATACCCATCTTACAAACACAAAACTCCTTTCTAGGATGATTGTAAATGAATGTTAATGTGAAAGACGAAATAACAAAGCTTCTGGAAGATAACATACGAGGTATCTTGTTGCTTGTGGAATAGGTAAAAACTTCTTAAACAGGACAACACCCTGGCTATAGAGGAAAAGACTGATAATTTGGAGTATATTGAAAGTAATTGGCCTGGGTGTGATGGCGCACACTTGTAATCCCAGCATTTTGGGAGGCCAAGGTGGGCGATTCAAGGTCAAGAGTTTGAGACCAGCCTGACCAACATGGTGAAACCCCATCTCTACTAAAAATACAAAAATTAGCTAGGTGTGGTTGCACATGCCTGTAATCCCAGCTATTCAGGAGGCTGAGGAAGGAGAATCACTTGAACCTGGGAGGCGAAGGTTGCAGTGAGCCAAGATCATGCCACTGCACTCCAGCCTGGGTGACAGACCAAGACTCCGTCTCAAGAATAAAAAGAAAGCAAAGCTAGTTACGGAACTATTCACATTTTTTATTTTGTTTGTTGATTTTAGTAAATTACATTTTTTTCCTAAAAATTATGTTTTATCTAACATTTTAAAATTGTGCTGTAAAGTAATTCTAACATCTTACTACTTTAAAGTCTGTAGGATCAGTGTCGTGTTTTCCTTTTTCATTTCTGACAGTAGTTATTTGCATCTCTACTTGATTATACTTGTCAGAGGTTTTAAATTTTATTATCTTTTTCAGGAGGCTTCTTTGGAGGCTATTGATTAACATTGAAATCTGTTTCCTTCTTTCTCCCTTCTTTGGACTGGATTTTTTTTCTCTCCTGAAATCTTGAGATGGATATTTAACACATTGATTTTTTTTTTCTTTTTTTAGATGAAGTCTCGCTCTTGTTGCCCGGGCTGGAGTGTGGAGTGGCACTATCTCAGCTCACTGCAACCTCCGCCTCCTGGGTTCAAGCGATTCTTCTGCCTTGGCCTCCTGAGTAGCTGGGATTACTGGCGCTTGCCACCATGCCTGGCTAATTTTTGTACTTTTGGTAGAGATGGGGTTTTGCCATGTTGGCCAGACTGGTCTTGAACTCCCGACCTCAGCAGATCCACCCACCTCAGCCTCCCAAAGTGCTGGGATTACAGGCGTGAACCACTGCATCCGTCCTTAACATACTGATTTTTGTAGCTTTTAATCTTTTTAATGTATGCATTTAAACCACAGATTTCTCTCTAAACATGGTTAACTGTATCCCAAAAGATGGCAAATATTTTTGTTAGCCTTCATTTAAAAAATGTTTTAAAATTTTGACTCGGTCTTTTTTGAATAATGTGTAATTTAGAATTGTATTGCTTAATTTCTAAACATGGAGACTTTCTCTTCTTTTATTATTGATTTCTAATTTAATTGCCTTATGTTAAGAAGACATACTCTTCATCATTTCTGCATGTTGCCATTTATTGAGATTTACTTTATAGCCCAAGATGTGATCAGTTTTCATCAGTGTGCTGTGTATGCTTGAAAAGAATGTTTTAGGTTAAATGTTCTACTTCAGGTCCATGAGGCAAATTACTGATTATGTTGTTCAGATCTTCCATGTCCTTCCTTTTTTCTTTTCATTCTAGCAGCTATTGAGAAAGTTATTTCCACTATGTTTGTGGACATGTCTTTTTTTCTTATAGCTCTGTCAATTTTTGCCATATGTGCTTTGAAGCCATGTTATTTGAAGCACACATATTTAGAATTATTTATTTTCTTTATGAATTATATTTTTATCAATAGAAGACTTCCACTTTGTTTCTTACGAGGCTTTTTGCTGTAAATCGTTATGTTATTAATATAGTTATACTTGCTTTCGTTAGTTTAAAATTTACATGTTATATCTTTTTACTTTCTGTAATCTTAATTATTTTTATACTTTTTTTATTTGTATTTTCAGTAAAGAGCATAGGTTTGCCATTCATTTTTTATCTTGCCTGATGGTCTTTTATTTTTTACTGATGTATAAATGATGTATAAGTCCATTTACATTTAATACAATTGTTTAGTGGCTCACGCCTGTAATCCCAGCACTTTGGGAGGCCGAGGCGGGTGGATCATGATATCAAGAGATCGAGACCATCCTGGTCAACATGGTGAAACCCCGTCTCTACTAAAAATACAAAATATTAGCTGGGCATGGTGGCATGTGCCTGTAATCTTAGCTACTCTGGAGGATGAGGCAGGAGAATTGCCTGAACCCAGGAGGCGGAGGTTGCGGTGAGCCGAGATCACGCCATTGCACTCCAGCCTGGGTAAGGAGTGAAACTCCATCTCAAAAATAAAAAAAAAAATTAAAAAAAAATCGTTTAAATGCTTGAATTTAAAGTACTGTTTTATTATATATTTTCTACTTGTCTCATCTGTTCTATAGTCCTTTTCCTTTTGTGTCTTTTGGATTTATCAGTTACTCTTTACTATTTAATTTTTCTCTCTGGTAATTTGAAAGCTATAATTTCACCAACTATCTTTTATTACTATTATTACTGTTGAGACAGAGTCTCACTCTGTCACCCAGGGTGGAGTATGGTGACATCTTGAACTCCTGGGCTCAATCCATCCTCGCACCTCACCCTCCCAAGTAGCAAGGACTGTATACTACAGGGATGCATCACTGTGCGAAGATAATGTTTGTGTTTATTTTTAAGTTTCTAAAAAATTGTTTTAAAGGTAACATTTTACTGTCTTGTCCAGGCTGGTCTTGAACTCCTGGGCTCAAGCAGTCTTTCTGCCTTGGCCTCCTAAGTGCTCAGATTACAGGCCTGAGCCACTGCACCTAGGCTTATCTTTTAAAATCACATAAATTTTTGCCACCTCCCCACCCCCCACCTTTTTTTTTTTTGGTACTTTCACCTGTTTCCTAACAAATCAGGCAAACTTAAGACCGGTTTCCAGACACATTAAGCAACCTTGAGATTCCTTAACTTAATAAATTTCACTTCCAAGTTACATGTTACTTTAATTCTTTCTATATTATCTCCACAGGACGTTAATACTGTTTATATGGTTAGTATTTAATCTTTTCTCTTTGCTCTTTCTTCTGCATCTTCAGGAATCTGTTTGGGATTATTTTCTGTCAGCCTAAAGAACATCTTTTTGTATTTCCTTTAGTGCAGGCCTCCTAGGTGACAAATTCTTCAGTGTTTTTGGTCTCAAAATAGATTTCTTTCATTTTCTTCTTGAAAAATATTTTTACAAGGTGTAGAATTCTAGTAGGCAGTTTAAAAATGATCATTCCACTATCTTTTAGCTTTCAGTGACACTGACTTCTTTACAAAAATAATCTATTTATTGATTTTCTGAAGGTAATCTATTTGTGGCTGCTTTTAAGATGTTATTTTTAGTTGATTTTTTAATAGTAGTTTTCCTGTATTCACTCATTGATAGGTTTTACAGGGCTTTGAAATCAGTGGTAGTTTGATACTTTCGTGATCTCTCTATAGATAGTGCTTCTATGTAATTCTCTTTATGGTATCTTTTCTCTGGACTCCACTTGTACATAAGTTAGAGTTTTTCACTATCTTTTGTCTTCTTCTTTTCTCTGCAATATTTCCAGTCCTTTGACTCTATTTCTTCATTCTGGTTTGTTTCTTTTTATCCCCCTTTGAATGCACTATTTTTTTATTCAGCTCCTTCTAATCTACCATTAAGTACATCTGTTGAGGTTTTAATTTTGGCTACTTATCTATTCTAGAATTGCTCAGTTTTTAAAATTATTTCTAGTTAGCTGTTGGCATTCTTTTTTTCTTTTTTAAAATTTAAATCAGTGTCTCATTTTGTTGCCCAGGCTGAAGTGCAGTGGTGCAATCACAGCTCACTGCAGCCTCGACCTGGCTCAAGTGATCCTCTAGCCTCAAGCTCCCAAGTAGCTGGGACTACAGGTGTGGACCACCACACCTGGCTACTGTTTTAAATTTTTTGTAGAGACAGGGTCTCTCTATGTTATCTAAGCTGGTCTCGAACTGCTGTACTGAAGCAATCCTCTCAACTTGACTTCCCAAAAGTACTGGCATTAACTGCGTGAGCCACCACTCCTTGCTGAAGTTCTCTATTTTGTCTTTTATCTTCTTGGAGAGATTTAACATAGCTATTTTAAAATGTGTATCTGATAATAATCTATTATTATCAGATCCCTGTATGTCTTTTTCTATTGTCTGTTTTTCTATTGATTTTTGTTTATTTTTTATGTCTCCATTTTACTAGTTTTTGGGTTTTTTTTTTTTTTTAATTTTTTGCTGTTCAGTTGCTTAGTTTGATCTCATATTTTCCCAGATAGGATTTATGTTTGCTTTTGCCAGGGACCTGGGGCACTAATATTTTGGAATATTAGTGAGGTATGTTCAAAGATTTAGATGATTTGAAGTTGAATTTTAGCCTTGAAAATGTTCAACCTGCCTACTTGTGGTTTACCTTTGTTACTAGTGTGATGAAATTTTAGATCCTAATCCACAATGAAAAGTGTTAGTAGGACAAGTCTCCCTTAGAGGTCATGGTCCTCCAATCCCTTTCCCCTGATAATATGTGGAATGTTGAGGGGTGGGGGCAAAACGACCCACATGAGCCAACCTCCACTCCCTAGGTCTGTGTTCTCCCCTGAATCCTGACTTGCTAATTTTTTCTTAATTAATATTCCCTTTTCTCTTCCCTTTAAGATATATATATATGTATGTATGTATAGATAGATAGATAGATAGATAGATAGATAGATATAGCTCATATTATTATTATTTTTTTTTTCTTGAGACTGAGTTTCATTCTTTTTTTTTTTTTTTTTTGAGATGGAGTTTCACTCTTGTTACCCAGGTTGGAGTGCAATGGCATGATCTCAGCTCACTGAAACCTCCGCCTCCTGGGTTCAAGCAATTCTCCTGCCTGAGCCTTTAGAGTAGCTGGAATTACGGGTACCAGCGACCATGCCCAGCTAATTTTTGTATTTATAGTAGATACGGGGTTTCATCATGTTGACCAGGCTGGTCTTCAACTCCTGACCTCAGGTGATCCACCTGCCTCAACCTCCTAAAGTGCTGGGATTACAGGTGTGAGCCACTGTACCTGGCCTCATGTATTATTTTTACAATGTGCAATTTACAGCCAGATACTTCAACATAACGTAAAGGTATTTTACCTGGCATTCAATGGGATGTGATTTTAATGATTCTTGATTGTCCCACTTTGTGTACATAGTAAAACTTTTTATTATTACAGCTATTTTTGGAAATTCTACTTTTTTTCTTTTTAAAACACGTAAGTAACATTGGAATAAATATATTCTAGTACATAATTTTTTTTGCATGTTACTCATATATTTTCCCCTTAGAAAAGACTTCTGTGAGTGGAATTGTTGGTTCAAAAGGGGTAGGTTGGCTAGGTGCGGTGGCTCATGCCTGTAATCCCAGCAGCTTGGGAGGCTGAGGCAGGCAGATCACCTGAGGTCAGGAATTCAAGATCAGCCTGGCCAACATGATGAAACCCCATCTCTACTAAAAATGCAGAATTTAGCTGGGTGTGGTGGCTCATGCCTGTAATTCTACTACTTGGGAGGCTGAGGCAGGAGACTCGATCCAACTTGGGAGGCAGAGGTTGCAGTGCCTGACCTATTTGTAAACATTTCAGAGATATCAGTTCATCCTGGGGTTTAATCTTTTGATATTATTTTATTCTTTCTGCATCATGTATCATGATATACATTTCCAATTTTTTTTATTTTTGACACGGAGTTTCGCTCTTGTTACCTAGGCTGGAGTACAATGGCGCGATCTCAGCTCACCGCAACCTCCGCCTCCTGGGTTCAGGCAATTCTCCTGCCTCAGCCTCCTGAGTAGCTGGGATTACAGGCACGTGCCACCATGCCCAGCTAATTTTTTGTATTTTTAGTAGAGATGGGGTTTCACCATGTTGACCAGGATGGTCTCGATCTCTTGACACATTTCCAATTTGAAATAAATCCTTTTCTTTAAAAGTGAACTATAGATGCTTTAGACAATCTCATTTATGTGATCCACGTAGAGCTATTTGAAGGGCGATGTTACAGTGTTAACTGTGTGAAGATTGTGGCAAACATAGAAAGTGCGAAGATGATGAAATTATTTTAAAACCCTGTATTATTTATAAAAGCATGTGCGCTATGATTACAGCTACATAAAATATTCAAAGAAAATTTAGAAAATAGGCTGGGCATGGTGACTCACACCTGTAATCCCAGCACTTTGGGAGACTGAGGCGAGTGGATTGCTTTACGTCAGGAGTTCAAGACCAGCCTGGCTAACATAGTAAAATCCTGTGTCTACTATAAATAAATAAATTAGTTGGGCATGGTGGCACACTTTTGTAATCCCAGCTCCTCAGGAAGCTGAGGAAGAAGAGCCAAGATTGTGCCACTGTACTCTAGCCTGGGTGACAGAGTGAGACTCCATCTCAAAAAAAGAAAAGAAAAATTAGAAATTATACACAGTGGATGCTGTTGTATATGGTACTGATTAGTTATTGTTTTTCTTGGAATCAAAACAATTATATAGGGTTGTGCTATTATTTTTTAATAATTAAATGGTAAACACAAACCCAGATATTGTTAATTCAATTCTGACTACTGTCAGTAGATCTACTTTTTATCCAGCCAGTCAGTCATCTTATAAATGGCTCAATGAATTCAAATAGGCAAATAAGTGGACATCAAAGCTGGATATAGTGTCTGTAATACCAACACTTTGGGAGGCTGAGGTGAGAGGATTGCTTGAGCCCAAGAGTTTGAGATCAGCCTGGGCAACATAGCAAGACTCCATCTCTACAAAAACCAAAAAAACTAGCCAGGCATCGTAGAACTCACCTATTGTCCCAGCTACTTGGGAGGCTGAGGTGGGGGGATCGCTTGAACTCAGGAATTGAAGGCTGCAGTGACCTGTGATCACACTACTGCACTTCATCCTGGGCCACAGAATGAGACACCATCTCTTTAGGTAATTAAATAAATAACACCTTTTTGTTATTTCCCTATAATAATAGTAATAATGTATTTATTGCTACCTAGTCCAAAAAAGTATTTACAATGATTAGGAAGAAAAGATATAATTTTCGTGACAAGATTAAAGAAGAAAAGACAATACTGAAGTGGAACCAGAAATGATACTAATCAGAAATGTACATTCCAGAATCTCTAAATGTGGCAGGTGGGCCACATATGAATTTCACTGTTTTTTAATAGCCGAAATGAAAAGCACATCTGATCAACACAATTTATATTGTCCCTGAGATTAAAACACACACACACACACACACACACACACACACACACACACACACACACGGCCACCCTAGGTGGCTCACAACTGTAATCCCAGCACTTTGGGAGGCTGAGGTGGGCAGATCACGAGGTCAAGAGATTGAGACCATCCTGGCCAACATGGTGAAACCCCATCTTTACTAAAAATACAAAGATTAACTGGGCATGGTGGCGTGAACCTGTAATCCCAGCTTCTCGGGGGGCTGAGGCAGGAGAATCAATTTAACCCAGGATGCAGAGGTTGCAGTGAGCCAGGACTGAGCCACTACACTCCAGTCTGGCAACAAATTGAGACTCTGTGTCAAAAAACAAAACCACAAACTCAAAATACCATCCAACTATTTAGTTCTTTAGACAGAGCTGTGAACTTCTAAGATCAAGAATAAACATGTCTTCAGAGCCCTCCATATAAAATATTGTGTGATGGGATGGGCATTTTCAGCAGTCTTTGGGGGACCTGGCAGTCTTGTCTCAGAGATCACACCCAAGGACAGTTCGGTTGAGGCAATTCTTTTTGAGGTCGGTAGGACAAGGTTTAGAGCCCTCTGCTGGCCTGAGATAGATCTATCTACACAATTTATGGTTAGGTTTGATTTGATTGTTGTGTTTTGTTTTGGTGACAGGATTTCACCATGTTGCCCAGGCTGGAGTACAGTGGTGTGATCACAGGTCACTGCAGCCTCGAACCCCCAGGCTCGTGCAGTGCTTTCACCTCAGCCTCCAGTAGCTGGGACCACAGCAGTGTGCCACCACACTTGACTAAATTCTTTTACCTAAAAATTTTTTTCTGTAGAGATAGGGTGTTGCTATCTTTCCCTGGCTGGTCTCCAGCTCCTGGGGTCAAGCAATCCTCCTGCCTCGGCCTTCCAAAGTGCTGGAATTATAAGCGTGAGCCACCATGCCTGACCAGGATAGATTTTAGAGTGGTTATATAGGAATCAGTGAGCTTCATATTTCAAGGCAATTTTTATTTTTAAGTGTTTTCTCCCCCTTCATGCAAACTTGTGATATCAGGTGGGAGATTGTATTTCCTGGAATATCTGGGATATCGTTACCATATTTTGCTACTTACATATGGGTCTACTGGCCTTGATAGACAATTGAGCTGTGGCAGTGCAGATAGTTTCTTAGTAAGAGAGGAACCTAAACCCAGATTAATTCTCACACAGATGGACATCCTGTCTCTACTCACAGATAAGCCAATCAAAGAATGAGAATAGCAGCAATGTGTCTCAGACAGTAATAATCTAGGTTCTGCATTAATAGACACACCGTTGGACAATGAAATTTTCTTGCATATGGAAGAACCAGAAAAATGTTGATCTGAAAGATTTTAAGGTGGGAACCAAACCCTCATCTTACCTGTAAGTCTCAATGAAGCACTCTTAGAATGCCTGACTTTGAGCATTGTTATTTTCTAGTGGACACACTGCAATAAATTATTTGTGGATTATAGCTCTGAGTTATTTTAGGCATTACTATTTATAACCTAGTAAAGATGGGGAAATAGCTGCTAAAAGTAACTTTGCTTTTTCTTAAGCTAGCAGGCTTTTAGTCCGCTTGCACCACTTTAGGTTGTGATTTTAAAACTTCTCATATGCCTGTGGTAGAAAGCTTGTATTTGTTTTCTTTAATAGGAAGACATAATTTCGTTCAGCAAAAGCCAAAACAGACCTTAAGAATTTAAGGATGTGGAGTGTGGCCATGAAAATTCATTCCTGCTTTAACCCAGAAATAAAACTGTGATTTGCTCTGTTAAGCAATTCTTTTCCATCCTGACCTTGAAGTTTCTTAATACTCACAGGATGTTGATTATTAATACTTAACAATCCTGAGAAAACAAGGGAATATAGGATATTGGTAACTGGTAGCTAGAAACTCATATATTCTATTTGGGAAAATAGCAAATAAAATGTAACACACACACAGACACACACACACGCACACACAAAAACATTTATGGATGGTTGAGGAAATGCCACAGGAAAATTGTTAATTGAATGCAAAACCTGTTGACAAACAGCACAGATGACAAGAAAACTCAGTTTTCTCAACTACTTATAGTCACACTTAAAGCACAGAAAGATTTCGTGTTGGTTATGTAGAGATGTTGATGTGTACCTGAGATAATGATTTTCAATTTCTTGAAAAAGGATTTTTTTAAAGAAGAAAAGTGTTACTATTCTAATCAAACATAGATTTTAAAAAGTCAAAACAAATAGTATTCATGGCACATTACATTTGAATATCACCATGTAATTTTCAGAGTTCTTTTCACCTATCATTTACTCTTGCCTCATACAAGCTCCCTGAAAAAGACAAGGGAAACATTTTTCCTGATTTACTGATGAGAATATTCAGGCTCCACAAAGCGATGAGATTTGCTTAGGGTGGAACAATGAATATATCCTAGGACTTTTGTCTACTCTGTTTTTTCTTTAAGTAGTTAATTACCAGTAGGTTTAGATATAACAGATAATTAATACCTTCATTTTTCATTCGATACCCACGAAGTTTCCTTTCCGTACCTTGGTAAACAAATGAAGAAAATGAGATTAGGAACCACAGCCTCTGCCTGTGTTGACCAGCCATCTCTTTTATTTACTTCTACTTGATAAATGTATTAATTCGGTAGGCATCTAGTGGCTTTTTTTTTTTTTTCCAGATAGAGTCTTGCTCTGTTGATCCCAGATTCAAAGGATTCTCCTGCCTCAGCTTCCCGAGTAACTGGGATTACAAGCGCACACCAGCACGCCCAACTAATATTTGTATTTTTAGTAAGATGGGTTTTCACCACATTGGCCAGGCTGCTCTCGAACTCCCAATCTCAGGTGATCCACCTGCCTCCACCTCCCAAAGTGGTGGGATTACAGGTGTGAGTCACCACACCCAGTCTCAAGTGGCTTTTATGTAGTCATCATAGCCCTGTCCAGAGCTAGGGGAGATTTGCAAGACCCATGAACACCCTTCTCATCCCGAAGGAGTTTTCAGTCAATTCACGAAACGTGATATACACTCAGGAGTAGGTGGCAAGCCACCATTTTGGATAGTACACCATTGAGTGTTGAAATGGGGAATGGCAGGTGTGTTGAGTCAGCTGTCTGATTCAGGAGTGGCCTTTCAGGTGAGGTGGATTTGATTCAGGTGAAGTGGGACTTCCACTAGATTTTTTTAGGTGATTGATTAGACTCCCTGAGTGGGTAGAGCTGGAGAGGGCACTGTAGTGGCATGAAGCTTCGTTTAGAAAATGAGAGATGAATTTGAGAAGGTAGATGTAGGGATACAGGAATGTTGAAATGATATTTAAGTTGAAGAGTTTGGATTTGATTCTGCAGACATAGAGGAGCCATGAAATAAATTTGTTTTGCTTATTTTCTGCTGGTGGAGCTATGTGATGAATGAGAGGTTTTGAGATTACCATTACAGCCCGGTAATGTATTACAGTCCCGAGGTGTGGTTCAAAGACCGAGGGACTGACTGGATATTTTGTTTGTTTATATGAGGTTTTATAGAGTGCTTTTAGCGTGCTTTGTATTTTGGTGAATGATGAAACTCAAATTGAGATAGTTTATCCCCTTGGTTGTTGGTGCTTCCTCTTTGATTTGGAACAAATTATTTCTGAGGCTGTTCGTAGGATGATGGCTCTCTAGGCAAAGTCTTTTGGTGGTTGATCATGATGCCAGGTCTGGAGTCTCTCAGTCACTCCAGCCCTGCTTCTCTCCACCAACTCCCAGAGGAGCTGGTGGGCCAAGCATTTTTCTAAACATGCTACTTTTAACATATGTTACACATGAGGAACCAAAGCTCAGGCTTAAAAGTATGCTGTTGTGGACAGTTTGGTTCTGCTACTCTGGGAGATATTAGGAGGGCAGTGGCTGCAAAGATTTAAGATAAGTTATTTTCTGGGGCTGTGCAGAATAACTGTAGCTAACTGTAGCTAAAATAGGGTGGGGAAGGGTAGATTGGAGAGGGTATTATATTTTAGAAACTTTTCTCACTGCTGCCTCAACCTCCCAGGCTCAAGTGACCTTCTCATCTCAGCCTCCCAAGTAGCTAGGATTAAAGGTGTGTGCCACCATCCCTGGCTAATTTTTTGTACAATTTTAAAATACTCTGTAGAGGTGGGGTCTCACCATGTTGCCCAGGCTGGTCTTAAACTCCTGGGCTCAAGCAGTTTACCTGAGTCAGCCTCCCAAAGTGCTAGGATTATAGGCATGAGCCGCATGCCTGGCTACATTACAGTTCTTTTCTTAAGCCATAACAGTATCCATGTTACCTATTAAGAACTGACCTGTCAATTTAATCGTACACTACTCTTGAATAAGTGAGTCTTAGCTGTTCCCAACAGCCTTGCAATTTACTGTTTTTTTTTTTAATTATTAAAACATTTTTAACAGTGGGAAAATACACAGAACATTAATTTATCACCTTAACCGTTTTATGATTCAGTATTGTTAAGTATATTCACATTGTTGTGCAATCAATCTCCAGAACTTTTTCATCTTGCAAAACTGAAACTCTGTACCCATTACATTGCAATAACTCCCCATCCCACCTCTCCCCAGTCCCTGGCAACCACCATTTTACTTTCTGACAATATGAATTTGACAATGCTGTGTATCTCATATGGGTAGAATCATACCCTATTCATCTGTTTGTAGCAGGGTTATTTCGTTTAGCCAAATGTCCTCCAGGTTCATTCATGCTGTAGCATGTACCAGAATTTCCTCCTATTTGAAGGCTAAATAATTCCCCATTTTGTATATGTATCACATTTTGTTTATCTGTTCATTCATGAATGGATACTTGGGTTGCTTCTACCTTGTGGCTATTGTGAACAATGCTGTTATGAGCATAGGTATACAAATATTTCTTTGAGATCCTATTTTTAATTCTGTTGCATATATATCCAGAAGTATGATTGTTGGATCATATGGTAATTCTATTTTTAATTTTTTGAGGAACTGCCATATGTTTTCCATAGAAACAGTATCACTAATAGTGCACAATGCTTTCAATTTCTCCACATTTTGCCAGCATTTATATTCTATCTTGTTGTTGTTGTTTTTGATAGGGTCTTGCTCTGGTGCTGGGCTGGAGTGTAGTTGGCATGATCACGGCTCACTGCAGCCTCGACTTCTGGGGCTCAAGTGATCCTCCCATGTCAGCCTCCCAAGTAGTTGGGACTACAGGTGTGTGCCACTACACCTGGCTAATTTTTATGTTTCTGTAGAGAGGAGGTTTTGCCATGTTTCCCAGGCTGGTGCTTTATTTTTTTTTTTTTACTATTTTTTTAATAATAGTCATCTTCATGGATGTGAGGTGATCTCATTGCATTTTTATTTGCATTTCCCTAATGACTGTGATAATGAGCATCTTTTCATGTTCTTTTTGACTCTTTTGTGTATCTCCTTTGAAACGATGTCTCTTCAAGTCCTTTGCCCA